>HG993148.1:10012353-11364706 GCA_905231865.2 Boloria selene
TGGCTAAATTAAGGAAACGCTAGTTTAGTTAATGGGTTATTAATTCAAGATGTTCGTTTAATTATGTTTTATATTCAATGTTAAATAGGACAGACTGATAATAAAACATTAACTTCTTTTAATAACAACAATATTCTTTATCTATCAAGTAGATATACGTAGGTACGTACATTTAATACTTACATATAGCTATATCCTTAAAGGTTATTCCTAAAATATTTATCATGGCAATTTGCAAATATATTGTAGTCTACCTATTGATTGTTGAAATTTTTAAGCATATATCGCGTCTGTAACTATTAATCGGTAAACAATTCGACAGCTGTCACGGCTAATTTGGTTTTTGTACGTGAAATTTTAATGTCGCATGCTTTACATACGAAATGGCATGTGTAGTCCCAATTAAATTAAGGAATGGTTTTCGTAAACCATTATCATAATTGACTTTAACATACTCTTGTTATGTATTTATTATGTACTTTATATTTAAGTATAATAAATATTCAATTACAAGTTATATTAAGGTTCTTTATTGATCGTAAAAATCATTAAATTTCTAGGATGATAATGATTAGACTGATTAGCTGTGCACTGTCGAATGTAAGCTAACTTTCTGGCAAGAAGAAAGTTATGCTAGCGCTCAACAGTAGGTACCAAAAGCCTTTAGAAAGCCCAGTCTGCGTTACATAAAGTTTTTCAGCAAGATAATTAATTATCAAACCGACATATATGGCTCAAGGACGTTAATAATGTTATACGTCAAAGAATTCGACATATTTTCCTGTTTCTATAAATTAATACAGCAAAGGTGCGACCACACCGGGCCCACGGCCAATAATAATTCGCATCGGCAAAAGATATTTGTCTCGTCACTGTCATGTATAATAAAAAAGCATTTTTTTTAATCAATTATATTTACAAATTTATACGAAATCCGTAATTTATCACTTTGTAGGTAACGTAAATGCGTTTTTTTTATTTATAGCTTTATTTAGACTTAAAAATATGTGAATGTATCTTTTACTGAACATAATAAGTAGTAAGTACTTAATACCTACTATATCTCGAGCAGCTTTTATATACGTTTATATGCGAAGATATGTATATAAAGTTTTGTATGGCATATTTGTCTTAAAATACAATACGAATGAATGTAAAATATTTTGTAGGTAAAAATAACTGGTGTAAAGTTTTTTTTAAAATAAATTTAAACTAATGACTAATCATTTAAAACACAACTTCGAAACATAAATTTAAAAACGCTAAGCCTGTTTCTTTTTCATTTATAATTTATATCCGTTGAAAGCTACAAGAGTATCCAAAATGTAAAAACTGCGGAATAAAGTTACAAGGATTTAGTGGATAAAAATAAACAAATTTATTTATTTATGTGTATTTTATTTACGCCATATAAGGAACGTGATATGCATAAGGTTATTTTTTTCATTCGCATTTGTCTTAGCAAGATTTAAGTAAAACAATAAAATAGTATCAAGTATGAGACGAAGCCGTGCTAACGATTACAAACATTACTCCTTTGATATAATCTAAGCATTACTCAGTATAAAAAAAAAACATTTTATTGAATTATCATTTTCAACAATGAATGACATAGGTATATCTCTAATAACATTACGATTGCTTTATATCTACTATACGTTACTTCATAATTCACGTAGGTATTAAATTTTAATTAAAGAGAAACAAACGTCAATGAAAATGAAAATATCCCAAAGTGTTATTATCGGGGTCTTCAACAATACATTATATGTATGAAGTTATTGATATAGAAATAATATTTAAATTCGTAGATGAATAGTAATTTTGGGAAGATATGTATATAATATTTAAAATTAAATTATTTTCAACTAGACATTGTCGAAGTGCAATCAATAATTGCAGTAATACATAGGTATACTGTACTGTGTACACTGTACCCACTGCACAGTACACGGACGTACTCTTACATTTGCTCTGCTGCAGTGATCGCGGCGCCGTACTGGCGCCATTTTGCATTTCTATACTGTAACCAATGTGTAATGGTATTTTGATTAAATTTTTTCACATTCAGCCCACGTGATTGATAAAAAATTCAATGAATGAAAGTTTGAAATCAAGCATATTATATTTCCTTCAAAACTTATCTAAATTATTAATGAGAGAACAAAAATTGAATACCTATGACACAACTTATAGAGTAAACTAAAATGTATAATTTTTTATAAATTACGTATTTTTCTATTTAATACTGAATTTATTTTAACGACGATTTATTTAAATGACGTTGGTACCTAAAAACTCATGTTCTTTTTTACTAGAATATTGACAGACAAAAATGAATACACTTTAGGAAAAGATTTAAATCATATAGAAGTAAGCAGCCAATGCTCACAAGGAATATTTCGTGGCGCGTGCTAATCGGTGACGAATCTGTGAAATTGGCTCGTCGCGGTCGCTAGCGCCCGCCGATCGCCTTCTCTAGCACACCGCCGAGTGCGTCGTAAATGTTAAGAGAAGAGCGTTCCAATAATATAAATATGTATGCTAACGTATAAGCAATCATAATTAGGTTTAGGTTAGGTTATAATTATACTGAATATTATATAGCTATTTTTTTCCTGTGTCTCCGAAACAGCTCTATCAAAAAATACAAAATAATCTAAGCGATGCTTAGTCCATTTACTGCTACTCTCTTGCTTTGTTCAGGTTATGTTTTAAGGTAACTTATGTTTTAACGTCAGACCATAGCATCATGCCTTTCGTCTAAATCTATACTATTAAGATGTTTCAGAGAAATGAGTTACAAACAAACGGACGGACACATTAGGTACACATAAATGCTTTCGAGTAACTTCCAAGGATGATACAGATTAAATATTATAGGTATATAAAGTTAAAACAAAAAAATAATTATATAAAAACCCTTTGAAACTTAGACCATGCACTAAGGCCACCGCTGCGTACACACACGTTTTATTGCATCTGCGGAAACCTTCGCTGAGATAGCTATAACGTATCGTACACTATATTAGTATCAACTGTCGAACCACCCAGCGTCCATTTTACCAATTTAGTGCGTGTATTTTTATTCGCCTCGCAGCTGTTACGCGGTGTTACTTACTTTTCCTTTAATTTTATATGCCGTAAAAACTTCTGTAGATTATACTAAGATCTAATAATTTTCGCTTTATATCTAAGCGTTATTTTAAAAAGCGTGTATTTAATTGATCGTTAAGAATTAATATTTACTTTTAATGAATTTACTATTGCGCTATTTCAATTTTCTTTTAGATTTCCCGCGACTGCTGCCGCACATTATAGGTATTTTTATCATTTCATTAAATATATTTAAACAGAAACTATTGATAACTTGAAACTCAGATGTTATTAAAATAGCACCATTATGAATAGAAGAAATAAGTATTATAAGATCGATAAAATACTACTACGAAATAACCAATGATATTTAAACAAATGCACCGATCCAATTCTATTAATTATTTTACACGTGTTATAACGTGATTTTAAATCTGATGCTACATGCACTATAAGATATTTTGTGCTATAAGTTTCTAGAAAAGTTGGTGCGAATTACAAATTGTATCGAAATTGATGTGCGAACATTATCTATTAAATGAATATTTGCTCTATTTTGGAATTTGTCAAATATATTTTACCTATTGTATTGTTATGACGTAATAATGTGCAGTTTTACAATTAAATCTTTAAATGTTATCAAAACATTAAAGTCAGAAAAAATGTGTGCTGTTCACATTTCGGTGCCAAAAATGGCCACTGGTTACCTTTTAAAGCCTTCTCCGAAAACTTCTGGCTAATTAAACCACAAAAATTAACTTAATTATCAATAAATGGGCATTTGTGCATATATATCACATTAAAAATAATTATAATGAGTTGATCTTAAGATGTAAAAAAGTCAAGTACGTAATATTTATCATTATATTAAATTTAATGAAACCTATATGAATTAAGATATTTCTAGAAATTCAATACTTAAATGGAATCTTTATTTTTTCATGTTCATGTTCATGTTCTTTATTCTGTGGCTTTTAGGCGTGCCATTTGGGCACAAATTACTACAATGTTGAGTAGAGTATTTATTTTTTACATCAAGAACTGAAAGCATTAACCCAATATGTGAACTATTTTGTTTCACGTTTCTTAAATATCTTAGTGGTTGAAAAAGTCCACTAAATATTAATTTAGTATTCTTATTTGGAAACATCTGCGTCAATTGTTGACACAAATTGAATGCAAAACAGCTAACAGATAAAAAATAACAAACGACTTACAGAAGGCTGCACATGTGCGTTCCTTCGCTTCAAAATCAACAAAATATGTCCAATTTCATAATTTGTACTGAGAATTTTTAATATTTTAATTCATAATGCAGTTGTAAATAAGATTGCAAATCCTTTACACGATAATTACTACGTTTTTTTTTCTAATGACACAGTTGTTAACTGTAAATTTTTGTTAAACATTTATGTCGTTACCACTAATTTAATCTGAGAAAGACTGAAGTTACACGCTAAATTAATCTTTATGATTTTTTGCACAAGATCTAAATTGGAAACCGGAATAATACAGATGAAGGATTTTTTCCGTAACCTATGACCTTGAACGTATTTGTCATGTTATTTGTATATTCGAATGTCAGCATCTTAATCCCGGGCTGGTGAACGCTTACCGTTCTTTATTTCCTAAAGTCCTAAAATAACTTTACTTTATTCAAAAGTTATTAATCAGCCAGTAATTAAAAACTCTGTTTAGTTTTTACCTATTGCCAATGGGTTTATTTTTTTAAATATAATTTTAAATTCTATAATGTACGAGCAGTAAACCTGAAGTAATTTCCCTAAGGTAACGTAAACTGACGCTTAAACATCAATTTCCATATTCTAACTTTAACTTCGACGAACTTCTATTCAAACTTTCATCCCCTATTTAACCCTCGTCACCTTTAGTAAAGTAAGAACTCTTATGATAGAGATGCTTCTTGACGTGGCGGTGTAGGTCGTATGTAGTATACTCTGATGGTTGTACATTAATATTTGATTTATTAGTATCTTAAAGATTACAGACTAACGTATAATAATATGATAATCACTCATCATCATCATCAGCCCTTTGTAACGTCCCACTGCTGGGCACGGGCCTCCCTCAGTACGAGGGGATCAGGCCATAGTCCACCGCGCTGGCCTAGTGCGAGTTGGCGGACTTCACATGCCTTTCGAAAACTTGTTAGGTTTTCTCAGACATGCAGGTCTCCTCACGATGTTTTCCTTCACCGTAAGACAAGTGGTAATCATGATATAAATGATTCGCACATGAAAATATCAGAGGTGCGAGACACGGATTTGAACACGCATCACTCGGTTATCCAAGCGACGCGTTACCGCTGGGCTGGTACACTGATAATCACTACATAGTATAAAACAAAGTCGCTGCCCGCTGTCTGTCTGTACCTATGTATGCTTAGATCTTTAAAACTACGCTACTGTTTTTGATGTGGTTTTTTTAATAGATAGAGTGATTTAAGAGGAAGGTTTATATGTATTACAAGTGGAACCCGCGGCTTCGCTCATGCTAGATCTAAGGATGAACCCCTGCGAAGTGAGGGTGAGTCGCTAGATCAACAGAAAAAGCTTCATAGAGAAAAAGCTGTCTGTGTTAAAAGCAAACTAAACAAATGAAAAGAAGTTATCGAAAAATACTATATTACATAGTGAACTTGTTCTCTTTGTTCGTTTTTTACGCAGTCGGCCTTTTATTTTGTTTTTAGTTACATTCATTATTATTCCTCTAAATATTTTCTTAATACAATGTAGATATTTTATTATACTCTGCCGTGTATGAGCGCTACTACTTTTCATATGAAATTATTTAGTAATTTTAAGGCTACAATGTTATAACTTACAAGCTTTATTAATTAGTGAAATTAAATTTACACTACACGCTTATAGGCTAGGTTGTACCCAAAGTAATTAAATTTATATTTACCAAATAAATAAACTAATCTGGGTAGGATACAGATTTATTTTTAATCGTCTAGAAATAAAATTTTGTAATAAATAATTGAATCAACGGTTAATTACAACTAATAATAGAGATAACGGGCCAAAGTACTTCAAAAATTCATGTCAACGTCTATGCCACCTGATACGTTTTTTAGCTACAGGTGGGCTCTGGCTTGCAAAATGGCAAGTTGTTTTGTTCCCTTACGCTCTACTAAATAATGCCTTTAAAATATGTATATGCTTACTGCATCGATTGATTCTTTTATTTTTCAGTTAAATCCTTGTATAAACTTTTTTACTTACCTAAGAAGTTTTGAGATTTGATTCTATGGATTGGATTGCTTTTTGGCTTTTATGAAGTGATTGTGATATGTAATTCTTTAAATTCTACATTATTTCGAAAGAGCTTGAATATTAATGTCAGTGAGTTTTTAAGTTTGTATTTTTAACCGACTTCAAAAAAGGAGGAGGTTATATTCTTTATAATTTCAATTTAATATTCACAATAAATATTAAAAATATATTGCGTTGCATAAAGGTTTTTTTAATAAAAATTAGCTATAATATCTTGTTCAAAAAGACGATGCGACAGGTTCTAAGTGGAAGAAACCGCAATAAGGGCGCGTGCGCTGCCACCTTGCTGACAGGTGAAATGTTTATGAAACGGAACCTACCCGTGTATTTACTTCATTTTGACTAGTAAAATTTATATTAAAACACATTTCATTCAATTTGTATAAATATCTTGAAACCTGTCGATTATAGTTTGTGTTAATGCGATAAGTTAATCTACTTTGCTTGTTGCGTAAATATATATGACGTTAAATAGGTATATAATAATAAAGTAACTTTAAATAATAACTAGCAAACCCGGCCTGCTTCGCTGGGCGTAAGTAAAATAAATTGAACGGTTTTTATATTTTTTAATAAAATAAAAGTAGTCTAACTTACTTATAACATTAGCTATCTGCTAGTGAAAGGCCCGGGAAAATCGGCCCTGCAGCACTTTCAAGTTATCGAAAACTTCGTACTTATATATTTTCATATGCATTTAGTAAACTATTCGTTCTTACGTCTTATTTAAATGATAATATGGAAATAGTTTAAATTACTATTAACAATTCTGCCGATACTTATTCTTCTTTAGGATTCCTAAAGTTGAGCGATGCCTATTTAAGTACAGTAACTTTAGGATCAGAAAGTAAAAGTATCGTATGAAATTACTAGGTAACTAAATAATCATTAAACAGCTGAAGTAAGTAAATCTAACTAAGTTCTAGCAATTATAAATGAAACTAGATATCTTTTCGGATTTTGTCGTGGTTATATTTAGATTTTTCGTTCTCGACGTTTCGAATGCTTATGAAAATCATGATCACGGGAGATACTAAGGTATTTGACACGTCAAAGGTTTATATAGTAATTTTTAAAAATATTTCAAAATGCTTATTGCTGCTTAAAAATATGCTTATTACTATAGAGATTTTGTTGTAAAGCTTGCATTCTTTGTTATTATAACTGCAATCCGTCCAGTGCTAGGGCTTCGTCGACTCGCTGGCGCCGGCGTCGGTCGATACCACCCTATGAGAAATAAAACCCATTTGCTGTTTACTTCGAATGACCTTTGGTTCATAGTTATTTGGTATTTCTTTACCTTTATTGCAATATTTTTTTAAAATAACAATACTGAATGAGTGAGTGTGGATATATTGTAAAATATAATGTCATGAGTTGAATATTCATATTTCATTGAACTGTGTTCAGAAACTGAAAACAACTTGAATGTTTTATGAATGAAAATATTTTTTAGTTCGTAAATAAATGTAAATGTATCAATATCTTTAAACTATTAATAGGTATCTACATATTTCAGATGTAATTTGAAAAAAAAACTGAAGTAAGATGCCATACTGCGTGAGAAACATTCCGCAATCTGCGTTGTTCAATAATTGCGAACAATATGATTAGGTACATACGGACATATCACATACCTACATAAGTACATATATTGTACCGAAACTACTTGATAATTATTATATAATTAGGGCCTGGTGACCACTTCTTTTATTTGCATTTTCTCATAAAATACAGCTATACTTATTGGTTTGTATATAAACTTAAAAAAGAAAACTTTATCTAAATACAAAGGAAATAAATTAATTTAAGTGTTTATTAATAATATTATACGTGTACGAGAATTGCTATTCCTATTACCAATAAGAATAAAAAACAGAAACTACAGACCTTCAACGGAGTAGGCCAACGCTATTACCATTAAGCGGCGCGGTGAAATTACAAACCATATTTCGCCGGCAAATCTTTTTGCAAAATAAAAAAAACAAATTTTCACAGATATGAGACCTATCTATAGATCGATTTTTCACACCGTGAAACTCCATATTGCAATTTTTATCGAAATCGTTAGAGCCGTTTACGAAAACATGATTAAAAAGTACTTATTAGGTACATAATGTTTTGTTAATAGTAGGTATAGGATTCCTTAAACTAACAAATTGATAACTATTACTTCAATATTAAAAACTAAAAACATTTCAATGAAAAAACAATTATATCCCCACTTATCTCTTATTAGTTAATCTCACGATGCATTTGCATAGCCATAATGTATAAAGCAGGCATGGATCGAGGCAATACGCACTGCGCACATCTGGTCTTCGCTTTCCTTTGTGTCGCCTACGCACGGACAAGTTATGGCGGACTTGATATGCAACAGCTTGTTTTATTACTCCCTATACCGTAATAAATGAATGACTCAATAGTAGCGTTTAAATCAATTCAAGCTTTAATTTACACCAATACGTGGGTACGTGGGTATACTGTAAATATAAATACTTATTTGATGTTGTGATCGAAATAAGTACATATTAAGGTCATTGTTCTTAAGATTTTAATAAGTTAAATGTATATTTATAAAGTACAAATCATTTACTTTGACTTCGTTCGAGATTGTCTTCTGACCCTTTGTGCCTTAACATATTTTTACTTTATTTTCTCCGTCTATGTAAGTACGTATACCTATTATAAATGTTTAAATAAAACTATCTTATCGGATTTTGTCGCGGTTTTATTATGATTTTTTGTTTACGACGTTTCGAATGCTTTACAGCAATCATGGTCACGGGAGTGAAGATAGTTTCATTTATAATGTCAAATATTCGCGTAAACCTAAGAAAGTATTACGTATACTATAGTAAATTAATTCCTCATTCCCTATTCCGACCGATCGACCTTCATGCTACTTTATCGGTGGCGTTGGGCTTAAGTACTTACCGTCCAATTTTTGAGATGGTTCTAGTCCAAGATGTACGTAAAAATTCTAAAATCTACAGATCCGTATTGATAATAAATTTCCAAAAAATATTTAATCTATATATTACTTAGTTATAATTTTATTATATGTTTAGATAGGTTGTATTAATTTAATAGTTCAAAACAACTTTTCCCTAATTGCTGTTGTTTTTTAAATTTATCCCCAATAGGGAAAGGCAAAGGACTATACATTTCCCTAAAATTTATTTGACGTTATTAGATTTGTTTTTTTTTTCACGCCGCCGCGACGGTGCGTAGGATCGAAGGTTTTTGTATAATATGCGATAATTTATGAAGTGGAGAGCGACGGGGGTTATTTTTAAAGCCGCTACATCAATTATTCCCATGATATTATTAGTACATATCTGTAGTTTAGTTTAATGAAAAAAAGTTAGTTTAGGTTAGTTAAGGCCAAATGGAGAAAAATTTAAGCTTTTTGACAGCTCTACATTTTTTGTAAAACCAAGCTTTGTTCAACAAGTTTCTTCCAGTTTACTACTTTATAAAACTTCAACCTTTTACGACAACTAGGTGAAATTGTACGTGTCATTAATTCATAGTAAAATGCAGCTTAAATACGGTTGATCAGGAAAGCTATTTACATGTCCGTAGTTGAATGGCAGCCAACGCAACGCATCTGTTCGCCCAAATGCACTAATCATACGAGTAATCTAGTTCTCATAAGTCTCTATATATGTAAATACTAGCAATTAGCTGCTTATTCGCTTTTGCACGCGACTTTACCATATCTTTGGTCATTTTTTTCATAGTAGTATTCTTCTATTTTTTATTAGAAACTTTTTAGTACCAAAGCTAAATGTCGATCCCGTCGTTCCCTAAGTACACTTATTATAACCAATAACACTAAAGGAAACTTTTAATTATTTCTTACTTCAACTTCGAATCGGTATAACATATTGGCTACCTCTGAATCAGGGAAAGACAGTGCGCTTTCAAACTCTCCTACATCTTCTTCTTCTTCTTCTGGCCTTTTCCCATCTTTATTTGGGGTCGGCTCTCCTAATCATTCCCCGCCATAAATGTCTTTCCTGGGTTGTCCTTGGACTTATATTGTTAGTCTCCATATCTTTATTAATTACCGACATCCATGTAAGTTTGGGCCTTCCGCGCTTTTTTTGCCCTGACCTGTTGTTAAGCACTTTCCTTGTCATGTGCTCTGCCGGTCTCCTCATAACATGTCCGTACCATCTCAATCGGGCTTCTGCTAACTTGTCCTGTATCGGCTTAACCTTAAAACTTCCTCTGATGTAAATGTTAGGTACTTTGTCTAGGAGGGTGACTCCGGCAGACCACCTGAGCATTTTCATTTCGGCGGCATGCAGCTTGTCAGACTGGTGTTTCTTGAGCGGCCAGCATTCCGCTCCGTACATCATTGCGGGTCTTATTGCAGTCTTGTACACTTTGCCTTTGACGCGTACTGGCATTTTTGGATCGCAGAGCACTCCACTCAACTCTCTCCACTAGCTATCGGGTCTTTGTCGATGAGGACAACATCGTCCGCGTAGAGTATGCACCATGGTGTCGGTTGCTGTATCTTAGATGTGAGGTAGTGCATCACAAGATTGAACAATAGCGGACTCAGTGCTGATCCCTGGTGGACACCCACTTCCACAGTGAATTCATTACTGATTCCTGCTGGGCACCGTACCCTTGTGGTGACGTTCTCGTACATATCAGCCACCATTCGAACATAACATTCAGGTACCATCTGTGCTCGTAGTGCCTGCCAAATCAGTGATCTTGGAATGCGATCAAAGGCTTTTTCTAGATCTATAAAAACCATGTGAAGGTCTTTTTTGTCATCTCTGTGCGATTCCATTAGGATGCGGATAGTGTGGATGGCATCCGTGGTTGACTTTCCAGTGACGAAACCACACTGATTTTCTGTAACGCTCGTTATCTGGCGTAGTCTCCGGTTTATCACTCGTTCTCATATTTTGAGGCTATGTGATATTAGCTTTATGGCTCGAAGCTCAAACTCTCCTACATCATTACGGCAAATGTTAAAACAGCACACTAATAATAATTATGATTTTTACTATAACTTTAACAACCTTACAGAAATAATGTTTTAAAAAAATATAATATGCCTGCACTTATGTTAAAACATGATTCCACCTGTAAATTGTAATAATAGGTATGTTTCTTGTACTTCGTTTCCAGCATTTGCCTATTACTTTATGGTTTTTCACTTGCCTAGCTAGCGAATATATCCCTGGGGTATGTACCCCATTTATAAGCATAAAGGACTACCAAATTATTTTGCCCGTTTATGCAAATGACTTGGTCACAGGTTGCAGTATTGTTTGTTGGTAGAAAAAACAGCAAATCATCAAATTCAATTAATTCCTTTAATGGCTTCCAGGAGTGCCGGTTGGGCACATTTGACTTCGCCAATGTTACGTTAATTTTTATCCTTATCCTACAACACTGTAGCAGAAATTTTAGTCTGTAACGCCATCTAGTATCAAAAGACGTAAACTCATTCTTCGCGCTTTCGTTTCGCTACTCGGTAATAGATGGCAGCGTTATGCATGCTTTAAATTACCATCATTCCACAATCCAGATCCACATTCATTGCCAAATAATACATTGGCAACAATCGTATATATACGGCGATCCATTGTAAGTTCTAACATCATAATATTATTATATTTATTTCAGATTTTATTCATTCTATTTTTATTATCATAATAATTAATATACATGATTGTTGTATAAGTTTTTGTTCTAATAACACTGTAGTTTTATTAAAATAACCTTGAAATGTGTGTTATTTTAAAGGAACGGATCTATTATATTATTTAATTTTTTTTAATTAATGTAAAATTGTGGTTTAAGTTTTTCGCATTGTAAAATATATCACTTTGTATCTTCATAATGAAATTGGAAATAGGATAAATTAATTAATATTGAATGATAACAGAATTTTGTTTTGATGTTCTGTCGTTTATAATAATAATATACAATTTTTAAACTCACTCGGAGATGTTCTTTATTACATCAGTAAATAGCTATATGATGTCAGATAATAATAGACTTTTATCTTCATTGTTTGTGATACAATCCATTTAAGTATATAGCTATTATATAAATTTAAAATATTAATATGTACATTAGTTTTGCCATTTGCCGCTATACCATAGAATATGTACCGTACCTAATAAACATTATATTACAAACATGATAGAAATAATAAGTAAATTATTTTTTATTTAAAAAATCCCAAAATTCACACTTATTATTTAATGGCATATTTTAGCTTAAAGAAGACAATTAATATTGTGTGGTATTAAAAAGTTAAAACATGTCACTGAAAAGAGTGCTGATTGTGAATAAAACGTTTCCCGCCGCAGGAATCGAATTACTAAAGCAAGAGTGAGTGTATATTTGTAATATTTACAATTTATAGATATAAATAGCATTTTCCGCGGTTACGCTTGCGTCCTAAAGAGTTGATGATTTGAAAATTCTTTGATTTTACATATTATTGTAGCCTATAGCCTTCTTCGATAAATGGGCTAAAAGAATTTTTCAATCCGAATCTGTACTTACTGAGACTTATTCGGATTAGTCTTTTTTTATTTATATTATATAGAACAATATTTAATTGTACATAATATATTAGAAAGGTAAAAAAATAATAAAATATGTAGTTCATGTTGTAATTTCCAGATTGGAACCTGTCGTGCTACCTGTTTTGGAATACGAGCCTGACTGCTTAACAAAAATAAAAAACTCCATAACACAGGGATATGATGGCTTAATTTGGAATACGAAACATCGTTTAACAGGCGAAATATTGGATTTAGCAGGTTATATACGAATAAGAACACAAAAAGCATACAATTATTATTATTTTTTTAATTTTCTTTTTTTTTTAATAACGTTTATAGTTCCTAAGAGTTCCTTCCGTTCTAGTTCCTGTTTCTTTTTTTTATTATTGGGAAATGTATTAACGCATACCACAAGTGGTTATGTGGGTCTCACCGAAAAAAATCCAATAGGTACTACCTATTAAAACCCAACAGACCTCACCCGACATAATGGGGGATCGCAAGGATCGCTTGCGCATTTAACCACGACGCCCCAACGGCTTGGCAGGTCTGCCAAAGCAGACCACACAGCCAAGGGGGTTGCTCCACAGTCCACTATTCAGAGAAGTACCAGGAGCATGACACACCGCCCTCGGAAATGGGCCCCTCCTGCGCGTTTCTTTTCGTTTCGGCTTCGCGCCCAGCCGATTTGCCATTGCCAGACGCTAACAAAGCCCCCCACCACGTCAAGGAGAACATGCGTTAGAGGGATGTTACGCTCTGTCCCTATGTCAATTTAATTTTACTCAAGACTTAATTAAGACATATCTATAGATAACTATATTGTTAATTAAAAAAATTGATATTTTATTATTAAGTTTAATATATTGGTACTACTACATAAATAATGGCTCCAAATGCCGCACAATATAATCATTCTTCTCCTTTCTCGTTCACTCACTGACGAGGATCGCGACCACTAATGATTTTTGATGATATAAATAATAATCTATACACAATACAATATAAAAGTAGTTTTATTGACCAGGCCCTCGTCTCAAAGCTGTAACTACGACTGCATCAGGGATAGATCACATAGACACGGTGGAGCTGAAGAAGCGCGGTCTGGTGCTGGGGAATACCCTGCAAGTGTTAGACAACGCTGTCGCCGACATCGCGGTAGGACTGTTGATCTGTGCCGCGAGGAGATTTAAAGAAGGGGTTCGGGAGTTAGAATCGTAAGTTAAAACTAAAATTCTATGGATCACATTGTACCTACTTCTTATTATTTTTTTATATGTTTAGACATTACACACAGCGCCATCTAGTTCCGTGGTAAGCTACGAAGGAAGCTTGTGTTACGGATACCAGATAGTTGATATACTACTTATATAAGTTTAAATACATACATTTTATAAATATAAACACCCATGACTAGAGTACAATCATCCGAGTTTAACAAATGAATGCCCCCAGCGGGACTCGAGCCCGCGACCGCTGGCGCAAACTATGGTCACTATAAACTGCGTCAAACGTGTCATCAACCTTGAATTGAATAAAAAAACAACTTTGAATATCGTGGAGCAATAAAACCATCAATTAAAACAATGTTAATATTTTATCTCGTCTATATTTTACACCAATTTACATTAATAATTACAATTTAATGTACATAATTATATCGTTTACGAAATTTATTTCATTTAAAAATAATTATTTCTACCTTTACTGGCATCAATTTCTACCTTTACGCATCAATATTCAATTCGCTATCTCTTATAGCCAATAAAAAAACTACACCACATACCAATAAATTCACATTTTTAGACAGTTAATATAATTTAAACTACTTTTAGAGGCGAATGGAAATATGGTGTGCAATGGCGGCTCGGCCAGGACATAGCGAATAGCACGGTGGGTCTGGTGGGGCTCGGTGGGATCGGACAGGCGATAATAAAGAGATTAAAAGGCTTTGACGTCGCCAAGTTTATTTACAGCGGACGCACCGATAAACCGGAAGGTATTTTATAATGGCAAAGTAAATTGTGCCCAACTGACACTCCTAAAAGCCATTGAACAAAATTATTAAATTGTATAATATCAAATCTATCAACATATAGAGCCCTAATAATATTAAAATTCTTCAAATTTTAACAAAAACATTAATTATGTCTTAAAATATTTTATTTATAGCAAAATCCTTGGGCGCAGAACGGGTACCACTAGAGACATTATTAAAAGAAAGTGATTTCGTCATCCTCTGTTGCCCTCTTACAAAAGAAACCAAACATTTAATCAATGATCAAACTCTGAAAATGATGAAGAAAACATCTGTCCTTGTTAACATTGGGAGAGGAGGTACCAAAAAAGGAATTTTTAAAATATTATATACCTATAACATAGTAAATTTATTTATCATTTGTTATATGAATTTATTTATTTACATACCTGTATAAAATAACTTCCATAACAATATAATAGAAATTATATTTTTCAGACTTAATAGATCAAGATGCACTTTACAATGCTTTAAAGGAAGGTCAAATATTCTCAGCTGGGCTTGATGTCACCACTCCGGAACCAATCTCTAAAGATGCTCCTATTGTTAACTTACCTAATTGTTGTAAGTATATTATTTTAAATTTTAAATATATCCATTATATCAGAAAAAAATACAGCATTATACATTATTATATGAAGGTATTATTAATAATATTGTTATTAAATCTAGCTTGTTTTAATTTCTTTTTATCTATGCACATTATTTGGCACTTTATTAAAAATATACTTATTGCTTTACTTGTCGGTTGAAAATTAACTGCTACTTTATACTAACACAATACTAATATTGGAACTGATATTATTATAAGTAAAAGAAATATAAAATTTTTACTCTTTTTTTAGATATAATACCTCATTTGGGTAGCGCTACATTCCAAACAAGGAATGCCATGGCAAGGTTATCAGCTGAAAACATTTTACTTGCTTTAAACGGGAAGCGTATGAAATGCCCAATTGAATTATAGGTGAATGAATTGTTATAATTTACCACAGTAATAGTATGTGATGTAATAGGTGCCTATTTTTAATTTTATTGTAAAATATCAATCATAATGTTATATTATGTTGTGGAAATTGTGATAACTGATAATATATAATAAAATCCATTCAATTTAATTTGTTTTTTTAATGTAACATTAAAACTGTGTTATTACTGTAACATTAAATTTTTATTTTCTCAGAAATATAATTCAAATAAGTACCAACATTTTGCGAAAGTAATCATTTGTAATCAGTTAATATAAAAACTAAAAATGAATTATTTAAGCAGCTAATTCAATTAATCTAAAATAAGTAACTTACATAATAACAATTATTATAATAGTAGTACATTTACTTTTTAATTAATACAAACAGGAGAACAATAATTGAGAAAGTAGAAACTCGAAAACCCCGCCAAAGAGGACGCCAAATACAGATAATTAAATATACGTGACATATAGATAATATCACCGAAATGTCAGTGTAAATGAATAAAATAAAGTTTAAAAAATATTAACAATAATAAAAGTTTTGAATTGCTTATTATATTCGTGCTCTGAAAGAATGGATTTTTTCTGTTTAAAAACTAAAAAATTGTGTTACATTCACTTCCAGACCTCCGCCTATTACGTTACGATATACGCACGTAGGACTTATTATGATAATTGATAAGTCATTTAGCAATCGAAGCGGCCTTGATTGTTTTCTTACTACAGTCTCTATGCCGTTAGTCGCTTTGTATTTGCTTAACTGATAATAAAAGATTATTTCGATTGTAATAGATAAAACGTGACATAATCATAAACAATGATCCTTTTTCTTTTATTTGTGGGAGTTGCTAGTGTGTTTTTGCCGACGACCGACGCTTCATCAACAAACATGACTAAAAACCTTAAAGTACTCGTTTCATCTAATGATTTTCCTGAAAGTGGATTAAATGTTCTTCGGGAGCAGTAAGTTCTTTTAAAAATATTTTTTAATTCATATAAATTTGTATATTAAGTTTTTATGTCCACATTTTATTCAGTTCATCTCAACCGTAATAGTTCAAGGACGTATTCTCGCGGGAAAAAATGATAAAAGATTTTTTCACGCGGTTATATATCAATACCTAAGTAGTTGTATTAATTGTACCGACTTATATTTTTGATTTATTCATAAGTTTTGTACTAGCTTCAGGTAGTAAATGTCTGACTGTAACCAGGGCCGTCTTTCACCTATTAGGGGCCCTGGGCACATTAGGATAATGGGGCCCCTAAGACCATAATATAGCACTATTTGGTTAGTCAATGACTTGTTGGAAATCAGCAACATGGCATCGCTAATATTTCTCGGGAATACGTCGACGAGTATCGGAACAAACTTGTGTCTGAAATCGAATCATTATTAACCGAAGTCTCGGATTGGGGTCGACTAAATTGGTCCAATTCAACCCCAAAAAGACACAAGTTTGCGCGTTACCCGCTAAAAAGTCGCCATTTGTCGTCACTACTCAATTTGAGGACACTCCCCTGTTTGCCACAGCCAGTATCGGAATACTTGGCGTCGACATTTCAAGCAACATCCAGTTCTGTGGTCAATTGGAAGGTAAGGCCAAATTGACCTCAAACAAGCTTGGTGTGCTCAGTAAAGTGAGACAGTACTCGGGTCAGCGTCTTAATCTCTATAAGGCGCAAATTCGGCCTGTACTGCCAATAATGTTCTCATCTCTGGGCGGGAGCTCCCCAGCACCAGCTTCTTCCATTTGGCCACATTCAACGTAGGGCGGCTCGCATTATCGACGATCAAGCTCTCTCTGATAGGCTTGATCCTTTAGCTCTGCGTAGAGATGTTGGATCACTCTGCATCTTCTACCGCATTTATTACGGGGAGTGTTCTGAGGAATTGTTTGCGCTGATCCCGACCGCAGAACTTAATTATCGGACATCGCACCAGGGGCATAGCTTGCCCTTGCATAAATAAAATTTTGTGGGGGGCCCTTCTTTCTAAATGGAATAAAAATATTTAGTGTGTGGCCAGCATAGACTAGTCAACAAGTACTTTTTGGTCAACTTTTTTTGCAGTTTCAGTTCAGAAAAATTGAACGAGGTATCATAATATGTGGCATGTAGATGATTTTTGAAGAAAAAAAGTTGCAAAAGATTTAAACAAATAACTTAAAAATAGGGGTTTAGTTTTTTGCAAATATCTCAAAAACTGATTGAGATTTTTGAAATCTAAAAAAAGATTCAAAAAGAGGAGGAAATTTCCTAAAAAAAGTCCTTACTCCCGGGACTTTTTGAAACAAGTTCTGCTTGCAAAACTTGCAAAATTTATAAACATTTAACTAAAACAAAAAATAGGGGTATAGTTTTTGCAAATATCTAAAAAACTAATTGAGATTTCTGAAATATAAAAAAAGACTCAAATAGAGGAGGAAATTTCCTAAAAAAAATCATTCCTTCCGGAACTGTAAGACCAATATTTATAATTTTCTTACGGCCGAAAACGAGTGATCTGGCTTTCGCTTGCCCCATCTACTTTTATCATTAAAAATTATTTAAACATATCTTTACATATTATAATATTAGTAAGTTAAAAAAATCTGTACATGAAATATTTTTTAAAAACAATGACTGTAATACTCTTATTGTGAATGTAGAATTGTTATAAAAATTTTTGTCTGTTTGTCTGTTTATATGTTATCGTATTACACAAAAAGTACTGAACCAATTTTAATCACATTATGTGTCGTGATAACTTATTACTCAGGTCATAGAAAAGTTTATGTCCATAGAATAATTGTTTTTATTGAGTCGTCTTTGGAAAGCTACAGTGGCTAAATTATAAGAGATACATTAAAACAATGTAGAAACGAATTGTAGATCTATCTCTAAATTTCACTCATAAGGGGTCGTCCATAAATCACGTGATGTTTGTATGGGGGGGGGAGGGGGTTCGGAAAAAATCACGAAATATCACCAGGAGGGAGGGGGTTCGGAAAAAATCACGAAATATCACCAGGAGGGAGGGGGGGTGTAGTGAGTTATCACGTGATTTTTTTTTTACTCACCGTTGGGATTATCTTGCGCGCCGCTACAATCGCCGAACTTTTATAATAATAAGCCTAGTCACCTCCAAAACTTCTCTGAAAACCTGTACGGGAACTACTATTGCAAGAAATGACACTATTAAAAGCTATATATATATATATATATATATATATATATATATATATATATATATATATATATATATATATATATATATATATATGCTTTAAGAAATCGTGTATTATAAATTCTTCATAACAGATGATGAGACCAATAGGATGGGCCAAACATTCCCCCAGACACACGAAGCGCCGCTATTAGTAAGAATGGAAGTGTAATAATGAACCGAATAAGACCATTAATTGCTTTGGATTACTTATAAAAAGTATTGACATAGCTACTTCCATTAATATCATGTATAAAAATTAAGACATACATAAACTATAAGTAACGTTACATTGTTATAGTAGTAGTTATAAGTTACAGACGGACGTATTATACATTTTTAATGATATTCTCAAAAACTTTTACTATATTTACATATGTGAATATCAGCACTGAAAGTTTAAGAAAAGTGAATACTATTTTGACTTAACTTCAGCACCGGGTGATGTACCCAGTGCTCAAAGTTAATTGACCGTCGGCCGAAACTAGAGGGTATGCATACAGTCAAAGACCATACATAAACCACCTAATCCCATTGATTTTATTAATGAGAAAAAAGAAAATTCTGGCAGGATTTTAGTCGAGTCGTAAGGATTCTGTAGGCGCTAGTGCACAAAAAAACTACGAAAAAAGGAGCAGTAGCCAGTAAGTATATTATGCGTCACTCCCAGTCACATAGGCTAGACTCATACTTCCGCATGACTCTTATGGAACCCAACTTGATGGACAAGGAAGGACAACAGATCTTGAAAAAATTTACTTTAAAAAAGGCTGCAGAAGTCCACACAGAAGTGTGAAATAATAAGGTTATCGACAGCCATGACGTCTTAGTAGAGTATGTCGTAGGTCGAGTAGAATGACAGTACTTTATTGTATGACTTACCTTCTTCGCAGTAGTATAGCGAGCATATTATGTGAGAGAGCCAGTATTTGCTTCAGGTACAATAGTAAAACATACAATAGTAAATTACATTTTTATCACGGTGCTTAATTTACCAAAATTATATTAGATTATATCTGTTAACCTTTATTTAAAAATAATATTCAGATTTTTTAAAGTACTTTGTATAAAAATACACGTGATTTTGAGTGGGGGGGGGGGGGGGGGTGTAATCTTAAACCTCACCACGTATCACGTGGGGGAGGGGGGGTGTAATCTTAAACCTCACCACGTATCACGTGGGGGAGGGGGGGTCTAAAAAGTTGCTTAAAAAACATCACGTGATTTATGGACGACCCCTAAAAACAGGAACTTAGCGAATCGATGTGCGCGAGAGTACAATAGGACAATAAACCAATTGGAACAAAATTTTGTGTAGTACTACGTTATTTATACGAGGCAACATTTAAAATACCTTTTATTAATGACAAAACTTTAACTTCTACGGTAAAACACAATACTTGATTCTATGGAGTCCTTCTTAAAATATACGGCCTAAATTTAAATTAAAAAAAAAGTTTTGTTTAATTTTTCATTGTGTATGTCACGAAATAGAAAAAACAGTGGAAGTGAAATACAACAAAATTTATATCGGAACCGGTGTCGCCAAACTAACACAAATAAACCGATAATCATATTATGCACTACAAACAAATTATTAATTTGATTCGTCGTTTTAATTTTAGTCATAACTATCATAAGTCACAAATCATAAATCTGGAAATAAACTTAAAATCCTATCGATAAGAATTATTTTACTTAAGCGCAGAAAGTTTTTACGATGTTTTGTAATCTGAACTCAAACATATTCGTTGACATGAAGTAATTTTGCTATTCGATAATAGAATGCGGTAATCTCAGCGACAGCAATTATAAACTTAATTATTTGTACCGTTAGGTTGACAGTCGCGCGTATAGGTCGAAATCAACCGCTACTCGACCAAGGTCACGCTATTGTAGTGACACATTGATTTTTAATTACATTATCGACATCGATAAATACCTTAATTACATTCAAGAAATAAGATTTATAAGAAGTTCAGTAAAACTGTTGGAGGAATGACGTGATATTATTTAAAAATAAAAATACTACCAGCGTTTTTGTGAAAACTAAAAATATTTTTAATTAATGTCCCACTGATGTTCATTGAGTTATTACAAGATAAAGTTACACAAAGGAACGTTATAATAATAATTATGTATGAAATGCAGCATACCTAATTATTTTTATATTATATCTAATTTTTTAAAGTTCTATTTGACTTTTATTTAAAATAAGGAAATAACAAATACGTAATATTTTAAGAGGTGGTAAAGATGCCATACAAGCGAAAAGAAAACTTAAATTTGTATTTGTAATGTGATATATTAAAAATTAAAAAAAGATTTTCTTTTATCGATATCTAACGATATAATCTACATTCAACCCTTCTACATCCCTAATCGAGTAGCAAAGAATTTTCGAGATTGACATAACGATTCCATGTTGAATACAGTCAATCCAAAATGAACTTTATTTTAATTACATAATATTGACTTTACTAGACGTTCTAATTAATTATTAGTCAACTGAAATAAACTAAGATTTTATTTGGAAATAAATATTGTCGTATTCACTGATGGTACGAAACACCTCCATTTTTAATGTTTTTTCTCCTACTATCATTTTTGCACTCCAAAATGGAACAATACGGCATATTTACGAAAAATAAATTTCGATGTGATACGACCAACTTGACGCGTTGTCAAAACGCATCTGAGATTAGGTATGCGTAACACCGCATAGTAGTGGCGAGCGTACCACGCCTACTTGGCAATTCCACCGTTTTTTCTATTTCATGGTGTATGTAATAAAAAAATTCATAAACAAATAAATTGTTCATAACTCTGCACATTTTTTGCATATATCCTTAAAGTTCAAGTAAGATTTTGGATAGCACTTTATGAATTTTTGCTTACATGGGTTGGGGGCCCCTTTACCCCCGGGGCCCCGTATAATTGATACGACTGATACGGCGGTAGCTACGCCCCTGCATCGCACCAAATCCATAAGTTCCATCCGCATCACCTCGATGTCCAGCGTTCCACAACAGTGCGATTTTTAAGGCATTTTCTGCCCCGCACAACCACTCTGTGGAACCAGCTGTTGCCTGCGGTGTTGCAGATGTCCATGGGCGGTGCTGATCACTTGTGATATGTCTTCAGGGTCGGAAAAAAGGTGTTATTCAACTGATATAGTTGGCGGTGTTAGTAAAGTCACCGAAGTTGTTGCACTTTCGTGATTCGTCATAGTACCTGATACGGTAGAAACTGGTGTAGAACATGTTGTTACTTCTGATTGACATGACTCATTATTTAGACAATATTGTTCGATTGCTACTTGCAGAACTCTGCAGTAGAAAAAAACATATAAATACAGGGGATTTGGCGATCATGCCAAAAATTAAAACAGAAAGATCCGGAGTGGATATTTCTGTTTTAATTTTTTTTTTGTAAATTTTATTTCAATTGGTAACTGAGATGAAAACTTATTACTTCATGAAATGTTACACTTTATTTGTACTTCAAAAAAAGTGCTTCAATCAATATTGCCATTTTGAAGCAAATGTGCAGTAAGTAGTGAGTCGCATCACTTTTGATCGAAGACACAAACTAAAAATAATACACTGATGATTTTCTTTTACACAGTTAATTTTTAATAAAATATAATATATACAATTTGTATACATTGAATTTTATTAAACATGTTGCAATCGATAAGCCTGATTTAAGGGCGAGAGTAGAGTAGCTATTTGGTCATATGTTATGAGCTGTGGTTTGGTATGCGAGTCAGGACTAGGGGGCCCCAAAGGATCGCGGGGCCCTGGGCATGTGCCCATTGTGCCCAGTGGAGAAGAGGGCCCTGACTGTAACGTAATTACATTCCGGAAGCGGAAATTAAAGCACATCTCCTATTTTAGGAATCAGCGGAAGTGTTGTACAAACAACCATTTACTTATAGTTATAAGTGTTATTTACTCTACAGATATCAATTAGAATAATATAAAAAACATATATTTCATCACAATCCTCTGAACAGTTCAACGTGAGAGTTTTTAAACATAACATACCAACATACAAAAATGCAAACATTCACATAAATGCGAATATTATTTTCATCAATAAGCTAAAATATAATGATAATTATTTATTAGCGTAAAATCGGATATCTTTGAAATCGGTGATCGCACCTTTTTTAGATTTTATCGTACCCTGACAAAACCCTGGTAACTTTTTTGAGGTATAAATAACTTCTTCATAAAAAAAAGCATTCTAAGCCATTAAAAAAACTATTATAATCTATAGTTTCTCATATCAAGGACATCGCGTGTTCTTCTAACAAAAATATAGGTACTGTCGAATTGGGTGCTCCTTTTTTAAAGTTGGTCAAAAACCGTTATAATCACTCGTATGTACCAACATTAAAGTCTAGTGTATAGGTGTTTTTGTCGCAGACGAATTTTAAAATTTCTTTAATCACAGAGGCACTTCTTCTTCAAGTGCCTTCTAGCGAAGGTTGGCAGTCAGTTTCGAATACTCCAGCTTGTTCTTAAAGAGCTCGGCAGCACTCGCGATTCCCGTCCATTCTCGGATGTTGCGCAAGCAATACTTTTTTCTGCGACCAACGGTTCTCCTAGCAGCAACTTTTCCCATTATAATGAGTTCCAAAAGTTGATATCTCTCATGCCTAAGCACGTGTCCGAAATATGTAACTTTTCTTTTCTTCACAGTCTCCAAAAGTTGCCGTTTCTGGTTTACGCGTCGTAGAACTTCTACGTTCGAGACCTTAATTGAGTCCAACAAGTGGCCAACATACGTCTATATGCCCACATTTCGAAAGCTTCTATACATTTCTTGAGGTCTTCTTTCATTGTTCACGCCTCACATCCGTCAAGTATAGGCCAGATGTAACAATGTAGGAGTCATGTGCGCAAAGGGATCTTAAGTCTGCGATTGCAGAGTACAGCCTTGTCCCTAGATTTTTGGCCTACTACAATGATAGCAATGTCATCGAAGCTATGTTTAGATAAAACAGACAGAGGCACTAAAACATTTATCTTAATAAAAATAAAAATTATAGTTCATATTAGGTCTTAATAAAAATATCGAAATAAAAATGACTAATTCTTTTTTGTTCTACCTAAGGGAAGTATACTGAATAATAAATAATAATGCATCTCTTCAGTTTCACAGTACTCCAAAGCAAGTATATACATTTCGGTGAAGAAGGCATAAAAGAAAATAAAGAAGAGCTTCTCAAACTCATACCTGGAGTGTCCGCGTTGGTGTGGGTGTCGCATCATCCCATCACCAAAGAACTTCTAGATAAAGCTGGTAAGTATCAATCAGGATTTTACTACGTATTTACGTAATTAGTAATTACTATTAATAGTACGTTATAACTAATAAGTAATTACAATTATTAATACGTAATTAGTAATTAGGGGTCATTCATTTATTACGTAAGAAAATTTAGGGGGAGGGATCGACCATGTCTTATGTTTTCTTACAAGGGGGTGGGAGGGAGTCTCGATAGTTCTTAGGTAAGATCAAAAAAATGCGCAAAGTTAAAATTATACTTTGAAAAAACGCGGTCAACCTAGCGAAAGGTACTGTACGGTGTACCGGAGGGAGGGAGGGGGTCGGCCTATTCTTATTTTTTCTTATACTTTGTTATTGGGGGGAGGGGGAGGGGTCAAAAACTAGGGAAAATAGTCTTATGTAATAAATGAATGGCCCCTTACGAGTAATTACGACACTAAGAACTACCAACCACTGCCTACGTTACAAATACGGTATCTTGTAAGTACATACGTTTCATTCCATTCATTTTTGACTTTAAGATAAAAACACATAATAATATGTATAATATACCTACATTATTATAGGTAATCTATACTTTATTATAAAGCTGAAGAGTTTGTTTATTTAGTTGAACGCACTAATATCAGGAACTACTGGTCCGAATTGAAAAATTCTTTTTGTGATGGATAGTTCGTTTATCGAGCAAGGCAAACAAAAAATCTCGCTACGACCAATTACCGGAGCATCAATGAAAAATATTGCAAAAACGGGAAGGACGGTTGTTAGTTATGCGAGGTACCATACCGCGCGACTCAGAAAGAATTTGGTTTCCGGTCTTTAGTACACATGCGAAGCCGCGGGTAATGCTAGTCTATAATAAAATTTTAACTGAGTCGACATCTGTAATACATTAAATATGTTTACGTAAATGTTATCGAAAGTCGTTAAATTGATACAAAGGCCAAATTATCGATTTGTTTTTAGATTTTTATCTCACTGTCTCTAACCGCTTCACCAGAAAACGAATGAACAGATTTTGATGAAATTTGGTGTTTCAAACAATGCTGAAATTCCTGAATATCGTGGCAACATAGGATAATTTCTTGCGCGGATAATATCACGACTTATGAAGAACCTATACTTACCGTTAAAAGGCATCTAGGGAACGAACTTATGCGAAACTTGGTTGAAGCACTAGTTCATGCGTTTTGCTTTCTAGAAATAAACCACTTCATGTAACACGTTATTGACACCAATCGTTCACTTTATCAAAACATGGTGATAAGCAAATCTGCCACATTGATAATACAGATGAATATTTGAATCATATTTTTTTTTTGACCAATAAAATAGAAATTATACTGTAAATGTTTCTTTTTTAATTTCAAAAAGTATATTTCTAAATGCAAACAGAAAAACGTAATAGATGTTTTGGGGTCTTTATTCTGTACGCAATAAGCAATATGTACCTATTCTTTAAAAAATATTTTATGTACCTGAGGATTAAAGCATTGATATTTTATTATATTTGACGATACGTTTGGCTCAGTTGGTAGTGACCCTACTTTCTGCACCAGCGGTCGCGGGTTCGAGTCCCGCTGGAGACATTTATTTGTTGAGCACTAATGTTTGTTCTCCAGTCATGGGTATATTTATATTATGTATGTATTTAAAATTTACGTGTGTAGTGTATCAATTATCTGGTATCTGTAACACAAGCCGCGTAGCATACCACGGAACTAGATGGTGCTGTTGTAAAAATGTCTGAACATATTTATTTATATTTATTTATATGCAGAGATGAACTAGATAACATAATTTTGTAGGTCCTCAATTAAAAATCGTGAGCACAGCGTCGGCAGGCTACAACCACTGCAACCTCCCAGGGCCTCAAGTCTGCTATAGAAATGGTGTCACATTTGTCTATCAATGACATCGAAATAACTAGTTTTTGCAATTTTGGTAGTCTACTAATTCAAGTATATCAAATAGTGTGTCACTGACACTCCAATGACACATTTGCAAATAATTGGTAGTCCCGTACATAATGATCGAGTGTAATGCGTAGTCTGTTAATATTTTGACAGTTCTAAACCTATCAATGATGTCATTGATGTGCCATTTTGCAGACGTTGCTTAAAAGCCGTGTTTGTTTGGTGTGATTTGTGAAAATTGTGAAGTTTCAAAATGTTTGGATTGAAATCGAACACATAGAGAAAAGCAATATTATAGATCGAACATTTTGAAGTTGGCCGACGGGGTTGACGCCAAGAACGCCAGCGTTCGGAGCGAAGAAACCGCCGTCGAGCCCGCCGCTTGATGAGGAGTACCATTGACCCCTTTCAGGATATTTCCGAGGTAGAATTTGTGAAAACATTTCGCCTCGGGAAGGATACTGTTAGAGGGCTAGTGGAGGAGCTAACTCCATTTATTCCAAAACCACATCGGAATGATGGAATATCGGTGGAGACGAAGGTTAGAAAACAACTTCAATTTCATTGCTTATCACTAAAGGCATAGCTATAGTCTAAGAATACATAATAAATAAATAAATATGTTGGGACATTTTACAGAAGAATACATGGGTTGGGTTTATAATCGCTTGGCAGGAGTTATTGGGTGAAACTTATATATATGGTAGGCGTTTATTCACTGATCACAATAATAACACTCGCGACACAAGGTAATTCATATTTTTAGAGAAAATTATTAAAAACTTAATGTGAGAGAGAAGGATAACAATAGGATTTTGTATATGTGAGACAAAGACGTAAGATCATTATGTCAAAAATATGTCGAATTACTTAAATGTCATTGTCAACTATCCTAACGCCGCCATATTTAGTCTGCGTTTCTATGGACATGTGTGAAAGTGCTTTCATCGTAAATAACATTTTTTTTTGACTTGGATAACATAGGTTCAGAAGGTTTATCTTAATTTTTTTTTCGTTCTTTCTGGGTAGGTTAGGTTAGGTTAGATATATGACCACAACACACGCGAGCGAAGCGAGCGTGCCGCGGCGGCGGCCGGTGAGTGCTACATTCAAAATTTATTTTCTCATGAAGTATGAATTACCTTGTAATGAGAGTAGTATAGGGATAATAGGGAGCATCTCCCCTACCAATCCACTCCCTACCATTGTCATCGTCCTGCCAAGCGATTGTAAACTGCTACCGAATACATACCTAATACATCATTGATATTAATGTAATATATACCTACATATTTCTGTGGCAGATTCTGGTGGCCTTAATTATGTATTAGTATTAATCATTATTATTATTCATTAACAACAATATATACTACTTTGTTACAGATATTAAAATTAAAATCAACAAGTTCTACAACAACCCTGATTTCAAGAATTTGATTTTGAGAAAGAGCGGGCTATCATGATATAAAACTATCAACAACTAGTGTAACACTTTAAGGTGTTCCAGGAGGTCCTAAGGGTACAAATTTCTTGATTAATTATCATGAATTATCATGAAAATCATGACCCTTAGCTTGTTGGTATTTCTCTCAATCGTTATTCATACTAATACTTCAGTTAAATTAATCAAAATGGTGTCTCAATAGAAAGGTATGTCACTGTAATATAAAATATATTCATCTTATCCGGTAAGATTTACATTTGGTTGTTCAGTATAAATTGTTCGAATAAATAAAAAATAAATAAAATAAAAATACCTTTATTGACTCAAAGATTACAACACAAACTTGTCAAAAGGGCCCCTGTACTAGGTGGTAACCTGTATTACTGGGTGCGCTGCTCATCCACCAAGGCTATAAAGTCAACAAAGGTTCAAATGGTTGTTTCATGCCTTAATATTAGTTATTTACAGTATTGTGAACCTTTTATTTTATAAATAATCATCTTAAGACTGTATTATCTCTCAGTGAAGTAATTGCAAGTATTGATTTAACATATATATTCTTTATATTGTAAGTTTCCTACTCTAAACTATGTACATCTAAGACTATATTATCTTCTAGCAATTTAACTAGAATTTTTTAAATCATTTTTAAATATATCAATTATAGTGACTTTATTTTGGAATTTCTAATATCAATAAATGTATATATGGTTAAATTTTAAGTAATAATGTATTCTACTCTATAATTGTTTTTATTAATTAATTATGTTCAAAATAGTATATTATTTTTATGTCATTGTCATGGTTAATTTTTTTTAACATGTAAAAATCTGTTAAATGTATAAATGTTAAAATATATAAATTTTGTTATTATTTGTTCTCAATAATTGTTAATATAATTTTAGATTTACTAACTTAACATTACACTGCTTGCTTGCATGTATGTAAAATTTAATTTGTGGAAACTTGGTTGGTTGATTTATAATTATTATTTTGCTCTGTGTTTGTATGTATTATATTGAACTGTTTGTTTCCCTAATAAATAAAATAAATAAATAAAAAAATAAAACTGCACAATAAGAATTTAGGACCACCAGACATGGTTATATTTATAAACTAGCATGTATCAACATAATATTATACATTTTCATTTTGTAAATCTATAATAAACTCATACAACTTGTCATTTATAATAAAATATATGGTTATTGAAATTGTTTATTTGTGTTTTATTCTAAATAGGTACATTAGATTGTTTCAACTTTAGTTCAGTTCAAAAGTCAAAAGTTAGGACCACCAGACATGGTTATATTTATAAACTATGTACATCTAAGACTTCATTAACTTCTAGCAATTTAACTGCACAATAAGAATTTAAGACCACCAGACATGGTTATATTTATAAACTAGCTTGTATCAACATAATGTTATACATTTTCATTTTGTAAATCTATAATAAACTCATACAACTTGTCATTTATAATAAAATATATGGTTATTGAAATTGTTTATTTGTGTTTTATTCTAAATAGGTACATTAGATTGTTTCAACTTTAGTTCAGTTCAAAAGTCAAAAGTTAGGACCACCAGACATGGTTATATTTATAAACTATGTACATCTAAGACTTCATTAACTTCTAGCAATTTAACTGCACAATAAGAATTTAAGACCACCAGACATGGTTATATTTATAAACTAGCTTGTATCAACATAATGTTATACATTTTCATTTTGTAAATCTATAATAAACTCATACAACTTGTCATTTATAATAAAATATATGGTTATTGAAATTGTTTATTTGTGTTTTATTCTAAATACATCAGATTGTTTCAACTTTAGTTCAGTTCAAAAGTCTTCGGTTTCTTCCGATTCGGACGACATATGCCGCCTGCGACGTTTCTTAAAATAATTATTCAATATAGGATAAGATTAAATAGCATTCAGTTGGTGATTTATTGGGCAGTCTACCGCAACAGAATTTAAAATTTGGGCGCACTCCACCCAACGCCGCTTTGCTAGACTGCGCCCTTCAATACTTCTGCTACAGTGGCCGAGCGCTAGCTCGGGCTAGCTCTCCAAAAAGTCCAGCACATAGAGAAAAGTAATATTATACGTCCAGCAATGCCGAAATTGCTTGAATATAACCATATTTAAATATTTAAAAAGAACACCGATATTTTAACGACCACAAACAAATAAACCTATCAAAGAGTAATATAAGACATTGACAAAATATGTCAAATGTCAATTCGGCAGTTACAGATAAAACTTCGATAGTTACAGATAAAACTTATTTATTTTTGACGTTTTATTTTTTAGATTGCACTTAAAATTTATCTTTTTGGCTTTTTATGATCATTTTAAATAACGCTTAGTCTTTAAAACATAAATTAATAAAATATATAATTAAACTTAAAAACCGTAAACCTCAATAAACGATTTTATGAACTTTTTTTGAGCTAATGGCAATACCGATGCCCTATCTACTACAATTTCAATACGATTCTTATGAACTACCATTTTAAATATAGTAGACTACGAAATTTTGGACAAATGGTAATTGAATTGAAATGCGCTCTTTCCATATTGACAAATCGTGTAAAATAGCAGACTTGAGGCCCAGAACTCAAGGCGCGAGGTATTAAACTCTCAAATACACCTAATGTATTAAGCGCAGCAGTTGCGGAGATCGCAGTGGGCCTCATCTTGGGAGCTGCTAGACGTTTCACTGAGAATTTGGATCAAGTTCGTAGGTTCGTATTTAAAATATCTATAAACTGTTCATAAAATAAAATTGTAACTTAGTTGAATCTGTAAAATATTTTTTTTTCTGAAATATTTTGAAATAACTATTATTATTGAAACAGTGGTTTTCTCGTGATGCGGTTTCAAATAGACAGATAAAAATTCTGACAGCTGTAGATTCAACCCCTGTATCGATAATAATTACTATTTCATTAAGATTTTTCGAAAAATTTAATGTAAAAATTTGATTTAGTTAGATGTTTATTATATGTACCTACGAGTATAGGTTGTTTCTTACAAAAAACAAACTTTAACTAGAATGTTCATATAAACATGTAACCTAAATTTTATGTTACAGGGGCGAATGGGAAATAGGATTCTCCAAAGTACTAGGCCAAGATGTCCGCGGCAGTACTGTAGGTGTTATAGGCTTTGGTGGTATCGGGCAAGCTACTGTCCAACGGCTGTCCGGGTTCGAGGTCGGCAAGTTCCTTTACACTGGACATAGGGAGAAACCGGAGGGTGAGATAATGTTTTTTAAGTTGGTCCTTTTCATTTTCTTATTTACATAATATCGACGGCGAAGTGCCAATTACTCCTAACTAAAATTTTTCTAGAAATTCGCTTTTTTTTTGTTTTGAATTTAAAGGTACATTACGCTGCATAATATTAAGTTTGCAGGACAACCATGAAGTATAAAAATTTGCAGCAAAGTATTTATTATATAACAAATAATCTTGTCTTGTCAAATCAAAATTAGATAAATTGAAGTATCTGTGATAGTTAACTGTATACAAGAAATGTATTAGTATGTTCTGATTGTATATCTTTAAGTACAACTTTTAAAATAATACTGTAACCTATATCATTTTTTTTATTTGTCTATCTGTTTGTTTCGGCTAATCTTTGAAACTGCCCACTGTTTCACTCGTGTTATAAGGTGATTTGTAAGTCAACTTCAATAATTCAATAGTTTTCAACGTTCCAGCTAAAGCTCTTAATGCTGAATTCACTTCTCTCGACAACCTGTTGCAAAGCAGTGACTTCATACTGCTGGCAGCCCCACTCACTGACGAGACGAAGCACATGATCAACGCCACAACGCTCGGCAAAATGAAGAAGAATGCTATTCTTATTAATGTTGGCCGTGGAGGTAAGCATAAAATAATAATCTCTGAATTTTTTACGGCTCTATGTATTTTACTGTTAACGGTTTAGTATATTGCACTAACAATAATATAATAGAGATTTATAACCCACAAGCATATCGAATCTTACAATTGCAAAAACAAATTCATTTGCTTGTTATTTACTAAGATGTGACAAAACTATAATTTCTCAATTTGAGCACAAAAAACTTTAAAACATTTTTAATATATAACAATATACAGTTAAATTCTAAACATCCTTTTTTCAAGTTGGTTAAGGCCTTTTTAGCTAAATTATGAATGTTTTTTTTTTGTTTTTAACAGATTTAGTAGACCAAGACGCTTTATACGAGGCTTTAAAGAACAAAGACATCTACGCAGCCGGCCTAGACGTCACCTCGCCCGAGCCGCTACCCAAAGAACATAAACTGTTGACTCTCCCTAATCTGTGTAAGTTATTTATAATTAATTAATTAGTATACATAGGATTTAACCCTTAAAGTATCTCATTGTTGTGCAAGGGACTCCCTTGAATATGAAGGGGATTAAGCCATAGTCCATCATGCTGGCCAATTACAGGTTAGCGGGCTACAAATGTTGTTTGAAAACTTGCTAGGTTCTCTCCGACATGCAGGTTTCTTCACAATGTATTCCTTCAAGAAAAGTAAAACCACTACACACCCGCATCACTTGGTTATTCAAGGGAGCGGGTCACCATTAGGCATATCATATAATATCTAAATAAAAGATCTAAATAAAATTAATATTAATTAAATAAAAACGATAATATTTTTGTCACTTACCAATTAGTGCTTTTAAATAGTCCACTTATATGAATTATGAATAATATTATATAAATAAATATAAATTAATATTTCCAGTCGTGCTACCACACATTGGCAGTGCCACGGTGCGTACACGAAGCGACATGGCGGTACTCGCCAGCAACAACGTCGTCAATGCGCTCACCGGCAAACCTTTGATCACGCCTGTATCGTTCTAATAAATATCATCACAAACTAACATTGTTTTATTATTTCACATACCTATATATGAATATATTGTATAATATGTAGTATGATGTGTATGTATGTGTATACATTATAACCATGGACGAATAAACTAACATGATTATAACATTAGAAAGTGACAGTGCCAAGCACTATGACCTCTAAATACAGGTTTTGGATTCCTTAGACTTTTTTAGTATTAAATTTTTTTTTTAAATTAAAAGTTAAAAAATGCCCTCAGATATATGATATAGCCTGATTAGCTTAAAGACAACCTAATATAATTTAAAATGTGCAATGTGCTTATGGAATGTATGTAACACATTATTCTTGAAGCTTTTTGCATAAATCAACAGGATGTATCATATATGTGAGAAAAGAAAAAAATTAAAACTTATAAATAAATAAACATTTTTTATAATATTAATAATTTTATTTACTTTACATGAGATACTGACATTTAGTTAAAACTATGTTGGTTATAAAAGTATAAATTGTTGTAATAACATAAGAGATTGTCTACTTAATAATTTTTTATCCCATATTATACAAGCAAAAATACTAAATACTAATTAAATAGTTCTTCAACTTTCCAATCTGGTAAAAATGTTTGTTCAACCAAACAAACTCTTCGGCTTTATAATATTAGTATAGATAATACTTGTTTAGCATATTTTTATAGGGCAACTTTAAAAATGATTTCATACTGTATGTTTTAATAAATGTAAAACTATATGTACATTTTATATACAAACAGAAAATAATATGTTTTATTTACAATGAAAATACAACAATATTTTATATACTAAAACTAAAGGCACTGCTATAATATAAAAATTGAATAACACTGTCTCTGTACACAGTTTATTTGATTATTTTAAATTTTAAACTAAACTTTTTTATGGATATAATATAACTCTTAATGCTTTAGGTTGTATATTTTAATAGGTACTCAACATTAATATACTGAAAATATAATATGAAAAGAGAAATAAATAATAATAAAAATTATGCTCATGGAGCTTCTGCCACAATTGTTTCCAAATCTTTAAGAAAGGGTTCTATAAGGCTTTCCAAAGATAAAATGTGGCCAGTGTTACAATTATCACTACCAATAAAAGTAATCACTAAAGGTAGTTTATTCATTTGTATTACCTGAAACAAGAATTGTGTACTAGTATATGCCTAGCCGAAAGATTGCAGATCTATACAATGTTTATATTAACAACAAATCACATAATACTATAGATATCAAAATATTTTTCATTGTATATATTGTGATCATAATAATTTAAGAAATTTGTTATGATACTAACCTGGTAACTTGAATACATGGATATAATTGTCTTATTCCTTCCAAGTCCAAGTTTACTTGCTTGGTCAGTAGCCATTCCAAATGTTGATATAAAATTAGGCCTTAAAGCTAGTTGTGGAGCCTTTTCTGTAACTGACCTCACTACAGGAACTCCATCTCGATCAGTAATTAATATACAATGAAGTCCGTTTACTCTGAAGGAAAATACAATTAAGTTTATAACTATTTTATGTACATCTACTAATTAATAGGTACTGATAGATTTAAATTACTTCTCAAGTAAATGGTTTAAATATTTTCTTAAATCGTCGACCATCGTCATCTTGTCTAATATTTACTGGGAATCTTTATACAAGTTTTAAAGTTAAGATATACCGTAGAAAATGTACAAGAACACAACAAATTAAAAATGAAAAACAACGAATAACTATTAACTCATTGACAGTTTGTCATCACAATTGACATACGTCATACTTATAACAAAGACAAATTTTTTATGGTCATCTATGAAGCATTTGGAATATATAATTTATTTTTATATTCTAAAAAATTATACATAAACATGCTATAAATATAAGTGTAATGTAATATATAAATTTCTACATAATATCAATATTTCTTACGTTTTATACCTTGAATACGTTAAACAATGGCAATAATATGACAATTTAAAAAAGTATTTATTGTCTATAGCCAAAATGGAAGGATCGAATTGACAAGTTTGTGATTTTCGTAATTTTATTTTTGGATTCACAAATATTGTGTGCGTTTTACTCTTTCAAAGTGTTACCTTAAAAGGTATAAAAGTGCATCCTTTATTATAGTAAAAAAACAGTGAAATACCATTTTTTACAGTGTAGCAAATTGTCAAAAATTAGCTTAGTATGATGATAACAAAAGATATAAAAATTCAACCTTGTCTTGATATGTGCTCTTTTTCGTCACATGTGTATTGTAGGGATTAGCGAATCATGAATATTCATTGTCGTGAAAGTTTAGTGATGTATACGTAACTATACGAAAAAGAAATTTTAAGGTTTGTGACGTCACTAGAGCGAAAAGACAAAATTTTCGTGTTCATATATGATGTTTGTTGCTCCTTTTCGGTGAACACAAATATATTTTTGTTAGTAGAGTGAAGGAGGAGTTCACGGTGCTGAGGAGGTCTTCCGCGAGGATGGGCGGCGATGTCTGCCCCCTCCGATAGCGCTACGAGCCCTTCACCATGTGCGTGCACCAATATATCGCTTATGCAATTGTTTCATGAGCTCAAACAAAAATTTCCTGGCGTTCCTGATCATGTTGTGTCTAATACCATTGAGCTATATTGCCACGACAAGAAAGCTTGTGAGACACACCTCCATAGCGAAGTCAAAGCCTCCCTAACACACGCATATCATGCATCTTCATCAGCTGCAGCTCGCCAGCTCAATGAGCTTAGAGTTAATCCACCAATAAAGTGCCGTAACCAACCTATAGTTAAGCATGAAATTGTGAAATCTACAGCAGTTAAATCTTTAACTTGCCAAAGCCCTCAAAAAGCTGTAATTTCTACAAATAATATACTAGACGAAGAAAAGCCTAAAGTAAATACAGATGCTAACCAGAATCTAGTTGAAAGTGAGGCTGATGAAATAACAAACAATGCTGTGGTATCTCCAGTTGCTGTTATAAATATTGATAACTTGTGTGCAAAATACAATGCAGAATCACCAAGTGATTTGGAATTAACAAATGAAAATAAAACTGAAGATCAACATACATCACAAGACATTAAATCACAAGACAATTCACCTGAAAGAATTAATTTGAAAGATATAGAACAACCGGAGAGTACAAATTATAAAATTTTAAAAAGTTGTAAAATAAAATCCAATTTGCATGAAAAATTAGATACTTTGAAAGATGTTAAAGAAAAGAAAACAATAAAAAAAGATGAATCATCAATAGCTCAAGAAAAGCCACAGAGACCAAATACCCTGAACTTCATTAAAGCAAATCCAGACATTGCATTTAAAGAGAATTTAAAACCTGCTCCCGAATCAGAGTCCTGCAGAACAGTGTCTCCTGCCCCATCCACTCAAAAGCCTGAAAATAAAGATCAGAAATCTAGTGCATACAGACCTGATAGATCTTTTCCTCTTAACTGGTCAGTTAATGTCAATTGTCATATGGACCTTAGTCATGCATACACTGATGGTGATTATGAAAGTCCCAGAGCTATAACTTCAGTTAACTTGACAGTTTGTACTCCAACTTCAAACATGGCAAGTCCAGTTCGAGATGTAAGGGACGAAGAAAACTCTGGATTCGAAGGGCATGTAACTGTGACTGTGAGTCCTAGTACAACAAGACCGCCGAGGCGCAGAGCGCCACCCCCACCTCAAACTCGGATAGAGTCTCCCAGGCCAACCAGGGTTGCTCCTGATCCACCTACCCATGCATATGGTAAGTTATTTAATAATATTCAGTATCAATTTAGCTATATTTTTTATTTACTTATAAACATATAACATATAAGCATTAACATAATAATATATTCTTAAAAATGTAGTTAGTATTTTGTTTTATTTTGACCAGCTATCATCATACCAAATTTCACTAAAATCTGTCCAGCGGTTTTCTCGTGATAATTATAATTATTTCAATAAGAATTTTCAAGAAATATAGATTTGACTCAGTTAGCATTTTATATGTATAGAAGTTTATATAATAGTATACTACATAAATTGTTAAACAAGCTGTGAAACTTAAAAATTACTAATTTATGATGGCTTTATAGTTCAATAATAGAATACTACAATATTTATGATAAATACAAAGATTTCTAATAATTTGGGCCTACTTTTTGTGCTGGAGTGTTTTTAAATTTTTGACCTTACAATTAGAATGTATAGGCTATGTTTATTGTTTGTGTACATTGCTTAGATGCTGTAGAAAAAACTGAACCATAAAAATTTTTGGTTTCAAATTTAATAGATTCAATAATACATTAGTCCTTAGAAACAAGTATTAAAAGATGAAATTCATGTTTTTTTTTAGCAATATTCACTAAAACTAAAGAAATCTTACATAGTGACTCATTGTTTAATGTAGGTAATAGGTATGAATATGATTAGAATAATTTAAAAACCACATACAAAGTTTGTTGAACTAAATAAATCACTGTGCTTCTACATGATAAACAAATCTATTATTATTTTAAATATATTTATTATTTTTAAATTACCCTATAATTGCATCATTGCTTTATTATTTAGTCTATTTAGTAAAGACTTATTCTAATATGAAATCCAAGGGAAAATTCTTCCACAAATCCTTATAAACCAGTTTAGGATACTTATGTATTTCTGTCACTAAATAGGCTGTAGCCACAAATACCTGTAAATACATTTCTGTGTGTGTGTTTGTCCGTCATTGTCATCTTATGTTTATTAAGGGCATATGCACATCATGTTTCAGAAAGTTTCAGTCGATTATGCGTGTTCAGTATTGATACTTAAAAATTATTACTGTATGAGTATGTTCTGGTATTTGGTACTTGTTGTACCTTATCGCGTTTAAAAAACCACTGTAGTGTCACACCAACTGAGCCAAACGTGTCGTCATAATAAAGGTCTAAGAGTTATAAGCTCATAATATAGCCATATTAAAAACATTCCAGATCGTTCCCTAATCGAGCGTCAAAAGGAGCGTTTGTCCCGGTTGGCCACAGCTCTCGCCCAAGAGAAGGGACGGTTAGCGCAACTGAACAGAGAGACGCAGATACTCTCCGCGCCGCCGCCGACCCCCAGTGTGGCGCAGAATCTGAAGGAATATGTGGAGAGATTGAGGGACGAGTGCGATACGATGGCTAAGCGACTCGAGATGGGGGGTAATGGTAAGTTATATTTTTATATGGCTTCTTTTATGGTGTACCAGTTTATTGTTTTCTGATTTAGATGGATTGACCCTAAGAAATAATGTTGTATAATGTCTCTAAAAGTGGCTCCCGTGACTATAACTGCTGTAAAGCATTCAAAACGTTGGGAACCAAAAAACAAAATAAACCCGCGAAAAAATTCAAAAAATAGTTCTTTTCCCGTACATCACTGTTATTTAATGATAATATATTTTTTTGAAGATAAAATTAAAACATATTTTTTCAAAACTGAATAAATTATCTTGAATCGTGCTAACACGATAAACTAGTTGAGTCACACTGTAATTTTCCTCATATTACGCAAAAAAATGTTGCTAACATTTACGTAAATGGCGTTATTCTGTTATGTAATTAATATGCTAATAAGTGGTTTATAATTGCTCCTACCGCAGTATAATTTCTTCTTTCGTTATCCTGTTATTTTATTTTTTAATTAGTGGAATTGACATAGAAATTTTTAAGGTTTAGGTTTGACTAGCACTTTATTCATTAAAAATTAAGTTACTAAAATTATTTTTGATTAAATAACACCAAAGTATCGCCATAAACTGGTAAAAAACCAAAGCTCAAGCCTACAATCTTGAAGAAAGTACTGTGTATTTCAGATGGTAAAGAGTTAACATGGCTTATTAAAACTGTATTATTACATTTTAAAATACTATGTACTATTAAAATCTTGCTTTCTTAAACATATCTTGTATCTCCTTTGAAGTATAATAATATTATCCTCATACTGTGTTTTCCTCTTTATTTTTTAAATACTTTGTTAATGTTTCCTTATTCAATTGGAGACATATACTCTTCAGTACTTCCCCCTTTTTTAACTAGTGAGACTTGGGCAGAAGTCATGTTTTGTTCTATAACAAACACTTATCATAGATAAGCACAACACAAACATTTAATATTTTCTCGGGAATCGAAACTATGACCTGATATAAATAAACATTACATAATACCATACAGTCCTCGCGCTTTCAGCTCAGCTTTGCATTTGTGTGCGTGCAATGTACGGATGGGTACGGCTGATGGCCTAGCGAGTTGCGAGTGGTTTAAACCCGTTTTAACTGTTTTTTGATGCGCGGCTATTGGCTTTTAGCTATCACTGACACAAATGCAAAGCTAAGCTTACGTCTCGAGAACTGTACATGCAAACAATTCGTCAAATCTAACCAATCCCAATAATCCATATCATTCTTTCACTAGCTCGTGTAATGCACGTTCCAGAGGCAGACGACTCGGGGAACTTCTACAGCAACATATACACGGGGCAGCGTCAGCCGACCTCCTGGCAGTGCCACATGTGCACTTTCCGGAACCATCCCCTGCTAGATAAGTGCGAGGAGTGCGACATGCCCCGAATATTCGTAGGTACGTCCCCTTCCACCACCCACGACTCGGGGTTCGGCTCCTTCCGCGATAGAAACAGGACGAGGAATGTGAAAGATATAACAAATGTGTATGACCACAGAGCAGTGAACGTTTAAAGTGCCTTCAGTGTGCCTATGAGGCTGTCTAACTGTTTAACATAGCATGTGGCATGAGTTGTGTTGCCAGGTCTTCCTTTTACCTGTCTTGGTTATAAAATTGTTTTACCAAATGGTAAATTGTCAAGAACTTGGCAACATTGTTCTAGGATGTGTCAATTTGTGAAGTGAATTGTTTATTTTGACATTTCCTATTTGTGGTTTGAAAATTATTCTCTCCCAAATGTTCCTGTTTGATACCAGACTTTGACTTTGCATGCGTGTTCGTTTTTACTATAAAATTAACCACTTATATAAAGTTAGGGAGATTATTAATTGTATATAAAGTAGTTATGATACTTAGTTAGGTTTTTAAGATACTAAAGTAGCTGGAAGGGTTCATATCAGAGTAGAACTTACATATTAAGAATAGATAATAAATATGGCCTTAAACTTTTATCCAAACGAATTTTTTAGATTTTAATTTGAGAAATAAGTGAAGTTTGATAATAAAATACTATAGATAATTTACCAAACACGGGTTACCCCAATCAGAAAGTCATTACCGTTATATTTTCGTTACCGTTAATATATAAATATGTATTTAACGGTATACATTTGTACAAGATATTTTAAAAATAGTTCAGAACAAATAATCTGGTATATTCTAAATGAACATTAAATATATTATTTAAATCACATAATATTTGTTAAAATCATGTTTGCAAATAAGTAAGCTTTACATTATGAAGGTATTTTATCTTTAAAGTTTAAATTTAAAGTAGTGGTGTAAATAGATGATAGAAGTAAATGTGATGGACTTATATAAAGTTTTAAATGTATATTTTGTTATTTTAGTTCATAAAAACATTAAAAATATTTTGATATAGGGTACTCATATTTATTATTTTATGTAGGCTGGTTGAATTACATCACTTATCTGGTCAAATCTTGATGCATCACAAGATCTCATAAAAAGACTATTATAAGCACCTTGCCAAAAATAAATAATTTTGTTAAATTATTGATTTGGGTAGCCATTTTTAAATAATCTTTGCTCAATTTGCCGTTTGCTCAGATTACAATAAAATTGATTGCCTTATTTTTAAATGTGCCTTGAACTTTAAAACTATAATATAAAATATATTAAAGATTAATATTTATTACATTTTATTGTGTTTACACACTGGTTTATAAAAAATATAAAAAATTTCATACTTGGCTAAAATATTATTCTATGCATAATATAATATAAATTAAAAAATTTGGATTGATGAGAGATTTTATATAGTAAGTTTTAGATGATTAGAATTTTAATAGTGTTTATTCATAATATGCTTACATCACAATATTATCACAGTATTAAATTTTAAATATACTTACTTTAATGTGATAATGACACTTTTTAAAAAAAATACTTAATTGGAGCGATTAAACTATTGTTAAATTATAATTTATTAGAATCTGTTATTCAAGACTTATAAACCTAACGGTTTTGACAGATACTTAGTTTGATGTAAAATTATGTTATTGTAATTAATTAACATGTTAAATTAATAGTTACATGTGAATGAGATTTTTCTTAATGTAGAAACTATTATCTGTTGACTTTATAGAGTAAAATGTGATCAATTTTTATGTTTACTGAAAGCGAATAAAGTGTTAGAAAAATTTACTTGTTTGACTTCTAAATGATTCTGGAGTTAGTAGATAATCAATATAGGACATATTTTTGCTTTTAAATCGGTAAGTATTTTATTTAACTAATTAATCCCATTAATTCCTTGTTTGCGGTGTTGTGTGGCTGCGTCGTGAGCGTTGTATTTGTTCCCAAATTAACACTCTGTACAGTGTAAAATTTGAGATTTCCTTTATTTTTTTACACAGTTCGAGCAGCAGATGGAATCACAGTTCATTTAATGCCAGGGCGCCGGAGTGAGTATATAAATATTATTAATTAAGGAAGACTTATAAATATTTACTTAGTTATTCTCGAGTTAGAATTATAAAACCCGAATAATACTATTCTAATATTTAATTGGCTTTTTTTAAATAAAGAACCGAAATTTTTATTTTTCAGAAATAGTCCGGTCGTGGGTTTTATGAAATGCAGTTTTCACACTGAATATTAATTTTAAGTGAACATCTCTATCTTAAGTGCAGTAGAAAAAAACTATCTGTGATATTCGCATTTGGTAGTCTAATATTTAGTTGAGGGTTTTTGATTTGCACATTCCAAAATAAACGTTTGTAGGTTCTATTATTGCTAGTGTTAAGAACTATATCGCGAGTATACGTTTATTGGACCGTACGGCGATGAATGTAGGGCCTTGACGATTTGTTTTTGTTGCCTTTTACATTATTCTCCTATTCTCACTGAGTGCTCTGCTGTACCAAATGCGAATAACTTACTGTTATTTTCATTTAACGCTGCTGCACTTAAGGTGGATAGGGAATTTATTTAGTACTAAAAATAATTGTATTCACGTAAATAAAGCGATACCACTCGATTAATCGAGGTTCTTGGTAATTTATGAAAAGGTTTTGATTACCTACTCCTGGATAGACGAACTTACATGTTATAATTGCGAAAAAGTTTTCATTTATACTGAAATTTTATATAATAACTTAGAATTATTAAGATACATTTCTGTGGAGAGTAGAGGTAAAGAGAACTAACAGTGTGTGAAAAAGTATCCGTAAAAACGCGTCCAATAAGGGTGGCGCTGCGATAGCCTTGGATAAATTTTTAAGAAGGCGCCTTAAAGGAACTAGAATAAGGTTGAGAATTAAACAAGGACCAACATATTTTTGTTTTTGGCGCACTTTTCAAAATATGGCCGAAGCATTTGAATTCTGCACACTTCACTGCGTCTGGAACAGCTAGGTACTTGTTTATATCGTACGTATTCGTACGACAGCACAGCACCATTGGTGCGGATTTTTCAACTATCATTTTCCGCTTACAGTTAAGGTGCGCAAACACTAGGTGGAACTGCACTGCTATCCAGTATTGCTGCTGTTGTTTGTATTGTTGTTGTTCTGCTACTATTTCATACAAAGATTATTTTGCAGTGCCGTGTCGTGTCGCTCCGCTGCATTGCAGTTAAGCCTAATGCGTGCACCTTTACTGTTCCAACTTGTCTCCCATATTCATTTTTACTTCTATACCTCTACTCTCCATAACATTTCGGTTGTCAAAACTTTTGAAGACATGAGACGCTAACTGTATCTTGAGTTTTTGTTTCACTATTCGTTTTCATTAGTTCTCTGTTCTTGCATATTATGATGAGTAATTAAAATATTGAAAATCGAGTTTTATCCTAAACTCAACGTATCCAATAAAAGTATTGACGTAATGTAACATAGTATTGATAATAATTGGATTATATCGTTTCTATTCTAACTACACACTGTGGCAACGTTATAGAGATTATATTATGTTTAGCATTATATGTTTTAAATATTGGAACCTTATAATTAGATCAATCATGGAGTAGGACAACAGTGTAATTCTTATTTATACGAAATTCACCAAACTAGCGACTTGCCCCGCTCCACTCGAGTTCATCCCTGGTACGTTTTTCTGGCTAGTAAGATTATTCGGAGATGAGATGTTTTCTATTATACCTACCAAATATCTTCACAATGAACAATCCGTCCAGTGATGTTCTCGTGATGGTCGGTCACACTCACAGACAAACAAAAAAATTCGAAAACTATTAACTTATACAGTATACTAATATACGATAGCTTCGTTTTCTGTATGATATTAATGTAATTCATTTTCCCCAGATCAAGATTGTCCTCAAAATATTTAATATATAGATTCGACTTAGGATATTATAGATTTATAGAAAGTGCTTTTTACTACAAGCACGGATCACATACTATCAGCATGACAGTAATCTCTGAAAAATGTAATTGGTACTAAGCGAGAGCGAGGTTGGGTCGCTATATAGGTATAGATATTTCCGCAGAAAACTCACTCATATATCGATAAATTGCAATGAATTTTTATTAGCATGTGTAAAGTAAAGGTGATTGCTAAGGGAATATTATCATCTAGCGTTATTAGAACTAATAACTCTTGAAGATGATGATAAGATTTTATAGGAAGATGGAAACACTTCGAATTATGCGAAGTTGGATTGTGAGTTTCATATGCTTTTTAAATGATTTTAAGGGTAATAAATTTAAGGGTAAAAATAGTAGGTACATTTACCTATGATAACGAAGTTTACGTTGACTGAATCTGACATTCTAAATCTGATGCTAAATGAAACCACAAAGTATAGGAAACATTTAGAATCTTGTTAAACCAATAAAAATCGATTACCTAAAGTTTAATCTTTTATCGAAATCGAAACGAGAGGAGAAAGAGGATTTCTATATTACCACATTTCTACATAAGCCAGTGGTTCTTGCCATATTTCATGATGAGAAAGACTGTGTTCTAAGGAAGGAAGGTTCTAAATCCAGTTAGCAAGTGTAAAAATATGCGATATTAGTGACCATATCATTTGATTGCATTGACTTACAAAACTGGTTCATACAGATCTTAAGGATTTCAGACCAGAGTAACTGATATTCATTTCAACTTAATATTTTCATTGGTTTCTGAGAGAAAAGGTTTTTACAGGCAGGCGGACGGACAACCAAGAGATCCTATAACGCTTGGTATATACGGTTTCACAAATCATTTTTTTGTGTCTTTTTGTTCCGGCTAATCTCTGGAATGGCTGGACGGATTTTGACAATACTTTCAGTTGCAAATAGCTAATGTTATGAGGAGTTTCAGGATTTTACTTTATTAGATAATTATAAAAACCGTTTAATTTATTTTAACTTACGCCCAGCGAAGCGGGCCGGGTTTGCTAGTCAGAAATAAAAAATACACGTTTTCTCAAAACAAACAGGATGTTTTACTAATGGTAGAGGAGACCGTGGTAGATCGACCTTCACCGATCTGATAACCAGATGAGACATATTTTTTATCGAATATAATTTATAAACAAATATGCCTATAATTACTTGCCTATCTGAAAGTGCTCATGGCTATTTTTAGCTAGGCATCAGTGCTTTAAGTATGATTTTTTGCAGGCAAGTCTATATGACTGATTTTGTAATAAAATGATCTAAAATTTGATATAACTTTCGATAAGTTAGCAGAACGATGGAGTCACCTATATTGACTTACCAGCCGATGTGGCTTTCCAGGTAGATACACAAAAATGAGTAGGCAAGCCTACTGAGGCATATTCTGTGTGTTAAAAACAACAGTGAAATAAAATTCATTTGGTTATCAAAAGAATGAAAGTGATGAAAAAAAAATCGATTAAAGTTAATTTAATTAAAAATAGCCATGAGCACTTTCAGATAGGCAAGTATTTATAGGCATATTTGTTTATAAATTATATTCGATAAAAAATATGTCTCATCTGGTTATCAGGTCGGTGAAGGTCGATCTAACACCGGCTCTTAGACCATAAAAAGGACCGTAAAACCTATAACAGAACATTCAAAAATAATTGAAATTTACGTGTCCACGGCACTGGTAATCGTATAAGGTATATCAATATGCATGATATAATATCAGATTTAAAAATGATAAAAATTATCCGTAACAGATGAAAAGTAAATAATTTGGAAAGCATTAAGCATTTAAAACACATCTCGTCTTGATCAAAGAATAAAAATTTGGTGCCCCATTTACATAATATCTAGTTATGATAAATACCTCATCAAAAACGAATTATTAGGTACCTATGCAAATATTATTTGTACCATTTTAAGTATTAATATAATAAGTAAAACAATTCATTAATTCAAAACAAAGAATAGAAACAGAAGTTTTGCATTCTTGTAAACTTGTAAATTATAAATATAAACACCAATGACTGGAGTACAAACATTCGTGTTCAACAAATGAATGCGTCCAGCGGGACTCGAACCTGCGACCGCTGGCGCAGCAAGAAGGGGTCACTACAAACTGAGCTAAACGTGTCGTAGTATTTTGTTATGAAATAATAATTTGGATGATAAAAGGCCCACAGAATTCCACCACACACAGACAGACAGAGCAATTACAACAATGCACTTTATAAAGGATGGCTTATACTGATCGAAAATTAGCTTTCGGCAAAAGTTAAAAAAAGAGAAAAATTTGGATTCTCTCATAGCTAAGGGCTTGAAACTAGTTTAAAAAAAAAGTTTAATTTCATTAAGTGATGCGTTATATTCGCTCGTTCATTAACTGTTTCAAAATACAAAATATTAAACCAAAGAGGCTTAATCCTCTGTAACATGTAATAAAATCAATTAATTTTCCAGCGAAAAAGTTTTAATCGTTAAATTCTTATCCACCTCATTTTTTGCCATAATATATTTTGTCGTAAGCATTAATAGACAGAAATCTCTTTATTGTGGAGCCACGAGTTTCTCTTTACAGTAAATATTGTGAAGATAAATTGTTTGTTAAACCAAATCAAATAGGTATATGGCAAAAAAAATGAAAATATGAAATATCTGTATTACCAATATAAGATGTATTATAACAATAAATAATATAAGGTTAGCTGGATTTTACATCTCTAGCAAAAATACTCAAGGATTGACATAATAATATACCTATTTATAAATAAGTACATGGGATTTGTATAATTGCATAGTTAATATGCAGGTCTATACTTATATATTTAAAAAAATGGTTTGAGGCTCACTAGAAAAGAATTTTTTAATATCCATTTTAAATACAATAAAATGATAATTTTAATTTATATTAAGCAAGCTTTTACATTTAATTTTATTTTGCTCAAATATTTAATGTACCTTTATATTAAAAAATAAGTAAAATCAAATCATGGAATAGTGAGACTCAGCCTTAAAAGCATTTCTTTGTAAAAAAATAAAATGCTCATCTAATGTATATATGAGTAAGTACTTTTATGTAATTAAACTATTTATACTTATAAGTCAAATAATTACTGTGCAAGTTTGTTATTATAAACTTTTATAATATTATATATACATATTTTTCAATGATAGTACACACTGAGAATTCTTGAATATTTAATTGCATATATTTATTATATGATGTGTTAATTAGAAGCAAGGTACAATAAGTATTATTTGAGAACTAGTTAAATTCTATGCACTCAAAATAACGAATATAAAGCTCGTAACATTTTTTTCAATGTTAGATATATATATATATATATAATAATGTATTATTCATTTATAAATATATTATTCAAATTTCTAGTCAAATTTTGTATTTTTTCTTAAAATAAACATTTTTTTTTTAATTTGTGAAATGATTCTAGGTTCATAAATATTTTCATGCACTTGCAATGTATATAAACTTGCACAGAATTGAATTGGATAAAAATCTAGTGCTTTTATTATAATTTATATTATATCTAGATGTGTATCTATAAACTATATATAATGTACTTACTTTATTATCTGTATCAAAATACACATGTTATTGAAATTTGTTTAATTTGATTTTTTCTATGCTTTTCCCTAAAATCCATCTTTACAGGTAATATTCTTAATATGGAACACACACAAAATTCATTTATTTTAAACTACGTAATTGAGTATATAATAAAAAATCCAAGTCGTATTAATTTAAGACCTTTAATTAGTAATGAATATATTTCACAAAGACCGTAAAAAAATCAGGCACCTTATGTTGTATTCTTATCAAAAGGCTACTTAAGTAATTACTAATAAAAATAACTATTTATATATAAGGAATTTAGTAATTACTAAAATTTATATGTTATAATGAAATATTCAATTAATTTAATCTTAAATAGCAGTACCTCTTTCTAAATTTTGTTTTATTTCAGCTGTGTGTTCTCCATAGAATCTTTCTAATTTCTTATTAAACTTGGCATTTCTTTCATTAATATAGTCAATATCCGCATCATCATTGTGAGTCCTTCTTCTTGAGTATTTAGCACGTTTAGCTATCTGACCCTCTAAGTCATTGACCATTTTATCAATTGCACTGTTTTTATCCTCATGCATTCCATGTATAATAACATTTGGCCCACCATAAAATGCATCGCCGTATTTTTGTTTCTGCTTATCATATTCCTCTACATCCATTGTAGGCATACTTTTAATTAGCCTATTATGCTGTCTTACTGTAGCTTGTTCATATGTCGAAAATCCTTGGTCTGGATTCTTTTTCTTCTTTTTACGTTCTAATCGTTCAGCTTCAACTGCTGATATATTTAGAAGTTTAACACGATCATAATTTTTACCTTGGGTTGTAGCTTCGTCTCTCTTTTTTTGATCCTCCAATAACCACTCAGCTTGACGTTTCTTAGCCTCGTAATTAGACGGAAGTTTATTTCTAGCTTCTTCAGCAACTACTTCTTGATGGTTGTGAGTCCTTGCTTCGTTTCTTGCAGTATGTAATGAACGTAGCCTTTTCATACGTTCTGCTTGTTTTTCTGCAAATGTCATTTCTTTGATTTCCGATACTGAAGCCTGTTCTGTACTCATTTTAATATGAATTGAAAAAGAGGAAAAGTAAAAAAGATATGTAGTAATTAGTATTTACCATAGATGAATAATAAACGTAAAACGTATTTATTACTTTGTATTAACTATTATCTTGTAATCTGTCATACATGATACACATGACACTTGTCAGTTGTCACGTACAAGTACAACAGTGGTAATTTTTGGGGACTACTTTATTTATCTGTGGTGACCACCACAGATTACTAAATGAAATACCACCACGGAATAAGTAATTAATTTTAACTAACTTTGAATGCACGAAGTCTAGTACTAGTATTATTAATGGGAATGGGTATTAATTTAATGTATATTTTAAAATATATTTACTAAGATTCCAATACCAAAATGACGAAATAAAATTGTCAATTCAATTCAATTCAATTCTCTTAGGGGCCCCATAGACGGGGCAATTATCGCAACGATCTGTCGTACAATGTTAAAATCGAACGACAGATTGTACGTGTGTGGCAATATCGCATCCAATTTTGTAGTCGTTTGATCGATCGCAAATTGCAAGAGGCAACCCCGAAAATATCGTTTGCGATCTCAACATCGTTCGATATATCGCACGTGTATGGCGTGATCGGGTGCGATCATTGTCAGTCTGCCTCCTGTTTATTAGTATTGCCCCATATTGATATCTTTTTTTATTATTCTGGCAGATATTTTATGCAAGAGCTGTAAATATGTTTCCTCTGACATCCTACGGTAGTTATGCCAATCTTTAGGATGAAAACGTAATTCCTCCAGAAGGTGGATGTGAGAATATTGATGCCTTATCAGTAGCCATCTCTTAGTCCATTCTCTCCCAGTCGTCTTTCTCCTTATTGCTGTAAGTTTTTTTTTAAACGCTTAAACAAAGTAGTTGCGTCTCCATCGTGCACACACTGAGAATCGTTCGATCACATCGTTTGTGTGTGAGCGGACGGAAATCGAAAGATGGATCGTACGATTTGCTTGATGATCAATCGAATCGACTGATTGCCCCGTCTATGGGGCCCCTTATTAGTTGAGCACAAATTATTTCACCAGTGTCACGTAGAATGGAGAAGACACGAAGAATAAAATTGTCTATGTTTTTTTCTCCTGAAGCTTGCGCAAGTGTTGCCAAGTGCCAACAAACAAGTAAGTAAAATGTTAAATGACTATACTCTAGTCTATAGTGATTAGTGAAGTGAGTCAGTCTTTCGTTGTGGTGAATTAGTGTCGGTTGTGTAACAGTGCTTCATTTTTATTATTTTCATAAACCCGAGTGTTATTTTTTTGAGTTCATGATGTCGGATGAAATTGCAGAGAACGGAACTACAAATGGAGATGTCCCGGAGATCGAACTGATTATAAAGGTACGCTTATTTTACACGTGTTTATACCCAAAATTAGCTGGTTACATGCAGCGGTCAAATCAACAACACGGCAAGCCGTATCAACGCACTTTTAAAGTAAAGATGTGATCATGTAAAGTGGAGTTGGCAAATAAGTTTTTGATATATCGTCTAACTTTTTGGCAAATATACTTGCATTTATTTCTATAGTATTCTTCACAAATACATTCAATATTGTCGATTGTGTGACGTTCTTATAGTACTTGTTAGTTGTTATGTGCATTTCTGATTCGCATGAAATTGTCGTGCTCGCCTCGTATGCATGAAAGTATATTATTACTGCAATTATAATGCGCGCTATTTAGGTCACTAACGATTGTTTTTGTTGATGGAACATGTTGAGACTATGGGGTTGATATGTAGCTGGTACATTTCTATTAAAAGGATGAGGTCATACTTTGTTAAGATTTTATATGTTGGCATCTTAATTTATAATAGTGTCCATGAATCATGCAATTATTGTTTACCATGGTAAACTTATAATTTATTGCCATGTCAGTGTTAAGCATACTACATTAAGATTATTTTTATTTTATGTTTCTATATTTTTATATTATCAGTACATATCAGTGAATAGTCTGTTTTTTATTTACAATTAACTGCTTTTCACTAAATGCATATAATTTTTTTGTTTGTCTGCCTGTTTGTTCGGGCTCATCTCTGAAATGGCTTGAATCACAGATAGATAATGTTATATGAAGTAAGTTTGGCTACTATATTACAAAGCGGGCTTTGCTAGTAAACTGTACATTATTAATTTAGAAGTAAATATACAAAATTGTAAAACCTAAAATGCATATTATTAGAAACATAAATAGAAAGAAATAGAAAAATAGATTCATTCAATATTACAGATAGCAGGATAGGATCTGCTTGGATTATTGCCAAAGAGTAAAATTGTGAAATGTGTTCATTTACCTTAAAATAGAATACACATGTGATTTCATAACATATAATGTATATATAACGAAATAAAGTATAATGACATGATTTAAAATGGATGCCACCATGTACATAATGATATATACTTAGGTACACATAATATATACTTTTTTTGTACTTGTAGAGAATTTTGAGGTTTTTTACAAATTGATTTCATAAAAATGATTGCGTATTGTCTTTGTCCACTTCCATATCAATCTCTTCACTTCATCTCGATCTTAGCAATGGATTTGGTACATGTGTCAATTTGCATTATATTTACACTAAATATCCCTAAAATACAAATCAAGTTTCAAGTTCTAATGAACATGTTAAAATTTCTATATAACCATAGGTTGGGTTTATTTTCTTATTCTTATTCTTCAAAATATAAACAAATACTGAAAGTGAAATTAAGTTGTTTTCAATGATAAATTAGTGGGTGTGCAAGAGGCGCTAGCTGAATTACTGAATTATATAATTTTAATTGGCATTATACACAGTATGAGCGTACAGTGGCAATTTGATGTATAGGCAGAGGTATTCTCACAGAACAAATGTTTATTTTGAACGCAACCGTCCACGGCGGCGGCCAGTATTGCGTGATAATCATAAAGATCTAAACCAATTAATTTTCGTAAAGTTTTCAGTTGGTGCATCCATAACTCAAATTTTTATTAAATTATCCTTTTACTTAGAATTATCTATTTTTTAAAAATAAGTAACTTGAAAATGATAGCAAAAGGGACAGGTGTAGAAAGCTATTTCAATTAGCGACAGATGTAACTGCTATAGGGTTGACATCTTAATTGTACAGAAGGTGGCTGATACCTATCATTACCTTAATAGGACTAGAAATTTTCTAGGTAATGTATGCACTAAATGAGATGAACATTCCATACGAGAGAGCGTATGCGCGCCTTTGAAACAGAAAACCTCGGGTACTGAAGTCAGGGGAAAGTGACAAACACGCGACAGATCGTGCATTAGAGTGACATCAACAATTAGCATGTTAAGCCATAATTTTATGCATACTATGTAATTATCATTATTATAATTCACAGAACTATGTAAATTAGCTATTAAAAAACTGATGAAGACTATTTTAGCGCTCATCTATACTAATATTATAAAGCTGAAGAGTTTGATTTGTTTGTTTGGTTGAACGCGTTAATCTCAGGAACTACTGGTCCAAATTGAAAAATTCTTTTTCTATTGGATAGTCTGTTTATCGAGGAAGCCTACAGGCTATATTACATCACGCTATAGGAGCGAAGCAACAATGAAAAATGTTGCAAAAACGGGAGAAAAATATTTCTATTAATTGCAGCGTTTAGAACGCGAGCGGAGCCGCGGGAAAGGCTATTACGAAATAATACAGATTAAGCAAACATTATAAATTGTAGTAACGCTTACGTCATTCAAAAATAATAAGTCATTATTTATCTATAACTGTTTAATTCGGTTTTTTTATCTGATAAACCATAATACTATCAGAGATAATATTTTTCAAGGTACAATCTAATCTGTAATGTGTGGGGATGTATTGGCAAAATCGCCTAAAAATAATTTATTTACAACTTTTGTGCACGATTTATTTTAGAATAGGGAATTAAAACTATCTCTTATATTCTGTAAAGCGTTTTTGCCGTGAATATTATTAAAGTCTTGCAGCTAGCAAGAAGCAAGCTATTTTCATTAGTGAGCCATTGTAATCAGGTATTCCACCGTGAAGTCCTGAGTCTTGACCTTGGTTGAGCAAAAACAACCATTGCTAAAATATTAATGTAATTCTTTTTAACAAGGTGCTTCTTCACTTTTTAATTATACATTTAATACATAATATTAATAAAATAACTTCATATTACAACGTAATTATATTATTATTTTTTATAATATGCTAGTTTCGTTAGAATCACAACTAGTGTTGTACCTAAGTCAATGAATGTTTCATTTTGGGGATAGTGAAAGTATTAAACATTTTCCCATATTCCATTTCCCATTTTTTACTATTTCTAATGCTTCTTTGAACCAAATATTAGTTTTATTGCACAATTAAATCTGCGGCCTCATTCATTTATAATTAACTAGCTACTCGGTCGGTTCGCTCGGGCTACTCCTTAGATTTAGCGCGAGCGAAGCCGCGGAATCCGCTAGTAGATGTATACACAAACTTGTCAAAATATGTAAATACAAAACCTTTCTCTTGAATCACTATCCATTAAAAAACCGAATCAAAATTGTTTTCGTAGTTTTAAAGATCTAAGCATACATAGGCACAGACAGACAGCGGGAAGCGACTATGTAGTGATACATAATCTTCTATACATTAAAACGAAGTCGAGTTACTTACACGGTACACATTTATAACTTCTATCTCCGCCAGGAACAGAATGACTATGGACTAAAATATTGGCAAAGTTGAAAAAAAATGCATGGTCAACGCTGCTGCCTAATAACTATGTATATTTGTGTAGGTATATTTATTCAAAAAATACTTAGGGACGCATCCGAGCAAAGCGAGAATAAATCGCTAGTTAGTCTATGATTCACTTTATTTTGAAACAAATTTAGAAATAGAAGGTATCTATATAAGCGTCCAGTATTTAACGTGCTAGGACAGATCTGGGTTAAGCATCTGACCTTTTTGTCTAAATATCTTAACGTTTGACTTAACAATAGCTATGTGACACATCCTGACATAGCCTATGTCAGGAACGTCGAATGTATTTAAATTGCAAAAATCTTTTGAAGGTTGGTCACAATAACTTTACCACCATCATTTTTTTCTGGTTTCATATGTTTTGGTGTAGACCCTAATACTATCAGAATTTTAACGTGTCTGACGTCCGTCTGATGAGCCCCGGATGCCGCCGATTCGATGTCAGATTTTTTTCTGACCAGAACGTCGTAAAGCGCATTCTCTATACATTTTATACTAGAGTGATGTGCGGGCACATATCAGAAATTCGCATCAGTTATCGAGCGCCCCTGCGAACTACTCGGACTCGCTGAAGCCAAGTTTCAGATAGGTTTGCGTGGTGGTACCGGCAGGTGTCAACAATTTTGTGACAGATAAAATCTTAAAAATGTAGCCGGCCTAATAAAAAATAACTACAATATAAAAACATTTTTCTGTAATCAGGATTTTTTATGTTGCTGTTCGTCTGGGGCTAGTATAATCAAGTTAAAAAAGCGGGGGTTACCTTAAAAGGTGATGAGCAATTGACCGGTAGTCTTGCATAGCTATAATTACTATATTATATTCTTCATAACGAAGCTTGATCTTTGATTATGTAATTTAATGTCTTTGGTAATTTATTTTCCTGTTTGTTTACTTCTGTCAATAAAAGTAAAATGTCAATAATAATTAGGTACATGGAAAAAATCTATTGATTCTTAAAACACCATTTTTATTTCCCAGATAAAAAATTATTTTTGCCAAAGAAAAATAATCTTAATACAATTTAATTAATGTATCAATTTGTAAATATAATCAAAATATCCGTTCGAAAGTTCATTGCAAAGGCAGAACAAAACTGTCCTTCTTGGCTGGCACCGACTCCAACTATAACTAACTACTAAGTAATTAATTATTTTTTTTCTTTTTAGTTTCGATTTTTTACGTTTTGAAGTCGGTTTTCATTTTTTTAAGTAATTTTCTTAAAGAGATTCTCTCTTTCAGAAAAGATAGTTTCCATTTATAATGACAAATATTCGCGTAAACCTAAGAAAGAATTAAGTATAGCAACTGTTATTTTTAGTATTATGTAAATGTTATATATTATATTCTACGAACTTCACGAACTGTATAATTGACTTCACTTGTATTCATGTGATATGGAGCAAATCTCATTAAATATTAGTGATTAGAAATTATAATATTTTTATTTTCGTGCAATTAAAAGTAAGATTAGTGTATGAAAAGCATTTAAATGACGTAATTCTTCCGTAATTTTTTGGGTCAACTGTTTCTAGTTACTCTGCGAGAGTTGATGTAATGTTTTGTAACTCGTTTTTGAAGTTAGTAGAATCAATTTTTAGTTACTCGAATCTATTCACAGTGGGCATATATAAAAAAAGTCTCTCAGCGTCTGTCTGATGCGGATTTCATCTATAAAGAGCTATAAATGAGCAAAATTTATATGTATTTTTTTAATTAAGTATTTTGTTGTTTGCATATTTTACAATTTACTTACTAAAAAATTTTAGAACTTCAAGCTAGCATTATAACAATCATAATTGTCAATTTTGTCACTGTTTGATGTATGATTCATACATCAATGATTAATGAAATTTGATTAATTAAGCTTGGAACTTAATAAGTTCAAAGTCGCTGCTCAATGCTGGCTTTAAATTAAATACTGAATGGGTAAGATATATTTTATTTTTGATCAAAGATTACAGTTACTTGGGGCTACGTGATGGAATTATCAAAGCGTTGTGCTTCAAATAATGAACGGCTGAATTGACATCAGTTTTTTTTTGTAGTTTGCCCTTTCTAACAACTTCGAAAAGTTTGTGAAAACGATATTTTATAATTGTAATTTAAAGGAACTAATGCATAGAGGCATTTTAAAGATTAGAAGCCCTTATAATTATTAAGTATCAAACATAAAAAGTATAGGTTTTTTTGGATACGATTTTTAGATTTTTTATTTTTAAGAAACTGACAATTTTCACGCCTGGGCTTATTCGACATACTCTAATAAAACGTTCAAATGTTAGAGCAAGATAAATGCTTTTAAAATATAAAATGATAATCGATGTGAAAAATAGTAAATTCACCTATTAGGAATTATAAAGCAAGTAATACTAAACAGGTCCTAATAAGGGTACCAGATGATCATAAGTATGAAAAATGTAAATAGAATACAGTTAATACGGCGACATAAGGTATATTAATTTAGTTACTCACCCTCAATGTACTGAACCTCGCTCCGCTCGGGTTCGTTCCTAAATAAATTTTAGCAGTTAGAATAGATTTCTCTGAAATTAGATATTTTTCTGTGGTAAAAATTATCCTATTTGGTGACTTGGAAAACCAGCTATCATATATAATTTGATTAAAGTATGTTCAGTGCTTTTCACGTAATGCGGTTATCGACAGACAGACGAAAATTCTAAAAAGTATACCGATAAAAATGCCTATTTCAATAAGATTATCTGATTTTTTAACCGACTTCAAAAAAAATTCAAAAAAGGAGGAGGTTATATGTTCCGTTGTATGTATTTTTTTTTTTTTTTTTATGTATGTTCACCGATTGCTCCGCCGTCTGTGGGCCGATTTCAAAAATTTTTCTTTTGATTGGTAGGGTATAGTTCCGAGGTGGTCCCATTGTCACCAAGTCAGGATCTGATGATGGGATCCCAGGGAAATCGAAGGCAACTCTCAAAATTTACAGGCACCTATTATGTTTTTGATATATTTTCTAAACCCGATAAAGCTTTTACGTATGAAAATCATCATCTCATGTGGATGAGCTGATGATGGAAGGTAAAATTCCTCAACAGTTGTTTTTTATGTGTTTTCACCGATTTCTCCGTGAATTGTGGACCGATTTTAAAAATTTCTTTTTTGTTCGGTAGGGTATACATTCAAGATGTTCTCATTGTCACCAAGTCAGCATCTGATGATGGGATCCTAGAGAAATCGAGGGCAACCCTTAAATTTTATCGGCACTGATTACCTTTTTCATATATTTTCTAAAGCTGTTCAAGAATTTGTGATGATGTAAGGTATATATCCTCAACGGTTAGGAGTTGAAAGAAAATTCTTTTAATATTATACGTACTTATGAACTGATAGTCGTACTCCTTCAGGATATTAGGTGGATTGATAAAAGAAGGTAAATCTTATTAACGTCTACGAGTTACGTGGAAAAATAGACGTGGACAAATCTCGATTGACTATTGTCGTTCATTTCAAAACTTCGCTGACTTATTGGAGCAGTAGTTTAGTTAGCCTTCCAATATTTTATTTAAACATAATAATTTCCACAAAAAAATTTAAAATAAATTATTTTTTAACAAAAATGAAAACCGACTTCAAAACGCTACAAATCGAAACTAAAAAGAAAAAAAAATAATTTTAATTACTTAGTTATTGTTGGAGTCGGTGCCAGCCAAAGCAAAATAATCCTAATACAATCTCCTTGGCTGGCACCGACTCCAACAATAACTAAGTAATTAAAATTATTTTTTTTTCTTTTTAGTTTCGATTTGTAGCGTTTTGAAGTCGGTTTTCATTTTTGTTAAAAAATAATTTTTTAGTTCAGATTTGACTCAGTATTTTATTGTATGTATATATTATGTATTATCTATACATATAAGTCTATGAATGAATTGAATGTATACAGCATGAAGTCTTGAAATGATATATGTATATTTAATTTAATATTCGATTTATCCTATAGATATTGTCTCCCCGTCGTTACAAAGTAAATTTAACCCGAATAGCCGTTGCTGCATATGGCATGATAGCAGCTGTTGACTGTTACGCGTCACCGCCATATTTAAATTCGACGTACGAGCATAAAATAATATCTACAATATCCTTCCAATAAATGCTACGTCAGATCCACAGATAATCGAAGCGTTGACCATAGTCCATAGATAATAAATGTTTAAAGACTAATTAATTATCATCAACATCGAGTTATAAACATTAAATAATTAAAAAATATACTGCTATTTGTGTTATAAAGATAAAATACTTAAAGAGAACAGTTATTACACAGTGTATTACTTTATGTCTTAATGTGTATATGGGAGAGTGAAAGGCATACAAACATTTTAAAAAAATATTAAAGCAATAGTAATAAATAACGTTGGTAATTATTACATCTTTGTCAAGCACCTCCCTTTCTGTGTTTCAATTTTACTATCACTATGTCTCTATTGTATCCACTATCGTTTTGAACAAGCCCCACCCAACCGACAAAAACCTTTTTATTTGTTTAAACACACAGTATTTAAATTATCATTATCATATCGTAAGTCAATTTTACACTTTTTACAATAACGTTATCAAACGTTTAGCAATTCATTCCTTCTTTTTATGTAGAGCATATTGTTGCTACGTTATTTCTGGCGAACTGAGTGCATCATTAATATTTTATATCTCTGTACTTTCTAAAGTTATTGCTGGAGTATATTCGAGTAAACCAATGCTGCGGCTTACACGTATATACTACTATTATCCAAAGAAAAAAAATACAGTTTGTTTGTAATGTATAAATTAAAATCCGCTAAACCGATTAAGATAGCATTTGGTATGAAGATAGTTTGAGACACTGGAAAGTATATAAGATTTATCCCACAAATCATCCCTTAGGATATTGAGGTATATAGGTAATAAAGAGATAAAGAGGGATGAAAGTTTATAGTCGATACTAATGTTTAGTTTATCTATATATCGTTTAAAATAATCTATTATTAAATAAAAAGTTCTGGACAAAAAGTTTTCAGTTAACATTTAAGTCATGCACCAACAACTTTGTACACACCAAATTGCTCTTGTTAATTGGGTGGCAATTAGATGATAGCGATAACGTGTATACGACATATTTATTTATCGCTAAATATTTAATTACTCTATGATAGTGTATTCCATCGAAGGATTTTTAATTTTTTACTTTTAACAACCGGCATAATTTTATCTACGACTTAATTTCGATATTAGAGATAGTGATTACGATAACCATAGTACTTTTAGTTAATATCTACATTGGTTGTTAGTAAAAGTATTATTGTTATTAAAATTCAAACATTTATATTTACAAAATTATTACAGAAATAGCTATTTAAAGCTACATTCTTTTTTATTCTTAGAGTTCCAGAGCATTAAAACTGCAGGACATATTTAACGCTGGTCGTTTAAATGAATTATTTACATTGATTTATTTAATAAAAAAAGTTTTCATAAGACTTTAGTTGAAATTATAATGGATATATTGAATCCTACTGATTATAAGTTTGAAAGTACTTATAAGAGGTTGTTGTGTATGGATGGATGTTTGTTACTCAATTAAGCTGGACTAAGCAAGAACAGCTGAACTGATCTGGATGAAATTTGGATTAGATATAGATTATAGCTTAGAATAACATAAAGGTTACTTTTGTAAATATACGGTGCGCGCGGGATTGATTGGTTTTGCTTTTAACTAGAGACGAACCCGAAGTAAAGTGAGGTTGGTTGGTTGGAAAAAAGAAATTTCATATACTTGTTCTTAAAACGTGTATTGGAATAATTTTACAAGGAGTTGATTGGATAGGAAGCTATCTCTAGATTCTAGTGCAACGAACATCTATCGCGTTATATTGCCTGTTATCAGATTATTACCTAAGTATACGGATAGGCTTTCTCGTAACGTTATTTTACATGAGTGGTTGACACCAATTTGCGAACTAAATTTGTATTTGCATTACTGTATATATTTTTAAAGTGCAATAAAAATATATTTTTTATACTAGTGAGTCAGCCTCGTTTCGCTCGTGTTCGATCGCTAGCAACAATTAAACGTTTAGTATACATTTCTTAGATTTCTCAGAGATGTGATATTTTCCTGCATTAATTAGTATCTTATATGTTCATAGGGAAAACCAGCTATCATCATACCTAATTTTATCAAAATCTATCCAGTATTTTTCTAGTGATGCAGTTAGTTAGAAAAATTATAAACTATGATTTGGCCTTTATATCGATAACAATGACTATTCCAATAAGATTTTCCATAAATTATTTTATGTACAGATTCGACTCACAATGTATCTAGGTAAGATGTCATAAAGAACATGTAAACAACCTTTACAAAATTCGACACACTGATGATGTTATTTAAATAAAGGAAAAAAAATAACGTAGATCTTCTTCTCCGATTTAACTATCCAGTTAAATCTAACCTTTAACTCAGAGTGTTGAATCTTAAACGGCAAATTTCATAAGTTAGTATGGAGAGGACATTTGGTAGTATTGAGAGGTCGGTGGAGGTCGGATGAGTCATCACAAAACCGGATTCGCCGTAGGTACTCCGGTTTGGCGCGTACAGCTTACTGGTATCGGAGTTAGAAAAGAAAATATCGAAAGTAGATAGCAATTGCTTGTTACGCATTTGTTAATTATTGAGTTATTTTAACTATAAATGAACAACTGTGTACATATTACTTATCTAAGTAATAATTAAGTATCTAGATTTTAGGCGGGTACCACCTTAAAGCCTCGTATCACTCTTTTTATATGTAATATTATGGAAAACTACGATTAAAGCCATGGCTATAGATATTAGTCATATGTTTTTGTTTACAAATTATGTTTATAATAACGGTTGATATTTACATAAAAAGCTTGTGGACGAAATAAGTTGATCAAAATTTAAAAAGGAAATGTATAAAAATATTAAAGTGAAATTTGAATTAAGTATTATTATACCTTTAAAAACTTTAGTAACTTTTTTGGTAGAAGTTTTTAGCTATTGCTCATGCACGATACACCGTCAAAAGGTAGATAATGGTTTGGTCGATAAGATTATAATGTTTGTGTGTGATCCTAAGTACACGTCAGTGTCCCGACGGGGATTAAGCGTTTAAAAGAAGCCTGCTTTGTTCTAACTTATGTTATACATACTAGAACTACTGTTTATTAGATATATTTAGTCTATAGTCTATGTAATGTAAGTATTTTGCATAATTTTATCAAGCTAGTAAGACAAATTCCCTTTACTTTTTCAACCGACTTCCAAAAGGAGAAGATTCTCAATCATACTGGTTGTTTATTTTCGCAAAGTTTCAAGACATAGCTAAACTTTATAGCAGTAACATTATTAGATTGAATCATTTTCTATTTGTGAAAATTGTGTTAAAATCGGAACACATTGGTAATTTCTGAGATAAGCCGGAATATATTAAACACAAACTTTATTATCATGATGAGTTCTAGGTGTAGGTGTAACTGTAAAGTTTGTGTACATTTTTAAATATTTGATTACCTTTTATTTAGCCCTCATAACGTCCCATGGCTGGGCATGGGCCACCCTTCAATACAAGGGGGATCAGGCCATATCACCATAGGGATCACCACTCACTGGCCTAATGTGTATGCGCACACATTACCTTAGTTGATTATAATAAATGTTAGTGTTCTGTCAAGTTCATCAATCTTATCTACAAAAAGAATGTTTTAGATAAGTAAAAATTCCAAATACTTAGTGAGAATGGTTCGATATTTGCTTTTGTGTTGAAAGATAGTATATTTAATTGTATCAATTTATTAGTCAACGACGGCACGAGACATCTGTCTCTCTGTCGTTGACTAATAAATCGGTAAAAAATCGCAAAAAATCATGTCATATTGGAGTTATTAGATTTTTTCTCTACACTATTTTAATTGCTCGAAGTGGTCTGTAAATATCGCAACACCTTACCAGGACTGTTTATCGATATTATCAATAGCCTCATATTATGATAAGATCGCAATTGCATAATTATGAAATAAGTATACATGTTATATTTATCTTTTTTACCAATAATGACTTAAAAATTAACTCAACAAATAAAATCTTAAAGACAAAATAACGAATAATATCTATGTAACTTATGCTACCAGCTTTTAGCACTTCAATACAACAATTATGTGTTGATCTCGTTCACAGGGTTACTGGAACGGCCTTTTTTCCTGTATATGTAATGGTATTTGCTAATATATTTCAAATGCCTCTTTTTCTGCGTGGAAGTTTGTCAATCATTTCATTCTATTTTTACAACCGTTCTCTGTAAATTTCTCAAGTAATTTTGCCCCAGCTTTGTGTGACTAACTGTAGTTTACCGCAAATCGTCGTCTAGATTGTGGCTTATAACTTTTAGTAAGTGAAGCATAAATTTGCGTCTATTTTATTTTATGTTTTATACTATTCAGATCTACAGTCATTGTTGATAAGTTGTTTTTTTAATAATTATTGTTTTAGAATGACTTGTAAAACGATATTTGTTTACATAATAATATAAGCCAAATTAATAATCAGCAAAAAATAAATAAATCTGAGCTGGAAAAATACTGGTTGTATTTCTAAGTTTTTCTAAACTCTAACGTTCCATGATCGCGACGCTACGTCATTTCTCACGTAGTTTTAGTAAGAGTTTTACAGTAAGTAGCAGCAATGAAAGCCATAATTATTATCTCCTTAAAATATTCATACAAATCAAGCACATAGTGTATTAATGTTACTACCATATTAGAATTCTTTAGTAATCAAAACCAAAAACAGGATATTCTTTACGTGACCCGCGAAGTAAAAGAAGTCATGGACATCAACTTAGTTAATTACATAGGAGCCTGTATAAAACTCATCGTTATTATACTTATACCTTTACTACTTGTGAATGAATATTTTATAACAGATTTTATAATAAAAAATACGTATTTAATATTTAGAGATTTTAGTAGTTGTAATGCACCGGTAGCCCAAATATAGTGTTCGTTTAAAGAATCGATAAATGGTTCAAATCCCGGTCACGTACCTTTGTTATTTACATGTGTGAATCCTTTTCATCATGACTATCATTTGTCTTACGATGAAGGAGAACATCGTGAGGAGACCTGAACGTATAAAGGAACTTAGCAAGTCTTCGAAAGACATGTGTGCCACTACCAACCACCAACCCGTCTTCGTATTAAAGGGGAAAAAAGGAATTAGTAGTTCTAAGATATCACAATCGTTCTTATTTAAAGCAATTACGAACTATAACTATTTCTAGAGTTCGTAATGCGCAACCTTTCAATGGAAGAAACGATTATCTAACATCATTGTACATTGTACACGGTTCACACGAGACACGCGTTGAAGCTTCTCAAATATTACATGAAAAACTATTTATGATAAAAAGATGTTATATTACTTTAGTTCATTAATATGTGTACTTAACAGTAATACCTTCATATTGGTATTAAAAAAGAAAAACATTCTTTCCTTTATTATAAGAGCTTCTCTTCAAAATAAAAAAAAATAATTTAGAGCTTGAAACCACTGAAAGCTGAAGCTATGGTTTTTAAAATAAATAATAAATATTTTATAAATAATGCTAGTATCTGTACAGTGTAGAACAATTATTATTATTAATAATGCATGCATTTTGATGCTAATTGAGGAATGGCCTAAAATTATTTAAAGAAAAATGCATATAATAAAATAGGTGCCATAATAGTTAATGACTAAGACCCATTAAATAAAAAAGGCGTTGTTGAAAATGTTCATATTTTCATGCGAGGTTCCTTATGTGTTAGACTAACACATAAGGAACCTCGTAACACTGTTAGTTCACTGTTAGTTAAAGAGATCTCTATCAATATTTATATAAAATTATCGATAACTACTCTTGAAACATTCATAAATTACCTAAATAGATTAAATTACTAATGTAATTAATATGAACATATTTATCGCGTACAATAACTGAATGTTCTTTAAATCCACATGCTTACGTCGGTTACGTGACAAGGACGCTAAAATTATCATAATACAGCTTCCTAAGTGTTAATTATGCATACGTGACTTAAACACTTGCGAGGCGACTGAAGATTATGTAAGGTAACATTTCAAATTTCAAAATACCTATCATTTTTGAGACAAAACAGAAAAATAAAAAATCGTCAATTTCATGATTTTTTCTGAGAAAGAATTTTGGAAGATAGGTTGGCAATACTGATGTCAACGGATTTACGAAATGTTGGCTTGAGTGACGTCACCTGATACTGTGGTCGAGGCCAGTCAGATAAGCATACCAACAAAGGTAATAACGGTCACGTCTGAGCTTATTATGTTTACCTTTTTTTATTCAAATCTAGAACAGTACAAAATATTTATGTGCAAGTGATCATTTCTTTTTGTTTTTCGTCTGTTATCTGTTATTATAACTAGCTAGCAACCAAAAATTTGCGCGAGAAACCATTTTGAAAAGTTTCAGATATTAAATAAATAAATAGGTACGTAAGAATCTTTTTTGTATATTATACTTTATTAGGGGTTTACGAGAATTCTTGCCGTTTGGAATGCCGTTAGCAAACATGATCACGCAATTATATAAAAAAATATTTAATTTTAATCCATAGATAATAGGTTTATATGCTACATTCTAAAAAACTTATAGGTATTATAATTATAATATAATAACTGTACAAACTTTAATAAACGATTAAACAATTATTCTTCCATCTCTTCTCTTCATTAATGTCTTCCTGATTTGAATATAGGCATTATTAAGCAATTATTATTATTAATAAAGCATGTAATGTTGAAATGTTAAAAAAATATGTGTTAGCTTGTGTAGTCTTAAATGTATACTACGACTGTCATTTCAGAATGCATTTCTTAATGCGCTGTAAGTCAAACGTTTCGAACAAAGTACCTACTTTTTCATAATTCACAATTATATATTTCCCTCTGCAATTGCGTAATTGTGGAAAGCGAAACTAAAACGACGATATTTCAAGAGGGAAAGTAGGTAAATTAGACACGCTCGCAAAATTATCACTGGCCACTTTTAACGAATAAAAACAATGGTTATTCTATTTGACTGTAAAATGCGTTAATCAGTTTGAAATTTCACTTTTATTTTACTGGAAAATTCATGTTTATCATTTTATCATCATGATAATTGAATCTAAACGACTAGGTTTAAATATTGTAGGGTTTTATCGTATACTAGCATTTTCCGCGGCTTCGCTCGCGTACAGCGAGTCAACCTTAAAAGATAGACATATGCTATTGCAGTTTTTTTAGAACTTTTGTAGGGGAACATTTCCGTCACACATGATTTTTGCATAACTTAAACCGAATACGCAGCGTACTTGACGGAAGCTCTCAAAATAAATACTTTTATCCCGTTTTGGCAACATTTTTCATTAATGCTCCGCTCCTATTGGTGGTAGCGTAATGTAATATAGTGGCTATGTGAACTTGGCACCCGACTTTAGAAAAATTGTGTTCTTTTTGGCTCTTTTGGAAGATTTGGGTTAGTAGTGGATAGTAGTGAAGCTAATTTCGTTTGTAGTTTTTCCAAAAAAAAAATATAGATGTGTTAGCATACCCTTTATAATCTGTACATTTTTTAAATTTAAATATCAATGTTTAATATAATCTGTACTAATAAGAAAGAAATAATTTATGAATTAATAATTATTTATTAATTTTATTAATATGTGTAAGCATAGTCTTCACAGTTTTTTTACATTTCTTTAATAATATTATTTGAATTTACAGAGCAATAATAAAAGTTAACATCGATGCAACACAGCTAATAGAAACATTGACAGCTGTCACTTTTGATTACTATAAATATAGGAGAGGTGTCAATCAGAGGGCAGTACGTTAACGACCACGGTGATAGCATGAGCTATGCCTCGGTGTGATATTTCGATTATTGTGTATTATTTGTAAAAGTATAATCATTTATGTGTGTTAATAAACAAAAAGTGATAAGTGAGTCTTTTATTCTGAGTGGTATTCCAACAAATCAGAAGTGGTGGATCAGCTCACATTGGTATGTACTCTTTGTTATTTTAAAATAATTTTACAAAACGAAGTCGGACAAAGTAAAAATATTTATCAGTTTATGTTCACTTTGAAATAACAATTATTAATCTACATAATGTTACTGTCCTTACTCAACATCATTTGTCAATCTACCCTCATTTTATATTTTTTTTTAATTATATTATCGGTTTAAAATATCATTATCATGATATTAATGATCATAAATATATTAAACAAAATAAATTGAGAATATTAGCATTACTGTTGTTTTTTTTCATTTATTTGAAGGATTTAAACATGTCTTATATCCTAAGTAAAATAATTATAAATTTTCTTTAGACATTCATGACTAAATTAAATGTTATTATTATTATCAATTGGATTTTTCAAAGTAATAGTATTTATATTGAATAGATTGCACTATAATGAATTTACTACTATAATATATTTTATGATATTGTGCTTAATGTTTTTCTTTATAGTTGTAAAATTTGTTTTATGATAATTTAACTTAATAAATTATTTCTTATAAAAAAAAATCACATTCAAAGAAAATTGGAATCGGATAAGAATAATAATGTTATATAATCAACTTTTATAATCAATCGAATGTGGATTGAGCATAGTTAGATTTGTTTAATATTATATTTTCAATTTTTTTTTAAAAAAAAAAAATGATTTAGTTTGCAGTGGTGTTGCTTAATATTTAACTTAAAATAATCAAAACACAAGTTGTTTTTAAACTATTAATCTTTAAATTATAATATATGAAAGTTTAATATTGCTTTAATAATTTATATTTTAATATAACACATTATACATATTTTAATAATAGCAACACTACTTAATATTATTTTAACAAATGTTAGAAAATTATAATAATTATAATTATAGTAGTTAAAAATAAGTTAATAATATTGCCATATTTATAATATAATTTAAATTTTAAAATCTTAAATGTTTAGAATTGAAATGTATAATTTTATAGTCTATCATTTTGAATATTTGTAAAAATTGTGGGTAGGCACTGTCTGTAACAAGTATGTAACCACCTGAGACGTCTAATACCCTAGTCTCTCCCGTGACCATGATTGCTGTAAAGCATTCGAAACGTCGGGAACCAAAAATCATAATAAATCCGCGACAAAATCCGAAAAGATAGTTTCAAAGTCATTGAAATTCAAAGAAATTCAAATAATTAATACCCATATACTGATAAATGACAATATCTACCAGTAAAACTTTGGGCTCTTAGCAAAGCGGCTATACGCCGTAAGTGACGCATGATAAACACAAGAGAAAGAAAGTAAGGAAAAAAACTACAAGCCCACGTAGCATATGTTACATACATAATACGTTGGGAATCACGCGTCCGTTCATCGGAGATGGCTAAGAAATATTATACAAAGAAGAAGTGAAGTAGCTCATAATAATGCGAAGATAGAAGCCATTCATCACATCGAAAACTCAGAGAGAATGCCAAGGCATAAAGAGTTACCCGTTTCCAGTTAAGTGTTGAGATTCAGTTAACGAGATTGAGCTCAACGTGCAGTACCATTGCCAAAAAAAAGAGAAAAGTGAAAATCGAAACGAAATCCAGTTAGACGCATTCAGGTAGCGCTATCGTCCAAATTCACAAGTTCGAATCTAGGACCGTATAACTTGATGGATAGATTCATCGATACACCCAGTAGTCATACACAGAACACGATTGGTGGTTCAAGTAAATGATACCTACGAGTAGTTTCAACCATAGCCATGAAACTCGATACATTAAATAGATCAAAAGGTTAAGGAGACGGCCGTTACGTTTAAATAGAGTGGCGGTTTTCTATGTCCTGCTCAAGATGTCTGGATTGGCACGAAGTTGATATGAAGGTTTATCCTCATTTGAATGCCTACAGAAAGCGTGGCAGAGAAAAAAAAATATTACTAAATTTACTTTAGTAAAGATCTTAATTAGTTGACAGATTGAAATTTTGGCAATAGGGAGCCGTAGTGAGGATACACTTGGAGACTACTTTTGTGAGAAATCCAGTCTAGTCAACTCGTGTAACGTAAGCGGAAAGGAAATATTACAACAAGGAATTTACACTAAAATTTCAAGTGAGGCAAAAAAAAAAAAAAAAGAGCATTAGATTAAGGCACTTGGCTCATTATATTGCAAACGCACTGAAATGACTGACACTCTTAAACGTTAAAAAAAAGTGACAATAATGCAGTTAACAAGGTTCTGCGTATCACGACCCAAGATGAGGTTTATAAGATACATACACAATATTATACTGGTAGTCAGTGCACTATTAAAAAAAAAAAAAATTGGTTATTCTGAGCAATTGACTCTCACAGTAGAACAGACGGATGAATGCACTTATCAAAGGGTTTGCCTCTGGGAGTTTACGTCGCTTAGGAATGGTCGAGAATCGAGCTCAATATTTCTCTGGATTTTATATAGGTTTAAAATTGAGGCCGTTTAGTATTACCGAATGCATTTTTAAATAAATTTGCTATTTAGATAAGAAACATCACGAATGAAAATAGATATACAAATATTAGTTTAATTTTGTCCTCCGATGAGGCAGAAATGGATAGAATAAATATAATGCACACTTCATCGCCGTGAGACACATACCGGTAAAGATAGCGACGAAAACTACACTAGATATGTTTATTTACTGGAAAATACATAATTTAAAGAGAGAAAACACACTAATTACTACTTGGCGTACTTTTCGTTAAAGAAAGGAAAACTTTTAGCTTGTGATCATATGTTATGTACAAGAATATTATATTTTAAAAAGGCTTTCAACTGAATTGACGATGAGACTAATGAATCTCGATAAGAATCCTGACAAGCCTACGAGTATAAACGGAAAAGTTACATATTGAAGAAAGTCTAACGAAATATCAAGAACAATAGGTGTTGGACTTACTTAACGAATTAAGAAAATGTGTGGCATTAAGTCTGAATGAAACGAGAAAAATCAATATAACTGAGATACATATTGGATTGCACGAAGTGGCAGTAGTTTACAAACCTTATAGACTACAGCGAGAGATATATGAATAGCTATACCAATTATAAAAATGAAATAATAAAATATGCTTCCCAATAGTCCCAGTTCAAAAGAACAAAGGTGAACGCCGATTATGTTCTGATTATCAGGGGTTGAACAAGAGAACATTAAAAGACGATTGTTAGCTAGTTTATCTCAGTGGTGAGGTTTATATTACCAGTCTAGATCCTAATCCGGTTATTATCAAATATGCAAGTCAGAAGAGCACTTAACAGCACTTGTGACGCCAGAAGAGCACTATGAATTTACGCTGATGTTTGTTATGCACCAGCTGTGTATATAATAAATGAACTCCTCGGAAAAGATAGGTATGATTTGGCAATTCGATAGATGGGTAGCCTTCTATCTCCTGCTTCTGCCACTGATAAAGAAACAGCCCGACCACTTGGTATATGAAGGAAGTATTACGACTGGGTAGTAAGAAGGCGAATGCTGTATCCTAAATTGCTACACCTATGAATTAGTTTTACCAATTGAGGTAGTTTGTATAGTTAGTACATTTTCTTGGAGATTTATCTTTGGATTGCTAGCATAGCAAAACTATTTACGAATCTTATGAAGACTTATTAGTCTTCAAATCCATCTTCGAAATTGGGATGACATTCATCGCAGCGCTGCATTATCCGAAGTACATTGCAGAAGCGCAATGTTACGCAAGTAAAACTATGTGTGGGTGATATTTTCATGCAGAGACCCGATGAGAAAACCCTATTAAAACCTGTTGCATACTACAGCAAAAAGACAACCAAGGAAGTTCTTTCAGTAAGGAAGTTTCGTACATATTTTGTTGTTGATGCGCAGTCTGCATTGCATTACATGTGTATGCTTTGGGCTGCCGAACGAATGCCTTCAAGTCACAAACTGTGATCATTCCGAAGATACACGTATAATGAGTTACAAATACCGAATAGTTACAAGCGGTGCAAATACTTACAGTTATCTTATTATAATAAATAAATATCATAAAGGATAAAAGAATAAATATATGAATAGATTGAAATGGGTTTTCTTTACTATAGCCACAGTGAATCAGGACATCGCGATAGGATTGATATAACTTTAGGTAAAGTTTTCTGTCCTAAAATGAGTATATTTGTACAAGAATACTATGTATCCGCATGCTTCAGTTGCACATACAACAAATCGTCTACAATGGAAAATATTTTTGCATCCAAACATAAAGCTAACACAGTTCCGTTTCTCACTTTACAATGGACCATGTAGAACAATTTCTTATAGATGAAAGTGGAAATATGTATATTTTGAGAATAATTGATGGACTTAGCGTATTTATATTCATTAAAACTCTTCGGAATCTTAAAGCAAGACAACTTAAACATTTTGAAAGATATACAATTAGAAGAGAGGATACTTAGAAAGAGGAATTAGTCTTACGTTGTCAATACTTAAAAATATATATGTAAAAGAAATTGAAACCAAACATGTTGTGAACGCTGTCGCAACCCCCTGAACAAATAGATAAATAGAGAGATATAACCGAACTTCTCGTATATTGGAATCACAAGCGGCATCCCAGTAATCCAATCAAAGTTTGGACGAAAAGGTTTGAGACAATCACCCAAACAAAGTGCAGTGGAGTTTTAATAACACTAACGGAGATTACTAAGTAGTACATCCAAAATAGTTTTCGATCGTAAGATCGTGAGTCTGGAAGAGGCACCTATCCTAAACATCACTCAAGATTGTTCAGAAAATTCCAAAACAACAACAGGACAGATTGTTGTTACGAACACTGAGAAAAGTCAGACTGCTTTGAAAGAATGAACATGTAATCAACAATAACATGGATAAAAAAAAAAAAAATATTTGCTCTCAATGATCGTTCTGATTACAAATCATTGTTGTTGAAATAAAATTATTAGTACTGACGGGGTTACAAAACCTAAATACAAAAGTTTATAACAAAAATATAAAATATAATACAAAAGTTTACTACGCGAATGCGTTCAAAAGATATCATTTACTTTATCATTCAAAAGTGATAATAGAAAGATAGATCAAAAACGAGAGACGATATTGATATCAAAAACTAAGGGTTCCCTGAATTTATATATATTTTAACGAAATCAAAAAAAAAAAGGGACTTTAAACCCTTTATAATATCGTAAAGGGTCATGTTATGTTAGCGGAAAAAAAAGGTCCTCCCTATCGACTAGTGGTATCATAACCAACCGATGCCCTGATGATGCTGCCATGCGTATGGAATAACGCAGATGGGAATAATTATGTGTAAATGGTATATTATACTTAACTACACAGATACGATGCTTTATATGTCTATCATATATATATGTAATTATAAGTGAAATATGCCGCTGTATGCGGTGATTACTAGGAATAATTGTGTGAAATTTGCCCATAAATGGGGTGATCAGTTGTTTAAACTCTAGGTCATATGAAGTGAGACATTCTGCTGAATGCAGTGATCACTAATTATAAGTGAGACATTCTGCTATATGCAGTGATCACGAAAGATTTAAGTGAGACATTCTGCTATATGCAGTGATCACGAAAGATTTAAGTGAGACATTCTGCTGAATGCAGTGATCACGAAAGATTTAAGTGAGACATTCTGCTGAATGCAGTGATCCCGAAAGATTTAAGTGAGACATGCTGCTATATGCAGTGATCACGAAAGATTTAAGTAAGACATGCTGCTATATGCAGTGATCACGAAAGATTTAAGTGAGACATTCTGCTATATGCAGTGATCACGAAAGATTTAAGTGAGACATTCTGCTATATGCAGTGATCACGAAAGATTTAAGTGAAACATTCTGCTGAATGCAGTGATCACTAATTATAAGTGTTGTGGATGAAGAACGATGATGGCCGAGCGTGCACGACGGCACGCGAGAGCGAGACAGCAGCGACGACACCCGACGGCGAGGCAGCGACGACAGCTACTGAAGAAGCAACAATAAAGAAAACAAGCGAATACAAGTGAAATTAGTGTTTCATTGAAGAACCCCCATACAGTCCATGACAATAAGTGAGACATTCTGCTGAATGCAGTGATCACGAAAGATTTAAGTGAGACATTCTGCTGAATGCAGTGATCACGAAAGATTTAAGTGAGACATTCTGCTGAATGCAGTGATCACGAAAGATTTAAGTGAGACATTCTGCTATATGCAGTGATCACGAAAGATTTAAGTGAGACATTCTGCTGAATGCAGTGATCACTAATTATAAGTGAGACATGCTCTCTGTGAGCTCTCAATGAGGTGTGCTGCTTAACCGATAATGATTATTAAAATCAATAAGTGAAATATGCCGCTGTATGCGGCGATCACTAGAAATAACTAAGTAAACTTTCCTATGTCTATATGGGGTGATAATCGTTTAAGTTATAAGAAGTGAGACATTCCGTCGAATAAATTGTTAAATACTGACAAGTGAATTATGCTGTCATACATTGCAACGACATCTTTTTAATATATCACTATATGTATCACTGAATATTACGGTATGGTTTAAACTATTACTTATTGTTTTGTTCTATAACTATATTTGTGTGTCGTTTACATTAAAATTGTACTCTGGTTATTTGAAACTACTACATACTTTAAATGTTATACTAAATCAGCTTCTAATTATTATTTGAGTTTTACAGGTGTCCCAGTAAAATTCCAGCTACGTCAATCATCTGAGAGTGCACAGTACATCAAAATCAAAATTCTATATCATGATTTAAATCTACTAATGAGAAAGCAGGAATTGTTATATAATTCTTATTGTTTATATTACTTCTCTTGTTGAGTTATATTATGTTATTCTGTTTTATTATGTTTGATTTATCTTACATTATTATGTTTCATTTTTTTTTGCTTTCTTTTCGGATGGCCGAGCCGGAATGGGGACATTCCGTTCACAGGACGGCCGTCTGTTAGCATACCCTTTATAATCTGTACATTTTTTAAATTTAAATATCAATGTTTAATATAATCTGTACTAATAAGAAAGAAATAATTTATGAATTAATAATTATTTATTAATTTTATTAATATGTGTAAGCATAGTCTTCACAGTTTTTTTACATTTCTTTAATAATATTATTTGAATTTACAGAGCAATAATAAAAGTTAACATCGATGCAACACAGCTAATAGAAACATTGACAGCTGTCACTTTTGATTACTATAAATATAGGAGAGGTGTCAATCAGAGGGCAGTACGTTAACGACCACGGTGATAGCATGAGCTATGCCTCGGTGTGATATTTCGATTATTGTGTATTATTTGTAAAAGTATAATCATTTATGTGTGTTAATAAACAAAAAGTGATAAGTGAGTCTTTTATTCTGAGTGGTATTCCAACAGATGACAAAAAAAAATGTCATCCCCCGACTTTGAAGAAAAAAAATTTTTTTTGCAGTTTCTTATAAAGAAGCGTTAGTAGTGGTTTGTAGTAAAAAAATTTTCGTTTGTAGTAAATAAAAAAAAATAATAATAAAAAAAATCGTCTCAATAAATTTTCCTTAACGATATTTACTAAATAAATTCAATTTAAAAGCCTACGTGACTACTATTAACAATAAAAATGATTACGAAACGTTCGTAGAGGTTAGAAGTAAAGAAATCTTTAAGTTTAGTGGAACATAAGTTCAGATAGCGTTCAAGCATTAGTGGTCTCTTGCAGCTGAGTTCATTTCGTTAGTAGTATCAATATATCGTTGGTAGTACCGAAATTTCGTTTGTAGTAACACAACTTCGTTTGTAGTTGTTTGTAGTAACGTTAATTTCGTTTGTAGTACCACAATTTCGTTTGTAGTATGTTAAAATCGTTTGTAGTACCGAAATTTCGTTTGTAGTAACACAACTTCGTTTGTAGTTGTTTGTAGTAACGTTAATTTCGTTTGTAGTACCACAATTTCGTTTGTAGTATGTTAAAATCGTTTGTAGTACCGAAATTTCGTTTGTAGTAACACAACTTCGTTTGTAGTTGTTTGTAGTAACGTTAATTTCGTTTGTAGTATCATAATTTTGTTTGTAGTAACGATAATTTCGTTTGTAGTAACTTTTCTTCGTTTGTAGTAACGTTAATTTTGTTTCTAATTACTTGTCTTCGTTTGTAGTATTTTAAAATCGTTTGTAGTACCGAAATTTCGTTTGTAGTAATACAACTTCGTTTGTAGTTGTTTGTAGTAACGTTAATTTCGTTTGTAGTATCATAATTTCGTTTGTAGTAACGATAATTTCGTTTGTAGTACCACAATTTCGTTTGTAGTAACACAACTTCGTTTGTAGTTGTTTGTAGTAACGTTAATTTCGTTTGTAGTATGTTAAAATCGTTTGTAGTACCGAAATTTCGTTTGTAGTAACACAACTTCGTTTGTAGTTGTTTGTAGTAACGTTAATTTCGTTTGTAGTAACACAACTTCGTTTGTAGTTGTTTGTAGTAACGTTAATTTCGTTTGTTGTACCACAATTTCGTTTGTAGTAACGTAAATTTCGTTTGTAGTACCACAATTTAGTTTGTAGTAAGTTAAAATAGTTTGTAGTACCGAAATTTCGTTTGTAGTAACACAACTTCGTTTGTAGTTGTTTGTAGTAACGTTAATTTCGTTTGTAGTACCACAATTTCGTTTGTAGTAACGTAAATTTCGTTTGTAGTACCACAATTTCGTTTGTAGTATGTTAAAATCGTTTTTAGTACCGAAATTTCGTTTGTAGTAACACAACTTCGTTTGTAGTTGTTTGTAGTAACGTTAATTTCGTTTGCAGTACCACAATTTCGTTTGTAGTATGTTAAAATCGTTTGTAGTACCGAAATTTCGTTTGTAGTAACACAACTTCGTTTGTAGTTGTTTGTAGTAACGTTAATTTCGTTTGTAGTACCACAATTTCGTTTGTAGTAACACAACTTCGTTTGTAGTTGTTTGTAGTAACGTTAATTTCGTTTGTAGTATGTTAAAATCGTTTGTAGTACCGAAATTTCGTTTGTAGTAACACAACTTCGTTTGTAGTTGTTTGTAGTAACGTTAATTTCGTTTGTAGTACCACAATTTTGTTTGTAGTAACGATAATTTCGTTTGTAGTAACTTTTCTTCGTTTGTAGTAACGTTAATTTTGTTTCTAATTACTTGTCTTCGTTTGTAGTATTTTAAAACCGTTTGTAGTACCGAAATTTCGTTTGTAGTAACACAACTTCGTTTTTTTCAAACGAAATTTACGTTACTACAAACGAAATTGTGGTACTACAAACGAAATTAACGTTACTACAAACAACTACAAACGAAGTTGTGTTACTACAAACGAAATTTCGGTACTACAAACGATTTTAACTTACTACAAACGAAATTGTGGTACTACAAATGAAATTTACGTTACTACAAACGAAATTGTGGTACTACAAACGAAATTAACGTTACTACAAATAACTACAAACGAAGTTGTGTTACTACAAACGAAATTTTGGTACTACAAACGATTTTAACATACTACAAACGAAATTGTGGTACTACAAACGAAATTTACGTTACTACAAACGAAATTGTGGTACTACAAACGAAATTAACGTTACTACAAACAACTATAAACGAAGTTGTGTTACTACAAACGAAATTAACGTTACTACAAACAACTACAAACGAAGTTGTGTTACTACAAACGAAGTTGTGTTACTACAAACGAAATTTCGGTACTACAAACGATTTTAACATACTACAAACGAAATTGTGGTACTACAAACGAAATTAACGTTACTACAAACAACTACAAACGAAGTTGTGTTACTACAAACGAAATTTCGGTACTACAAACGATTTTAACATACTACAAACGAAGATAAGAAATTATAAACAAAATTTACGTTACTACAAACGAAATTGTGGTACTACAAACGAAATTAACGTTACTACAAACAACTACAAACGAAGTTGTGTTACTACAAACGAAATTTCGGTACTACAAACGATTTTAACTTACTACAAACGAAATTGTGGTACTACAAACGAAATTTACGTTACTACAAACGAAATTGTGGTACAACAAACGAAATTAACGTTACTACAAACAACTACAAACGAAGTTGTGTTACTACAAACGAAATTAACGTTACTACAAACAACTACAAACGAAGTTGTGTTACTACAAACGAAATTTCGGTACTACAAACGATTTTAACATACTACAAACGAAATCAACGTTACTACAAACAACTACAAACGAAGTTGTGTTACTACAAACGAAATTGTGGTACTACAAACGAAATTATCGTTACTACAAACGAAATTATGATACTACAAACGAAATTAACGTTACTACAAACAACTACAAACGAAGTTGTATTACTACAAACGAAATTTCGGTACTACAAACGATTTTAAAATACTACAAACGAAGACAAGTAATTAGAAACAAAATTAACGTTACTACAAACGAAGAAAAGTTACTACAAACGAAATTATCGTTACTACAAACAAAATTATGATACTACAAACGAAATTAACGTTACTACAAACAACTACAAACGAAGTTGTGTTACTACAAACGAAATTTCGGTACTACAAACGATTTTAACATACTACAAACGAAATTGTGGTACTACAAACGAAATTTACGTTACTACAAACGAAATTGTGGTACAACAAACGAAATTAACGTTACTACAAACAACTACAAACGAAGTTGTGTTACTACAAACGAAATTTCGGTACTACAAACGATTTTAACATACTACAAACGAAATTGTGGTACTACAAACGAAATTAACGTTACTACAAACAACTACAAACGAAGTTGTGTTACTACAAACGAAATTTCGGTACTACCAACGATTTTAACATACTACAAACGAAATTGTGATACTACAAACGAAATTTACGTTACTACAAACGAAATTGTGGTACTACAAACGAAATTAACGTTACTACAAACAACTACAAACGAAGTTGTGTTACTACAAACGAAATTTCGGTACTACAAACGATTTTAACATACTACAAACGAAATTGTGGTACTACAAACGAAATTTACGTTACTACAAACGAAATTGTTGTACTACAAACGATATTAACGTTACTACAAACGATATATTGATACTACTAACGAAATAAACTCAGCTGCAAGAGACCACTAATGCTTGAACGCTATCTGAACTTATGTTCCACTAAACTTAAAGATTTCTTTACTTCTAACCTCTACGAACGTTTCGTAATCATTTTTATTGTTAATAGTAGTCACGTAGGCTTTTAAATTGAATTTATTTAGTAAATATCGTTAAGGAAAATTTATTGAGACGATTTTTTTATTATTATTTTTTTTATTTTACTACAAACGAAAATTTTTTTACTACAAACCACTACTAACGCTTCTTTATAAGAAACTGCAAAAAAAATTTTTTTTCTTCAAAGTCGGGGGATGACATTTTTTTTTGTCATCTATATTTTTTTTTTGGAAAAACTACAAACGAAATTAGCTTCACTACTATCCACTACTAACCCAAATCTTCCAAAAGAACCAAAAAGAACACAATTTTTCTAAAGTCGGGTGCCAAGTTCACATAGCCTAATATAGTCTATAGCCTTCCTCGATAAACGGACTATACAACACAAAAAGAATTTTTCAATTCAGGCCAGTAGTTCCTGAGATTAGCGCGTTTAAACAAACAAACTCATAGTTTTATAATATTAGTATAGATGATCTTATTATTATTAAACCATTTTAAAGTTAACCTGTTGAGCACAGATGTATTTAAATGAGATAAATCAGAATAGGTCATATTTAGCACGACACATGTCTTCTGAAAATATTCGTGGTAAATCTAGGTACTTCAGGCTACTGAAACTGCTAGACTAATAAAACGTAGATTGTTTCATAGTACACGAATTCGACTCGTGGTAAATCTAGGTACTTTTTTTTTTTTTTTTTATTTTATTTTACTGAAACTGCTAGACTACTAAAACGTAGATTGTTTCATAGTACACGAATTCGTTGTTATAAGTATGGATAAAATGCATTGAATGTTTGTATACCAATGATAAATTGCTTTATTGTTAGGGGGTCGTCCATAAATCACGTGATGTTTTTAAGCAACTTTTTAGACCCCCCCTCCCCCATAGTGATGCGTGGTGAGGTTTAAGATTACCCCCCCCCCCCCCCCCTCAAAATCACGTGTATTTTTTTACAAAGTACCTTAAAAAATCTGAATAATATTTTTAAATAAAGGTTAACAGGTTAACAGGTATAATCTAATATAATTTTGGTAAATTAAGCACCGTGATAAAAATGTAAAAATTCAAATTAAAACACACTCTCTCACACGCATAATATACTTACTGGCTACTGCTCCTTTTTCCGTATTCTTTGTGCACTAGCACCTACAGAATCCTTACGACTAAAATCCTGCCAGAATTTTCTTTTTTCTCATTAACAAAATCAATGGGATTAGGTGGTTTATGTATGATCTTTGACTGTATGCATACCCTCTAGTTTCGGCCGACGGTCAATTAACTTTGAACACTGGGTACATCACCAGGTGCTAAAGTTAACTCAAAATAGTATTCACTTTTCTTAAACTTTCAGTGCTGATATTCACATATGTAAATATAGTTAAAGTTTTTGAGAATATCATTAAAAATGTATAATTCGTCCGTCTGTAACTTATAACTACTACTATAACAATGTAACGTTACTTATAGTTTATGTATGTCTTAATTTTTATAAATGATATTAATGGAAGTATGTCAATACTTTTTATAAGCAATCCAAAGCAATTAAGACCAATCGGTTCATCATTACACTTCCATTCTTACTAATAGCGACGCTTCGTGTGTCTGGGGGAATGTTTGGCCCATCCTATTGGTCTCATCATCTGTTATGAAGAATTTATAATACACGGTTTTTTAAAGCATAGCATAGCTTTTAATAGTGCCATTTCTTGCAATAGTAGTTCCCGTACAGGTCTTTTCAGAGAAGTTTTGGAGGTGACTAGGCTTATTATTATAAAAGTTCGGCGATTGTCGCGGCGCGCGGGATAATCCCAAGGTAAAAAAAAATCACGTGATAATTCACTACACCCCCCCTTCCTCCTGGTGATATTTCGTGATTTTTTCCGAACCCCCTCCCCCCCCATTCAAACATCACGTGATTTATGGACGACCCCTTAGGACTTGACAGTACCTAAAACAACTTACAAGATGGAATGAAAAAATCTTCATTATTGCCATGATTATTTTAATTTTCATCCGTATTTAAAAACCACTTAACATGATGGTATCACCAGAAATAATATGAAATAGCCATTTTCAATTTTACACATGGAATATCTTAAGAGATAATCTCAACATTTTTGATAGAATTTTATGTTTATCTAAGTAATTAATTTCACATTAGATCTCGTCTCTAAGATTATTAGTAATAGTGCGTACGTGTAGCGTGCTCACTTTACTAGAACTAGTATGGGTCGTTGAATTAAAAATAAATAAAAAAATCAATATTATATTGTTTAATAAAATAAATTATATGTATATGTAACATTTACACTCGGATGTAGCTTCAAATTAGGCTATTTGTTGGAGGACAAGTTTTTGAAAACGGCTTGACAAAAATAATTCTGACCCCATTCTTAATTTCATAGTAACATTAGGTATTAAGTAGAAAACCGATACAGTTAATAAGCTTTTAAGTTTGTTGCTTGTATATGTACTATGTAGTATTAGATATTGTTAGCACGAAAATATTAGCACGAAACCTTTCAGACCCAAATTATATTTCAATTAAACGGAATACTAAAAGAAAAGAAAATAACTTTCATAACGTACCATGGGTAATTTAATATAAAACTTGTTTCTGCATTAGCTACTAATATGAAGATATAGTAGTAAGTTAGTAGTACCTTTAACTAATAGTAACTTTCTAAGTACATGTAATAAAAACAGTTAAAGAAGCAGCACTACTTAAACCTAATTTGTTTTTTATTTAGGTTGAAACATAGAATATTAGAAACAAAGTATGTTATATTCCACAACTATATCCGCACGAGCAGCAGATGCGTATTCATTAGGTCAATTGCATTCAAAGGCACGCTAAAGGTATGAAGACCAGCGTGTGTAAATGTTAAGTTAGTAATTATATATAATGAATACAACAAGTTTAACTACGAAAAAACATAGGAGTGCAACTTCATTACTACCGCTGTATAATTCGATTTTCACAAAAACAGTTCCGAATATATTTTGTACTTTTTTATCGTCTTTATTCTTGCGTTTCTACATATTTTGTAGTGTTACAAATTCTTATCGAATTACGTAAGTGTTGCTGTACAAATATTTCACTTTTTTTTATATTTGCGATAATTATTCGGCTTCGATTAAGACAACGGCGTCTTTATCAGTCCCTCTACAAGTGAAATGAAGTAAGAATATTTAAATAGAGCTAATTTATGTTAGCATGCACAGTAATTTGTGTTTTCTCCTCTTCAGCACGCATTTACTTAATGACATATTATTTAGATATTTGTTAATAATAATTTTTAAGCTATTGCTTATTCTTATAAATTTTATAAATGTAAATCTTTAGGTGTTTGGATGGTTGTAGTTGTAGTAGTTTGTGAGATTGTTAACTGAATTAGACAAAGGCTATTTTTTATCCCGGAAAATGCACGGTTCTGGTTGTATATACATATTTGTTTTTCACTTAGATCTGACCAAAGCGAAGCTAGGGTGAAAAGCTGATTGATGTTATAAGTTATAAACGAAGTAATTTTAAGGGTTTTAATACATTACAATTGCTTTATTTAGTAGCATTTTAAGCAATATTTACGTCTTCATTTGACATAACTTGGTAATTCTCTATGTTTAGAAGCAGTTCACGTTTCTGACCCGGTTTCTTGTCTTTCACAATATAGTATAAGGTCAAGTGTAAAATCCTTTCTATATTGCTTAAGTTATCGAATTTGCTTATAACCTTTTACTACACTGCGATTTTAATTAGCTTCACGACTTTGTCTTTATTGTTAGTTTGTAACGAGTAAGTACGTAAGGATCTAATTTATTGCGATGTAATAATTTTTAAAACTATCGCCATTAATAGACAATTACATTGGAGCTAATTAAATGTTAAACAAAGTTATTGTTATGAGTATAAGGATAACTTTACATAGTCATAGTTTAGCCCTCCAAGAATTTCCTTTACTTATTCCATGTACGTCAGCTTCGTGAAGCAAGGTCGTGATGTCATTGTCATCACATGTATGACTATTAAGCTGAGATCACCAGAACTTTATATATATGAGGAATAATAAAATAAACACTATAAGGTCAACAGCTGCAAATGTTAAAAATTTGTCTATGAGTCAATTTATTTCTAGAACGTTAAGAGTAATGACTAGATAAGATTTCTCGTGATATTTACTATATTTACGTATTTGTGATATTCTGGGTAATATTTAAGTAAGTAAATATCCTAGTGCATATAATGTGGAGTTAGTTTTCTTTCACACTGCTCGTCAAAGTGCACAACAGGAACCCCGCAATGCCGGATGGAGCTAGATTGTGCAATTGTCCACGCCTTCCGACTTCCGGAAGACCTTTGTTTGACCAATGAATCGTGACTTTAAAGTTTCAAAATTCTCAACAAAATAATAGGCGCAAAAATAGTATAGTAATCAACTAGAATTATAAAGTACTTTAAGTTAAGTTTAGCTTTTTAAAAAACGCTTTCGTTCAGCATTTAGTGTCTGTCGCGCTCGAATTGCACGGAAGTGTTCACAGTTATGCGGATATTTTTATTTTGACCGAAACGAGCCATCACGCGATTCTTTCAGGAACGAGTTAAACCGAATCCATTTATCAAATTCTACGCTCGCCGAGACAGTCGCTTTAGCAAAACATGCGAGATCTTCATTTATTATTATATCACACTAATTGTTGTCTTCGCACTTTCAGTTTATTTCGTCCGTAAAAATTCTTATTTCGTTTATTTTTTTATATTGCAATATTTTACTGTTAGTATCTTTTCTTATTACTATTATCAATAATTAGGACAACAACAATCTTGATAAAGTCTATTATCTATAGATTTATTGGTGCCTTTATATGAAAAGTTAAATTATACGAAAAGTTAGTTAGTTAGTTAAATAACTTTGTACACACAGTATTTTAAATCTAAAGATATATAAATAGTAACTAAGACATATAAGCTTCTGGAAAGGAGAGACGGGTAGCAAGTAATTAGAGACCATACTTTCACGGTCTGTAAGGTTGGACCGTGGTCATGTGCTGACTTTTCCCGACGCGGGTCAATGATCTGAGATCTGCTAAACCAATATCTCTTTGAGATGAAAAGCGGTAATCTGATGCTTGTTCTAATTTCTATCCTTCTATAAATAATAGATATTCCTATAGGTTCTTACCTATATTATATGAAACAAACGTATTTACAATGCCAATATTTGCAAGAAGACCGTTGCGATATACGTTTTGTGTAAATGAAGTGGAAATAATTGTTATGGATTTTTTGCAGAGAAACAGGCTAAAGTACCAGTCGTGTAAGCGCATGCTACAACTTTTCCTGCCGCATGCACAAAAATGGTGCGTCTTGCAATACAGGAGGCACTATATTATACTGCTTTCGTTTTCACGAAACTGAAAGTGTCTATATGTTCGGTGATGTCGTTGACTTGGATGTTTGTTTGTCACGCTTAGATGGTTCTGTAGCATTGTTTTGTCCTATAGTGCTTAGTTCATGTTTGGCATAGCTATTTTGTTTTGAGATAAATTTCGACGCGACGCGCGCAGTTATTTCCGGGTATTCGTTACGGCGGCGTGCCGTGCATCTTACTGAAACGTCTAAACGATTTGCAGAATCAAAAATAAGTTACTTTGTACAAGCTCAAGGTGACTCGTTTAGGAAATAGTTAATAGTATAATATATAGTTAGCTAATGATATTTACTAATTGCTATATTAGTTAGAAATTGATTTGACCAACTGTTTAAGTAGTTTTAATATAATATTATGTACTTAATCATTAATATGATTAAACATATAATTAAGATTTTTTCTTGGTTGTTATGAAGTCCTATTATGGTATATTGCTTTTTTTATTTGAATATTACAATATTAAAATCAGTAAAAAATGAATTTCCGTATATAGTCAACGATTACATCGTCTAGCAAAAAATATACTACCGAATTTGTAATAGAAATGAATATTTATATAATGATCTAGATATTTTTTAAATTACTGGTTTTTTATATTTAACTGCATTTTGTATGCATAATATATTTTGATCATAATGCAAGTAAAAACCAGATCAGAGTGATTAATAGTTCAGATTGCATTACAATTTATAGTGATTGATTATTTATCATTCAAATTACATCACGAGTTGTTCAGGTATAGCATGCAAATATGAAAAAAGACGTGTACAGATTTTCATAGCCCAGTTGTAAACGTTGTCAATTGGATTGTTAGCAGTTTCTAATCGTAAATAAAGTGCGGGTAAGTCATGTTCTGTTGGTGCGTTCCGCGCCATCGCTTCACTTGCTTTTCTATTTTACTCAGTCAATGGACATGAAGACACCATAGTGCATGAGTTATCGCAATGCTAAAACTACTTAATAATGTATGTTTTAAAGGGGTATGATTACTTTGTGGTCAAGCCCCTTTAAACCCTTTTTAACTTTAAAAAAAACGTTATAAACTATCTTTTGCCAAAAAAAATCGAAAACATATAAAAGACGGTTTAATTTATAACGTCAAATGTGCGTAAATCTAAGAAAGTAATATCGATACTTTTAGAAACGGCAATAATGTTAGACACCTAAATTTTTGAAGTTTATACTTATAAATTATGGTTCTATTATTTTTATTAAGTCCACCTTATTTTTCATTAAACACAGAAGCTTTAAGCGATGTAGTGAAAGTGAAGTGTGTAATTTTTGTGAAATATTAAGGTGTTTTAAAGTTCAGACATTAGTTTATGTTTAAGTCTTTTAAAAAACTCGTTTTGTTCGTTTCTTCGTTTGCATACTACTTGTTATGGGCTTGTTACGTAAGATGTGTATGATCATTTTATAATTACATAATCTATTTTAAATTGCATTTAAGTACACTTAGTCATTTTTTGTTTTAGAAGATTCCCAAATAGCATGCAACATTATAAATATATTTCTTTATTAAGTTTTATATTGGAAATGTACAACTCCTACGACCGTGGTACTACCGTTATTATTGAAGTTTATATTTGCATGTAGGCTCTTGAACGTATTTACGGACGTATATGTTCATTCTGGCCATCCGCGTCCACAACTCAACCGAATGTTGTTCCTACGTGTTCTGTTTATTTGATTACGCACAGCGGTCACTTAACCGTAACAAATGATGGGTAAAGTAACACTTTTCCATAAAACCTACTTCGTTTTATAGCATTTAAGAAAATCCACACGTACCGATGTGGGTTAATCGTTTGTGCTTCATTAATCTCTTAATGCTGGATTTGTTATATTCATAGTCACACACGAACACCTACGTTGTATCTATCGCTAATCACTTTTTCTTTGTTTCTTTAAATATGTAGCCTTTTATAGCAAATATGCTGTTATCTTTTTTTCTATTTATTTTGCCTCGACTGAAAGATGAATGAGAGATTTGCTCATTAATATTTTGTATGGTCAATACAATTTAACATACTTCTCAGTATTGAACTCATGACCTACGTAATTGTCTAACAGTTAGGTTAAAGAGTATAGGCTCCAAATTTTTCATTGGCTCCAAGTCTCAAATCTTACTTATATTATAAAATATGAAAAAGTTTAGACTTAAGATGCTTGGGTAAATGCTACAAACCTAAATCATAATCTGGAACATTTCACTTTTGCTCGGATACATTTGTTTTTATTTTTCACTGGGTACTAACCGCGCAAAGCTAGGCTGAGTAACTAGCTGGTTTAATATAACATATTGTTTTACTATTAAAGTAAAAAAAAAAAAAAAAAAAAAAATAGTGTTCGAATTTATCAATTTTGTATATTTTATAAGTATTTAAAAAGCATTAAGAGTTGAGATGTAAACTAGCACTAAAAGCTTCTTCTGAATCTATTTAAACTTTTAAAGTATGAACGTGAAAATGTAAGAGCTAATGAACACACAAAGCTTGACCCATATAAATTCAAAAGATGTAGTACCTACAAGGAGTACTTTAACATAACTTGTTTTCTAATTTCACACGTTTGTTGAAGTACTAGAAAGTTCTAATCAGCGCACACATAAAGCCCTTTGACCTGAAATCCGGAGAGTGAGTCATGAAGCTTACATGTTTACATACAATCCGCACTTGTTTAGTACTTGATGTATAGGACAGTATAAAGAACTGATGACTAATATCATTTGGAAATAACAAAAGTAATTGGATCACTTTGTGAAATAAACTACTTAAGCGATTAGTTGTAACTCAGGAAAAGTAAAAATTGAAAGCTAATAAATAAAAATAGTAAGTAATAAGTATTATAAATTAACCTTTTTTTGTTTGTCGCACTTTAGAAATAATACAAAAAAAATACAGTAAACTTAGCCAATAAAGGTGGGCTTATCTTTGAAAGAAATCTCATCTGGTCAACCTGTACATGTGGAAGATGCAAGCAATTATCCAATGTTTATACCTACTTAATAATTATTATCATAGAGAGTTAGTTTGTTCAGTTTCTCCCTTGGTACATAATTTATCATTGCAAGTGCGAGCCGCAACTCTACAGACAGACAGTTTTAATGAATTCAATATTATTAAAAAATATAATAAATATGTTGGGGACATCAAAACAGCACTAGCAAACTAGTCGGTAAGCTCCGACGCTTGTGTTATGGATACCAGATATTTGAAATACAAGACACATACATATTATAAATACTCACGATTGAAATACAAACATCGTGCTCATATCACAGAAATGAATACATCCAGCGGGATTCGAACCCGTGACCTTTGGCACTACAGAACACTGAAAATTGAGCCAAACGGGTCTTGAAATTAAATACTTTATAAAGGTTCACAAAGTAGCTTCAAGGATTTTTTTTGAAAAAATGTTGTCCCGCAAAAAGTGACTGACATAAATATAAAGGCCAGTTGTAGACACATTAATTTATTATCTAACACGAACAGTGTTTACTTTCTATGAACTTGCTAAGGAAAGCTCCTCTCACTGATCGTTCACTGTGCTTTAAAGTAAAAGTTACTAACTCGTTCTTCGGATTTTAATTAAAATTTGTAATTACACTTTATTGTAACGAGAAATGTAAGTTTTTTCAAGAAAATAATCTTTATTATGTTGGTACTATAAATTAATTTATATAAATGTAGAAAACGTTCAATTTAATTCTCTTGTTATTGGCTTTAAAGCGTGGACTATTATTATTAATTGACGTATGTTCGCCTTCTTTTTATAAATGTCACTCATCTCCTTTTTTATTTTGAATGTTCTGAAGGTAGCAGAAAGTGTTTGTCTTCGACAACTTTGTCTTTAAGACACTATTTCTCACATTCATAATTAATTGATTAAAAATGACATAGCTTTGCGTATTGACCACTTACCTAAACCGGTCCATATGTTTTTTTGTATATTTTTATTACTGGCGGTAATTGTTTCAATTCGTGTAAGCCATTTTCTTTTAATATTTAAATAAAAATCAATTAATGCTGATCATTGGTAATTTGCAGAAGAGCGACTAGAGTTTAGAGTTTAGACCAAATTGTCTATTTTTTTAATGTTTGCAATGAGGTTTCCAGCAAAAAAGTTAGACTGTTTGTTCAGAAATTCGTGAATTTTGTTTCCTATATAGATATCAATATAGGATAATAGAAAAAGAAATCCCATAGCATAAACACAAACTATAATTAAAATAAAAAGACAACGTCTGTCAAATGAAGAAATGTGGATCATCACGACGTTCGTTACTTGTAGATACGAAAGCAATTGTTCATGTGTTGAGCAAATCTGTAAAACCGGTCGTTACAGTCAGTCACGGGGCGTCGTGTCATGTAACAATGCATCATGAATATGCAAAGGCTCTATCTTACGCTCGCTGTATTTCTTATAGGATAGCAGTGTTTACCTGTTTACTAATTGTACCATCGAAGACTATAAAGTACTTAAATTATAGTCCAAACTAGCCTTGTTTTTGAGGGTCATTTAGATGTACCTCTGCACTTACAATATTATCTGCTATTTGTACTTATATAAGCATTATACCGTATGTTTGTTTTGCCTGAACGCCCTTTACTTGTCTAAAACGACCAGTAATATTAGATTTTTCTGCATATTATTGGCTATTAATAAAGGTTATAGGCGAACTTACGTCACGCTGTGACTAAGAGGAAAATATAATCTATACTAATATTTTAAAGCATATTTTGCTGGAACGCGCTAAATGACCGATTTGAACAATTCTTGTTCCGTTAGATATCCCAATTATTAAGGAAGGCTATATATCATTATTATATAATATATAGGCTATATATTAAAATGTGACCATTTATGTATAAAAAAATACGCAAGCGTTGCTGCAGACATAAGCTAGTGACACACTCAGATTATCTTATTCTTTATTTCTGGACAAAGCATGAAACTTTAATTATGTTTCATACTTGGCAGATGTAAACGGATGTTTTTTTATTTTATTTTTTATTATACTCATTATACATAATATATACAAACAATCCTCTTCATTTATTCTCTGTGGAGTCATTATTTATTGCTTTAGGATAAAGTGCATTCTCACGGCTATTGTTTACCTTATTATTAATAATTTTATATATTTATTTAAAAGTTGATATTATGTATATATATCTGTTACATATAGCTGCTATTGGACAAAATTATGAGTCGCATTTTCCATTAAACCATATCACAGGTGGCTCTAAATTCATTCGACATAGCTCAAACTCAAGGAAAAGTTTGACGTTATGATTCTATAAAACATTTTTCAATAGAATTACATTGTAATGAATAATATTGAAATATTAATTCGAGTACAACTCTTTTATTTATTTTAGATATAGTTAGATACGATTATAATGAATGTTTTATTTTAATTTCAGGCCTCGACCATCGATGGTAGGCGGAAGGGCGCGTGTCTATTCTGTCAGGAGTACTTCATGGACCTTTACCTTCTGGCAGAGCTTAAGACAATCAGTTTAAAAGTAAGTGTGATATTAAGATTTCCTACTGCTGGGCAAGAGCTTCCCTTCAATACGAGGGCTGTAAAAACTTCTTAGTTTTCTCAGACATGTTCTCACACTGTAAGACGTTTAAGTAGGTAATTAATTCACACTCATTATAAATTTGTACATATTAGTTGGTTTTTGCTTATTACATATCTTTAAGAAACTATATTATTAACTATTTATACTAATATGTATAAAAATATGTAATATATTTTTTCTATTGTATTTTTAGGTGACAACGGTCGACATGCAAAAGCCACCACCAGACTTCCGTACCAACTTTGAAGCGACGCATCCACCGATCCTCATCGACAATGGTCTCGCCATACTCGAGAACGAGAAGATTGAGCGGCATATAATGAAATCAGTTCCCGGTGGACACAATCTGTTCGTGCAGGTATGATATAGTAGAATAACAAAATCTACTAATCTTCTTCCTGTGCCAACGGTCGCGGGTTCTCGTCCCGCTGGTGGCCTTCATTTAACTACAGAGCGTGAATATTTATACTCCAGTCTAAAGTGTTTCTATTTATAATATGTATTGTATTTAAAGTTAGTGTGTTAACTACCTGGTTGTCCATAACATGCGACGTTGGTTGACCAACATTTTGCTCAACGAATTATATTAACAACATTACAAAAAAATGAAACTAACAAACTTCTGGTATGTTACAATAATATTAATCTCAGAAATCTTTTAAATTGATTTCTAATCGTTTGTCAAATATTATGTCATTTAAACTAGTTCAGTAGGACGCAGACTCGCCGTCTCTTGCGTAGGATGTTTTATTACGTTGTAGGAGAGTTGAATGTAAAGAAAATAAGCAAGTTTTAATGTGACTTTGACCGGCTATAATTAAATGAAATATCGATTTGAAAGTATTCGTGAAGCAACATAGGCAATATACCAGTATATCATAATGGTTAGCTCATATAATATTAGTAATTTACTCCTGCTTTGCATAAAATTTATCGCACTTGACAAGTATATTTTTCCGGGATAAAAAATAACCTATGAATTATGTTATTCCAAGCTATAATAATCTATCTTCGTGTCAAATGCTATCTAAATCCTTTCAGGCGTTTTGCTGTAATTGAATGACAAACATCTACCCATTCTTGTTCTGCATTTATAATATTTATAACGGGATAATTTTTTTGAAAAAAAAAAATAGATTATGTATTACACATATCTGTACTTTTCTTTTTGTTTTATACGCGGGTATTCTTAAGAAAAATTTTAACACTATAATTTTAGAGTTGGTTGTAGAGGTAGCCTTATAGAATTAGTTTTAGCCAACTAACAAAATATACAAATTACAATAACAACGCCTTGAAAAATATTGGCATAACGCGATATGTACGCGAGCAGATTTTGATGATTCATTTTTAGTTAAATTAGGTTTGTTTTTGTTAAAAAGAAGTGGTCATTGTTACATTAAACTTATATGTTCCTAAATATATGAATCAGTATATTTGTAATAATAATCTAACAATATATTGGACATTATTCATTATTTTTCCTCAATTCTGTCACACTTTAATTCAACTTTAAATAAAACCACAGTATAATAGAATTTTAAAATTGTCTTGAATTCAAGTTTAAACTAAGAATTAACTTAAATAATAAGACTATTTTACTTACACTAGTTCTTTGCTTTCTGCTTTGCTCGGGTGCGTCGCTTGTTTACGTTTTAATTATTTTAAAGGTATCTTTATACCTATAACATCAGCTATCAGCTCGTAGAAATCCCATCAAAAACAGTCCAGTTGTTTCGCAGATTAGCCAGAAAAAACGGAAAGGCAGACTCAAATAAAAGTTGTCTGACGTCTATCTCTAAAAGTACTGTATATAATTTCATATGTATTTAGTTAAAAGAACTTTTTTTTATTTATCTGTATAGATAATGGTTATATTTAATGTTTCTAGGACAAAGAAGTGGCATCTCTGATAGAGAACTTGTACTCCAAACTGAAGCTAGTGTTGGTGCGTAAGGATGAGCAGAAATCGGCCTCTTTGCGTGCGCATCTACAGCGTATAGATGCCTTGCTCGAGCGTCGAGGCACCAGGTATGGCGCTAATCCATTTACCTAACAGGTTTTGATGTCTATAAGTATTGTATTTAATATATTGTTCACTGACCTCACCTGAGTGAAAGGAAAGGTATCAATTATTATTATTTTAATATGTAGGGGTTTTGTTTGAACTTAATGATTTTTAATCTACCTCCCTTGACTAGACGGACCCGTTTATATTAGCTCAATGGCTAAAAAACAGTGTAGTTCAATTAAACCCAAGGGAATCTGTCTTAATGGGTCCCTGTATCGCTTACGCTTTTAACCACGGCCGTCAAAACCATGGGGTTGCTCTAATAATCCATTCTATTGAGAAACAAATCCAACAACCATAATGTTGTTCCCATGGTCTGGACCATCGTATTCAGGAACACCCGACGTTCATTGCATTTCTTAACGCTAAGCCATTCAATGCTTGTAAAAAGTGTCTTTACATTATTTAACGCAAAGCTATATGAAAAGTTGTAAACATTTTCACCAGATTCCTGACAGGAGACACAATGTGCTGCTTCGACTGCGAGCTGATGCCGCGCCTGCAGCACATCCGCGTCGCCGGGAAGTACTTCGTGGACTTTGAAATACCCGTACGTATCACCAAATAGCAGTTTTAGGGCCTATTCACACTATGTTTTAAAAACGCACATCGTATCCGCGACCGCTAGATACTTTCTTAGTTTTGATAAACTACGTACATAAATTTAGGAACGCCATATTGCTATATCGTATTTGTATCATATCACTTATCAGTGAGTGTTAAAGTATCGAGTGTGTGAGTTACATTGTTCAAAGTTATCTCAAAAATTGTCTTTTTGAAATCTGTACTAATATTATAAAGCTGAAGAGTTTGTTTGTTTGGTTGGACGCGCTAGTCTCAGGAATTACTGGTCCGAATTGAAAAATTCTTTTTGTGTTGGATAGTCCGTTTATCGAGGATGGCTATAGGCTATATTACAATACGCTACCAACAATAGGAGCGGAGCATTAATGAAAAATTTTACAAAAACGGGAAGAATTTGGTTTCTGGTCCTAATAGACGCGTGCGGAGCCCGCGGCTAGTAGTATATTATACGAATTAGCGTTACATTTACAAGTCATATGCCACGAGAACCATTTAATCGAATTCATAATATTAACTATAGCTCGCGCCAAACTTTGTGGCCGTCCCGAACTAGGCTCATTGCATTGCGCAGAACACTGCATCAGGTATTAGCGGGACGCACAAGAGCTTGGGGGCAGGGCCACACCCCGCGCGCCCGCACCGCTCACCCGCGACGCGCGCTGGCACCCACGCCTTAGTGTGAGTGCTACGTCCGTACACGAATCACGCACTTGTGAGCTCTGAGAGTACTGTAGCGTTCAAAATTCGTTCGATCGTTTCGTTAATTTGTTATTATAGTTTTTAGTTATTGTTACTTGTTGTTTTTATTTATATTAATGTTTTTTATTTACATTTATCCTATTATTACCTAACCTATATGTTTTACAAATAACACATACATTGTATATTAAATTAAATAAAATAACCTATGAAATAAACACGAACTTTATAATCAACAAATAAAAATAAATTGACATAATATAATAAGTATTAAAAATGTTAGAAAACGAAAATTGTTTGGTTGATTACGTATTGCCCACTCGACTGTACCATGCGCAAGTTCGGACTCGCGACTATACTCAAGGCGGTCACAAAGTTTGGCGCGGGCTGTAACAACACTAACAATCTCAATACGTCGATAAAATAATATATTTAACTGATGATATCTCCATATATAGATAAATAAAATATGTAATTTAATATCATAATCTGTGGTAACACAGACGAGTTTCCGCGCGCTCTGGCGCTACATGCACCACATGTACCAGCTGGACGCGTTCGCGCAGAGCTGCCCCGCCGACCAGGACATCATCAACCACTACAAGCTGCAGCAGGTACGCACAAACACACACACACACACACACACACACACACACACACACACACACACACACACACACACACATTATACAGACAGACATATGTTTGTATAGCTCGATAATATAAATATCTAATATATGTCTTTTTGAAATTTCCAGTATATTTTTTTTTATTATTACTTTTGTAAATATTATGTTCATTTTATATAGTTGTTACCAGATAATCGTAGATATTATATTATAATTATATTTAAATGTGTTTATAGAATTTTAAATAAAAATTTAAAATTATTATGTATTTCTTATGTAATTTTTCTCAATGTATTGTCAGGGTAGTAAAGCTTGACTATCTATTTTTATCCTACTTTACTTTTTATTTGAAACTTATTTCTATTTACCTTTCAAATATTTTTACTTCTTTTTTATATACAACCATACAAAACTTCATTTTTGTTATACATATATGTAGCTTAAAGTAAGCTTTAAGTCCACATTATGTATATAATATTAGGGTATATCTAAGCTAGAACTATATCTATTCCCTTTTTTCTCCTATTTTCTATTCCTTACTGCAGTTATCGTCAAAAGGTTTGATCATGTCGCCGACGCTGACGCGACAGCGCAAAGAGGAACCCACGGTACGTTGCGTGGTTGTGACGTCGCGATACCTGTGTGTACATACATATTGACAGTGTAGCCAACATTCAAAAGTGTTTTTTTTTTCATAATAAAAAATGGTAGAATACATAACATTATTATTAAATTGTTTTTTTTTTTGTACTTGTAACACTGATATTGAAATGTCAATAGTAGTTAGTGGTAAATAAAATATATTAATAATTAAATATTTTAATTATATAAATATATCTGTTCTTTATTGTTGTAAATCAATAATAATTTATTTTTATAACCTATTTTACGTTTTTCGAATTTGGATAAAAGCGAAAGATGTGGATTTACTTTTCATAGTACTTTGTCATTTAAAAAAATAAAGTAATTTAATGATAAAGTTGGCTACACTGCAAGCTAATAAAATATTTTCTTTTCGCCTTGCATTATATAACATAAATTAAACATATTTGGCAAAAATTATTGTATAAAACCTATGGTTTTAGAAAATGTAATCCGATGAAAATTTGCCATTTCATGAAACATTGCTTATTGACAGATTAATTCACCGCCTCTGTGACGTTTCCTTCATTCTCCAAGAGGGTTGTGGTTTTATTTGTGATAACATAATATTATGTATTAACGTGTTTTTTACATCAGTTATTTATTTATGGAAATACTTCAAAGAATTTTATTAAACATTTTGAATTATTTAATTAATCAATTAACTAGGAATAGTTTAGTAAATATACTTAACTTAATTTTAAAAAGTTGCTAAATAACATTGTATGGTGTGCATAATAAATGGTTTAACTTATTACTTTAAAACTTATTTGAAGAAATGAGATGTTAATTCTTTATATAAAATATTATCCTATTATTTAAATGAACATTTATTAATTCATTGAAAGTTTATTTAATGCATGAAAGCTTTATCATAGTAATTTTAATGCATATTATTGTACTATTCCAGGCATTGAAGATGAAGAAACACGAAGAACTCGAAACGCCGACGTTCACGACGTCCATCCCCGTGGACGTCGACGACCTCAACGACTCCACACAGTAAAATAAGTCTAGGCTTCTAAGCTGTTCATTGTTATTTGCCAATAGATAATACTTAGGGTTCTTACATTGCCGGGTCCGGCCTGCTTAGTGATGTAACTTGGCGATATTTCTATACATACAAGCATTTTAGATTGTCAAATTATTAATTTATATACTTAAATTGATTCTATATATCCATCACTTTTATATCGCCAACTGGCCCTATGGCAAAATATTTTTGTAATTTTTATATAAGATTATTATAATACAGTAAATCTAAAAGATTGAACGGTTTGGTGCAAGCAAAATTTGTTGTTTATGGATGGCTGTTAAATTGTCTCCTGTATTGCAGTTGGTTTCAAGTTTCTATTCACTCTGGTTTCCTAGCGAGAGGCAAATGTGGCCATCTTGATTGGATTTACATAAAAATCATTTACCGATATTCTATCGGCAGAGGTTTCTGTTTGATTTCATATCCTTTGACTATCTTTTATATACATAAAAGATATATAATTTATCTTTTCTTAGTTTTAGTATGTGTTCAAACACAACGAATAGACATTGACATATATTTTGTATTATATTCACAAAGTACACTTATTTAAGAAATTGGTTTTACAGTATTTTTTTTATTTTGACCCATAATTTAAGTTTAGGTAAGAATATTTCGGCCATTTTAAACACCTCTGCCTGTACATGGTTTGGTATTTGCGACAATTTACTTATATTAATTATAATAAGTGCTCTTGCCTGCCTCAAAGTTACCTTTTTTGAAGGTAGTGATTAAGTACTTATCTTTTATACATAAATTTTATGTTGAACTACATTAAAAATGTTTTTATACTAATAATATTATTTGCGTAAATGAAAAATAATTAATTATGAATTTTTAAACAGGTAAAATATTTTAAGACAGACAAGTTATGTTGTACTTATACTTACTACTTTTGAAAAGTATCCCGAGAAAAAAAATAAAAATACTGTTAGTATAAAATCATTGTTTAATATGTTCAAGTTTTAAGATACCGAAGACCTCCTCATAACAAAAAATTATGCTTTAAATTACACCACCTCACCACCTGATTGATAATAGTTTTCTATTTTACATTGTTATACAGATTGTTTTTTGATTCATTTATTTATAGTACACAATAGACAAGGCGAGAGACATCAACATGTCAATTGGACAATGTATAAAATATTAATACTAGTTTATAATGTAAATGTTAAGGAATAAACCTGGATTAATATTATTTTTTTTATTTGTCTTTTATTTCTTTCCTTTTGTTTCCTTTGTTTTTTTAAATATATTTTTATTGATTTTTACAATTACAATATCATTAACTAATAATATTAAGTAATACTTTTTTATATAATATATCATCAATAATTTTAAAGTTTACGCTTCATACATATATTGCCTTTAAATTTGTAATGTATGCTAAAAGCTTTATAGTACAATAAGTAAAAAAGTGTTGCTTGTGATATGTAACTTTTGTACTTTTCAATAAATATTAATAATATAACAACAAAATAATGATTTTATTTTCATTATAATATAACAACCATAACAAAATATACAAAAAAGAAACTTGTTTTGACATGACAAATAATAAAAGTAAACATTTTCATTTAACAGTTTTTAACTTTTTTTTGTTGGAATTTTGTTCTGCATCCAATTATTTTTGTAAATGTCCCGAGGGAGCAGACAGCTCAGCACTATATGTGTAATAACTGCTGTTATTCCCCAAATCCTAAATTCATTAATCACAAACACTGGTAGTATAATGCCGTTTTTGTACTGGGTATGAAATTGATTTTTTTGATCACATAAACTTTCAATAGGAGCTGTAAATACATGATAAACTTCATTTTTATTTATAGATAAGTCTTCTTCTTTTAAATCTGGTATACTCCCAACAACTGGAGTAATCATTACGTTAAAATTCCTACCTGGTAAAGCCTGTGTACATCCCCAAACTTCTATCCTATCGCTTGATAAGCCTATTTCTTCGTTGGTTTCTCTTAGGGCAGTATCAATAGGCGTTTCGTCTTTATCAGTTTTCCCCCCAGGAAAAGATATTTGGCCACTGTGACTTTTTAATTGCATTGATCTTACAGTATACAACAAAGATGGGATGTTATTTACTTGACATAGAGGCACTAAAACAGCAGCAGTAGCTGTAGGCATTTTTATGTTTTTATTCTTTAAAGGCATTCGAAAGTTCTTTAGATTTGTTATACATCGTTCCCGTGATGCAACAGAAAATATACCCTGAATGGTAAGTCTTGTCGTATTCATATTCACTTAAAATAATTATATCAGCGTTTATATAATTATGTCATTATTAGTTAAACTATCACTATTTAATAATTATCTCAATTGATTTGTAAAAACGTTCTGCGATAGTAGTCACTCAGTATTCGCTACATAATACATTATAAGATAAAGAATTATCTAAGAGGTACCTACCTAAAGAGCATAGATGACTATTGACTAGACAATATTGACTAATAAAACTAAAGAGTAAAGATTTCGTTGTCATTTGTCAATGTCAAAACTCAAGTTGTTGTTTTTAAAATTTATCCCAAAAGGGAAAGAAACTCGTCTCAAATGTCAATAGTTATCAAAATATAATTGAATACTTGTACTAAAAATTGTTATATCCTGTTGGGCTAACTTCAGTGACCCTATTACATGGAATTAGTAAGTACTTCGTACAATAAGTACTTACTAATTCCATAACCTATTATCCTTACGATTGTAAGTGTAAGTTTATCGTTATAAACAATTGTTATTTAAAAGCTAAAATAATTATTATTTTATGGAATAAATGGAAATGTTTTTTAAAAAATTTTATCTTAATACCAGTATAAAATATTATATTAATTTTTTTATTCAAATAAAATGATTTTGGAATCTATCGTCTGAGAAATAAGTTTGGCATTTAGCTGATTTTGACAGTTACATTCTCATTTCTCTATGATTTTGACGTTTAGTAATTTTTGTGGTCTTGGACCTTGATTCTTGGCTTTCCGACTTCCGTTAAAATCATCAAATTTCAAAGTTCAAACTTCAAAGTCTAATTACAAATATAATTGATGATAATACTTAGTGAATAATTGAATGTGTGTTTGGATTGTTCCATATTATGTCGTTATCCCCTCAAGTTTTACTGTCAAAAGTTGCGAAAGATAAATGTATATCGCGCATAAAAGATTTACCCGTGTTTGCTCAAACTGATATTACACCTGTAACCAAAGCTGCTGTGTTAATACCTCTGTTTGTAAAAAATGGAGAATTACATTTATTATTTACGTTAAGATCTTCAAACTTAAAGAGTCACGGTGGCCAGGTATCATTTCCAGGAGGAAAGCTTGACGACCATGAAGGAGTTGTAGATGCAGCCTTAAGAGAAACAGAAGAAGAAATTGGAGTTTCTAGGAAATCAGTTGATGTTTGGTGTGAAATGTCTCCTGTACAAGGAAGGAATAAACACATAATAATCACTCCAGTTGTTGGTGTAATAAAAGATCTCAATTTAGACAATTTAAATGTAAATAGTTATGAAGTAGAAGAAGTATTTTCAGTATCAATTGCAGATTTCTGTGATAAAGAGAAGCATGCACATTTAAAGTATGAAGGGTTTTTAGCACCAGTCTTTCTCCATGAAAAACACAATGTTTGGGGTATCACTGGTCTTATTACTCATCTTTTTTTACAGTGCTTTCTTCCAAGTGATTTATACAAAGTTAATTTTACTAGACAACAATTTACCTTGGAGGAATTAATGCCCTCAAAATTATGATAATTTATTTATTGTTTTAAAATAAAATACTAATTGAATTACTTATACACTTGACTGTTTTGTCAATAAATAAATAAAAAAGGCATTGTAGGTCAGCGGTGATATAATGGTGATGGAACAGGAAAAATAATTTTAACAGTTTTATTTACACTCAATATATAAATTGACTTATTGTATGTATTAATTATATCTATTTTATTATTGACATAATATTTATACATTCATATTTTTTTTATTTTAATAAATACTTAACATAAGGTAGTTAATTCTCATTTAAAAATTTCTTTATTTTAAAGTGAAAGCATACACCCTAAACTATTTGATAAATAATTTACAATTTAATTAGACAGGTGTGTTAGTTTGTTAGTGATTACCCTAAAATTACATTCATATAGTGTCACAACGTTCGTCAAATAATACAAAAAGTTCTTTTCCGTAGGCATTCCTGTAATGTTTTGCATCACATTCAAATTCGCAAGGATTATTGTATGACTGTCCGTTCGACGCACATAAAGGCAGGTATATTTTACTGCAAGGGCATTTGCTCCACGAGGCTTTCGGCTGGGGCGCGCAGAGACATGACACCACCATGATTGCCAGAAGTGATACTGAAATTTAAATTAACGAGAGTTTTAACTTTATTTTAACTCGCCCTCGATTCGCTCGATTTCGTCCATAGATTCGCTCGAGTTCGTTCCTAGATTTAACGCGGAATCAGCGCGTACCGCTAGTTAAAAAAAAAAAAATTTCTAAATTAAAAGTAGCTTTAGTTATTCCTTATAATATTAGTTATCTGCGAGTGTAAGTCCCGGAAAAGTCGGTTTAGCCGTTTTAGACATTAGCCAGAACAAAAAAGACAAAAGTTTAAAAAAATGTTTGTTTCTTTTTTACTTTTCATGTCTACATTATTAAGAATAATACATTCATAAGACTTTAGTTAAAAACTGCTAATTTAAAATTAAATTAAGATATTTTTTTATTTATATACCTGTACAATGTATCAATTTACCAAATGTTGTTTGCTTAAAAATCTTGTCTAATGTCAAAGATAACTACGTGAAAATATACTTAAGCATTTCGCAGTTAAGCTTAAAATATAATTTACGTTCCCATTAACTTGCAACCTACAACCTTAGAAACCTACCTACCTATTAAAATAGTAACATTATTTATTAATAAAAAACTTCATAGTTAAGTGCGAAGCGACTTATAACAAGTCACACTCGCTCCGCTCGGGTTCGTCTATTCGTACTACAGTTAACATACTCCGATTCCAGAGATAATACATTTCCCTACAGTGAAAAGTACGACGACACGTTTGGCGCAGTTTGTAGTGACCCTACTTTCGTGCGCCAGCGGTCGCGGGTTCGAGTCCCGCTGGGGGCATTCGTTTGTTAAACTCGTATGTTTGTACTCCAGTCATGGTTGTTTATATTTATAATATGTATGTATTTAAACTCATATATGTAGTATATCAACTATCTGGTATCCGTAACACAAGCTTCTTTCGTGGCTTACCACGGAACTAGATGGCGCTGTGTGAAATAATGTCTCAACATATTTATGTTGAACGGATGACCATCTATCTACTGATTATATGATGCGGCCACACAGAGACAAAAATTCTAAAAACTAGATTCGAGCTCTGTTTCAATAATAATTGCTATGTAAATAAGATTTTCCAATAATAATTAACGTACATATAACATACTACAGGCTCGACTTATAATTATATTATGTATGAATAAGTATTATGTTGTACCTACATCTATCATGTTTTATCATTTATGCGTGATGGGTATAAACATAATTATTCACTCTATTATTAACTACGAAGCTTAGTTACGTCAAGGAGTTTTCCTGTTAATCAATATTTTTTCAATGCAATATTGGCGTACCTACTTTGCAGCTACATAGCTAACATAGGTGACTCTAAAATTTAAATATTTTCAAATAGCAAAAACGCTTAAATAGGGAATGTCTAATAAACAGACATATTTCACACGCACCTATTCTGCAATCGCATCATAATTTTTTTAATTATTTCCATTTCGAGGTTTATCATATTAACTATTAAATGAATGCTATTTATAACATAAAAATGATAAAATATGACTAATTGTGAATTCAAGATCAAAAGAAGGTCTTAAGAAAACAGCATTTGCGAAAGCTAATAACTAATAATGAATGTGAGAAAAACCTATTTCCTTGCATTGAAACTATCTAACCACCGCATAATATCAAGACCACTTATAAAACTTCGATTATTATTTTACAAAAGACTTACCAACTTTATAATCCATTATGAATCAATTACGTCTCTCTAACACGTCGGTACAGTTTCTTGTTCCAGTGGCCAAACACTTTCACTGTAGCATACTGTGATGTGTTTTATACTTGCCAAAGGCTTATCTGTTTCCGTCAGATAATCCGTAAGTTATAAACTAACATTTAACGGCCTGGATCTTGTAGTACTTAAGTGAAGTATCATCCGGTACTTGTTAACGACTCGCCGAGTTCTATTGTTTTGTTTATCGCCGATATTTTATTCGCATAATTACATGTTATTTGTAATTCAGACGCGTTCCAGGTACACTTGGCAAATTGGTAAAGAACCTGAGTTTATATTTAAAATTAATGATGATTGTGCCCTGTCCGTACGTACGCCACTTATTATTAGGAAAACTTAACACTATTGTGCGGTATCTACTTAAATGTTAAGAGTAATTTCACTTAAGTGTCATCAAAATATGTCGTGTAAATATTATAATATGAATCAATCAAGTACCTATTTGATTTTTTAATATGCTGCTCTGCATTATTATAGTCCCTCGAGTTGGAATCGAACGTGCCACCACCGGTCGCACCTTTACTCATTTACTTCATGCACAAACAAACATAAGTTAATATTATTATAGATTGTTTTATAAAAACGTTTAATGTGACTACGATAACCATATTGTTTGTATGATAAAGACGTGCTACTTTTTATATTTAGCACTTCTGTAGAGCGTATTTGCATATCGCATGGTATCGAAAGGTGTTCAATGATTGAGGATTCGTGCAAATATAAAAAAGGCAACATCTGTCGTTGAACGCTGATTACCTCTACTGATAAATTATTTAGATGATATTTTAATCACAGAACTAGCGGCATGTCTCTATTTTCCTTTATCCAGGTTATCCGCAGCAGCAGTTCTGATATTTATTAAAAGTAATACTTACTAAAATCTTATTAAGACAAAATAAAATTCAAAAATTATAAATATAAATAAAATCTTAAATTTTGCATATAGAAGTAATACTACGGGAGGTAGCGCTATAGTTGAGCAAGTCATTTTATACCGGCTGAAAATCACAACCCAGTGAACACATGACTTTAAAATGACGTCATATATAGGTCACACAGAGGTCAAAAAAATTTCACGTAAGTATGACATAATAGTGACTATGTTTAATGACTTTCATTTGAGGTCATGTTGTATTACATCACTATGACCTCATATTGACATCAAAATTGACTTTGATATGATGTTATTTGTATGACTTAACTGTTACGTACATATTATATCATATTTTCATCATGCTATGACGTCATACTGGAGTCATTATTTTATGTATTATTTATGTAATTAGTAAGTCATAATTGATTACATAAGGTACAGGTCAGGTTCCTGACGTAAAAATGATATAATAATTCCATCATATTCGTATGCAAGACATAAGTCCCCACTTTTACGTAAAACTGATGTAACAAGAACATCATATCGTTACATCAGTTATAAGTCATTTGTTTACGTACAGTTGATATTATATTGGAGTTATAAATCGTGATCATATATGAAAACAAAATTTTTTATGTATGTATGGATCATACATGTGCTAGATAAATGAAGGTTTTGTATGCAAATTATTAATGCATAGGCTTATATGGAGTACTTAAATGGTCATAGGTAAGTAGTTCGACATATCTTCCACTAGATGGCGCTGCTCAATTGTAAGCGATTTCTGAATCGCGATGGCAAGATGTTCTCGCAAACAGTGACTATGGCAGGTCGTGCCAAATTGAGCATACTTACCTGGCGTAGGGGACATTGTGATCAAGAAGGCGGTTCCCCCAGAGCGAGACCCTCCCATTGCACTGCGGCTGGGTTGACCTCTGCGATTATCCCTAATGCGGATAACTCGGACGCGTAATTTTTGGTAGTGGGGACTGCGTATATATATATATATATATATATATATATATATATATATATATATATATATATATATATATATATATATATATATATATATATATATATATATAGAGTTCAGAGTTGTTATAGTTTGATAGGGGAAAACTATTAGTGTTCCCAGTGAACACAATTATGTCTGAATGACGTCATGCTATGTCATGATTTACGTAAGATGTGACTCATATATGAGTCATATATGACTCACAATTTCCCACTTCCTGACGTAAGATTCTTACGTAAGATAGATCACGTAAATATGACGTCCACCTCCTGACGTCCTATTGATATCATTATGACTGATGTGACGTAAATTTGATATATATATATAGTCGTCGCCATCTTATTTGTGGATGTAAAGATCGTCAGTTTATTTTTCAAAGAGACTATGCAACTCTCAAATGCATTGACCTCGCGAAATGTTTACCACGCTGACTGACGGTGTTTCCCCCATCAAAAATGCAGCTGACGATTGTCTTTGTTATTTTAAAACTAACTATTAACTTTTTTTGTGAAAATTTCTATGAGGTTCATGCACGCGACTGACATATAACCCCCCACCGTCAATACAGCTGACGATGATTTTCTTTAAAAATGTGATGGAAACAATCATATAATTCATTTTTACGCGGTATAAAATTCATCGGAGAAGATTTTTTTCCAATGACTTTCTCATGCTGCCTCTCTTACCTCCACCGCTACCGGAGTAGCTGACGTTCAGAGTTGTTATAGTTTGATAGGGGAAAACTATTAGTGTTCCCAGTGAACACAATTATGTCAGACTGATGTCTGAATGACGTCATGCTATGTCATGATTTACGTAAGATGTGACTCATATATGAGTCATATATGACTCACAATTTCCCACTTCCTGACGTAAGATTCTTACGTAAGATAGATCACGTAAATATGACGTCCACCTCCTGACGTCCTATTGATATCATTATGACTGATGTGACGTAAATTTGATATATATATATATAGTCGTCGCCATCTTATTTGTGGATGTAAAGATCGTCAGTTTATTTTTCAAAGAGACTATGCAACTCTCAAATGCATTGACCTCGCGAAATGTTTACCACGCTGACTAACGGTCTTTCCCCCATCAAAAATGCAGCTGACGATTGCCTTTGTTATTTTAAAAGTATAAAGATTAAGATGTATAAATTTCATAAGGTATAAAATTACTTTTTTTGTGAAAATTTCTATGAGGTTCATGCTCGCGACTGACATATAACCCCCCACCGTTAGTACAGCTGACGATGATTTTCTTTAAAAATGTGATGGAAACAATCATATAATTCATTTTTACGCGGTATAAAATTCATCAGAGCAGATTTTTTTCCAATGACTTCTTCATGCTGTCCCTCTTAGTTCCACCGCTGGTGCGGCGACTGACGCTCACTTTACTGATCACTGAACTCTAAATAACTGTTTGAAATAAAATTCATTCGGGATAAAATTCCTAGAAAAAATACAGCGCTACCTCCCGTAGTATAAGAGAAGTTTGTGTTTGCTTATCCTCCAACTCGATGTTTTGTCAAATATTTAGTTTTGTAGTAGGAAATAAAAGCAATTTCTGTTCAATAGTCTCGTTAAGACTCAAAAAGTTCTGGATCGATTACGTAATTTTTTTTGGTTTGTTTTGTTGGGAATAGATGGTATTAAAGACATTGAGTTATAATATTAAAAGATATCTAATCAAAATGGGAAGTCATAAAATAAAAAAGCAGCTAAAATTAAAAAAAAATCAGAACTGTTATTTATTTTGTGTGGTTACTGTGTCACTAACCGTTAAAATATACCAAAAGGCGAACTCAAGCGAAGCGTAGCGTCCTCGCTTCGCTCGAGTTATTACATAATTACTACTATAATCGAGACTTATGTACTATACCTATACCTTTATATTCTTGTTTTATTTATTTACAAAAACCGCACACAAATTCAGAAGAAGATTTAAACGTTGTAACGGTATATAATTCATCTTAAAAATATTAAATAAATGTTATTAATCCATTAACAGTCTTCTATAGGTATTAGTTCCGCCTAGTTAAATGCAATAATGTCATAGAGTATATTGATACAATAATGTAATGTGAAGTACATAGTAAACAAAGCGTGCAGTATTTTATAATAATGCAGAGGATTTGTGGATTGGAATTACCTAAGTATAAACTGGTTCTATAACTAGATTTAGATTAATATTTCTAACTTCCTTATCCTTTAAAATAGCATTATAATGATGCTAAAACTCAATGCTTAGTACGTACAGGCTTCATACATCTTTAATTAAAAATTTACAACCCTCCAACACAATAACGCACAATAGCTCTACAGTATTCTAATGAAGAGTTGAATAGGTATATTGTAGAGCATCCAGGTGAGCTTAAGCATCAGACCATGTTGTATATTAACAGCAACGGGATATACTAAGTTTTGTTTTGATTAGATCCGTGGGAGTTTCTTACATACTCTTACCGTCTAGAAATGAACTGTTAGCCTGCAAACGGCTGAACGGAATTTCGTAACTTAACTAGAACACTCTAGATGAAGTCACCACCAGGAGTGCTTGGAGATTAACGATCCTGCCGCCTGCGGCGACCTATTAAGACGGAAGATGTGTACTTGGGTTTCAGTGGATAGTATTGGCTCGTTTCAGGCCGGTGAGCCTCACGTAAACACCTGTTTTATCTACAGGTAGTACCCGTAAATGCTTTAAAGAATAAAAAAGGTCTGAGAACAGAAACCGAAACCATTATGTCCACGCCTTAAGGTAGGCTATAGGCACCTAATATAAATTGTTATTCTAATATTTAAATTAAGTGTATATTTTAAGGGATTAAGTATAATATAAAACATTACACCTATAATATCAAAACTACTACCAACTATGAACAATTTAAATTCTGAGAAGTAAATTTAGAGAGTGAGAGAAAAAAAAATATAGAGAGGAAGCTCGAACTTTGAACCTATAATGCGGCGAAGATTAGAAATTTACTGAGAAATACACAAAAAAAGAAATAGGGAAAACATTTAACCTAAAGGCTAGAAAAAAACAATCGATTAACATCATTCCTAGCTACGTGATATTTCAGCTACGAAATAGCTTTATATATGACTATACAGTAAAAGGAAAACTCGACGTAAAACCCGAACAATGCTAAATATTTGACGATGACTATTTGCGATACACTCAGTAACTAGGACTTTGTGGTTATTTATATTGGGTTTGGAGCTTATGTATGCAACGTCGTCAAATGCAATTCAAAATAAATATCTAGTATCAAATATTATTTAAGAGTCATACATCGAGATTCGAGAGGCCCTGGGTTCGAGTTCTGGGTCGGGCCAAGTGTAGTTATTGAGTTTTTCTGTTTAGTAAGAGTTAAGACTCAGTAACCGCCCAGGGAAGTTGGTGGTATGTTACCCCCGTGCCCAGGAGAGTACGTAAAGCCCATGGTCCTGCAGCGTAGCTGTCAATGGTCGTGTCGTACAGTCGTCCCTCCGGAGTATGAGAGTGATAGAAATAGAGAGTGCACTTGTGTCTGCGCTCGCTGCACTATAATATTATCTCCTGCGCAGTTGGCCAGTCTCAAAGAGATTGGCCGCCATAGCCGGAATAAGTATTATTTATTTTCTGCACCTTCACCGAAAATCGTTTGAAATATAAATACTTAAATGAGAAATCCATACAGATATTCTCCATGAGATATAGGTAATATAAGAATAAACTTTTTATAGTCTATTAAATAATTTTGTTTTAAAATAGATATCTAAGTTTTAACTAGTATCCCTCTCTTTGTTTTTGTTCGTTAAAATAAACAATTTTGTTATTTATTTTCATAAATAAATATAGTTATATATAATATACCTATATGAAGACAATAGAGCCCACCGTGTATTCATGATAATATTTTAATTAGGTATGCTTTTATTAAGTGTAATGTATTATGTACCTACCTAAAAACAAATACTTGGATGTAGGAATAATATACATAGATACCTACACTGGTAATGTTTTATCATGAACTAGTTACCTATCACGTTTGTTTTTGCTGTAAATGATAATAAACTAATTATGAATTAATATATTTAGTATTAAGCACCATTACGTATTGTTTTTTTGTTAACTATTAACTAGTTAAGTATCATATATAAATATTTTTATGACAAATATTATAAACTAGCATTTCCCGCGGCTTCGCACGCGTTCTAAAGACCAAATTAATGATAAAAACCACGAAATAGATAATATTTATATTCATCTGCTCTGTGATAAAAACCAAACCAAATTCTTACAGAGTCGCGCAATATGGTATCTCGCAGAACTAACGCTCGCTCTTTCCGTTTTTGTAACATTATTCATTGATGCTCCGCTCCTATTTGTCGTAACGTGATATAATATAGCCAATAGCTTTCCTCGATAAACGGACTATCCAACACAAAAATTTTTACTTTCTTAATACTTTTACAAAAATTTTTTTTAAATCGAACCAGTATTTGATTATTTAAATCGAACCAGTAGTTGATAACCTGACCTGAGATTAGCGCGTTCAACCAAACAAACAAATAAACTCTTCAGATTTATAAATAAACTCTACATGCGTACACCTTGCCCCATAAATGACCTATTTACTTTTTGTAGGCGAAAACTGGGTGTTACAAGTTTATCCTTATTTCTTGTATTTATACCGTGTTTGTCGCAGTGCCTTGAGTAGAACCTGTCGAACCTACAGTCCTATAATCACCACTATAGTAGGTATTTACTACTCAATGAACTTGAATGTATAAGTCGATGGTATAACCTTACGCCATACACGGCACTCGATTACAAGTCCCAGATTCATATTTGTTATAAATAATAAATATTAAGTTAAAAAATCGTGTTCATTTTATCTTATAGACAGATAATATTATAAATGACCTAGAGGAATAACTTGACGTGTTTTCATGTTTGATTTCTCTAGGTCATTTATTATAATGACTAGTATGAACTGACATTTTGCCATCGATTTATAAATACTATTTATCATAGTAATTAAATCTGTACCTACTTAATATAATAAAACTAACGAAGTCATGGATATACATTAAATTTTTTTTTGAAAAATCTTATTTAATAGTCAACATTATCGATAGAAAAGCCGGAAGTATAGGTTTTAGAAATTTTCTTTGTCTGTGACTGCATCGCGAAAAAACCCGTTGTTAGACTGGTTTTAAATACTTAATATGTAGACGAGTACCTACTGCATAAGTTTATTAAGACCAGAAGCTAAGCGCTATAGTTAAAAAACGAGTGATTGCATTATCAAAAAGGCGGAGGAATATGGCGCAGGCATCGACGAAGTAGCCTTTTCCAGATCTGGGCTCAATAGGATCCAGTCATTAAATCTCAACCTTTTAAGTTTCATATATATTTTTCAATAGAATATGAGTTTATTTGATACATTTTATCATGATAGTGATGCCCTCTTGTGTCAAGGTCAGATTGCTTAAGGGCTAATAACAAAGTTTTTGCCTTGACGATAACAACCAAACCTACCATCCGAAACGGCCTATTTATACGTCAAAAATGATATCAAATAAAAATAACTTCATGCAAAAGAACTAATATATTAATATATTAGATAAAATAACATTTTGTTGTAAAGACAATATTTCGTAAGAAAAATAATTTAGAAAAATCTACTTGCCTTGGCTCAGTAGCGTCCGGCGAGCCTTGCCACTTCAGTGGTGAATGTGCCTTTCAGGTTGCTCCAGGTACTTCTCAGCTTGCAGAGTGGACTGAGGAGTAACCCCTTGGCTGTTTTGGCTGCTTCGGCACCTCTGCCCTCGCGTCGGGCGACGTGGTGCAAGGGGTAAACGATCATGCGACACCCCATTGGGATAAGAGAGGTTTTGATAGATTTTTGCGGGTAGTCACTACAGTCTCTTAAGCCTGAGAGTCCCACATAACCACTTGGTGGTACATACGCGTAAATGCGACTAAGTATATATAAATACCTATGCATAATTCCCAACTTTAAAAAAATCATGTAGTTTCTCGGTAAGGTTGTGTGTAGCCAACCTGCACTTGGCCAGCGTGGTCTCCCTCTTATAAAAAGGGAGCCCGTACTCACCCGTGGGACGTTAAATGTTGAACAAATTTAATTGAACTACGGTTAAATTTGTATTTAAAATGAATAAAATAAAAAATAAAAATTTTAATGCAGTCGAATCGTCTGGAAATAAAAGTAATATTTCATGCTCTAACTACAATAGGTAGCTAAAACTAATCAGTTTCTATGTCATGTGTTAAATTAAGTTACGTTATACCTACATAATAACAAAGATTATTTCGATTTCATAATCCATGTAAATGTGAAAATTTTTTTAGTAAAGAAGTTTTTAGTGAATATTATATAATACGACGAAATGATATTAATAAAACATTCAAGTACATCCGTTGGCCGGACACGCCGTGAAAATGTGTTAAATAAAAAATAAAATATTTAAGTATGTAGCTTTTTCTCTTTTTTTATTCATATTACATGCTTCCCCCTTGTAAGAGGTACGAGACCCAGGATATGAAGCAGCGTGACTCGGTTTCCCAACGAGCTACGACTGTCTTAATAAAACAAAGAAAAGCTTCTAATTTGAATATTAGTTAGTCATATTTCTCTAAAAAATCTGATAACGAATTTACGCTACGTTGTCACTATCGTGGTCAACGATGAACTTTGAAATTAAGCCCCTAACAACTTTATGATATTATTAAAAAATGAAGGAACGTTTGTGTACTAAAGTATAATGTAATTTACAATTTAATTTTAAAAAAGAATGAGATTAAGATAAAAAAAAAATATTAGTCCCGCTGAGTTTCTTTCGCCAGTTCTTCTCAGGTCGGAGGTTTCTTCTTTCCGAACTGGTGATAGACTCATGACGTTCAGTAAGAAATTGTAACAATTTTTATGCTGAATAAAATATTTTGATTTGATTTGATTTGAAAAAAAAAATCATACAACCAGTATATTAATTACTGAAATACATTTTGAAGAACTTTTGTGTTCAGGAGGGGGTAAAAGCTAAAAAGTAAAAAGTTAAAAAGTAAAAAGTTAAAAACCTTTCTTATATAATGAAAACTAACATTATAAAAAGACATGTTTGTTTGTTTTGAACGCGCTAATCTCAGGAACTACTAATAGTTGATACTATAATATTATACGGACTATATTAACTATTCCGATACTAACGTTAGAATTGAACCAGTCACCAAGGGACGTAAGTTGCTAGTATTTCGAAAGTCGAAAAGGTACAATTTCTAATAGAGTGATGGGTAATTTGAGAGCTAAAGCATTGAAGAAAATAACTTTGAGATCTATTTTTTCTGTTTGAATGTAAAATTACATTTATACTTATTTTTGATTGTATAATGCAATTACAATTGATCGTTTTCTACAAAAAACCAAAGAGAATTTTACACAAGGAAGCGGGACTTACGTGGGAAATCTTATGTGCTCTTACTTTGGTAGAGGGAGTAAAAACGACAAAAAATGTCCTTAAGAAATTAATGAATGGTCCTGTAAAGCATGGTTTTAACTAAGCATTCTATTTCCAATTTTATTTATCTCTAATTTTAACTTTTTAAATTGATACCGTTATTTCCATCCTGGCGAAATTCCCTGAATTCTATATTATTGGAGTTCCTATTAAACAAAATAAACAATGAATGAATTTAAACAAAACGTACTTATATTTAAATATAATTTCCAAGTATTGAATAATATAAATACGCGCTTTCGCGGGAACAGTTTGTTTGTTTGACGCATCGGGATTTACTTTGACAACAGAAACTTGGCGGGAAAATATTATTTCAGATATAAAACGCCGCGTCGAGTGTCGACCATCGTTCAGTATTCTAGAGCATCTCGACTGAATACTAGTGATTTACATCTTATTTAAACTTTTCCTGCATAAAATGATGTATCAATTCGGTAAGTTTCTTAATAATTGTTCGTGATTTTTATTTTTTTATTTTTTATAATAATCTATTATATTTTTAAGTCTTAGAGTCATGTACAAAAAATATATTTAAAAAATAATTCTTATATAGTACTAGCCGTCCCCGCCCGCTTCGCTGGGCGAATTTTCAAAGGAAATAAATTAAATTTTATTCATATTTTTTTTATTCATTTTTTTTTTGCTTTTTTTGTTAATTTTTATTTTTTTTTTGCTTTTTTTGTTAATTTTAAATTTTTTTTTTATAAATTTTTTTTTGCTTTTTTTGTTAATTTTTATTTTTTTTTATTTATATTTTTTTTTTGCTTTTTTGTTAATTTTTATTTTTTTTTCTGAATTTTAAAATATTTTTCAAAGAAGAGTCAAATTCACTTAAAATAAAATTATTATTATTTAAACAGTAAAAAAATAATCATTTGGAGTCTGTAGAAGTTAGAGTTTGAAAACATAAATTTAACATTCTCACACCCACCCCCGCAATCCCTATTGTAAATAGAATTTCGTAAAATCCTATTTGAGATGATTTCTGCATGACAAATAAAAGATTACTACCAAATTTAAAGTCTATAGAGGTTACAGTTTGGAAATAGAAATTTCACATTTTAACACCCACTACCGCAATCTTTTTCGGCGGTGGGTTGTTGTAAAATCCGCTCTTAAATCATTTCTGCATCACATATAGACGACTCTAGCTAAATTTGGAGTCTGTAGGAGCTACGGCTTAAAAAATAAAAATTTTCATTGTTAAACCACCCCCGCAACCCCCTGTGGGGGTGAGCTACCGTAAAATTCGTTCATAGACTATTTCTACATCTCTTACAGAAGATTCCTACCAAATTTGGAATTTATAGGAGCTATAGTTTAAAAACGGGAATTGTTCATTGTTAACGCCCCCGCAATCCCCTTTGGGGGATGAATTTCTTAATATCCGTTTTTAGTTGACCTCTACATAACGAAATTTCGTTCCTACCAAGTTTCACAAATTTCTAAGTCCTATAGTTCCCGAGATTTCGTGATGAGTAACTATAGAAATTGGAATACTTCGATTATCATCGAAATTTTTAACGTTTTAGCAGACTTTTTTAAAATTTTCTTACATATAAATATTCTCCTGACAATTCTGAAGACAACAAAAAAAATTAACCCAATCGGTCCAGCCGTTCTCAAGTGATACTCGATCATAGATACGGCATTTTATTTTTATCAAAAAATGAGAGTGGGTGGGAGTTGGTGGGTGGATGCGTGGAAGTTTGTAAGTAGATTCTTAGCTGAATGTAAAAGAACATTATCCGTTTAGTAAACTCCGTTGAAATCCATGAAAACAAAAGAATCAAGAGAAAACGCTTGTCTTTTGTTTTTGTTAGCGGGATAAATGTTCATAAAAGTAAAACAGCAATAAAAAAATGAAGGAACGTTAGAATTCGAAAAATAAATAGCCATAAACCATCTAGGAAAAATTTCGCATCGAAAGTTAGTTTCATGTCGATACGATCAGTGGTTTAGGCGTGATTGAGCCTCAAACGAACACCATTTTCATTATATATATATAGATAACTAGTGTTGCGTAAAGAAAAGTTTGTATTCCGTAAGTTAAAATAAATTTACCCGTTTTTATAATGTTCTAATAGAATAAAAGTAACTTAAGTTACTCTTTATAACATTAGGTATGCGAATAAAAGTCCTGTCAAAATCGGTTTAGCCGTTTCAGAGATTTATAGTACATAATATGTATAAACGATTTCCCTGTTTTCCTTTGTTACAATATTTTATATTTAATTTATTTTATAATATTATATAAAACATTATAAATAGATACTGAATATTAATTGCACAAGTTTCGTTGTAGAGAGGGTAGCGCCCTTACATGGACGACATATTTTGTAGTTTGGTTGATAGTTTTAAGCATTAATGCCTTCAGTATGACTTGAAACTGCAACCGCTAGTACAGCACAAGTAAAAATATAAATGCGCCAAACGTGTTGTCTAATATATTTACTATGAGTTTTCCATTTTTCAACAGAAAAAAATTGTTGAAAATATACATTTTAAAAATGATAATGATGATGACTTGAATATGTCATTTATTTTGTAAATGGATAAATAACTAATTTAAAAAAATAAATTTTGTAGTGGACCGAATTGTCAATCTAAACCATTGTTGAATACACTCAAACACACACAAAACATTTCATCAAAATCGGTCCAGCCGTTTAAGAGGAGTTCAGTGACATACACATGTACAGTAGAATTATATATAAAGATGAATTACATTTAAAAGTCAATAATCAGTCAATATTTAATCACTGCAACCTTCGAAGTTAACTTCGAAGTGAACTGTGTGGCGTGCATATATAAACAATAATTACGACATCAGTGAGATAAACTATTGCGTAATTATGAACCAAGAAGGCAAAGATTAAATTATTATTTAAAATTATCACCTACTGTTGATATTATAAAAAATATGTTATCATTATTTAAAATTATACCGTCTATTATTTTTATACTTGAAATAAAACTGTGCTTTTATGACAAAAAAACCTATAAAAAATGTTTATATTTATTTTTTATTTATTCAGGTATAATATTCCTCATTGGGGTCTCCATATCCTATACATCTGCGTTACCGCCATGCGTGTGCACGAGAAACATGAAACCAGTGTGTGGCTCCGACGGGGAGACTTACAGCAACGAATGCATGCTAGATTGCCAGAAGGCAACTAAACCGGATCTAACCCTCGTCAGGCCCGGGGCTTGTGATGAAGAACCGATATGTTTTTGCACATTTGAATTTAACCCTATATGCGGAACTAACGGCGTTACTTACTCTAATGAATGCTCCTTGAAATGTGAAAGGCAGAAGGTTGATATAGCTTATAGAGGAGAATGTAAACAAAAGCGAGAGGTACCAAAAAACCCGCCATGCATTTGCGCCAGGCAAAAGTCCCCAGTGTGCGCTTCCAACGGCAATACTTACAGTAACGAGTGCATGATGCGGTGCGCAGACGCAGAACTCACGGTGGCAAAGCATGCACCATGTGATTCTTAAATTCCAACTTTAAAATATTATGTGTTGCCATTATAATTTATTATAATCTAGCTTTAGATTCATTCCGTCTACCTTTTGCTAATGATAAATAATAAATGGTTAATTATTAGATTTGTTTTTTTATTAAACTGATCTAAGATCTTGAATAAAGCAATAGCAATATATGTAAATAGAAAAAAATCATAATATTTAATTATGTATTACAATCGATATACGACATCCACGTGATCCTAGCAGAATTTTATATATTTAAAACTGAATAAAATTATTATGATGATTGATAGAAAAATTTATATTGGTATTTTTGTAACCAAATATATTATATATTAAATACACACTTTATTTTATGTATTATGGTAACTATTCTAATAATGTCTTTCAAAAATTCAAAATATATATTTCATATTATATATCTTATTTTATTGATCTTAATAAAAAAATCCTATAATAATAATGTAATAGTAGAAATATAAAAACAATACAACAGAATTTCTTAGAAATGTTATATTGTATAAAAATAAGTTAAACAATAATTTATGACACTAGAATTTAACAGAAAATATTTACATTAAACTCACTGTACAAACACTTATTAAACTAGCAATTTACAAAATTTTACAGTTCATGTTTTTAGACAATTATGCCTAAAAATATATTATTACATATTTATAATATTAATTTAAGGAACAAAATCATTTTAATTTTTAACAAAATAAAATTAAAAAAAACTAAATTTATGACAACAATAACAGTTTTTGTGTTGTGATCTTAGATAAAAAATTAACAAGTGAGTTTTGCCATTTTTTAATATTGACAAAATTCAATAATAATTCAATAACTAGTGTTACCAGGCAAAAAAATGAATTATTACTTTAGAATATTACTAAATTATAGTATTTTTTGGCATCACTTAAATAACTTGAGTACACATGTAAATAATAATTACAATTACTAATTTTACACTTGATATCAACAAATCTTTATATGAATGAATAAATGACGAGACGTTTTTTGTTCGCTCGAAGTGCAAAAACTACAAAACGGATAGACATAGAACCTATTCCATAGGATGAACGTTTTAGAATAATATGTAAAATTTAGGAACTTAGATTCCGATCCTTAAAAAGCGAGCGGAACCATGTAAAATGCTTGTATTTAAATAAACTGATACAAAAACCAAAAACTTTATTTTCTTATCAAATATTAAATTGTATACTTTTTAATTTTATTTTATAACGTAAAAACGTAAATAAAATAGTTCTACACAAAAGTTGATGCATTTACTTACTGTACGGAATGTGCTACTCATATATGTAATAAATAATTTTATTTGGCATCAATCGTATCTATCATGACCATATCTATATCAACTGCCATATCTCTATCAACTGCCATATCCATCTATATCAACTGCCGCTAAAAGTTCGTCATCTTCATCGTAGTTCAAAATGAATTGATCCATTTCATCATCAGTCTCCAATTCCGTTAACTTTGTGTCTTTATTTTGCGTGATTGTTTGTGTGTTTGTTAGTGTTACTTGCTCGGTTTTTACTTTCACTTCGGATTTACGTATATTAGTTCCAGGTATGAAATCACTTTTATTTTTACTCGGCTTCGGAGAAAAAAAATTTGTAATGCTGTTTTTGCAGTCCTAAAAAAAGTAAATTCACTCTTAAACAGAATTTTTATAAAATTCACAGAGAACAGTATTTACATTTTTTTTTTAATAATTTCAATCATTGATTGAACTGAAACGGACACGAGAATACAAGAGCATAGATTTTGAATATAGGATACTTTTTACCGTGGGAAAATATCTCCGAAAAATCTATAAAAATAGTTAAAACGTACGTTTTAAATAAAACTACAAATTTTTATTATAACTTTTCGTATATCTGAAAATAATATTTATAAATACCAACCTGATGTTTGACAGTGTTGTCCTCAAAGGTGTCTCCCGTGAGGCCGACGTCATTTAATACCTATACAAGAAACATTATTGTTAAAATAATTATAAATTTCAGATAGGTACTTAAAGATTTTTAAAAAAAAAAACAATAACTAATGGTACTATTTTAGGGGTCGTCCATAAATCACGTGATGTTTGAATGGGGGGGGGAGGGGGTTCGGAAAAAATCACGAAATATCACCAGGAGGGAGGGGGGGTGTAGAGAGTTATCACGTGATTTTTTTTACTCACCGTTGGGACCGAACTTTTATAATAATAAGCCTAGTCACCTCCAAAACTTTTCTGAAAAGACCTGTACGGGAACTACTATTGCAAGAAATGGCACTATTAAAAGCTATGCTATGCTTTAAAAAATCGTGTATTATAAATTTTTCATAACAGATGAGACCAATAGGATGGGCCAAACATTCCCCCAGACACACGAAGCGTCGCTATTAGTAAGAATGGAAACTTTTAATAATGAACCGATTGGTCTTAATTGCTTTGGATTGCTTATAAAAAGTATTGACATACTTCCATTAGTATCATGTATAAAAATTAAAACATACATAAATTATAAGTAACGTTACATTGTTATAGTAGTAGTTATAAGTTACAGATGGACGAATTATACATTTTTAATGATATTCTCAAAAACTTTTACTATATTTACATATGTGAATATCAGCACTGAAAGTTTAAGAAAAGTGAATACTATTATGACTTAACTTTAGCACCGGGTGATGTACCCAGTGCTCAAAGTTAATTGACCGTCGGCCGAAACTAGAGGGTATGCATACAGTCAAAGACCATACATAAACGTAAACCACCTAATCCCATTGATTTTGTTAATGAGAATAAAGAAAATTCTGGCAGGATTTTAGTCGAGTCGTAATGATTCTGTAGGTGCTAGTGCACAAAAAAACTACGGAAAAAGGAGCAGTAGCCTAAGTATATTATGCGTCACTCCCAGTCACATAGGCTAGACTCATACTTCCGCATGACTCTTATGGAACCCAACTTGATGGACAAGGAAGGACAACAAATCTTGAAAAATTTACTTTTAAAAAAGGCTGCAGAAGTCCACACAGAAGTGTGAAATAATAAGGTTATCGACAGCCATGACGTCTTAGTAGAGTATGTCGTATGTCAAGTAGAATGACAGTGCTTTATTGTATGACTTCCTTCTCCGCAGTAGTATAGCGAGCATGTGTGAGAGAGCCAGTATTTGCTTCAGGTACAATAGTAAAATTTCACGATTTTCTTCTTAATAAATTTTTTACATTTTTATCACGGTGCTTAATTTACCAAAATTATATTAGATTATACCAACCTTTATTCAAAAATAATATTCAGATTTTTTAAGGTACTTTGTAAAAAAATACACGTGATTTTGAGTTGCTAATCTTAAACCTCACCACGTATCACCATGGGGGAGGGGGGGTCTAAAAAGTTGCTTAAAAAAGATCACGTGATTTATGGACGACCCCTTATATATGTAATATTTTAAATAGAACTATCTTTTCGGATTTTAGAATGCTTTGCAGCATTCCTTTTCAGGGGAGAATCTAAGTTTTAGATGTTTCAAAAAGCATTATTTGTCGATAAGCTGTCTGTAACACGTATATAGTAGTGTTTATTTAAAACAATTATTAGTTTCACGTGTTGGGAAATTATAAAATTATGTTAATTGTAAAAGTGGATTACAGAAATAACTGTTCTTCCAGTCACTGAAATTGGTCCTGAAATTGCCCTACTGAAAGTCCATGATAATTATTGAGGAGAACTGGGAACAGTTTTGTAAGAGTTTAAATTTTTTCATTTTTTAGTGGAAATTAGATATTTTGTTTAAATATAATATTGGTAGGCTAACTAAACTACTGCTCCAATAAGTCAGCGAAGTTTGGAGTGAACGACAATAGTCAATCGAGATTTGTCCACGTCTATTTTTTCACGTAACTCCTAGACGTTAGTAAAATGTACCTTCTATTATCAGATCAACCTAATATCCTGAAGGAATACGACCATCGGTTCATAAGTACTACTATTATACATTAAAAGAATTTTCTTTCAACTCCTAACCGTTGAGGAGATATAGAGATCCTTACATAATCACAAATTCTTGAACAGCTTCAGAATATACATGAGAAACGTAATAAATGATAAACCTATAAAATTTGAAAGTTGCCCTCGATTTCCCTAGGATCTCATAATCAGATCCTGACTTGGTGATATTATGTGAATATCTTGGAAATATTTACCTCTACCGGAGAAAAAAAAATTGTAATCGGCCAACATTTGACGCAGAAATTAATGAACAAACATAAAAAGAACCGTTGAGGAATTGTACCTTCCATCATCAGCTCATCTACATGAAATGATGATTTTCAGACACAAATGCTTAAACATCTTTAGAAAATATATCAAAAACATAATAGGTACCTATAAAATTTGGGAGTTGCCCTCGATTTCCCTGGGATCCCATCATCAGATCCTGACTTGCTGACAATGGGACCCCCTCGGAGCTATACCCTACCGAACAAAAGAAAAAAATTTGAAATCGGCCCACAGACGGCGGAGAAATCGATGAACATACATAAAAAAATATATATACAACGGACCATATAACCTCTTCCTTTTTTGAAGTTGGTTAAAAAATACGTTGCAACGTTCATCTTTGCAGGTTGTGAGGCAGACTATCCGCTTTTACTTGAACATATACCATCATAACATTTCTATTCCTCATCTAAATCAACCCCTGTTTTTAATAATAAAATGTAATATTTTTTCGTCTGAAAGAAAATTTGCATATCTCGGACACGTGCTTAGGCATGAACGATATCAACTTTTGCAACTCATTGTGATGAAAAAAGTAGCCGTTGGTCGCAGAAAAGTCTTGGTTGCGCAACATCCGAGAATGGACGGGAATCGCGAGTGCTGCCGAGCTCTTTAAGAACAAGCTGGAGTATTCGAAGCTAACTCGACAGTCGCGTGTAGGCGTGTTCGTGCATACGTGTGTATGTGTATGTGCATGGTGTGTGTGCGTGTGTGTGTGTGTGTGTGTCTGTGTGTGTGTGTGTGTGTGTACGTACGTGCAGCTTGGCGCCCAGCAAGGGCCACATGGCGTCGTCGGCGCAGGCGCGCGCCAGCAGGTAGCGCGCCACCACCGCGCCGCCGCCCAGCCGGTGCGCGCGCGCCTCCGCCTGCGTCAGCACCTGCGGCATGCATAGGGTTGCCAGATACAAACTTATCCATTTTTGAAGTGAAACTTCTTTAGAATCGTTGTGATTTCAAAATCGATGAAACGAAAAAATAAGTCCATAGTACCAGGCGCTCAGAGACGGGGAAGAGTTAGTTTTAGTTAGATCTCGCCCACCGCGAGTCAGTGACATTTCTAACTCTGTCGAACTCGTGGGTGTGACCTTCGCGCCGTCTCCCTCTCTCGACGAGCTTAGACGGGGTTGTTTAGTATAAACGAGATTTAAAAATTAGTTTGCCAAAGACGTTTTACTTCTGACATGTGTACTTTGTACACACGCACTTTTTTATTTATGGTAAAAAGGGGGCAGACGGGCAGGAGGCTCACCTGATGGGAAGTGATCACCTCCGCCCATGGACATCTACAAGCCAGGCTTGCAGATGCGTTGCCGGCCTTTCAGGAAAGGGAGGGAGTGAAGATGGAGGAGGGAAGATGGAGGAAGGAAGATGGAGGAAGGGGGAATGGGCCTCCCAGACGAAACGCGACAGCATAGCTGCCACTTCACGCCGGTCTTCTATGAGAGAGTGGTACTATACGGGGCGTGCCGGCCTATTCCGCTGCATTCTAGGACAACGGTGTCGGGTCGAGATCATAGCAAAAATATCTTGTTTTTTTTATTTTCAAACGTTTTAGCCGTGTGACGTGTTATTCATTGTTATACTTTGTCCATTTTGTTAATGGTTTTTTGACAGCTCACGCCCACGAAGTTTCGTATTTAATGGTTAGCCATTAAAGTTAAAATGTCATACAAATAATATTGTACTTCATGGACGGGCACCGCCCCCTTATTGCTGTGCCACACATCGATCACTACGATTGTGCCACAGATTACAAATAATTGATAGAAATCAATGCTAATATGTAAATAAGGTGTAATATGTTATTTAATCAGGAAGACAACAAAATTTTAAGATTTAAACCAATAAATTAAAATATTAAAGTTAATAGTAAAGTTTTACTAGTAGTATAAGGTATACAAATAAAACAACTAAAATAGTTTAATTCCTTTTATTAACATGATTCGTCAGAATCATCATTTATATTAGATTTGTCTGATGAGGAGTCTTCAGTTGTCTGTACTCTTGTGTAACTCTTGTGCGCATAAATTATCAAAATATGCATAGTCACGGCCCGAATCACATTATGATTCTCTTAGTTCTCTCCACCACACTTGATTTTTACGATAATAATATTTATTTTCATATTAATAAACATAAAAATAAATATTATTTTAAAAAATAAGATATATCGATTATTACGTCCTTTTGTCATCACTATAGCTTGTCAGTCGGCGAGCTGTCAAAAAACCATTAACAAAATGGACAAACTATAGTTTATTTTATTACAAAACTATTAGGTTTTTGGAATCCGGGACAATATGGTCTAATTACTGGACACGCTACAATACCCGAATTTCCGGGACAATCCTGGATTACCCGGCTATGTGACAAGCCTAGGCACGCACAATGCACATACATTTTACCCAGCCCTCTTTTAACTTACCATTGGTTTCTGTCACCGTAAGATCGAACGCAGGATACATTATATTTAGTTAAAAAAACTCCATTTTAATTATTTATCAATGTTTAGAAACCAGCTTTTTTAAGTATTAATAGTTTTTATGACAATATTATATCAAAATTTTAACTCTTTAAACTAAAAAAAAAATTACTATTTTACTCTTCATATTTTAAAATCTACTTAAATTCTACAATCATATATTTATATACACCCATTGTCATTCCATAAATAAATTAGGTACTATCCAATTTGAAATACCTAAAATAACTTATAGTCGTATTTTAAATTAGACGAAGCCAACTGACAGTAGCTAATGTCACTTTGTAAAATAATGTTGCCATATTTAAAGTATTATTGATGCGTGCGGTTCTCGTTCAATAAGATGAATGAACAATGAGTGTGAATAGTTAATCATTTCAAACTATAAAAGAATAATATTTCTATTTTACACTAGTAATAGTAGTAGTATGTAACTACAATCAGTTTTTTGACGGCTTATTACAAAGCGCGGCGCGGCGACTAGTGCCAACACCGATCAACGCCGCGCTTGCGGTCGCCATTTTGTTTGTTATTCGGCTTCTAAGTTCTAACCGCTGGTCTGATAGCACGAATGTTTTTTCTGCGCCCACGCTGTTAAGTTATTGTTTTTGTAAAGTTTTTCGTTTCAAAGATAAATTAGACGATTTTACTTTTACCGCTATAAGGTGAAAAGTACATAATTTTTTTATGACTCATATAATTATTATGAGTCACTGGTCACTTGAATAAAGAATATATATTATTATTATTATAATTGAAGAAGAAGACAAAATGTATGGTCTCGACCACATCATGGACAATGTTTCAGACATATTGATAATTAATGTCACCAAAAGCGATAGTGATGATTTTTTATCTTATGATGAATAAAAACAAATGATGTAATAAGCGATGTTTTTTTATTTTCATTACCTAGGCTATAATTGGATTCTATAGGCACATAGTCGTCGAAAACTCGTTGGTATGTACAAAGCACGACTAAAATTCGAACCCCGTACCCGATATCGGCAGTTCGGCACACTAACTATTCACTAGACAATCGAGGCAATTTCATTCATTCAGGAGTTTTTTCAATCATTCATTCTGTTCACAACACTATTTTTATTTTGTCAAAACCTGACAACACAGTAAACGTCAGTTGACTTCGTCTAATTAAAAATTAGAATATACACAAATTTTCTTACACACACATACGCACGCTCTCTCTCTCCCACACACACACACACACACACGCACGCACGTACGCTCTCTCTCTCTCTCTCTCTCTCTCTCTCACGCACACACGCACGTTCTCTCTCTCTGTCCCACACACGCACGCTCTCTCTCTCTCTAACACACACTCACGCCGGGGTTCCAGTGCAGCTCGGCGAAGAGCACGAGCGAAGCGGCGGTGAGCGTGAGGCCGGCGCCCGCCGCCGTCAGCGAGAGCACCGCCGCGCGCACACGCCGCGACGTCTGGAACCGCTCCACCAGCTCCTGAACTCACAAACAAAACAATAAATCTATTTAAATAAAATGATAGAGGTCTGCAGTTGTGCGCGCATCACGGACAAACTACTGGATAGATTTCAATGAAATTTTCTAAGTTTTATTTCTTACACTTGGCCCTTATCAAAAAAAATTATTGCGATATCTTCATTTAATAAAAAGTTAAAGTTTCAAGAAACAACGATTTGTATATGCACTGCGTGTTCAGTGATGTATGTTTCCTTCTCGCGGAGTAGTGGGGCAAGCGGAAAACTTTGTCAATATTTCAAGCAACGCGGACGAAGTCGCGGGTATCAGCTAGTAAATAATTAGACAGAGACATTATTAAACACTGCGCTATCTAGTTCCGTGTTACGCTACGAGGCTTGTGTTACGGATACCAGATGGTTGATACAAATTATATACTTTAACTGAGGGAGGCCCGTGCCCAGCAGTGACGTTAAAAAAGGGCTGATGATGAGGATGATGATATAACTTTAAATAAATACATATTTTAAAATATAAACACTTAAGACTAGAGCACAAATATTGGTGTTTAACAAATAAATGCCCCATATGTATGTATAACAACCTCTTACAGCCCTTTTTTCGTCTTGAAATGTCCTTTCTCAGGCTCTAGATTATCTGTGTATATGTGTGTAGATTATGTGTGTGTATTTATAATATTAGTACAGAATATGGATGTTTGACAATCAATTTCTTTTAAATTTTTTTAATGCCCGTTTCCTTAAAACATCATTATACAAACCTTTAATTTTTTTTATGGTAAAAAGGTGGCAAACGGGCAGGAGGCTCACCTGATGGAAAAGGATCACCTCCGATCCCATGGACATCTGCAAGCCAGGCTTGCAGATGTGTTGCCAGCCTTTCAGTAAAGGGAGGGAGGGAGGAGGGAGGGAAGACTGAGGAGTGAGGGATGAAGGGAGGGGAGAGGGAAGAGGGAGGGGAGAGGGGATATGGAGGGGAGAGGGAAGAGGGAGGGAGGAGGGAAGGGGAGTGGGCCTACCGGATTCTCACTCACCGGACGAAACGCGACAGCATAGCTGCCACTTCACGCCGGTCTTTTGTGAGAGAGTGGTACTATACGGGGCGTGCCGGCACATTCGGCTGCTACCCGAAGGTAACAAGCTTGGCACTACCACTAGAAACAAGCATGGCACTACCACTAGAAAAATTAAATTAATTCTAAAAACAAGTAAACGACCACTCACAGCTCTCGTATTAGTGGGCGTAGAACCCACGATGCAAATAAATTCAGTCTTGGCCTCCACCAACGTCTTGCAAATCGCATCGATCATGACGCGATGGTGAGCAAACACTAGGAACTTGCCGTCGTACTCCTTTAACGTCTGCTTTATATATTTACTGGAAAGAAATAACTGCATTTAACTTGACGTTATATATATGTATATATTTTGTATTACTCATAAATACTAAAAAAATATACATATTATCTTTAATATTTAAAAATCTCGTGTCACAGTGTTTGTTATCGAACTCCAGCGAAACGGTTTGACCGATTTTCATGATTTTTTTTGTGTATATTTGGCAGCTCTCTAGATGATAGGGGTGGCTCTCTCCAGATTTCTTTTATCATTTCTACCACTAATCCCTTTTTTAATAGTGATAATTATTTTATATTTAAATTTATATACATACATATTATAAATATAAACATCCATGACTGGAGTACAAGCATTCGTGCTCAACAAATGAATGCCCCCAAGCAGGACTTGAACTCGCGTCTGCCTGCGCACTTGCGCAGCATGTATGGTCACTACAAACTAAGCCAAACGAAACGTGTCAATAAATCTAAGTATGTTACGTAACCCTTATGCCTGGGGACCACCTCGCGCGACCAACGTCGCATCCCGCACCTACACACAGTCTTTCATATTTCGACATAACTTTTGTGAAGTGACAGTGTTGTAATATCTGAGTTCCCTTTTAAAAACCTGGTAAAGACTTTTTTGATCATTACATTTGTCAAACTTCGACAGTGTAATCACCTTAGGATAATTAGTTTGTAAAATTAGTTTTATTAAAGTATTTTAAAAGTAGAGTTACATTTCATTTGCATCCTCTGACTGTGACTTGTTGTCGTCAATATTTTCCTTAACCATTAAATGCCGCTTATCCATACTAATAAGTAATATTAAAAATGCCAAAGGAACTTTATCTGACTGTCTGTCTGTTATGTTTTCACACCTAAACCAATTGTGATGATGATGTGATGAAATGTTGTTTAATGAATTTTTGGTGTAAGAGTGAGCTTAGTGGCTAGGCAATGGAATACAAAAAGAAATTTCAATTCTTATTAGTATTACATATAAAGAAGTTCAACAAACAAAACCTGCAACTTTATAGTATTAATGTCGGTAAAAATAAAAATATATGGTCTATATATTTTTATTTTTACCGACATTAATATTAAATTTTTCTTTACTTGTCTTATATGGTAAAAAAAAACACTACTTTAAACGAAAATCACTTGTTTTCGGACAATCAGGCATTTTAGATTTGGTTTTATCGTTGATAACTATTTTATAAATACACCTAGGAGGATAAAACCAATGGAGTGTGAATCGGCATATTTTTGTATTAGCTCAAATTGACTAATTTACGGCGGGGGGAGAGGTAAGCTTCGCTAGCTGTGATTGGGTAACGAAGTGACAACCAAGTGATGACTGATTCTCTAGGGATTCCAAAAGAATTACTTAAAAATATCGATATCGATAATTGTGTGACTTATTACTAGTGTAATGATTGGTTTGCGATACAGAGATTTAGATTTTTAATAAAACAAGTGATTTATTTTAAAGACCTTTATGAATATATATATATTATTTACTAGCCAACAGCGTAAGTTAAAATAAATTAAACGGTTTTTATATATATTTTAATAAAATAAAAGAAAGTAAAGAAAGTAAGTAATGAAAGTAGTAGTAGTATTGAAAGTAATCCGGTGTGAAATGTCTGGAGCATACGACGCTATGTATGTTGGAAAAAAATTGTCTCTATGATTAGCGTTTATCCCAATTTCTTTCTTCTCGCTATCATTGTTGGGAAATCTGCAATTTTAAATCATACGAAATACAATTTTTTAATTATCCTAGGCCCCACTTGTTTTAAAATAAATCAATAATAATACCTATAATAAAATACAAATTCATCTAATCTTGAATTATATCGATATAAATCGTTGTGATGCTGCGACAGCACTAACGAGAAAAATAGACAAGACGTTAACGTTGACGCGATATACTATTCTGACATTAAAAATTTGATTTAATTTTTATGAATTGAGTAAAATGGAGTAGAAAACCACTTACCTATGAAATGTGATCCCGTCTTTTTTGTAACTTGAAGTAGCAGTACACTTTCCACACCATTTAATTGAACAACTAGGCATTGTTCTTAGTTTTTCACACTTTTAAAACGGGAGCGCGTGACTATGACATAGACTGACATAAAATAGCAACGACTGTCAACAATTTCGTCGAGTAAACTATATTTAGTGCACTATTAGTAAGCGCGGTTGTCCCCGCATGCGCGATCCATTTACTCCATGAAATACACATAAAATATGAACACGACATTTTGACGTTTCGATACGCTACTTTGCCTGCGACTCATAGAGATGTGACATGTAAAGTTAATTGGCGAGAATTGAAACTGAACTTTTAAAAGAATAACAATATTATTTAAATTACAAAGTATGACATTTTCTTCAAATTTTATAAGGTTTTAAAATAGTAGTGTCGGCTGTATATTTAAAGAAAAAATTTAATTGCTTTTAATCAACTTATACTGTTTTTTTTAAATGAGTTTATATTTAGGCGAAAAGAAATTATTAAAATTAATGTTAATAGTAAGGGAGATATATAGTAATAAAATTATTAAAGTAACTTGTCGTATTATTTCTGTCCAATACATTACGTTCACTGTATAAAAACCATTAAGTTCAGTCATTGTCATTCATTCGTCATTGCCATTTCTATGAATTATCTCTGGTTACCTGTCCGCCATATTTGTTTACTATTTAAGTCAAGTAAGGAAAAATAGACTATATATAGCCTATAGGTAGGTACAAGTCTTACCACACAGAAGGCATCTTCACGGCAGCCGTTTGGCTGAAGTACGTGATGAGGGCGGCGTGCTTGTCCGCCGACCTTTTGTACTCGTCCGCCATGTGCGATAAACGCGGTTCGTCTTCATTTGTGTACAAATACACTGACTCCCTAAAAACCAATTATGTATAATAAAATTATAACTTAGTCAAATGTGTATATCGATACAGATGTCGAAAATCGAATCTATAGTTTTTTTTTTATTTATTATATTATATTTATTAGGGAAACAAACAGTTCAATATAATACATACAAACACAAAGCAAAATAATAATAGTACATCGTCCAATCAAGTTTTCACAAATTAAATTATACATACATGCAAGGAAGCAATGTAATGTTAAGTAAGTAAATCTAAAATTAAATTTAGGATTATTGTATGTCTGTCTGTGACTCCATCACGAGTAAACCACTGTAAAGATTTTGATGAATGGTTTGATAAAAATTGGATATCCGGTTACAGTTCTCGAGACATAAGCTCAGCTTTGCATTTGTGTGAGTGCAGTGTACGGATAGGCACGACGATACGGATAGACGTTGCGAGATTGGTTTAAACCCGTTTTAACTGGTTTTTGATGCGCGGCTATTGGCTTTTAGCTATCACTCACACATATGCAAAGCTGTGCTTATGCCTCAAGAACTGTACCAACAAATCATCTCATATTATAAAACAAAGTCCTCTGCCGCATCTGTCTCTCTGTTCGCGATAAACTGGTGAATGAAAATCGGTGCAACAGTTTTTGAAACTGTTGCACCGATTTTCATGCTGTTTTCTCAAATACATAGAATGGTTCTCGAGAAACGTTTTAGTATATAACTAGCGGGACCCGCGGCTTCGTTTGAGTTAAATCTAGGGATGAATCCGAGCGAAGCTAGGGTGTGTTGCTAGTACTATATAATGGGATACTTTTTATGTTTGTTTTTATATATAAGGATTATTTCGAGAAAAAATCTAATTTCTGATAAATCTATACTAACAAGTTAAACTAGCGTACTAGTTATTAATAAATTCAAAATCAATTTGTATAATAAATCATATGGTTTTAACACGAACAAAGAAAATGTATTAATTATAATAATAACAAAGTTATATTATGATAATAAGATAAATTAATTGAAATAAATTTCAATATATATTTACATTTTATGTACTGTAATGTAATGTATAAGCAATACAACAGGATCCCAGAAAACGTTCAAAAAGCTTCATTGCCAAATTTAAAAAAAAGTGAAGGAACGTTTGTGTACTAAAGGCTATTATTCGATTGGGAATGATATGATCGCCACCAGGGTATTTCAACATATAGAATTATTGTTAATTTAATTTGAAAAACAGAGATAAAAAAGATAAATAAAAATAATTAGTCCCGCTGAGTTTCTTCTTTCCGAACTGGTGTAGACTCATGACATTCAGTAAGAAATTGTAACAATTTTATTGCTAAAAAAATATTTTGATTTTCGATTTTGTACCAATGTCGCAACACACCTGGTGATCTCCCCCAAGTTTGTGAGCACGTCGACTTTACTCCTACGTATGAGGAACCTTCTGCGCAGGACCGCCTGCAGCTCGGGCCCGTGAGAAGTTCCCGACATGTCCCAGCCGAAGCTGGTTTGTTTGCCGTCGCAATATCTTATGCCTAGTTTTAAAATTAGACTAATAGTTTAAAAATATTAAAGTTTATATGAACGTTTGTATGTGTGCTTGCGTACGTGCTGTTACTAGTGGTAGTGTCATGTTTGTTACCTTCGGGTAGCAGCGGAATGTGCCGGCACGCCCCGTATGTAGTAGTACCACTCTCTCACAGAAGACCGGTGTGAAGTGGCAGCTATGCTGTCGCGTTTCGTCCGGGAGGCCCATTCCTCCCCCCTCCCTCCCTCTCTCTTCCTTCCCTCCCTTTCCTGAAAGGCCGGCAACGAATCTGCAAGCCTGGCTTGTAGATGTCCATGGGCGGAGGTGATCACTTCCCATCAGGTGAGCCTCCTGCCCGTTTGCCGCCTTTGTACCATAAAAAAACGTGCGTGCGTACAATTCTTGAGACGTAAGCTCAGCTTTGCATTTGTGTGAGTGATAGCTAAAAGCCAATAGCCGTGCTACAAAAACCAGTTTAAACTAGTTTAAACCGAGCTCGCAACGCGCTACGCCTTCAGCCGTACCTATCCGTACATTGCACGCACACAAATGTAAAACTTAGCTTAAGGCGCGAGGACTGTACACGTTTGTGTGTGTATTTGTGTATGTGTGTATCTGTGTATGTGTGTATCTGTGTGTGTCTATTTATGTGTGCGCGCGTGTGTGTGTATATTTGTGTATGTGTGTGCGTGTGTTCGATATGGTGGCACAAATATGGAATAAATTTAGTACATATAGTTATGCTATGATTGTATTCATACTTAGGCTATTTATCACCTTCGTTTATTTGTTTAACAACAAATATTTATTGTACAGAAGGGCTAGATTAGGTTAGGGATTTTTTCGACAAACCTGTCTTCGGGGCGTCATGATTAATTAAGCAACGTTAATTTTGTTGCCTTTAAATTGGTAGTACTGGCTTTACGTTTCCATTTCATTTGCAACTAAAAAAATTAACAAATTTATAAACTAAAGGATTTTTCTCAAAAGACTCAGTGCTCTAATAAATAATAACGAAATTATCCCCAAGCACCAATTTGGCTTCCGCAAAGCACACTCAACCATCAAGCAGGTTCATCGTGTTTACCATACTGTCAGACAATGCTTCGAAACAAAATAATACTGCTCTGCTGCATTCTTGGATGTGCATCAGGCTTTCGATCGGGTCTGGCACAAAGGACTGCTTTGTAAAATCAAGGAGAAACTACCACACTCAGTGTTTTTCATATTAGAGTCTTACCTAGGTGATAGATTATTTGAAGTAAAAGTAGGGCATGCCACATCCTCCCTGTTTCCGATCGAAGCTGGAGTCCCCCAAGGCTCGGTTCTAGGACCAGTTTTATACAACATCTACACATCAGACCTGCCAACCTCAGATGATGTCACGGTTGCCACGTACGCCGATGATATCGCTTTTCTAGCTGTTGACACTGACCCAAGCGAAGCTGTAGCAAGCGTAAAGTTACAACGACATCTCGACTGTACTTCAGAATGGCTTAAAAAATGGCGAATCAAAGCCAGTACTCAGAAATCCAAACATGTAACTTTTACCTTGAGAAAACAAAACTGCCCCCAGATCTACCTAATGAACAACATTTTGCCTCAAACTGACTGCGTGAAGTACCTTGGTTTCCACTTAGATAGACGCCTAACATTCAAAAACCACATAAAAGTAAAAAGAGATGTAATTAACCACAAATTTAGAAGTCTATACTGGATGATGGGCAGAAATTCCGTGCTCTCCTTAGACAATAAAATTTTGATTTACAACTCAATTCTGAAACCAGTCTGGACCTACGGTATTCAGCTGTGGGGCGTGGCCAGTAAGAGTAACGTCATGTGCTTGCAAAGAGTGCAAAACAACATACTGAGGAACATAGCTAACGCACCTTGGTTTACGAGGAACGATGAAATACATGAGTATTTAAATATCGCAACAGTTGCCTCCGAAATCGAGCGATATAAAAAAGTACATACAGAACGTCTTGCTCACCACCCTAATCCGCTTGCTTCCGGATTACTTAGCGATGCCAGCGTGGTTAAAAGATTAAAGAGAACCCACGTCCTATGAATAGACGGCGGGGCATTGGCCTCGCTGCTCTGATACCTACTTTTTTCCACTGAACCTATCTGCTTATAGTTTGGCGACTGATCGCAGATATTAATCACAAAAAAAAAAAAGAATTATAAACTTACCAAAATCTATATATGAATTGTACGAGTTAAAAACACTCGGTTCGATGAGAGCTAGTTGTGTATACAGTTCCGAGGGTCTGCTTAAAGCTGGTGTCCCACTGAGTAGTATGACGCGCGCGCAGGTACTGGCTATGCTCATGATGGCGGTCGTGCATTGTGCTTTGTAAGACTTTAAATGGTGAGATTCGTCCTACAATATATAATTACAATTGCGATTACAAACATTTTGATCTGCTTAAGATTAATAATAGGTATATACCTAGTCTTGCCATAAATATTGTCACAAAGAAAAAAAAAATTTTTTTAATGCAAATAATATTTATTACTTTTACAGTGTGTTAGTTTTATACATAAATATAAAACAATTTAAAATATAAAAAGCTTATTCGAAGTGGTCTCCATTGGCTGCAATACAGTCCTTTAAACGTTGAGGCCAGTTATCAATAGAAGCACGCACTCTTTCCATGGGAAAATTCACTGCCAATCGTATGGATTGTTTTAGGGACTCCAAATTATCATGGCGTTTAGAGCAAGCCGTACTCTCTAAAACTGACCATAAATCATAATCCAGCGGATAAGATCGGGTTTAGACGACGGCCAGTCTTCAGCTCTGATGAAGTCCGAAACGTTCGCTTCTAACCAAGACTGCGTGGACCGAGCTTTATGACCCGGCGCCGAGTCTTGTTGGAAAGACCATGCTTGGTTATTGAACATGGTGTTGTTAAGAGCTTAACTACCATCTCAAGAATGGTATCTTGATACATTTGTGCCGATGTTTTGATACCTTTTTCACAAAAATATGGCTCAGTCACTCCTTCATAGCTAACACCCCACCAAACCATCAATGAAGTCGGGTAATGCCCACGTTGCACTCTGCCGACTAATTGGGAAGCTTCCTTAGAGGTTTGAGCATAAATACGGTCATTTTGTTTGTTAAAATGTTGCTCAATTGTAAAGATTTTCTCATCCGTAAACAAAATTTTTCTGTGACCTCCCTTTGCGTACCGCTTCAGTAGTTTTTTCGATTTACCACCCTATTCTTTTTTAAATTATCAGTTAAAAAATGACTTGTGCGTCTGTTTTAGACTACAAGTCCTAAGTCATCTTTTAAAATACGCGACATGGTTCTGGGTGCTATCTTCATCATTTTAATATCGCAAAATATTATAAAATGTATGGGCGCCAAAATTAGAAAATACAATGAGCAATCGTATAAAAATGACAGATTCCAAATTCAAATGTAATATCTTTCTTATTTTTAATTGTAACAGTATTTATGGCCAGACTGTGTATACTAATATTTGAAAAATCTTATATGGAAATTAGTCATTATTACTAAATCTACATTTATTAGAATTAATGTCTGTCTGACGTCTGTATAGAACGCATCATGAGGACACAAGTAGACAGTTTTTTTTAAACTTATATACATAGAATTTCTTGATAATTTTTTTTCAAAATTTAAAAAAATATTGCGTTTTTTATTTACTACAGTAACTTCATAGATTAGTTTACTTACTAAAATGACGACGCCAAACTTCTTCTTTTGCAGTAACTCCTTGTGGGTACTCGCAATTTTATAACTACTTATCACAACCTCAGTCTAGAAAAGAGAATAGTAAGTACAGTTAAAATCCTCTGAAAACGAAAGCCCGAGAGACAGACTGGTAAGAATATAAAAAAGTGTTTTTTTTATTCATCATCATCAGCCCTTTTTTTAAAGTCCCACAGCTGGGTCCCTCAGTACGGGGGATCAGGCCATAGTCCACCGCGCTGGCGTAGTGCGTGTTGGCGGACTTCACATGTCTTTCGAAAACTTGCTAGGTTACACACGCAAAATAGGCGCTAGTCGTCGAGTTGCGGACAACAGCCCGTCTTAACCATAACCATAACTTGCTAGGTTTTCTCAGATATGCAGGTAATCATGATACAAAATGAATCGCACATGAATTAAATGAATGAAAATATCAGAGGTGCGGATTTGAACCCGCATCACTCGGTTATTATTTATATTTTATTTATCTGGACTTCACATACCTTGGAATTTATGGGAAGGTCATTTGTGAATAGTACTCATAATATGTTTACCCGTTGTGTCTCATCATCATCATCATCATCATCGTCATCTTACCTGTTTGTCGGCAACCAGCTGGCCGTCCTTGCTGCTAGCCAACAGCGCGATGTTCGACATAGGCACGGACGGTAGTAATTCGTGAATTTTACTTTGCCATATTTCTCTGAAAAGAGTCAACCAATTTATTATATACTTTACAAATCGCAAGATTGCTTTATTATAATTGAAAAACTAGCTTTTGCATGCAGCTTTATTGTCTGTATATCTGATTACTATTAATTACAGTTTATACATTTTTAAATTGTACCTCACGTACGTAGAAAAGACATATTATATACTGCCTTTTATTCAAACGTTCCTTAGCGATGTGAATTTTCGAAGTGAGTTCATAGAGACTCGAGATTTGCCTATTATTTCTTACTACATGTAGATGAATGAAGACGATGAAAAATATGAAGAAGTAACTGCCTTGACTTTCTTTGAAACACCAACACGGAGATCAAGCATTTTAGAAATCAGAAAGTTATACAGTTCTTGGCCAAAGAGCAGGGGACTGTAAGACTCTTCCAGCTTACTCGCTAAAACCCACTGATACTCTTACATACATCTTCATCATCATCCACAGTGTTGTAGCTGTTTATTGGCTGCATTTGATATTACGTTACTAGATTTTGTCTAATAAGAATTCAACCTTATGCTTCCGATCTTACGCTTTAAATTTTAGAAAAGAAATGTAATTTGGACAACAGCGCGAGAGTTTAATCTATCTATTATATCTAATATTATAAAGAGAGTTTGTTTGGTTGGTTGAACGCGCTTATCTCAGGAAATACTGGTTCGATTTGAAAAACTCTTTTTGTGGTGGATAGTTCGTTTATCGAGGAAGGCTATAGGCTATATTACATCACGCTACGACCAACAGGAGCGGAGCATCAATGAAAAATGTTGAAACAAAAACGGGAAGGGCATTAGTTCTGCGAGGTAACATACCGCGCGACTATGAAAGAATTTGGTTTCCAGTCTTTAAAACGTGTGCGAAGCCGCGGGAAATGCTAGTCAAATATAAGTATAATTTGTAAAATATTTTTTTACTTTATAGTATATAGGTAGGTATAAGTATTACCTCATAGAAGATGTAGTTACGATAAGTAATGGCCAGTTCGGTCTGTAGTAGCTTGCTATCGCTAGAGCCTGGTACGTTTTCCCGAGGCCCATTTCATCGGCGATCAGGCACCGCCCTTTGCGTGCTATTGCGAACCTATACGTATTATAACCGATATCAATGACACATTTTGGTTATTATAAAATACTAGCGAATAAATACTGCAGAAAGGCAAAGGTAGACCAGTGATGACAAAAAAGGTTGAATACTACCGACTATATGTACCTATTCCTTTATTGCACCAGGAAATAATTAAAAAATATATTTAGTCATATTGTAGCAATTTATTTAGTACAATAAAAAGATCGATAATCCGACCCTCAGTTAGTATGTACGGATTGGCGATTATCCGGAACAACCCAGATCAAAATTCAAATAACTTAAGTCCTATCCATTTATGCAGTTCCGCTTTTAACACAAGGGCGCAAGTGCCTAGAGCCCCGGCCACACGAGGACCCGAAAAGATAGCATTTTTGTTTACATAGAAAACAGAGAAACTTAATGTTTTAGTTTATAATACATGGTGTAATTATGTTGTAATTTATGTTGTGTGCTTAGATTATGTTGTGTTCCTAGGAACCCCATATCAATAGCTTAAGACGACACCGCATACCATACATAACGTGACCATTTTTTTTTTTCGTGTCAAAGCGCGACGCCTACGGAATTTTGTATATTTAACCCTTAATTAGGCGCATGTATATAAGATGCCGATTGCAATGATATACGCTAATTATACACACACACACACATACACACACTTCAGGGCTTACTACGCATTGGATACGAAGTAAATGATTCTGCTGACGAATCACGTTATTATTAATATATATTTTATGATCTCAGCTATGCTAAAACATGATAAATTGAAAAGCTATTAGAAGTTGATCTATGTTTTCAATTATTTTAAGTGAAAATTATGTTTCATTATTTTATTATCATTTCAATAAACCCTTTAATTATTTTTTAACCGACTTCAAAAAAGGAGGAGGTTATATGTTCCGTTGTATGTATTTTTTTTTATGTATGTTCACCGATTACTCCGCCGTCTGTGGGCCGATTACAAAAATTTTTCTTTTGATTGGTAGGGTATAGTTCCGAGGTGGTCCCATTGTCACCAAGTCAGGATCTGATGATGGGATCCCAGGGAAATCGAAGGCAACTCTCAAAATTTACAGGCACCTATTATGTTTTTGATATATTTTCTAAACCCGATAAAGCTTTTACGTATGAAAATCATCATCTCATGTGGATGAGCTGATGATGGAAGGTAAAATTCCTCAACAGTTGTTTTTTATGTGTTTTCACCGATTTCTCCGTGAATTGTGGGCCGATTTTAAAAATTTCTTTTTTGTTCGGTAGGGTATACATTCAAGATGTTCTCATTGTCACCAAGTCAGCATCTGATGATGGGATCCTAGAGAAATCGAGGGCAACCCTTAAATTTTATCGGCACTGATTACCTTTTTCATATATTTTCTAAAGCTGTTCAAGAATTTGTGATGATGTAAGGTATATATATCCTCAACGGTTAGGAGTTGAAAGAAAATTCTTTTAATATTATACGTACTTATGAACTGATAGTCGTATTCCTTCAGAATATTAGAAGGATTGATAATAGAAGGTAAATCTTATTAACGTCTACGAGTTACGTGGAAAAATAGACGTGGACAAATCTCGATTGACTATTGTCGTTCATTTCAAAACTTCGCTGACTTATTGGAGCAGTAGTTTAGTTAGCCTTCCAATATTTTATTTAAACATAATAATTTCCACAAAAAAATTTAAAATAAATTATTTTTTAACAAAAATGAAAACCGACTTCAAAACGCTACAAATCGAAACTAAAAAGAAAAAAAAAATAATTTTAATTACTTAGTTATTGTTGGAGTCGGTGCCAGCCAAAGCAAAATAATCTTAATACAATTTAATTAATGTATCAATTTGTAAATATAATCAAAATATCCGTTCGAAAGTTCATTGCAAAGGCAGGATAAAACTGTCCTTCTTGGCTGGCACCGACTCCAACAATAACTAAGTAATTAAAATTATTTTTTTTTCTTTTTAGTTAATATTCCACATTTCATTTTATTACTTCCTTCCACTTCATTTTTATTCATAACTTTGGGGTCAGATGTGACCCCATGCGACTACTTGTGTGATTTTCTTCATGTGTCTAATTAAGGGTTAATAAATAAATACATTTATAGTCCATACATGATCGGACATGTCTAAACTCGTTTCATTCGTTTATCAACCGCCCCGTGCCCGCGCGCCGCGCTATCTCTGTCCCACTTGTTTAATGTTTTGTTATTGTTTTTGATAACTATCAACACAATAAGCTAGTTTATTTTGTCAATTATGTTAAAGCATAAGAATGTGGTGTTATCGCTTAAAAATAAAATATTATGGTTGATTCATTAAACAAACATGATAAGTATAGTGTAGGTACTTTTGGTTTCGGAGCGTTTTTAAAAAGCACTGGTACAGTTAGTACAAATTATAAGTAAATTAAAATTAACACTAAATTAATTAAATAAAACAAAATGAGACATGTAGCCGATTTGAGGCTTCTTTAATGTCTAAAATACATTCTCGACCGGCGGATGCCGGGCGGGCCGGCCTAGGGTTACCATATCTCAGGATTTGTCCTGAGATTTCAGGATTATTCGACTCTTCTCAGGATTCCGGCCGGATTTAGCAAATCTAGTGATAGCTCAGGATTTTTAATAAAAAACAGGTTACATTTTAAAGATCTCTCTTATTAAACTACTAAAAATAATCTTCTTTTGGTAACAATTGCAGTTAAAATCAATACTTATGTATTAATTTAAAACAAACTTAAAATAATCTTCTTTTGGTAACAATTGCAGTTAAAATCAATACTTATTTATCGAAGTAAAACGAACTAAAAACAATCTTCTTTTGGTAACAATTGCAGTTGCAGTTAAAATCAATCCTTATTTATCAAAGTAAAACAAACTAAAAATAATCATCTTCAATAATCATCTTTAAAAATAATGTTACCAACATTTGCAGGTAAAATCAATACTTATTTATCCAAATAGGTACTTAATTAGTTTTGTCGTATTTAATATTTGAAGAAACCTTTTTAAGTAAATTCTTTTCTTTGATTATTGATTTATAAAATGCCTCACAAGTTAAACTCTTCAAGTTATATTGAACTAAAAGTAGAGCTCGAACTGAAGACACGTTTAGTCGGTTTCTTTCTTTCGACCATTGAGCTCCCATGATAGAAAAAACTCTTTCTACGTTTGCATTTTGAGCTGTTATTGCAAATATATATTGACAAATACGCAGTATCTCTGGCAATCGTGAAATACCTTTTGTCTTGAAAATGTTTGCCCACAACGCATGAAGCATTACGTCAAAAAATGCTTCTTCCTGTTTTGTCAAAAAACTATTCAGAGATGCAATTTCATCGAATAACTTCACATCATCTATGTGTATTCCTTTTCCATTTAGATAATGAATTGATAAAGCAATCTGATCAAAGTCGATCATTTGGCCCTTTTTCAGCATCAACCAATTAAAGACTTTGAATCCTCTAAAGGCGTCATCCACTTGATCAGATATTCTACGCAAGTCTTATACATATTTTTAAGGTCGTGCTTGAAAACTTCTTGGTTTTCCGCAGTGCACTTAGCCAGCAACTCTCGCACTTTAAGTGGCATGAAGTTTGCGTTCGCTCGTGCAACTAAAATTTCATGTGTGGATTCGAGGATTCTTTTAATATCTAAAACAGAATTGTTTTCTTTTTCGATGTCTTCAATTTTCGTCTGAAATATTGACATTAATGAGTGAGCAAGAAATAAATAAACTTCGCTGAGTTCATTTTCAAAAAAGTTCTTCAAAGTAATTGGTACACCAGGAGTAGATATAAAGTACTGCTTCAACGGTTCATACATCTTCAATATTCTTTCGATCGCTGGAAACAGACTAAGCCATCGGGTCTTGCTATGAAACAATAGTTTCTGATAATTGATGTCTATATATTCGCTGATATCCTTCAACGCCTCCGTGCGTACGGTGTATACGGAAAAATAATTAAACAGCTTCATTACTACAGATTCTATATCAATATGCAGATTATCAGTGCCATGTTGAATACAATTGTGTAGTATGTGCGCTGGGCACCCAACTCCTACGATATCTTTGTCCAGAAAGTTTTTTAAATTAGTCCAAACATTTATCCCGGTTGCCGATTTACTCCGCCAAAATTAACATTAGCGTTGTCTGCTGTAAATGATACACATTTCATCAACAAGTCGTACTTTTGCAAGCTTGTTTTAATTATCTCTGTTATAGTGTCAGCATTTTCATTGGGTGTGCTCAGCACATCCAGCAGTTTTGTTTTAATTCCTTCTTGCCAGTCGAAGAATTGTATCATAATAGGAAATATTTTTTCAGCACCGTGATTACTTGCATCTGTGGAAACGCCCAAGAAGTTGACATTTTGTAATGAGACTTGTACCTGTTCAATTACCCACGGAGATATCACGCCCGTTACAATGGCCTCAGTCTTCGTTCGTGCACAAGAAATACTCTTCGCAGTGTTGGAATCGGCAAATATAGCCTTAACCAGTTGGCTGGTGCAATCCATAGATTTAAATGACTGGTGATGTTTCACTGTGTGGAAAGCTAAAGTGGCTTCAGCGGCGGATATTTGGTCTGTCAGTCCAGAACTTTGTGGTTGAAATAAAGAGTCGATTTTGGTGTTACTTGAAACAGTCAGACTATTTTTTATACGTTTTTCCGTTAGGATATGTTTTTCAATATCAGCAGCTCCCTTGAACTTAATTGAAAAATGATTGTTACATATTGAACAAAACACTTCGGTAGGTTCTCTTCCATCTTTCATAATCGGAAATCTTTGTTTTAAAGTATCTGTGAATGTACACACGTATCGTGGTCGTTTGGTACTTGAAGACATTTAAACTCGTATCCATCCAACAGATGGAGCGTAGTCCAACCCTCGCAATGGCGCAAGACGAACTGACTGAGTGAGCGAGCGAGCGGCAACCGCGCTGCGGGGCGACGGGCGCATCCCTCCTCCCTCCACCCCGCTGTTTTGAGTGCGATGTACATACAAGCTTGCAACGCGTCGCGTAAAACGCGTGCGCAAGATCCGCAGTGTATACAACGATAATAATACGTTTTTGAGAGAAAATTCTCATCTGTAGAAAATCTCAGGACTTTTCCATGGAAATCAGGCCTTTTCTCCGGACTTTTGATTTTTTCATCTGGTAACCCTAGGCCGGCCAGACGCTGAGTTAGCGTTTTTATTATTCTAAGTATCCTAATCTAAAACGGATGGACGAGGTGTAATCATAACTAGGTACATACACGATAATAGATATTCAATAAATAAATAAACAAAAAAATTTCTCCACAAAGCGCCTAGCGCGTGCTTATTTACAAAAGCTTTTTTTTGGGTTGAAAAAGGCCGGCTCGAGTTGCCAATTTGAGATTTCGTAAACCGTGTCAACAATTGAGGTCATTCATTATTAAGTTTCTAATAGAAAAAATTGTAGATCCGGACCCCGAAGCTGGTATCAGCAATGAAGAGAAACACTGGCATACAAATAGTTTGACCCTTTGAACTAAATACAAATAACTTAATTTTGACATATATATATATAATAAATATACTTTTTTTATATATCATTGTATCCCGGTCAATATATAGGATACTTTTTACTGAAATAAATTATCTGATTTCTAAAAAATCTATACATAATATACTGTATCTAAGGGCGAGCCTGAGGGGGAGTGAAATTGAGTTACTAGTATGATATGAGAACAGATTATAATTAAGAACTTTTACAAAATAATATATTATACACCTTACCTTACTCCATCTTCTTGGAATGGCATCAATTTATTTCTTATAGTCTCCTCGATTGGTGTTAAATCTACATATTCAGGATCCAGGATTGGATATTTAAGTATCTATAAATAATACCCAAATATTTTTTATTTGTGAAAAATACTAAGACATCAGTTATGTGAAATTGTGTGTAAAATAAAAAGCCATTGCTTCTGAGACTATTGAGAGAAATAGCCATTAAGAAACTTATATAAGTACATAATATATTATATGATATCATTTAGCAGTTAAAATATATCTAGGGACAAACCATGGCAGCGCAAGGGTGATTCACTACTTAGAACTATTATTACATCATTTTGTTAAAATATATTACAAAATAAAATAAATATACATAAACTAAATACCTGAATGTGTAAGATTATAACTAAAAAAAATATTTTGTTTTACTTATAATTTAGGACGAACCTAACAAGGCCAAGGTAATAATTTATTATAACCAAACTACATCAGCTACTACTATAGATACATATTACAGTTCAAACAAACCCATTTCAGGCTTCACCAGTGTCAGGAAGTATATACCTTTAGAACAAATGGTGGTAATGGAGTTACTTTTAGATCCAGGGATGACACTTTTGATAAAAATTCATGATAATCATCAATAGAAAAATTCCATAGTTTCGATCCCGTATCTATAGGCAAAGAAATACATATGTAGATTTATTGCAAAAATCAATTTCTTAATCCCATTCAAAAAATCAGAACATAAGAAATATTCCTAATTTTTTTTAAAATATTTTAAAATATTTATAGTATTAGAATTCATTTTGTGTAATCATTATTGCTACAAAATTAATAGAAATAAATATCTTTGATTTATTTGTTTTAAAGAAAATAATAAAAAATTATAATAACATTCTTACCATATGTTCTAGATGATATTGTCTTAAAAACATTAATAAGTGGTTCACAATATTCAGATATTGATACCTCAAATCTATGTTCAGATATCAAATAAACTTTTACACGGACATCTTGCTTTTGGGTCAGGCCTACTGTTTGACCTATTTTTAAAGTACTAGAACTTAATGCTCTATGACTGGCAGGATTAGGTTCCACCGTAAATTGTCCTGATAGTTTCCCAGAGGTTAGATTTATAATATCTTGGTTACGAATACAAGTCACCGTTGATGATTCATTAAAAGGTTGTAATAGATTTTGATCAGAATGGCTATTTCCTCTATTTGCATAAGGATGAGAACCATTATTGGCCCTAATCTGAGTGTTGTTTCTTACAGGTCCAAAATTGGAAGTTTCAGTAAGAAATGGCTTCCCAGCTGGTTTTTTGATTGACTTGTTTTTTTTCTTTTCTAGAGCAGCTAAACGTTTTCTTTCTATTTCTTCTTTAGTGCACGTCATTTTTCATTTTTTATTAAATCTTGAAAAATATATAATTTGCCAAAAGGTAAAAAATTAAATAGAACAAAAATAAGTCACAAAGTTTCTAATATATTTTTCAACAACAGCGTATATTTTTGTACCTTTTAAATTGTATGATTTGCTTTTAAAATTTATCCCCAATAGGGAAAGGCAAAGGACTATTTAAATTATATGATTTTTTTGAATTATAAGGAAAAACTGAAGTGTAAACTGTAAACAAAAGTAATAAGTATAATATTATTTTTCTCTATGCTGTACACTGTCTGCTTCGGCCTACGACTTTTTAGACATTGACACAAAGGGATTGACATTTTGACAATGACATTATTTTTCAATAAACATCATCTAGTCTATTTTTTTTTTACTTGTCTTAAATAGTAAACTAATATGGCGGACAGGTAACCAGAGATAATTTCATAGAGATTGCAATGACGAATGAATGACAACGACTGAACTTAATGGTTTTTATGCAGTGAACGTAAAGTATTGGGTAGAAATAATACGACAAGTTAATTTGATAATTTTATTACTCGGATATGACCTCCTTACTAATAATAATTTTAATAATTTTATTTTCCTTTTTGTCTTAATATAAAGTTATTTTTAAAACTTTTAACTAAAAAAGCAAATAAGCGATCGAAAGATCTCCGAGAGCGAAGTCCCTCACTCCATTTTATTACACAGTGCAATAAGATAAGAAATAATAATAATTACAATAACAAATAAATAATCAGTATAAGTTGGTTAAAAGCAATTAAAAATCTTCTATATTCTACAGATGACACTCCTATTTTAAAACCTAATAAAATTTGAAGAAAAATGTCGTACTTTGTAATTTACAAATATTGTTATTTTCTTAAAAGTTCAGTTTCCATTCTCGCCAAATAATTTTACATGTTACATCTCTATGATTCAAAGACAAAGTAGCGTATCGAAACGTCAAAATGTTTTGTTCATATTTTATCTATAGAATTTAGTTCTGTTAAAATTTCAATTTTAGCAAAAATAATGTGTTCAAATCATAAATAAACAGCTTTTATAAGTGTAATTCATAGTGTATGTGTTTCTAAAATAGTTATAAACGATGAAACCAAGTCTAAAATGCGGGATTTTCCGCAAATAAGTGATTTTCGTACAAGGCAGTGTTTGTTTACCATTTAGGACAAGTAAGAAAAAATAGACTATATAAACAACTATATACCCTGAGCAAGACAGACATTACCAGTAACCTTTTTATTTTCACCTAATCCATACAATCTGACAAAAATGCATTATATAAATAAATAAATAAATATTTTCTTATACTACTCGGAAAAACGTAATGCAATAAGTAATTGAGTGTGACTCTATAATATAAATGTCCGTTAGGAGTATTTGTGTTCTATGTACAAATGACTTTCAAACATTTTTCAGCTTCTTAATCTAATATAAAAATAAAATTAAAAAAGTGCGTGTGTACTGTGTACAAAGTACACATGTACAGCCCGCGCCAAACTTTGTGACCGCCTTGAGTATAGTCGCGAGTCCGAACTTGCGCATGGTACAGTCGAGTGGGCAATACGTAATCAACCAAACAATTTTCGTTTTCTAACATTTTTAATACTTATTATATTATGTCAATTTATTTTTATTTGTTGATTATAAAGTTCGTGTTTATTTCATAGGTTATTTTATTTAATTTAATATACAATGTATGTGTTATTTGTAAAACATATAGGTTAGGTAATAATAGGATAAATGTAAATAAAAAACATTAATATAAATAAAAACTATATTCACAATGGGGCCACACCTTCCATAAAAACATCTCCCTTACTAGTGGATGGTTCCGCATCCGAATCACTCTCTTCCCAAAAAATATCCAAATCTTCTTCATCTGATTCATTATCGCTCACGTGAATTATTATTTTTTCAGTTAGGTCATCTATGATGACATCACTTTTCTTATATTCTTCCTCAATATTAATAACTTTATCGCATAGTGCAGTCCACTCCTGTTCACCCATGCTATTTACTTTTTCCTCCACTAATTTCATAATATTAGTTATACAATAACAACAAGTAACAATAACTAAAAACTATAATAACAAATTAACGAAACGATCGAACGAATTTTGAACGCTACAGTACTCTCAGAGCTCACAAGTGCGTGATTCGTGTACGGACGTAGCACTCACACTAAGGCGTGGGTGCCAGCGCGCGTCGCGGGTGAGCGGTGCGGGCGCGCGGGGTGTGGCCCTGCCCCCAAGCTCTTGTGCGTCCCGCTAATACCTGATTTTGTGTTCTGCGCAATGCAATGAGCCTAGTTCGGGACGGCCACAAAGTTTGGCGCGAGCTATAAATACAAGTAAAACTTGAATTTAAAAGAAGGAGTTAGCTCTTCCCCGTCTCTGAGCGCCTGGTACTATGGACTTATTTTTTCGTTTCATCGAGTTTGAAATCACATCGATTCTAAAGAAGTTTCACTTCAATAATCTCTTGCTTTTATATCCTAAAATGCATCGTGCATCATCTTTTCACTATATTTTACGGACTTATTGTTTAATAGCACAGTAGTATTTCACAAAATATCGAATAGTACGCTGAAAATCAACACAATAAAATGACACCAGTTGCTTAGCCCCCATTCACTTAGGCCACAGACAATTTAACCTCTAAATTGTCTGTGACTTAGGCTAAACAAGATTAATTATCACAGTGATAGAACATCATATTGTTTGTTATTATTTTTTTCTTTTGTCACGCTCGTATCACGCTGCGCTCTTCTAAAACTTTTTGGTTCCATAGACCCTCGGAACACAAAGCATGGAAGCCAGGTTAAAATAAAAACCGAGTTATCTATAGTTTACTCATTTAGTTCAGATAGCAAGTCATAAGGTGTGAGTGAAATAAAACATGGCTGTTTGTTTATATTATTTTGGAACGTGTTACAAGGCAAAAATGAGAAATGTCACATGGTTACCTTTGGTCATCTTATAATGCTAACAAATACAAAAGTTCTAAGACGTTTACAACTTTAAGGCTGCGTGTGAACGCTTAGTGGAACGCAGCATAAGTCAGCTATCAACTTAATATTTCAGTATTATGTTCTGTGGATACATGTCTAGTGATGTAGAAATGATTGTCGATACTAATTAGTAAAATAATAAATAATTAGTTTGGCTCTTCGGGCCTGATATAAGCCTACGAATGAAGAAAACATACTAAAGTCTATTACCTAGTAAAAACTAGTTCCAACTAAAACGGGACTTAACTGTTACATTATAGATATCATAGGAAGATTTCACAATTTCACAAATATTTCGCAAAAAATACTTACTTAGTAGCCCCGAGATAGCCCCATCATGGCGCACAGGTAGTTAAGGCGGGAAAGTTGAAATAAGTAACATACCATCGAACCAACACATTTGTAGTGACGCCACTAGTACTCCGATTTGACATAAAAACATACAGAAAAACTATTGAAACTGATTGTTGCTGGAAAAGTTCTTTTTTTTCTGCATAAAAATGATTTTTAATTAAATATTTCTGAAAAAAAGAAATAGCCGAATCGGCTACCTGTAGCCAGAGGATAAAATAATATCGCCGCTTGGTAAGAGAGATAGACCCATTGGCGCTAAATAGCCCCATCTGGCAACACTGATGATAAACAGCCAGGTATTTTATTATTCTTTTTTAAATAAAATTAAATACATGTTTTTCATTTCACAATGTCGATAATATACTCATCACTATAAAAAAATTACTTGTGACAACCTGCATGACAACGAAACAAAACGGCATATAAATGTCTCTTTCCTACGCATTATTACCATCTTCAGTAAAAAAAGATAAACATATGCATTTCATTTCTTATTTTAGTCATTTACAGTTCGCGTCATGTAAAAAGAACGCTGGAAGAAAGTGGTGGGGGGTGTGTTTGCGCATCGGTACATTCGCATACGAAATTCCTAAGCCTATTCTTTTATTTTTGAACTAGCCTTTCGCTCACGATGTATATTGATTATTGGTACGTACATTGAAAAATATATTAGACAGAATGTCATTAAATAGAATTCTATTAATTAATAAAATATGTTTGATTCAGTGTAGAATGTACAAAAAACTAAATTATTTCGCTTAATGTATATTTTTTAATTAATAACTGCATTATTATCAGAATCTCTCTTTATAAAACAATATACGTCAAAAATATTTTTTCACTATTTTTTATATAAAATCATGACGTAATTAATAACTTTTGTGTGCGCGATGGTATTTTAAACTGACAAACCAATAGCGAGCCGAAAAGCATGCGACGCGTGCCTCTACGTCCCGCGCCCCCCCTCTTACCACCAAATTGGCCGATAAATTGCCTCTGCGCAACTTGACAGCCAGCGTTCTTTTTACATGACGCGAATTATTGTACCAGCGTTGCCAGAATGTTACTTTTGTAACATTTTACGTTACTTTTCACTACCTCATGTTACCTACATGTTACACGACTCAAAATGTTACTTTTACGTTACTTTAAGGAAGTAGCAAAAATATTTTTTTTCATCAACCAAAATTAGTCATGAAACGGAACGCATCTCGTTTCGGAACGGAATTTCGTTTGTTGTGTTGGCGCACATGTCACGTAATGTCATAGTCAGTTCGTTTCATGGTTGCCATTTATTTACACGGCAATTGCCATGTTACACGGTATTTCGGGGCCATTACCAGAAAAACATGGTATACGGCAGAACAAACGTTGCCGTATCCTGAAACACGGCAATCAGCGCACACGCACAACACACGCGCATTAAGCTGCGGGTAACAGCTAGTGTATAACTAAATTTAATATAATCTATAACACCGTTCAACTGATTAACTTTACTATTTATGTTTAGTCGATAAATAATTTTATATAACAAGTATAGGAAGTCAAACTAATTTTAAACCAACCAAACAAATGTTAGGTCAAAATACGATTTAAAGAAAGAAAAAGTAGAAGAAATAGATAAAATATAAAAAATTAAGTACCCTATTAGGGTATTTTACTCCATATGAAAAACAATCTAAAAACCTATTATTGCAACCTAAGCAGGCGGGAAATGTTAGTTTTATTTCATAAAATAACAAAATAAATTTTAAAATCAAATTCAAAATTTTTTAAAGTATTTTTAATTTGTTTTGAAACACCACGAAATAGGAGCCGCCGCGTTATGACGTCATGCTGTCTTGTACACAAAAAAGTGTATGTGTTAACTGATCAATGTATTTGCTTTAGTTTTATTATATTTTCGTAAACAACGTCATTTTTATTAATTTTATACCATAGAAGACGGTTTCGTGAAGGGAGACAACACAAATTTGCCAAGAATAAGCTCTTTGATGGTCGGCAAATTACATAATACTTCGCAAGTTTGAACTAAGTCATATTTATATCAGTTGGCACATGAATCCATAATTTGTTCGGTGTTTTTACACTACACTAGTATTCTTGCATCCAGGAACAGCACACCAACGATAAGTAGAATAATAATTCATTTTTAAATAATAAACAATTATATCAATTTCAAATCATCAGTTTACATTTCGTAGACATCACGAATCACGATGACATGACCACAGAGTAATAGTGGCATTCACTGTTTTCGGCGTTTTCGTCCAATTAGGCGCGAAATTTGAAAATGTAAAAATTTAAATGCATTTTTATGATATTTATCAAACAAATAAAAATCTGGTAATTTTTTTAGTGGTTTATTAGCACTACAGAATGTTATTAAGATACTTTTCAAATATTAGTGTAATACCCCATTAGTATTAGTGGTATCAGACAGTTATATTATGGTTATAATTTTTACCAAAGTTGTTCAAATAAAATTTGTTAATCTAATATATTTTAATAAATTATCTAAGAAACCCTGGTATTTTGCCACTAAAACTATAGGAACAATTTACAATTAGGTACAAAAGTCTACATTTTCGTTACATTTGTATGAGACACGGCAATTTTTTAACTTTTACCATAACACACGGCAATCTGACATCGGCAACACGGCAAAATAAAATAATGTTACTTTTTTTGTGAAAATGTTTCTTTTTGAGTTGTCTCGTGTTACTTTTCACTATCTGCCACTGGCAACACTGTATTGTACATTCCCAAATTAACATATTTTGACAATTGTTTTGGTTGGTTGACTGCAAACTTGGACTTTCATCTTTGAAATTTGACATATTATTTTGAATAAGTTAAATCGAGAACCTGTACTAGACGTACAGTTGTGGACCTTGCTTTCTCTTCCGTTATCATAATCATTACTAAATATGTCTGAAAAAAGTAGTCCTATTAAATATTTTCTAAGTGGTGGTTTTGGTGGTGTCTGCACTGTTTTAGCAGGGCATCCTATGGACACGATTAAAGTGAGATTACAAACTATGCCTCTTCCTAAACCAGGTGAGGTAGCGTTGTACACAGGTACAATGGACTGTTTCAAGAAAACCATTCATAAGGAGGGATTTCGTGGACTTTATAAAGGTATGTCAGCTCCGTTAACAGGAGTGGCACCTATATTCGCCATAAGTTTCTTTGGCTTCGGATTGGGAAAGAAACTAATTAAATCTGATGAAAATCAAGTTCTATCTAAACCGGAATTGTTCGCTGCTGGTGCATTTTCTGGAATTTTCACTACTTCTATAATGGCTCCAGGTGAACGTATTAAGTGCTTATTACAGATTCAACAAGGTGGCAATGTGCCTCAAAAGTATAATGGCATGCTTGACTGTGCCAGACAGCTATATGCAGAGGGTGGCATCAGAAGTATTTACAAAGGAAGTGTGGCCACTATCTTAAGAGATGTACCAGCGAGTGGCATGTATTTCATGACATATGAGTGGGTTAAAGAGGTGCTTGTACCAGAAGATGCTAGTGCCAAATTAAAAATGATAGCAACTATAGTTGCTGGAGGTTGTGCTGGAATAGCTAACTGGCTGGTAGGCATGCCAGCTGATGTTCTAAAAAGTAGATTGCAAACTGCTCCAGCAGGTACATATCCTAATGGAATGCGAGATGTTTTTAAACAACTTATGGAAAGAGAGGGGCCAACAGCTTTGTACAAAGGTGTAACTCCTGTAATGATTAGAGCATTTCCAGCAAATGCTGCATGTTTTGTTGGATTTGAATTTGCTATTAAATTCCTAGACTGGATAGCACCTAACCTTTGATAGAGGTATAACATCTATTGTATATAAAATGTATTATATAGAATAGTCATAAGTGTACTGTTGAGAATAATTAAAGTTTAAGCTTGTTATATAGCTGTAATTACAGAGAAGTCATTCAGATTTATATAAGAAAATAGACTTTCGTTCATTCCTATTTACATCATCTACAAGTTTTACAAATGTATCTGTTTTTATGATTATATATTAAACAAATTAAAAAAATGTAACTTCTTGCTTGTTTTCTAATTACATAAGAATTCATTTGAATGATTTCTATAGTATACATTTTGTTTTAGACATTTTTAAATATAATATTTTTCTTACTCTTGACTTCATTGCCCTCAAACATTTTAAAATTAGGTTATTTTTTACCTTAAGCATATTTTTACATAGACAGTTTAGTTTCCTTTTAATAAATGTATTGTGCCTTTTAAAAGATATCTTTTATTATTTTCCTGTTGACTAAGTGGATAAGGACATTGTTTTGAACCATAACTATTACCTAGTAGTTATACACCATAATGGACTTATTTAAAAGTAAAACAATGTTTTTTAAAAGAGGGAAAAAATAATTTAAAATGTTATATTATTTGAAAACATGAAAAGATTATAATATGTTGCAAAATTCTTATTACAAATTGAGTCCAAACTTTATGTAATACATGAAGTAGGGATTTATGTAAAATGTTTAGCAAGTGGTGTAAACTAAACAATAATAGTCAATAACATAGTTGTTTTAATATTTCAAACTGTTTAAACAGTTAAGACCAACATCTTTGCATAAAATAGCTAAAATTTATAATTGCGATATATCACCTTCATCCATTCACTCTTCATTTATTTTTAATATATTGAATATTAAAATAAAAAGGTTGCTAAATTATAAATGAAAACCTTGCTGTAATATTAATAAATTAATAATCCTTAGTCTTTACACACACTATGTTCTCATCCAGAAGAAAAAACGGTTTTAGAACAATTATGTAAATCAAGATTATGTCAGTAAAATTGTCTTCGGAAATTTATTTCCATTTGTCTGTCATTTAATTGAATATTTTTCATTTTATTTCTATTTATTTGCCTGAGTGATTCATCTTTTACATCTACAGTTTTATTCTTTCTATGACCCAGTCCAATTCTATCATTTTTTTGAATTGTTTTTATAGGATATTTTTTTCCAGAACCATGAGGACCTAAACCATCTTCTTTATTCCAACCAAATCTTAACATTAGTTGAAAACCCTTATTAGATTCAGGAATAACATAATTTACCAATGGTTTTTTTTCTTTACTTGCATTTATATTATGTATTGTAGATGACAAATGTTCTTCTTTATCATCATATAATTTATTATCACATAGTTCACATAGATATTTTTGCTTGAATCTTTTATTCTTTCTTTGTTTTATAATTTTATCTGTTTCATAAAGTCTTCTTTCCTTACTATGCTGCATGAGGATATCCGCTAATATCACATTTTTGCTTTTTATTACTAAGCTTTGAGCTGAGTTTCCTGCTTTATCCCTTACAGTTGTATCAATTCCTCTTTTAAGAAGTTCTTGAACTGTTTCAATGGAATTCGCCTGACATGCTATCATGAGCAAGCTCCAACCAAATTCATCGGTTGTATTTAACTTCTCTGGCCTACTATCTAAAATTTTACATAAACTTCCAATGTCATTATTCTGAACAGTATTAAATAAATGTAAATTAGTTAATTCTGTTTCATTTAAATATTTCTCAGGTGTTTGTTGGACAGGTATAGGTTCAATATTTCTATTAATTTGTGGCAAATTTTGAAGGTTTCCAACTTCTTCCAAATATAATTTTGTGGCTTCGTCTCCATTTAGTGAAGGAGTATTTAATAATATTTTTGTTGTTTCATCAGCTGATAAAGGACGCACAAAGTTACTATATTCTTTTCGATACATCACAATATAGTAGAATAATTGGCCTTAATTTATAAATCAAAAGTCGCTATATAAAATCACAAATGATATCATTAATGTTTTACATTATAAAATTTGATTAATACTTATTTCATAACATATTTTTTACGCAATTCTTGATTTTGTAGTGAAACACTCTTTCATTAACATTTCAGTTCGAGTTCGTACTTCGTATTTCGTAAATGTCAATTGTCACATATGTGATATGACAAGTGACAACTAACATAAATTTATTGGCATTTTTATAACTGGCAATTTTAAATGAAATCAATTCGAAATGTTAAAATAAATGAAAATAAAAATATGACGGCGTGCTGTTGAAACATAGAGAAAAGTAATATTATATGGTTGAAACGTCGCGCCGAAAACGTGAATTCACTAAAAAATTCCGTATTAAACGTTAAGGACACGTAGAAAGTGACAAAGAATTTTGTTGAAAGAAGCTAAGGCTTTTACTTTATTGCTACTATAATTTATGTTGTATAATGTTTATTTAGTATTTTTATTTATCAATAATAAGAAAGCTTATTACTTTTAATTGGCAACACCTTCGTTTACAAATTACAGTATTGATAATTGAAATTATAAATTATTATTTTAACACTAGCATTTCCTGCGGCACCACCCGCGATTAATCGGCCTATTTATAATTAAATAATGACTATTTCAATTAGGTTTTCCAAAAAAAATATTAAATTAAGAACATTATCCTAATTTTGTGTATATTTAAAATATTTATTGTTTTATAGGTATTTGTAGAGATCTTATTCCAAACCCTACCTTTTTGAATTTGACAGTATACCTACTATATGATATCATATATCAATAATACAATGTTCAAAAAATACAATATTCAAGATAAAAGGGAGTGGAAGATAGATCTCACATGCTTATCTCATTGAGATTGCTGTGGCCAATATTCTATATGACTGATCATTTTCACCTTGAGTGACCCACTTTGACAATCAGTATTTTTTTGTCACCATACTGACTACTTAACTCGTATTTGCAACATAAAATAATTTAAAAAGAATTAGATAATTAATACAATCATATAATGTAGAATACAAGAGTATAATTAAATCACAAACTGCACATGAATAAAAACTGAGATTCTTAGAAAAGTAAAATAAATTAATGTTTCTTTTAATATTCTAATATCACTTTGATAGCTCTTTAGCAATACTTTTTAATGCCTCTGTCTGTTCCTTTAACAGTTTCAACTTTTGCCTTAAATAATCTTTTTTAAAATTCAAGTATTCTTCCTTTATCTGTATTTTTCTCTGTTCATGAACTGCCAATATATCACAATTAAAATAACAAGAATCAGAATTTTTTGACCTATGTTTAGAACTACTTAATTTCAATTTAGAAGACTTGTGTTCTAGTGTATTGAATACTTTTGCTTCAGGAGGAGACTCTGGTTCACTAATAAAAGGAACAGATATTTCCTCATTAAAGATGTCATGTTGATTATCACCCAATGGCACAAATTCTGGAGTGTCATGGTAATCCTCTGTAGATGATGTATTTTTGTTATCCAAAGCATCTTGCACAACAGGAGTCAATATAACTGCTGATATTGGCAATTCTCCATTGGTTTCAGATTGCTTTTTCTTTGTTTTAGATCTTATATCATGCCATGTCTGAAAAATAAGGAATATAGAAATACTTATATCTTTTAATCAATTTAATGCATCAGTTAATTATGATGGAGCCTATATTAAATTACTAATAATTTACTCTTGCTTTCCATGGGTTCATCCCAGGAACATAGTTTGTCTCACAAATTCACATCAAAACAAGGTGAACGGAATAGTATATACATACATATGAGTTGTTGTGTGTTGTATTAAATCATGTTTCCCCTTGGGAATGAGATAATCTCCTGGTGGTAAAAAGTAACTTATATTAACCCTCCAAATAACTTCTCACCGAGCTTTGACGTAAAAGAAGTTAAAAAAATATCATAATAGTATAAATAGTACAGTTGATATACATATATTATATAGTTGTCTAAAAATTCATACTTTTCTCCATTGCCGCCAAGTTTTTCTTGCGCCTGGTATTGCATTACATTCATTTGCAATGTTTTGCCACAATTTATGTGAGTCTTCATAATTGAAATCCTGTGTCACTTTACACGAAATTAGTTCAGGATGTTTTGTCATTAGTTCAATAAGTTTCTTTTTCTGACGAGCCGTAACATAAATACACCTTTGCCTTTTCTTCCCTTCCATTTTTCAAAAGAATAAGAATTCCAGTAGACTTATTAAGTTTCCATATGATATAATGACTAATAATAAAAGCAGTATACAATTATATATAAAAATTATTAATATTTAAGTAAGTTTTAGTTTTTCTGTTCTCATCTTTGAAGTATTTTACTCGACTATACCAAAGAGAATGTAAAATAGCACCGACGAAAACAATTAGGTACTCACAGTCAAAGTTTACAATCAAAGAGTAAATTATTTTACAATGAAATATGAAATATGCTTTGAGGTGAGAAATATATATATCTATTATCTATGGAAATATGAATGAACCTGACAGTGACACCTTTCATCATTTGTCAGTCTCAGTTCAAAAATCAAATTCACAACTCAAAAATTACTAAATAAATCAGTGAGACACACTGGTCATCTTTTCCTTTCTAAACTTTTACGGACATTGTATTTTTTATCCTATTTTGTAGCTAATGTATTTTGCTTTTTTAAAAAAAACTTATGAAATAATCAAATTTCTTCATGCTTACGTTTAAAATGTTTTTTTTTCCAATTTACAACAAAGATCATCATAAAATAATAATATAATTTTAAAGGTAACTTATTGTTGAATATATACCTACAATATATTGTAAATTATGCCGTGAGGGGGCGTCCATAAATTACGTGAGGTGTTTTTTTAAACTTTCTGAGCCTCCCTCCCCCCCCCTGATGAGATGTTGTGAGATTTTATTCAACCCCCTCCCCCATCCCCCAATCTCACGTGAGATTTTTCAGAATGTGGGGACTTACGTAAACGCGTTGGATTGTTATTGTAAAAAGAAAAAAAATCGTGCTTTTATTTACGACTAGTCAAGATTAGTAATCAATATTGCTGAGAGTTTAATTATGAATGTAATAAAAATTTAACAATAGCATACTTAAATCGTTACTACTGTGATTAAAAAAAAATATCTACTCTAATTCAGTCCATGGAGAATCATGCGCGGTCTCAAGAGAGACTATTGGAACCAACATATTGTCCATATAATTTTCAGTAAAATCATCTGCTCGTATTACGATTACGCTTAAGATTAAATCTTAAGCATGTACAATCTGGATTAAATGGACCAAAATAGTATTTTTTTATTGTTTCAATCAGAAAAAAATTGCGTGATATTTGACGAGACCCCCCCTCTCTCCAACGTAAGATTAGATGAGAATGGAATCAACCCCCTCCCCCCCTTAAACATCTCACGTAATTTATGGACGCCCCCTTATACAAATTAGTATACAGTAATATAAATGATATAATAAATGAAAACCATCGCCGCTGTACAGTTTTGCTAACGACTGGAGCTGCGCTCGCTGCGATTATATGGAATTTATAAAATACAAAATAAATTCGACTACTGTAATGTGGGTTAAATCAGGCCTCCTGCACTCCATATACTTGCGCGCTATAATTACCTACCCGGCCGAGCGGCCTCGGGCCGTTTGCGGACTAAATTCAGTGCATGCACGCTGACGCTGTTTAATTATTAGATTCAGGATTTTTTCTACATTAAAATTTAATAACCGAAAATTTAGAAAGGGTAAGAAATTTATAAAAAATCATATAAAAATAAAACACATGTAACTTTGTGTTTTTATTTATTTTACATACACCTCTATAATTATGTTTTATCTAGATGTATTGCACAGTCAGCACTAATTTATAACAAAATATTATCGCGGATTTATTATGATTTTTGGTTCCTGACGTTTCGAATGCTTTACAGCAATCATGGTCACGGGAGGGACTAAGGTATTAGACGTCTCAGGGGGTTTTCTACTTATAGGCTTAAAGGCATTCGAAATGTCGGGAACCAAAAATCACAATAAATCCGCGACAAAATTCGAAAAGATAGTTTCAAAATTAATTTCAAAATTCGCGTAAACCTAAGAAAGTATTATAAAAAATATTTTATATATACGATACAATTTTGAACTAGGTACCACCTATAGTCAGAAGTAGTCAGAATATATTCACAGTTATCAATAACATAGACACAAAAAGTTATGTTAATTTAATTTTATCATAGAGGCAGCCCTGCGATTGCTATGGGATCGCGCGATGCGAAGCAATCTCAACTGTACGCTTAAGTATTTAGGCACATTTTAGTATGCAGTGGTTGCTGATGCGGAGCAGATTTTGGAATTTTTCTACTGAGTGCAGTATCTGTTACGTAGTAACTATTTAAGTAATCTGTGGTTAAGTACGCTTGCATTAATTACGTGGTTTAAAAAAGAGACAGAATAATATTTTATCTTAGTTGCACAGAACCCCAGTCTATTGTCACGCGACGGCCGTAAATTGAAACTATTGTCACGATAAGCCGACGTACCCCCCCTACTCTTGATGCTAGACCTTCTTTCTAGGCCGTGATATCATGACGTTCCTGAGTGGACTAATGAAATAAATTATCTGTCCTGTCTGCTTTCTGGCAAATTGAGTTCAGTCGATGAATGGAGAAAACGTATTTGTTACGCATTTATGTCACCACAATAATTAGAAATTGTGCAGACTCCATTAACAAAAAGTATTAGTGTTATTCAATTATGATATAACGACGTTCTGATCTTCAATTTGTATAGTGAAGTTAGTTTTAATAATGGCTGGCGGTAGTGAAGCAATTTTGCGAAGATTTCTACCATCCATCTTCGGATGTCTGTTTCTATTATACATAGCACAATACGTAAGTACTTTGCTTATTTTTTATGGTTCACTCTAGAGCTAGCGAACTAGTATTCTATTAAAACACGTATGTCAAAATAAAACTTAGTATAGTTTTGCTAGTTGAGGCAAATTATTCTTTTTTGTAATTATACCTACATTCACCTTGCAAAATTAAATACATAGTTAATCCCAAGGCGATTGCGCATTGATGAGGAAATGAGATCATAAACTGGTTTTTAAAACGTAAAATAATATTAAAAATATGAAATATATATCATTTTTATTTCAAATTGAAAATATATTTCTAAAGTTTCATCAAAATAAATGTGATATGTGGTCAATAAACAAAAAAATCTGATCTGTCTTCATTTTTCAATATTCTTTTACTGTTTGTTGGATTTAGTCTGCACACAAAGCTATTTTTATCTTATTATTGGTCTTGTAAAGACTTAACTCTTTTTATTTCATTGCAATAGTAGTTATCACCTGAATTCCTATTGTATTATTTAATCAGTCTATGACTGATAAAAACATTACTACCTTTGTATGATTTATACATGTTTCTTACAAAATTATTTGTAATATCATTTAGTACAAGTTAAAATATATAATTTTAGTGTGAAATTTGTAGATATTATAATATTCAATGTTATTCACTCATGTAAAACTGATTCACACATAGGTGTTATTTTAGTGTACCATAAAGTATAATGAGATGATTCAGTTAATATCAATAACTAGTAGTTTTTCCTGGCTATGTTATAATAAAGAGACATTTATATAAATTATTATTATTATAATATAAAAAAAATGCCTACAAGGTTATTTTTTTCTAAGTGAACTCATGTTATTTTTATAACCTTTCTAGAGACTTAAGCAGAAAGAATATACCAGAAAAGTTTCTTTGCATCTGATCGAATGGTTTAAGAATGCGCTGTTTCAAACAACAGAGATAATTATGTACTTTGTATAATATGTACTTAGGAAATATATATTGTCAAATCAGTTAAGAAATTGCCTTAGGTATATGAATAATGTGATATTAATAGTAGTATATCTATAAATATCAATGCATGGGATACATATTTGTGCCTAATTATCCATGCATTCATATACTTATACTATAATATATAGTTCATACATATATACATAAACAATTTTATACTCAGGCAAATAATAACACAATACATTAAACAGTTATTAAAAGGTATCATCTTAATTTTAAATTTATAAAAAAAGATTAAATATTTATCAGTTTCCTTAAGTTGTTGTTGTTGTCAGGTTGTTATTTATTGTACAAAATATTAACATAATGAAAATTAAATCTCTATTGACAAAAAGTGTAAGTAATAATAGTACAATGGAAGAGAGATGAGGAACATATTATGTCAAAAGTATACCATCATATTGTGTCAATCTGTTCTATTAAAATTAGTTGTTCCTTCAGATACATTATAAGGTTGATTTTTATAGGGGCCAATTGTAGTATGATGGGGGGTAGTATGACCTAATAAGATTTAAATAATACTTCTGTACATTGTAGCATATATAGTAATTATTAAGATTTTTAACACCTCTGTTTTTTTATTTTTATTTAATTCAGAGAATTACTTCTGATTATTTAATTTTAAAACATTCTCTTTTTTATTAGTGTCTTATATAAACACTTAATTAGAGATGCTATTAGTTTAACAGCTAAACAGATAGATATTCTAGTTTATGAAATTTATGTAATTTATCATAATGGATATAAATACTATACTGCCCACTCATAACATAATGTTGACACATCAAATCAAACTAAGGAAGACAATAAGCTTGACGTCATTTTTACCACTCATATTATTTCATTTTAAATCGCTTATCTGAGTAAATTCGCGTGTGACGTCAGTAAAATTCCGACTTCAGTCATTTGTATACTAACCCAGCCACCAACGATTACACATACACAAGCAAAACTCCTGTTAAAACCAGTTTATCCCTACTGACAAAGAAATTATAATGGGCTTTGATACAAACAATAACATATCTTCTATACATATTAATAAAATTAAAGTGTCTGTTCTTAATTTTAAATAAACATCTTTTCACTAAATGCATATGAAATTATTTATACAGTACTTATTAACATCAAAAAATCAATTTTTTAGTTTTTGGTGTCTGTCTATCTGTTTGTTCCAGATAGTCTCTGAAACGGTTGGACCGATTTTGACGGAACTGTCCCTCGCATATGAATAATGTTATAAAGAGTAACTTAGGCTACTTTTAATTTAGAAATTTTATTTATTTTAACTACAGGAACATAAATTTGTGCTCATTAGTATGAGAGACCTATTTAAATATGACATTCAGACATTTATCTTAATTTATTTAAGTTGCTGTATAATATATGGGACGCGGTATTACTTGATGGAAAGAATAAAAAGATTTAAACAGTTAAAATCAATAATGAAGTCATACATGCGATTGTTTCTAGGATATAACTTTGTTCGCCCCTAACTAATAACTCATTACATCCCCTTTTAAAAAGGTCCCTCTAAGTCACTCTGTGGGCCGTCGCATGTTCCTAACTTGTTATGTGCCTTTTTTATAAAAAGTCTTTCAGTCGATTCGCTTGGGATTTGGCTACGTACGTATACGTATGATATATTTTCCTGTAGTTAAAGGTATTCTAATTAATAATTATAGACTAGTAATAAGTTATGACGACACAAAATTTGGTTAAAATTGGTTCAGTTGTTTTTGTGCTATTTTTAAAACATTTAATGTATAGATTAGATACTAATTAAATATTGTGAAGGAGCTATTTAATATCAACAAACGTATTAGCTATTCAAGTCGACAACTAAACAACCTAAAACCTAAATCGATGTACATGAATGGCTCTATGCGTTAGAAAACGTAAGACACTGTCAGTAAACACATCAATACTATTGCGTATCTTTGCTTCAAGGTCTGTAATGTAATCGCATGTACAGACTGCAATTAATTTCTTTTCTACGACATAAGCACAATACATAATATAGTTACTACAACTAATGTTGTTTAATATTATGTGTATGTATCTATCATTTATCCATATCTTACTAACACGAACAAATTTTTATACGATGACATTTATCCATAATGAACACCCGAAAATACATAATATAATATGCGACCCGCGAAGTAAATTCAATAAATGAATGATTCCCATAAATATTCTAAACTAGCGATGCGTTTAGAAAAATCAGAACTTTCAATCAAATTTGCTAGACTTTAGTCCGGCCCTGTCGCATAATCAATTCTTACAGGACGTCTTCTAACTATAAACTACCTCACTGCCTTTCATCTCATGCGGTTTTTAATATTTCATGATACCTGACCTTTCTTTTTATTTTATTTATTGAGCGACTCAACCTCGCTTCGCTCGGGTTCGTCCCTAAGTTGCTACTTATAACTTTAGCTAATTGCTAGTGAAAGTCACGTCAAAATCGGTCCAGCCGTTTCAGAGATTACCCGGAAAAATCAGACAGACAAAAAATTTTAAAAATTGTTTTGTTGTTTTCACGATTGTATACTTTCATGTGTATTTAGTGAAAAGCTGGTACATAATTACAATATAAAAATAGACAATTCAATTTTATTTATAGATAGAAGATGAGAAAGTTTGTATGGATGGATGTTTGTTACTTAATTACGTCAGACCGCCTGTATGGTTGAAATATTTACTGAGAATTGTAGTATCGGTATTAAATACAAATTATTTTCCGTATTACTAATGTTTAAAGGAATGATAAGAAGTGATTCAATAGTTTTAAAAGTAGGACAAAATTGTGAATTGAATATTGTTTTAAACTAGCGACTCACCTTCGCTTCGCTCGGTTTCGTACCTGGGTTCCAGGGACTGGTTCCGCTAATTAAAAATAAATAAAATTTCTATAATATAACCTCCTCCTTTTTTGAAGTCGGTTAAGAAGTAGCCTAAGTTACGCCTTATAACATTAGCTATCTACAAGTGAAAGTCCCGTCATAATCGGCCCTGCCGTTTCAGAGATTAGCCGTAACAAACAGACCGACAAAAATTAAAAAAATAGGTTTTTTGTTGATAGTATCGAATATACTTTCATATGCATTTAGTGAAAAGTTGTTAATTTGAAATTAAAGACGCTTCAATTTTATTTACATAGATTAATACTAATTTTCGTTATCTTTCTAAAGCAAAGTTGGTGAATAGATAGATCAATAACATTTGGTACTTCTAAATGTACATGTTTAGTTTGGTTGTCTAGTTAAATTTAAAAGGACATCAAATTTTCTTTGGTTGTCTAGTTAAATTTAAAAAGGCTTCACATACCCACTGCCTATCTTATTTTTACTCGATTTAATTTAAATATATAATTGGCGGCATTGAACTTTACTTGTATCTACTAAACAAAAAAGTTTTCTGCGAATTTGTAATGCCAGTGTTACTTGTATGTATACAAAATCCATAATAATTTAGAGGTATAAGTTAGGAAATGTATCATACTAATTAAATGCCGGTATAGAGCTAGTTCATTTTCACAGTTCACAAAGAGCGTCATAGATTTTTTGTGTTCGTTTTGAGAGTCGTATTTTTACTAGTCTACCAATTCTACCTCATATAAGGTTGGTGTTATTAAAGAGAAATAGTAAGTTGTACAATGTATAATTGAATGACTCCTTTCACACTTTTTGTTGTTTTTAAGGGCTATGCTTAAGCTATTTCTTTCATTAATTTAAATCCGAGGCTAACAAAGTTTTAGATTGAGAAAATACGTAAGTTCGTCGATGTACTGCAGTCTGCAATGTACATTAGTTATACATTTTAAATTTTATTTATAATGCAAATAAGTAGGTGTGAATCTATACATATGAATCTATAAATAAATCAATAATTATGTATGGAATTAGTTTAATAAGTACAGTAATAACTTTAAAATTGTAACTGGTTAGCAACAACGGATTACGCAAATGAAAAATCCTCTTTGCTGACCAATTTATTATTAATAATTATCATTAAAACGTATATGGACATATTCGACATATATGACAGTATTTTTTTATAAAATATTGGTTAATGCATGATATCCAGATGACCCTCGATCTTGCCTGACCGCTGATTCTTATCTTAACATAAAATTATGGTTAATATACTACACCAACAGAAACGTCTTACTATAAAGTCACTATAAAAACTTGTTATATTGCTAGCGAAAACTACTACCTCTTTAACTATTTTCCGCTGAACTTCGGACTGTTGTAACTCTTAACTCCTATTCGCGTTTTTCTTATCGAAGTAAAATCTATATTGTAATATAAACGTTGCGTATAACGTTAGTCTTAAAAATGAGTATCGGTTCAATATGCGAATATGAAAGTTACTAAATACACCACTACTGAGACGATCGATTAATTAACATTTTCCTTTTCGCTTTCATATATAAAGTAACACTATGTGTCCAGACTTTCAATGTTGAGGCTCAAGAGCAAAATGATTCATTCGAAAACCGGAAAGGCCTGATTAACTCCCTACATGTCTACACCAAGAGGAATAACGAAACAGTTAAAAATATACCTTATCAATTAATGATATAGTTGTTTTTACTCTAAAGGGCCGTGACTTTGAATTTTTAACTACTTTGGACGAAGTAATACTAAATAGCTCAAGTTCAAATACGCTCAAATTGGTGTAAAAGAGGAAACATTCGTCAGTCATTAGTCATTACATCGACCAATGTGTATTTTTTGCGTCAAATGCTGTATGTTCGTTTCATACATGATATAGGAGACTATAATTAACTGTTTTTGTTATTCAGTAAAGACTATTTCGATATGTCAACAAGTAGGTATAGCGAATGTTTTGGAAGTCGGATACAATGTGCATTGGCAGGTTGAAAATATTTGCACGTGGGATTGAGTGTGCTTTATTTCAGCACTGCCTGTCTGATTGAATAGATTGATCTTTGGATCTTAGATACGCCAAAACGTTGTTTACAATATTTTACAAATAGCGAATCTAATAATATTGCGTTTACTATCATCATTCTCAGAAAACTAATAAACTATAAATAAAAATTTGTGACGTACAAACGTGACAAATCTTATGGGTTCTGTTTTTGCACTTTGGCTTTTTTTACCACATGGTAATGTTAATGGCCAGTTTAACTACACAATATTCGTAGTTCCTATGTTTGGCGTATTTGTTAATTTCTTTTGACAAACTGCCACTACAATGAAGGTTGAGATATTCTTGCTTTCTCACAAAGCGGTCGATGAGAAGATGAGCACTCGACGATGACACTTAGTACTTGACCTGCATAATCGTTTAAACTTATTTTTATAGAACAATCGGCATGACAACCTACATCTCCTTTTATTTTTTTATATAACGATAGACTCGCCCCCTCGCTCCGCTCGGGTTTTCCCTAGATACGTGTTGACTGTATTATTATTTCTCACAAATAATATATTTTCTCGAAGTAAAAAGTATTCTATATGTTGGATCGAATCGGACTCGGATATCATCACACCTTTTATTAGATTCGCTATTTGTAACATAAATTAAAATCTGTCAGTGGCTTTCTCGTGATGCGGTCATAGACAAACAGACAGAACAAAAAAATATTTAATGTACAGATTTTACATATTTTACATATAATATATAGAAATGCAGACTGTTTATGGTTAGTATGGAGTTAATACCAATTTTATTTATACATAATATTCGATAATACTTTCTCGATAATTGCTGTAAAGACGCATTCGAAACGTCGGGAACCAAAAATCATAATAAAATCCGAAAAGATAGTTTCATTTATAACATAATATTCGATTTAAAACTAAAAATAGTTTCTTTAGTTTTCTACACTTCTTCTAAAGTCCCAAAAAGTAATTGCTAATGCTAGATGTGTATTTGAATTGAAAATAATAATAAAAAAATAAAATATATTCAGAACACTGTGGGTTGTTGCGAAACTTGTATCTACATCTGACGATACTGATAATGTAAAATTTGTAAATTCGAATATTTTAATTTTATTGATTTTATAGCAGAGTAGATAGTTTTCTTCCGTGTAGACTGTATGTAGTGGATGGATGATAACCTATGCCCGTAGGTATTATTTGTGCAATATAAGTGAATGTACATTATGTAGGCGTTACATATTATATCAAGATAAAGGTGACATTTAGGGATGAAAATTAAAAGAATTGTAACAAGCGACAAAAAACGTTGATTTAATATACAAGTTATAATCTTAAGCGATGATTCCTCATACATATCGATTCCAGTCAAACCATTTGTTATTGTTTGTTAACATCTTACTGTTTTCTGTCGACGTTTTTATCTGCCCAACTGGCACGCTTTAAAGCTATTACAACCTTAGATATATTAAATACAAGAAAAACATATACGATTCACTCGGGTGCATCCCTACTAATCGTTTCCACGTGAACGAGTAACTAGCATAATCACACGGCACACATACGTACCTATATGCATTGTACATACACACTTTCACATTTTTCATATGTATCGGTAAATAATTAATTAGAATTGATTTCTATAGATATATAATGTATTTTGTTAATAATATTTTAAAACAAATCAATATATGCTGTGGATATTATAATTTATAAGTGATGCAGTCAAGGCTACTGGCGTTCAAAGCCAGGTATGTTTACCGACAGTTTGTGCGATCGATACTAGGTTGTTAGCAGAGGCGGCCTTACCCATTGCGAGGCCCCGGGCCGCAGGTCTTTGCGAGGCCCTTTGTCCTTCGTGAAAAATATGTGATGCGAAAGTAGGTCTGGTTGTTTGGTTTAGGTATTTGTCATGTTTGAGGAGAAATGTTTAAGTTATACAAATAAATAAAATTTGAGTTTAAAATATTTTACATTGAAAGATTTACAAAACTAACAAATACAAAAATGATAATTTTCAAAATTGATGTTCGCGGCTTTTTCTTAAGACTAAATTCTTTAATTAAAGCACAATAATCCAACCCTAAGAAACCAATAAAATGTTTTTCAATTTCAGCTGTATTTGTATTAAAAAATCTTATAATAATTGAAAATTGCTCAACACGAGAAATGTCGCGAGTACAATCAAGACTAAACATAGAGTAATATTTAATATTTATTATTTTTTCAACAATTTGAGTCTTCACGTGACTTGCCATTTATTGTCTTCTTCTTCTTCTGCCTGGCATTAATCCCGGCCATTGTTGCCAGGGTCTGCCTTCCGACTAAGTCTACTCCACTTTGCGCGATCTTTAGTGTCCTCCAGGATAAGTCCGTTGGCTCTCATGTCCTGCTTCACGACATCCAGCCATCGCTTCTTTGGGCGTCCGGGAGGTCGAGCTCCGGGAACAGACATATCAAGGCACTTTCTTCCGACATAGTCCTCAGATCGACGCGCGACATGGCCATACCACCTCAGACGACGTTCTTGGAGCTTATCCGCTACGTCACGGACCCCGAGACTACCTCGGATGAACGTATTGCGTATGCGGTCAGCCCGCGTTACGCCACACATCCACCTCAGCATCTTCATCTCCGTGACGTGAAGCTCCTTAGTGTGTCGAGATAGTGCTGGCCAGCACTCGCTCCCGTATAAAAGGACCGGTCGGATGATGCTCTTGTATATCTGTCCCTTGAGCTTGGGCGGTATTTTTCGGTCGCAAACCACACCTGTGACCTCTCGCCATTTGGCCAAAGCAGCGCTTATACGGGCTTGGATGTCGTGATCGATGCTTCCGGACTCGTGCAGGACGGATCCAAGGTACTTGAACTTCTCCGACTTAACGGCTGGTTCAAGCCCTATTTGAATGGTGCTAGAGTCCGGATTCCCGCAAGTCATGTACTCGGTCTTCGCCACATTTAGCTTAAAACCACCGTTCTCAAGCGTACCCTTCCAGAGGTTCACCTTACGCTCCAGCTCCAGCCGGTTCTCATCAACGAGCGCGATGTCATCAGCATACATCATTAGCCACGGAGGCTGGTCCTGGATGCATGCCGAGACTACATCTAGTACTACGTTGAATAAGAACGGGCTAAGAGTCGAGCCCTGGTGGACCCCAACAGTAATCGGGAAGGGCTTGGTATCGCCAACAGAGGTTCTAACCACGGAAGCGGAATTGCGGTACATGTCTCTGATAATGTCAATATATACTTCAGGCACACCTTTAGATCGCAATGCCCACCAGATGCATTGACGCGGCACACAGTCAAAGGCCTTCTGCAGGTCCAAGAATACCATGTGCAGAGCTCTCCTTTTCTCTCTGTAAGCCTCGATCAAAGTTCTGAGGGCAAAAATGGCGTCCATGGTGCCCGATCCCGGCTGAAACCCATATTGACACTCAGAGACAGTACACTCTTGACGGAGCCTGAGGTCGATCACGCGTTCGAAGAGCTTCATGGTGTGACACATGATTTTGATCCCTCTATAACTACCGCATTCCTGAACACTGCCCCTGCCTTTGTATACAGGGGTGATGCAGCTAAAACGCCACTGATTAGGCATCGTTCCAGTGTTCAAGATGCAGTTAAAAAGATCAGTAAGCATGAGCACACCAACAGAGCCCAACGATTTCCACGCCTCGATCGGTATGTCGTCAGGACCCACCGCTTTTCGGTTTTTCATGCGGCGAAGACAATCTCGAGTTTCGTCAGGCCATTTATTGTATGAGCTCATTTTGAATATTTTTTCCGATATAGTCGTCTTATCCTTTTCTTGGAACAGCTTTTCAAACCATTCCCTAAATTATTCCATTTTAACATGCAATCTTTGTGCTGTTGACTAGATTCATGAGACTTTAGATAATCACCCAAGTTTTACCAATCACACACTCCTTGATTTGATCCAATCTTTGTATACTTGTATCTAGCCCGAATATTCGACACAGAAGGCAGTAAACGGCATCCTTTGTTTGTGAAAAATCATCCAGCGCCTGTCAAGCTTTTCACCGCTAACTAATTAATTTTTCAATTATATTTTGAATGAATGAATTCTATATTTTACTTAACTAACTTTATTTTAAATAAACGTTGTGTTATAACCTTAATAAGCAATTAAGGAACAGAATCAAAAGTTTAAAATAAAAAAAATATAGTTTAAAAAATCTATATTTTTAAAAATTTGCTTGGGTTGTTGCGCGAGGCCCCTGCAAGAGCGAGGCCCCGGGCGATTGCCCCGTTCGCCACCCCCTAAGGCCGCCCCTGGTTGTTAGGCTTCACTTTAACCCTGCGGCATTTTGATTCAACTTATGAGACGAAATTGAAATATTTTCTTATAAGGATTCCGCTGTTAAATATTTCTTTAGGAAAAAGACTATGACAGAATTTCCTCGTATTTATTCTATAATAGATTTTTGTAAATCGTATGTTGAAAAGATCCAGTTCGTTTTATATACATGTGTGTTATTTTCTACGCTTCGATTTTCTTTTAGCGAAAATAATTTTCGTTGAAAATTTTTGGCCGTTTTTTTTGTTACGTGTACGGTTTGTCTAGTTATACAAGTTAGTACCAATAGTACAAATTTGGCAAATTGACAACGTATATGTTAGGAAAGTATTAAAAGAACAATTTAGATATGAATAATTAAATTTAAATGTGCACATATAGTTACATACATACTTTAAAACTCTTGTCAGATAATTTCATTCACATAGACTTAGGATTTAGAAGTCCATGTAGGTTAAATCCCGTACGATTAACGAACGTAAGTAAATGTCAAAGGTAAAGAACCTCTTTGTTTTGAAACTTTTACGTGAAAACCTTTTTTCTTTTACATGATAGATTTCTGTAATAATGGTAAAACCGACTTTAAAAAAATACTATTCCAAAACAAATTGATATGCACTAAAAAGTAAAAAATAATTGCGTATTGTTCTACAACGTAATAATCAACTAACTTTTTTATTTTATTTAGAGATCTCCTTAGTAAAATGAAATGAAATTGCTATTGTTATTTTTGGAGTCCCACATAACCTCCTGGTGGTATGCGTCAATGCATTTTCCGACGTTAAAAAATACTCGCGTATCCGGATAGCCTATAAAAGATTCGGCCCAAAATGGTTAATTTCTTCCTAAGAATTGAAGAGTTCCGTTCCTTTGTCATGGATCCCATAGTCAGAACCTAACCAAACTCTCATCAAATATTACCCTTGAAGTACACCCTTTCGAATAAAAAAAGAATCATCAAAATTGGTTGGCGAGATATTGAGTTATTCGTCCATTTGTCGCAAACATACTTAATGATAATTTAAGACTTATATGGTTTGCTCATGAATGCCACTGTCAGAACTGGATGAAATTAAAATGGGACCACACGAGAAGCACAAGCTTTCAAATAAAAAAAAGAATCATCAAAATCCGTTCACCCAGTCGAAAGTTCTGAGGTAACAAACATAAATAAAATAAATAAATACAGACGAATTGAAAAACTTCTCCTTTTTGAAGTCGATTGATAAAAATGATAACAGTTATTTTATTTACTGTTACTGTTTCTTTACATTGTCAAGAATAATCAATTCCAAGAAGAATAAGTTAAGACTGAAAATCTGACTTACTAAACTGTATGAATTATTAAAACTATTATTTAAATATTACCGAAATCTGTGCTGAATGTGTACTGAGTGCGCTTAGGTTTTTCGTAGGGTACTAGAACTTTTTAATTCTAAACCTCTATCTATCACCACGCTTGAATATGACTAAAAAAATATGACGCAAATACAAATTCAAAAATTAATTATGTAGACCACGCGCGTTAGTTCCACTTCCCGAAATTTCGGAATCAGGACCGACCTTCATTTTGATCTTATTGATATTACCCACGTCAATGTAACGGACCCGCGTCTTTCAATATTCCGATGCCCCACATACTGGGAATTAAAATATTCAATAGTCAATACTAACGACTCTTCTCACTTTGGTCAATCTTTGTCACTAGGGAAGTAGCTTTCAAACAATAGTTCTGGTTTTCAACTCTTACATCTGAATTCATATTTAATGATTATGTAATATAACATGTCTCATACATTTAAGACACTAAAATCATGTAGCTCTACGTTTACTTTTTTCATACAGTAGAAAACGAAAGGAATCATACGTTATATATTACTCATATCAATATTATATATATTATTAATACGTCGTACTTTATGTGTATTGGTTGGGTTCAATGGCGGTCGTCTGTGAAGGCAGTCTCGCCCATAAAGTACCTACTCGTAGGAAGGACCAATAATTCGTCAGATTGTACCGGCTCCACAGATTGGCAAACTGCAAACGGATGGACCGTCCGTGATTCTTGATTCATTCATGATTTCATATGCGAATGGTTAGCAATTTAAGTTCTTCAATACGAATAAATTTTGTGTTTTTTCCATTATTGAAGTATTTACGACGATCGTTCTTACGTAAATATCTATATGATATTGTTATCTGCTTGCCGTAAACACTACGTTCAATGATCTGTTAAGTTATCGACTATTTGTACTTAAGTGTTTTTATCATTTATATTAGTTCTTTATATTTGGTTTCTTTGTCATATCTTTAGGTATTTCATTATAATATACCTCATAAGTGTTTTATTTATTGAGTGTTCGTAAAGTTAGTTCGTCGCTCAACCGTGGAATTTTCATAGAAATGATTAAAATCGATTCCAAGTACATCTGAACATGCGATGTTTCGAGTAATCGATGATATTGACCATTTAAATATACAAGTTGGGCCGCGTGTTTTAGAGTTAATAACTAAATTCATAGGGATATTATTTTTTATTATTATTGTTACTCAGTTAAAGCTTATATCAACTACGATTATGCAAAAGTATATTAACATGTATTTTTAATTTTATTATTTATTCTAAGGTACATAATAATAATAAGTCCCTATTTTTATTTTAAGTAGCACCGCAGAGTTTAGTTTTTTCAAGTCATAATTGTACTATGTATTCTTAACGTTTAATGTAGGGTAAATATTATAAATATAAATAAATTCTGGGTAGCAACAGCGTCGGACGAGACTGAATTTCCAAAAAAACTGTTGCTAAGTTCGTCGGGTATTTTACGAGGCGGAATTCCAAATTATGCCCTTGGGATCGACTGCGAAAGATTTTATGCGGTCCTTTTTTGAAGGTGGTTTTTAGTAATTTATTTCGTTGCTAATATATTTTTTCACGTGTCAATAATAAGGACTTTATACCCATATACTATTCTTTAATACACTTTAACAATATACAGGAATTTAAATACAATGTTTGTTTGCCAAAATAGCATAGTCAACTGTTCATACAGTTGTCTAACGAATTCCTAGATAGGTCATAGGGCATAGACAGGGCATGCGCGGAGAGACCATGCGACTAATTCGACTGTTATACTTATGTACTTCTATGTTTTTTATGACAGCTAGGAAACTATGACAGGTATAACTGTTAACTTATTACGAGTTTGCAGTTCAATTCTATTAATTAGTTAATTGCTTCTAAGTGTACTGGTAAAGGACAGATTAGCTACCAATGTCACGTAGAGAAGAGAAGTCACGTAAGGTACCTATTAGATGAGTTTGCAATGTAAATCAGTATTTTTGATAACCCATCCATTTGCTACTATTTCCGATAAACCAATGGGCGATCGCCTGCTATATGAATTTTTATACTTTGATTATAGTTAACTTCCCGATACATCACCCTTCAATCATGACCTGATATTTTCCGTTTATTACAGATTCCAACCGCGTCAGCCGAAGGCCATTGCGTGTGGTATGGCGTGTGTTCGATTGACAAAAACAAAAAAACAAATTGCTACTACGATGGTCCAGCGAAGCCGATTGAAAACAGCGCGAAGGTAAGCTGGGGTTTTGTTGCATAAAATACCTTTTATTTGGACCTGTAACATAAAACTTGTTTCGGTTTTTGCATGACTTGATTTGTACAGATTATGCTCATACGCAATGTTTTATCGGTAGTACTACCAGGATATAAGAGTTTTGTAAGATAAATCTACTATTATATAACAACTATTATATAACTACTATACCATGTTGTTGGTAAAATACTAGTGTTTGTACATTCTACCACATATATTTTTAGTCAGCAAAGTTTCTATTTCTCGTCGTAACATTTTAGCAGATATAAACATAATATTATGATGTTGCATCATAAAATATAAGAGCTTGTATATTTATTTTAAAAAAGTAAATAATATATTATAATTAAATTAACACTGAAAATTTGCAACTTGAAGGAGATTGATATCATCTTGCAATATATGTATATTGCAATTACAGTGTATACATGTACGAGTATGTATATGTGAAGCTGTAAAGTTTGATATCAACAATAACAAGACTTAGAACGATATTGATGATAAATCAACATTTTAAGTGAAACGTAGTTTAGATATATCGTCAATAAAAAATGATTTTATCGTTCAATATATTTTGTACATTGTACATATTTTTATCTTTCAATATGTATTATAGGTATATATAGTTTTGAACTTTAAACAATTATTAAAGTAGGATATAGGATGTGGCTTGGGTCAAACCATTTAGATTTACAATAATAATTAGAGGCCTTAATAAAGTTCATATACCGTTGATCAGTTCATTTGTATGAATATGTTCTAAATAATTAGAGTATGGAATTTTGTGGTTTTAACCAGAACGGTGTTTTTTTTCTATCGCGATTAATACCATCATTGCTTAACTTATATTAGGGTTTCAATTTATAGCCTAAGTAATTAAAAAAACTTAGTACTTTCTCTATATATTTTTTATATTATTTTCATGACTATCATGCATTAACTTAAAAAACTTGAAACTTGTTGAAAGCTTACCGGTTACCATATTTTAAAGTGTCGCCTAAATATCAGCTTTTGACTTTATTTTTTTTTAGTTTTATATTCCATCATAATGGGGTTATTTTTATTAAGCTTTTATTTTGTTTCAGTTAATTTCTTACTTTTAAGAACTCATTCTGTGTTGCTTCTCATTAAAAAGCTTTATAGTTTATTTCATGTATTTATAGAATAATCTACTACTTATACTAATAAAAAGTCACGTGCTGTCAAAATATTACTATTTTCCACCAAATCACATTTTTTGGAAGAATGAAAAATATGGGAAAAAGTAGCTGACGTATCACCGTTTTATTTATTTAGTTTCAAGGTCTTCATAGTCTCAAGGACCGAACAAAATAATTGACATATTGTACTTTGTCACGAGCTCTTTCTGATATAGGAAATTTATAAATTGCACTGTATAAATGTGTAAAGCTTTTCCCTTTTTAATCCTCAAGGGCGATTCTGCTGGGCACAAAGTGGGTCAGCCTCAGCCACGAGGTTACCTCGTCTGTAAATCTATATTTAGCATATCCATGCAATTGTAACGTTAAACAAAGCCTACGTTCATATTACGTAGGTATGTGAACATTAGGAGTTTGACCCCATCACGACATTCTTGTAAAACAAAGGCAACATTGACGTACAAAATACGTTTGAAGTTGCCGGAAAACTGTTTAATTTCCTGAATGTCTCTTTGATTTCATCCGATAAGATGATAAAGGTTTTTCTTAGATCCGTAAAATACTTAAACAAAAATTATGTTAGAGATACAGACCGACACAATATGATCTATCTATCCAGAGATGTATGACTGGCTCAGATAACGGATTTTTGTATTATTATATAAGAACAATAGAAACGTTAATATCAGATATTGAATAAAATACTTGACAGTATTAAAGTACTCAAAAGTAGTAGTGTTATGGACTATTCAGAACAGACGCAGGTCTGATTTGTAATTTTACGAATAATGCTAACATTTGTATTTTATTGTTTTTTGGAGTCAAAAAATCAGTTGAGTAAATATTTCGTCAATGCCACGTAGATGGAATTATTTACAGTATTCATTTTTGATGTGCTTGTTTGCATATTATAACCGTTAAACGTTGAAAATAATTGTCAGTTTTTGATATTTCTTGAAGACATAATATATATGCTTTGCCGCAAATGGTCTCAAGAGAGACGATTACTCTTCGTAATTTTTACGTTGAATATTAATCAAAGCACACATCAAAGCCATTAATAAACGTACATTCTTTCATTAATTGACCACTTCACATGATATGATTCTAGAATATAATACACCAATTGTTGTGCTTATGAAAGTACGAAAACATTAAAGTTTTTAATTTTCAAATTGGTACACAAATAATATAGATACCTATAGACAGTGGTAGCCCAGTGGTAACACGAGTGATGCGGGTTCAAATCCGGGTCTTGCACGTGTGAGATTTTCATGTGCGAATCTTGTCTAACATGATTAATACTTGTCTGACGGTGAAGGAAATCATCATGAAATCTGCATGTCTGAGAGAACCTAGCAAGTTTTCGAAAGACATATGAAGTCCGCCAACCCGCACTAGGCCAGCGCGGCGCGGTGGACTATGGTCTGATCCTCCTCGTATAGAAGGGAAGCCCGTGGCCAGCAGTGGGACGTAAAAAGGGCTGATTTTAAACATTGCCACGCATTTGATTGTTCATATCATTACAAAAGATAGTAATATGTTAGAGGATTTTATAACAACATTTTAAAATGGCAGAAATTGTTACGTTTTAGATGTTTCACGATATCTTCGACGACGATAACATAAAGTTGAGAGAGCGATAGGAAGTGACAGTTAAGACTAATGACATTAAACATCTTCGTTGATTGTAAAAGGTTACAAAAAATTGGTTATACCCCAGACGTCATATTATTAAAAAATCTTTTAACACAGCTTAAAAAACTAACACATTGCTAACATACAACGCGTATCATCATAATATTGTAAAAACCTCAACGATGTAACGGCAGCGGATTGCTGTATTAGTGAAAAAATTAATCTCATCTCATCTCACAGTGAACGTCTCAAGGCCTTATATTATATTTAATTAAAACTCTTATAGTATTATATTATTAAATGAACAGGTTACCAAATTTACCTACATACATATTTTATACAATATTTCTTTGTCTAACTATAGCAACTTACGTCGTAATGGATTAATGAAACCAACTTATGATATTACAGATTTTTCTGGAGGCTTTAAAACCTTCATTTTTAGATACAATGATTTGATGTGTGTGCTAGACATGTAAATTTGTAAGGACAATTCGAAACCTGATCATTGTTTTTCGTGGGAATTAAGGATTCTTTTGTAGTAAAAGGTATCCTAAATGTTGACCCGAGTAGTAAGTTATCACTACACACAATTTTATTAAAATCGGTACATTATTTTTTGAGTCAAACGCGAACATCGAATTCGCAAAGTTACTGGTTTGTTATAGTATAGATTTTTCAATCAATGTATTTATTTGCATGGATTTCGCCACATGACGCGGGCGTTTCGCCAGCGAGCGTAATGTTGCATGCAGACTGGAATTTGTATCTTTAGTGCGTGCAGTAGAGAATATACTGTGTTGTGTCTAACATGGCTTATTGTTTACAGCAATGATGTGGTCATTTCTAAAGCGGAATTCCTTTATGTAATTCATTGATAAGTATGAAAACATGAACAAAGGGATTTTGATTTATTACCACGGTATTTTTGTTATTATTACCATTTTCGTATCAACTTTATGCCCTTATCTTAGATATTCAATATGTTTTTAAATGGATTCATTATAAGCAAATTATGTACATAAAAATATATAATGTAGAAAAACAAATGTACATACTGTCGTATTTATAAATATTACTTTTAGGTTTATATTTACACCTAACCAGTTATATAGATGCCAAAAAAGGGCCAACGATAGAATTTTATATGTACTACTATACTCACTCTTGCAGCCAGACCGATTTTTCCTTCAAAGTACATAATATTCTATTAATGTTTGTATTTGTTATTAAACGTTGTATTATTATAAAACATTGTTAAGCTTCGTCAGTACTATGATACTCTATTATTCCTTAGTCTGAGACTACATATTAAATATTATGTATATTTATGTTTATACTGACAATTATTTCACGCGTGAAGGCTGCATGTGTGGAAATGTACAAGACCTTGTTTTTTAGTTTTGTTCTCTTAATTTCTGATTGACATTAAATATATTATGTATAAATTATATTTTGTCTTATCAAATATTTTCAAATAAACTTTTAGGTGGTTCTGCAATTTCTTGATAAAATGAATACATTAATATTTATATTTGTGTACAATGTGCATAAATATTTAAGAGTATATATACTGTATGGAATATAATTTCTCGTTTTTCATCTATTTTAAACATACCTCTAGATGTCACCACTTTTAGATGCGTTATATATTTTTGGATATAAGCATATATTGGGCTTGCACATCCATCTTTGGTAATAAAGATACTCTTACAGATTGTTCCCAGCATAGCAACGGCGCCAATGACATTATAATTGACGTCAATAATGTTCACTTAGCAATATTAATTGAAGCGTAGATACATACGTACAAAAAGGCATGCGCCTCATTGAACCCCATAAACGTATCAGACGTTTGAATGCAATTCGATCAGACCTCGTTACTTTCAACCAACTCAGTAGATAGTTTTTAAATGAATATTGGATTATTTTAATTACAATTTACATTGCGATTCTTTTACTTTGCCTATTTAAATGCAATTTTATAAAACGAATATATACAGTTCGTATTTACTACAAAATGTATAAATAATTGAACTTTGATGTAGGAGAAGCGAAAAATAAATAGTTAATGATGATTTTAACCTTGAATATTTGTGACGTGTCTATTCAAAAAATATGGGTACTTGTAACATGTACATCATATTATATATCCTTGATATTATGTTATTTGTTAAAAAAATTTCCTGTCATCCACAGACTATTATCCTGTTTATATTTTTTATATTTGTAATATATATTTAAAAATATACAAAATATACAAAGGCGTTTGTAAATTATAAATAAAATAATGTTTTTTCGCTGTTATTTTAATATTTTCCTTCTAATAATTCGAACAATTCTATTCGAACAAACGCTTTACAGCAAACGGGATCTGACTTAGGGCTAATCCTCACAATAATGCACGAGTCGTGAAATGAGTCAGATTGTACCTAAGTATAATATGAACCTGATACAGCTTTACCAGACCGAGAAAGAGAACGGTATTATAACCTGGATAGGCCCTTAAGTGTAGAGACATCTTAAAATTGGTACATGGTTATTCCAGGTAGTTGCAACACACGTAAATTATACTACAATTGTTGTAAAATATGTCATAATATATCAGTATATAATAAAAAGTGTTTTTATCGTATCTAATTTTCTTGGCTTCATGATATCTGCAATTTTTGTTATTAATAATAATCTTCTATCCATTATTATTCGCTTATAAAAAGTTATAATGTTACGCTATTAAAGCTAATTTTTTCGCAATTTTTTTTGGTTAGTTTACGTGGCCCTGAAACATTAAATACAATAATAGTGTGCACAGAGTGGTTAACGTTCATCTGTGCGTTAATAATTCGCCATTTTCTTGTGTCGGCTATCTTATTATCGGTCGACTGTTATAGTAATATGCGCCGTAGGACTAGAGGTGAGGCGTTAGTACATAATTGTATTTAGGTATTTTAGTTGTTTAATTATACCATAACGTCTCAGTCTAACAGATGGCTCACCAGCCAAAAAACTAGTAGTTTTTTTTTGGTTGATTTCCTGTTTATGCTACTGTCGCTACTTCTGCTATGCAGATCGTTTACTTTCTTTAAAATAGTAATACCTACTAATAATATTATATTCTTTTGTATTTTCGCAGCTTTAGATATTTTTAATTATTCATAATTAATTTACTTACCGGAATTACTAATAAATATTCTATTAATATTCATACAATAATATTTTATGTAACATTGTTGTGTGACTTCATGTTTAGTTTTATGACATTTTATATTTATATTATACCTTATATTAGATTGAGTATAATGTTTACGATGCAATTCCCTTTGGGTTACTCAGAGATGGATGGTTGATGGTCACATTAAACAAACTTAACGAATGTCTTTAGGGACTTATGTCTCTACGCTAGCCTATACGTGTTTGATCTATGTCACCACGCAAGCCTTTAAAGGACCGGGCCTTTAAGCCCGTAAAATTTTAAGAGTTGCGAACTTAATAAAATAACTAAATATTATAATGAAGTCAAATTTTACCATTCAAGAAAACATAAAAAAAGACAAAAATACAAGATTCGCATATTGGCGGCCGTATCGCTAACCACTACACACACTATTTTTATATGTTATATTACACCACAGTATTTTTTTGCTAATTTACAGCCAAAATTTTCATAATGCAATAGGTGACCTATGATAGCCAAGTTGCAATACAGTTAGATGAGTATAACACACGTGTACGTGATCAGCATTGTAGTCAGTTTGCTTGAATGAAGAAGATCCTTAGCGCAGAGGTCGTATAAATTAAATAACTACCTACTTGCTGAGCAAGTTTAATTGTATTTTAATTAATATTAATGTATAATGAATTTGCTTAAATATTTAAAAGTTGTTTTGAAGCAAAAACTTACTTATGGACATATATAAAATTTTTTTTCGTACCGTTCTGGTTTGTTCCTACATTTTAATGATTAGTATAGATTTCTCAGAGATGAAATATTTATCCCTCAAATAAAAGCATCCTATATGTTGACGCGGATAACCAACTGTATGGTTGATACCAAATTTTATTAAAATGTGTCCAGTGCAGTGATTCTGTATCAATGACTATCTTAATGTTTTTACAAAGATATCTTAGGTAGGAGTTAGAATTTTATTATAGGACATAATATATTTTCTATTTGTAGAAAAGAAAAACATCAAAGAAAAATTTAAATCTGTTCTTAAATAAATCGACAGGTTCATGTGAGTTGATATTATCTGCTTTTTAAATAGGTTTTAAGAAATCATTATGTGTTTTATTAGCATAATGTGCGTAATTATAGGTTTTTTCAAACAAATTTTGTGAGCTACACAATTTTTTATTGTGTTCAAATTCTTCCTTATTTCGATAACATGCATTTGGCAGTGCTCGTGATATCAATTAACGCTAGACGTGCTAAATATTTGTAGGTAACTTTAACTTTAGCAACCAAGCCTATGTGAGTGGTAGTTTCCGTGTTAGGCATATAGCTCAATTATTTTTACATAAAACTATTTGATGTATTTACATACTAGTTCCGTTGCTAACTTCCGTTAGAATGTTATCTGTTCATTATTTGTTTAGGCTAGTGAATAACAGGTTTTTAGTTATAACGGAAATAAGCTATATATGTAAATAACATTGGTGCCAAATGACACTTTATGATTAAAAATTTTCCATAATATCGTAATTTATTAATATCAGTCAATCACTGTTAATGAACGACTTATCTAAGGATATATTTAAAGCCATTCAAACATTTTGTCACTAGAGTTCATTAAATATTAACGAAGGTGAAAACTAAGGATTTTTCTTTAATTTATTTTTTAAATAGACACTTCAACGACAATTTGTATTTCATTAAGTTTTAACGGTGAGTATAGAATGTAAAAACTGTGAATAACAAAAACAAATCTATGGGTACAGTACATTTTCCGGGAGAAAAAGTAGTCTATATGCTATTCCAGACTATAATCTTTCTCTTTACCAAACTTCGACCAGATCTGTCCATCCGTCCAAACTTAACTAAATGGAATTCATAGTAGGAATATAATGGGATATACAAGTATGGTCACTTTTAGGCAATAAAATAGTACTAACACAAGGTTGTATGTGTCCGCGTGAAGGACTAAACAAATAGCCGCTCACATCCAAATAAAAACTTTCGCTTTTATAAATAAGTAGCTTTAAAGCGGGCGAAGCTGCGGTTCCTCTAGTAAATGTGTACATACATTTTTGTGTAAAAACTTGACAAATTATATACTTAATATCTTCCTCGAGAACCACTAATTCATTGGTGACAACAGTATGAAAATCGGTCCAGTAGTTTTTGAGTTTATCGCGAACAGACAGACAGACAGAAGAGACGGCAGAGGATTTTGTTTTATTATACGTAGTGATATAAAATCTCATGGGATTTTGAACGCACAGTGCTCATGGATAGTGGCATCTAAAAATGAACATTATGTAAACGCTTACACTGTCCATTGGTTGTTTCAATCACGCCACTGTTCACATTATATACATATACAATTAAACATGATTATAATGTATTCATTCTCATACGAGAATGCAACTTTGTTATAAACTGCAAAGCGTTTAAAAGATGTAAAATTTTATTCAATTATAGAGTTTATTTCGACGATATAAGGGATGAGGTTGTGCGATTCAACCGCGAATTAAATATCAATCCCTCGTTATTATTATAGCTCATAAACTAGGTATATAACATATTTTATCTGTAAAATTATTATGGTAATAGCAATGAGCACACACGGAAAATTATTCTTTACTAGATTTTCCCGTAACTTCTTCGTATGATTCATACAGAATGGCAATAAACTGTAGTCCCTATTATTCAAAGATTGCATCATGGGATAAGCTTCTAAAGTTAACAGATAGAGAAACTGTAAATTTATTACAAACAATAAAATCAACTATTAAAACAATGCAAAATATTTTTTATATTATCTCACACAAGGCATCAAATGTTTAAAATAATTTTCAGCGAAAATATTTTGGAATTTTTCATTTTGGACGTTTAAATATAGAGGAAAAAACACAACGACTCACATTCCTATATTATCTGAGAAGTAGAAACAGAGACATCACCACAATGATAAAGAGTTTTGTTTATGCCTTTTGGCTACATGACGAAACTCAAGTAAATCTTATAACTACTTTTATGCAACAAATTTTATTATTATGTCTACATTTTATCTATAAAAATTCAATATTTAGGTAAACGCGGGTTGTTATTACTTATTAAACGCTGACAATGATAACTCATTATGATATAGTTGTAGTTCACATAATCTTACACGTGCCAACTGCCAAACAATGCTGAGGCATCTACTATTGTAGTTTAGTTTCTTATTTTTATTAATTAAATTGGTTTTTAGATTTTGTGTTTGTCAAAGATTTTATGGATAGTCGTCTTTGTAGTATGTGCAGACTAAGAAATACATACGTTATATATTATACTAGTATTTAAAACCTAGTGCATAAATTAATAAAATGGCTAAGTCCGAGTACATTCCTTTTAGTCTCTGTATATTTGTAAATCTGTTCCTTATCTGCCGCAGGATAGCACTTGTTTTAGACTTTTGGTCTCTAAGACCGTTACAGACAGTCTCCAAGCCAGGCAACAAAAATCAAAATAAATCCGCGATATACCTAGTTTTAATTAAGGTTCAATTTCAACCAATTTGTGAACACTAATATAAATAAATTGTAGGCATGATTAAATGCGTATTTATAAATTTCAAATTTTTCAATGCATTATTTTTATTCAATAACAATAACATCAGTTTAATAGCATTCATTAAATAGCTAATTTTGCTATAATGTTTTTTTAAATATAGGAAATAAGTACTTATATCGTAATGATATTATGCCAAAATATGTTTTTAATTTGAATATTGTGAGAGGTTTCGAACATCGTCCTTGCTAGGTCAATTAAATTTATATTTGTCGTATTAGCGTTATTCCCGGTTCCGCATGTATGTAACATTTTTTTATATGTGTACATCATAACGCATCTTTATGTCATAACGCCCACCGAAAAAATAGAGCCTTCATATAAACTTACGACTTACGAGTAACACATCCTAATAGCCGAATCCCCGATTTCGATTAATTAGAAATTTGATTAGAAATTCCCGAGAAGATCCCGTGACAGTTCTTATTTACTTACGCTAAAGGACGATTTTACAATAAGATCCAAAGTGTAAAGAAGTTTTATTCTGAAAATAATAATATGTTAGCTATTGCAATTTTATGACTACACAATATAATGATATTGCTGTTATTTAACGGCGATATTTCTTATTATCTTCATTAAATTACTTAATTTAATTTCTGCTTGGTATTATGTTGCTATAAAATACTTATCTAAACATATACTTACGATCAATTTTTTTAACGACTACATACGTATATATTTTCTGCTTGAAGCATTTGATTTTAATTTTCTTTATATTATTAGAGAATTATTATGTTGATTATAAATTTGAACCTAATTTGATTCAAAGTCGAACCCATTGTATTCTTATCTAAATGTATTTTTTTTGTTTGTGTTACCTTGTGCGTATATAAAACTCCAAAAACATTTGAACTAATATCTTATATACCTTTTGGTTTTCGTTTATGAGATATATCATACAATTTTTAGATATTTTTGCATTTTTATGCTTAGCAAAGAGAACCTGTTTAGCTTAAAATAATGAAATTTTTCTTTTTCATATTTTTCGACTCAAATTGTCGGAACTTAGTATTGTATTGTAAAGTATTATTAAGTAATAACATATTTTATATAAATAAATATTAAAAACAAGAAGAAAGTATTATATAATCATAACATTTTTTATAAAACGTGATAAATATTAATTAAATAGAAAGTCTTTATTATATTTTTGAAGTTATTAGAAAGTAACTACTTTAATTTTGTGAGAACCACAATAGATTTAAATTACCTATTCCGTGGTGAGAACTGTCTTATAATACAATATATAATATGCGTGAGTGTGCGTTCTCATTAGTTCTTAAACAAGAAAATAGAGTTAATGGTTTTTTTTCCATGAAATATTGTATGACACATTATAGATAAGTGACGTAAAGGTTGTCCATAAGCAATTTACAATTAGTACTGATAAAATTCTATTTGTTGTCATTTTCGTTGACAAGTCGCGTGTTTTCCAACGCAATTCGGACTTTTAAAGCATGACGTAAACAGAGTATATAAATTATACTATGACGTAAAGTTTCGAAGAATTTTTAACAATAATATTATATCAAAAGTAGCAGAATAGTTTGTCAATAAGTTCGACTAGTTTTTGTGTTATCTATAATTGATAAGATATTATATCGTTCGTTATTATTTGTGAACGTACTAGTAGCATTTAGACGGAAGTGAACACAGAGTGAAGAATTTCTATTTCATTAGTTATATCCGGAATGTTATAGATAAATATCAAATATAATGAATTTAACCTCAAATATTATATAATTCACAAAATTAACCTGTTTTTTGAATTCTTAAGTCTAAAATTAATTTAGAATTATATCACAATATAAGCTACCAATATAAAATATGAAACATGCCTTGTATTACGTGCTATTTTGAACTAAGTTTAAATTTTAATTCTTTCCTAGTTATACACGATTTTTTCATAATTAATTCATAATCATCTTTTTTTTCTAAACTTTATTTTGACTTTTGGTTTTTGAAGCGGTGCGTCGTCGCTTTACAAATGCCTTTACAATAGGTAATCATGTTCACGGGAATGACTTAAGGCTATTGAGTAATGAGTAATGCCTAACGTCTCAAATTCAATATTATATTTTTGAGTTTTTGAATTTTAAATAAAATTTTGATTTGATTTATAAAACTTCTTAAAATCATAAAAAAAATAATTTGCCTTTTTTATATATTTTTTTAAATGACTTCTTAATTATAAGACGATTTTATGTTCTTATTAATAATCGGTGTAGCTCAACAAGCGCTTCTGTATTTTGCTCGATAACCTTGAGGTCAGTTTCAGCACGATTAAGTTATAAGAACATAACAACGCTCGTTGATCTCCTTAGATACCATTCAGGCTTCGTGATTCATTATTTGGATTGATATTAATAATGTTACGTCTTATCTTTTAAATGCCAAGATTATGGTGTCATATTTGATTACATTTAGAATTACAAATTTTCAGAGCCGGTCGAACTCGATAGTTTGATTAGATAAAAACAATTACGAAAAAAAAATTATTGTTATTTTTAGTTCGTTATTTTTAAAAGATCGTCAAATTTGCATAACTGTTTTTAATTTAAATACAAGTATAGAGTTATATACCTACTACCAACCTTGCCCTAAAAGTTGTCTACGTAGTAGGCACAATTCTTAAATTTCTGATTATAGTTTTTTTTTATTTTAAATCATTATTTCTATGTACTCTGCCTCTAATAACTAATAATAAACAAAATTAGTGTCCTACTTATGCCATAACATACCATACCTGTTTTAAAAGAAAAAAAAAACAAATAGTACTTATTTTATTTTAATATAATATTCTTTTAAATTTTTCATTTTAAGTTTAATACAATTGCTCCTAGAACTCATGCGAATTTTCCTAGTTGGATTTGTATTTTAATTTCTAAAGTGGTAAATTATATATTACAGGAGCTCTTACATAAGTACTGTCCGCAACAAGCGGCAGGCAACGTGACGTGCTGTAACACGGAACAGTTAGTGAACTTAGATGACAAAATCAAGCCGGTGTTGATGCTCGCGAGGTGTCCTGCGTGTTTAGAGAACTTCCTCAAACACATATGCGCTATGACCTGCGCGCCTAACCAAAGCGATTTTATAAAGCCTACTGTAGGCCCATTCAATGGTAAGATAAAAAGATAAAAGATTTATGCTATAACTTATAATGTAATAACGATTGATTCCCCATCTAGTTTAGCTTAATTTTTTTTTGGAAATGAAAATTAATTGGAAATTAAAAACAGACACTTCAATTTTATTTACATGCATGGAGCACAACAACCAGTGGAGAAAGCGTCGGCACGTTTTTGTATTAGCTCAAAGTCATTCATTTACGGCGGGGGAGAGGTAAGCTTCGCCAGCTGTGATTGGGTAACGAAGTGACAACCAAGTGACGACTGATTCGTATTGGTCCGTATTTAAGCATGGAATTGTAATGATTGACTAAAATTCCGTCGCGTAAGCTTGATTTAGCATATATTTAGTGAGCGCGGAATCCCCCGCATGCGCTCTCCACTGATTATGTGCTCCATGTTTATATTTATAGATATTAATACATATATATTTAGCCAATATTATATATTTTCAGCAACCCACCAAAGAGTGACCGAGTTGGATTATCACCTCGGCGCCTCTTACATGAACAACACGTTTGACTCGTGTCGTAGTGTAAGTATGATAGAAAATTATCTTATTAGATTAGTAGTTTATAAGATACATAAATATTTTTAGTAATTTTCTGTACACAGATTAAATATATGAAAGATAAGAAACAATTAAACTATAACAGATTATGTGGAGCAGTGACAATAACCACTTACTATTAATATACTACTGTATTATTGTACATCACACAAAACTGATTATGCTTTAGTGCTTGTTCACATTAGCCAGTTGTCAGGTAGCCGGCGCCGGGTATCCCGCTCGTGTGAAAAGGCATATAAACTTCAAAATATAATTGTATTCTTATAGAACCTTTCACAAGAATTGGGCTCTTTTTAAAACACATTGCTTAATAATACAGGTCTTCCGGTCCTCTTAGTTGGTTTAGAACTTAGCCCCAATCCTAGTAAATGTGGACTTGCGTATTTGACACATACGTCTTTCGAAACGTACGTCCGATCACATAACATGTAGATTTCCTCACAACTTACTACAAGCAATTTGATTACCATTTGTGTTTGTTTCTATGTTTCCAATGGTTACGTGATCAGTAAGCTATAGTTAAAAGACAGTGGTAGCCCAGCGGTAACGCGTCGCTTGGATAACCGAGTGATACGGGTTCGAATCCGGGTCTCGCACCTCTGATATTTTCATGTGCGAATCATTTCTATCATGATTACCACTTGCCTTACGGTGAAGGAAAACATTGTGAGGAAACCTGCATGTCTGAGAAAACCTAACAAGTTTTCGAAAGGCATGTGAAGTCCGCCAACACGCACTAGGCCAGCGCGGTGGACTATGGCCTGATCCCCCTCGTATTGAGGGAGGCCCGTGCCCAGCAGTGGGACATTAAAAAGGGCTGATGATGATGATGATGATGAAGCTATAGTTACCACTGCTGTTAATTTATTATGATTATTCATAAAAATTGTATCCGCCGTCTTCATGTTGAGATATATGGATACGAATTATAAAAACATTCTTCGATGCATGCATTTTTTGTAATGATCTTTATGAATAAGTAACATTGTAGCCTTCTCAATTTCTAATACGATCTCAAATGTCGATATATCGAATCCATTTCTATCTTAGTATGTACGAAACTGTCGCATGACAATGAGTTGATAACATCGGGTAATGATGATGGAGATATAATAGAGCTTAACGTTAACGTTTGACAGTAAAAGTATAACTAATTGCTACTAGTAAAATGTTCAAACTTGAGTTCATTTAATTCATTTGACGAGTCCTATGTATAAATTATAAAAAGTATTTTCATATGTGTAGGCTAGTGGTAACAAACTTACTTGAGAAGCGGAGTCAAAATCCCGGTCTCGCATCTGATGTCATGTGCGAATCAAATTCCAACATGATTAAAAAAATATGTCTTACGGTGAAGAAAAACATTGAGGAAACCTGCATGTCTTAGAGACCCTAACAATTTTTCGAAAAGCACTTGGGTAGCGTGGTGGACTATGGCCTATGATCTTTCTTGCAGTGTAGAAGGGCTCCATACAAATGTATAATGATAATATCCTCAAGAACGATTCCGGCTATTGCGGTTAATCGTTGAGGCTACAGGAGATATTATAGTGCACAAGTGTACGCACAGACAAGTGTACACTGTGTTCCTATCACTCATATTCCGGTGGGATGACTACTCGACACGATCAGTGAGAGTTAAAGTATGCGCAGATCCTACGGTTTTAGATGTTCTCCTAGGCATGGGATTGAAACACCGCTAACATCCCAAATCCGAGCTGTTAATGAGGCTTTCTAAACAGTAAGACTTAATAAGTGAACTTGGCCCGACAGGACCTCCGGATGTGCGGCCGTACATGCTAACCGCTACAACACCAAGGCAGACATACTTATAAATAAGGATTACAACATATTTATAAATAAGGGTTTGAAAATCACAAAGTGTTCTTTTTATCATACAGGTACAAATGCCTTCCTCAAATCAGCGAGCATTAGACTTGCTGTGCGGAAGCTATGGTGCAGAATATTGCACGCCGCAGAGGTGGTTCGACAACATGGGCGACTCGTCCATAGATGCCGTGCCTTTCCAAATAAACTATCTGAGCGGGGATGAGCCGGTGGACGGGTTCATACCCTACAACCCCTCCACAAGGGGTTGTAATGTCGGTACTGAGGTAAGATACTAAACTATTCATGATATGAATTCAAATTTTTTGTTAAAGATTTCAATGCGTGCCAGCACAGATAACTTCGCCAAATTCACGTACTTTATGTTTTAAACGCTTCAATCAGTGGCATAACTATAGGGTGGCAGGGGTGGCAAAATGTCACGGGCCCCCGACCCAAGAAGAAACCCAGAAATAACCTAACATTTTTAACAAAATTTTGTACCAAAGTACTTCAAAATTATATACTTTTTCTGGGATGCCAGAGGGCCCCCGAAGAATTTGCCACGGGCCTCAGATAGTATAGTTACGTCACTGGCTTCAATATATAAATACTAGCGACTCACCCTCGTTTCGATAGCATAATATATGACAAAGACAATCTATATAAATAAAATGATAGAGGTCTGCAGTTGTGCGCGCATCACGGACAAACTACTGGATAGATTTCAATGAAACTTTCTAAGTTTTATTTCTTAGACACTTACAGCCCTTATCAAAAAAAAATGATTGCGATATCTTCATTTAATAAAAAGTTGTTAAAGTTTCAAGAAACAACGATTTGTATATGCACTGCGTGTTCAGTGATGTATGTTTCCTTCTCGCGGAGTAGAGGGGCAAGCGGCGCGGTGTAGCGCGCATGCGGGAAACTTTGTTAATATTTCAAGCAACGCGGACGAAGTCGCGGGTATCAGCTAGTCGAATAAAAATGTCTGGTGGCGTGTGCAGGGAGAGCCGGGCTGCTCGTGCATGGACTGCGAGGCTTCGTGCCCGGCGCCGCCGCCGCCGCCGCCGCCGCCGCAGCCCTTCGAAATCCACGGCGCGGACGGGTACGCCGTCATCATGGCCATCGTCTTCCTAATATTCACCTCGCTCTTCCTCAGCGGTGTCTTCTGCTGCAATCAGCAAGAGAATGTCGTCGGTAAGTCACCTGTCAAGTGGTTCTTTTTTTTTATTATAGTCATGGCAAAGGTTACTTTTTTTTTATATTCATAGCAAAGGTTACCGTTAGTGTGACAATATAGAATGTTTGACATATATCATGAAGGAGAGATAAATAGATTGATCTAAGTACATAGAGATCATCCATAAAGTATGTCACACTAATTTTGTGACTTTTTGACCCTTAATAATAAACAGCAGTTCCCAAATCAGATTTATTAATTAATTAAAAATAAAAAAAACAACATTCAACATTAAGTCAAACTTGTACTAATGGAAGTTACAAAGTCAGGACTTACTAGCATTTTAACACTTAGCTTAGGTATGAGATTCTTTAATGTGACATCACACAAGTAAGGACCCCTCCCAGTTCACACCTCTTATCACACAAAGTCAGTCAGAATGGGGTCAATGAAATATTGACTTACTTGAATACTTTATGGATGACCCCTAAAGGTTGCATATCATTGTATCAACCGTAGCTTTAAATACAAATCTTCAAAATGATAGTTTAAAAATTGCATTCTCACTTGTTAAGAAGGAAGAAAATAGTTGACTTAATAACTAAGTTCCATTTATAGCAGTATTCAATCGAACCCACTACCTTTGGTTTGAATAATTAATAATACATTTTCATTTGCGATTGAGGACATTATAATCTAAAATATATAATATTAATATGATTTGAGAATGAAAAAGTTATTATACTGTATATTTTAAATATTCTTTAATTAATTATACATACATATTATATAATGCTTATATGTCACTAACAGCATAAAAAATAATGTTATAATTTTATAAAAATTAACATTATATTTTATTATTATGTATGATTACTTTCTGTGTCACTAATAACACTATAGTAGTTTAGTTATTGGTTATGGTTAAAACATTGCAATGGTAGAATAATTGGTATAAACACTAATCACGCTATACTCTAAAATGTTTATAAAGCAGCACATTTTATTGGGTAAGTTGTACACTTTATATAAGTGCCTTACTTTCACTATACAGAATGTTCGGAATTTTGTAGACCATAGACAAATATAATGTTTTAATATATTTATTGTTTTAATTTTTCGATTTTTTTATATATATAGTTTGTTTTCTAAAGTATCTAGAGAAAATTAAAGTATATAGATAAAAGAATGATTGACGTTTGATTTGGTGAAGAATTTGCTACAGCTTTCTGAACATTTTGTTGGTATACATTTATTAAATTGTCAAGGTGTTAATATCTTATTGGAAATGACACTTTGTATTGCAATGACCATAGACAAAGAATGGTAAAATAACTAATAAAATTACAGATGTAAACATCTCTCATTCCAGCACTATGTAAATAATATATTTATCTTATTTATAAACGTTAGTATTACCTTCTGTCGATTTCTTAAGAATAAAGTTTTCACATTTAAAAAGTGTATCGTTAATTATAATTTTAAAATATTTAATTTATCTATTATTAAAAGCTTTTTTTTAAATTATCGACGGTTTAAATACTAACTTTTATTATTTATTAATATATTTAGTTATATTTACAATAATAATATACAGACAGACCGTTTGATAAAATTTATTCATAATAGTTTAGCTAGCTTTTACTTAATGTTAATATAAACAAAATTCACCGCATTGGAAAAATGAATAAAGAAAGCAATAAAGGACGGCCTGTCTTACTTTCTTTTGTAAGCAATTTGAAGAAGAAGCAAATAATGGGGAAAAAAAACCTACTAAAAGAGAAACATATATACATCTCAGAAGATTATCCTAAACAAGTTATCGAAATAAGAAAAAGTTTACAATCGAAGTTAAAGGAAGAAAGAAATAAAGGGCACACAGCATACATAAATTATGATAAGCTGATTATTAAAGAAAATAATACAACCAAAGACAAAAGAAAAAGGGAAATATCAATTTCGCCTCAACCTAACAGCCATCCAAGGAAACAACAGACATTTACATCATCTAAAGTAAATCGCACAAATGCTTTCGATATAATGCGAGCCAGATCTAACTCATTCTCAAACTCGGTAAGAAATAACCAATAGCAACTAGAAGCCGGCAAACGGAAAATCCAACTAAACGAACAAATAGAAAACGAAGTAATGAGAACCAACAACTCTCCTCCAAGCCGACTGGTCATCGTGGGGGAAAATGACCGCGACCCTCTAAAGAATAATTGTAACACACACAACAAAAAAGCTAATATTCATATAGCTACTTTTAATGCTAGATCACTAAGAACCCCAGAAAAATTAATAGAACTTGAAATTGCAATGGAAAACATAAATTGGGATATACTGGGAATCAGTGAAATGAGAAAACTGGGAGAAAATATAGTGGATAATGGAAAATACCTCTTACACTATAAAGGCGAAACACCGGGAATGTATGGAGTAGGATTTCTAATAAAAAAGCACATGGCAGATAAAATAGAAGAAATTAAAGGGATTTCAGAAAGAATAGCTGTTCTTAATATAAAACTACCAACACAGAAAGACAATACATCGTGGACAATCATACAAGCATACTCACCAACCGAATCTAACAAAACCGAAGACATTGGAAAAATTGAGGATTTCTACAAGGATTTGCAAGCCACCATAAATAATGGTTACAAGAATATTATCCTAATGGGTGACTTTAATGGCCAGGTCGGGGTATGCAACACGGGAGAAGAATACATAATAGGAAAATACGGATTTGGGAAAAGGAGCAATAACGGTACAAGATTAGTTACGTTTTCTATGGAAAACAAATTAAGCATATTAAATACCTTTTTTAAGAAAAAACCAACAAAGAAATGGACATGGGTATCGCCCAATGGACTCTATAAAAAAAAACAATAATATATAATGAAATAAATATTTTTAATAAAAAGGGTACTATTTTTAAAATCATTAATTTAATTTTTAATATGATTAATAGTATTTTTTTTACATTTATCTATTCATATCAAAAAAGATGATGTAAATCGTTTACCTTCTGTTGATTTTAAATAATTAAATATACTCGGGATTACTCATAAAATCCATATATGTAGTAGTATATAAGTATATAAATGATCGGTTATCTTCTGATGTTTCTAAATAATTGATTATATTCGGGATCAAAAGTACATAAAATCCATATATTTGTATATATATATATATGATACGGTCTGTCTGTGTGGTGTGGTGTGGGCGGGTACTAACGCGGGTGTGCGCAGAGGGCTGGGCGCGCGCGGCCGAGGCGCGGCGCGGCGGGCCCGAGACCAGTCCGCTGCACAGCCATCGCTCCAGTACGTACTGTTTGTGCACGTGTGTGCGTGTCTGTGTGCTTGTTTGTTTCGTTTATTGTATGTTATGTAGGTTTTGGACTTTGTTTTAGTTTTTTTTTAAATAATAGTTTTTTTAATACTAACTAGGTACCTGTCATTAGACAGACAGACGTTGTTCTGTCTTAGTTGTAGTAGTACTTGGGGTCATACACAAATGTTCATCAAAAATCGAGAATTATTTGTGCTTTCAGCTGATTTATGATCTTTTTTTAAAAGTTTATACTATTAGCTAACTAGGTACCTGTCATTAGACAGACAGATTTTGTTCTGTCTTAGTTGTAGTAGTACTTGGGGTCATACACAAATGTTCATCAAAAATCGAGAATTATTTGTGCTTTCAGCTGATTTATGATCTTTTTTTAAAAGTTTATACTATTAGCTAACTAGGTACCTGTCATTAGACAGACAGATTTTGTTCTGACTTAGTTGTAGTAGTACTTGGGGTCATACACAAATGTTCATCAAAAATCGAGAATTATTTGTGCTTTCAGCTGATTTATGATCTTTTTTTAAAAGTTTATACTATTAGCTAACTAGGTACCTGTCATTAGACAGACAGATTTTGTTCTGTCTTAGTTGTAGTAGTACTTGGGGTCATACACAAATGTTCATCAAAAATCAAGAATAATTTGAGCTTTTGGCTAATTTATGATATTTTTTTTAAAGTTTATTTAAACTATTAGAAAAAATAAATCACTATTAGACTAATCGATGCGACTATTCTCATATGGACATAGTTATGCAAACTAGAACCAACCCACAAAAAGTAACTTTCGAGATAATTAGATTTTTGTTTCAAAAGTGTGTAGAAATGTTTAGATAAGTTATTTAAGGTAAACGACTTAACAATGTCAAAGAGTAAGCATTGACGATGATATAGGATGACTAGATATTTAAAAAAACATATATTTAGTATTTGTTTTAGATCAAAAACCTGATGGTCCTTTATTGCAAAATTAGTGTTTTGTATTGTTTTATGGGTTGGTTCTTTGTAGCTTTGTGTTTTACAGGTTTTATAGGTAGGCAGATTAATTAATATAACTTTAAAATACTTGTTTTAATTATATTTTTATTGTGAGTTAAACGTTCATAGTAGTTCTACACATTAAAATCTATGAGTAATACACTGTTGTCATCATTCTACATTGCCATTGTACACTTCTACTCAAAATCAACTTCACCAGAGAACCTGTCCAAGTCATCTTCAACAGCCTTACATCCCGTTAATTTATTCAAAAAATTATGGGCATCTTTTGGGATAAGATGAAAAAAGTTTTTAACTCAGCCACCTTCGCTTTTGGGTTTGGTTTTCCAATATGCTAAATTAAGAATAATATAGACAATTCCCACACACGCAAAATAGGCGCTAGTCATCATGTTGCGGACAACAGCCCGTCTTAACCATAACCATTCTATTAGATTTGGTTAAAGAGCCTGTATTTCCTCTTAATAATTTCTTTTAATTGACTTCTCTGATCTCATAAATTCAAAAACTCATCTACTTTATCTACTTTCTTAATCATCGATCTATTTTGTTTTTTGATATGTCCAAAATCGGTTTTGATACGTTCATTAGGCAAGAAACTGTAGCCAGATACTAGAAAGCAAAGCCTGATTGCTTGAAGTGTTGGGTGATCGCTTAATAAAGCTTTCAGCATCAACGTTTTCTTTATATTTCGGGTTTCTTTCACGCCGTTGTCACGTCAATGGAGAGACATTACATGATTAAGAAGACAGGAGCCAACTTCTTGAGATCCCCTACCTGCTTCCACCACCCAAATGAGCCTGTTTGTTGCTTCCTGAGCGGATTTCTGAAGTGTAAGCCTAAAGTCGTCCCTTATAAAATACCACATTGGTATAAGTTGAAGGGGTAGAATTTTTTGCAGGTATCTTGCGCTAATTTCGTGCCACTAAGTGTGTTTTGCAATAATTCTGCTTTTTGCTTTGTATAAGCTGCTGTATTTGACCTGCTAGCAGAACCGGCCCGCTTCGCTGGACTTAAGTTAATATAAATTGAGCGGTTTTTATTATTTTCTAATAAAATAAAAGAAGCCTAAGTTTCTTCATATAAAATTAGCTATCTGCTTGTGAAGGTCCTGTCAAAATCAGTCCAGCCGTTCCAGAGATAAGCCGGAATAAACAGACAGACGGACAAAAATGTTTAAAATTGATTTTCTTATGTAAGTACCGTATATACTTTCATATATATTTTGTGAAAAGCTCTTAATTTGAAATTAAAAACGGTCAACTCAATTTTAGTTTAAATAGAACCAAACATCGTGGTTCCCTTTAACTAAAAAAATACAAACACAATGTGTCTTTTTATTTTTAACCAGAACCACGTAGCTTGGTTCTATTTTGCTTAATGAAAATGCTGTGAATCTATGGGTACCTTGCTACATGGGTCTTTTTAGCTTTTAAAAAGTGACTCAATTGAGGGTTGGTAACTTTGGCAGCTCTCATTATTTTGTATTTATACTATCTGAAGCATCTTCGATCTTCATTAATTATATGAAAGCTGATTCGTATATTCTATTGGTACCAATAACTCAATTTCAGCAATTTTGTGGGTTGGTTCTTGTTTGCATAACTATGTCCATATTATGATGAACTTACCAACGAATTGCATTATAAATATTTTTATTATATATGTACGTAATATAGCATAGTGACCCGTTTTGTGGGTAAAACACGGGGTTTTCCTTAATGTTCATTTTTGTACTTATTTATAAACCTTTTGTTCAATTATTATTATGCTTGAGTAGGTAAGTAGTGGTTAGTGTATTGCTAATTTACTATGTAAACCTCACCAATTGCAAATATTTTGTGTACCTTTATAGCTTTAAGCGTGTCTATACTTATATTATAAAGGGATAAAATTTGTTTGTTTGTTTGAAGGTGGATCGCTACCTCAGGAACTACTTATCCGATTTAAAAAAATCTTTTTTGCATTAGATAGCCCATTTATTTAGGAAGACTATGATATTACTATACATATCTTTACAAAGGCTATCTATTACATACTAAACATTAACACGAGTGGGAATAAATCGCTAGTTCTGTAGTTGAATCTGTAGATTGAATTATTTATAAAATTAATAATATTTATTAATAATATTAATTAATATAAAATTATTTTTTGTATGTCTGTCTGCCTGTCACTATTAAATTCATTAAAAGCTACAGGACTGATTTGAATGTAATTTGGTATGATGATAGCTTTTTGATTCGAGAAAATATCTCATATCCGACAAAATCTATATTAACCGCTAAAATGTATTGTTGTTATATATTTGTGTTTATGAAAAAATATTATTCTTTGTTTCGATTCAATTACACTAAAACGAGAGCCAAAACCTTCTTCGAATGTGATATGTTTTTTTTTCTAGAATTAGATTAAAAATATAATTCTGGAAATTTTTGCATGCAAATAATACTACTAACTGCATTTTATTGCACGATTATTTTATCTATATTAATACTGTATTTATTGTTTTTATTTACGTAAAGTACGATTTATTTATGTTATTTTTACTGTAACTTTAGTAGGTAGGTAGGTTTTGTATACTTATGTATGTTACTAATTTACTCTGAATCCACATATTATTTTACTTCTGTAGGATTTCTGGAAGACATCTCTTAAAGAGATAAGATATCCTTTGTCAATAACATAATGTTATTTCATTTTGTGTTACTTTCTTCATAAATAAATAAATAAATAATAAGTAAATAAATTGATTATTAATACAACAAGGTGTCGCGTCTGAGAACAACCAAGAGATGGCGACGAACCCGGCGTCGGTGGGGTGGGCGGCGGCGGGCGGCGATGAAGATGGTACCTTCCTGGAGCGCCTCGGAGCTGAGACAGAGACGCGGCTGGAGGACTTCTTCCAATGGTGGGGCTGCGCCATGGCCTCCAACCCCTGGCGCGTGCTGCTCTCTGGTCAGTCACCTTACTTAATGTCATCATCATCATCATCAGCCCTTTTTTTTTAACGTCCCACTGCTGGGCACGGGCCTCCCTCAGTACGAGGGGGATCAGGCCATAGTCCACCGCGCTGGCCTAGTGCGTGTTGGCGGACTTCACATGCCTTTCGAAAGCTAGGTTTTCTTAGACATGCAGGTTTCCTCACGATGTTTTCCTTCACCGTAAGACAAGTGGTAATCATGATAGAAATGATTCGCACATGAAAATATCGGAGGTGCGAGACTTAATGTGCACCGCTCATTTTCATTTGCCTTTAGAGTCCGGTCAGTCACCTTACTTAACGTGTTTATTTGCCTTTACATCTCGCCTTCTGTTGGCGGGAACCGCATTCGACATCCGTTTTGATTAGTTGATGAAGCCCGTTTGTGGACTTAATGTGTTCATTTGCCTTTGAAGCTTGCATTTCGTTGGCGGGAACTGCATTCGACAACCATTTTAATTAGTTGATGAAGCCCGTTTGCGGATTGTTTGATATTTTTTACTGTGCATTTGTTTTGAAAGACTGGGTCCCAGTCCTTGCTTTTTACGCCAACCGATGAATTTCATTGGTTGTCAAGCCGCGTGCAAGGAATGCATAATGGAACCCGCATGCCGTATTTCGACCGAGATTAAAAAACCTACTTTCGTTACTCGAAAGCCCGTTGGTCTCGGTTTTTGAACTGAGAATTTAGTCCACCAGTTCATATGTGGTGTGGGCTTATATGCCGCCATTTTCTTACAAGTCGACTGTAAGCCAACCAGGTGTATGCTGAGTGCTTTGACGAGCAAGTTTTTTTATTTTAAATTAAAGTATATTATGGTTTTGGCGCCAACTGAACTTGTTTGCTGAAGATCGTTTGCTTTTAGTTTACCAGTTAGGATCCATTTGGATGGTATCCATTATGCAAGCCCCTATTAAGAACTAAATAGCGCTGTTTGTTGATGTACAACATAATATATTTTATTCTCCTAAATATAATTTTTATAATTTTAATTTACATAAAATTTTATACTTTAAACGAGTTTTTTAATTAATATTTTGATTTTTGACGTTTCAATGTTGTACAATAAACATGATCGCGCGAGAAACGTCCAGAACAAGATTTAAAATACAACCGCGACAAAATTTGAAAAAATATTTTTTAATTATTTCATTTTATATATTAGAATTAATTTTTTAAATTATATTTCAGGCCTGTGTGTAATAATCGCCCTCGGTTACGGCATCAGATACATGGAGGTGACGACGAACCCCGTAGAGTTGTGGGCGGCGCCCAACTCGCGCTCGCGCCTCGAAAGGGACTACTTCGATTCACACTTCGAGCCCTTCTACAGGACTGAGATGTTGATAATTAGTGCCAAAGGGCTTCCAGACATCGAGTACAAGGCGCTTGATAATACTACTATTCCGTTTGGACCTGTCTTCAATGCAACCTTTCTTTTGGACGTTCTTGACCTGCAAAATAGAATTATGAGTAAGTAAATATGGTTAAACGACACTTTATTTCTCTTAAAGAACAAACTGTTTACTTATACAGACATTGAAATAAATAACTGTATCTAGTTTTATGGTGGATCTTTAGTTTATATGATAAGTTAACAGGCTAAAGGATAACATTAGCTACTTTTTATTGAGATTTGCTAGAGATATTCTCATTTTCACGAGAAAACGAATTATACACAGAATCCATAGTAACTCATTATGAATTTAGTTTTAACGTCCCCCTTCAGCACTCTGGGATCAGGCCACAGTCACCGCACTGGCCGAGTGCAGGCGGACTGAGCTAGGTTCTCTCAGACATGCAGGTTACCTCACGATGGTTTCTTTCACTGTTAATTATTTCATTCAGTCATTATCATTGGTACAGAGGTCGAAAAGTTTTTAGAATATTCGTTGGTCTGTCTGCGTCTGGATTACGAGGAAATTTGATTAAATTTGGTAATAGTACTTTCTTAGGTTTACGCAAATACTTGACATTATAAATGAACGTATTTGCGTAACGTTTTGAATGTAATCATTTTGTAAATTGTGGGTAGGTACTGTCTGTAACAAGTATATAACCCCCTGAGACGTCTAATACCTTAGTCTCTCCCGTGACCATGATTGCTGTAAAGCATTCGAAACGTCGGGAACCAAAAATCATAATAAATCCGCGACAAAATCCGAAAAGATAGTTTCATTTATAATGTGAATTTGGTAAGATGATAACTGGATATGTAGATCAACATATAGTAAACTCTTTACTATTGGTAAACATCTCAATTTTGAGAAAACTTAACTAATCGTTGCAAACCGGCGTAACAATAAGTTCCGCTCGCGAATGTTAGTATGTTTAAAATAAAGTGACTATATTCCATAATAAACGTTGAATCCAGATCTAGGCAACGAGACGATGCTCAAGGACATCTGCTTCGCACCAATAACGTCTGCGTTCAGCGGGCCGCCGCAAGCGGATAGCTGCGCCGTCATGTCCGTGTGGGGCTGGTGGCAGAACGATGCCAGCGAGGTCACCGACTACCTGGAGGATAACGCCTACCTCGGCCAACTGCTCACCTGTGCCCAGTTAGTGATGATTTTTTGTTTTTTTGTGTCAGTTGGTGGTTGTCCCGGGTTCGAGTTCCGCTGGGGAGCACGAATTTTCGTAGCTAATTGGTGTTTATATCACTATCACTACATAGTATAAAACAAAGTCGCTTTCTCTGTCCCTATGTACGCTTAAATCTTTAAAACTACGCAACGGATTTTGATGCGGTTTTTTTTAATAGATAGAGTGATTCAAGAGGAAGGTTTATATGCATAACTAGCGGATCCCGCGGCTTTGCCTGTGCTAAATCTAGGAAAAATCCCAAGCGAAGCGAGGGCGAGTCGCTAGTTTATAATATGTATGTATTTGAAGTTATTAATTTAGTGTTTAGTTTATGAATTATCTAGTGTCCGTAATACTAGCTTCGTAACTTGTTTTTGAACTTTTAATATTTACTATAATTATGGGATAAACAATCCATTCGAATAAACCAGAAATTAATGTAGGCAAGAAAAGAAGGTGACATGTTGAGAAAACTTTATTTCGATAGATATATAAAATTAAGTTCTAGTTTTATATAATTCATGCACTTAATACAATATAATAGTCATACATATGCCTGTATTAAGATTTAAAAAAAGGCAGTGGTAGCCCTGCGGTAACGCGCTCGCTTGGATAATCGAGTGATACTAGTTCATAGCCGGGTCTCGCACCTCTGATGTTTTTATGTGCGAATCATTTCTCTCACGATTACCACTTCTCTCGGTGAAGTAAAACATCGTTAGGAAACCTGCATGTCTGAAAGAACCGAGCAAGTTTTGAAAGACGTGTGAAGTTCGCCAACTTACACTAGGCCAGAGTGGTTGACTATAGCTGATCCCTCTTGTATTGAGGGAGGCCCGTGCCCAGCAGTGGGACGTTAAAAAGTGATGATGATGATGATAACAAATAATATTATAAAACAGCCAAAGAATAATTACAAATCGAATAAGTTGATTTCATCTTTAAATAAAAGAATAATTTACACACGTTACTTTATACTGTCACACTATCTTATATTGTTAAGAACAAGTGTACGTAAATTGAGGTTATTGAAGGGTTACAAAATCGAAACTCGATTTGAGGTTAAATGTGTTGGTTGATATAAGATTGAAATTAATATATTTATTGTACATTTTTGATTTAGCCTTTTATATAGCGTGTAGCTTTTCTGTTTTAATAAAAATTTTATATTGTATGGGATATATATAAATTGATACATAAAATTGGTATTAAGGTATATTGGGAATGCTCTCCCTCAATAGAGGGAGGCGCGTGCCCAGCTGTTGTTGTTGTTGTTGTGGGTTGATGGTTGATGATGACGCAGCAACCCGTACCCAGCTGTGGTTGTTATTGTGTGTTGATTGTTGATAATGATGTCCACCAGCAATCCGTACCCAGTTGTTGTTGTTGTTATGTGTTAATTGTTGTTGATGATGTCCGCCAGCAAACCGTACCCAGCTGTGGTTGTTATTGTGTGTTGATTGTTGATGATGATGTCCGCCAGCAACCCGTACCCAGCTATTGTTGTTGTTTTGTGTTGATTGTTGATGAATGATGATGATGTCCGCCAGCAACCCGTACCCAGCTGTTGTTGTTGTGTGTTGATTGTTGATGACGATGTCCGCCAGCAACCAGTACCCAGTTGTTGTTGTTGTTGTGTGTTAATTGTTGATGATGGCGAACGTTTTTGTCGTGTGTTGATTGTGGATGAATGATGATCCCAGCTGTTGTTGTTGTTGTGTGTTAATTGTTGATGATGATGTCCGCCAGCAACCCGTACACGTGCCTGTCGGTGTGGGGCGGGCCGGTGCTGCCGGGCGTGGCGCTGGGCGGCTTCCTGGCGCCGGGCGAGCCGCTCTCCCCCCGCGCGCGCTTCAACCGCGCCGACGCACTCATACTCACCTTCCTCGTCAACAACCACCATGACAAGAACAAGGTATGCTCCACACATTAAATAATATAAGTGTATACTACTAATGTAATAGATTATAACAAACGTTGTCATAGTAATTAAAAGCATAATATATGTTTAGACGACACGATAGCTCAGTTTGTAGTGACCCTACTTGCTGCGCCAGCGGTCGCGGGTTCGAGTCCCGCTGGGATACATTTGTAGCTTACCTCGGAACTAGATAGCGCTGTGTGTAATAATGTCTCAACATTTATTATATTTATTAACAAAAAATGTAATAGCAAGTAAGCTTAATATAGATTAATATAGATGTGTAAAACACATAATATAAAAAAAATAAATAAAACAAAATATGTGTCGGACCACGTCATAGTATGGAAGCTAATGTATGTATGTAGTTTTAAGTTTAAAAATGTAAAACGCCAAATAAATAAAAGGAAAAATTAAATAAACAAAAGGCACGGGCGCTTAACACCTGTGGATGAGTACATTAAAAAAAATATACATTGCCAACAGACTATGAGGAGGTGGAAGTGGCTTGGGAGACAGTTCTCCTGAGAACACCCAATGTAGTAGAAAGATATTATCTGTATTCAAATGTTGAATGCATGGACGAACAAATTGTTACAGGATTTTTTGTCATCAACGAATTATTGTGTCACTGGAAGAGGTAGCTTTAAGCTATATATGGTTGGATGTATTATAATATGTCCTGTGAAGTTCGTAAGCAATATCGAATAGGACAACATTATAATATTATTTGTGTGACAATATCGTAATTAATACTATTCATAATAGTCATTGTAAATAAATAATAATAATAATAATAATATAAGCCTTTATTCAGACAAAAAAAAAATTTACAGTGTTTTACTTAATTTAAATACATAATATGTTATGACATAATCTACAACAGTTATAATACAGCTGATATTTGATCTCCCTCGACATCTTTGTCTGCTTGCCCATAATTGGCAAAGGCCTCCTCCAATTTCCTCCATGTGAGTCTAACATTAGCAGTTCTAGTCCATGTGCCACCAGCCACAGCTTTTATTTCATCGTCCCATCGTTTTAGAGGTCTGCCCCTTCTCCTTTTCAAGTGACCTGTGTACCAGTACATTAATGTTCTACTCCATTTTGCCTGTCCTCTTATGGTGTGCCCTGTCCACTTCCATTTAAGCTTCCTGATAGTGGTAGTGACATTTTTTGTTTTGGTGTGATTTTTAATTGTTGAAATTCTTATTCTGTCAGAAAGCTTTTTTCCCATCATGCTTCTATTCATTGAATTCTGACATGTTTCGAGTTTTTTATTTTGTGCTTTTGTTAGGGACCAAGTTTGACAACCATATGTTAATACCGGCAAAATACTGGTATTATAGAGTTTTCTTTTGATGGCCATATTTATTTCCTTATTTTTGAATATCTCTTTTAAACTCCAGAAACGTTTCCATGCGTTTCCAATACGTCTTTCTAACTCTTTGGTTGCTAGATCTTTGAATGATATAATTTGGCCCAGATAAATGTATTCATCAACATACTCAATTGTAATGTCCTTAATATGTATGGGTTCTTTCTTCCCGTTTGTCATAACTTTAGTTTTCTGCGCATTCATTTCTAACCCTGCTTTTTTGCTTTCTGTCTCTAGTTCGTTTATCATTTTCTCAATGTCGTTTTTTGTTTGAGCGAATATAACAATGTCATCTGCAAATCTCAGATGTGACAGATTTTCACCATTTATTTTCAGACCACTTTGTTCCCAATTCAGTTGGCGAAAAATGTCTTCTAGAACGGCAGTAAATAGTTTAGGCGACACTGGGTCACCTTGGCGGACACCTCTTTCTAACTTTATTTCTTTGCCTTCTCTCTCTAGTTTGATCTTTGCCTTACTATTTCCGTATATGTTTTTTAATATTCTAATGTATTTATGCTGAACTCCTTGGTTTTTAAGTGCTCGCCATATCGCCTCATGTTCCAGAGAGTCAAAAGCCTTACTGTAGTCTACAAAACAACAGTAAAAAGTAGTGTTGAATTCCTTACTTTTTTCAAAAATTTGCTTTACAACATAGAGATGGTCTAAGGTTGAATACCCACTCCTGAACCCAGCCTGCTCTCTCGGTTGATTCTCATCCAGTGTCTTGGTTATACGTCTGAGCAACACTTTAGCAAAAACTTTGTAGATATTGGTCATAAGACTGATGGGTCTATAATTATTTATGTCGTCTTTGTTCCCCTTCTTATGCAGTAAGACTATTGTTGATTTTGTCCATTGGTCTGGTACCAACTCGCTCTTTAAAACATCATTGAATATGTATGTGAGGGTGGGTGCTATAATGTCTTTATTATCTATTAGGAATTCATTTGTAATATAGTCTAAACCAGGGGCTTTCTCTTTTTTTTGCGATGTTAATGCAGTTTCTACTTCGCTAAGCATGATGTCTGGTACAGTGTCGTCTCTTGTTAGGTCTGTTAACTGAACAATGTATTTGCTTGTATATAGATTTTTAAAGAAATTTGTTGCTAATGAGTTGATATTGTAAATAAATATTTTGTAAATATATGTATTTAAAATAAATAGCTTTTAACCGCAAACCTCCAATGAAATTGACCTTCCAGCTAAAACCAGCGCTCGAATGGGAGAAAATCTTCATAGAATTCATGAAGAACTACACAGCCAACGAGATGCCCCCATACATGGACATAGCATACACATCGGAACGGTCCATCGAGGACGAGTTAGACCGCGAGTCCCGCTCAGACGTGTCGACCATCCTAGTCTCCTACTTCATCATGTTCGCGTATATAGCCATCTCCCTGGGAAGGTACACCACCTTCTCCAGGCTGCTCATCGATAGCAAAGTCACACTTGGCTTGGGAGGTACGTTTTGACTATCTTTCTTATATTTATAATTGTTTTTGTGTTGTGTTTGTGTGTATTTTTTGCCATTATAAACTGTTTTTTGTATAAAAGTGGATAATAAGTTACTATGCTGAGAAGTTATGCATATTATATTTTAAAGATTAGCATAATAATACATTGTGTTGATTTTTTTGGATATCCTCAAAACGTTTTGCTATACCTACTTAGTCGACAAAACAAATGTTATATTTTATTCTATTTCAAAAAAACTATCCAAAGGAAATAATATTTATTTTATGTGAATGTTCACGAGAAACACATTTTTTGGAAAGTTTTGTATATCAAAAAAAATCATTCCTAATCATAATTTTTATAGAATAAAGCAAACCAGGCCTAAATATTATTGCCATAAATTAAAAAGTATTTATATTATGTATGTATTTAGAATTTATATGTGTAATATATCAACTATCTGGTATCCGTAATACAAGCCTCGTAGCTTACCAGGAAGTAAATGGCGCTGTTGTAAAAATGTCCAAACATTTATTTATTTAACGAAACTTTGAATCTATCTTTTTTTTTTAATATTGTTTAAGTCTCTTTTCTTAATTTTTTTTTGGAAATGTGAACAATGTACATGATACTAAAATGTGTATTTGTTGCCAGGTGTACTAATAGTGTTGGCGTCAGTGGTCTGTTCTATCGGCATATTCGGTTACTGCGGCGTTGCGGCGACTCTCATCATAGTCGAGGTGATTCCCTTCCTGGTGCTGGCGGTGGGAGTCGACAACATCTTCATCCTGGTGCAGACCAGCCAGCGAGAGCCGAGACGCCCAGATGAGACCGTGGAACAGCATATTGGCAGAACGTTAGTAGACTTTTGCTTTTTAAAGTGAAACTTCTTTAGAATCGTTGTGATTTCAAACTCGATGAAACGAAAAAATAAGTCAATAGTAGCAGGCACTCAGAGACGGGGAAAAGTTAGCCTTAGTTAGATCTCGCCCACCGCGAGTCAGTGACATTTCTAACTCTGTCTAACTAAACTCCATCTCCCTCTCTCAACGAGCTTAGACGCAGTTATGTAGTATAAATATAAACGAGATTTAAAAATTAGTTTGCCCAAGAAGTTTTACTTCTGACATGTACACTTTGTACACACGCACTTTTAATTTTTTTTTCCGTCCAGACTTGGCCAAGTGGGTCCATCGATGTTCCTAACATCGGTATCGGAGTCGGTGTGCTTTTTCCTGGGCGCGCTCAGCGACATGCCGGCGGTGCGCGCGTTCGCGCTGTACGCGGGCGCCGCGCTGCTCGTCGACTTCCTGCTGCAGGTCACCTGCTTCGTGGCGTTGCTCGCGCTCGACACTCGCCGCCAGAATGATAATAGGTACCGTACACATTGTTGTGCTTAGGTGTTGCTTTAAGACCTAGGCTTAGATACGTGCGACGTTCATTTTGTTGTGGTAGGGGGGGAGGGGGGTGGATCTTAGTCAACTAAGCCAAGAAATAAATAAATAAATATGTTGGGACATTTACACACATCACTATCTAGTTCCACGGTAAGGTATGAGCCTTGTGTTATGGATACTAGAAGGTTGATATACTACACATATAAGTTTAAATACATACATATTATAAATAATATAAACATCCATGACTGAAGTACAAACATTCGTGATCAACAAATGAATGCCCCCAGCGGGATTCGAACCCGCGTCCGCTGGCACAGAAAGCAGGGTCACTACCCACTGAGCCAAACGTGTCGTCGCACAGAAGGAGCCCATTTCGGTGCGTGGTGCAAGCAGGGTACACCTTTGGATAGAAGAGTTGACTGTGGAAGCGAAGTGAAGGAAGGGGTTGCTCCCGTGGCTGTGTGGTCTGATTCGGCAGACCTGCCAGGCAGTCATGTTTTTGTTTTTTTTTTGTTCAATTTTGTATTATTGTAATTTTGTTGGTAGACATCGTCAGTAACAACCATATTACGACTTCGATATCTCTAAAACTTTAAATTTCTCTTAACTCTCGTGATTATGATGTTAATTAAAAAAAATGTGCAATGTTTTCATTAAAAATGATATAATACTAATTATAAATAACATTAGATTTTTTTTCTCTTTATTTAAAGAGCTTAGTCAAAATTTGACTATGTCGCTCTGTAAGTTAAACAAAAATTATTTTATTAAATCTATACATATTTTTGCTAGTTTATACAATAATTTAGCATTATCACTAGTAGGGAATGATAAGAAGGATATACTATGAATAACATTTGAATGTGCGGTGTTCGCAGGTTCGACGTGTTCTGCTGCGTGTCTGGCACGAAGGCGGAGGGCGCGGGCGCGGGAGCGGGCGACGGCGCGCTCTACAACCTGTTCCGGCACGTGTACGTGCCGTTCCTCATGCGCCGCGAGGTGCGCGCCGCCGTCATGATCGCCTTCTTCGCCTGGCTCTGCTCCTCCATCGCGGTGAGTGTACACACATACACACACCAGACACACACACAGAGAGAGAGAGACACACACACACACACGCACACAAACAAACTAAATTTGTTACTGTGTTTCTTTCTCCAGAATGCATCTTACCCTGATGTACTATAGGCTATTATTCGATTAATGATTCTAGAGACAGTACGCCTTGGGCTAGGCTATTTTAACATATAGAATTATTGTTAATTTGCAATTTAATTTAAAAAAGAGTGAGGTTAAAATAAAAAAAATAATATTAGTCCCGCTGAGTTTCTTTCGCCAGTTCTTCTCAGGTCTGAGGTTTCTTTCCGAATTGGTGGGAGACTCATGACGTTCAGTAAGAAATTGTAAGAATTTTTATACTAAATAAAATATTTTGATTTGATTTGGATGAGTGGTATTTATGTTCGAAATGGTTCGCACATAAGATTGCCAGTGGTGCATTAATTGAAATTTTTATCTGCCTTATTTGGTTATGAACCGTGAACAAGACAAATTATAAAATGAAATAAAATATTGTATAAATTATTTTTTTCATTATGAATTAAATGCTTTAAAACTTCATGACTTATAATAACTTAACATATCCCACAGGTGGCCCCCCACATAGAAATAGGTCTAGACCAGGAGCTGTCGATGCCGCACGACAGCTTCCAGCTGAAGTACTTCCAGCACCTGAACAAGTACCTCAACATCGGGCCGCCGGTGTACTTCGTGGTGACGGACGAGCTCGACTACTCGGACAAGGATGTGCAGAACTTGGTCTGTGGTACCCGCTTCTGTAGACCCGACAGTGTTGCCATGCAATTATATTCCGGTTGGTATTTAATGTTTATATTTCTTTATATTATATTACTTTTACAGTTTGAGAAATATTTCAAATGTTATAAATATTGATAACGCGAATTAAATACTTGGGTAATATAAAAATGAACATGTCCACTGTAAAATAGAAATTATGTTTAGTAATAACTTTAAATATATTTTTGTCATCATTGTTCATTTTGTATCGGCATGGTACTCGACTACTTTTTTGGGAAAGGGAAAAATCATAATTTAAGTAAAAAATAGAAATACACTATGGTTTTGTACCCTTAAATTTTTTTTTCTGTAGTGACCGTTTTACTTTTAGGTACCTAAAAATATTTGTACGCTCATATTTTGGCAAGCCGATTTTTATCAACTTAACAAAAATATATAAATAGTAAACTTATTAATGTATTTCAGCATACAAAATGTCCAACGTGACGTACTTAGCGCAAGCGCCGAACTCGTGGCTGGACGATTTCTTCGACTGGGCGGCTTTGCCTTCCTGCTGCAAATACTTCCCGAATAACTCTAGTTTCTGTCCGAATGATAATAACTGTAAGTATGCATTTTATTTGATTTTCTTAATCGAAAAGTTAAAAAATAAGAAACAGTTATAAAAACCTAACGCTCACTTCTCTTTGATTCGAACCAAGGGACGTTGTTTACCGTTGGTATGGAAAAGATCAACTTATATAATATGGATCACTACATAGTATAAAACAAAGTCGTTTCCCGCTGTCTGTCTGTCCCTATGTATCCTTAGATCTTTAAAACTACGCAACGGATTTTGATGCGGATTCTTTAGATAGAGTGATTCAAGACAAAGGTAATATTATATGTATAATACTGTAATAGAGAAACACTAATTTTAGAGGTTTCTAATGTGATAATTTAAATAAACTCATTTTTTGCGTTTACATTGCAAACGCTGTCAAAAGATAAATCAAAATAACTACAATATTGTACACCTTAAAAGGTCTACAAAGAAGTCCGCGATGGCATGAGTGGTTTTTTATAACCTTTACTTGAGAGATTATTGATTTACCGTGAACTTTTCCACTCCCCGTTTTACCTCCTCAAGGTATGATTCCGCGATAAAAAAAGTGCGTGTGTACAAAGTACACATGTCAGAAGTAAAACTTGAATTTAAAATAAGGCTAGCTCTTCCCCGTCTCTGAGCGCCTCGTACTATGGACTTATTTTTCGTTTCATCGAGTTTGAAATCACATCGATTCTAAAGAAGTTTCACTTCAAAAGTATAATATCCTTCCATGGGAACCGAATTATCTTCATACTAATTTCATTTAAATCGATTCAGCGGATGAAAAGTATTAAGTATGGATCTCGAATAAGAACGTCTAAACGTTTCATTTAATGCAAGAAAGTGACTACATATTATATAACCTTATTCTATTTCTATAAACTAACTAGCATATCCCGCGGCTTCGCACGCGTTCTAAAGACCGGAAACCAAATTCTTTCTCAGTCGCGCGGTATGGTACCTCGCAGAACTAACGCCCGCCCTTCCCGTTTTTGCTCTTCATTAATGTTCCGCTCCTATTGGTCCTAGCGTTTTGAAATATAGCCTTCCTCAATAAACGGACTATCCAACAGAAAAAGATTTTGTAATTCGGACCAGTAGTTCCTGAGATTAGCGCGTTCAACCAAACAAACAAACAAACAAATTCTTCTGCTTTATAATATTAGTATAGATTCTATTTCTACTTTGATAGATGATGATGGTGAGCGTTTTTCTTGCTTATCCTTCTTAACATAAGAATAGTATAGAATAAATAACTAACGATATAGTTCTATAAATTCATTAAAATACAACAATATATATAAATGTATTTTTTTATTTCCACAGCATGCATGAAATGCAACATAACACTGTTGGATGCAGAACAGCGGCCGAGTGCGGCCGACTTCCAGCACTATGTGCCTTTCTTCTTACAAGATAACCCCGGCATCAACTGCGTGAAGGGCGGCCACGCGGCGTACGGGCACGCGGTCAACTACCACATGTTTAACCGCAGTCAGGCTAAGATCGGCGCTACTTATTATCAAGGTTAGTTTATTTTTGCTATTTTATCTGTAAATAATAATTTTAATTTTTGTTTTGTGGCGGCAACTACAGTCCGCCATTGTTTTTCGAACGCGCCCCGCTAGCAAGCCGGAAGCGTTCGGCTAAGCTCGTGGCTATCCACCTCGCTTCCTCGCGGGACGCGGGATACATTCGTTCGATGGATTGTTCTAGAAGCGCGTTACTTTCGCTAACATCGTAGATCGTGCGCAGTGCGCTAGATAAATGGTAGCATGCTAGAATAAATGTTATGTTGACACTAAAGGGAGTTTCATTTCGAGTCCCCACTAGGTAATGTGCCATGGGAACACGGAATAACTCACGGAATGTTCTTTTTCCTGCCGCGGCAGCGTGGGAGCACGAATCCCCGCAGTTGGTTTGTTAAAAAGTTGCATTTTGTTTGAAAACATAAATGCTCTCTCAAACTTTATGTTTTCCCTGTAGGCAAGAGGTAGTCATGTTGGAAATTATTTGCACATTTGGCATACGATATTACTTGAAAAATTATTAATAGCCCTCGCAAACTTATATCCCCCATTTCACTTCTTTATGATATTTTTTATGAAATAAAAAATCTTTAAATTCATACTAAATTTTATCTCTATTAGTCTAATGGGTTTTAAGTTTATCCATTACAAATAAAATTTACATAATATTATACATTACAAACAAAACAAACAAAAAAACATTGTTTTTCTCTTTATAAATAAGTATATACGAGTAGAAAGCATAATAAACACGTTCCCACACCCAGGCTACCACACGGTGCTGAAGACCAGCGCGGACTACTACACAGCGTTGCGCGCGGCGCGCACCGTGGCTGCCAACCTGACGGAGACGCTACAGGCCACACTACGCGCCGCCGGCAAGCCTGCCAACCCAACGGTCTTCCCATACTCGGTCTTCTACGTCTTCTACGAGCAGTACCTCACCATGTGGCCGGACACCCTCAAGTCCATGGGCATCTCAGTGCTGTCCATATTCATTGTCACATTCGTGTTGATGGGCTTCGACCTGTTCTCCGCTTTGGTGAGTGCAATCAGAGTTGTATGTAGTGAATAGTTTCTATATCTTTTGAGGTTTTTTTATGCGGTTTTTTTTGTTTCCGATTGCTGTAGTCTAGAGAAACAGTCTTCAGTTAATCTATTTATTTTACAAGTAATATTTTGATATTGACTGTGACGGTTTTTTTTTATTTTATTCATGAGTAAAGATCACAAGTAGTTTTGTTTGTAAGTAATTATAAAATTATAGTGTCAGTTTTCATGATGGTCATGTTTAAGCATCTGATTTTATCTAGATGAGCTTTGCTTGTGTTAGCTAATTATTGAAAATAATAAAAAAAAATAAAAAATGTTTATTGACATAATTTTATAGAAAAAAATAATCATGAAATAACTGAATAAATAAAATAAAATAATGGAAAACTGGTCGTAAATTATTATTAACGCTTAAATCCCCCTATATTCTAAAATAATATTGCTATTTAATTATTATATTATGGGATAAAAATTAAAAAGTATACTATGTATATTTGTAAAATGTCAGTAATAAATATTATGTTCTATTTGCAGGTGGTAGTGATAACTATTACAATGATTGTAGTAAATCTTGGAGGTCTCATGTACTGGTGGAATATTAGTTTGAATGCAGTTTCGTTAGTCAATTTGGTAAGCCCTATTGTTTATTACTATAATTTTACCATAGTTAATGTATATAATAAAAATAAATAAATTATAAGTGACTGAAAAATATAATTTTAAGTTTACACTCTAAGTTATAAGATACATCCATATAAAAGCAAGTTATAAGATATAAATTATTGTCCGCGGTTTGTGGGACGTGATCCAATTGTCATATACTAGGATTAATTCATTACCTTTTTAAATTAGGCTTAATTATATAACTAATACAGTAATCAACATTGAAACAGTTGATACTGCTGTATTAATCTATACTAATATTATAAAGCTGAAAAGTTTGTTTGTTTGGTTGAACGCACTTATCTCAGAAACTACTGGTCCGAATTGAAAAATTCTTTTTGTGTTTGATAGTTCGTTTATCGAGGAAGGCTATATAACATCACGCTACGATCAATAGGTGCGAAGCATCAATGAAAAATGTTGCAAAAACGGGAAGGAAGGGCATTAGTTCAGCGAAGTACCATACCGCGCGGATTAGAAAAAAATTGGTTACCGGTCTCTAGAATGCGTGCGAAGCCGCGGGAAATACTAGTATATAATAAGACTACACTAAAACTCGAGTGACGCTTGATAGATACGCCATTTCGCTAGTTCTTCTCAGGTCGAAGGCTTCTTCTGTCGGAACTGGTGGAGTAAAATTGATTTAGAATGTGAATAGTAAAGTGGTTTGGTCCCCAGGTGATGGCGGTGGGCATAGCGGTGGAGTTCTGCTCGCACCTGGTGCACTCGTTCAGCGTGAGCGGCGGCGGCGGGCGCGTGGCGCGCGCCTCGCACGCGCTCGCCACCATGGGCTCGTCCGTGCTCTCCGGCATCACGCTCACCAAGTTCGGCGGCATCATCGTGCTCGGCACCGCCAACAGCCAGATCTTCCAGGTGCGCACTCACACACACGCGCACGCACACACATACACACACGCGCGCGCGTGTGCGCACGCACACTCGCACGCACGCACGCACGCACGCACGTGATAGAATAAGTAGTAAATATGTAATGAATAATAGTAAAATATATTGTAATTTATTGATAGGAAATCAATATGAGATACTTTCTTTATTTTTTAATATTTCGTGATTGCCACTTGTCTTACGGTGAAGGAAAACATCGTGAGGAAACCTGCATGTCTGAGAAAACCTAGCAAGTTTTCGAAAGACTTGTGATGTCCGCCAACACGCACTAGGCCAGCGCGGTGGACTATGGCCTGATACCCCTCGTGTTGAGGGAGGCCTGTGCCCAGCAGTGGGACGTTAAAAAGGGCTGATGATGATAGACTATTGATTTGCTTCATATTCAGTAGTATCACAACATGTCATTACAATACATTCTTAGGTTTATGCAAATATTTGACATTATAAATGAAACTATCTTTTTTTTTATTTATTATGATTCATTTATAACTTGTCAATATTTTTCCTTACTTTGTGTGCAGGTGTTCTACTTCCGCATGTACCTGGGCATAGTGCTGATCGGCGCCGCGCACGGCCTCATCTTCCTGCCGGTCATGCTCAGTTATATAGGTGAGTGCGACTCCTTACTTTGATGTTATTGGCACAAGTATTAGCATCGGGTCTCATCACGAACAAAGGACAATTAGTTCAAATAAATGTCAAAAGATGGCGTCAAGTGTATAGATTTGTTGTTAAGATATAACTATATATAATAAACGTAACACACGTTTATAGAAGATAAAAGAATATCGTTAAAATATATGGTTAACGTAGAAGTGAAGGTATATGAAATAATGGGCTTATTAATAAAGTAAACGTAATTTTACTTAATATTAAAATATCAGCTATTAAGTTATGGGTAAATTCACAGATTTCTCTTACTCACTGAATTTTTTATAATAATTAATAATAGTCACTTTTTAAATAGTGAATATTATTTTATACTTCACACATAATATTATGATATTATATGGTTGAAAAGTAACAAACCAACAATCAATGTTTTAATTGAATCAAAAATATCCCTAAGAATGGTCCGAATCATTGCTGCCGAATTTCTTTGTATGGGATGAGATATCTGTCCTAATATAGCATAACGTTATCTGTGATTTAGTATGTTTTATAAGTTAACTATGTTCAGTTACAATGAATACTTTTTATAATATGGAACTGTACATATTTGAATTTGAAATCATTTGCTTTGATATGGATTAATAAGTTAAAAAAAATTAAAATCTATATAAGTATATAATTGAGTACAATTTTTTGTGCTGTGACTCATGTTAATATTACAATGCTTTAATTGCGCATTTTTTAACCGACTTCATAAATAGAAATAGATATGTCGCAGAGATACAATTTGTTTGTGAAGTGTTTATTTTTTGCTTCATCCACATTCATACGAATAATATACAAGTACAATTATTTTCATAAACGCATTTATTTATAGTTATTGTTGTTGAAAAGATAACGAATTTTTATTAAAAAAATTAATAATAGTGAATTTTATTTTTATAGGTGTGTTCTTAACTTAATTATTATTATTGATGAACTATGTTAAAATTGTGTTATAACGATTGTACTTGTATATCCGCATCACTTTACATGTAGAAGTTTTATTTATTTTGCTCTTGCATGATGTTATCAATTTTCTTTTATTCTTCCCTTTTCCTTTGCATTTTGTATTATAGCTTCATTTTTGTATATTGGACCTTATTATTTTATGCCGTGTAAAAATATAAATGTAATGTCATAAAGATGGAGTCGTTGTGAATGGCGTGTGATTTGTTGAAGTTTAACAAACACATTTATGATAAGTTTGCCAAATATATTTTTTTATAATTTGATGTTCTACTATGAAATGCTTGCTTTGCTAACCCGAGGTAAGAGGCTATAAAGGTGTGAATTTCGTGCCGATGTTAACAAATTTATGTGCACTAAATAAACGATTTACCGCACTGTACTAAATGGAAATAAATTTTATTATTATTTACTCTATGGTAGTAAGTTGGTGCAGTGACCTCGCTTTATTAGAAGAAGCTAGTTTGAGGTGAATTTATCGATCAATTACACTCAAATATGTACGCTATTGCCTATCTTATTATTATTATTGCTGTGCAAATTAACCCATTTTTTTTATTTATTCATTTTATTTTGTCTTAGTAGTTACATATCTCATTACATTTTACATTAAGTTTAATTGCTAATCCAGATGTTTGTAACAAAGGCATTATCAATCAAATATCTACTTAACCGATTTTCATATAACAATTAGAAATTCAATATCGAAATCACTCAACATTTAATTTGAGGTTAGGTGAGTACATAATGTCCACAGTAAACAGCGGTAAGTATACCATTGCAGGGTCGCCGATGAACAAGCAGAAGCTGGCGCGGCAACTTCTGCGCGGCAAGGAGGCGGTCGCCGAGACGTCCCTCACGCGAGTAAGCGAACGACAATATAACTTTGACAGGTTGCTCGCGTGATTGCGCACGAGACTGGACCTTGCATTGCATTTGACAGATTAAATGTCACCACTTATGTCACTTTTATTTTATTCGATTAGGCTGTATGGTCTGTGACCATAGCCTACTAAAAATTTTCAAGTATTAAAAAATTAAAAAAAAATATGATTATGACAGTTGTATAGTTTTTGATGTTTTTAGGGGTCCGTATGAAATAATAAAAAAAGAATTAAAAGTGTTGTTTATATTTATATTCTTGTGGCGTCCCTGATTGAGTGTTGAATATTAAGAATAATAATACACTTATTTATAATTGCTTAATTAATTATATATCAAAATACTAAAGCTTTTTTCTCTATTATATATTTATTTGTCATATGTATTAAATCTTAATGAAAAGTCGAAAATAATAATTACCAGTTGTCCATTCAACGTTAAGTCACTAACTCATTTCTTGTAAAGTTTTCATCATCAAAATCATGCTAACGTCTACCGCGACCGAATCGTCCCGGTCCCGGTACTGTCGCTTTTGGGCTTTTTTAATTAAGGTGTGAAACGGTAAAAGTGTAAAGAATACCTTATAAGAAATGAGATTTTAACATATGCTTCGCTATTAGTAAACAAATGTGTTAAAATAATTACTTGACTTGAATGGAGGAATAGTGTCGTGCAATGTTCAATCTCGTTTCGATTACTAACTTATCGATGTAATTTTCTTCGGGAAGGTTCCCTGTAATATAAGTTTGAGCCTAACCATGCAATTTTGCGGCACACAACTTTATATCCCGATATGTTGTCGTGCTAGTTGATTTTGTCGCAAAGTAAACTGGATTTTGGTACTTTTTTCCTATTTATTATTTATAGCATTTATATGTAAAGGAGTTTTGCAATTGGTGTGTACCACATTAGATAATATAGATAGTAAACTCAATTTTGAAATTATTTTTACTCTTTAGAAATTATATATAAAAAAATACATTTTGAGATTAAATCATCAATTTATATGTTATGTATATCCGATTGCAATGTTCCTTAGAGGGTTCGGGTTCTAACCACTAGCTGGTGGAAGGGCCTAACTGTAGAATAATATCATTAAAGTTTTTGCATGTTTTATTTCGATGTTAGATGTATGTATATGGACATTAGTCATTCCTAATTATTCGAATTTAAATGATAATGTTATTTATAATTATCAACGTATAACTTTATCGCGATCGTACTTATCTCGAGTACTTATGTTCGCGGGTACTTAATAATATAATAACAGTTCTATATTATTAATTGGAATTATTTAATACAAGAAGGTACACCAACTTCAAAATCTAAAATTCGATACTTAGCCACCTTGGCTTGTTTTTGAGATTCCTACATAGTATCACTTAATACAATATATATCTCAAAAATCCGTTCAGAATTGGGTAATAGATTAAAAAAACATAAGTTCTCTCCCTTTTTTGAAGTTGGGTCCACAATTTAATGAAAAGTTATACTTATATATTATATATAAATTTAAACTATCACATTTAAACTGTGAGAAAAGAATAAAGGGATGAACAGATTTTATCGATTACCACATCAATTAATAATTATTATTTATTTGTTTTGTGTAGTTAGATCGCATTTTAATATATGCTATTACTTAATGCACAATGCTTTAATTTCACTTTTGAATATTCAATTTTAGTTTCATATTTGCGCTTGGACGCATGTTTTTCTTTACTTTCAATATTGTGCTTCACGAATCACGTGTATAAAATTTGTGTTAGATGTACGCTAGGCTATTATTGAAATATTTATTATTTACATTATAAATGAATTGTAATAGATTATTGTTTTATTCCAAATTTTTTAATTGAAGAAAAATCAATATAAATTTACACTGTATTTAAAATGTGTAGAAATGTATAGTCCAAATATTTTACATCCAGTGACGTACAGTTTATACAGGAATATTCATTATCATATTTACTTTATTATTAATTTGCTGAGATATATAAATTTTATTTTTGAAAATTTTTGCTTTTGTATCTATAGACAGGTAAGTACATCCCTGGCTGTAAAATAAATGTACAGTTTGTATTATTTTTTGTCCCACGTTTACTGAACTAACATATTGGGGAAGAGACTAAAACAGGTGTCGGTGAATTTTTGCACTTTTTATTTCTAAAATATATAAAGGGGCACCTATTTTTACAGGTACGCCTGTAGACCAAGGATATTAAGAACAAATATTTATTATCTCCATTTCGTGTTTAAATTAAGGTATTATTGTGATTTTTACTCCTTGAGATTCTAGTATCGCCCTCTATGTTCCTGTATTACATACTATTATATAGATTGTTCTAGAACAAATTGTTTCGTAATATCTATTACTACTAAAGTGAAATGTATTCGAATGTTTAAATCCGGAATCTCTACTTAATAAGTACTTAATTAGAGGGGAAACGCTTTTTATCCAAAGGTTATGGTTTAATGTATTGTAATAACCGACTTATGTGATAGAAATAAATTACGTCTTTTATTTATTTTTTTGTTTTATTTTTAGTTTAGCACCTCTGCATGGCATGGACACTGGGCTATTGCCATATCATTGCATGTAACGCTTAAGACATTAATTTTAAAGCTATCACTAATAATAAAAACATATTGTTAAACATTTTTATATATAATTTTATATCGATTTACTGGATTTATGATAGCTTTAAACTTATTTAAGGTCCAATGTACAAACTCATAAAGAATTCTTCTTTCTTTTTCTTTAAAAGGATCTACTCACGGAAAGTGAAAATAACGTAAGGAAATATTATTGTATTAATTTTAACAAAGTAGTTACGTACTCTATACATGACAATCATTCTCATCATTTTGCAAACGAGTTATTTACATTACCCATAAATAATTATACAAATAAAGTTAGTAAAAAATTTAGAACAAGTACCTAGTCTCTTTGTACATTTGGAGTGGGGTATTTGTAGCTTGTTTTATTAATATGAGAAGTGGTAACGATTAAATTAAAAGTGTTAGCTTATAAATAACTATAGATATATTTTAAACTAGTTAGAAAAACGGTATTTATACCAGTAAACTATTGAAAGTATTAGTAGGAATGCTTAACTTTTTTAATGTAAGTGATTACAAATTATTTTGGTATATAATTTAAAGTTTTTATGGATATATAAACTATAAATAAATATTAAATAGATATTTGTTAGCACATAAAATTCCAAGAAGCACTCTTTTTTTGGACGGCAATATACTTAGGATTTTAACTAATTATTTTAAAAAATAGGTAAATTAAAAATAAATATTACCTTTTTCACTAAAGTTTAGTTAAATCAGTATTTTTTTATAATTTAGTAATGTAATTTTTTTCGTATTCTTTATTTTTCTAAAAACTAAGCATATGAAATATTGCTTTTGCTTCATTATTTAAGGGAACTTAATGCTTTAAAACTTACTTCGATAATAAACTAGTAGTAGTATGTGATTAACACAGTCTTGTTCACCTTCGCCTTATCTAGTTGATATATTTTCCTATTGAAAACAGATAACAAATTGAAGTACACTTCACAATCATGATTTATTCTTAATGTTTTAATAGTTGAGGGATTAAATTATATATAAAATATTACAAATACAAAATAAAAATACTTTGACATTCTCAAGGACTCATGCTTCCAAAAAGTTTTTACTTCATCAAATTCATTCATTGACTACAAAGTATTCAAATAAAAATGTTGTGTATATTGTATCTTTGCATCATCATCATTTTATTCAATTATAAAGTGAAAAATTAACCTTATAATTTGCTAGTTTAGTAAATAGATTTTCTTATATGAACTAGTTTATAAATACTTAAAGCCTAAAGCTGCCGTGTTTAAAATGCTGCACTAGAGCAGCGCCAGATTTAGCTTCCACGCTTTGAGTTACAATGAAACAGAGGTAATTAAATTAATTAATAGGTAAAATGAATTATGTAAGAAGGTGCATTCCCCTCTACAATGATTTGTATTTTAGGCATAACCCGTCGTCGGGGACGCTGGCGAGTGGTCTCGGGAGGCGGCCACACCTACGGCAGTCTAGACTCTACGCCAGTGGAGCCCCAGGCCTCAGGCAGCGGCCTCGATCTCACCAACGAAATGTAACGACAGTACTGAGATTTACCATAGCTAGTCTTTCTAAACATCGATGTTTTTAAAGCTTATCTATTTATAAATTATGTATATAATATTTAAATTGCCTAGGGAATGTTTTAAGGTACTGAGTACTTAATGACGATGGTGTTTTCAGTGAAAGACTTGAGATGTGGACGGAGGAAGTGAAAAGTTTTGTAATATTATGATATACTTAGCTAAATGTGTACCTAGTGGAATATGCAAAGTAATTGATTCTATACAATTAAAATACCAATGTACGACAAGTGATGGCGCTTACTTCCTTTTTAAAAGGGTCTGCCCCAAAATATGAATTGCAGCTTTCTAAACATTTAGATCTTATATAGGTAACTATGTGAAGGAAGTGATCTTTCATCCATGTCAATGGTTTCTTTCACCATGTACCTAACCGTGGTAACTAAGATTTTAGCTAGCGACTCACCGAACCCGAGCGGAGTAAGGGCTCGTCCCTAAATACGTTTTGACGATTAGTATAGATTTTTCGGAAATAAGATATAATTCCGCAGTAAAATAAGTAATATTTCCGAACAGCCAAGTATCATCATACTAAATTTCGTCAAATCTATTTAGTGGTTTTCTCATGCGGTCAATAACAGACAGAAATCCCTAAAACTATAGAATCGGCCTCTGTATCGTTATAATTTCTGTGTTAGTTAGTTCTTTTTTTAAATATTCATAGTACAGATTCTACTGTTAGAATTGTATCATTATCAGCCTGCCCGAAGTACTAAAAACACATCAAAATAGAACGTGAACATTAAATATATTTTCTTAAATGTTTTTTTTTTATTTTCATAACCTCTAAGATATAAAAATCTCGTGTCACAGTGTTTGTTAACGAGCTCCTCCGAAAGGGATCGACCGATTTTTATGATTTTTTGTGTATATTCGGTCTGAGAATGGTCGTAGGCTAATTATTTTTATTCCCCTAGCTAGGTGACAAGTTTGGCCAGATTTTTTTTATTTTTAGACCAATTTTTTTTAATGATTTTTATGATATGAATTCACGGCTGTTATGTACGAAAGAAAGGGTCACATCCTTCACTTATTACGAAAATATTAAATGATGATTAATAAATAAAATATAAAAGTAATAAGATAACTTTAGGGTGGGGGTGTCGATATGTAAATGACAAAAAATTGTTCAGTGTTGAATTTTTTCTTATTTTGGAAAAAAGTTTAAACAATAAACATATTATTTTGATAGAAATTAAAATTTAAATAAAAAAAGATTTCTTTAATTTAAATGGTAATTGGCAGTGTTACAATGAAATCTTTAATGATATTAGAATTACTAACTATTCACTGTTATGCATATTGCGAATATGTAATAAATAGTGACAAAGTCAAATCGATATTAAAAAAACCATAATATTATGTAGTTATCATTGATTAGATATAATTCAACGTAAATATATTTCTGAGGTTCATTATATAAGTACCTATATATAAAACATTGTGGAATACTAAAACTATAAATCGTAAGAGTGACTGAATAAATATTTTCGGTTCCCATAAATGGACCAAGTTCGAAAAATTTTGAAGTCTTTATTATTCACTTCTACTGTACCTACATTTCAGATATAATTTTCGAACTTCGTTTTTTGTGCGAATGTAGTACTAATATGTTATTTGTAAATACAAATATCAAATACATATTTTATTATGTATTTATTATATTATTATATGAAGAAATATGTAATTCTAATTAATGTTAAAATATAACATATTATTTTATTGTAAATTTGTAATATTTTATTATGTATAAACTAAATTTAATTGAATTTGTAATGCAATTTTAACGTATTAAAAATATATTGTGTCCATTACTCTTTTCGAAAGTTTTGATTTTTTTATATTTTACTGTTTAGCTTGTGCCTTCTTAAACGTCAATTTGACATAAAACATAGATTATATTAAAATCATATCAAAAGTAGACAAATTAGACCCGCCAAAAATCCATAGGTATGATAGATTTCTAACTGAAAACTTTCTAATTATTATATTCTTTATCTTTAGTTTCTATTTTATAAGATAATAATCAATAATTTTCTTGAGTTTCCTGTTTGAAATTACCTTCCTTAATTTACTTTATATATTTATAGTAAATATAGTAAATTAATGTATAGGTACATACTTAATACTTGGTGTAAATAGAAATATGTGTCTTAACTATTAGTCATTACGCGATTTATATTCTTATGGTAATTTGTATATTTGCTAACTATATTTAGCGCATTTGTGTGATTAACGTTAATTCTGTGTAATAGAGTTTTTAATAAACGATCTGAAATCATTTGTGCATTTTACCTAAATAAAACACGATTAATTTTTAATATTTGTATTGCAAGTCATTTAAATTATTTACAAACAATATAGCAGTAACATCTATTAATGATAATGACTAGATCTTCGTTTTGAGCTAATTTTTGTATGATAAAAGATTTGTATCACATCACAGCTTCGAAATAAAACGAATGCTCTATTTTATTTTTATAGCCAGTTTGGATTACTAGTTTAATTCTATTTTAATATAACATATATTAATACGTAAAAAGTATGATAATTAACACACAATAAAGGTTGTTAACAACATTCCATATCTAATATTATCTTATGTATAAACTTATATACATACTTGAAACAAGAGGACGGCAAATAATAATAAATTATATGAAATATGTATAAAAAATAGGTAAGATATAAAAAGAATATCGCTTCTTTTTATTGAAAAAGACGCAAATTCATAGCAAAAATATCTTATCTTGAATACGTTTTAAAAATAAATTTTCTAGTTCCTAAATGTATTAGTAATTTTCAGTCGTGTCAAATTTTTAAATTCACAAAATATAAGTACCAACAGAACGCATCTGTTTAACATTCTATTTTTGAACGCTACGTGTGGACTCCGCGATTTATTATTTTTAGCGTAACTTTCTATGATGCGTTCTTTTATTTATAGAATATACCAATATCCGGAGCGTTATAGATCAAGAATTTATTGCACCTGCATTCTAATCACATATTAATTTGTATGCATGCATAGTACATTCTGACCAAAACTTTAAGATAAAACAACACTGAAAAAATAAAAATAATACTTGTAAACTTTGCCTTTTTTGTATTATGGAAATACGTTTAGAAAATAATAACGAAAATGTTTACAAAATACAAACAAATCCTCATGAGGTATAATATTTTAAATTATTTTCAAATCAGTTCAGAAATAATTTAAACCGTAAACATATAATATTAATAATAATTATAATTCTAATGGTCCAAATAGTAGACTGGCTGGGCAGTTATCGTTTTGGTCGCTTAGGAATTGAGCGAAAAGCTCCTGATACCTCGACAATGCAATACCTCCCTTTCGTCGATCATCGTCCTGTAAAAAAAATAAAAAACGATATACATAAGTATGCGTTAAATTTATTTCTAGGGAAACATGCTAGGATTTTAATAATAGATTGAAAAAAATAATAACATAAATGAGGCATGATTTAAGATATTGGTGTCACAACGAAACAAGTCGATGTTCTCTGTAATTTTAACAAAAAAAATAATAAAAAAATATTTAGAACAATTTAGATATACCCTCTTTATAAAAACTCAAGCTGGATTCAATATTCGAGTAGTTTTTGTCGTAACATTTTTTTATAAATTGGCTATCCTCTTATCCAAATACAATTCGAACTTAAAGACCTTTAGAACTTAAATGAAATTACGTAGTTCTTTTAAAAAATATAAATAAACAAGTAAATAAATAAAACATAATATGAAAAACTATTGAAATAGAATTATGTAATAAGATAATAAAAGTAAGAAAAGCTTTGCTTGGAGCGACGCCAGGACACTTTTTTGACACTCTGAACATTTATTTGTAATCAATTGTGCTTCAGGCCATTGTCGCACGTTACTAAATGATTCAATTTCCAATGTAAAGCATTAAAAATAACATTTTCGCAATTTCGATAAAAACGTGATACCTAAGTAATTATAAATACACTCAAGAGCTTCTTCTACGTTTAAATTATTCAGCTTAAATTGCAAAACTAAGTATACAAAAATCTACTCTATGTTCTGATATCGAACCTAGGACTTAAAGTGTAGAATAATACTAAGTTCGATACCCGATAGCAAAATATTTAATAGGCAATCGCATCAAAACGAGATCGTCATTGACATAAATTCTCAAACAGGTTGCCAAGTTTCGCCAATATCAGGGGTATTCCTAGAATCGCGTAATCTTACGTAGAGTCACGTAATGAGCCTGGAGTGGCCGTGGCCGTGGCCTAATATACGTTTTTAATTATGGATGATATTTCAGTTTGTGATCAAATAGAAGAACTACTATAACAGCATAAACAGAAAATATTTATACTAATTTTTTTTTATAATTTTGATTTATATAATAATTTTTGACACTTGCTACCAGTTTCTCCATTTAGGTTTGGGTCTAGACAAGATCTTGGGTAATAGAGATTATAAAAATATTTTTCAATAAAGTCACAGCAAATTTGATCCAGAAATTAGATCGACTTTGCATAAATGTGAAAATTAATGTTTCATTTAAAAACAAGTTTGGCACTCACATTTAACAAAGAATTGAAAGCTTCGTCTATAACTTTGATGTCATCTACCACCATCCTCTGAATGCAATCATATCTGTACTCTTCGATGCCGATGATACCGTCACAATTTATGTCTATCATTCGGAAATTAGTCTCTATAAAAGCTTTCATTGCTTGAGGAAAATCTTCATACCGTTTTCCTATGCAACTATTTTGAACGGCCATTTTAAATTCATCCACAGTCACTATACCGTCCTGAAAAAAAACACTAATCCATAGATGGGATGTCAATTTAAAAATGTCAAGTAAAAAGAGCGGCAAGCGTACTTTGCTACGGTGCATGCTCAAATAAAGCAATATTTTATTAAATAAAAAAAATGTTCATGCAACTTCAATTATTCTCATTATGAGCTACATGTGTATGTGTGTAGTGTAAAATATATGTTTGTGAATTGTGAACATTACAATATTAACTATCTCTAAGCGGATTTAACTAAAACATTTCATATTACTCATGACTAACTACAAAAGCCAAATTCATTCAATATTACAGTCTACTAAGATTATCCAATTTCTATTAGACGACAATAAAATATTTGTTATAGCTACATAATAGTTTTATAGCGCTAATTTGGTTTGCAATTAGTAGTAGATTGTATGTATAATTCTAGTTTAAGCTTTAACATAGCTTCGCAGTTACAATGCAATGTGAAAAAAGAAAGGAATATAAATTCGTTCTTTTTTTAAATAGAGATCGAAATAGCATAGCTTTTACGTAGGCGTTACAAAGCAAACGCTAGAAACTGAAACTGTCTACGGGCGTTGGCTCATGTTCTTGGGCAGCAAAGCCTATAATATATTGAATTTTACTAAGTACAACAGATGGGGTGTTATGATATCTATTAGATCAACTGCAGTCCATCTATATAATATTAATAAAATGTGTAAATGCGCTTACAAAGTTTTTTTGTCTTTAAAATAAAAGTAGAGCAGTATTACGTATATTTTATTTTGTCAAGGCGCTCCTTGATTGACCGATAAACTCTAGTAATTAGAAAAATGAATTTAGTTTAAAGAATCTATTTTGTACATTTAAAAATGAATATCACCGGACTGATAACAATAACAAGCTGCCAAACTACTTTTGTATCGGCTAGCTGTAGTCTGTATAATTAATTATGGACGTATCGCGTAATGTGTCGGTAGGTACGTTTCTATAGTCTGTAGTTAGGATTTTTAAAAAATAAACATAATTTCTAAAGCACACTATAGTGAGATATATCTCAGGTTAACCAATATTATTTAACTAATAAGTTCTTATACGTTTTAAGTCGGTTACTTTCTCGGATATTTATGAATTATGATGCCAATAGTGATTTTAAAATTGGATGAAAAATCGAGTAATAGTTTTTACCAAATATCTACTGGAATAAGCCTATAGTCAGTTTCATTGTTTAAACAAATCTAATAATAAACGCCCTCTACCAATCAGCCAGCGATAGCTAACACCAAATAAAGCCATGACGACACGAGCTCAGCGTATATATTGTGGAGTGTAACCGACATAGTCTGGCACCTTGTCGAAGTCCGCCAATTGAGCGATCTCTTCCCATAGACTAAGCATGATGTGCTGGTACTTTTGCAAGCGGCTTGAACTACAGTCGCCTTTGCCTTCGAGCACACAAGTTCTGAGTGCAAGGCAATGAAAATCGTGCGCATCTAGATAACCGTTGTTGTCGATATCTGAAACGTAAATGAGGGATAGTTAAATTAGGTATACTTATATAGCATTGCGATTATATACTAAAGAAGAATAATTTAAATGACCTTGTAAGATATTCGAGATATAAATTTCTTTTTCATTCTATTCGTCATTTTTCGTTAATTGTCTATTATCCTGACTAGAAATATAAATTACTTCACAATTTTTTTTGAGATTTCCGAGGATTACTTCTGCAATAATTGCATTATAATAAAGTAATTTGTCAAGATTTTTTTTATCGTATGTTTTTGATATTTGCTATGTAAGGGAGACACTACCTGTGTATTACCTACTAAAGAGCAAGCTGTTAAAATAGGTACATTCCTTACTTATTATACAACTATGTATATTACTGTTTAGCACTACTAATAAGTTACAAGTTTAGTCATGACTAAATTGTCGTTCCAGGCATATGTCATGTCAATACATCTTACTCGTAGTTACACAGATGTACCAGAAAACACTCGCTTTGTATAATTTGGCAACTACATTACAAATAAATTTTAGGAGCATATGGTTATTGTTTCATCAATTTGGCTGCCTTCAAATTACAAGTAAATCACAATATTAAAGACCTATACGAACAATGAAATTGTCTGTTAATAGCTGCTGTCCAGTTTCAGCAATATGTATGTGCCATCTTCTTATCACCTTGATTATGATAATCTTTTTTGGACATGTTAGTAATCATATTGAGTATAAATTATTCGTAACGATTAGTATGGAATAGAAATATATTAGTACTAGAATATATGATACGCGTATATCAGTTTTAGTGAAGTTTAATAAACGCGCTCACTTTGAAACCGACTGCAGCGGGTTTAATTCTTGAGTCCGAACCTCTGATATATAGCTAACCTCTTTTTAAAACGAATTAGTATTTGTAGTCCATAAAACTACGTTTGTTTGAGGAGGAGCTTGGGCTACGGAGGCCTTGATGTAATATTTTTTGACATGGCGTGTTTTATTGGAATTTTGCATAACATCCTATTTATTACCTCTCTTTCTCTATTTGTTAAGCGTATAACAAAAAAGCAAGAAATCTATTAATTATAGTTCTGGCACAAATTGAGTTGTAAAATTTACAGAGGAGCTAGATTCGAGGTGTTGCAATACTAATTAGTAATCCCAGTTGGCGGCGGAGAACAATGGCAAGAGATTATTTTAACCGATCATTACTCAAGATCTATGCCAAAACTGAGCCCTTTCGTAAGGTTGGACCTAACGAAACTATTAACGCGTTTGAAATTCTTGAAGATCATAAATCATTATATCACTATGATCTTTATTTAATATGGGAATAAGTATATATTTTAATAAGCTGAAGCTTTTGTATTTGATGTATCTATGTAATGAGAATGTATTGCCTATTAATGAGCTTTATTCCTAAACTAGCATTTCCCGCGGCTTCGCACACATTCTAAAGACCGGAAACCAAATTCTTTCTGAGTCGCACGGTATGGTACCTCGCAGAACTAACGTCCGCCCTTCCCGTTTTTGCAACACTTTTCATTCATGCTCCGAATCATCAAACAATCGCACAAACAAACAAACTCTTCACCTTTGTAATATTAGTATAGATAGTATAGATTAAGAAGAAAGGAAGAGTATGTATTATGTTTCTATTATTTCTGCCAGATTTTGATACAGTTTTCACTACCATGTAGATATTTGCTTTATTAAGATTTGTATGTGAGTATAATACATGCTTAGTACAGAAAAGCCATGATACAATTATTGTAGGTCCAAAATGCCCTACAGAAAAGTCTGGAACGTATATAGGGAGCATATAATATGTCCTATTTAATATATATAAATTACCAAACGCATCTTGGGATGTCGGTAGGTAGGTACCCAAGCGAGGGTAGTTAGTTCATAATTCATATAACAAAATATAATATTTTGTTTTAGTGAACGGTATTCGTAAGTGTATGACAATTTAAATTTGTAAAATTAAAATATAGTATTATTTGCTCGTAACTCCGTTTATAAACAGTAACTACATATCGATTGGAAATTAGTATTCATTTAATGTTTAAGTCATATTGAAAAGATACAGACGGCCTCTCCTTTTAAAGATAAGTGCTGTTTGAACTAAATTTTACCGCGGACATTTAAAATTTTGTAGAAAGAACGCATAGATACTAATTATTATAAAATTTTCACATAAACATTAAACACTTTACCAAATACCAACTTATTTTAAGGTTTGTATGAACTTATACACAGAGGATAAGTGCAATTTATTTTCATTTTGATTATTAGCGATCCAATTTTCTGGGTTAGTGCTTCGCTGGGCTTGATGTGGATTTATAATCTGTATCGGTGTTTGCCAATCAAGAACTCAATGTCAATGAGGTTTTATTGTTCTACAAATAGATTGTCTCTGATTCATTCACTGTTGTATGATTAGCACTCAATTAATTGTAGATTGGTTAGTAAATACAGAGTATTTTTAAATTAATATAAAATAATGTAATTGAATAAACTTACAATAATTAGAGATAAATAGTAAGATACAACATAAATAAGTACCTTCCAGACACCCTTAATAATTTTTTTTGAAAATTGATTAATATCAATCAATAAATTGTAAACATTTTACTTAGATACATGGTTTTTAAAACTCCTGTGATCTTCGTTTACCTTAGACGTTAAATAATTTTGGAAATATTCCTTGTGCTGTATTTCAAGGTCGCACTATTTTAAAATAGATGTTAAATAGTAAATACAATTTCAAATTGAAGTTGACGACAAATGATTGATTGCAGTTGCTGAGCAATTGATCGGGATCGGGCCCAATTACATGACAGGAGAATGTTTAGGTACTCGTTAATGTATGCTGTAAATTATTTTGTAATGGTAGGGGAGCCCACGATGCTAAATGGGGATTTACTCGAGCGTCATAGAGACCTATTGGGTTGCAAAGCTTAGATGATAAGAAGAAAAAAATGTTAAATGATATATACCTTTTCATCGGTGGGGGAAGCGGCTATAGATTTTTAAATATGTAAAAAAAAACTGTTGCATGGACATCCTCGAGCGCGTCAGATATTGATAGCATCAATGCTCTGCGTATTTTTAATAACGTACGTATGTTAATCTGATCGTTTGCATGATGCGGGTGGTTGTATGTAAGGGTTGAAAATGAAAAAAAATTTTTTATCGAGCGCGTCAGATTTTCTAAGGGAGTGTTAAGTGCACCAAAAAAAGCTCTCATTCACTAATCTGACGATTTCGATGTGACGCAAACTCGCAGCCATTTTCATAATGTGAAAAAAAAATTCGACATTTTGAAATACTCAAGCGCGTCAGATTAAGATATATATGGTTCATCTTAATATTCTAAACGTACTGTCTCATAATCTGACGATTATCTAGAGGGATTCGCCTGATCTGACAAAAAGAATTAGAAAAACGGTTCACCCTAAAGGCCAATTCCATTCCTGGGCGCTTAAAATTGTACTTATGAATCATTTTTGAGCTCAAAATATAATTTATGTGATTTTTTGAGCTCGTTGAGTTCAAAGAAATAATATTTCTACGCAGTTTTTTAAGCCTCATAAAGAATTGGTCAAACTAGAAATTTCGGAGTAACTCCGAAGAAACACTTTTTCGGGGTTCTTTCGTTCACGATATCTCTTGAACGAATCAACCAATTTTGACCAGCTTGGTGGCGATCGACGTGGTTTTTGAAGCTGAAGGGCGGATTAGTTTTTGAAGTTGGACGATAAAGCAATTTAAAGTTATTCCAAAAAAAAACACTTTAAAAAAAAAATTCTCTTTTTTGAGATTTTTCAAAATCTCAAAATCTAAGTTTGAGGTAACTCTTTAGAACGCCGTTTAATAATAATAATAATAATAAAAACTCTTTATTGCACACAACTTAATACACGTAAAAGGACAAGAACAATACATATACAGGAAAGTGCACAAAGGCGGCCTTATCGCTAAGACAGCGATTTCTTCCAGGCAACCTTAGGGTGTTGGAAATAGCAAAATGTGACGTGGAAGGGGTGCAAACAAATAAACATTTTTGAGGAAAAATAATAAAATGTAATAGTTACAATATATCAGATAAAATAAATAAATAAGTAAAAGAAAGAAAATATATAAATAAATAAATAAAGTTATACAATATAAATATAATATAATACATTATTAATAACCATATATATTACGATATTTATACATATATATTACTATATATATATTATATACATATATACTTACATATTATTATAAGTAATATGTAATACAAATATCATGTCAAGAATGAATTATAATGTAAAAAAGTGCTCTTTTAAGCGTTTTTTAAAAACCTCAACATTTTTAGCATCCCTAACGTTTCGGGGAAGGGAGTTCCAAAGGCGAGGAGCCATTATACTAAAAGAGAGTAGTAGATACATAGACACACACACACACACACACACACACACACACACACACACACACACACACACACACACACATACATTGTGACAACATCGCGGGGGTAATCAAGGAAGCTTCCTATGACCTTAAAACGTCGAGATCTGATGAAAACTAGATTTTTGCAAAACGGCAAAAAAAAATTCCTGATATTTTCATGTGCGAATCATTTCTAACACGACTACTACTTGTCTTACGGTGAAGAAAAACATCTTGAGGAAACCTGGATGTTTTTAGAGAACCTAGCAAGTTTCAAAAGACATATAGGGAAGTCCGTCAACCCGCACTAAGGCAGCGTGGTGGACTATGGCCTGATCCCCTCATGTAGAAGGGAGGCCCGTGCCCAGTAGTGGGACGTTGAAATGGGCTCGGTATATACCTAATACACGATTTGCACAATTTCGTACTAATGAAAGTCCAATGGGAAAAAACACGAAAGTAGTTTTGTGTTACACGTGAACCGTTTTAGGAGTTGTAGGTAGTAAAAAGAGGATGGTTTCGATACTTTGCAGTTTGCACATAAAATTTAGTTTTGAATTTTAAGATTCTTAAAGGGGTAGAATTTCTGACAATGAACATCTAAGTAGGTAAGTAAATTGGATTTGGATATAAATATTTATCCAAATTATATTACAAAAATTGTACAAGAAACACTAGTGCATGATGTATTTCATGTTAAATTAAAAAACACTTTTACATCGCAACAAAATAATACAAAGTTGGTCCGATTCCAATGTCAAAAATATAATATCGCTCAATTAACTGAGTAATGGTGCTGCGAGTTGCGATAAATCTTTTTGTTGATTAAGTTTACGCGTTTTTAAATACGTTCTATCAAAATAGACTTTTACAAGCGTTTTTAAGGTAAGTTACTAAATAATTTGTGTCTGTGCGAATCATTAACTAAATATATATCGGGAAGATATTTCTGACTTGTTTTTGCGACATGATGATTTTTAATCCACTTCTCCGAGGAGTAATAGTCCGGGAGGTAGTGTCAAATTTTTACGGTGATTTTGGCATGGACTCTATGAACTTATTTTGATAGTTAGTACTTGTATGAGAACTAAAATATATGTCAGCTGTCGCGACTCCGGGGCTTTTGGGCTAGAGAAAACGTTAACGTAGATGAAAAAAAAATTCTACAAAAAAACAAAAGCCATGCCAAAATGCTCCGGTCAAATTTGACACTACCTCCCGGACTATAAGGCATGATCTTTTTTTTAAGGACTACACTATATAATAACATAATTAACTATATAAATATAATAAGTAATACAAAATAAATATAAAGTCAGTAAATTAAAAGCCATTCTTCGCTTTTTTTTCGCTCCATATTATTAAGGATTTTCCTCTATGATAGAGGAAAAATCTTAATAATATGGAGTTTAATCAACTTGTATAATTTCCTAGTAAACCAACATATACCATCGTTAAATTTTACGTCCGATTACTTACAGCTTATATATATACGACGCTAATAAAGTTTAATGATTCGAATAACTACTATCTAATGTTCAACATGAAAGAGATGTACCTTACAATACAATTCACTCATTCGTACAGTACAATTCGTATTTTGTTTACTTATCGTAAACTCGGCTGTAAAAAAGAAGAAAAAAAACATACCTAATCGGCATAATAACAGCGAGTTAATTTTACTCTTGTTTTCTACTGATATATCTCCTTCATCAACTTTAAATATATTTGATCATAAAGGTGAGTTTGAGCTCAAACATTGTTGTCTCAAGTTAGGAACAAAACATAGAAAATGTCCATCATTAATATAATTGTTGATACACTACACATATAACTTTAAATATATTATGTTATAACTTATAAATATAAACGTTAAACACCCATGACTGAAGTACAAGTATTTGTGCTATCATTAATTGAATGCTCCCAGTGAGACTCGAACCCGCGACTCGAACTAACACAGCAAGTAGTACTACAACACTATCAAACGTGTCGTTATGTTTATTATCGGTAGTATCATTTGAATTGTTTTCTTTTACAATTAATATGCAGTTTTAGTTTAACCTCAAAGAAATGCATTGTAGAGTTTGAAAATAATCCACGAGTATCATTTTCACTGTTTTTCATATTTAAAAATAATCTAATTCTATACATTTTATACAGCTAAAGATATATTTTTTCTCTTGAAAAGTATGTTTTCCCCGTTCTATTTTTATTCGAACAATATTTTATTGAAAGCTAAATTGAATAACCGTCACAACTTACCGTAAAGGTAGCGCACAACAAAAGCGACTCTGTTATCCCACGAATACGCCATGACTTTATTTAAAACACTACAACAATCGTTAATGTATCCTGTATTTAATAACAACGGTCGATTTACGCGTCGACGGACGCTTCACGACTGGATCGGAATTAAACAATATTGCTAGTGACGACGTCACGCGATTGCAATAGACGCCTAAAATATATTTACTATAGCGGCGGCAGACTATTGGTTTTGCTTAATACTTGGCACAATTTCTTCAGGGTGACTATAAGACAGACAGACAGACGGGTGAATTACTTTTAAACGATGAATTCGCAAACGCACATTAGAGTCTTGCTTCGTCAGTTTCATAGGAACTGGGAAGTTGAAGCGAAGCGAGGGTAAGTTTGTAATCTTCCATATGAACGATGATGCAGCTGTTGTTAAACAATATCGTTCTTGTAAGTATAAATAAAATACGGATTTCTCAAACTAACATGACAAGGGGCTAATTGGTAGCGCTCGCGAATCGTGAAGCTGTAAGGTCGAGATCGACTGTAATTATTAATGTAACTTTATGTAACTTTGACACCTTCAAATATACACATATTCCCTATTACCTTTATGTAATACTTAATTCGGTGACAAAGTACGCTCTTATTTATTTTAAAATAATTATAATAGATTGTATTTATGAAATAGAAGAGATAAACCATGTCAGAGTAAGAGTTCAAATTACAGACCTTTGATTGTGGTCAGTTTGTTTAGGTATTTGTTATTAGATAATTTTAATAATCATTTAAAAACATATTTAAAAATAACTATTGTAATTAATAATTTAATAAAAAAAATAGTGTAAAAATAAAAAAGGATTCTATTGACATGGAAAAGGTAATTAGATTTCTTTAGTGGCTTCCCATATTACCCAATGCTTTAGATGACTCTACTGATTGGTTCGGTTGAATTTCGGTGGTCTAGTTCATAGCCATTAGCATCTATGGAGTTTGAGCCCCAATTCGGACAAAATGTGTAGAAAACACGTATACTGTGTACCCAAAAGATTTTGGTTAACAGCGGGAGAAAGAAAGAGAAAGTGCAAAATTATAATACCAAAAGTATAAAATAATCAGAAATACAGTATATAAAGTTATACATAACAGTATAAATACATACGTATTTGACTTTATATAAATATGTTACATAAACAGTTATATATAATATAATATATAAATATTGGAGTTAGTAAAAAGTTACAATTTTATTTTACACAAACAAATTTTTAATTTTAAACTTAAATATAGTAAAAAAGCATTCATCCAAATCTATAAAAATCCAAAATTGTTTATTTGTTAAATGTCAATTGTCAACGTCAAAATAAGTAATAAAATAACATCAAAACAAGTGTCTTGTGTTTTTATTAAGTCCTAAATTAAATTATTATTAATTGAAATAAAGTGTACAAAATGAAATTTACAACTAAGTATAGTGTTGTATTTTTAACAATTTTCCTCATAAGTATGTATTTATGTAATGTTTTATAAGTGATTAGTTATACTTGTATCCAAATTAACAGTGAAATAAATGAAAATTTATTTATTACTTCATTGCCAAAAAAACCACTTAAATTTCAAGGTTAAAAATCCTAAACGCACACATAAAATCAGAAAATAATAATAGAATAATTATAAAAAATATTATTTATTATGCACTGACATTCAAATATATTGTTTTTATATGTATACCTTTTATTTTATTGTAAAATTTTATTTCTAGGTGTTTCATTTACATCACAATTTGATGTTGAAGATGAAGCTGATATAGAAAAGGATGATAATGATTTTTCTACCGTGGATGAATCAGAGTCCCTTCTTTCCAATGTAGTATCTGATGTAAATAAAACTTTAACACATCTGTACAACCAGGTTACTTCAGCTAACATCACTATGGAGAACACAACACAAAGTATGAATGAGACACGAAAATTAGCCAAATGTAAGGAAATTATATATGATCAGGGCGAAGAATCTGAACCGTCAGTTGAAATAATTAATGGAACTACTTTAACTAAGCTTTTACAGGTAAAACCAGATATAGCAAGTCGAGATGTTGAGGCTGATTGTGTTTTAGTACTATTTTATGCTAGAGCCTGTCCTTTTAGTGCTCATGCAGCTCCTCACTTCAATGCATTAGCCAGATCATACCCTAATGTAAAAATGGTAGCACTTGATGCATTAAAATACCATGGAATAAATGCCCAATATGGAATTGTGGGTGTACCTACTTTAAAAATGTTCCATAATGGCCGACCTGTTGGTAAATTTAATGGAACAGAATATAATATTCACATATTTAATAAATTTGTTCATGCTATCACAGGACAAAATCCACAAGTTCTTCTAGTGACTTCTAAAGATTTTCAAGGACCTGTACCAAGTGTAGTTGAAAAGGAAACTGATTATTTTCTTATTCTGTCTTGGATATTTATTATTGTTTGTTCTATTTACTATTTTATGGAGTCAAAATGGTGGCAGATGATTGTTGAAATGATTCAGAATAATTGGAGAGAGTCTGAAGCTCAGCATGAACATAATGACTGAAAAATCTTAATTGTATGTGTAATAAACTTTTCATTTGTATATATAATAAATAATTTATTAATTTTGATTGTTTCGCTTATTAAAACAAATCAACATATTTGGCTCAGTTTGCAGTGACCCTATTTGTTGTGCCAGAGTGTGCCAATGTGCATTAATTTGTGTGATGAGCAACAATATTTTTACTCTTGTTGAGGGGTTTATATTTAAAACCTGTGTGACCTACACATATTAACTATTTGGTATCCACAACATTAGCGTCATAGCTTACCATCAAACTAGATGGTGTTGTATGATAATTTATAATCCTTTTAAATGTTCAGTGAACTAATATATACACTCTAGAAGTTTATTTAAGTACTTACTACTGTAAATTTTTACATACAAAACATTTTAGGTAGAGCTTTTTAAAGGTAGAAATTTTTTTGTAAAAGTACCGGATATAAATTAAATAGTCTCTATGTACTATAGTATAGTGATAAAAAAGAATTGTTATTTTATGTAAAACATTTGTGAAGAAAATCATAGGAAATCTTCCTGGAAGACATATTTTATGGGTTTTGTAATAATAACTAAATAATAAATACATGTGAGCAAAGCAAGGATGGAGGAATGATACTGTAAATTTTAATGAAGTACAAAAGTTTAAGATTATCATAAAACTAAAAGAGAAATTAAAAGTAAAAAAGTTTTGTTTTTAAGTCATACGGTCAAAGTAATAAAATAATACATACTAAATATATACATTTATTTGAACTTAAATCAATAAAATTTTTAATAATATAAACATTATAATTCTGCTGGCATATTAGTGCCGTTGAGAGCGGCAATAATGTTATTAGCAGTCAGTGTACTCATATTATTCCTAGTATCTATAGTGGCACTGCCGATATGAGGTAAAACAACACAATTATCTAGCTTAAACAATGGACTGTCCAATGGCAATGGTTCAGGCGTTGTAACATCTAATCCAGCTGCCCAAATAGTTTTATTTTGTAGAGCTTCAATTAGTGCATCTTGATCAACTACAGTCCCACGACTTACATTTACAAATACTGCAGTCTTCTTCATCTTTTCAAATGCACTTTTGTTAAATAACTCTTTAGTTTCAGGCACGAGTGCAATACAGCAGATAACAAAATCACTTTGAGTCAAGAGTTCATCAAAAGGAACTTTAATGGCCCCTACTTCTTTAGCTTCTTCTTTCTCACTGCGACTATGGTATAGAATTTTAGAGGTATTAAAAGATCTGACTCGTTTAGCAATTGCTAGGCCAATTTTTCCTAATCCAACTATGCCAACTGTGGATCCAGCTAACCCAGGTCCTGTCATCCAGGTTGGAGCCCAGGATACCCAACCACCTGTTTTTGCTTGATGTTGTGCTTCAGGGAGACGTCTCGATGTGCTTAGAAGTAATGCCATCTGAAATATTAATCATTATCAATAACTGCTAAATTATGACGATTTAGCAAAAGCACTCATTAAAATTAATAAATGAATGTAAAATATAATAATACATAAAAATATTAGAATTTTACTGATAATATAGAATTAGAACTGAGTTTCTTGATATATTATTGATTAACTTACTGCTAATTCTGCAGTAGCATCAGTTAGTATATTTGGTGTGTATCCTATTTTTATACCCCGCTTCCTACATTCCGCAACATCTATATGGTCATAGCCTACTGAAATTGTAGCCACAACTTTAAGACTTGGCCCTGCAGCATTCAGCAGTTCCTTATTTATTTGATCAGTTAAAGAACAAAAGATAGCATTGGTACCAGCAACTGATTTTATCAATTCACTGCGTGGGACTGGAGATGGTTTATACCACAATTTTATATCGCACCTGAAAGAATAAAAATGATGAAATAGGAGATTCTTTGATGTTATAAATCTAAGTACTAATTGTACTCACTGTACTTACTGTTTTTTAAGTATTTCAATACCACATTCTGGCATATCAGAACGCGTAACGTACACCTGGAACCTTCCGCTACTCATGTTTCTTGTTGAATTGCTTAGCAGGAATTTATGAATTGTACTGGTCACAGAAGCGGATAGTCTTTTATAAGTCATGACTCATGAATTAGTTTGATTTACTTTATCGTCCAAGTAACTTCCGTAATGTCAAGGTCGTTTTTTTCTACGGTATATACTTAGGCGCAGCCACGTAATTTTTGTCTTCCTTGCCCTTGAAAAATGATGGTTTTGCAAAGTAAATTGCCAGATGAAGAGTTGCTACAGTACCTAGAATTACTTTCCCTTTTGTCGATCTAATAAATGACATAGAAGACATTATGTTGTCTAGGACTTAGTTAATAAACACTAATTTATATGCAATAATTTATACAGAAAAAGGTTATCAGCAACGACATTGACATGATAACACCACAGATTAAGTATTTTTCGTTTTTTGCAATGTTCATTGTTCAGTAATCACTCAGTGATTACTGAACAATGAACATTGCTATAGATAGATATACTGATTACTAATCAGTATAGTTAATAGTTCATAAAAAAATACATACAACGAAACATATAACCTCCTCCTTTTTTGAAGTCGGTTAAAAATAGCTTGATCTCTGCGACATATGTCAAACTGACATTCCTAGGGTTGTTAATCTTTATTTCTTTTAATAATTAATCTTTATTTCTTTTAATTTTAATGTATATTTTAATATCATGACATTATTTACATTTGTAGAAACTGAGTGAGTAAATAGAATCCCATTTCTCACCTATTCATGTAACACGTCATCTGGTTTTGTGCATAATTGCCTATTGGCATTCGAGGAAATGAATATTGAAAAAATTAAGTAGTGGTTTTTAAAATTACTAGATAATTTAAAGGAGCCACTAGTGCCAGTATAATCCGATCGAGCTTATCTGGGCCCAAGTCAAAGGTTTATTTGCTTGAATTTCGTTAGATAGGTACTTTAAGTATTAACTACTGTATAATTAATCTTAGTAAAATTATGTTTTCTTTTAAGGTTACGCTGCCAGATACAACACAACACCGCCTTTCACGGCAAATAAAATGTTGCAGTTATTAAAAAGTGCGGTCGACAATGTATCTGTAGAAGACTGTAAGAAGGTGGTAACCAAAAGAAGAAGATTGGGAGCGGGGCGTTCGATTTGATAATATTTGCGAACAAGAGTTTATAATAAATCTATAAGATTGTTTTAGCGATTCAGAAACTGATTCGGATATTGATTTGGGGTGTACTCCTTTAGGAAGATAAATGCATTTTATATTAAAATATTCGTTTAATTTAGTAATTAGATTATACCCAATTATATTTTTGTTTGCATTGATAATAGTAAGAAACGTCGATAATTTCTATCGACAATTTTTTTTTTATCCTGACAACCCTAGGAAGTAGGAATGTCAGTTCACAGAACAAAAATAAAATACTCTAGTCTCTACATTCTACAATCTACATTATGTAGACTACATATTATGTCGCGGAGATCAACATCAAGATATTTTTTATGAACTATATTGAATATTTGCTTTGATTCATTGTGCGTGATAGTATTCTTTTAACGTGCCGCTGTTTAGTTATTATAAATAAAAGTTGTTAAAAGTAGTTAGTGTTTATTTAGTAGATAAAATCATTAACGTGCCATTACAAAAAAAAAAACATCTTACAAACAACATTATAAAACTGAATGGGAAAGAAATCCTGATTTCAAGCCGTGGTTAAAGCCTATACCCGGAGATTCTACTAGAGCTATGTGCAGTTATTGCAAACGAGATTTTGCCGCTAAAATAAGTGACATACAACGACATAGTCAATCGGCATATCATAAGAAACAAAGTTAGCCCATGCTAGAGAAATCACAAACACAAATAGTAATACCTAAAAAACCAATTAATGATACTCTTAGTCTTCGAGCGGAAGCAACACTATCTATGTTTGTTGCAGAACACTGCTATATCTATCGTGGACCACCTCACCGAATTGTATAAACGAAGATTTTCCGCTGCACCTTGTGTTGAGGACTTAAAATTACGCCGTACAAAATGTACTGCAATAATCAAAGAAGTACTTCACTTCATGCGTACATTAAGACTTGATGTGGCCAATAACGCCTATAGTTTAATAATTGACGAATCAACTGACATCACTGTAAAAAAATGTTTGGGGGTTGTTATAAAGAATATAGTGAAAAGTAAATTACGTAATGCTCTTAGTGTAGACACAATTAATGCGATTTTACAGGTAAGAATGGGCTTGACTTCTAAACAGTCGACATGTTTTAATTACGATCTTCCTGAAGACATATTGTGGCAAATTGGAAGTAATGAAAAATATAAATTAGGTATAATAGCGCAACGATGTGTGGATTTCACAGAGCCACAGCCAGGTCCATCTGGTTCTGGGTTTCTCCAATGTCAAACTGGTGCCTCAGAGGATGACGATTCGATAATATAATTAAATCATTTTCACATCCTGTAAATAGAAAGAAACTAATAAATATCAAGACTACAATTAACAAACAATAAACGATAAATCTTGATGTGATTACTTCTTTAATATCCATTATAGCGTCTTTTGTTGTAGCCGATGCATGGCATGCTTGCATGGGCCAAATCGCTCTTTTGTGGTTTCATACACTTTTCTTGGCTAACAATTTTGTTCTCCTCCAAAAGCATTTTAATTGTAAAATATTTCTTTTCTTGCCTGTCAAGTGTCAACTCCTGATATCTGTAAAATGTAAATTGTAATACAATTAAAAATACATTTTGTACTTGACATGAAGTAATAGTTTATGTGATACTTCAATGATGACTACATATTAGGTAGGTAGATATCATAAATCATAATTGAAAAAACGGTAAGGACGAAAGAAAATACAGACAGGTAAAATAAAATAATTAAGTATGTACTTACTACTTACTGTTTTTGACCACTTTTTTCCATTTTTATTTTATATTTATCCAATTCAATTCTTTGGTTTGTTGGCTTCAATGCGTGCCAGATGAGATTTTATATTTATTTTAATCATTTACATTTTACAAATTTATAATTCTATTGTTAATGGCATTGAGATATAATATATAGAGGAGTAAACCTGAAAAAAATCTGTTAAAAATGTGTAACCACTTTTTACACGCTGCGACGCAGCTTTGAAATCACTCAATATGTTATGCTCTATGATGTTATGTAAACATATATCAGTCTCACTTACACAAGTCACAAGAATAATACCGTCGCTTCGATTAGAGAGAGACCAAAGTATAAACTTGCAATGACGGAATGGGGGTTGCCTACCCATACGAAAATTAACCTACTTTTTAAGCCATTAAAAACACTTAATACAAATAAATTAAGTTTAATATATTTAAATATGTATTTTTAATAGAAGTTTATAAATAATAAATTATTAAGACAATTTTCATTTGAATATTTTTTATTTATTATTAATATCATACTCCGCTGTGTAATATTAGTTTTGTATACAATTGTGTTTTTTACTCTTTTTTGTGAATTTGAGTGGATAATTCGCTTTCGGGATACCTACTATCTTATTTTCAAGTATTTATAATTATGGCATTTATTAATAAAAGGGAATGTTCAACTTGTATCGATGATGAATGATCTCCCGGGGTTATCGCAAATTCTCTTAATATCTTGTCTTCTTTGTGTTTTTCTAAAGTTAGTTGTTATTATAAAAAAATAATATTTAAAACCACTTATTCCGTAAATTAAAAACTAAAAGTAAGTTTTTACTGGTAACACTGAACCTACTTTAAAAAATTTAACATTTTATTTATTAAACTGCGTTTTTACGTCTATATAAAAACAGAAACAATAACTAAAGTGTGGAAAGTAATTCCGCTTAATTTATTATGTGTTTGTGATTTAGAACCGCACTCTTTTACTGCGCATTTATCCATTTTTTTGTCGCGTGTCACACGGTTCACTTCGGTAGGCGTCACATAGAAGACTGAACTGACATTAGCTACGATCTTAAATATTTTCAAGATTCCAGTGTCAATGCCGTTACGCGGTAATTGCTAATCTAGTGTATATATATCAATGGTTAATGGCTTCAAAGCGTGCCAGTTGAACAAATTTGCTATGACAATTGACAGTTGACACTTGACAGTGACACGTGAAATGTCAATTGACTGATGACGTTTCAATTCAATTCAATTCTCTTGTTAATGGCTTCAAAGCGTGCCAGTTGAGCACAGATTATTTCGCCAACGTCTCGTAGAATGGACTGCCCCTCTAGACAAGTGGCATAAACGCTAGTAGAATAGAATAATCAATGTATGGGATTGACATAAGCTTACGACTAGTGATTAGATTCAACGTATCGAATTTGTAATTGGTAGCCAAATGTAACGAAATGTCAGATTAGTACATAATTCCCCATACAGAAGTGTCACTTTTGACAAACGACTTCTGCTGTTAGCGTACGGCAAATCGAATCGAAATAGAATAGACACGGAGCGTTTGCCACTTGTCTAGAGGGGCTGATGACGTTTTCTTCAATCTTCATGTTTGTCAGCTGTCAAAAACAGTCCGCGGAGATTACGTTCCGTTGTACTTAGACTGTTGGACACAAAAAAAAATATGTGACAAACTGTTAGCCATTTCATATTTTCGAAATATGTATTATAACGAAAAACTAAAAAATAATCCTTTTTTTAAAAATTTCCGTAGGGGTTCCTTTTTTTTTTAGTCGACGACGACTGGACCTCATAAATACATTTATAATCTAGCACTTTTTATAATCTTTTAGCGGAATTTATGGCTTTTTTTGAGCTGATTTAGCGCCCAACACGTAAACTGAGCTGGCAGCAGTGAATTATGACAGCTGGTTAAATTATTAATTTTTTTAAATAATTGCGTCTGTTAACGCAAATCTAAGCCATAAAATAAGAAAAAGACGCTGCGAAATAATGTATGTCCATTGGCAAAAATAAACGTATGATTTATTTCTGGGGAAAGCTAAAATAGTCTAAAACGAAAAGAGGTTCATCGTCGTTTTTAACCGACTTCAAGTTTTTATAGGAGGAGGTTATTCATATTCAGAATGGCGCGGGCGTTTGCGCCTATTTTCGCTATGATATTCGTCATTGAAATACGTTATTTTACCAAATTTCAGATTAATCGGCTGTATATGCTTTCGGAAGTACACCCTTAATCCCTCAAAGTAACTTTTAATGCAATAAAAACAATAATTATTTTGTTGTATTTATTTATTTCCTTTTAATAATAAATAGCAATTTTTAATTTGAAATAATTTAAATAGCAATTTTATTATAAAAGGCGCCAAAATGTGTAACATTATTTATTATTATAGTAACTAATAATTATGGAGGCATTTTCAGGAAAATTTGTAATAAGTATTCAGAGAGATTAAACAAATTACAAAAAAATGTAATATGAAGATAAAACTTTATTACGGAGCCTCGGCCACAGTTAATCTACGAGTATACTAATATTATAAAGCTGAAGAGTTTGTTTGTTTGTTTGTTTGGTTGGTTGGTTGGTTGAACGCTTTAATCTCTGAAACTACCGGTCCGAATTGAAAAATTCTTTTTAACCGACTTCAAAAAAAGGAGGAGATTCTCAATTCGTCGGGGACTTTGTTTTTTTGTTTTTTAATATGTATGTTCCCCGATTACTTGACGATGGCTGGACCGATTTGGAAAATTCTTTTTTTGTTTGAAAGAGTATAGTTTCAAAGGGTATTCACGATCTGATGATGGGATCCCAGGGAAATCGAAGGCAACTCTCAAATTTTATAGGCACTTATTACGTTTTTCATATATTTCCTAATATATCTTAGAAACGATTTATGTGACAGAAATGTGTATTAAATAAAATAATATCTATAAAAAATATAGATTCATTAGTTTTATTTGTATTATAAAGGTTTAGACATTGGGCTAAGTCTGAAGGATGTTAGAAGCGTTTTCAGTAATTGCAGTCAATTGAATCGAATGTTCGAGAAAACATTTATTGTGATCACTCAGTAGGTGGGTACGTATAAAACAAGTTAGCTCAATACTGTATTGTATAGGGGCAAGAATATACACCCACATCTGCAAAACGACTTGATTTTAATTGTTATCCAATTTTACAAAGTTGTGCTTAATAAATAATAACCTATAATTAGTAATTACTGAATTTAATGCTAGTCGTACCAACCGTATGTATATTAAAACATAAATGAGATCATCCAAAAAATCTTACTCTTCTTAAATTTAATGTTTATGTAGAAATACTAATTAGGTAGTAATTTCACTTACTTCAATGAATGTTTAATACCATCCAAATATAAAGAGTAAGTTTGGAGAATGAGGAATATTTCAAAGTATTATATTCGAAATAAATATTACAATATAAATTTAAAAATTATGCAGAGTAGGTAATATAAATAATACTGAGAAAATTATGATTTATAAAATTGCCTAAATAGTAAGTTGTGTCATACATTAATGTAATGTCTAATATTATGTGGCAAGCTAGTTTAATTTATGCATATTTTAAACATATAAATAACATCCAAATTAAATTAAATGTAAGTAAGAAAAATAAATGATATATAGAGAAGGCAGTGTAATTATTTTTATCACGAAAAATTAATTAGCAACTTTCATTGTGGATATTCACTTTCAGACTTCTCGACGAAATGCGAACGGAATGTAGTGTTAGACTTTCTTTGCAAAAACTAAGTGCAGATAAAGTATACTGAGATAACGAACATAGAGTAGACAGGTTTGAAACTCGTTAGTAAAAGAAAACATTATGATAATACCTAATTGGTTATGCAGTTTTCGAAATAACTTTGAAAGTTTTAAGTTATATGAAAAAAAAACGTCTGCTAGGACATTAGACATAAAAATTCAGAGGGATTATTGACATTGAGTAGTCGAAATTATTTTTTGTTCTTAAAAATCTTGTTCTTTTTTATTGCAGGAGTAAAATTTAGTATGAATTTTCCTTGATATACCCAGATATTCAATAAATAAAAATCTAATTACTGGAACAGCCATGAGCTGATATGGGACAAGTCACACCACCAAAGCTGAAACCAGCACAAAACCCATAAGACCACGCCATTAACGCATTTGTCGAGTTCCTGGCTATAATCAAAGGGAACCGAAAGGTCAACCTAGCCACCTGCCAGAAGATCATGCAGGCCTATCAGCGAGGAAGCGAAAAGATGCTGGAGGTGGAACTCGACAAAACTGAAGCGGCCATATACGACAATGACACTTCCCAAGTTATTCAAGGGGAAATGACAGGGTCGTACATGACCGCCTACAACACCACTAAAGGCTTCGTGGGACTGGTCGAAGCAGAGGGGTGTGAACAACAACCCCCCAAATTTGAAACACCTCCTGGAGACCCAGTAGTTGTGGTAGCTAGGTGAACGAGGATAATGCTGGACGACAGAATGCTCGAGAAGGCTAAAACCATATTGAGCGAAGACGACACCGGCGTTACACTCGCAAACTGGAAGCTGCCAAAACTAACGTGGACAAACGGGGTACCCGGATGCGGCAAAACAACTCACATCATCAGTCACTTCGATGAGGATAACGAAGTAGTAGCCACCACCACAGTCGAGGGAGCGAAAGACCTAAGGGAGAAGCTCGTGGAACGCTTTGGTGACAAAGCCAAATCCAAGGTGCGTACCATGGTCTCTATACTGGTAAATGGTTTCAAGGAGGGCACTAGTTGCAACCGTCTAACGGTTGACGAAGCCCTCATGAACCATTTCGTAGCCATAGTTATGGCAGCCCGACTGTCAGGCGCAGAAGAAGGCACTCATCGGAGATATAAACCAGCTGCCTTATATCGACAGAGAAAATCTGTTCGAGCTAAGGTACTGCTGGCCAACACTGGTGACCAACATCACATGTGAGTTGTCCTGTACGCATAGAAACCCGAAAGACGTCGCATACGCCATCAGAGACGTCTATGGTAATATCTACTCCTCCAGTAAAACCATCCACTCCCTGAGCATAGAAAGGTTCACCGACGCGCAAATACCATCTACCAAAGAAGGAACCCTATACTTGGTCCACACCCAGGAGGAAAAGAAGCTCCTAATGGACCAGGGATACGGATCCGGCGAAGGGTCGCGCGTTATGACCATCCACGTGGCACAGGGCCAAACTTACAAAGAGGTCATCATCGTGCGGACGAAGACCAAAAGGCTCCGCATTCACGATAGTGTGTCACATGCTGTCGTCGCGGTGACAAGGCACACCAAGACCTGTGTCTATTACTCCGACGATGGCGACGACGCAATTGGCAAATTTATTCGTGGAGCGGAGGGAGCCTCAGCGAAGACCATCCTAGAGCACAGCCTCAAAATGTCCATTCTGAAACGCGACACAAAAAATACAGAGGCTGTGCTTGTCCAACTGCGGGATGGGGCGGGGTTCTAGGGTCCTAAAAGTAAAAAAAAAAAAATTAAAAAGAAAAAATAAAAAAAAAAAATAAAAAAAAAAATAAAAAATAAATAAAAAAAAAAAAAAAAAAAAAGTCAGTGTCGGACCACGTTACATGCTAATGCATGTATCGCTAGTTTTAAGTTTAAAAATGTAAAACGCCAAAACAAAATAAAAAAAAAATTGTAATAAACATAAGGCACGGGCGCTTAACGCCTGTGGATGAAAACATGTATAAAAAAAAAAACTATGACACTCATACGGCTATTGTCACATCTCAATTCTCTCGATCTCGATTGTAATAATCTAGGAAACATTCGTCATCGTCACATTATAATAAGTGGCATTATTGCCAAGGACATTAGTGCTAGGACATTTTGAGTAGATCTGTTATATGGAAATTTAACAGAATCATTCTGACCTCTCATTAAGTTTTTATTAAAATAACTTTGACTTTAAGACACAAAAAATAGTTTTATATTTTTCGGGGTCTATCTCTAGATATCACGTTTACTGATTTTTTGCTTTTTTTATTTATTTCGCCACCTAAAATTGTGTCTGTGCGTGTATTCAAACATCACTTTATGTATTTTATTAAAAGCCACTTTCTGACTCTACAATATTTCCATGCATAAAATTATCAAAATTCAAAACATATTTTATATTTATAATATTAACCAAGTTTTAGAATATTGTAATATATTTTAAACCACCTACACTTATCTACTCTTTGTACCTATAATATATTTGAGATGTAACGCACAAAATAATTTCGTCCACGGTGATGCGGATCGGTTAAAAAAATGGCTTTCTATCGAGTAATTAGTGAATTTTTACACGAAGCACGACAGAAGAAACGACGCGCTAAATGTGAGATTAATGTGGTGTAAGCGCGAACGGATCGCATTATTGTTTGTTAGTTTATAGTTTTGATGAGGAATTTAGTGTAGTTTTAGAGAAAATCAAAAATATATAGCCTATCATTCATGCGAAAAGTCGGTCTCTCGGTAGCGTCCAGCAATGCGGCCGGGCGTGAAACCAAGAAACGCGCAGGGAGGACCCACTTCAGTGGGCGGTGTGTCATGCGGGTTGTTCCTAGTACCTAGCTGTGGAGAAACCCCCTTAATATTTTGATTTGATTTGGCTGTGTGGCCTACTTCGGAAGACCTGCCGGGCCGTCTCGGGGCGTTGTTGAGTGCTTCGGCGATCCTGCGAAGCCCCATTGTTTTAATGCGAGGAAAGTTTTATTATAGTGGGTACTACTGGCTTATTTAAGCCCAACATAAAAAAGTATATTCATATATGTATGTAAAATAACAAAGGATATTACTGTTATAAATTATAATCTTGTAATAAAGGTTGTACAAAAAACTTAATCGATAGTAGGTTTCATTAATCGGAACCTAAATCTAAAAATCTAGCATTTCATCACATTTGGCAAAAGAAGTGGTTTTGAATTATACATTTAACAGTTTCTAACGTATAAAGAAGGCAAGGCCGCCCAGATCGACGGTTAGTGTAGATATGCAGGAAAAATGTAGGTGTGTCAGCGTATAGCTCACGAACAAAATATCTAATAAAGCTAGTTTTCCAGTCCATCATTTGCGATTGGATGACGTTAGGTAAATTAATCTATAATATGTTTTTTTGCCTAACAATAAAATAAATACTAGCTTATATCCATATGTAGTTACGATGTATGTACAATGTACTTATTTAGTATTCTATAGGTACTTAAAATATTCTTGCTATATGAATTTTCTCATGTGGATATGGATGGCTAAGTCCAAAGCATAAGTACATAATAGTGCATTAATTAAGATATTTATTATTTTAACAAAAAGGACCATTCACCATAAATTGGATGGGTTCTTTATCCAGAAGGAAATCGAACCTGCTGGTATCGAACAATCGCTATAGCCGATATCATTGCGTTTAATAATGGTTTAATTCTAGAAAATAATGTATGCGATGGACGACAATACTAGGTAATCGTTGAACTGGTTGTGTTGTTATATATACACATTATTCTAAGCACACTATAAACATATTTGCATTTTAACGTACATTACTGATGTAATAACGTTTGATGTTAAAGATCCTAAAGAGAAGTTTTTGCCTGTTATTCTGCTAGTGTTGTACGTACATCGATAATACAGATAGTTTATAACCCGGTTATAAAATAAGCCAGTGCTGATGCTTAAACTTTTTATAGGCGTTAATTTTCTCAAGTCTCTATCAAAACTGGTAGAGTACTAAATAATTTACTGATAGTAAAAAGCGGTTATAAAGTAAATTGTATGAAGTAACGTGTCTCTTAATTAGGTCCGTTCGATAGATTATAGTGCGGTACCTAATAAAGCCTATAGCATTGTAGATAGCGCGCGTTTTCCCGGCTTATAATCTGTTTCAGTATACTTTTGGAAAATGAACGTAGTAGTGAAATAAGTTGAGAGCTTAAAGTTATGAAGTAAAGTAAACATTTCACGTAATTTATGCAGTTTACGTAATTTAACTAACGACATTTTGTAGTATTATAATATATGATAAATGTTTAGTAAGAAATTTGTGTTCTAGAAATATTACATAGTTTGAATATTACCTAATGGCCATAAATTAATAATACACCTACAGGAAAGTGATAATTAATGTAATTTGTTTACATATACCTAGTAGTAGGTACATTCTTCGCTTTCTATTATGGTATCTGTTTTAAACGATCCTTATAAACCCCTGATTTTAATTTAAAATCTTATTAAAAACTATTTGATAATTAATATGGTACAATTAATCTTGCCACCAAGACTGACTTGACACGTATGTACTTGTACCTACGTCTTACGAGTTTAATCACGTAAAAAATGACTTGGCGATGAGATTTCGCCAAGATTGTTATTCCATACTACAAATGCCTAAGTTAGTCTGTTTCTTTTTCTGTTTGAAATTTTATATAGATATTTTGGGGGACAATACAATGGCATATAAGCAGTTTTATAGCGAAAAAATATGTGAATCCCAGGAGAAAATAAGTAATAACAAAATTTATGTTGTTCATACACACCATTGTTGATTTATTTTATGGAGATGGTCAGGAGGCTTCGAGAGAAACATAATATATGAAGGTACATACATTTGTGAGTATGTTACTGTTACCTACAGTATACATGAACTGAAGTCGATGGGAAAGTGCGCTTGAAATGAAAATAAATAAATATTTGTTTATTTGGCAATTATTAAAAAATATATGTATATTATTTTAAAATTAAGCTGCCTATACAAGTTATATAATAAATAATAATAAATAATATAACATTATACAAAGATAATCAAATTATCGTTTTATAATTTTAGCCTATTTAAAGCTTGTTGAATTATATTATACCTACTTACTTAAAATTTTAAATTAAATGATGAGCGAATATTTATTTCTAATTAAATGTGGAGACTTTCTATGATTAGATATAGTTTTAACTTTTAACATCCAAAAATGATCGGATCATCGCCTTCGTAGTACTCCATTTCCCACGCTACCGTTCGCGTTCCGTTTCACCTGAATAAACGTTAACGGTCCGTACGCACTAGATATCACAATCTCTTACTAAGATATAGAATAAAACGTTACTACTATAGTAAAAATTTTGATTAGAAGCAGCAATTATGTATTACAATTTCGACACGTTTATCATCTACATAATTTAATACCTATATAAATTCCTTCACGGAAAGCTATTATGTAAAGTTAAGTCCAGCGGAGTGAGTGATCCTGTATATTCTTGATACCTTAATACCTATGTAGCCAACAGAAGTTAGTCACGCATTTAAACTTCTTATTTGATAGTAGCATTGACAGTCGCAAAGCCATATGCTGCTAATTTCAGTAGGGTACAGTGGGCACTCGCAATACGCATACTACTCGTATTAAGTCGTATAATAGCCGCATTAAGCCGGCTTAAGTTAATCTAATTTACATACTGAAAAATAAAACAAGAGCAATAAGATTCGTATGTTCGAATAAGTCTGCGAACCTGCATTTGGCCAGCGTAGTGGACTATAGCCTGATCCCCTCATCTTGAAAGGAGGCCTGTGCCCAGCAGTATGAAAGGCTGAAAATAATAATCAATTGAAAATATTTTATGGGAATGTGCCATTTAAAGTCATACTTTACGCATTCGATATCGTAAATCGAAAAGTCGTTGCTGGTTACTAGAAACAGATAACGGCAGCCAAGCGCTATACGTGAATAGAATGTAACGTTAGATAAGTTATTTGCGAGATAGCTAAACATAACCCGCAGGTATTTGCAACAGCTGTATATTATTAAAAAAGCTAGAATGTTGTTCTATTTCATTCTATCTGATATGTAAAATATATGTACATACAATACATATATAAATATAAGGGCTAAACTGTTTTTTAGTTACTTCATATGTGCAGATTTCCTCACAGTGTATTTCTTTACCGTAAGAAAAGTGGTTATAATGTTAGAAAAGGTTCGCACTTGAAAATATCAGTAGTGCAAGACCCAGGATATAAACCTGCCTCACTCAGTTTTCCAAATGAGGGCATTACCACTGGGTTTTACTTAAAATAATCGATATACTTTTTATATTTACTATTTATATTTACTTTATTGTTATATTGCTTAATTTTTTTAATTACATAATTACTTTTGTCTACTTTTTTGAGATTTGATTTGTATTTGTTAATTTTTTATTAAAAGGTAAATATGTCCCACGTTCAACGAGATTCAGGCTGTACAAGTGCTTATGACAACTCGTAGGTTTAAAAAAAGTTGTGCTGGAAGTAAGAGACCGAATATATTCGGGTATTTGCAAGTAGCAAGGATCATACTAATTTTTCAATAATGACTTGTATAACTTTTGTTCCAAAGACTAAGTAACAAAACTGTTAATATTGTTAATACAAATTCAATCTTTAGTTTATTAAAATAAGGTTAGTTTCAGAGGAACGTAAACGTTGCGTGTGTCTGAATTCATCGACGCGTGCTTCCTCACGGAAGGTCTCTACCAAGGCTTTTGTAATGTTGTTACTATAGCTTTTGTTGTATTAAATACTTAGTACCTCCTATGGCTTTACTTGCGTGTGCATTTTAAATTAAATTTATAATAATTAAATACTTAAAACAGATTTTTTCATGTGATTTTTAAAGTATCAACTTTCAATCCTGACTTGCTTCAAAAACAATGAAATACACATAATATTTACAGTTATTTAAAAATGCCTAATACGACATATAAACTAACAAAGTTTACATAAAAATTTTGTTATGTATAAATCGATATATTTCCGGATGTGATCGTAAACTTCCTAAAAAGAAGCGTTTTTACAAAAAACTTTCGGATTTTATTCCTTATAAATTATTAAATAAATAAGGAAGTTCTTTATTTATTCAGTTAAAGAAAAAATATAAATATTATTATTTTACATATTACGATGTAAAATAAATATTCTTAAGCCGACTCAAAGAAGTTATTTGATATTTCTAAATATTATAATATATTTAATCAACATCAGTTGCTCTAGTTCAAGGAAAGAAAGTTGTAGTTTTAATGATGAAACTAAGGCAAAAGAACCAGCTATACTCGTATATCAAGATACCTCTACTTCTGGAAATTAACTGTGCAGTACAAAAACCAGTGAGAACATGCGTTTTATTTATATCGTGATTCGTGACATTTACAGTATTCTACTTTTCAAGAAAATCTTGTTGCTATGAAAGTTTTATGATTTATAGCAATTATGATTTATTATTTACGGTAGGATTTCCATTATTATCCGACATCGAAAACAAAGAGGTTGTCAATTTTAGTTTTTAAGACCGATAAAGCAAGAGCGCTGAGCTTTTCTTATTTTCTGGGATTTTTCGCTTACAACGATTTCGCTTCTAGAGATTTTGTTTGCAGAGACAGAATTTTCGTATGTTCTATTATACTATAGTAGTAGAACTTGTTTATATTATACTATAGTAGTATACTTGATTACTTATTATGTCGGCTTATAATTCTATTTGCGTGATAATGTACATATCAATCGCGTAAACAAGATTTTTTCCCTTGAGAGTGCCTCTATTTTATACTACTCTTTATATAATATATGCTCTTAAAATAAATACAGTAATTGTAATACATTTTTTTATGAAATGGTGAATTTATCTCTAGAAGAGATCCAAGTTCCAACCAACCTATAGTAGAGACTATTGAGAAAAATATGTTGTAAAGCAGGCCCCGATCGTGCACTAATGACAAATTTTACTCTATAATTTATGAAGTTACTTTCTTGAAGTGCCAAAATAAACAGTAAAAAATATTAAAAACCTTCAGTTTGTTCATTTATTTAGTTATTACATTCTCCGTTTATTTATCTTACCTACATCTTTTATCTACTTCTTTGTATTTTGGAGCATCTAATTTATCAAATATCGTATGGCCTTAGACGTTATCATCTTGTAGATAAGCGTTATCGTGTAAATATGCAGATAACTTGATACAGATTCTTTGTTTACGTTTATTACTATAAAACATAAAGACAATCCATGATACAAAAATGAATCATATCTATTTTTTATTAGTCTCTAGAGACTAGAAACTCGTATGTTCCAGTTGTGGGTGTGATTAGCGATTTTTTCTGATTCAATTATTAAGATTTGAGAGTTAGTTTTAGTTTCTTCAAATTAAGATCAAATTGAAAGTTGAAATTCTATTACATTATACATAAGAATACAAGCAAAAAATCCTAATGTTAATTTCATCAAACATTGATTTTATTGCTGTCGTTAAGTGTAGAAGACAAAAAGTAGTAGGTATTTTTAATGATAAATTTCATAGACGAAATCGAGAATAGTGACTGCAATGTTTTTTAAAGTGCAGTAGAGAACCATCATCATCATCAGCCCTTTTTAACATCCCACTGCTGGGCCTCCCTCAGTACGAAGGGGATCAGGCCATAGTCCCTTTCGTATTGAAGAGAAGTCCGGCAGTGGGACATCAAAGAGGTCTTAATACCAGGTAAGTAAAGCAGCCAACAGATTTCAAACTTGCTAAAAAAACTTTTTTAGTATTTATGTACAATATGGCGATATAATAAATACTATTTCTTATCATAGAAAACATCTCTTAACGTTTTCTTAATTGAGTAATAATATGTTTACGACATTTGTTATGTGTATTTTTTAGTGAAAAGTTTGATGAAAATATTAAGAAGGTGTTTTATATGAAATATTGCCATAAAATGCGATATTTTATTACGACAAAAACACGCGCTCGTCTGCCGGAAACGATGTTTGAGGCCGGATTTTGGAGCGAGACGGTGATATAACAAGTTCAGTATCAGGTTTTGCATAATTCGGAACACAGGGTTGTCGAACAGTGTCATAATAATCGACAGCATCAATAATTTATGTGATTCCTAAATAAATACTAAAAAAGTGTTTAAAATCTTGAATTAATCATCAGAACTTTACAGAAATACTTACAAAGTTTAAAATTTAGATACCTTACAATCAAAGGCAGTTAGATTACAACGTGCAAGTGAAACAAAATGCACTTGCAAGTGAAACGAAAGAAAAATATATTTAAAGTGGAGAATATAAATCTTTGAAATATTTTTTTTGTTTAAATAATGTATATTAGGTTTTTTTTAATAATAAAAATATGTAGCGTAAGCCCTATCGAAATCAGTGTGAGGCGCAGTGAGGCATGCATCCATTCTAATTGCTGCCAGCTATTTTACGAGTGTAATTCACCCGTTCCGCCATACTTTGATTATTTTGACTATTCGCTCTGTGCGCGACTTCAGCGCCATGGTACGTTTGAACTACAGGGGGCTATTGTAATATATTTTACTAAGTATTGAATGGCTGTCAGTAATAATAATATCGAATGATAAATAAAAAAATGCTTTTTTAATTAAAGGGAATATTTATAATAAATATTTGTTAATGTAAAGTGTTCTTGTGCATTAAAAAATAAAATGTAAGTATAGTTAATACCGAAAAAGTAGCATAGAAGTTAGCACACATAAAGGTAGGTTAACTGAAATCAGACTGAAATCAAATAAAAAGAAAATAGAAAAAGTTTTTTTTAAAATTAAAATTATAAGAAAACTTGAATAAACATTCAATTATTTTTTTTTAATAGCAAATTTAGATTAAACGAAATTACCAAAATATTTTATGTTTCAAAATTCTACAAATTAAAAGTGCTGATTGTTTTTGAGTACAAAAAAAATAGATTATGTTTGCTAACTAAAATTAACATATTACAATTCAATAATAAAGCTGGGAAAAATTGTTAATCGATTAAATTTATCATTTTTATTTTTAGATTTTAATATTTAATATTTAAAATTTATGATCATTGGTATGGATAATCTTTTTGTTTAATATTATAAGTGGCAAAGAGTAAATGAATCTTAAATAATTAATGAAAAGTTTATAATAAAAAAATTCAATCTTATTTTTTAATATATAATTATGCTAAATTTAAAAATGTTTAAAAAAAATTTTTTTTTAATTAATAATAATATTTCCTAGCATTTTCTAAACTTACTATTTTTTTAAGTTTTACTCCTTTCAAGATTTTTATTATTACGGATAGTAAGGTTATGATTCTACTTACTTTTGTCTCCTAACAGCGGCTATCCATTTTTTCCTCTGATTTATTTTCCAACTTGCTGTTGGAAATTTATAAAAATGACAAGCACTTTTTCTACCTGTATTCTTACAACTTACAACACAACAACTTTTGTGACTCATTTTATGTTATTTTATTTAAATAAATTTTAAATAACAATTCACTTGTATATTTAGCTAACTCGAAACATAAAAACAGCCCCCCGTAGTATCGGATATAGCCACGGGTAGCGCTGACGGTAAATCAGTTTCTCCCCACCACCGGCTTCGCACAGAGCGAATAGAACCACTTTGTTCATTATCAAATGTCATGATGTCATGTATGCAATTCAATTCCCTTGCACAATGATTTTAAGTATACCTTTTGAGCACAATTTACTTTGCGAGTGACATGTAGAATATAGAAATCAAGATAATGATTAATAGCTAAAATAAATTATATCTAAAGTCCAAATAGCTTTGGGCTTAGACAACTTGTACGCTTGCAAAAAACTAAATCATTCGTAACATGCCAAAATTGTCATTTATTACTTTCTTGCCAAAATCGGTAAAAAATGTATAATATAATAGGCGTAAAAATAAGCCTTCCATAAGCGACATTGATTTTAGAAATTTAACTTATCTAAAGGAGATGGATCTCTAATTTATAATAAACAACACAGTATATTATACTTATATAAATACCAATATGTAATAATTTATATTATGTATATCATGGTTAAAATAAATATTCAGTAAATAATAAAGTTTAGAAGTTTAAAGTAGTTATTCAACTGAATACGACCTGTCCATATGTAGAGTCGATACTTGGTAACTCTTTCATGGAACACAATACGCATTTACAATAGAATTCTAGTAATCGTTTAAAAACACTTATTTCCTTTGTGAAAACCAGAAACGCTTATTTTAGAATATCATATAATACTGATGATATTGATTAATTATACGAGATCGAATGCATAATTAATTTAAATTCATAATGTTTACATGTTTAATTAAAAATATGGAGGTAAAAATTAGTAGTCATGTTACATAAGACTTTAATGTCAATTGAGTAATTTTCTAAATTTTTGACGACGCGTCTCTAGCACGTTTGGCGCAGTTTGTTGTGACCCACCTTCTTGCGCCACCGGTCGCGGGTTCGAGTCCCAAACTCGGATGTTTGTACTCCAGTCATGGGTGTTATATTTATAATATGTATGTATTCAAACTTATATATGTAGTATATCAACTATCTGGTATCCGTAACAAAAGCTTCGTAGTTTACCACGGAACTAGATGGCGCTGTGTGTAATAATGTTCCAACATATTTATTATTTTATTATTTATTCTCACTAGCTGCTGTTATCTTCACTTTACGTTCCACATACATAAGTACAGCTAACAGAACTAACTTAGTATTTATTTATAACTAGCAAAACCCGCTTAAACTTCCGATCGCTACCAAACTTCACAATATGTCCACCTGTTTTAGAGTCTATAGGAGACATACATATGACAAGCACACATAGACTTTTATATATATGTTATATATAGACTAGCGATTTCCCCCCGGTTCGCTCGGTTGCATCTCTAGGTTTTTCTTTTGAGCAGAATCGTAATTCTTTTTCCAAAAAAAGTAGCCTAAAATGCTATAAGGAGTTATAAAATCAGCTATTTGCTAGTGAAAGTTCAGTCAAATTAAATTTAGTCGTTTCGGAGATTAGCCGAAACAAACAGACAGACATATAATATAATTTTATATTTATTAATTTAAAAGCTGTTATTTTTATGTAACAAACTAAAAGTACAATTTTATTTATCTATATAGCACACTATAATAACACTTCCAATTTTATATTCAGAACTCGAAAAAAATGTATTCGATTAAAAATTCTAATATATTCTACGAAGGTACACCATTTCCTTTGAATTTTATACATTTTATTTTAAGGATTGAACTTTATAGTAAATATTTATAAAGCTCATATTATATTACTAATTTAAGCTTTAAGGCATGTGGAAGATGTTTGTTGCACGACAGGAAGTCGCGATGTAGACGCATATAGATTACTTAATTAGACTTACAAGCTATAGTATTGTATGTTTTATCGCGTTCTGGAAATTCTATTTACTTTATAGCTTATATAATTTAAAATTAAAATATTTATGATTACTAGCAAAAAGCTGAGTTTAATGAGGGCTCGCGTAGTGTTTCTTGAAGACAGTTGTTAATGTTAATTTTTTTAATAGTTATTACATTATACTTTTTTTGACAGATAACAGATCTAGATATGAAGTTAAATTACTATGCTAAAGCGTTATCAAATCTATAGGCGTGATAGATTTTCAGTAAAGTGTTGCACAAAATGCCTGAGCATGGGATGCCTTGTACGATAGTGTTAGGGCTCGTTTTCATTATTGCAAAAAAAAAAAACAAATTAAAGGCTCATTAAGGCATCTTTGAGACTCAGGTAGAGCTTTTGTAATATTTTTTGATTTGAGCACTGCGTATAAATATAGTTATGGTGGTGAAAAGTGCCCTTAACAGATAAAAGAAATACGAGAAATAAATTATACTAATTTATTAAGTATGATTCATGAATTATATTCAATGGAATCTGCTTTAAACGCAGCCAAATATATTTTTCCCATTTTCACAAACCTTTTGACCTGTTATATATATGTACGTATGTATCAGATATACAGGTCAAACACATAACCCTCTTTAGGCTTGACTGCAGTCGGATAAAAAACAAGTGAGTAGTCATATCCACAACTTTAGCGTATGTATTTTAAGCTTTAAAGTTCATATTTAAACCTTATCTCGAAGCGAAATACAATTTAGAAACGACATCAGTTAAATGCAATTCGATTGAAAGGTGTTTACGATGACGGTCCCGTGACATCAATAGTGTTCCATGAACCGTGATTGAACTCATGTGACTGAATTGCGAATAATATGTTTGCCAGTTTTAAATAGCACAATATGACTTTATTTGTAATAATTCATGTTTATTATAAACACCATTGGAAAAATACTTGGAGTGTTGATGTTTCTTTATTGGACTTATTGATTATGTAATGATAGTGTTTACGATGGAAGAGACAGAGAAAAAACAGTTAAATTGCTTAGATTTATAGAATTATTACGGTATAAAACAAAATCGCTTCCTGCTGTCTGTCTGTCACTATGTATGCTTAGATCTTTAAAACTACGCAACGGATTTTGATGCGGTTTTTTTATTAGATAAAGTGATTTAAGGAAGGTTTATATCATATAATATAATAATCAATAAATTATATGTATAACAACGTGTCGTGTTATAAATTGGAATATAGCCTATAGGTATGTGCGTGTGCAGTGTGGGTATGTTTCTTACTCCATCTCGCTGTAACGATTAGTACAATGATATTTTGCACATACGAGTACTTATATAATAAGCTAGAGTATAATCGGCTGTTAGGCACTAGGCGAATTTGTTACTTAATATTACTTAGTACTTGAATTTTTGAGTAAATGAAATTGACTTGCATCTTCTATTTCTATTAGTTGTGTTAATCTAATATGGGTATATATACTCTTACTTCGCTCAGGATCGTCTCTAGGTCAGTCTTTTCGATTTTTCAGCTGTTTTTTTTGACTTTTCCTATTTTTTGTACTTACTTGGGTGGTTACCCTTGACGTACTTTCAACAAAGCAAAAAGAGTTTTTCAATTCAGTCTTACCGCATTTGAATTTTAGCGGGACTAATGAACAGCAATTGATCATTATTTAATTACCTATATATTTTTAAAATTAAAAGTAATAGTATGAACATTTGAAATTAGTTTCAGCGTGTAATTTTATTTATTAGTTACAAAAAGATTTATGTATTAACACAAAGTGCATCTGTCATGATTATTGTAAAGCGAGAGTGTAGTTACATCACTGCTCGCAGATTACACTAATTAGTCTCTTGTGAAACTCGTTTGCTATCACTGTTATAATTAATTCTAGGTTATATTTTTTGTTACAGCTAATGAATTTCTTGGATTATTTTGTTTTAGAACAATCGAAACATGTACAGCATTTTGTAATTACACTCTTGAAACATAAATTAGGTAACTTTTTGATTTTTATATGTAAAGGCCAAAATGATTACCTTTTGTCATTGAGTTAAAATATATATCTATGCCTTTTGTAAAGATGGTGATGCCAAACATGATCAGAATTTGCACCTAAAATTAATTTTGAATGGTTTTCGCCAACGCGCAACCCTCACTTGGCAAGTATAGTAAACTATGGTCTGATTGCTCTTGTTTTGAAGACTGGCTTGTGACCAGCGATGGGACGTACCTATATAGAGCTAAACTATTATAATGCCTATAAATTTGTAAAATATTATAGCTTTGCAAGACAGCAACGCTTTATATGATGAGACAGCTAAATCATAAATGTTTCATGTGATGTACAAAATAGCTTAATAGTCTCGATTACTAGGTTACTACTTAGTACTTATTAGTCAATATTTTTGATGATTCCTCATTTAAATTCACACTTAGTGTCATGATTTTATCTATCTATAAGTATTAATAAAAATCAATTGCGAAATGTATATATGTAAGCGAATTACTTGACAACAGCTCGACTGGCCTTTTTTTCTTTTTTGGCTTTGGCTGATTTCTTTTTGTAAGTATGTACAAAGTTAGTTGTCTGAAAATCCCTAAACTTCCCTAAATAAAGTGTGCATAGATTAAATTGTATATTATATAAGTAAGGCTGCAAAATTTTTATAGTATTCCAACTTATATGTTAACTAGAAATGTAGCAATGTGCATTAGGTGATGAATAACATCATACATCAATTTGGTGTCGTACAATTGCTAATATGCCATAAAAAGATTGATAGACTTCACGCTCTTTCGTTCTGATTAGGGTCGTACATATTATATTGGACTTCGATTACGTAAGTATATATTGACAATTGTTAAGATTAACGTTATTATTTCGTACCTTTATGAATAGGAAATTACTCTTTTGAATGACCGACGATCGGTCATGACTTAATTGGGCCGAATATATTCACAAAACCTAGCTTACTCGTTTTTTTAAGAAGAGAGGTAGGTAGGTATTTTTCTAATTTCAGTTTCTTACAAATTATTGACGCAATGCAAATTAAGCCATTCTTATCACCTCATAACCTTCAGTCACTTATGTTGCTAAGTTATGGCCCAAAGGCGTATATAGTGTTAGATATGCGTATAATACCTATAGATGTATTATATATGTATGTATATATGTAGTCGTGAGTCGTGATTCGCGTGACACTGCTATTGTGCTAATGTAGTCCAATGGTATCGTGATAGGCCGAAACGAAAAGATTAATTATATACTTATTTATATTTATTACTTCTTATTTAAAAAAAAGTATGGGTGAGTGAGGGTATGACTAAGTTCGGTGTTCGCTTATTATTCACGCTGAAACGGTCTTATTTTACTTCCTATGAAAATTCTACATTGTTGATTAACACAATGGTTTCTAATGTGAAAGAATACGGGCAAGTACCTACTAGTATTGCAAGATATATTATATATTTTATAAAAATATGAAAGTGAGAAATCAGTGCGTAATATTTTTACTTCAACACGCTGTTACCGTTTGTGTGAAATTCAGTATAAAGAAAACTTGAATCTCTAAGTAGTAAAGTAGTAATTAATGAAAGTATCTCAAAGGAAATTTATAACTCTAATTATATTTCTATAATAACAATAGTCACTCACCCTAGCTTTGCTTGGGTTCGTCCCTAAGTACCCCCTTTAGTAATTTTTTTACAAACTTTGATTTTTATCTTTATTTTTTTTAGTAATAAAACCTTCGTGTGTACCTTAAGGAACATACAAAAAAATAGCCGAATTGGTCGCGCCGTTCTCGAGGTTTGCGCTAAAGCAACATTCATTTTTATTTATAAAATATACACATATAGATTACATGTTTTACGACATTTTTACGGAATTTAAAAAAATATAGATAATAATAATATAATAAAAAAATATTCCATATTTTAAATTGTGAAATTAAACAAAACATAATTTTCTGCATTGTCGGTAAAATTAAAAAATAATAGAATGGCGCAGGCGCAGCAGATACGCAACCGTTGCATTCTCTCCGATTTCAATCTTGAATCTTCGTGATTCGTCATTCGTCAGTTATTGGAGAGCGCGTGGCCGCGTCAGACGCGTTGTGTGCGCTCTCATAATATTTTTTCGAATTTACGCAAATATTTTTTCTTTTAATTCCAAAAAGAAAATAGGTTTATCGTTTCGAACTATTGTGCCTAGTGTTGTGATATCGTGCTGAGTGCAAATCTTGAGGAAACTTACTCCGAGGCGAAGAGTTGTAAGTTAAAAATTTCTAAATTTCATTTTTATGTTTACGGAAGAAAGTTTCAATTTTTGACTGAAACATTAGAAGTTTTATGTTTTATTTTTATTTTATTGCGATAATCATCTAACAAAAGAGATCTTACTTACGTGCATCTTAAGTAAAATAAAATGTTGTATTTATAATATAAGAAAGTAAAGGGAATAAAGCGCAAGGTTTATATTAGGTCCATATAATAATATGCTATGTGTTGATCATATTGAATAAATAAATAATAAACTCTTTGATTATATACATGTATATAATCAAAGAATAAACTATAACTTTTCATAATAATGTGTGATTTATCCTATTATTTTATAAATACTGACAACATTTTTTCTTACAGAAAAACTTAACTTTTCTAAAATAATAATTATTATTATATATAATTTAAATACTTAACATAATACTTACATTAACGTAAATAAATTTAAAATTAAGCGTAATTTTAAATTTTCCTTCCGCTATAAGCGTTATATTTTGTATTTTTATGATTTCATTAACCGACCTCAAAAAGTCTTGCCACATGCTCCAAAAATGCATATTGTTATACAAAAATATTATTCTTCTAATTTGACTTTGCAAACCAATTTTTTTTAAAGTTTAAAGTTGTATTAACATTTAGACACCCTAAATGCTAATAATTACAACTTACTCAATCTCTAACAATTCAGGACAGTACGCAAATCAACTGTTATACAGTTTGTCAGATGTATTTCACAGTGTTCTATATTAGAGGCACAGCTGTATACTATCTATTTATCAAAAATGTAGGTAGGTGTAAATATTTAAAAAATCACAAACTGAAACATGAAAAGTGTTGCCATCACAAAATATAGGTAAATAGATAGATAAAAATAAGTCTATACTCTTCAATGTAAGCCGTAAAACAAACAAATACAAATTAATAATTTACTGGAACTCGTCAAAACGAACTAAATGTTTACTGAAAGCCACTGATTAATTTCACTGTCCACCTCCATTCCATTCCATCATAAGATCAGTTCGATGATCAGATCGATCAGCTATATGGCTACTATGATTTTAAAAATTAATTGTATTCGACTTCAAGATTTGTTTACACACATAATTTTGGCTAAAGCTTTCATAAGTATAGTCTATATGATTTAAATTGTTCATAATATTTTGAACAATTTGAATTTGAATTGGTACAAAGCGTATATGTAATAATTTCATAACGATTTTCAAAATTTCTTAATAATTATAATTAGGTATTAAATAACAATGAGTACCTAATTATTATTATGTTCTTAATTTCATATTTTGCATGCAACCGCTTATGGCAGCAAAATATTACGATTTAAATTAGTTGCCTCACTCTTTTGTGTTATACCTACATAATGAGCATTTTCTTTTGTTCTTCACTATATACTATTATAGCATAAAGACATTTTGAATGCCTTTTCTACGATAATATGCCCTTTTGAGTTTTGCCCTAATAGGAGACAACTTATGACATAAAGTCTAGATCACTCTCGTTTCGTTCGGGTTCGTACTTAACGAAAAACAAAACCAAATCTATCCCAAGGGATATGTGATTGGTGTACATTTCTCGGAATAAAAAAATAAAAATTAAAAGTAAACTGTCATTTCAGACCATAATCTCTGGGTCAAACATTCAGATCCATTCAGCTGTTTTGCAATAATTGAAAAAGATCACAAACATCCATCCAAACTTTAACATTTATAATATTTATGGAGTTATCTTTAACCAAAAAATATTATTTCAAGTAAGTATCTATATTTTATGAAGTTAGATTATAATTTATAATACACAGGTTAATTTCTTAAATTAACTTCACTATGTAGGTAACAGTCACTAAATGGTATAAGTTAGTTTTAGTGTCGTTACAGCAGTTGACTCACAGAGTAACGGCACCGTGACTTACTACTAAGTAATGAGAGATATGACTTCACATGTTTGTTTAAGAGTACACATTTCTGTTATAAATGGATATATGAGAGAATATTCAACAGTTACCTTGCAATGTACAGGAGAAACAGTGAAGATTACTGAATATCTGAGAACAATTTTGGGTTTTGCTTCCTTTGCAGTAAGGCTACTTTCTTAGTTTTTTGTCAAATAAGGCTTAATTTTGATATTGAATGAAATCTTCGATCCCAAATTCGATTAAAACTGTAACATCCCTAACGCTTCTATAAATTAAAATGGGATTAATTTGGCGACAAGATGAAGAAAATTTTGGAGGCCATCTGGTTTTAGAGTGTATGCTGCGGTATGGTTTTCAATTATTAAGAAATATAAAATTATGTTTAAAATTGTTCTGTTCTATTGCAAGCAGATATTAGTACAATATATTAGAAGAAGATATTAGTAGTGTAAATTCTAGAATACTATTTACAATATAAAATATTAATATGCTGTATTATAATACACACTAAAAAGTTAATTGAATTCTTAATTATATCCTTCAACTGTTCATTACCTTGGCATTATAAGGATTTAGAGATAATATAGTGATGTAAGAAGCGATTTAGGCGGGATGTGAACGGAAATTGAAATATCTTTGCTCGTTTTTATAAGAACATATATTAATATTACTAAAAAATTGCTGTATTAGATTAGATTCGAGGTCTTGTTTCAAATCAAATGTAACATACACGGTACAGACTAGTAAGAATTTTCTAATGATATCCAATTATATAAGATAACGCTTTTAAGAGTGAAGTTAAAAATTGATTTACGATTTATTTATTTATTTTTGAAGAAAAATCATTAAAATCTTTTAAGAATTACTAAAAAAGCCGCGAATGTGTACCTTCCTTTTTAAAGCCAGCCAAAAAGTACATGAAATACGAACCCAAACACAACAAGAAAAGCAAAATAAACAGCACAGTTATCATAAGCGCTGATTAGATACTTATGTTTGTTGTAATACTCAATTTGGTACAATGATGTGCACTTACTGATAACAGAAGATAACTTTTCAAATAAAAGAATTGTAATCTATACTACGAATAGACCAATCGTTGTCGCACGTTAATGATAATCCTCCTGACCGATTTTGGCAACGGTGGACGATAGCAGCACTGAGTTAAAAAGGAGATATTATAGTGCACAAGTGTAAGCACCCAAGTGCACTTTATTCCTTTCACTCTCCAAGTTCCATAGGGCGAAACTTTCACACAACTGGTAAGAGTTAAGGCGTCGAAAGCTTTATGTGCTTTCCGAGGCTTGGGGTGAAACACCACCTACTTATCAACTCCGGGCCGTTACAGAAAATTTCTTGACAGACATACTCAATACTCAATTATTTGTTAACTTGTCCCGACTCAAGGGTTGAACCCAGGACCCGCGGATCTAAGGCGGTTTATGCTAGCCACCGAGGCAGTTAATTAAACTGTCCCATAATAAAGTAACTGCGTACAATATTTCTTATGCACAGAATGAATAATGGATCTATCCGATATCTGATATGATATCTGTCTTCACTCTGTTTCCTTTACAGGTTAGATAAGAATGTAAAAAATAATGAAATTGAGCGGAAGTGAAAGAGGCAAAAAGATAACAGATGTCATCTAGCTAGCGAAGTTCATCTAACGAATACTTGTATTATTTATTTTTTCTGGTATAATAAATAGTATTAACAATAACGGCATGAATAAAGAAATATAAAAATTACCATCTTTGTTTTTTCTCTAATTTTTTACTTATACCCTTTTGTCATTACATACCTAGTTGCATAAAGCCTCGACTTCACCGATACGATGTGCTCCACAAGGTCAGTTTTATTAGTACGGGTTCAACTTTCATTCTTGGAACAAAACACTCCTTTGTAGTAGGTTCAAGGTTTTCTCTGTATTAGTGCGTTGTTAGCATTTTTGTAATATTTTTTATTATGATCTGATTTTTAAATAGTCAATTAGATGATATTCAATTATAAAAAAAAGATTCAATATGAAAATCCTTTTTTCTTCTTGTGAGGTAAACCTTAAGCCCAAAACTTTTGCACTGATATTTTTTTCTTACCCACAACTATAAAAGTTAGGTTTAGGCCTAGATCATCTAACTGAGATGAATGATGATAATCAATAATACGGTTTTCTTTACCCAACTGCGAAGAAAGTAGTTGCTCAGAAATGGTTTGATAGTTGTTTACAAAAAAGGTATAGCTACATCTTTGTATGAACCTATTTTAAGTTAGCCATGGATTTGATCGATCCATATCAATGTAAGTCAAACAAAGACGGGGGAAAATGAAGTCATCGTGACATCTTTATGACCTTAATGAGGCCTGGTATGTATATTGTAGAACAAATGAATGACCGTGTATTGCAAAATAGTAAGAAATTAAATCTAGGTTTATTGCCGTTATAATAGCAATAAATAAAGACTGCAATAGTATGAACGAGTTACAATTCGTAAGAAAAATGTAAACAGTGTAAAAAATATTAACATGTTTTATGAAGAATATTTGATTATAAGTATCAATGATGCGCAATTTCACTTTCTCTCTCTTCCTCTTCTTTTTTGTACTTCTCTACTTCTACTGTATTGTTTGTTTTTACATTTCTTAAGGACTGTAATGCTGACTAACTGTTAGATACTCATAAAAACCTTTAGTTATCATAATATAATATAAGAGAATAAAGAACGACTAGAACAATCAATCAAATCGTGTAAAAATTTGTAATTGTTTATTTATTTTAAAGCAAGTAGCATGAAAATTGATCAAATTTCGATTTATGTTGCCCATGGAAAATGCCATATGGCCGAGCTGGTACTGGTTGCTTAGGCAAAAAGCATTAACTGGCTGGCTGGTCCCTATAATAATAGTATGTAGACTAAAGTAAGTAAAATCATTCCACGTATTCGTCTGATTTTTCGCGCACTTGATGAATAATACATGGCAAAGAATTACCAGTTGTCTTTTTTTGGTTTCGATATGTACTAGCGACCTGAATCTTTCACACACACATCCTGATGGCAATTAACTTGGTTCTAAAATGTTACGGTTTTCATGTAAAAAATTTTTAATGTTCGTTTTTAATTTTGTGTTCTGTTTTGGTTGCTACGTAGCATTATTTTTAGATGTATGATACTTTGCTTTCTCTCTGCAGTGAAGTCAAGTTACCTAATTTGCGTGTATGCTTTTGTGTAAAATGGATCATCATCCATTGTGAAATAGATTTTTCTAAAATAGGTAGGTTTTGATTTAATGGTTGCCACGTATTAAATTAATTTAGATTTTTTTATTTTTTATTTTTTTTTCTAACTGTTCTCCAGTTTTGTTTAAAGATACCGTTAATTTGATATGAGGTACACTTGTAACATTTCCAGAGAAACAATTTCATTATGTGTTGATATCAATGTAAGTCAAACAAAGACGGGGGAAAATGAAGTCATCGTGACATCTTTATGACCTTAATGAGGCCTGGTATGTATATTGTAGAACAAATGAATGACCGTGTATTGCAAAATAGTAAGAAATTAAATCTAGGTTTATTGCCGTTATAATAGCAATAAATAAAGACTGCAATAGTATGAACGAGTTACAATTCGTAAGAAAAATGTAAACAGTGTAAAAAATATTAACATGTTTTATGAAGAATATTTGATTATAAGTATCAATGATGCGCAATTTCACTTTCTCTCTCTTCCTCTTCTTTTTTGTACTTCTCTACTTCTACTGTATTGTTTGTTTTTACATTTCTTAAGGACTGTAATGCTGACTAACTGTTAGATACTCATAAAAACCTTTAGTTATCATAATATAATATAAGAGAATAAAGAACGACTAGAACAATCAATCAAATCGTGTAAAAATTTGTAATTGTTTATTTATTTTAAAGCAAGTAGCATGAAAATTGATCAAATTTCGATTTATGTTGCCCATGGAAAATGCCATATGGCCGAGCTGGTACTGGTTGCTTAGGCAAAAAGCATTAACTGGCTGGCTGGTCCCTATAATAATAGTATGTAGACTAAAGTAAGTAAAATCATTCCACGTATTCGTCTGATTTTTCGCGCACTTGATGAATAATACATGGCAAAGAATTACCAGTTGTCTTTTTTTGGTTTCGATATGTACTAGCGACCTGAATCTTTCACACACACATCCTGATGGCAATTAACTTGGTTCTAAAATGTTACGGTTTTCATGTAAAAAATTTTTAATGTTCGTTTTTAATTTTGTGTTCTGTTTTGGTTGCTACGTAGCATTATTTTTAGATGTATGATACTTTGCTTTCTCTCTGCAGTGAAGTCAAGTTACCTAATTTGCGTGTATGCTTTTGTGTAAAATGGATCATCATCCATTGTGAAATAGATTTTTCTAAAATAGGTAGGTTTTGATTTAATGGTTGCCACGTATTAAATTAATTTAGATTTTTTTATTTTTTATTTTTTTTTCTAACTGTTCTCCAGTTTTGTTTAAAGATACCGTTAATTTGATATGAGGTACACTTGTAACATTTCCAGAGAAACAATTTCATTATGTGTTGATTTTCACGATGTCTTACGAGATAACTTTGAAATACGGTTATACGACTACTTCTTACATTAGTGTAGTTCGTAATAGTATTTCCCTCGAATCTGTCTGCGTTTTAAAGACCGGACACCAAATTGTTCAATTCTACATATTATTTATTATATAGAGTACCATGTAACTCCTCGATAAATGAGCTATCCAAAACTAGAATATTTTTTTATTCGAACCAGTAGTTCCCAAGATTAGAGCGTAGGTACAATCGAACAAACAAACTATTCAGCTTTATAATATTAGTGTACATTACACAGTTATTATATTACGTTAAAACTTTTAATTACTTAATTTAAAACAGAAAAGTTTCATCAAACTGACAGATAGACTAAAAGTAAATTCCTCGTTTTATTGCTTTATAGATAAGATTCAATTAAAACCATTAGCACAATAAACTTATCAAAAATCTTAGTAAGAATGCGTGCAATGTTTTACCGATGTTAATGTCGTCACGCAAACTTTCTCGGGAATCGGCTTGCATAAGCAACTGTATCTCGTACGGGAAGTCGTCGCTTTGAATGCCAATGCCCCGCACTTGCCTTAAGCCTATCACTAACATAAGTACCTAATCTAATATATGAAGTACGTATTTTGTGATATAATACTTATTTTGTTAGTGATATATAACTGCGTTGCTTACAACAGTTAATAATAACATGAGAAATATAAGTTGTAGCTCGAGTTTCTCGTGGATATGTGGTCAAAAATGTGTGGTTGAATCGAGGGGCCTATGAAGATTAAGATATATCCCTATAGGAATTTAGAGCAATAATGTCCTCCTGACCGATTAACTGCCAGTTTCTATAACCTATCTACCGACAGACCGGTAGTTACTTTCATACTATTTTGACACATTAAAAGTTACAACTGTCAAAATCGTATGAAAGTATCTACCGGTCTATCGGTAGATAGGTTATAGAAACTGGCAGTAAGGCAACGGCGGCGGCTAATCTCATTGAGACTAGCAAGCATAGGAGATATTATAGAGCACAAGTGTACGCGTACAGACACTCTTTTTTCCTGATACCCTCAAACTTCGTTGATAATTGGGCATGTCCATGACATGAATAATTAGACAAGGTTTCTTTTTTATTAATATTTTTTTTCTTTTTCTAAAAACAGTAAGAACATAATATATTGCTAATTGCATGTAAATGAGTACTGTTCCTATTTTTATAATCATTGTGACACAACATTTAGTTACATTACTTAATAGTTGCATAACTGACTGTATAACTTTAACATGAAAAAGGAAGGACGTGATTTGTTTACTAGTTTTTGTACTTAAATAAAATATGTTGTCATGTTTCTATGTGCCGTGATTATAAGTTCGCATTTAGAAACGTTTATTTTTGTGTAGTTATCTTTAAACATTTTTTTTAATTTTTAAGTCTATTAATTAAATAAATAAAATAAAATTTTTAAAGTAGGAAAATTTTCATATTATTTTAACTTAAACTTAAAAGTAAATTAAATTTTATAAATACATGCAAAAATAATAAACAATAGTGAATATTATCTCATCATGACGAATTGATTTTAATGTATTGAAAAGTTAGACTTTCTCTGTTTTGCATGTTTTGACTCGGAGCGTCTGTCAGTCCGTGTCATCGTTTGTTTACACTTGTCATACATTTACACTCTTATATACGAGTACATCCGTCTTCAATTGTTCTTTAGGAATTGGTAATTAAAAAACAATAGTTATATAGATTTTTTTATTCTTTTTTAATTTTTTTCTCGTTACGGTATAATTTGATAGACCAAAAGTTTTTGAAAGTTTCAGTTCAAAATTTAAATTTTGAAAGGTCGCTCATAACTTTTTAAATTTATTAGTGCATTACTTTAGAATTTTTCGAGCGACCTTATAATATTCAAATTAAAATTCCATACATTCTTCTTTTATTTAGTACAATAATCGATAAAAAAACACCACGAGATAAATTTAAATTTGAATATTAAAAGGTCGCTGGAAAAAATCTAAAGTAATAATTGAAAACAAAATAAAAATTAGATTTTTGACGATTTTTGAAATTTTTAAAATTTGGAGCGACCTTTTAAAAAATATTTTGAGCTGTCCTTTAGAGAGGGCTCTTAAAACATCAAAAACTAACATTTTCACTCGACTCAAAAAAAAAAGTTGTCGGTTTTTTTTGCGCCACCCTTTTTTTTACATATAATAAAATCCCGCGGGGAATCTGTACATTAAATATTTTTGGAAAATCTAATTGTAGTAGTCATTGTTATTAAAACTGAGGCCGAATCTTTAGTTTTCAGAAATGAAAGTTTTATCTGTCTGTCCCGGAACTTTTGACAAGAAAACCACTGAACAGTTTTGATAAAATTTGGTCTGATGATGACAGCTAGTTATCCAGGTCAGCATATAGAATACTTTTGAATAAAACATTAACATGTTTATTTTATGCTAGCGACTTACCCTCGCTCGAGTTTGTTTCTAGATTCCAGCCATGGGTTCCGCTAGTTGAAATAAATAAAATATCTACCTCCTCCTTTTTTGAAGTCGGTTAAAAAGTAGCCTAAGTTACGCCTTACAACATTAGCTATCTGCAAGTGAAAGTCCCGTCAAAATCGATCCAGTCGTTTCGATAACCCGGAACAAACAGACAGACAAAAATTTAAAAACAGACACTCCAATTTCATTTATATGTATTGGTTGAATTGGTTACATCTCAAAGGTGGTCAGGTTGGGTGATGTACTTTCGAATTTCAAGGCCTTAGGGACCACTGTGTATTCTTGTTAAAAATATGTATAATATGCATACATTATATATATTTTAATACGAACGAAGTCATTTCTCGTATGAATTACAGGATGTACGGTATGCGATTATTATTGACTCTATATTTTTTTCCACGAAACGCTCACTAATAAAAAAATAAAAAATAAATTTACCTTGAATACTTTGCATATTAAGTAATACTTGATAAATAACTAATTTAATGCTAATTTAAAAATATTAGGTATAAGTCTATATTGTCTTTATAATATTAATAAAAATATGTTCTTTTTAGCATCATATGGTAACATCTACTTCGTTTGTTTTGGTTATGTTAATTAAATCTGAATTATTTAATGGAGATGATTGACAATAAAATTTATTGTCGCATAGATAATAAGTAATGCATGTCGTGTGTTGTTTCCATTTCTGCTCCAAATACGCAACACAATAGCGATACGGTTATCGGAGGAACGTCATCAAATCGCAGCAATTTGAGCGTACTGGCCTTTGTTGTGACGGCGTTTAACAAAGTTTTTATAAACTCATCAACTTTCGACCGCGACTTCTCTCGCATGACCTCTAAAGATATAATTAATTGTTTTCTGTATGACAATATTAAATAATAATTAAATTCATAGTGATGTTATAACATTTTTGACCGACTGAAAGAAGAGGTAGGTATTCAATTCATCTTTACTTTTTGTGTATGTGTATCTGTATAAATGCCATGCCAAGGAAGGCTATGGGCATATTAAAATTATGTATAAAAAGTAAGAATTTAATTTCTAGTCTTTTAAAACTCGGGCGTACCTAGATGAGGAAAATGCCAGTACCTACAAAGTACACATTTAAAAAAAACAAGCCCTCGGGCTGAATAATCAATTTTAAGCAATTTTTTTATTTGATGTTCAGTTTTTGTTAATAAAGTAATTAAACAATCGTATTTAAGTTTATTTACTATTCATGCCTTAAATATAAGTTCATTGGCATTAAGATTGGTCACTCGTTGGAGACTACAAAAAATCGCCTCATACATTATAATTTATGCTTAATTAATAATTTATCCGTTGAATAACCAATAACCAGACTTCGTCCAGATGTTACATAATCTATATAATATGTATTTAAAGTTGTTATGTATAGGTTATCAACGATCTGGTATCCATAATACAAGCCTCGTAGTTTACCATACCAACTAGATAGTGCTAAGTGCTGTGTGTTAATGTCCTAACATTCTCCTTTAGGCCTAATATTTATTAAAATATTTATTAATTAATTATGAAGCGGTTCGTTGATTCAATAAATGTGTTATTCTTTCGCATTCCATTTGGAACTATGGCTTCCAAGATACGTTCAATTGCATTCGATATCACTAATCGCTTATAGAAAGTGATATCGGTAATAGCAAACGTGAAAATATATGGGAATGACATGTCTTGACCATGTGATATAACGCTTACGTTTGTCATTTTTATAAAGTTTTCTACCGACAGCCATTGTGAATTATGAATTTCTTTTGGTATACCCCTGGCCCTTGTTATAGTTCTTTTGTATCTCATGCATTTCATTTTTAATAGCGTTACAAGAGAATGAAGTTTATAATTTAGGATAGCTTTCCAACTATAATATTGTTGTAAACTGTATCAAAATCTGTTTAGTTGTCTTGCGTAATATATTTAATTCTTTTTATATTTTAAATTCGCCACTCCCTATGCTTTGCTTGAAGGCGGTGCCCGGTGACGCAGCTGGCCTAATAAATTCTGTCTACACGAGCTACAATTACAACCGATATCTCTTCAAAACGTATGCATATATTGAATAGAACGGCTGTCTGTTCGTGCGTCACGCCATTTAATGCTAATTCAAATTGGTTTTCAATTGATCTTTGTTTTGAGTTAAGGTTTAAATGATATTTGGAGCCTTATAAATGTCTAAGCATTGTTTTTTTTTATTTGGTTAAATTTATGAGTGCTATAACCTGTATTTAAATATGTACGAAAGAAATACAAACACCAGCTTTTACATGTTTTTCCGCACTTTCATATTAAATTGCTGAATTTGTGGAAAAAGATAATGTGTGATACGTCTGGTATTATCGATTAGGATTCCCCGAATTAATCTTGCGGTCATTTGCGACTGTCGTCATTACCGTCGAACTATTGACACAATTTCTACTAATTGCCCTCCAAAGAATAAAGATCGTGCTTACATACAATTTAGTAGGTATTTTACTTACGAATATACCTTTATTAAAAGTGCATACTACTAAGTCTGCAAACTAGCTATTAGCTAATGCCCACCATACGTTATAAGACAAAAACTCATCAAAATCGGTCAAGCAATTAAATATGTGAGGTATTAAGAACACACATACCCTGCAATTTATATATTACAAGGCAACATTTTCACTGCGTTAATAGATAGTGATAGTGTCGTAGGTCATTAAACATAATTTAAATTAATTAAGACGCCTTGAGTCTAGACTGGTTTCCGGCGATAGCGTTTATAACATGAACTGATTATACACATTATTACAGATGACCGCATCGCGAGAAAACGCTTGGACCTACTTTGATGAAATTGAGTATGATGATAGTTGGTTATCTTATGATATTACCTTAAATTGCGGGAAATATCGCATTACTGAGAAATGTTTCATCTTCATCTTCAGCCCTTTTTTAACGTGCCACTGCTGGGACGGGAGGGCCTCTCTCAGTACGAGAGGGATCAGGCCATAGTCCACCGCGCTTGCCTAGTGCGTGTTGGCGAACTTCACATGTTTTCGAAAACTTGCTAGGTTCTCTCAGACATGCAGGTTTCCTCACGATGTCTTCCTTCACCGTAAGACAAGTGGTAATCATGATAGAAATGATTCGCACTTGAAAATATCAGATATGCGAGACCCGGATTTGAACCCGCATCACTCGGTTATCCAAGCGAGTGTGTTACCGCTGGGTTACCACTGTACAGAAATCTTTACTAATCGTCAAATGTGAACGAAACCAAGCGGAGTAATGGCGGGTGTATCTAGTTTTAAATAAAACTATCTTCTCGGATTTTTACGTAGGTTATCTACTAGGGTGGTGGACATTTATCATGTATGTATAAAAATAACCGGAATTTCCTGATAATACGCGTCGCTTATAGTTTGTAAACAAACAAGCAATATAATTATTACCAAATTAAATGAGTTCATATATTTTTTAGGTTTGATTTTATCTTAATTATATTAAGCTTGATAAATAATGTTTTTTTTAATCTGTAATTTTATTTTAATTACCATTGATGTTTTTGCTTTTATTTATGTCAAAAAATTTAGGAACTTAGAGTAGATTATAATTTTTAATTATAATTAATCAAACATCATTTAACAGTTACGTAACATTCATCTTATGTAACTAAGGTTTTAATATTCATCAAATAATCTCTCTCGCCGAAACAAATTTAAAGTAAATAATTAATATGAAAATTAATTTTATTTGAATAAACTTTATCTTTATTTTGGATCGTCAATTTAGATTTTTTATATTATTAAATTTTAAATATCTATTTAAGTTTTTAAATTGCCACCCCCTAGGTAATTTTCATTAGTGTCCATAGGTAAAAGGCACTAATAAGTACAAGGTTAGTACTTTGTATTAGAAACCCTATCTTCTGCCGCCTGATGCGGTCGCAATTTTTCTTAAATACATTTAGATATACATAAATATTAAATAATTTCTGAAAAAAATATTTTTAAATTCTACGTTTGAGAAAGTATCAAAGTTAAAATCTATGAAGCGAAGTCGGAGTAGAGTACTAGTGTCTGTACAATTGCACATTCACGAAACTGTAAATTAATTACGAAAAATTAATTAATCAGCTCAATTTCTGTTACATATTCATGATATGTTTTCACTTGAAATTAGAATTTTAATTGTTTTGAAAAAACTCACACTTTCGGAGTTCCAGCGAAAGTGAATCCTACGGATGTAATCGATGTGAGAAGCTCGAGATATTGCCATTGTTATACGCTTTTTCAAAATAAATAATGCTCTATAGTATATAATAGTAGGCTTGGCTTACTCATGCATTTCCTTGCCCATATATTATGATACGTAAAAAAAACTATTCAATATATAAATTCTATTTAATGTATTGAGTACCAACATTGTAAATAAAAACCTAAAAATATTAGTCTGTTCTTATTGAGTTATTTCTTATATTAACAAACAGAAAAAATATTTCAATGCCTATAATCACAGATTACTAAATATAAAGTAATATGATGGTAGATAAAATATAATAGGATTATTTACATTATTTAGTGTGTAAATATAATTCCTCGTTGTATACATTAGCTATGAGAAACTAACTAAGTATTTTAAAGCAAGTACGGACAAATCATAGATCTTATTTACGACAAACTTATATTTACGCGAATATTATTAAAACTATTTTCTGCGCAGTTGTTTAACTTTTTTATTTCTGTGATTTCGAAAAAGTAGGCACAGGACACAAAAAGAAGGTTGTAAAGCCACTTTAAAGATAGGTACTTTGATTCGTAAGTAAATCTTTTTTGTTCGCTAAAGACTTAGTAATTGCGATTCAACACGGAATACAGCTAGCATTCTTGCCACAATTCCACGTGAACATGACTTGTACAGTAATTATTAACAGTACCTACCTATATTTGTTATTTATAAACGATTTTTTAAGCCAAAGCTTTTTTGTAAAAAGTATGAAAAATTGTAAAGTAGGTACTTAACGCTGAAATTTTGGTACGCAATCTGTCTTATTTTAAAATATGGCCTGGACTAATAGGCATACTTAGTCATTAGAGGCATTCGAGCAAAGCAAAAAGATTTTTTTATTTTTTATTTTAAATTCAAACCTATGCAAATAGCCTATTGGTAATGATGAAATAACAGCTTTTTAATAAATACATATAAAACTATGTATTACTATATGTATTACTTTTAAGAAAAAACAGTTAATTTTAAAAGTTTTGTCTGTCTGTCTATTCTGGTTAATCTCCGTAACGGCTAAACTGCTTTTGATAGAACTTTTATTGGCCGTTAGATGATGTTATAAGGAGTAACAAGCCTATTTTTAGTTTTAGAAAAAGAATCAAGAAATTGTGAAGGCATTTGACGGAAGCACCCGAGCGAAGCGAACATAACTCGCGAGTTTTTAATATTTAAAACAAAGTTATGATATGTATAGTAAATAATAAACCGTTGTATGGTTATTATGCTGTGTACTTGATTATACGGTGAGATTGATGTAAACGGCTTTATAACATTTTCGCTAAACCGTCGCAAGGAGAAAGCGGCGCTTTACGTAGTGTCAGATATAATTATTGTCACCCAACTTTCTTGACACTGCGCACTCTAGTATGATTTGCGTTATGGATATAGGTACTAACTACGGCTCACGACTTACCTATTAAGGTGATATTCACTTTACGTATTTTAGAAATGTGAAACTATGGAAGAAATTGATTTAAAACTTCCTTGTTTAATTTTTTTTTAAATCAAAGGCCACATCGTTATTTTTAGTTTATGTATTTATTTGATAAGATAACTTTTTCAGTAAAAAGAACCATATATCGCCAGCTATGATCTTACCAAATTTCATAAAAATCTGAGCAGTGGATTTTTCGTGATGCGGTCACAGACAGACACACAAAAATTCTGAAAATTATAGATTTGGATGGATAATAATGCCTATTTATATAAAATTTTCAAAAATATTATTTAATGACGTGTACAGATTTAACTCACAATTTTATTATATGTATAGATTTTGGATCGCTTTGCATCAAAGAGAACTATAGCAATCCCAATCGATCTACAATTAAACTTATTTATAACGTACCCACAAAAAATTCAGACAAATTAAACTCTTCTTTCTGATGTCAGTTAAATATTAAGTAAATTATTACGATATTTTAAGTTAGTAAAAAATTACTGACATTATTTTATTATGATAAAATACTGTGCAGTTTTTCTTAAGTGTTGTTAAACGTAGTACTGTAAAAAGTATAAACGATTCGCTACGCATTTAATTGATTTCTAAAGGTTTCCTAGATATGAGATGTTACGCTCGTGCAAGGTATCATCATGTGGTATTGCTTTTAAAATGTTGAATATTTTTAGATAGAAAAGCTCAAAATACAAAAATGTATTCATAACTAGCAATTCACCCTCACTCCGCTTGGGTTCGTTTCTAAATACTTAAATTTTGACGGCTTGTATAGATTTCTAAGATACATACCTATGTAATTTTTTCCTGAAGTAAAAAGTGCCTGAAGTAAAAGGTGCCTTTAAGATACATACCGAATTTCATCAAATCTGTGCAGTGGTTTACCGACAAAAATTATAAGAATTATATTTTCGGCCACTTCATCCCTAATAATGACTGTTTCAAAAAGATTTTAAAAACTCATTTCGAAATTTTACTATTTATTCAATCATAATTCATAATATAAATACAGTAGGTACCCGAAGACAAGACCTACTTGTATACCACGAAGTTTTGCTTCATATTCAATAATAAATCCATGTTTTAAAACCAGTGAAGTGTCTCCAAACCACAATTTTTTGAAACTTATCGTTTTCGACATTTTTATTTCATAATCTAACCTTGTTATTCCATTCAATTGAACTTGAATCATTACAAAAAAGAAAGTAACTGTTCGGCAAAATTGTAGGTATCTAATATGTAAGCTGGAAAGAGTACGTTACCGATAAGGTATTATTATTAATAGTAGATAATTTTTTGTATTGTAAGTTTACATACGTCGAGCTATATGACGTTTGTGAGGCGGAAACCGGATGTAGCGATAAGTTTATTTTTAACGCCCTGCGTGAGCGTTGATAGGTATCCTACCTTATATATATATGTAATTTATTATATTTCAGTGAGAGATCAGGGATCTCTCTCTTTGAGGCCCCTGTCCAGCTGTGGGACAGACATACAAATAGTGAAACTTTAATGAAGGGATGTGGACGATCGTTTGCCTGTAGTTCACAAACATTGCCTTACATATGTACATACCTATTAGGTATTTTCCCCCTAAACATTACCTTGAAGAATCAAGAAAATCTTACCATTCAGGTAACATTATCTTGCTTTTTTTCACTGTTGAGATGATTCTTAAAATCCGCATTAATAAATCAACATCGTAATAATAGGAACAAACTAATTTCCTACAATGCGAGGCTGCTCCTAAAAAGGTATAATAAGATAAGGACGTTCCACACTACCGGATTTTTTCTAACATCGACATACATTCAAACGATGCGGAAAGAATTATGAATACGTAATTGTCTATACGTGTCTTGTTTTCCATTTCTTAACGATTGATTGGAAAAAAATATCGTGAAATCATTGTGGAATGTGTCTTATGTTTATGTCTTGACGACTTGATCGACCCGATTTTTAGTACTTGGCTAGTATATTTGTTAAGTTTCGTACAGGTACGTAATCAATATCATTTAAATTTAAATAAAATATAATAAATTATCGAAATTCTTTTTTGGGGAATTTATGATTTTTTAGTTCCTAACGGTACAGCAAAACACGGGCACGGAAAGTTATTAAATCTAATCGAATCGTCATTATTTTCGATATAGAAGTTGAATCCATAGTTTGTATACTTTTTATCTGCCTGTCTGTGTATAGCGACATCACCAGAAAACCACTGGATAATTTTTGATGAAATTTGGTAATATGGATAGCTCGTTATCCTGGTCTGAAGGAGATATTTTTTAAGCTTTTACTGCGGGAAAATATCTTATTTCTCAGAAATGTTTTCTAACAAACATTGGAATGAACCCGTGCGGAGCGAGGTTTAATCGCTAGTATAGACATAAAAATATAAACATGCTCAATTATACATTTAATAGCAGACGTGACATTAATCAATCATTTGATAAGGTACATTTGTTATAAGCGAAGCGTTTACTTGATCTAGATTGTAAATTGATCTTACTCGGGTCAATAAATCTTATTTGTGTCGTACGATTTTATTATTTTGAATGAAAACGTGTAATGGAATACTTAATTTACAGAGAATTGTTATTGGAAACGTGTAGTAAACTACCTAATTTTCGGAGAGACTAGTAGTCGAATACAGTTTCTGCTTAATTTTATGGATTCTGGACAAGTAATTTTAAGTACAGTCTGACCGGCTCGCAGCTTTGATTGACTACTTGAAACGAACACTCTAAGTACTTTTGACTTCTATTGCATTGATGTAACAACCCCAAGATAATAATCACAATGGTGTCTTATCACAATATGAAATTGATAAAACGTATTTGATCCTAATACACCTGTATCACCGCGAGTGTCGTGGAATTTAGTGAACGAAAGCTCAATCCTTTGCCCATCAAAGAGCAGTCGAAACCATGAATGGATCTCTTATAAAAGTAACTAAAACGAAAGTAACTAAAAGACTAAAAGTGTCGAGTAGTCGAGTAAAAGTGTAAGCTGCTTTTTTAATTCTTATTAGCATGTACATTAAGTAACTATAATAATGATACAATTAATATGATAAACGAATGTATTAATCTATAATAATGATAGTAATTAGAAAAGAAAACATACAAAATACTGCAATTTCAAATTAAAAATATTGTTAAGACAGTGCAGAATCATAATATATTCAACTCAATCTTAAAAGTTTACCAAATTAATTAGTGTTTTAATTAATATTATTTAATTAGTAAGATTTAATTATAGATTTGTGTATGATACTAGTCGCTAGAGCCACCGCGAGGGGGCAACGACCGAAAACATGTTTCGTAATTAGACATTTCGTTATGAAAGTGAATTTACGCTGAAATTATTGTCTCGACGGTGATATTTGAGGTATATTTGTATTCAACGCGTTTTAACTTGGCTATTTAAAATTAAGTTACGTAACCGAAATGTTCTGATACTAGAATAAAGATAAATTAAGATAAGTTACGAAGGTTAGTGTACATACATAGTAAGAAAACGAAAACTGTTTGATGTATATTTGTAAAAAAAATACTGTTATAGTGAACAGAATACTCGTATATGGACTCCAAAACACCAATTTTTGTCTGTTTGTTTGTATATCTGTGTGCATTTCCCACAAAAAGTAATGAACTCAAATACCTTTTACTACAAGAACCTCTTGCATTCTTCTACGGGAAAGCACTGGTAAGATAATGTCGAGTCGTTTTAAAAATACCTAAATTAATTTAGCTAAACTTTTAATAGACATATAAAGCAAATTATGTATTTTGTACAAATAAATAATATTTATAAAGTAAACGAGTAATGTCACGGCCTATAGACATGTATAAAAGTACGCGAAAGTGTGTTGACCTGTAAACTTACATGTGGTCGTTTAGCCCGCATTCAACACGTTGCGAGTCGGAGATAAGCATGGTATTAAAAAATGAGTACCTACTGGAATTGCAATAATTGACAGAGTAACAATTAATAATTAATGGTAAAATTATAGTATATCTAGGAGACATATAAATGGTTATTTTTTATAGTAAAAAAATAAAATTCGAGTGTATTAGGCGAATCAGTCATTCATTCAGACATGATCGCCAAATTAAGCCGACTTTACGAGAGTAATTCAAGAGATTAATATGTAAAATACACGCATATTATAGTATAGTATAGTAAATAGTATAGTAGTACAAAAAAGGCGAAAAAATATCTTATTCTTAGTTAAAACGAATCTAGGGACGAACCCGATCGGGGTAAGGATAAGATACTTAGAATAATTTTGGTCTCCTAAAAAAAATCGTTATGGCTTCTGATCTACACAGAAGTAGGAACATAATAAAGTTTTAGATCAATAAAGTACTGCACAGGTTTAAAAAATCACTATTTATTAAGGTTAAAAAATCAAAAAAATATACATCGGTACGAACTATCCTATACAAATATTCTTGTAACCTACTTTTCCACACTGTTACCCCATTCACCATTATTTGGCACTCGTCATTGTGTTCCTTTGTTTGAATTTGCAACAGGTAATTTGAATGATTCAAATTTCACAGTTCTAGTTTTACCAAGGATGCTTAAAGTATGTCAAGGCATTTACGAAGGCTGTTTTGCTGCGAGAAAATTAATTTTTCAAATCGTACGTTTCCATCTATGTTTAAGGTCCAATTGAATTGAAAAATATAAAACCGATTACTTCGTGCTGCTTATTTGCTGTATTATTGATACTTATTTAATTATATTTTTCTCAACAAAATTGAATTGTGAGCCAATTCTCTTTTGTTCTATTCTTTTCTAATGGCTAGACTTACATGAATGAAATAATTGTACTGTAAAAACGTCTGACTGACTGACTTCTAGGACCACTTAAAATTATTACATTATTACTAAAAAAACATTCAGGATTCGAAGAAATTATCCACGGTTTGGGATGGGTTGCTTAAAGTTTGATATATTTTGGTTGGCGCGTCACCTGCACCATTGAGATTGAAATCGGAGCCAGCGTCTTAGCTGTCACCAGTAGTGTCGAAATTTTATCCAATGGGAAAATGATAGTGACAGGAATATAAAATGTAGCCAGAGAATTATATTTCTAAGGATTTGTTTGTTTGTTTGGTTGAACGCGCTAATCTCAGGAACTACTGGTCCAAATTGATAAAATTATCGAGGAAGGCTATAGGCTATATTACATCACGCTACGACCAATAGAAGCGGAGCATCAATGAAAAATGTTGCAAAAACGGGAGGTATTTGGTTTTCAGCCTTTAGAACGCGCGGGAAGCCGCGGGAAACGCTAGTGTATTAATATAATACATATTCATTAAAAAATAGTCATCGAATCCGTTACAGTTACCGAAAATAGTGAGTAGCTTACTACTTACACTTACCGTACCTTTTTGTTTGAGACAGTTAAAAACAGTACTTTGAACTCATTATAATATTTTCAAGTACTAAAACTACCTCATTTGGTACTGAATAAAGCATTTTTAGGGTATTTAAATATTCTTCTTGACAAAATAACCAAATCACTCTAGGTTTGACCAGGGATTCGAACTAGGGAATGCAATCTCGATCTTGCGAGATCTCGTTTTCGCGAGATCTCGGCCTTTTTTAGCGAGATTGATCTCGAACGAAAAAACGACGAGATCTCGCGAGATTAACGAGATTGCGCTCGAGCATATAAACGTCCTATTTGAACGTCCTATTTTATTTAATTGATAATAATATCTCAGTTTAATAGTCAATGTTTTTTTTGTTATTAAAGAACTGTTTTATTACTAAAAGATTTTTGTTTTTTGATATAAGAATAGAAGATCAGTTGTTTTTTTCATTTGTTATTTGATAGATACGTATAATTCGCGTCATGTAAAAAGAACGCTGGCTTTCAAGTTGCGCAGAGGCGATTTATAGGCGAATTTGGTGGTAAGACGCGGGGCGCGGGACGGCGAGGCACGCGCCGCATGCTTACCGGCTCGCTATTGGTTTGTCAGTTCAAAATACCATCGCGCACACAAAAGTTATTAGTTACGAAATGATTTTATATCAAAAATAGAAAAATAATATTTTTGAATAATATTGTTTTATAAAGATAGAGTCTGATAACAATGCAGTTAATAAAAATATATATATATATATATATATATATATATATATATAAACGAATCAATTTAATTTTTTGTAAGTGGATTAAAAATTCTGCAATGAATCAAACATATTTTATTAATTTATAAAATTCTGTTTAATGACATTCTAACTAATATATTTTTCAAACGTATCTACAAATAACCAATATACGTCACGAGCGAAAGGTTCAAAAATAAATGAATAGGCTCAGTAATTTCGTGTGCCGATGCGCAAACACCCCCCCCCCCCCCCCACCACTTTCTTCCAGCGTTATTTTTACGTGACGCGAACTGTACGCCAAACTTTACTACTTTGAAGTTTATTAAAAAATTATAGACAGATACGTCAAACAATGTTTGTTGCATAAAAGTCTATTGAAAAAAATCGTGAAAATAAATGTTATCCTATAATACTCAATTTTTTTTTTATTTTTTTTCAATTTAAATTTTGTGATAATTTTCAAAAAAAAACACACAAAACTGCCAATCTCGCGAGATCTCGAAATTGGCGAGATCTCGCGAGATTGGATTCATAAACTCGCGGGATCTCGCTTGAGCCCTAATCTCGCGAGATTTGCATTCCCTAGGAATCTATAGCCCAGGAATCATATAAAAGTTTCTTCTCTAACAAAGGTATAGAAAATTAAAAAAAAAATAATTTTACTTTCCTCAAACTATTTTACATTATTCGGTAACTAACGGTTTAGAAAAAAGTAGATTTTTAGTTCACATAACAAAGCGTAAAACAAAGACTATCAGTTCAAATTACATGTTTGCCAGAATTATGTTGGAAAATAAATGCGCAATGTGTTCCACGGTATTTAACCCAGTTATTATGGAACTGAAGATAGCAGCCGGCTAGCGGCCGGCCGCCTGACGATTTACGCGAAGGGCCGCAACGGTACCGCGCGTCGTAAAAACCTTTTGTTATACAATAAATTCGCTACAAATGCTATTAATTATTACTTTTTGATAATTTTAAATAGATATAGTAGTAATGTACAGTTATTTCTTAAAATATTAAGCAATTTTTTATTTTATTAATACTCGTGTCCGTTCTTAGCGTAAAGGGTAATTTCATTATAAAAACTATATAAAGCAAACTGTGAGCAACTTGATTTTTTTATATATTATTATGCTTATATATACTAACTAAATAACGTTAAAATTAGACAGGATCAAATCATACTTTACTTGTAAAAAAATTTTAAAGATTACTTCTTACGGCATCTCGTACTAAGATACAGACGTCTAAAAATAATACAACGCAAACTCGAATCTGGATGATATTTTTAATAAACATTCTTTTAATATCACTAAACAAGAAATAATTAAAATCTCGCAGGATCAAGACATAGAATAGTAGTAAAAAAACTTGTAAATATGCTCAAAATAGCCCGCCCGCGGTACGAGAATGTATGAAAACTTCAAGTCCAAGAAAACGATAGAAAGCAAACTGGGAGGTCTTTGATTTTTTTATATATTATTATGCTTATATATACTAACTAAATAAAGTTAAAATTAGACAGGATCAAATCATATTTTATTTGTAAAAAAATTTTAAATATTCCTTCATACCGCATCTCATGCTAAGTTTCAGACGTCTAAAAATAATACAACGCAAACTCGAATCTGGATGATATTTTTAATAAACATTCTTCTAATATCAATTAACTTGAAATAATTATGATCTCGCAGGATCAAGACATAGAATAGTAGTAAAACAACTTGTAAATATGCTTATATTAGCCCGCCCGCGGTTCTAGAATGTATGAAAACTTCAAGTCCAAGAAAACGATAGAAAGCAAACTGGGAGGTCTTTGATTTTTTTATATATTATTATGCTTATATATACTAACTAAATAACGTTAAAATTAGACAGGATCAAATCATACTTTATTTGTAAAAATTTTTTAAATATTCCTTCATACCGCATCTCATGCTAAGTTTCAGACGTCTAAAAATAATACAACGCAAACTCGAATCTGGATGATATTTTTAATTAACATTCTTCTAATATCAATTAACTTGAAATAATTATAATCTCGCAGGATCAAGACATAGAATAGTAGTAAATTAACTTGTAAATATGCTCATATTAGCCCGCCCGCGGTTCTAGAATGTATGAAAACTTCAAGTCCAAGAAAACGATAGAAAGCAAACTGGGAGGTCTTTGATTTTTTTATGTATTATTATGCTTGTATATACTAACTAAATAACGTTAAAATTAGACAGGATCAAATCATACTTTATTTGTAAAAAATGTTTAAATATTCCTTCATACCGCATCTCATGCTAAGTTTCAGACGTCTAAAAATAATACAACGCAAACTCGAATCTGGATGATATTTTTAATAAACATTCTTTTAATATCACTAAACAAGAAATAATTAAAATCTCGCAGGATCAAGACATAGAATAGTAGTAAAAAAACTTGTAAATATGCTCATATTAGCCCGCCCGCGGTTCTAGAATGTATGAAAACTTCAAGTCCAAGAAAACGATAGAAAGCAAACTGGGAGGTCTTTGATTTTTTTATGTATTATTATGCTTGTATATACTAACTAAATAACGTTAAAATTAGACAGGATCAAATCATACTTTATTTGTAAAAAATGTTTAAATATTCCTTCATACCGCATCTCATGCTAAGTTTTAGACGTCTAAAAATAATACAACGCAAACTCGAATCTGGATGATATTTTTAATAAACATTCTTTTAACATCACTAAACAAGAAATAATTAAAATCTCGCAGGATCAAGACATAGAATAGTAGTAAAAAAACTTGTAAATATGCTCATAATAGCCCGTCCGCGGTACGAGAATGTATGAAAACTTCAAGTCCAAGAAAACGATAGAAAGCAAACTGGGAGGTCTTTGATTTTTTTATATACTATTATGCTTATACATACTAACTAAATTACGTTAAAATTAGACAGGATCAAATCATACTTTATTTGTAAAAAAAATTTAAATATTCCTTCATACCGCATCTCATGCTAAGTTTCAGACGTTTAAAAATAATACAACGCAAACTCGAATCTGGATAATATTTTTAATAAACATTCTTCTAATATCAATTAACTTGAAATAATTATAATCTCGCAGGATCAAGACATAGAATAGTAGTAAATTAACTTGTAAATATGCTCATATTAACCCGCCCGCGGTTCTAGAATGTATGAAAACTTCAAGTCCAAGAAAACGATAGAAAGCAAACTGGGAGGTTTTTGATTTTTTTATGTATTATTATGCTTGTATATACTAACTAAATTACGTTAAAATTAGACAGGATCAAATCATACTTTATTTGTAAAAAATGTTTAAATATTCCTTCATACCGCATCTCATGCTAAGTTTCAGACGTCTAAAAATAATACAACGCAAACTCGAATCTGGATGATATTTTCAATAAACATTCTTTTAATATCACTAAACAAGAAATAATTAAAATCTCGCAGGATCAAGACATAGAATAGTAGTAAAAAAACTTGTAAATATGCTCATAATAGCCCGCCCGCGGTACGAGAATGTATGAAAACTTCAAGTCCAAGAAAACGATAGAAAGCAAACTAGGAGGTCTTTGATTTTTTTATATATTATTATGCTTATATATACTAACTAAATAACGTTAAAATTAGACAGGATCAAATCATACTTTATTTGTAAAAAAATTTTAAATATTCCTTCATACCGCATCTCATGCTAAGTTTCAGACGTCTAAAAATAATACAACGCAAACTCGAATCTGGATGATATTTTTAATTAACATTCTTCTAATATCAATTAACTTGAAATAATTATAATCTCGCAGGATCAAGACATAGAATAGTAGTAAATTAACTTGTAAATATGCTCATATTAGCCCGCCCGCGGTTCTAGAATGTATGAAAACTTCAAGTCAAGAAAACGATAGAAAGCAAACTGGGAGGTCTTTGATTTTTTTATGTATTATTATGCTTGTATATACTAACTAAATAACGTTAAAATTAGACAGGATCAAATCATATTTTATTTGTAAAAAATTTTTAAATATTCCTTCATACCGCATCTCATGCTAAGTTTCAGACGTCTAAAAATAATACAACGCAAACTCGAATCTGGATGATATTTTTAATAAACATTCTTCTAATATCAATTAACTTGAAATAATTATAATCTCGCAGGATCAAGACATAGAATAGTAGTAAAACAACTTGTAAATATGCTTATATTAGCCCGCCCGCGGTTCTAGAATGTATGAAAACTTCAAGTCCAAGAAAACGATAGAAAGCAAACTGGGAGGTCTTTGATTTTTTTATATATTATTATGCTTATATATACTAACTAAATAACGTTAAAATTAGACAGGATCAAATCATACTTTATTTGTAAAAAAAAATTAAATATTCCTTCATACCGCATCTCATGCTAAGTTTCAGACGTTTAAAAATAATACAACGCAAACTCGAATCTGGATAATATTTTTAATAAACATTCTTCTAATATCAATTAACTTGAAATAATTATAATCTCGCAGGATCAAGACATAGAATAGTAGTAAAACAACTTGTAAATATGCTCATATTAGCCCGCCCGCGGTTCTAGAATGTATGAAAACTTCAAGTCCAAGAAAACGATAGAAAGCAAACTGGGAGGTCTTTGATTTTTTTATGTATTATTATGCTTGTATATACTAACTAAATAACGTTAAAATTAGACAGGATCAAATCATACTTTATTTGTAAAAAATTTTTAAATATTCCTTCATACCGCATCTCATGCTAAGTTTCAGACGTCTAAAAATAATACAACGCAAACTCGAATCTGGATGATATTTTTAATAAACATTCTTCTAATATCAATTAACTTGAAATAATTATAATCTCGCAGGATCAAGACATAGAATAGTAGTAAATTAACTTGTAAATATGCTCATATTAGCCCGCCCGCGGTTCTAGAATGTATGAAAACTTCAAGTCCAATAAAACGATAGAAAGCAAACTGGGAGGTCTTTGATTTTTTTATGTATTATTATGCTTGTATATACTAACTAAATAACGTTAAAATTAGACAGGATCAAATCATACTTTATTTGTAAAAAATGTTTAAATATTCCTTCATACCGCATCTCATGCTAAGTTTTAGACGTCTAAAAATAATACAACGCAAACTCGAATCTGGATGATATTTTTAATAAACATTCTTTTAACATCACTAAACAAGAAATAATTAAAATCTCGCAGGATCAAGACATAGAATAGTAGTAAAAAAACTTGTAAATATGCTCATAATAGCCCGCCCGCGGTACGAGAATGTATGAAAACTTCAAGTCCAAGAAAACGATAGAAAGCAAACTGGGAGGTCTTTGATTTTTTTATGTATTATTATGCTTGTATATACTAACTAAATAACGTTAAAATTAGACAGGATCAAATCATACTTTATTTGTAAAAAATGTTTAAATATTCCTTCATACCGCATCTCATGCTAAGTTTTAGACGTCTAAAAATAATACAACGCAAACTCGAATCTGGATGATATTTTTAATAAACATTCTTTTAACATCACTAAACAAGAAATAATTAAAATCTCGCAGGATCAAGACATAGAATAGTAGTAAAAAAACTTGTAAATATGCTCATAATAGCCCGCCCGCGGTACGAGAATGTATGAAAACTTCAAGTCCAAGAAAACGATAGAAAGCAAACTGGGAGGTCTTTGATTTTTTTATATACTATTATGCTTATACATACTAACTAAATTACGTTAAAATTAGACAGGATCAAATCATACTTTATTTGTAAAAAAAATTTAAATATTCCTTCATACCGCATCTCATGCTAAGTTTCAGACGTTTAAAAATAATACAACGCAAACTCGAATCTGGATAATATTTTTAATAAACATTCTTCTAATATCAATTAACTTGAAATAATTATAATCTCGCAGGATCAAGACATAGAATAGTAGTAAATTAACTTGTAAATATGCTCATATTAGCCCGCCCGCGGTTCTAGAATGTATGAAAACTTCAAGTCCAAGAAAACGATAGAAAGCAAACTGGGAGGTCTTTGATTTTTTTATGTATTATTATGCTTGTATATACTAAATAAATTACGTTAAAATTAGACAGGATCAAATCATACTTTATTTGTAAAAAATGTTTAAATATTCCTTCATACCGCATCTCATGCTAAGTTTCAGACGTCTAAAAATAATACAACGCAAACTCGAATCTGGATGATATTTTCAATAAACATTCTTTTAATATCACTAAACAAGAAATAATTAAAATCTCGCAGGATCAAGACATAGAATAGTAGTAAAACAACTTGTAAATATGCTTATATTAGCCCGCCCGCGGTTCTAGAATGTATGAAAACTTGCGGGCGGGCTAATATGAGCATATTTACAAGTTAATTTACTACTATTCTATGTCTTGATCCTGCGAGATTATAATTATTTCAAGTTAATTGATATTAGAAGAATGTTTATTAAAAATATCATCCAGATTCGAGTTTGCGTTGTATTATTTTTAGACGTCTGAAACTTAGCATGAGATGCGGTATGAAGGAATATTTAAAAATTTTTTACAAATAAAGTATGATTTGATCCTGTCTAATTTTAACGTTATTTAGTTAGTATATATAAGCATAATAATATATAAAAAAATCAAAGACCTCCCAGTTTGCTTTCTATCGTTTTCTTGGACTTGAAGTTTTCATACATTCTAGAACCGCGGGCGGGCTAATATAAGCATATTTACAAGTTGTTTTACTACTATTCTATGTCTTGATCCTGCGAGATTATAATTATTTCAAGTTAATTGATATTAGAAGAATGTTTATTAAAAATATTATCCAGATTCGAGTTTGCGTTGTATTATTTTTAGACGTCTGAAACTTAGCATGAGATGCGGTATGAAGGAATATTTAAAAAATTTTTACAAATAAAGTATGATTTGATCCTGTCTAATTTTAACGTTATTTAGTTAGTATATATAAGCATAATAATATATAAAAAAATCAAAGACCTCCCAGTTTGCTTTCTATCGTTTTCTTGGACTTGAAGTTTTCATACATTCTAGAACCGCGGGCGGGCTAATATAAGCATATTTACAAGTTTTTTTACTACTATTCTATGTCTTGATCCTGCGAGATTTTAATTATTTCTTGTTTAGTGATATTAAAAGAATGTTTATTAAAAATATCATCCAGATTCGAGTTTGCGTTGTATTATTTTTAGACGTCTGTATCTTAGTACGAGATGCCGTAAGAAGTAATCTTTAAAATTTTTTTACAAGTAAAGTATGATTTGATCCTGTCTAATTTTAACGTTATTTAGTTAGTATATATAAGCATAATAATATATAAAAAAATCAAGTTGCTCACAGTTTGCTTTATATAGTTTTTATAATGAAATTACCCTTTACGCTAAGAACGGACACGAGTATTAATAAAATAAAAAATTGCTTAATATTTTAAGAAATAACTGTACATTACTACTATATCTATTTAAAATTATCAAAAAGTAATAATTAATAGCATTTGTAGCGAATTTATTGTATAACAAAAAGTTTTTACGACGCGCGGTACCGTTGCGGCCCTTCGCGTAAATCGTCAGGCGGCCGGCCGCTAGCCGGCTGCTATCTTCAGTTCCATCAGTTATTAACTACAGTTAGAGTTTTGCGAATAAAAAGAAAAGGAAAATGGAACGAAATCAGCGTAATTAACTCCACAAATCTGTGATGTGATAAGTTTATGCACATAATTATGGATTTTCTTACTTCTTACTATACACTAGTTTACGTTACTTCACAATACTCGAGTTAGAAGTTCTGTGTCAGCAACATAATATTGTTGTATAATATTTGTAAATAATGTGGCTATTGTTGCTTACAAGTTTGGGTTTCTTGCGTTTAAAAACGTTGATATGAAACACCTTCTATATGAAATATTTACTAACATATATATATGGTATGGGAGTGGGACTTACATTAAAAAATTCTCAAAAAATTAGATAATTATTATCGATACAGAAGCCGAATCTATAGCTATGGAGCGAGGGGAGTCGCTGGTCTATTTACTACAATGTAATTGATTGTTATTATTGAACGTTAATTAATTCGCAACGCTTAATCGCTAATTGTTTGAATATTCAGATAAACAAAAAGCTTTCAGGCCCGTTCATATCATGCTCTACTTTTCTTCGTAAACTGTGCAAAAAGTGTAAAGGTGTTTTAAATTTTTCTTTTAAAGCTGCAATGTTTACTAACGTATTGAAGTGCGCATAAATAGGTTATTCTGCTTGAATCTTGATGGTTTCAAACAATACATATTTTCTCGCGTGAACGGCTGGACCGATTTCGCTAATTCTTTTCTTGTTGTGTTTATTATTGTCAAGAGAAGGTTCTTATGAAAGAAAAATTAAGCAAATTAAGTACGAATTAACGACGAAGAAATTAACGACGTTTGATTATCTTTATGACAATTATTATGAATTAAACCGGCAAATAGATGGGTGATGCAAAGTAAATATATAAAACTCACAACACTTAGGCAAGAACCCGAACAAAGCGACGGTGAGTCGCTAGTATAATTATAATTCTAAATGAGTTGAATCTGTATATTACAAAAATTGTTTTTGAAAAATCCTCTTAGAAAGTTATTATTAACAATTAAGAGGCCGTTCAAGAATTGTGGTCTGTGATATGATCACATCATGAGAAAACTACTGAACAGATTTTGATGGAATTTATGGTGATAGCTGGTTATCGGGGTCAACTAACCTTAAAAACGTTTAGGGACGAACTCGAACGGCGCGAGAGTGAGACTCTAGTCCATATAATAAAATTTATTTCACAAGGCTTATAAAAGTTCTTTGTATCTAAAAGCTACACGGTAAGCCACCGTGCTTCGTGTTTCGAGACTCACTTGCCCTTGACTTCCCGACTGGTCACGCCCACAATGTGCGTTCGCTTTCTTCACTGAATAAGAATTTTAATTTACTAACAATGACTATGGTATGCTATTGTTTCAGATAAAATGTAATGTAATATTATAATTGCTTATATTCACGAGGATTGTTATGCGACTTTGTAGTAAAGTATAATGCACTATTTATTGACCGACTTCGAAAAGAGAGTAATCCTACGTACTCCTACGTTTTCTTTAAATGGTTATGTTGCAAGATTTGCCAATTTGGAACAGATTATTATTAAAATTATATTGCTTTATATTGATTCATAAGTATTTTTTATAATTTTGTGAAAAACAGTTATCATTTTTTTGCAATGCGAATATATGGCAGGAACCACCTTAGGCTTAGTTAATATTAGACGAGGAGGATATTATAATAAAGGAGCGAGGGTATAGAAATAACCTTAGACTTCTTAGAAGTATGCACTAATAGCTAGTTGACATATCAGTTAAAATGGCTAAGATTAATTTAGACCCTGTGTGTGGTCCATTGATTTAGGCCATTGCCATTATAAGCTACATCATCAATAATGATCATAGATTGTTGTTAATCTATGTGTCCATTTTATAAAAAAACATTTTCTTTTTTAATAATAATGTTGTTTATAAAATCCTCCTTAATCATGAGAATATTTCAATGAGATGAGATTTTAATATAGTAATACGAATATCACATACTAACTTAACAAACACTGATTGTACAAGGTGCCTCAGTTTTATGTAATTAATAAGTGTTTATAATACGTTTTTTAATTAATCCTTCATATTACATGTAATATTACATATTCCTTCATATTACAGTAGTAGACAGTGGTAGATCAGTGATAACGTGCGTTCTTGGTTAAACGAGTGTACTGGGTTCAAATCCACGGTCTTACACATCTAATATTTTTATTTTCGGCAATCAATCTATACTAATTCATAAAACGTACCTACGAACAGAAATGGAGCGAGGGGAGTCGCTGGTCTATTTACTATAATGTAATAATTGATTGTTATTATTCGGCTTCAAGATATGATCGGCAGGAATCTTGATTCCTCTCATATTGAACTTGAAGGCCAGTTCCCAGAAGTAGGACGTTGAAAAGAGCTTAATACATACATATTTTGTAGGTAGGTACAATATAATTGAAATATATTGCACAGAATCAAAATGCGATACTTCTTACACGACTGCCCAGAAAATGAGTGTTATGTGTTCTGGGTTCGTGTATGTAGGTATGTATGTATTATGTATTTTTGTAAGTTTATTTATTCCACCATAACTTCTAAACGCCTACACCAATTTTGATGTATGATATGTGGTATCGTTAGAATCCTTGTGTTACCCAGAGTAACATAGGCTAGTGAAAAATTAAAGAATATAATAATTCGTAAAGAAACACCAAGTTATGTATCAAAATAATAAAAAAAAATACAAGAGAAAGAACAGTTTTTATACAACTTTGTTTTGTAGTTAGTAAATTATATGTATAAAAACACTGCTATGTGTTAAATCAGACCGTGAAGAACCCGTACAGCGTACATTATAATTCCCATACGCTTACCATGTGTTATTACAAAAAATATCTTGACCTGAAAACATTTACTGATGATTTGATCTACTTATTTTTACTTAATAATACTTTCTTAGTTTTACGCGAGTACTTGATGATATAAATGAAACTACATATCTTTTCGGATTTTGTCACGGATTTATGAAAATAAACATAATGAAAATAAATCCGCGACAAAATCCAAAAAGATAGTTTTATTTATAATACTTATTTATTTTTAGAAGCTATTTTTTTTATATTATTTTAAATAGGTCCCCTTCTTATTTTTTGTATCAGGCATTATAGAAATATAGAATTGATATCACTTTAATTTCGACAAAAATGATTCCTAATTTGTAATAATAAATTAAATTTATATCTACTACTACAACTACTTTTCACCCTCTTACGGGAAGACTTTCAGGATAAAAACTATACTGTCCTCCCAGGGTCTAAAATTATCTTTATGACTATCAAATAAATCGCTTCAGCTCTTTATAATATTCCGTGGTAGTAACAGCTTAGTTTAGACATTTTATATATTCACCACAGGATCACAAATTCTCAAACTTGAATAATATAATTTGGCGAATTAAGTTAAAACATTAGGTATATAATTTAGATTTACTGCTTGTATTACTTGTACCTACAAGTAAAGATAACCTTCGCCTTTTTGATGTACCTAATTGTTAATAAAGCCTAAAGCAAGATAAACCTAGGTATTAGAAGAGTAATTTCTAAATCCTGTTCTAAATCCCACTTATCTTGTGCAATGGCGTAGGATTCTATGAGTCATGAGCGTGGTAGTGATCAGTAATTAGTGACTTCGAGTGTCACTCCTCAGTACTCTCTTAAGGCCGTTTAAAGAACAATGTTTTTTCTTACCCAATAAATTATAGCTTCAATTTTGTATTGTCATTGTTGCAACTTTTTAACCGACTCAAAAAAAGAACCGTATGTTTGTTTCTTTGCAATTGAAATCTATTAAATATAAACCAAGTTTTAATAAATTGTTTTTTGTTACTGTATGTACTGTTACTTACGACGTACGTACAGTGTACATGTATAACCTTGCCTTTTATGCAGAACCTGAGTATGAGTGTGTGAATGAGAGGATGGAGTTATTGGAATTCAAATATACTAAAATATAACTTATTTAGTAATAACTAATATCTATAGAGATTTAAATTGTAAGATTTTTAAGTGGTAAGAGCGGTACACTCCAGTACAGACTATAAAATAACTAAAATGATGAGTCGTTACAATGAATTTTACTTGGCCTATCTGACCTATTTCTGAAATACTCCCGTAATAGTAGTTTTTTAAATTTGTTTTAAATTATAATAAGTAGTTATAGGTATAAGTATTGTCTTTGTTATCATAGTAACACAATAAGGTAATGAAGGTATGCGTAAAGTACACGCTGTCGGACCGGTTCCGTCTAACGACTGGCATTTCGCAGTCACCTTCACTTTTAAGCCTGTATGTCACCGCTACAGTTAAAGCTAAGATAGAAAATGCTATAGCTATGTTATTTTTTGATTTGTAAGAAAACTATTATTCTTAATATGATAATTAAAAATATAAAGTTAACTCCCTACATACCATATGTAGGGAGTTAATACCTATTTATCATTAAATATATTAATTAAAGTCAGTAGGGTTGTCACTATTAAGAAAAAAACAAATAAAAGAAAAGCACTTTTGTATTTTATTTTTCTTAATAGTGACAGAAGCCAAAGATTTCTTTCTAGAAGCCAAAAATGAATTCTACTATCCACTTCTATGGTATAGCATACGTGTTAAAAATATACCGTATGTATATTTTAGTCAAATAAATGCTCCTAAAAGTAAAAGAAAATCGTTTTATCTAACGATATGCAAAAACGAATACGTGCTAGTAAACAAACTTTACGTTTAAGTGCAACTTTCCGTATACAATCGTAGCGTTGTTTTGTCGGACACGATAATATATCTAAGCGTTTTCTATATTTAATGATATGTTATGGTTAACAATAATACATTTAATGTCCATTTCTCTTTCGATGTGGGTATATTATAACTAGTGACGGTAAGTCGCTTAGCTTGGGGGCGTCTCAAAAATACATATAGTTCTAGCGTAAAAAAATAAACGTCTAGTCGTTTCGGATATTGGCCAAAGGAAAACAAACTACAAAGGAGCAAGATGAATAAATTAATAATAATAAATATAAAAATAATAATAAATATTAAATAGGTATATTCAATTTTTAATTTTAAGCCTGTGTAAAATTAGTTTGAATCAACGTTTGCGTGTCCTATATTAGATGCTTAACAGAAAATGACAAAAAATAATAACAGAAATACTATATAGATATTATTCTCGATTTTTTTGCTCAAAACCTTAGTTACCTCTGTGCAATAAACGCGTCCCTCACGAGTCACGACTTCATATAAAGGAATTCAATAAAGCTTTGCCACACTGTACACTTACAGTGCGTACCTATTTTATGACGAACAAAATATTTCGTGCATTGACAATATGCATGGATATAATAAAAATCAAAACCTTATCGAAATGAATTATTTCTTTCAAATCACTAAAATTGTTTTCGAGATTATTTACACGAAATAAGAGATGTACAAGAATTACGCATTTAATATTATAAGATACGAAATATGGGTTCGCTTTCCTTAAAAAACAAATTAATTATCAAATATCACCGATTTTAAATCCTACCAATAGGTACCTTGCATCCATCTTCACAAACAACTACATTATAAATGTAGGTACTTAGTTGTTTGTGAAGATGGATGTAGTTACTCAATCACACCGGAACGGCTAAACGGATCTTGATGAAATTAGCGCAAAGATTGATCATGGATTTGAATAGATTAAAGCCTAATTTTCCATCCAAAAAAAATGTACGGTTTCAAAATGTCGTTTTTATTTTTTTACAGGGAACAAGATGCAGGTATAGCCCGTATATAATAGATGAAAATATTAAGTTAATTAAGTAAATTTACCTATTATGTATAGGTAAAAACACAACTAATGGAAGTCACCTGCTTCTATTCTATGTGGCATAACACCTAACAACTACTATAGACTGCCTACAATTTACTCTTCCTTTGAGTAGAACTGAAGCATTGACCTCATTATTCTTTATTATATTATTATTGCAACACCACATCAGTACAAGTCACTTGTTGAGACATGTCTGAGCTTTGCAAAATTGAGGCAATCTTTAAAGCGTCGCCAGCTTTGAGTGCCATGAATAATGCATGGACAAAGTATATTGTACATTCTGTATAAGATATGTTTATTTATATACTATCCATTGTTCACATTTTCTGGGAACACTATGGGTACGCCACAATTGTGTCGCCGACTGTCTCTTTCATTAATTCTTATGAATCACTATATTAATAAAAAAAATTGCATGTGTGTCCGTTTGTTCCAATGTTACTATTTCACGCTAAAACGGCTGAACGGATTTTGTTGATACTTTGAGAGTTTGGACTTGTCTAACATTTAAAGTTTTAACTACCTACGTCTCTATTTTGCCGTTCTAGGCCTCGTTAGTCTAGTTTTTAAATATGACGGAAATAACAAAGCCTTACTATAATGGTATTTTAATTTAATCAATGACACTAATCGAATCGGTGATTGATTTAGTTGCGGTTTCGTTAGTCATTGTAGATGTATTGAATTGAAAAATTAACCAATAATGTTTGCTTCAAGTTTCAACTACGATATTTATTAAAAAAGGTCATGTTTATACGATATACAGACTACGCAGTTTAAAAATAGACTGGCATTATTCTTTCAAAAATATTTTTAAGAGATGATAGCACTTGTTTCAAAGGAATAAAGTTTATAATAGCAATAGCTTTGTTGAAGGTACAATCTTTGTTATAAGACTAATATACTATGATTCATACGGCTACCAAGCTGACTTAAGACGCAGAAGTTTTGTACTTTTTACTTAGCTTTATGTCGCCTTGGTACTTACAGTTTACGTTAATAATATTATTCGTAGGAAGAATGATATTTATAGCAAATAATGATGTTCTCCCGACCGATTACAGCCACGGCGGCCAATCTCATTTGAGACTAACCAACTGTGCGGGAGATATTATAGTGTAGCGCGAGTACGCGCAGACACAAGTGCACTCTCTATTCCTTATCATCGTCATATTCCAGTGGTGGTATACTGCTCGACACGACCAGTGATAGTTAAAGCGTAGGGTAAAACACCGCCAACTTCCCAACTCCAGGCTGTTACTGAGGCTTACGAAAAAGAAAATCTCAATAACTGAACTTGGTCCGATCCGGGACTCGAATCCAGGATCTCTCGGTGTGCGACCGTACATGCTAACCACTGCACCAACGAGGCAGTTATAAACTAAAGCTAAAACTGAAACTTTTTTAGGTTGTTCTCTTTTGATACTTTAAATAGATATAATTATTATTAAACGACTTGAAGTACCGCTATAAAAATGTGGGTACCTATTGATAAAATAACAATGAGGAACCGGAAGCGTGTCCACTTAATATTATTTGAGTGTAATATTAAATATGTAAATATTCCTTGAAATGAATTTGCAGTATATAAACAGAAATTACGTTTATTGATCAGGGAAATCCCTAATATTAATAACTTGTTGTTTTGATTCGTAATATGCGTATTTACCTGAATTACATAACAATAGTGAAGATATAAGTAGGTAGGTACATTTTATTGTCACGCCTAAGATATTTTGATATGACAAGAAAGATAAATAAAAAGAAAAATAAAACAGATTACGTATTGGCTCTCTGCTCTAGTATATTTAATAAGTAGTATATTAAATTTAATTTTTTACTTATCTTAACGCACATACCACTTGGTAGAGTTTTGAACGACAATTTCAAATAAAAAGAATTTGCACAAACAATGGTGAATAATCACGTTATCCTTAGTAATGTCTGTAGATTTTTTTAGACCTGTAGATCTTTTTATTCAGTAACGGAAGAAAGACTTGACGTAGGTAATTTTTAGATTTTGATTCAGAGAGCTTACGACTTTTGGTTCCAATGTTTTATTAATAATTACTATTTTTATTTATAATTTAATTTAATATTCCCATTTGATATCGCAATACATTACTCAAGAATATGCGAAAGCCTCAACTTAGATTTTACCGAAGAATTAAATAATTAGCGTAATAATTAGGCTATTTCTAAGCACTAATATTAAAATATTACAAAATCGAGTCAGTTAACAATACCTTATACAAACATGTTATCTAACCTTTTAAAATATGATTAATTTGTGTAAAAACTAAATAATTTTTATACAATTAACATTCGCAATACCAGAAAAAATGCACGTAACCTGGTTAGAAATCGTTGTAATAATATTGTGCCACCCAAAAAGTGAATAAACAGTATATTACTGTGTTTTCGTAATAACGCCGGTTACGGTTAATAAAATATTAAAATATAGATAAGTAAAGCTTAGTTAAAAGCGAAATGTTTATTTAAATTTAATTTATTTATACTTCTTTTTTTACTTACTTTATCTTTTACTCTAAATCTGTATTTTGCTTTAGACAGACAAGAACTCTTGGTTTTGATTCGTACAATAAAAAGAGTTCTGGGATGGGTGATATTAAATAATAAATATTGGAATTGAAAAAACTATAAATTAAATTAATTTATGCCATAATCATCTTTAAAATTAAAAACAATTGAGAGTACTTACTCAATGTTGTAGTGTAGTACTTACTTATGTAATTTTCATTTTTTTTACATTTCCACCACATTATCTAGTGCATAAATAAAAAAATATATGAACAATATTTAACTCTCTTTTCAGTACCGGCACCATGCTGCAGCAAATACTGCGAGACATGTGGGTAGACCCGGAGATCCTCGCCGAGCTCGATGAGACTCAGAAGCAGACGCTCTTCTGCAAGATGCGCGAGGAACAGGTATATTTGCTTTTGCAAATTTGTAATTCCGACATCTACAACTATATACCAAAACCTTCCTCATGAATCAGTCAATCAATTAGTGAAAATCACATGAAAATCCGTTCAGTAGTTCGAGTTTATACCGAATGGACCGACCGACAGACGCCCGCACAAAATATAAAAAAAACATAAAAATAATGGCGTTTTTGTACGTTATAATATTTCTAATAACCTTAGCAATTATTTTAGAATAACCATTAAGCTAGCTTAACCCTCAGTTTTACTTAGCAGTATCTAAAAAATACATACAACGAAACATATAACCTCCTCCTTTTTTGAAGTCGGTTAACAAAACAACCAAAAATTCTATTCATTTGACCTTCAGATCCTAAAACTCATGACCGGCAGATCCTTTACAATTTCACGGTTTATCGAAGCTTTATTGTCTTGTTCTTGCATTGAGAATGGCAAATCCGTTTATTAGGAATTAGGATATCGACTCAAGGCTATGATTAGACAATCGTGCAAGAATTAGTTGACCACTCACTTCTACACGAGCTGGTTTCAATAATAGCTCTACAAGATTGATATCTTATATCCATAATTTACACAATATTGTGTTTTTTTTTAATTATTATTAATTTAAAGTGTAAAAGTGTATCGAATATTATGCTACATATTATATGTATATCTATAATTTTTAATTGTTTTTAGAATGGTTAAATTCATCGTCACTTTTTAAGAATAAGTGAGAATTAGGTATTAAAATCTAGTTTGAGTTTAGAGCTATTTGCGAAAGATAGAAATTAGTATTGATAATAAAAGGTTACCAAAGTTAAACACCTTCTGTTTCAATAAAACTTCTAATTAATACGTCATCTGTGGATACTTTCATGAACTTTTTTCTATAGAATTTTTATCAGTTGAAATTATTTTTAAGACTATTAATAGGATATGGTTTTTAATTTGAAGGAATATAACACAAATGTGGCGAAGGCATTTTCTTAGGAAGGGGGGACGGAGGCGAAGCCATAAACTGCTTGTATAAAATAAATTACAAATACGCTTTGATTATATAAAATGCATAAATATTCTTACATCAAGACAAATAGTACACTTAAATAACAAAATTTTATAATTTGATGCGTAATGTTACGGTATGTTTTTATCAGTGAACATGCTATGAGATGAGTCAATGCTTACAAAAACAGCTTTCAGTTTACACGATAAGATAGCACTGACATTATCTGTGTAGAAAAAAATATGTAAATATATTTAAATATTGGCCAATGACATTTGTAATAAATAAACGAAATATGTACTGCAAAATAACCGTTAGAATTACTTATTTAATGTAACGTTATAATACATATTACATATGTGTAAACGAATATTTTTGTTGGAAGAAATATTTCATTATGTAATCAATATAAAATTATACCCTTTATGTCCTTATTATATATATGCCATTATTTTTTTTTATCTATAATATATAACTCTGGTTACTTAATTATTATTTCAACGGGTTGTTCTTTAAAAATATAAGTATACTATATTACATAAACTAGGAAATTAAAAAAAAAACGAGTAAGAGAACTTACAATTATGATTCAAGCTAACAATCTCCTTCGGTCGCACCTTCTTTTGTATCAGGAATTTCGAGGTGTGGCATACTCGTATTATCGATGGTAAATAAACACTTGTTTGTAAAAGGGCTATGTATGTTCATATGAGATTTTTTTTCTTTTTTTTACTATTTTGGGACATTATAACACACAGCTCCATCTAGTTCCGTGGTAAGCAGTACATAGTACATATATAAGCTTAAATACATATTATAAATATAAACACCCATGATTGGAGTACAAGCATCCAAGTTTAACAAATGAATCCCCTAGCGGGAGTCGAACCCGCGACCGCTGGCGCAAGAAAATAGGGTACTATAACTAAAAAACTATAAAGGCATTGATAATAAACTTTTTATCTTTTTTAAATTACTTTTTATCTTTTATGAAGACTGATGATCATACAGTGACTAGTATAACTGAAATGGTTGAACTCTCGTATCGACTTCAAAGCGGGCTTTTGCTATAAACCTCGATAAAGCTTAAACCCTAAAAATTTTGAATTATTTCCAAGTAATTGCGAAAGTAGCAGTTTATTATTCTAAAATAAATGTTTGATTAACTAATTTTCAAGTCTAACTTCTTTTCGTCAAAATTAAATGTGATATTTATGTATTTAAAGTTTATGTTATTCGATTATGTGGTTGTTTAATAGTGATACTAAATGATGGTGTCTAACTAGATGGTGTGCTAATTTCCCGTTTTTTATTATATTATTACTTCTAGGTGCGTCGATGGCAAGCTTGGGACCAAAAGGTGAGCAAGGAAGAAAACGGTCGAACAAAATTTCAATCAAATGGCAAAAAGCAAGTCCAATTCCTAAAAGGGGAGGATGGAGAACCATGGGTAAGAAATTACTTTTTGTAATAATAGGTAATTAATAGTGCAAATCATGTTTGTTTGATGTTTCTTAAATAAGTAAATTGAGTATTTAAGGGTAGACCTTATCCTTAATGAAAAATCCATTCTAATAATTATTATAAATGTAAAAGTGTGTTACTTAGTCCTTCTTTGCGATCTTTGACTTTGAGTGTTATGGATTAGCATTATTTTTTGTGTGGAGATAATTGGAGGGTTGCAGAATTATATACGAGTAGACTAACCATTACCGTACACAATACCTACGTACATATATATTACATGTATGTAATATATAGTTTATTTATTTTATACACATATAATAGTTAAAACGTGCTTAATTTTTTTAAAGAATTCATCATTCATCTTTAAAATGTCATCCTAAAATAATTTAATATTACCTATTTCAATACATATCAAATAAGGTTTGTCTTAGCACAAGATAAGCTATGCAAATCGCAGGTCTTTGACAGATTAATTAATCGATTATAATAGTTCTTCCTGCCACATCTGTTAAAAAATTTAACCGACTTTGCTACCAACTTACGGTCGAACTAAAACATCTTTTTTTAACATTTAATTTAAGTTATATTTTTTCTCGATATAATGTAATATGTATAAAATATTGAAAAAAAAAACTCAAAATAGTATTACATCATCCGGTAACATTAAAATACCAGCGCTTGGTTAATATTTTTAGCCTTGAATGGAATTGACTGAAGCACTTTTTTAAATTAATTGATATTTAATAGCAATTTATGTGATTTAATGCCTAATGCATCTTTGTATAACCTAATGACAATATACGGTAGAATTCCTTTATTTTTTATTGGGGAATATTTTTTTGTACCACTAATGCTCGATTTTTACTATAATGCCGTTCACAGTTCATTCTCGATCTCGTTCTGGTAAAGTCGTATCATGTTCATCAATAAACTTCTTACAGTACTGTCCAATGGATTGGACTGAAATTTCTTCGACATTGATTGTGACTGGAATGGAATGGAGCATTTCTTACTTGATAATATTTAGGCATTATAGTGAGGATCGGCCTCTAATGGTGAATTATTAGGAAAATTTTAATTGTATTCCAATTGCTCAAATACCTATGTACATTCTGATAAAACTGATGTTCTACATTCTATACGATTCCATAGGAAAGAGTATTTACACAATATGTTTATTGCTTATTTATTGACTTAATTCTATTTTGCATTATATACCTACTTATACATACCTTTATGAAGAAACATACACAAATAAAGTCAAATAAGATAAATCTTATTATCACTACTCACTACATAGTATAAAACAAAGTCGCCTTTTCTGTCCCTATATCCCTATATCCCTATGTGCGCTTAAATCTTTTAAACTACGCAACGGATTTTGATGCGGTTTTTTCCAATAGATAGAGTGATTCAAGAGGAAGGTTTATAACTAGCGGATCCCGCGGCTTTGCCTGTGCTAAATCTAGGGAAGAGCCCGAGCGAAGCGAGGGCGAGTCGCTAGTTAAAATATAAATGTGAAAGTTTGGATGGATGGATGTTTGTTCAAGCATCCAACGCTTGAACAGTTCTGGATGAAATTTGGCATAGAAATAGGTTATATTCTGGTATAGCGCATTAGTTACTTTTTTTCTCGGAAAAATATACGGTTCCGGTGGAATAGATTTTTCTTTGTTTTTTACTAAGGACTAACTCAGCGAAGTGGCTTGTTATAAATAAAGTAACTTTTCCATGTAATTTCAAAAGATTTCTATGAACGATCTCACTAAATTGTACATATTGTAACGTTTATCACCAATTAGCAAGGTTTAGTAGGTAATGTAAATTCAAGGTTATTTTTTGGCTCAATAAACTTAACCTACTTTAGTCACCTGCGTAAATACAGTATTGCGAAGGTATTTTTTCCATTAAGTTGTTTTCCAAATAATACTAGATTCCATCGCAAAATGTTGCTGTAGATGTTTGTTTTTAAAGATTGAATGACTGAATCGTTAATAAAACGCAAATTAAATAAAAAAAGATCTGCGAAAAAAATCTAATGTATGGTATTATTTAAAAATAATTCATTTAATTTCCATTATGTTAGAACGGTAAGATCCTGGTTACATTGAAACTTACAAGAATTATAAAGATTTTAAATATGCTGTTTCTTTAGGAGTTCTGTGATGGTCCAATATTACTTTTAAAACAAACACATTCAGTCATCATTGAAGTTCCACTTTTTAAAGCGAAGGGGCTCAACGCTCAGGCCATAGTCTACCAAGCTTGAATACTCATAATAATTAGATTCCAATACAAATTTCTGACTTTTGACTTTGACCTTCAATTTGATCAGTAGTTGACTTTTGACTTCTAGGTGTGGGTGATGGGAGAGCATCCCGATGACCAGTCAATTGAGAACATCCTCGCTGAAGAAGCTCGTCAACGCGCTCTCGCTCAGGCTCGTGAAGAAGCTCACCAACTTCGGAAATCCGTGGAGAAGGAACTTACACATTTGATTGACTACAAACCTCTTGATAGCTTGGAACAGGTCAGATTTCTCTTGAAAAACTTTCTTAATAAATATTCTTTTTAAATACATTTTATTTAATTAAAGTGAATATTCAATATTCTCGTAGCTCTTTCTCCATTCAAATCAAATCAAAATAAATTTATCCAAATAGACTTTTAAAAGCACTTTTGAATAGTCACTTTTTACATTATGAAACGTATGTACGAGGAACTGTAAGTACGAGGAACCGTGGGAAAGAAAATGCCTGTGAGGAATCTACCACCGGCTCGGAAGGCAGTTCAGCTGAAAAAAGCCGGCGAGAAACTCAACAGTAGCTCTTTTAAAATAATATTGCAATACAATATTTATCTGTTTCTCCTTTGCCTTTTCTAAGTGGAGTATTCTAACTTCAATAGCTATTATTGAAATTCTGGTCGTAATTGACGGAAAGTAACATTGAAAGTTTTACATACAAAGTAAAAACTAATAAGCAAGTTGCAAATGCCATCGATTTTCAAAGACTTTAGTGGAGTTGTTATTATAAAACAAGTCTAGGTTAAAGGTCGTCACTCACTCATACTTTAATACTTACATATACATATGTATATAATTTTTTTTTCAGTATGGGTTTTAATTTATTTAAAAGATTTAACGGTAATAAACTGATTGATTTTATCTTTTATACTATTTTAATTAATTGTTATAGATTATTTTGTATGAAGTATTTATTTAATTTCATTATAAATATAATGTCAAATTAGAAAGGCTTAAGATAAAATAATATTATAATATCTATTTTATAAATATTTTCAGAAATTCGATCTGTCACCGAAAAACGTGGATTCGCTAGAAGACACTCTGGATCTATACTGCTCAGTAGATGAGCTGAGGCAAAGTATCGAGGCTTTAGAACCTGAAGTAAAGGAGAAAAGTGACAATGAAGCAGAAAAAGACTATTGTGAAGAGAACATGAAGTTGAGCCTTAAGAAAAACACTTTACAGTTCAATTTTATTGAAGGAAAGAGAGATGCTATACAAGTAAGTACATTATGAGAAACTAGTGGTAGTTTTGTTGAGAAACGCGATAGTAAGAATATCTGTGAAGAATGTGAGAGACGAGCGCAAAGAACATTAGATTTACCTAATGCCTGAAGGGTGCGTGTGACTGACTATAATCTGAAATGACTACACTACTAGGTAGTGTTAGGTCACCTAAGGTTGCTCCCTATCCTATCTCCTTATCTTAACGATGAAGCTATTCACAATGGTGATGTCAATTCAATTCAATTCTCTTGTTAATGGCTTCAAAGCGTGCCAGTTGAGCACAGATTATTTCGCCAGCGTCACGTAGAAATGGTGATGTAAAACTTAAAAGAAATGCCGGTTGATGTCAAACATATTATTGTGTCAAAGTTTTTATTATATCTGTCTACCCACTTTCTAGTTTGTTTTGTTCGTTCAACACTGTTACGTAGGTCGTGTGTAACTCGATTTGAGTACCTACTTGCAAAAGTAAGTAAGAGTTACATATCCCATTTTAATTTAATTACAACGATGGATTTTTATAACAGTATTTTTTGAGACAGTGGTAGCCCAGTGGTAACGCACTCACTTGGATAACCCAGTGATGCGGGTTCAAATATGGGTCTCGCACCTCTGATTTTCATGTGCGATTCATTTCTATCATGATTACCACTTGTCTTACGGTGAAGGAAATCATCATGATAAAACTTGCCTGTCTGAGAAAACCTAGCAAGTTTTCGAAAGACGCCAACACATACTAGGCCTGCGCGGTGGACTATGGCCTGATCGTACTGAGGGAGGCCCGTGTCCAGCAGTGGGACGTTAAAAAGGGCTGATGATGATGATGATAACAAAATCGTCGTTTGCACAGGATTCGGGGCTTCCCCGCAGTGGGGACGGGGTGAGCCTGCGCGTGGCGGCGTGGGAGCGGCGCGTGGCGGCGGCGCGCGCGGGCGACATCCTGCGCGGGCTGCGGGCGAGACGCGCGCGCACGCTGCGGGACGCGCAGCTGCAGGCGCAGGATGAGGACGCCGTGTGGAGGGAGCAGGGTGAGTTTGTTTTGTTATAGACTATACTCTATTCACGGAGTGAACCATGCACAGCGCTTTCTTTGTCCCACAATTGCATACAAACTGATAAAGACAAAAATGTCTAGCTCCGCCCAATAACGCTTGCAACTGGTTTGAAATCATAGGGCTCGTTCATATTGCTAATGAATACAATGTATTATCGTTATGTATAACTAGCGGAACCCGCGGCTTCGCTTGCGTTAAATCTAGGGAAGAACCGAGGGTGAAGAAGCGAGGGTGATTCGCTAGTTTGTAATAAAATCAAATCAAAATTTAAGTAAAATTAACTTTATTTTTAAATATTTATATAATCGCAATAGATCAGGTTAAACTACACGAGAGATGTCTGTACGGTACGGAGTGCAACGACGGATTAATTATGATATGTATCGCAGGATGAGGATGCTGTGTGGAGGGAGCAGGGTTCGTTTGTTTGTGTATTACTAGTAGAGGTGGAGCGCAACGGCTATGTACAGATATAAATTAGAGGTGTTCATTACACTAGATAGCTGAAAAATAACCAGCTATTTATAAATAACCAAATCGCCTGTTATTTATTTCGAGTTATATATAGTTATTTATTAAAGAAGTCGGTTTAAAAGCCTCCCTATCTGACAAAAAGTTCAATTTGACAGCAAAATCCCCATTAACAAAATAATCCGCCATTTATTAAATTCATTTGTTACGAAAAATGTGATAAATGAAGCGGTTCTTCTCGACCGATTTTGTGCAAACGTCACATAAACCATCCACTAAATAGTCCAAACAAAGCCTAAACATTTGGTTTGGATAAGTGAGCCCGTTCTTGAGTTATAAAATTACCACGAAATTGATTGTTCGTTTGAAATGGTTTATTTAAAATGTTAAATTCATTTTTATGATAGTTTAGCAAAAAAAAAAATTTTTAAGAAATTGCCAAAGCGCATTGATGATATTTTGTCAAGTTAGACTATACTAGTGAAGTTGACTAGAAAAACGTTCTTTATTAAATGTAAATGTTGCCATGCTATTGCAACTGTTACTTGCTTTTGAAATCAATTTTTTGGAGGTATAAGTATTAGCATTATTGACTGTAGAAATCTGATCAGAAAATAGATTAATGTGTTTAAAAATAGGTTTTAATTAAAAAAATCATTTATGTAAAATATATAATTTTTATCATTTCAGAACGTAAAGCAAAAGAGGCGGAGGCAGCTATGAGGGAGATCGCTCGCGCGGCACGCGAAGCTCACCGCCGCAGCACTCACCTGCCACCGACGCTGCCCACTACAAGTTTGTATATTATATGCTGCTTTTATTATAGACTAGCATTTCCCGCGGCGTCGCACGCGTTCTAAAGACCGGAAACCAATTTCTTTTAGAGCCGCGTGGTATGATACCTCGCAGAAATAACGCCCGCCCTTCCCGTTTTTGCAACATTTTTAATTGATGATCCGCTCCTATTACTCGTAGCGTGATGTAAAATAGCCTATAGCCTTCCTCGATAAACGGACTATCTGACGCAAAAATATTTTTTTAAATTCGGACCAGTAGTTCCTGAGACTAGCGCGTTCAACCAAACAAACAAACAAACTCTTCAGCTTTATAATATTAGTATAGATTTCTCAGAAACAAGGTATTTTCCCGCAGTTAAAAGTATCCTATATGTCAGCCCAGTGTTTATTTGGAGACGCGGTCACCAGATAATATTATGTTTTTATTTTGTCCTCTTATAGTTTTTTATGTAGTGTAATAATATTGTGCTTTAATAAGCTAACATACATTATACCTACCTTAAGATGTTGTAAATTGTGAAGACTTATTTGGTGTATGTTAAGATTTTTTTCGTTTTAATATGTAAGTGAATACTGTTTGTCTTCCAAATAAATAAATAAATACAGATGGAAAAAAATATTAAAAGCTATAGATTCGTCCTGTGTATCGATATATCGATATCGATAATAATGATTAATGAGTATTCCCAAAAATATTCCAAAGATATGTAAAGATGTTAATGTAAGAATTTAGTGATATGGTATATAAAACATGAAATTCTTCTTCAGCTGGTAAACCTCCGAACAGAGAAGCGGTATTGGAGTGGTTCCGGACGCACGAGCTAAAGCGGGGAGTGGGCTTAGATGAGAACAACAAACCTGTTGATTGGTTCCATGGTAAGCAATTTACATTTTAATAACCATTATTTTTGGTCTTTTTATTCTGTACATACATTCAAATTAACGGCTTTTCAGTCGATTTAAATAATATGTATTGATTAGAAAAATAAAAAGAATAGTAACATAATTGAGATAATGAAATATAATAACACAATACAATACAAATAACAGTGAGTCAATGTTGTCCCATTGTGATACTCATCATTCTGTGTCGGATGGGGCAATCCGTGCGTGTAGCAATCATCCTGAGAAAGCCATTGCTGCTGTCTCTCAACCGTCTTAATAATGACGCAACCATTTTACGAATCAATGCTTGATAGCCATCCGTATGACTATGAGTCTCAGCAAACATAAGCGACGTGGAGTAAAATGGCTAAAACCTATGAAAAAAAATGTTGTCCTACAATTGTCCTGGATTATCAAAGTTTGTATCTGGCAACCCCAGGTCTGATCACCCGGTCGGAAGCGGAACAGCTGCTGTGGGGGCAGGCGGAGGGCAGCTTCCTGGTGCGCGTGTCGGAGCGCGTGTGGGGGTACGCGCTGTCGTACCGCGCCGCGCGCTGCAAGCACTTCCTCGTGGACGCCGGCGACGGGTACCGCTTGCTGGGCGCGGGGCAGATCACACACCAGACTTTAGGTAGGATACTTTAGTTAGACGTTGCTACCGGCTATTCCATTCAAGGTACCGCCTGCTGGGCGCAGAGGTACGATACTTTAGGTAGACGTTGCTACCGGCTATGTCATTCAAGTTGATCACACATCAGACTTTAGGTAGGATACTTTAGGTAGACGTTGCTACCGGCTATGTCATTCAAGTTGATCACACATCAGACTTTAGGTAGGATACTTTAGGTAGACGTTGCTACCGGCTATTTCATTCAAGGTACCGCCTGCTGTGCGCGGGACAGATCACACACCAGACTTTAGGTAGGATACTTTAGGTAGACATTGTTACCGGCTAGATCACACATCAGACTTTAGGTGCCTAGACGTTGCTACCGGGTATTTCGTTCAAGTTACAAAAATATCATCATCATCATCATCATCTCTTTTTTATCGTCCCACTGCTGGGCACGGACCTCCCTCAGTACGAAGAGAACAGGCCATAGTCCACCGCGCTGGCATAGTGCGGGCGGACTGAGAATGTCTTTCTGAAATCTGCTAAGTTCTCTCAGATATGCAGGTTTCCTCATGATGTTTTCCTTCGCCGTGAGACAAGTAGAAATCATGTAAGAAATGATTCGCTTATGAAAATATCTAAGGTGCGAGACCCAGATTTGAACCCGTATCACTCGGTTTTGTAAATGATCCGAGCTATATTAACTACCTGGTATTCATAGCACAAGCCTCGTAGCTTACCATGGAACTAATTGACGGAGTACAATAAAAACCGTTACCAAGGTAGGCAGTCTCTGTAACAAGTCCATAATATCTCTGAGACGTGAAAAATCTTAGACTCTGTCTCTCGTGACCGTGTATTGTAAACTTTACAATATTGGGAACCAAAAATCAGAGAAAAATTCAGAAAGTGTTAGGTTTTTTGTAATTTCAACAATTTCTCTGTGTTTAAATTTAATGCTTAGAATCGTGGATAAAGGAACTATCATTTCTTATTTATGATAGGTGTAGATAATTTATGGCGAAAATAATAATTTAATTTTTTTTATTTCAGCCGATCTCATCAATTATCATAAAAAAGTAACGATTACGGAAAATGGCGGAGAGCTTCTCACAACACCGTGTGTTCCCGCCACATCTCCTGTCATTTAACCGCCGCCATTTTATCGCGTTCGGATACTCGTATGATAAAGACCATGTAATATTCAGTCAATGTATTGTAGATATAAGTTCTATTTCTATATTCGATATGAGATTTTGACTCTTATTTTGATTTCTTGAATATCTGTAGTATAAATAGATCCCTATATAATTTTAACATGCATAATTTGCTTTTTTATATATCCAGAGTAGCAAGAAAATTCATATTAAATGTATAATATCATATTTGATAACTTCGAACAGTTCCACTCTAGTGGTATATTTACATTTTAGTTCACGAATATGTATATTAGATGTATAACGAGATATGTTCTCAAAAATCGGTGCTAAAAATAATTAGCGAAGTACATATATTTTTTGCATTATATAAAAAAACATTATGATCAAATCTGATCGAAATCTTAGTGTTATTTTAGAAATGATTCCATTTAAACTTAAAGATAAATAATTTATTGTTAATAGTTAACATTGGTTTTTGATGTGCAGTATTATCGAGACAGCCCTAGAGGGTACAAAATCTAAGCCAAAGTAGACTCTGTTTCAAAAAGTTAGCGTGTATGAAGTGAGGATATTTGATCTTTTTTTATTGTTAGTCATTAACTGCCAATTAGGTTAATAAAATATATTAATTTACTAAATATTAAAAACGTTTTATTTTTAATACCTAATTTACTCGATCCAGCGAAAGGCATGACTAGCATTTAGTGTTTTAATTATTTATAGATAATTGTAATTACACATTAAAGGTCATAATAAAAATAATGTACATATTTTTGTCATAAAAAATATTACCATGGACAAAATGAGGACTAATTTAAAAATATTTACTGGTACCGCGCTAAGAAATGTTATTTGAAGTGAAAAAAAATTATTTCACAACAGTCTAAAGACCTTACACACTACTGCAATGATTTGGCTCACCAGGTGGCGCTACTGTAGAGTGAGGTCCTAAAGTACGGCTGTTAAAGTTAGTTTTTACGGGCGCCAAAAGAATAATTTACATTTAAATCATATTTAATACAAAAGAACCGTAGTGTAAACGTATTGCCCATGCTACAGTGTAGCGCAGTCCCGTTTTGCTCGGAAAAAAAGCGAACATAAGTTTTCGAAAGCTAAAACTGTCTCAAAGCAGTGATAAGTAGCGATTCGCAACTTCTATTTGCCATAATTAATGTAACGTATTGCTAAATATTCGTAACAGTAATCTTAATAGAAATGAACCGTGTAGCCAACCGGCAAACAGTGACATTTGACATTTCAGAGCCCTCACGCTACACAAGCGCCCCTAGCGGCAAATTCATACGTGTTAGCCCTCATTGTGAAACGATAGCACTTATTAATTATATTTATATTTTTTAATTAAAAACAAAATCAAAGCCACAGGATAAATAAAAATCTACTTAACTTGTATATAGAGTTTAATATCGCGTGTATTCAAATTTTATACATATTTACAAACGTTACCATACAAAATTTCACTCACGTAAAGTCATCTAAACTCGCTTATTGTATCTAAGACACACTTTTAAATTTTTAATTACAACTTATTCGCAATCATTTTATACCATCTATCTATATATCTTATACATAGTCTTTATAGACATATATGTAAATACTGCTTTACTAATATATAAAAGTATTTAAAAATTGCATTTTCTACAAACAAGAAGAACATGATAAAAATCCAAAAAATAATTATTTGAGAAATTATAAATTAAATATCTGATATACAATAACAAAGTAATATTTAACTTTTTTTTATTAACATATTTTTAGGATATAATAATAATCTAACACATTCATTCACATACAAACATAAAATAGAAGCAAGATAAAATGCAAGCCCATTATAATATTATAGGTTTACATTTAAGTAATCTAATATCGTAAAAATTATCATCTCATAATTTATATTTCTAATATTCATAGTCCCAACAAGTCTTCTCCAAAAACTTCTCCACTCATAACTAAATATCACACAAATTAATTTAAAGTCACATGATAAGAGATACGGTACTTATTTAAAAATAAATTATTATTAAATAACAAAAAATTTAGTAATAGCTGGCTCTCCACAAGCCATGTCCATATAGTCACATGTAGGGAAGATTTGTAGGCGTTCTAGAATTCGGCGTTATCTGAAAATAAATGAATATTTGGCTATGAAATTGGTCACTCACTCACTCATCACTAAATATCGACAACCGCTTGACGTTTAAAAAAAAGAAATTTGGCAATGAGATAGTAGACGTCCGCTAAGAATGGATTTTGCGACAGGGCCGAATTAAGGTTCTAAGGGCTCTCGCAAGTGCATAAGCACATACTTTAACTATTTAAATGTTTTATGAACAATTAAAACGTGTTTGTGGCAGACTTACATTGTTATTCCAGATGTCGTATGACTTTGCCGTATTATATGTAGGTGGTTTTTTTGCCTTTTTAATTGGGCTATTGCTAGCTGAAATATAAGATATAGGTATAAAATTCAAAATACATATTATTGACAGAGTAAAACATATTTTACAAACTTCTCTAATTATCATAGAAATCTCCATTAAAATTCCACTTAAAAATAAATCTCATTCTAATAAAAAGGACTACCTCGAACAGACAGACAAATAGACAAAATTAGAGAACTATTGCTTAGGTATAACTGGTATCATATACAGGGTGTCCCAGAAGGTGACGATTACCCGGCACGGTGAGAAAGGCCCTCTTATAGTCAGTGAAAAAAATCAGAGCTCTACTCACAGTAATACTCGAGTACCAGCCACTTTAGCGAAAAGCTAAGTATGTACTACCCGAAGTGGAATTTTTGGGCATTGTGACGAGAGTTTTCAATTGTTTGTATGTTTTACTTCTGTTGTCACCTTGCAAGAAGCCACACTAGTTGTTGCCAAATCAATTAAATCGGAAGCAAATGTATTTTTAGAGAAAAAGAAGTAAACATCATCGGCTTTAAATTTACCATTACTTAACTTTGACTACTTCTACTGAAAAAATGATAAACTAAGCCCAGAAGACAAGTTGATTCAAAAAATGGTCCATTTCATGGAGATGGAGATTCTAAAATGCTATCACATGTACATCTTCTGTAATAAATAGTATTTAATTTTTTTTTCCGATAGATAACCCATTAATATAGCTTACCTCCAGGTACATAAGGTAGTGAAAAGTCAGGTATCATCTTCTTTGTAGCCTTTTTAGCGACCGCTCGACCGCGCAGCATCTCGTCTTCCATTATCAGCTTATTATTGACCCTGGAAATATAATCATTGTAAGAAAATTAATAAAATAATTTATAGAGGTTATAAAGAAAAGAATCAAAACATTTTAAAATATAAAGGTGACTACATAAATATTTCTTTAGATAAAACCAATTCACTATTGGCGGACTCATCACGTAGTCGGCGTTAGGACTACCAGCGCCCTGGGTGAGATTTTCTACGGCGCCCCTGTATCGATAAACTCAAGTCCTAAAAAAACAAACAAACAAAAAAATATCTACTCCACAAACTCCATTATTTCGGTGAATTGTACTGTTTCTGTTATATATGTAGCAATATACTCTATGTGTTTCTGTGAACTCAACTGTATCCGGCGCCCTTTCCTCTCCGGCGCGCCCTGGGCCTGCCATTACGTGACATATCCTCGAAAAATGCACATAAAGAACCTTCCTTTTCTTAAAATAACAAAAAAATAAACGAACTTTTTGATATACGGCGTGCGTGGATAAGCATTGACCGGTACTGGAAAGTTTTGGAAGGTGTCGTCGATAGCGCGCACCAACGCCCGCGGCAGGGAGGGCCGCAGCGCGCCAGTGCTCGCTACTGCTGTACTCGTACTTGATGTCACCTGGACATTAAGCATTCACAAATCTAATATATGGACCGTTTATTTTGAAAGTGGTGTAAGTCCATTTTCTTTTGTTTCGAGAAAATTAAAGGTTACTATATTTGATGATTTAAAAATACAGGCAAATCATATGAGGTCTGGCATTGTTTCTATTGTTTTATCAACATTTAATTTGTTTATATAAATTTGTTTTTGGCTAATTAGACTACGATAACACATATTTATGTGCTGTAAATGGACTTACACCACTTTCAAAATAAACGGTCCATATATAAATCACGTGTCACGTTGTTTGTTCGCGATGGACTCCTAAACTACTAAACCGATTTTAATCAAATTTGCGCACCATTTGTAGTTTGATCTAACTTGAAAGATAGATGTAGTAAGGAGTAGTATTTATATTGTATAGTTTTATAAAAACCGTTTAATTTATTTTAATTTACGCCCAGCGAAGCGGGCCGGGTTTGCTAGTTATGTATATTTTTAATTTAACTTTTATTTGTAACTAGTATTTACCCGCGGTTTCGCTTACATGGTAAGTTGGACGAAATCTGGAGTAAAAAGGTGGAAATCTGGAGAAATTATGCCGCCTACATCCTTGTTGCAACTCTTTAATAGGACTCTCAGAGTCCACCTTGCTGGCCAATTACATATTCACAGACTACACAATATGTCTTTCTTCAACTTGCAAGCAAATTGCAACTTTCCTCACGGCGTTTTCCTTCACCGCAAGACAGGTGGTAATCATGTTGGCAATGATTCACGTATGAAAATATCACAGGTGTTAGACCCGCGATTTGAACCCGTTTAAATCGCTTCAGAAACAAGCAAGCGAGCCCTAAGCTATCGTTGACCATATCCATTTACTTAATAGTTCATAATTTTGTAGGTATTTAAAAACTTTGAAAAACCATTAGGACGAAAATTTTAAGAATTACCTCGTCAATATCATGCGGTGGTGGCAATTTCTTCTCGACCGGAGCGATCTCCATTTGAGCTTCGGTACCTAATATACATACATATAATAATACTTTATATGAAATATGAGAACATAACTTTAATTACTCCTACATTAATAATACTATTCTTAACCTTAACGGCATTATAAATAAAAATAAAGTACAAATATTCGTGTTCATCACACATATGAATGCCCCAAGCGGGATTCGAACACGCGACCGCTGGCACAGCAAGTGTAACTGACAACTGTTCAGTACAAACTGAGCAAAACATGCCGTCAAAATTGAACATACGAGTAATATTGATCTAAAAAAATCTTTAATTTTAGTTTACCATAGTCCATACTCACATTATATTAGATTTAATTCGAAGTTTATTTATTTTCTCTCAAAATTTCGAACCATTTGATATTTAAAACATTCGATAATTCGAATTAACGAGAGTCGACTGTAGTACAAACTTACTTGGCGTGTAGTTGTAATCAATAAGCGACTCTCCCGCGGTACTGCTTGTACGAGATCTGCCCTGATCCTGCACCAGAAATATTTACTGATATTTTTTTTATTATATTTCATTTTTAATTTTACCTTGATATGATAATATCAAAAGTTAGTGGAATTCTAATTCCTTTGATTATGTATGTTACATACAATAAAAATGAAGATCTACTTGTTATTGCTTGACAAACTTGTGGCATTTCGAGCTACAAAGGCAACAATTTTTTTTGTAGAGACACCTTTTTGACATACATCCTTTCTTACATACGCAGCGCATTATTCCATTTTGAGCATTAGTTAATTCTAGTTTTACCAAAGGCATTTAGTAAAAACTAGTTCTAAATAGGGAAAACGCGTTCTTTCTAAAAACGGGTTTTAACATAGTACACGTCTAGATTGCGCAATGCAAGCAAACAACTCGCAAAACCCGTCCCCACTTTACGTGATATCTGTTAGTACAACTCGTGTACTTATTGTAGTCTAACTGTCAAGGTGTGCGTTTTTAGGGATACTTGCTCTAAACCTTTCTATTATCCTAATTCACTTATGTTTGATTGGTTTAATTGGCAGGTTAATCACATTTTCTCTCTAATTTATTTTACGAGATATTACAAGAAGCACGAGAAAAGAAGTATTATAAAATAATAGATTGTTACAAATTAAAATAATGCATAAAACTCACAGATATTATATTTAACGTCCATTGTTGGCGGGGCTTGCCAGCGACGCGCGCTGCTGAGTGCGCCGGAGGAGACTACATTATAAAAAAAAATATGTATACAACTGCTATACATTTATACAAAATATTTTATATTATTTAATATACATTAATTATTCGAAATTTAAATGAATTAAATCTATTATTCTTGATAGAAAAAGGCATGCAAATTGAATGGCAAATTGGATTTCTCAAAAATGAGACATTTTAAATAGACCCGGATAACCAGCTATTATTATAATATATTTTATCAAAATCTGTTCAGTGGTTAATTGGTTGGTTGTGAAGCAATCACAGAATAACAGACAGACAAATTTTAAAAACTATTTTAGAGTCGGCTTCTTTATCGATAATAAATAATAATGACTATTTCAATACTATAGATATGTACTTATAATAGCAATTAATATTTTTAGGAATCGTAACGCAATTTCCTTCATAAGAAAAAACCTTCCTTCATAAAAAAAAACATTTACCTAATATAAGTACGTACAGTACACATTATACATAAATATCTATTTAATACTCACTTCAATTTCTTTACCCAATTTCTTCCTGAGTTCCGCATTGAAACTTTCCGCGAAGCCGTCAGCATTAAAATATCTGAATAAAATTAAATTATTACTTAAGTAATACTTATATATTATTAATTATAAATAATACTTATATAATATTGTCCCATCACTAGGTTAATGTCAACATTTTCCTCTTATCTCTCACAAATTCTCTTAGTCTACTCAAAATCAGAACTAAGTGTAACGATTAATTGAAAATTACTGTTATATCTCAACAAGGTTGAAGGTTTTATGTGGTATCTTTATGATGTAGTGTAGACCAAAAAGAAAATATAGTCTTTATATATGTAGCAATATACTCTATGATACGACTACGACTCTACGACTGACAAAGAGATTTAAAGGAAACTAGCCCTCACTGATGTCTCAACATGATAGTAGTAGTGGGCCTAGGTGTGGAGACATGATAACATAGACTAAAGAAAAACACATCCTGTCTCTAGGCGATGACCCCGAACGTAAGAAGCACCACGTTTAACGGACAAATTGATTTAATAGTCTTTTTACCCTTCAAATGTCAAGATTTACAAAGAAATCTATACTATTATTATAAAGCAGAAGAGTGTGTTAGATATAGCCGGTTTATCGAGGAAAGCTATAGACTATATTATATCACGCTATACAACCATTAGAAGCGAAGCATCAATGAAAAATATTGCAAAAAGAACAGAGCGGGCATTAGTTCTGCGAGGTATCGTACCGCGTGACTCAGAAAGAAATTAGTTTCCGGTCTTTATAACGCGTGCGAAGCCGCAGAAAATGCTAGTAAAAAAAGAAATTAGTCAATCATGTCTCAACAAGGTGGTAGGCTAAGTGCAGAAACACACGATAACGTAGACTAAAGTAAAACAAATCCTGTCTCTAGGCTCTGACCTTCAAACCGACTAAGCCCTTAAAAATTCAAGACGACACAATGGCCGTTTGTAGTGACCCTACTTGCTGCGCCAGCATTCGCGGGTTCGAGTCCCGCTGGATGTATGCCACATTTGTTGAGCACGAATGTTTGTACTCCAGTCATGGGATGATGGGTGTTTATATTTATATTATGTTGTATTTTTTAGACTTATATATGTAGTATATCAACTATCTGGTGTCTGTAGCACAAGCTTCCTTCTTAGCTTACCACGGCACTAGATAGCGCTGTGTGTAATAATGTCCCAACATATTTATATCTTTATATATATAATTTATAAATTCTTTTCCCGCAAACTACAACAACTAGGTTTCTTAGGTTTCTTTCTTAGGTTTACGCGAATATTAGACATTATAAATGTAACTATATTTTCGGATTTTGTTAAATCATGGTCTCTCCCGTGACCATGATTGCTGTAAAGCATTCGAAACGTCGGGAACCAAAAATCATAATAAAACCGCGATCATTTATAAGAAGAAATTATTCACTTGTGTCTCAACAAGGTGGCAGCAGTGGGCCTGGCGCGGGGCTCGGTGCGGAGGCAGGCGGCGAGCAGGTCTCGCGCGAGCCCTGCGCCGGGCAGCGGGCCGCGTGTGCCCGCCGCCGCGCCGCCAGCCAGACGTGACACCACCTGCTGGTGGCGGGGGGCTAGCTTGCCTGGTGGTAAACAAATCATCATCATCAGCCCTTTTTAACGTCCCACTGCTGGGCACGGGCTTCCCTTAGTACGAGGGGATCAGGCCTCGCAGACCGCGCTGGCCTAGTGCGTGTTGGCGGACTTCACATGTCTTTCGATAACTTGCTAGGTTTTCTCAGACATGCAGGTTTCCTCACGATGTTTTCTTTCACCGATCATCGGTTATTATGGTAGAAATGATTCGCCCATGAAAATATCAGAGGTGCGAGACTGAAATAAATTATATAAATTACTTATACCATTGTATAATAGTGAAAAATATCCAGCTCTAAGACTGTGGTAGCCCAGTGGTAACGCGCTCGCTTGGATAACCGAGTGATGCGGGTTCAAATCCGGGTCTCGCATCTCTGATATTTTTATGTGCGAATCTATTCCAACATGTTTACCACTTGCCTTACAGTGATGGAAAACATAGTTAGGAAACCTGAATTTCTGAGAGAACCTAGCAAGTTTTTGAAAGACATGTGAAGTAACTAGGCCAGCGTGGTGGACTATAACCTGTTCTCCCTTGACTTTATGAAGTAAGCACTGTAAAACGATGCAATTTATAACAATTAATTTCTCTATTATTTTTTTAATGAAACTTACCAACAGTCTTAATTATTAACGCCAGTTGATCGATGTCGGAATCGCCGGGAAACAACGGATCGCCAGTTAACATCTCCGCAAACAAGCATCCTATTGCCCATATGTCAACTTCTGGACCGTACCTATGAGAGAGAGTATTACAATTTACACTATATTATGTCATTTCATTAAATAGGTTTTATATTTAATAGACAAATAATGAATCAAAAATTTTATGAAATTTTGAACGCAGTCATGATCTTTACCACGGAATAGATAGAATCATCTTTTCTGTGATCTTTACTAAGCCTAATTAAGATAAAACAGCACATTACTTATTGGCAGTTATTTATCTTATTTTAGGAAAGCAAGATTTTTTTTACTTGAAATACAAAACAAAACGGACGAATTGAGGACCTCCTCCTTTTTGAAGTCGGTTGACAAGCCTTTTCTTTACTTGAAATACAAAAACTTATATCAATGAGAAATAGAAATGATAGCTTAAAAGTTAAATCTCTAAGCTTAGAAATGATAGCTTAAAAGTTAAATCTCTAAGCTTGAATACCTGTGCTCAGCGACCAGTAACTCCGGAGCTCTGTACCACCTGGTCGCCACGTACTCCGTGTATGGCTCGCCGGGCGCGGCCAGAGCTCTCGCGAAACCGAGATCGCACAGCTTGACGATACCGTTGGTAGAAACTAATACATTTTCCGGTTTCACGTCCCGATGAATAATCTGAAATGGTCACATCTATTATCTGCATAATAATGACACGATAAATGTACTTTTTATTAAAAATCAATATTCTACTCGTCTACGAGACTTCCAAATAGCAAGAATAATTCGTTAATTTTCGTTGTTCACTTGTTACTTAAATAATTATTCTGTTCAAATATTTAATTTCGTTGAAAAGTTTAACTTACCGAGTTCTGATGACAGTAGTCTATGCCTTTCAATAATTGATACAGATGCTTTTTAGCTGTATCTTCTCCCAAGCCACCAGGAGAGGCTTCGAGCTCATCAAGTAGTGTGTGATGCAAGTATTCAAAGACCAGGTAAAAACGACGTTTACGACGAAACACTTCGATCATGTTCACCAAATGATCATGACGCAGTTTCTGAAACAGCACAACATTCAAGGTTTTTCTTAGAAACTTCGTTTTTGGTACTGTTTATTGCGTCATTGAATATGAATTCGATTCTCAGTTCATTTGTCGGATAGGACTTTAATAATTTAAAAATGTCGTATTTTATTAAATTTACATGCTTAATGTATTTTTTACATAAGTATAAAATATTTACTTTTAACATTCTAATTTCTCTGAGGGCCATTTTTCTAACAGCGGCATCGTCTTCGGTTTCGAGAAACTTCTTTATAGCGACGAGTTGACCGGTGTCACGACGACGACATTTCAACACAACTCCGTATGACCCCTCGCCTACCTGTACACAAATGTATAACAATTAACAACTTTTAGAACATATTTTTTGTAAATATAATCACACTCTAAAATATTTCTTTTAACCAAAAATCACGTCAATATCCTTCGGTAAATTTTTCGCTAAATAATAAATTCTTTATTTCCATAAGGTAGTTACAATGAATTTGCTGAAAACTTAAAACATGAATTTGTTGCACGAATAGGTATATCTTATAAATAGTTTCCGCAGCCAAAATAGGGATTATAATAATGGGGTTACATTGAATAAAAAAAATGGCGACGAGTTATAGGCTTGTTTGAAATACATTCGAGATCCTTTTAAATTATTATTAACTAGCGAATCGCCCTCGCTTCGCTCGGGCTCTTCCCTAGATTTAGCACAGGTAAAGCCGCGGGATCTGCTTGTTATGCATATAAACCTTCCTCTTGAATCACTCTATCTATTAAAAAAACCTCATCAAAATCCGTTGCGTAGTTTTAAAGATTTAAGCGCACATAGGGATATAGGGACAGAAAAGGCGACTTTGTTTTATACTATGTAGTGATGATGATGACAGTGATGATAGTGATAGTGATGATGATACCAATATAGGTACTTACAACAGCTAGCTGCTCATATTTGTCCATAGCTCGGCTCCTAGGTGTGGACGGGGAGATAGTGACGCGACGTGGACGGTCCATCATTGTGGTCACAATACGACATTTTCAATTAACAAACCTGTAAGCATATATGAATATAAACTACCTCCGTTTTTTGGGCGTTTACCCTATTTTTCTATTTTTTTTATCATTCAACCCCTCATACAAAAAATAATAATAAAAAGGTATTGCACTCAATATATTTTTTATTATATTTTTTTATTAGCAAAACAAGTGAAAGATACGTCTAGTGCTTTATATTTTATTTATTCTGCTGAAAAAAATAGGTATCTACACTGTCTTAAAAAGTTGATCGTTCGATATTGTGCTTATTTATTTTTGTTTCAATAAAAGTAACAAATTATAACTTATATTATTACCTACATTTATTGTCAATTTATTAGGTTTATGAAATGACACAGGCCTTTGTAAAAATGATTGAAGGTTTCTATAATTAATGATAAAAAGTTTGGTACAAACGATACTCTAGAGCGGAATTCATAAGTATAAACATTAGTCACTATTTTTTCTTTTTTATTATAAGGTAATAAAATGATATTATTATTTTATTGCTTTAAATGAGGTATATAAAGGCCTACATGCAACTTTTTTTATATTTCCGCCAAAAATTAGCTTTCGTTAGTTAGACTCATTTATCGAAACCTTGTTGCTTTTTGATAACCTATATAAATAAAGAATATGTGTATTAAATGTACTTATAACCAGTCATAGTGCTGAATATTGTATATTATATAATAATTTAAAAAAAGCTATGTCGAAAGAATCGTATCACTTACGCCAGGGACTTTTCATGCAGCTTATTATTTTCCCACGCTAACTGTGTATTTAAACGTTTCAAACAAATGATAGAGTGAGGATGTTTCAAAAAGTATGAATAGTTAAAATTTTAATTTAGGTTAGGAACAGTACTTATAAACGACATTTATAGTCTCAAATCAAGAACTAGAACCATATGAATAATTACATATTTTGTACTTATCAATTTTTAGTACCCATTAAAGAAAAGTAACGAAGACTATAAATTTTATCTATACATCCTCGCATAGCTCAAGTTCATCCCTAGGTACGATTTAATTACTAGTACAGAGTTTTTAAAGATGAGATATATTATAGACAAAAGAACTTTATCGCACGGGAACCGGGCATTTTGCCGGGATAAAAATAATAATAAAATGAATAAAACTAAATGCAAAATCGGCCCAAGTTACTCGTTATAAAGTAAGCTATCGAGTTAAAATCCCGTCAAAATCAGTCCAGTCGATTCAGACATTAGCTGGAACAAGCAGACAACAAACATTTTAAAAGTTGATTTTTTATATATGTACCGTATATATTTCAAAATTTCATATGCATTTAGTGAAAAGTTGTTACTTCGAAATTACAAATAGACACTTCAATTTTATTTATATGTCTAGATTATACTTTCATAAGGACAGCGTCTCGAAAACCCGCGTTGAACGTTAACTTTCACAGGGATTTATACGATATTTATTATTTAACCCATGGTCAGGTAAACAAAAAAACTCCAAACACTTTCGAATCTAAGTCTAACATAGTATCTATTGTACTTAATAATCATCCAATTTTCAAATTCAAACATCAATCGACATTGCTTCTATTGACAAGTAAATATTTAATATAAAACTGTATAACAAACGATTACGTGAAAGATCTTTATGAATTAAAAAGCTTTCCAACATTGCGTACCCAATGTCGAAGTTATTATAGCGGTAGGTTAACAAAAATAGTAACAAATTGTTCAAACAGCACGACACTTGGTCACGGTCATATTGACACTTGTTCGTATTAAAAACGCATTACTGACAACCGTTTTGAGGCCGTTTTATATTTCAATGTCAACTGTCACATTAGAGTGACAAAACCTATTGGAGGTCCTAAATACGAATCCCGTATGGGGAAAATTCAGGCTGTTATAGATTGTATGAGTGGCAATGCTTGATTTTTCAAAAATCGTTCACATTTTGTACTAGTCTGGTATACTATAAGAAAGTTCAAAATAAAAAAAAACATAATGTGCGCTAAATGTCAGAATTTGTTTTATATATTACAAACGTCAAGTTTACAAAAGCGAAAAAAAAATCGAAACAATGAATATGTAGGAAAGTCTAAATTTCTGATCATGGCGAATCATTGGATGGTTGTGTCATCCTGAAAACTCCCACAAGATTCATAATCCCTAAAAATATTTTTGTTTTATTTCTTTTCTTGGTTTTCTCGATATATTCTTCTCTATATCTTACTTTATAATATATCGAGAATTTTTAGGAAATTTACTGTTTTAGCAAAGATAATTAATTAATAAGTATATTGAACGTGATTGTTAAAATTGTAATAACCAGGCTTTAACTCGTATCATTGCGATTGCGGTTTTCAATGCGAGCGTGTAACCACTGAGCTATCGCATCTTCATTGCTCATAGCATAATTAAAAAAAATATTAACAGCATAGGGTTTATACGTATATGATGTATTATCATATAATTTAGATTTGTAGGAATATTTCGGAAATCCCTAACTAATGTCAGTCTAGTTCAGAACTAATTTCAAAGATTGGTTAGCATGTGAGTAGATTAATGAAGCATATCCAAGGCTATGTCCCTGCGTAGGTACACGATAAAACATTATAAAAAATGTACCAACATGTCGTGTATGTCCCATGGGCTGTCGTGCAGGTAATGGGACCCAGTCAATGTCAACCCCTAATAACTTTATTGCTTTAAAATAGACTACTGTCAATATAATTTAGTATGAAAATTGCTGTACCCTTTTGCCTCAATCGCTAAAATCGCGAAGCGATCACAGGGGTTCAATTGACGAGGAAGCTAGGGACAATTCATAACTACGTTTATTTATTTTGACGGATGCTTAAAAAGGCTATTTAGGCTTCAGCCCCTAGCAGAGCCAATGAGATATAACGGGCCCTCTGTTGATTTATTTTAATGATATTAAAGTCATTAAAATTTAATCTAACAACCTTGATAATAATTAAGAATCAAACCCAAATTCACTTTTTTCTATTCTTTTCTTTACCTGCTTTAAACTTGCTGCTCTTACTGTTAAGCGAGGCTTTAATTTATGCATACAGTCTATATACGTGTTTATATAATATACTAGCGACTCGCCCTCGCTTCGCTTGGGCTTTTTCCTAGATTTAGCACAGGCAAAGCCGCGGGATCCGCTAGTTATGCATATAAACCTTCCTCTTGAATCACTCTATCTATTAAAAAAACCGCATCAAAATCCGTTGCGTAGTTTTAAAGATTTAAGCGTACAAAGGGATATAGGGACAGAGAAAGCGACTTTGTTTTATACATACTATGTAGTGATATGCGCATATGAACATAAATCATTTACAAATAATTTATAATGAATAAGATACTTGCTAATATTTACTTAGCGAAGCAAATATTTTAAATTTCCATGCGACCGTGCGTGTCACCGTCGTCTTTATAACCCAACGGTGGCCGACTCCGCTACACAAACAATAACGATCTATATACATTTTTGCTGTCAGATTACTGTATTAAGTAGTTTACAGAGCTAGGCTGCAGTATGCAGTTCTATTTGAAAATTATTATTTAATAGTTTCACAAAGAACGTTTCTACTTATAATGTAATCAATTATATTTGATACTAGCGATTAAACCTAGTTCATCTCGTGATCATCCCTATTCTCAATTCTCGGCACTAAAATTTTCTATAATATTTTCTAGTGATGCGTTCAGACAGATTCTAAAAAGTAAGGATTCAGATATGTGCTAGAAACATAATAATGAGTAATGACTATTTCAGTGAGATTCTTCAAAAAAATGTTAATGAACAGATTGTAACTTACAAATACTTTCGGTAACGATTTAATAATTTAAAAATCTATATAATCTATGCTATATTATAAAGCTGAAGAGTTTGTTTGTTTGTTTATTTGTTTGATTGCGTTAATTATAGGAACTACTGATTTTAATTGAAAAAATCTTTTTGTGTTGAATAGTCCGTTCATGGTAGAAGACTGTAGGCTAAGTATATTACATCTCGCTACGACTGTCTGTGCCTATGTATGCTTTAGATCTTACTACGCAACGGATTTTGATGCGGTTTTTTAGAATGATTAATGAGGAAGGTTTATACGTATAATAAGTGGAACCCGCGGCTTCGCTCAAATTAAAGCGAGGGTGAGTCGTTTGTATAATTATAATAACGAAATATAAACAACGCGCGATAAGGAACTTCGTTCCAAAAATACCAATAAATACGTAGTAGTACAAACAACAATACAAAACAATTCAAAACGAATCAAACTGCAATAAATAATACTTTACAAATAAATACAGTAGTTCCTTGCAATTTCGACAGGAATGATTAATGACTGGGGGGTTGGATTATTTAAATGACGATTGCTCTTTCTCCCGGAGTTTCATTGAGCCCCCTTAGCGTTCCACGTAAAAATTTTTAGTGAACAAAAATATCGCGTGTCTGTCGATCGTACTGGCATCACAAATAATCGATAAAAATGTTAAGCCGTTATATTTGGCTTCTCGATGTCACATGACATTCTTGCCGGATTCACTGTAAGACTATAAAAGTCTAGATAAAATCAGTTGTAAGCACATATAATGCTGGTTCCGGTAGAAGTTCCTGGCCTCATCTGTATCTATACTAATATTATAAAGAGGAAAGGTTTGTATGTAAGTATTTTTGTAACGAAATGGCTCAAAAAGTACTGGACAGATTTTAAAAATTCTATCACCATTTGAATGCTACATTATCACTGATTAACATAGGCTATTTTAATTGTAAGAAAAAAATAAGGATCCCTACTAAAACTACAATAACAGGAGAGGAGGAGGAGTGCACGCCGCACATAATATATGAAATAGGTAGCCGCGCGGCTCAGAAGTAGGTATATTAAAGCTGGATTAATTTTGGAGAATTTTCAACCCAGCGAGTGATCGAGTGAAGTTTAGTAGCGATTAAAAAAATGAACGCGGGCGAAGCCGCGCGTATCGCTAGTTATAAATAATGCCCAGTTCAGTTGCCAAAATTGGACCGTCATCGTAGTTAGAGGAAACATACGAGTACGTACTTGCATGAATACAATTTACCTACCTATATAATAACTGTTTTCTTTTATTGATAATACTGAAGCTCGTCAAGACGAACGACTCACCCTTGCTCCGCTCGGATTCATCCCTAAATATCTAACTAAACAACAATCATTTAACGACTAATAATTTACTCAGAGATGTAATATTTTCCTACAGTAAAAAGTATCTCCATGTTAACCGGATCATAATACAAAATTTCATCATCTATCAAATCAATTGTACAAAATTAGTCCAACTCTAGTGGTTTCTTGTAATGCAGTCATGGATATGCAATAAATCAGAAAATACATCTAAAAATTTTTTATAAGGCTTTAAAAATAATTCATATGTGATTCGTCTGAGATAAACTTTTATAAACCTACTAGCTGCGCCCCGCGGTTTCACCCACGTAGTTGCCGTTCCCGTGGGATTACAGGGATAAAAAGTAGCCTATGTCCTATCTGAAGGTCTTCTCTATCCGTGTACCAAATTTCATCGAATTCGGTTCAGCGGTTTAGGCGTGAAAGCGTAACAGACAGACAGACAGACAGACAGACAGAGTTACTTTCGCATTTATAATATTAGTTAGGATGTATAAACACATAGATTATATTTGTAATCATAATCAAGTCAATTTAATATTAAATTCAAATTGATATTATATGACAGTCCTACTATGGATATTTTTTTGTATTACTAAATAGAATAGAGATTGTATGCCACAAGAATTTTTTAAACAAAGATCTACACAACATATACTTTGTTTGTTTGTGGTCGGTTAATAATATGTAGGAAATGTCCTAATAAGTGGTCAGGGAGTGATATCATAAGTCAGTCATTGTATATCGTACAAATACGAGGCTTGATCTATTAAGCCTTTCGCTTTATTGAATAATAATCCTAAGATCTATATTTATTATCAGAAGTATGACTAGGAGAAAACTTGACAATAATCTGTGCCCAACAGTCCAAATTCTTTTTAAGAAGCGTAAAGTATACTAGAATTTTCTGGTTGGATTTCTCTTCAGTAATGCTAAAAGTGTGATAAGTTCAAAAATGTGTTAAAATGTTAAACAATACATCACCATTATTGCTACGTAAATAAAGATGTAAAATAATATAAATATTTGGATACGTAGCAGTGAAGATGATTTAAATATTGTATCGTAGACTGCAAATATAATTTATCAAGCCCCTTTTTTGTTTCGTAGCTTCAAGCCGATGAGTGTTGGTAAAAAAGTTAAAAACAATTAGTTTTTTATATAGATATGTAGGTTAATTCTATTAATATATGATTTCCCCTGAATGATGTCGGCGAACGTTAGTTTATATGGATCACAAGATTGCTATTTCAAATGTAATTACTTATTGTAGTGAAAAACCGATATTTTCTGATTCAAACATATCAACATATTCAGAAAAAAATATAGGCTATATATACATAAACATATCGACTACATAGATAACAACACAGTATACACATACTTAATGTTCATTAATCATCAATTATAGACCTAGGTCTACTGCGGTACTAACTATGATTAACAACGGACAAACCACTTAAAAGGCTATTCCATCATCAACAAGCCATAAACCGCAAACGAACCGTAAAAAACATCACGTGTCAACTCACATTTTCGTACATTTCCATCCACATTAAAAGATATCACTATAACTTTTTATGTGAACTTGTAATCCTTAACTTTTTTCAACTTATATTAGATCAATGTAAATTAAAAGTTAACTAAGCCTTCGTTATTAGACTACAAGTTAAATTAACGACCGGTAAGGTTATGGAGGCTTATTCGAAAGTTTTGTGTAGCGTCTACGTCGTAGCAGTTTCCGCGAGTGTCTACGACCGCGCGGTAACGAAGACTGACATCGAGTTATGATGTAACTGTGTTTCCTATTTATTTTTTGGTTTCATACAATTCGTTTGTTTCGAAAAATTATATATTTTATTTGATAATGTTATTAATTACTAGCGACTTGCCCTAGCTTTGCTTGGGTTTGTCCCTTGATTTAGCTACCATGGGTTTTTCTAAAGTTCATTTTTCATTCATTACTAAAGTTTTAGTAAGGATCCCTATTTTTTTTGAAAATATAATATTGCCTATTTCTCCCGGGGAAAGTATAGCTTTCCAACTGTGAAAGAATTTTTCAAATCGCTTCTGTAGTTTCGGAGTCTATTTAATGCAAATAAACAAACAAAAATCTTACATCTTTATAATACTTATTAATAATTAGATTAATAATATACATGTTGATGCTCTGATGACTGAATCATCAACGGCTCGACGAGTAGTGTTACCGAACTATCGATAGGTTCACTATCGATAGTTTTCATCTAAAACAGCCCTACTATCGATAGCTATATGGATAGTATCGATACTATCGATAGTATCCATAGCTCAAAATGTAACAATACTATCGAAAGAGGGCAATGATATCGATACTATCGATAGTATTGCTGATAATAAATTATAAATTATCAATAGTATCGATAGAATCGATACTATCAAACTTCTGAAATAAAATACTATCAATAGTATCGATACTATCGATACTGTTGAGTTTTGGACCATTGATAGTTTGATAGACCGTCAAGTTTAAAAAGCAATGTAATTAGACAAACCTCAGTATAAAAAACTTAAAACTTCCTTAGGTTTACGCGAATGTTTGACATTATAAATGAAACTATCTTTTCGGATTTTGTCGCGTATTTATTGATTTTTGGTTCCCGACGTTTCGAATGCTTTACAGCAATCATGGTCACGGGAGAGACTAAGGTATTAAGGTATATTCTAACTGTCGGTCACTATCGATTAATTATCTATATGCTATCGATAGTCGACTATCGATCGGCAACACTATCGACGAGACATGGACTGTTTAGAATACTTTTTTTATTATTTCTTTTTTTTACATGGGAATTTGAGTCATGATATTGACTATGTCACCCCCGCACAGCAAGGATAAGTTTAATAGCATATTCTGAATACATATGGATAATAAAATTGTTATTACACATTACAAAAATCGATTACTAATAATGGCTAAACAATAGATACATTTGATTATTTACAGGATCTATTCGCTTATTCGCTTAAAAAGTAGGACATAACAATGAAAAATTAATATGAAATTACGGCAGGTGTTATGCTCTGGCCTGGTTTCCGTGTATCCAGCTGTTACGAGTGCATGCGTATTAACGTTTATAGTTGAAAAAATAAAAAAAGGAAGGAAAAAAGTAAGAAGATAATTTTTATTGTTTTTTTACGCAAGTATTTGAAGAGATAATAATTTATTTTCTTACATCAATTCGTGGGTTACTTTTAATGTTGTCGTGATTTCGATACTTTTTATCTTAGTGTAATTAATCTGAGCAAAGTGAGAGTGCAACCGTTAGGCTGTTGTACTCCGTGCTTTGGGAGACGAATATTTCCAGATCCAGAAAAAATGTTCATCATTATCATCATCAGCCCTTATTAACGTCCCACTGGTGGGCACGGGCCTCCCTCAGTACGAGAAAAAATGTTAATATGCGACAATTTGGATATATCAACAAAAGCCTTCAAAAACAAAAGCCAATAAAACATTCAAGCACTCGTGTACCTGTGATATTTCATAAAACATAAACCAATATTAAGTAATTAAAATGCAAATTATTTACTTCCAAAAAATACGAGTGTTTAAACGCGCTAAAGCTGTTGTCACATTAAAAGGATATTAAACGAAAACAATATAAGTCTGCTTTACGTTTCAGGAATGACAGATTTTGGATTTTTCACTAACTTGTATTTAAAAAGGCTTGTGATAAAATATCACGCAATAAAAACAAAGAAAAACATTCAAGTAACAAAGGTGAGTTGACTATGAGGGCTTAATAATTAAAGAAACAAAACTGACCTATGTAAAAAACTAAAGATTATTGTTGATTTTTAAAAAACTGCTCATTTGTGAAAAATCTAGTAATGGGTAGTACAGGCGGACACACAAGCTTTCACAATTACATATTGGCATTTTCTTCACTATAAACTAAAAGTTAAAACCCATATATTATATATTCCTTAGTTCTTCTCACAAGCTTTGGTCTAGTGTGGTCATGAGTTAAGTCAAGCAGTTAGCGAACCGACGACAGTTGAACGACCCGTCGCGTGCAGCGGCGGTCAAGGGGGTGGCCAGAGAAACATTGCATGCGCAGCAATCTTTAATCGAATTCTATTAATTTCGTATATTTTAGACAGTTTGTTTGGGCTGTAGTTTCGACTTGATACGTTATTAATGTTCAAAACCGGCGATAAAACTATTTCATGGCGCTTATTTGGTCCCATCGTTGTATAACTGGAGATATTAAGATTCACGTATCCAAAATCTTATAAAATCACCCTAAGTAGAGGAGCACATGATAAGCCATTTTTAGGACACATATGTTTAAAGTTTTAGATACACGTTTAAAATTAAATTTCAGAGCTCATAGGCAATTTATATTAATGTAGCATTAAATAATACGTACGTAGACTAAAGTATGCTAAATTAACAGTCTTTAATTTCACAGAAGCAAAACTAGGATGCATTGCTAGTGCTGTGCTACCCGTGCAATTAGTCATTGTAGAAAAAAAACATGAGTTTTATTCAAAATTGCGTCATGCCGTAGAAATCGAGCTAATGTAAGGAAAATTACTGCAAAATTACCTTTAAAATGACTCCTGAACTTTTCCACTGCGGCTTATCGCGTTCTGTTGACCTTAAACGAAAAACAATAATTATACTATATGACATAAAAAGTGCTTTATAACATAAAAAAATATGGTTATTCTTTATGGGGGTTACGAATCTGTAACTATATCTATTGGTTGTATGAAGTCACGGTTTGGGAATTTTGGGAAATACATTTGTGCATATCACCAGTACATACAGCGACCGGAAAAACGGTACTTCTTTTTTGGCTGGTAACCAAAACCCAACGGAACCCCCTTCTTAACGCAGAATCGCTTACGTATTGAACTAATAAGCTCGTCTGGCTGCTTATTTCTATCCAGCTAACTGTTTTGATTTTTCCATCAATGATTATCTCACTTCCGAAGCTCTGTTCTATATAATACATTACAGAGTACATTCAGCGCGCAACACAACGTAACAAATAATAGCAATTCACGATAGAATCTACCCTCATTTCTATTAAGTAATAATAATTTATAGAACTTTTTCACTATGAAATAATTTTACATGAACTTTAAAACACCTAATATTACTATACCGTTCTTATGTAACATTTTTCTTAAATAATACCACCGTTGATGATAAAATCTTTAAAAAAACGTCTTCAAAAAATAATACTAAAAATTATAATTTAAAGGAACATAGATCAGATATTTTGAAAAACGTTTTCAAATAGTAGTAAAATAAGACAAAAAAATTAAAACAAACAGTCGGGAAATCATGACATAATATTATCTACACTTCGGTATTTTCAGACTACACCATTCGTGACACAAAAAGATCTGTAGGTGAAAATTTAATCGCTCTATTTTCTATTCTTTAACTGGGACCGAAATGGAAAAATACGTTTTCAATCAAAAACGATTATTCCATATTCGATTCATAAATGACAGAGATCTGAAGTAAATAACATAAATAGAAATAAAACAGAATTCAGTACCTCATCCTAACTAATATTATAAATGCGAAAGTAACTCTGTCTGTCTGTCTGTCTGTTACGCTTTCACGCCTAAACCGCTGAACCGAATTCGATGAAATTTGGTACACAGATAGAGAAGACCTTCAGAAAGGACATAGGCTACTTTTTATTCCTGTAATCCCACGGGAACGGCAACTACGTGGGTGAAACCGCGGGGCGCAGCTAGTTTTTGATAAACTAAAAATCCAAACTGAGTAAATATTACCTTCTCTCTTTTAAAGTCTAGTTCAAAACTATTTTTCATACTACATGTATTAAGTACTAATAGGCAAAGTGGGAATATACTCCGATGAATAGTTCTTGCAATAAGTCATAAATAACTTAAAACGGTCTCCATACCTTCCGCTAGCGCAAAATAACAGGCTTCTATTATGAAACGCGATAGGCATCTCCTCTATGGTAAGGAGCAACGACCTCACGTTACGTATTAGAAAAATAAAAGGGGTTAAGCTGGCTCTATATACATATTAAATATGTATATCGAAGTTTCTCCTGAATAAAATGGTAAAGTCATTGAAGTAATTATAATTTATATAGCATATTAAGAATCTAGGTAAAAAAATTACAACAGCTACTAAAATTATGTTATATTTTTAACAATATCACATTACTATATATTACTAGCAATTCCCGCGGCTTCGCCCGCGTTCTAATCGCTATTAAAAAATAAGGTTAATATTATTTTATGATGCCAAATCATAAAAAAATAAAATTTGGTCTAAGAATAAAAAAATAAACATCTGGAGAGACCATTACCGGTGGTACCGGAATAAAAAATAGCCTACGATCTTTTCTCAGACCTACCAAATATACACAAAAAAATCATAAAAATCGGTCCAGGCGTTTCGGAGGAGTTCGATAATAAACATTGGCACGAGATTTTTATTCGTCTGTCTAGATTTTATATTCATGATTAGTGATTCATGAAGAAAAATTAGGTGTATATGAATTATACATATAAGGTTTAGTGTAATTTGGTTGAAATTCGATGATGTTTGTCGGAGATGTCGAACAAAATTATGCCAACTGGAAGTTTATGGGTTATACTTAGTCAGTTATTTGAAAACTTACTACTCTATTTGAAAGTATAGATAGCTAAGGTTAAAAAACTAGATAGTGTCGAGCTTTATTTTTATCTATTAAAAAATACTTAATTATAATTTATATAGACTGTTTCTATATTTCTCAAAATTTGGTCTAATTTCAATCACTAGGTACACCTACACGAACAATAGAATTATAATAATATATATTTATATAATAAATATAATAAAATAAACGGTGTATAAAGACTTTTAGACCTACTAAAGTTACAAAGTAAAGCGAGAGCGGTTAGGCAGATTCTCTTAATTAATTTAAACAATAAGCATAAAAAATAAATACATTGTATTGCCTAACTAGATGGTGCTTAAGGTCTAAAATACTTTGTCTATTCTAAATCTATGACTTATGGCACCAAGAGAGTAGAAATTGCTAGCAATGTTTTGACTACGCCAGGGATGCTCAAACTTTTAAGATTATTATTTAAATATGAATCGGACTTAAAAAAAGTTTAGATTCGAAAATGTACACAACCAATATATAATGTACAAGCTACACTTAATTTGTTTTGATACGTAAAAATATCCTAAACTTGCGTCGAATATATGCAAATGACTAAGCTTTTTATAAAAAGAAAATAACTTTTAAGTTCCACTTTATATAATTATAAATTATAATACAAATAGAATGAGAATACTTATTAAATAGATATTAAAATATTAAAAATAGTATATAAAATTGTTAATAAAAAATTACGCAAGAAATATGACATGTAACATTTTTTTATTTAGTTAAATTACGATCCAGTGTTTACTACACCTGATCTATACGACAAAGTTGCTGACAATGTACACACTTTATCAGTTCCTAGTAGCACGACGCAAAGGGCTTGAATAACGCTGGCTAGCTGATACAAGCTTCGCTGAACTCTATCGAACTTTAATATTGAATTCTATTTCTAAGAAAATCTTATTTTTGAGATCATTAGCTTTTATATTCTTAGATTATTTTTGTATACACTAACGACTTACTGCCAGTTTCTATAACCTATCTACCGATAGACCGGTAGTTACTTTCATACTATTTTGACACATTAAAAGTTACAACCTGTCAAAATCGTATGAAAGTATCTACCGGTCTATCGGTAGATAGGTTATAGAAACTGGCAGTTAATCTCGCTTCGCTCGGGTTCGACCAAAATCAAAATCAAAATATTTTATTCAGCATAAAATTGTAAAATTTTTTTACTACCTATGAGTTAACCACCAGTTCGGAAAGAAGAAACCTCTGACCTAAGAAGAACTGGCGAAAGAAACCCAGCGGGACAAATATTATTTTTTCAAATTAAATTGCAAACCTGCATGAAAAAAAAAACAAATCTATTCCATGGGAACTGTGCATCATCCAGGGTAAAAAATATTACCTATAGTCTATACAGCTAGTGCTTTTTCAAGCTATAATCTATCTATCTAGCATGATTGCGTAACAAACATCCATCCAATTTTAAATAATAAAACTTTTACCACATACTGTTAACTTAACACACATTGTATACCAACGTCTTTTCCTACGCCTTTTTAGACGTCTACATACAAGCTATTGTAGTTTCGTTAGATTTACTAAGTCGATAAGTCGAAGTAAATAGAATAGATTGAAGTACAATAATTTTACAGCTACATGGTTAGTTATACTTAGGTATAAGTTGGTATATTATATTTTTAAATGTAATTTTATAGTAGTACCTATACGACCCATTTTTACAACTGAAAACTGCTCCGAAAGCACATTTGTGTTTATTGCATAAAGAAACTCTACCAAAATCGGTTTAACAATAACATATAATAAAGTAACTCCCAAAGTCAATAATAAAACTATAAAAACGTATTTAAATATAAAATAAACAAACTGTTAAACTATACCGGGAACATCGGAAATGGCGGCTAGTGGACTGTTAACATCCGGCGGGTTAGTATGCCAGTACGCAAACGTGGGACTTAGTGAAAGTACGATAGCTTTCAGGAATAGCTAATCTAGTCTATGACACTCCGTCTACTCGTATATTATTCCTGGTTTGCATGATGGTTATAAACAATAACCTTTTTTATTGAAATAAGTTCATTAAATTAGGCAGCCAAATATTAATATAAAACTACTATATCGTCTTTTTTTTATACCAAGAATAGTGTAAATATTTTAGTAGATACTCACTCAGTGAAATAAAAATATGCAAGTCACTCAATCTCCTCTCTTCAAGGAAAACCTTAGATGCAGTTATTTTTGTTGGAAAAATTTAATTATTTCGTGAACGTATGTAAAAATAGAATTTCGATTCAATGTTAAACATCAATCAACAAACTGTCAATTTTGGAACATTTTACCTAAAATGTCAAAATATAATGTATTTTTCTATTTTTAATTACCAGTACGAATTAATATATTTTGATTTTGTTAATAAAACATCTTTTTTCTCTTGACTTTCTTTATTTATTCGTAAATACTGTAAGATCTCAAACCTCGATCTGATGTGACCCTTTACACACGTGCTGGCCGTAGAAAAAATATTCTTATGTACGTTTATTATGTATATGGAAACATAATACATAACATATGTATATATAAACAAGATGTGTCTTTGAAGAATAAAGTAGTAAACAGTTCATGGGGTCCAATTACTTCCAAACCAACCGTTTAATCTAATCTATTTTTTATAATACATAATATTACACTACATAGGTACTTGATATACGAGTAAGTATGTATTTTAATAATATCGGATTTAAGAAAAAAATACAGTTGAATTTATATTATTGCTTAGTTTAAACTTTTTACGCGAATATTTTACATTTTAATGCTATTTATTTGTCACACAGTCGTTAGAACAATATTGATACCTATTAATTATATAATACTTTCACTTTGTTTTTACGGTAATTAGGCAAGGGTCCATACCATAATATAGATTATATTATAGACGTTGCGTATGAGAACAATGATAAGAAAACAGATGTTATACAAAGAAAGCGTTCGTACATCAATTATATTGTTTTAGAATCGAGTCCTCAAGTAACAATGCCTTAGCATCTGTTGGGTTTTTTGTTGAAGACACCCTTTTATAGAAGAACATTTAACATTCCATTTGCAATAGATGACTTATTTTGTGATTGTTAGTATTTTTCAATTGCTCATATTTCTGATATCAACAATGCGCTTTTTATTCCTGTCACTCACATACTCTGATAGGACGAAGATTACTCGACACGAACAAGACGGCTTTACGTGCTCTCTGAGGTACAGGTGACAGGAGTGAAACACCGCTGACTTCCCAACTTTAGGCTGTTATTGAGGCTTACTAAACAGTAAAACTTAATAACTAAACATAGCCCTATCCGAGCTTCGAACCCAGGACCTCCAGATGTGAAGCAGTACATATTAGCCACTTTACAACCGAAACAAATAAATGTATATACCTAAACAATATATAATAGAAAAACAATCGTTCTTAAAATCTTTTTGATCCTAAAACTTACTTTTTATTATAACACAGCACCCTCTGCCATCAACATTGGTATCTAAATTAACTGTTACATCACGCCAATGAAGTCAATTGGTCCGCATGACGCTTTTTAATTGAGAACAACGAGGCAAGTGACCCGCACAAATGAATATACACTTGCTTTGTTCTCTTTTCTATAAGTTCAGAAGACTATTATACTTCTTCGGTTTATTATTCTAATAAATTATTAAATTGAGATTTTTTTTAATTTCCATCGACTGTGGACGACTTTGCGGCAGCGATAATGCGCTCGCTTGGATAACCGAGTGATGTGGGTTCAAATCCGGGTCTTGCATGTCTGATATTTTTATGTGCGAATTATTTTCTATCATGATTACCACTTGTCTTACGGTGAAGGAAAATATCGTGAGGAAAGGTTTCCTACTCCTATGAAGAAAGGTTTTCCTGCAGGTGCATGTCTTAGAAAAACCTAGAAAGTTTTTTGAAAGACATGTGAAGTCCGCCAACACGCACACTAGGCCTGCGCGGTGGACTAAGGCCTGATTCCCCTTTTACTGAGGGAGTCCCGTGTCCAGCAGTGAGACTGACTGGGACTAGGAGTGGGAGGAGAAATTTTATTGAAAATCTCACATAGGACTTATACTAATATGTGATGTGAATAAACTAAGATGTGATTATAGCTAAATCATTTACCTTTTTTAATGTAGGTTAAATGATAAATCTTTTTTGATAAACAGTTTATTTAACCACAACAACAAACATTCAGTACATTATAGGGTATTTTGGATTCAATTCCATTCAATACATGAAACAAGGGACTTTCGTATGCAAACTATCAATATCACGTCTTCTTTCGTGACTTAATTCTGTATAATTTATTTGGATTATGGCAGTTCGGTAATAAGGTTAACGACTTCGATCCCGATACAATTCAACCGACTACTACCAAATGCCAGATACTGTAAAATTGTATGGCGACGGTTAATTTACATTTATTAAAAAAGAACCCAAAAAAAAACTGCTGGAAAAATCGAAAAGTTCAGAACTGATTATTTTGTATGGGAATAACCGTTAAAAAGTACCAAGGGACGAACCCGAACAATGTATCACTACATATTATAAAGCAAAGTCCTCCGCCGAGTCTGTTTGTCTATTTTTCTGACTGTCTGTCTGTTCGCGGAAAATCAAAAACTACTGCACTAATTTTCATACTGTTTTCACCAATGAATAGAGTGGTTCTCGAAGAAGGTTTTATTATATAAACTAGCGAAACCCGTGGCTTCGCTCGCGCTAGTTAAATATAAAATAAATAAAGTAGTTATAAATAACCCCATTCAACGCCCACTAAAAGTTAATCCAAAACAATGGGCCCTATAAATAATATCACAAACATAAATAAAATACGTACATATGAATAAAATAAACAAGAATGTACAGTTCGTTCATAGAACGGATATCAAAGTACGTCATGCTTTTCAGCACTTAATAAATACAAAGTGTCACAGAAATTACGAGAACTCGACTCTACTTTTTAAGTGAGCAATAAACTATGATTATTATCGTATTAAATAAATATTTACATTTATTTTTAAGTGTTCTTAAAATAAGTAAAGTGTTTAAAGTGCTTAAGTAATTAAAAACAAAATTCGCTTCATCAAATTCTAGAGAATTTAATGGGATTCTGAGACCAGAAAGTTTTAAGTACCAAGGTATTTTATTCATGTTTTTTAACTAGTGGGTACATCGATCATTATTGATCGATGAGTGGGTAGATTATTTATAAGTTGTCTACCACTGTTCTCATATTTTTCCGTATTTTTATTTTCTACTTACTTTTTTGTGCATCACTATGTCTCATCAGTAGGAATAGATATTGTCATATAGCAAAATAACGACTTAAACGTGAACGTAATTTTGTTCAGATTGTTAGGACAACGAGCAGGAATTTCGACATAATATGATTTATTGAAGGTATATATTTTATTACTTTCAATCAATCGAATGAAGGTCAGTATGTCTGTTTAAAATATTAGTCCTAAATAATATTTCTATTTAAACTGTCTAATAATAGCATTGGAACTGAAATAAAATTGTACAATTAAAAATATAATTAAACAAACCAGTATATTTTTGTATGTTTTATTTTGAAAACGATAAAAATTAAAAGTTCTCAGGAGTCTTTTTAGTATTTACACTGCACGGAGGTAATTTCATTATTCAAAAGCAATAATTAATGACTGACACTAAAGCATATGCATTCAACTAACACCAGAGGAACTTGCTAATGATAATAATTAACTATACATATATAATAAAAAATTTAACTTTGTAGAATCTGTACATAAAATATATTTTGGAAAATCTTATTTTAATATTCAATACAGTTGTCCAATCTTATTTATTAGAATTCTTGTGGGTCTGTCTGTGACCGTATCACCTGAAAATCACTGGACAGATTTAGGTGAAATATGATATGATGATAGCTGGTTATTCGGGTCAACATACATAATACTTTTTACTGCCTTAAAATATCTCAATTTTGAGAAATTTTATACTTAAAAATCTTATATTTGGTTTCCGGTATTTAGAACGCGGGCGGAACCGCGCTAAATACTATTATTATACAATAATTAGGTACACAGGACATAGTATTTTTCAAATATCTTATATTTTATCTAATAATATCTTCAAATTCTTTTTTGATTTTATTAAGAAAAATCTTAAGAAGGGATTGCTACATGTGAACAACTTTAAGATACACGTGTTCGCCGTTTGACCGTAATCAAAAACAGATATTTTGCAAATCTCCGGCGATGGTGGACTATTCACTGAGTTTAACGTTTACTAATTCATATCATTAGTATCAATATTGAAAATGTAAGTAAAACGATAAATAGAAATTATGTGTAAAAAAACTATTTCTAATATTTTATTCATAAACCATAAAAAAATTACTAAACTGTTTTGTCTTTGCCTTAGAATAATATAAATATCTATTTAGTAAAACTATTAAGATATATTTATTGTAGGTATATTATAGACACCAGGCCTCGTAAGCTTTCTGTGAAAGCTTAACTGTAGTAGAAAATTTATTGATGAATCAGTTACGTGGTTAAAGTAAATAGAAGCACGTACACTTGTTTACTCGCTCGGTTAAACGATAGTTCGTGGTAGGGGGGAACGAAAATATTGCTCCAAGGAGTCCCGCGTTGGGTGCGCCCACATGGTCCGTAGTGATGGCCGTAGGCTTACGATTTATCGATAAATGTTATTTTATATTAATTTAAAATATATAAGTAGTTCATTAAATGTTTTCATATTTATATTAAATTAAGAAAAACAAAAAAAAACTACGATTACATAAGCGAAACCTCGTATAAAAGATCGTTTTTTTTTATATAATATATACAAAGTACATTGTAAGCAATGAATTATTCATGACGAGAAAACCTCATGAATAAATAGGATAGTTTTGCGGGAAAATTTATCATTATTGATAAATCTGTACTAACTGTAAAAACGTATGTAGGGACGAGGGTGAGCCTAGTATAACCAAAAAGGCAAATGATATCTATAAGGTTTAAACTTAATATACATTGTAACAATTAAACTGCTGACATCAGTCGATAATACAGCACGGTCGTCTCTATTCCACATCTCCCGTCTTAAGGAGCGCCGCTAGTCACAGTGTAGCCGGCGCGCGCGCATCCCGTTCAACGCGCGATCCAAAAATACCATTCACCCGGCCGTACCCATGTACGCCTGAACAAAAAATTCATTAGTATCAAAGTGAAGAAAAAAAACTTCTTTAGTATCAGAAGAAATTGTGTTCAAATATATATGTGTAGTGCGATTTTGAGTGTTCGTCCCACAGATGCTGCAATGTCTCCCACCGCCCTCGGCGGAGATCTACCTCAGTGGTGTGGCAAAACTGAAAACTGCCCACAAGCTCTTCTAGGCTGGCTTTACTTGACCCACGACCAAAACGATCAGGTATACGAATTTTTATCCTCATTTGTTGGCTGCTAGTTTATTTTTAGGACTTTTATTAATACGATGAACTTTGTATAGAACTTCTATATTAATGTAATGGACACAACGTACTCATTTATTTATGATACGATATCACTATTTTCTTATATAATATTAGGATTAAGATACGTAGATCAGGTTTTGGTGTTGATTCGTATCCCACGGGCATATCTTGCACCGGTATGAAAAGTAATCTATATAGTTCTCCGGCCTTTAATAGTTTAAACTGTAGTAGATTTCCAAAATGAACTCAAATTCGTTGTCTGTAAGAAGGAAACATAATACTTGTAAGAAATAAGGATTTTGTATATGTACATATGTACCAGTTTTCTAGGAGTTGTACATTATTAACTTCTATGTACATTGTACATGTAGAGTATGTAGATTAAATATTGTTTAACTCTACATTTCTTAATTTTCAACATACACTTAATTTCACTCTTAATAGTCTTTACTTTTATAATAAGTATAATTTTAAAAAAATAAACAAAAATTACACAAATACAATGATTTTTTCAACATATATTTTTAAAGAAACCTAAATAACATTCGTCTGAGAGAGTTACTTTTTAGATTTCCTTCATAGACCTACAATTCATATCATTAGTTTGGAATAGGGTCGTTCTTAAAATTCAATAAGCCTAACAAAACCACAATGTCTAGATTGTAAATAAAAAAGGTGTGATACTATACAAATATAATGTATTATATTACTTTAAAATATTTTTATATTATAACAAACAGTGACAATGTTACTTACGAAATGAACCAGTGGTTAAAAACATACGTTTCTTAATTAATAGCGTTGGCATGTGTACGGACACATCTCACAACGCCAGTGGCTTAGACACTGTGACCTCTTTACCGTCATAACTAATAAAAAATATATATCTACTATCTTGTAATTGAAACGATAAACTTGAATTATTGGTCTTATAATTGTTTGTCGATATTTGAACAAATCAATTATTAAAATGGATATTGTTTCAGATATACCATAAAATAGACCTCTTATATATATAGAGTCTTTGACCTCTAGTCCTGTAGTACAACTGCTAACTATTATAGATGTATTTCAAACTGAAACAGCTGGATGGATTTACATAAATAAAGATACACATTACACTTACTAATATTAAGACCTGACTCTATCCAATGTTACAAGATCAGTCGTTAGGCTAATTTGAAGGTTGCGTGCAGAATATTTTATCAAAATCGTATCATCTGTTATGGAGTCTATACTTTAGGAAACATATCGATTTATAAAAAATATCTATAAGGTCCTAGAGTGCGAATAAGTCACAAACAACTTCTTAATTAATAGCGTTGGCATGTGTACGGACACATCTCACAACGGCAGTGGCTTAGACACTGTGACCTCTTTACCGTCATAAGTCATAACTAATAAAAAATATATATCTACTATCTTGTAATTGAAACGATAAACTTGAATTATTGGTCTTATAATTGTTTGTCGATATTTGAACAAATCAATTATTAAAATGGATATTGTTTCAGATATACCATAAAATAGACCTTTTATATATATAGAGTCTTTGACCTCTAGACCTGTTGTATAACTGCTAACTGTTATAGATGTATTTCAAACTGAAACAGCTGGATGGATTAACATAAATAAAGATACACATTACACTTACTAATATTAAGACCTGACTCTATCCAATGTTACAAGATCAGTCTTTAGGCTAATTTGAAGGTTGCGTGCAGAATATTTTATCAAAATGGCATCATCTGTTATGGAGTCTATACTTTAGGAAACATATCGATTTATAAAAAATATCTATAAGGTCCTAGAGTGGGAATCCAGGGTAGGTCACAAACTGCTTCATGATTTTTTATAACTTAATTAACAATAATAATTTTCTTTATATGGTCATTTAAATTCTTGTGTAATTTTATTAAGAGGCTTGTGTAGCCTTCATTTCGTTATCGGTATAGCTCACCATTTTATTAACCTAAAGACATCAGTTCGAAGTTCGCTTCGAATATTGAAACATTTATTCAGAACAAGTTTTCGATTATTTCTAATAATTTTAAAACTAAAAACTTTTTCAGAAATTTACAAGTCGTTTTAATTCAACATCTTCGCTTTTCCAAGAGTTTCCAAAAAAAAAATCATTTGCCAATTTAGCGTTAATTTCATTTTTACAAATTGCTCAATTTCTTGAATATGAATAAATTAAAAAAAACTTTAAGAATGAGCTTCTTGCAAGTTTTGAAATCTGTTAAATTTTCGGTTTGTCCCTGCGTACATACTTAGTTACAATTTATCGATTAGTATACATTTCTCAAAGATGAAATATGTATAAAAAGTATTCTTTATGTTGGATCCGAATCAGTTATTACTTATTACTTATTATCATACTAAAATTCATTAATATCTGTGCAAAGGTTTTCTCGTAATGCAGTCAAGACAAGCAGATAAATCATATTCAAAAAAATATAGATTCGAACTCTGTATCTACAATAATGTCTAATATTAAAAGATTTTCCAAAACAAATTATTAAAGAAATTCAAATTTTTATTATATGTATAGAAGAAGACATTATGATGTTTTCTGTTTTCATAATTCGTGTATTAAACACCTATCATAAGCACACAAACGTTACAAGTGATGTAAACCATGCAGGTATTCTAAAATTAACATTACGAGCGACTTCCCGATGTGAAACACGTGTTTAGGCCAGTATGAAGACGATGCAGTAACTTAAATAATACTTGGTAATGCGTATTGCATTTAATATTTAAATTCAAAAAGTAAGAAACACATAGACAGTGGTAGCCTAATGGTAACACGCTCGCTTGGATAACCGAGTGATGCGGATTCAAATTCAGGTCTCGTACCTCTGATATTTTCATATACGAATCATTTCTAGCATGATTACCACGGTCTTACGGAGACCGTGTAAACACAAAGAGGAAACCTGCACTGCACGTCTGAGAGAACCTAGCTTTAACTTAGCTTTTAAGAAAGACATGTGTAGTCCGCCAACTCGCACTAGGCCAGATTACAGCCTGATCTCCCCCGTATTTAAGGGAGGAGCAGTGGGACATTAAAAAGGACTGTATACAATAAACATGTATGCACCAAACTTATCTTATACTGAGATACGAGGCGAGGAGAAAATGGGCTTTGCGCAAATGCGCTGGATTTATCAAGATTTTTTGTTTCTCAAAACAATTTGTTTGTATTCTGGCCTCTGTAATAGAAAGGTGGCAGTGCATTTAAAAAAGTTAGAAAAAAGTACGTTCGCATCCGACTTCGAGATATTTAAACTAAAAAGAAAAGATAACTGAACGCTATTAAAATACTTTTGAAGTCGCTGCCAGTAGAAGAAAGAAATAATATATAAAATTTTTAATCTACAGCAACATCTTAGTCATAAAAGAAAAGGTTTTAATTATACCAATTAAAAAAATAAGTGGATAGTTGTTTATTTAGTAGAAATTTCGTTCTTATAAAATGTAAAATATTTTTCTGTTTAAACTATAATATACTAGGTACTATAATAAATGAAAAGATGTATATTCTTTTATCCGACTGTTATACGAGTATTTTTGACATGTACTCGTATGTGTGAAACAGATAGCTTTTTATATATGTTTTCATCAATACATCTACCCTCATAATTACCAAACGGCTAGAGCTAGACTGACTTTGATCATACGTTGTAAGATAAGTTTGATAGGTTTGATAAGTTTCATATTTCTTTATCAAAATGTCTGCGTTTTTATAGTTCGTTGTTACGCGGTCGATTTTGAATTTTATATTCTAATTAATCATTTTTCTTGTTAGTTGGTATTAAAAAGCTAGCTCCAGCAAGTCTGTACCATACTGACGTGTCCAAACATAAACATCCCAAATTAAGAGTGGTGTCAAATTTAAATGCTAGCACCCAAATGAGTATTCACGGTGTCAAGAATCAAAGGCGGGCTTCTAGTCCGGACGTCGAGATTATAACGAAACTTGAGCAGTTTATTATTATGAGTGGGATCGTTGAATATAAGTATTGTAATTATTATGTATACATTTAACATGTTAAACAAAGAATCCGTTACAGAAGAAACAAACATTTTTTGATATATATTATTTGAAGTGCTCTTGAAAGTTATTTGAACCCAGAAAACCCATTATTTTAAACAAGTGACTCACCTCACTTGTTTTAAGTTTTAACTGTTAGTATTTATTTCTGTAGCATATTTTCCCGCAGAAAAAGGGATCGTACATGTTGACCCATATAACCAGCTATCATCATATCATAAATTTCATTACAATCAGCAGACAGACAATCGCGGCACAACCCTAGGAGCTTTATACGTGAAACAAGATGGTGCTGTGTACTGATTTCCTAACATATCCCAAAATATTAAACGAAACTCATTCAAAACTGGTCTTGTACATTGAATCCACACCCATTGGTTCTCGCCACCAAAATTAAAAAAGTAAACAAAGTACTTACCTTAAATATTTGAGCAAGTTTAAAAACATTTAGGAGTACCTCTTCAAACGCAATTAGTGTTTTACGATATAATGGGCTTAAAATAGGAGTACAAATGGAAATTTATAGCTTTTTAATGTTCAATAGTTGGGGATGGGGAATCTTTATATAGCTTTATTAGTCTTTAATACGTTGGCCAAGATTACCAAATGTGAATTAACTATCGAATGATTTTATAATAGTCCCCGTTTAAGCGATGGACTACATTATAATACATGAATATTCCTCAATCGCGTTAGAGAAAATGAGCATTTTTCCAAAAAATTAGCTAGAATTTTATATGTAGCACTAGCGACTCGCCCTCGGTTGCTTCTGCCTCGTCCCTCCCTATATTCAGCGCGAGCGAAGCCGCGGGTTCCGCTAGTCACTCTATCTTTTAAAAGAAGCCGCATCAAAATCCGTTGCGTAGTTTTAAAGTAAGATAGCGGGAAGCGACTTCGTTTTACACTATGTAGTGATGTACCTTTAGATAATATTTAAAAGCAATTTTGCTGGAAATTTATTACTTCAATTTAAAAATTCTGTCTTGATTCTCTCCTGAAAAAACAGGAGTGACGATTATTTTTGGAAAAACAAACAACGATAATCTAGATTTATAAGATACAGCTGGAAAACGTCGAAGCGGGTGTTGCCACGTAATTAGTGTCACTTAAAAAAAGCCGTCGTAAAACTGAGGGTTAGACTTAAATATTTTGTTTTTGACACGTGATATATGTAACAAATTCCAATTACTATGTTTATTGTAATATAGATATTTTCCTTAATTCATATTCAGGAATTTTACACTAGAGATTAGAGCAAGAAAATTCAAGCTGCAGAACTATTTTTCTGCTATACTGCAGCCAGAATAGCTTCGATTTCTGCATGATGAAGCACTTTTCGCCTTCAATATTCCGTAGTACCGACATGGTTTTTGACCCTGGTTCGACGAGAATGTATTTCCAAACCGTGGAAACCTACCTCACTCACTGGCAAATAAACTTGTTTTCGCTTTTGGAGCCTTGGAGAGCATTACACCTCAATCACGTGTAGAGTCAAATAAATTGTGTGAATAAAGTGGTAAGTGATTGGTTTCAGCAGTCTTAGTCGTATTTTAATCAAAACAAAAAATGTAGTTTTTTTATTAAATAAAAAAGATTTGTTAGTAAGCTTTAGTAGAAAACAAAATTAATTTTAACACAAAAAATATCTATCGTTAATTATCGCATATTGACGAGACGTTGGCTCAGTTTGTAGTGACACTACTAGCTGCGTCAGCGGTCGAGGGTTCGAGTCCCGCTGGGGGCATACATTTGTTGAGCACGAACTCCAGTCATGGGTGTTTATATTTATATTATGTATTTATTTAAAGTTATACATATAGTATATCAACTATCTGGTATCCGTAGCACAAGCTTTCTTCGTAGCTTACCACGCAACTACATACGCTGTGAGTAATAATCTCCCAACATATTTATGCAACATCTACGCAGTGAGATTCTCTCTATATTTTGAAATCGGTTAAGACTTTTGTTTCAATGTCACAGACACCATTAGCTTTAACAATTTATTATTTAGATAAAAAGTCGCACAAAACATGCCTCTATGTCAACTCTATGTATATTAATGAATTTTTAAATGTATTCCTATAATAAATCTAGTCACGCCACATCGGCTTAATATTTCAAATGTGATTTAACTACTAACGTAGCAGTTGATTCGGGGCGTCAACGCACGCGACACAGAATTGGATCGAATTGGTTCTTAATTCGTTAAACAGATGCGCGTGCGCAGGCCAATGGAAATGCGTCATTTACAGCGATTTCATTTGTCTATTACCCCGTGTCTCGATTACCACAGATGTAATGTCGATCTAGTATAGATTAAATTATAATCTTAATAATAAATGTGTGTCCGTCGCATCCAAATTAAATAAAGAAAACCACGGAACATATACATATAAAAGTCACACAGTCACTCCTCCAATTTAGAAGTCGGTTGAAAGGGATAATGTCAATAATACTTCCTTAGATCTACACGAATATTTGATATTTTAAATAAAAAAGATTTATTTTGATTTTAATTTCCCGACGTTTCCCGCATTCGGCTTTGCAGCAGTCATGGTTACGGGCGAGTCTTGTTTATTTAAAAGATAACTAATCCACAAATGATCGCCGAGAGTTATAATGAAAACTTGGACAACTTATTCTGTGACAAGACCTACTTATTTGTGTTAAAACTCCTCGAAATACGATTTATGTCCTTTACTTTTTTGACTGAAATAAGTGTCTTATACATTCGTCTCGTAAATAACTATCAAATGTGCCAAGAGAACCCTTTTGAGAGAGATTCATTACGTTTGATTATTTTCTACAAATATCTGAAATGCACGTTGAGTGCCAAATAGGTCATAGGTTCATTTTCCATACGGGACAAATGAAAGCTTTTAGAAATACCTTACTATATGTCTTATGTTTTAGTGATTAGTCTGTCAAAGTTTTATATAGTGCATGTCTTAAAAGAAAGGAAATAATATTATTAAACTTTTGTTGTTTATAATGATTAATTTTCGTAGACAGTATTCAGAGTAATCATTTTCTTTTAATTTATTATTAGTTATAAATTAGATTTTCTTGTATTATTTGTATATATCATAACAACTACAGCAATTTCTATGTAAATTTGTAAGAATTGTAAATGGGACATTAGGTTGTCTAATATTTGTCCAGGATAAATTATCCTTGTCTTAGAACTAACCTTGTTAGATGTTTTAACAAAATCGTATATACAAAGATAACAAATCATTATATTATATTTGATTTTTCTTTATTTCATTCGTTCTTACGCGTGTTCGCAATTATTTTTATCCTAAACGGTCAATTTCTAGATTTGTTAAAAGGAGTAGGTAGGAGTAGGAGGAGGAGATAGAAATTGCTATATATTTTTGAAGTGAAACTTCTTTAGAATCGTTGTGATTTCAAACTCGATGAAACAAAAAAATAAGTCCATATTACCAGGCACTCAGAGACGGGGAAGAGTTAGCCTTAGTTAGATCTCGCCCACTGCGAGTCAGTGACATTTCTAACTCTGTCTAACTCGTAGGTGTGACCTTCGCGCCATCTCCCTCTCTCAACGAGCTTAGACGGGGTTATTTAGTATAAATATAAACGAGATTTAAAAATTAGTTTGCCAAAGAAGTTTTACTTCTGACATGTATACTTTGTAAATACGCACTTTTAATTTTTTTTATATTTTAATTCCAGTGGGTACCAGGTTCAGTATGGGGACCATTACCGACGGCGGCGACGGGCTCGACCCAGCAGGCAGACGACACGAGCTCCCTCGCAGAACAACTCGCAGCGCTATCTCTCCGCCGACCCCCGCGACCTCCGCCGCCAGCGTACATGTGCCACTTGTGCTTCAAGAAAGGACACTACATTGGAGACTGTCCACAGGTACATAATAATTGAAAACGAGAATAGATGAAGGTGATATGTCGCATTTTCGATTTTCCGCTGTTTTATACCTAGGGAGCGTTCAAGTATTACGTAACGCAAATTTTGAAGATTTTTGACCCCTCCTCCCCCCTATGTAACGCGCCGTAACGTTTTCCTGTACCCCCACCCCCAAAAGTTATGTAACATCCAACTGAAAATGTTTACCCAAATATCACAACTATTCTGCGCAAACTACCGAAAAGTCGCTAAATTACTTTTGTTATTTTTTTAATATAATTTAATAAGCATTTGCTTAAGTTTCAAATATATTGAATGGGCTCAAAGTCCTAATAAACATTTTCGTAAGATTAGTACTTTTTTTTAAATAAAAAAAAACAATGTTACGTAACGCGTTGTTCGAAGCCCCCTCCCGCCCTTGTAACGCATCGTAACGTTATACAAGACCTCCCCTCCCCCCAAATTTCGTTACGTAATACTTGAACACCCCCTAGACAATACGGCTTCGCCCGTGATTATTTTTTAATCGCTACCAAACTTCATTCGATCACTCGCTGAGTTGAAAATTCTCCAAATTTAATCCAGCTTTAATATACTTCTGAGCCGCGCGGCTACCTATTTCATATATTATGTGCGACGTACACTCCTTCTTCTCTCCTGTTATTGTAGTTTTAGTAGGGATCCTTATTTTTTCTTGCAATTAATATAGCCTATATTAATTAGTGATAATGTAGCATTCAAATAGTGAAAGAATTTTTTAAATTGGCCCAGTACTTTTTGAGCCAATTCGTTACAAACATACTTACATGCAAACCTTTCCTCTTTATAATTATAATTAGTGGTAGTGCCATGCTTGTTACCTTCGGGTAGCAACCGAATGGGCCGGCACGCCCCGTATAGTTCATTAGTACCACTCTCTCACAGAAGACCGGCGTGAAGTGGCAGCTATGCTGTCGCGTTTCGTCCGGTGAGTGAGAGTCCGGGAGGCCCACTCTCCTTCCCCCCTCCCTCTTCCCTTCATCCTCCGCCTGCGTTCCCCCCTCCCTCCCACTTCCCTCCCTCCTCCATCCCTCCCTTTCCTGAAAGGCCGGCAACGCATCTGCAAGCCTGGCTTGCAGATGTCCATGGGCGGAGGTGATCACTTCCCATCAGGTGAGCCTCCTGCCCGTTTGCCCCCTTTTTACCATAAAAAATAAATAAATAATAGTAGTATAGATATCGGTGTTATGGGTGTATAAACTTCAGAACAGCGATATTAATTACCAATACAGTTCATTTCACGCCACTAATTGTCAGCTATTTCACGCATGCACTAAATATATTACAGACGTTTTGAACTTAAATTGCTAGAAATTATAATTTTTCATATTATTTATTACCTTTATCCACTTATGTCTACAATTTTTATTCATGGTTTCAAGAACGCCGACAGAGGTCTAGGTTTGAAGGTAGAGTAAATTTTATTTGTTCGTAGTATAAGTATCTTCATTGTTCCATTTCAAAAATAGTCGATGAATTACTTTAGAAAGTTATAAAATAACTGAGAAATTACTCACTTACCATCATTTGTAAATAAATAAGTTATAAGATATGTTAACTTTGAGCAAACGTTTATCACGATTATGGTATGTTATGGTATTACCACCATCTAGGAGGTCAATGAAAAGATGGTGAGAATATTTGAAGGATTAAAGGAATTCCTTTATAATATATTCTATATAATAAAGGAAATTACAAGTAAACTTAACTATATGTACAAAGCTTAATTATTACTGTACAAGTCGTGTCCGCGTGGAATAGTGGCAAGAATGCTGGCCGCATTCCCCCGCTGAATGGCAATGCCGATTCTTTGGGCGAAAAATGAGTCAGCTCTCCTGTCACCAGTAGAGGCGATAAGACGAGGTGTTAAGTCTGTGCTTAGCACTTTGACTCCATGGCCCAAGGGTTTCTATTTATAATTATATATTAATAAAAATTAAATTAATAGGAATTGAATCTGCATCCTTTTGGAGAGTCAACAATGTAGGTAAACTAGGATGCCACTCCACTAGAAATCCTGTTTACGTAAAGTCATGTAATAATCAACTCATTTTAATACCTGATGAGCGCTTAGGATTAAGATGACTGAATTTGTAATAGAATTCCGAGTATTGGTAACATATATCGTAAATTATAATAAAAATCTGGCTCGTCGCCAGTGACTAAGCGGAAATAGCTTTCGCAAGAGCTTTTGTGATTTAAATGATAAGGAAAAATATATAATCATAATTATTCTATATTATGCATTTGTATGAAGCTACTTTATATACGACATTGGCCTACTTTTGTACATATTTTAAGTGAAACAAAATAATGTTATGTTTTTAAAGACCGATATTTTCTATTATAGCTATTTAATAATACTCTTCAAAGTATTCATCGAGTCAGAGAAAGATTTTACTCTGACCTAATGTCAATCTTCTCGATTGGGGAGATTCAGCCTGATGTGATCTCCGAAGTAAAGGAGTGTTATTGGGACAACCAATAATATTTAGCTTGAGCCGGGAATCAAACTCAAATCCAGATCTCGTCTGTCGTCTTTCATGATAATGACTATATTCTCTCTTTCCAAATTTTACTTATTGGTTTGTTTATATCATTATTTGCTTAGAATAATAACGCATGGAACGAGTTTCATACATAATTCCGCTCAATATTGAAGAATCATTAGAATGTATGTGTCCGTCTTACTACTACTTACTACTTAAAGCGCGTGTCACTTTTTCTTACTTTTATTATGAGACGCGTTATGACCAACAATTCACTGCACAACAATTCATTTTTAAATAAAATTGCGGGAACTTATTGTAAGAAGACTTTATCGAGACGGGAAACGTATTCGGCTTTAAGGCCGATTTAAAATGGCTTTAATTCACTTGGCCCCACTCACCTTCTATGCGTTACTATTTTAAGAATATTTCAATGTTGTTAACAAATAAAATAGGACAGCTTTAAAATTTTATTCTAGCTTTATGCAGTGTGTGTAATGTTTTTAAATTGCTACATGCTTCTGTACACAAAGAAATAAAATAAAAATATTGATATAATGGCGAAATCGACAAACAAAGCATGCGATTGACGTATAATTACTTTTGAAATAACCCATTTCTAAATACAAAGACGTGTCTATGATACAAGTATGATAACATTAGTACTTGAACTCAAACTTTGGTTTAAAAGGAAGCATTGATTTGCCTTTGACTATTCATATGAAAGACATATTATATATTACGTATGTATGTACCTAAAAGTGCTATTTAGGTCGTGAATTTAATAAACTAGTTACTTACATCTTATTAAAGAATTTAATTGTATGCGTAACATGTTATAGGTAATAAATAGACCCGTATATTGTGTATAATGTATACCTATCTTAGTAGAGTTATCCATTTGGTAAATTCTCTTCTAAGTAAAACATTAAAATTTATATTATTGTGTCTTATAAAGATATAAAATGCCTAGTGAATAAATACTGGTACAGCAGCGACAATTAACTTTTAAAAAAAATTATGTAGTAAGGACGCAAAAAATAAACTATTGATTCAACTGAAAAGGTGGAAAAAGTTTATGTAGTAGGTACGTAACATAATAGTATGCATTGTAATAAGCAGATCGGTGGAGTGCATTGTTGACTAAAAGCTAGGCTTTGTAGTGAGATGAATATCGTGTTATTTCGAGCGACCCTTCAGCCTGGATCCAGTGAAGGTTCACCTTGTAGCCTTAGTAAAGACAGCAGTAAAAATAATGTCACCCCGAGGTCTGTCTGTCTGTCTTGATCACTTGATCAGAAGGGACCTTTGTGTACTTTATTCGATTAACGATTTTTTAGAAGACAATACGGGCTTGGGAATGATGGCTAGGCTATTTCAACATATAGAATTATTGTTAATTTGCAATTTTAATTTAAAAAAGAGTGAGATTAAGATAAAAAAATAATAGTCCCGCTGAGTGTCTTTCGCCAGTTCTTCTCAGGTCAGAGGTTTTTTCTTTCCGAACTGGTGGTAGAAACATGACGTTTACTACGAAGTTTTAACAATTTTTATGCTGAATAAAATATTTTGATTTGATTTGATTTTATTTGAAGAAAATTAATTTTAAGGTCTTCTTAAACTTTTTTTTTTTATTTCAGGCACGGCCGAAGGGCGAAGGTTTAACACCGTATCAAGGCAAAAAACGGTGTTTCGGAGAGTATAAGTGCCCAAAGTGCAAGCGTAAGTGGATGAGCGGTAACTCTTGGGCTAACAACGGGCAGGAATGCATCAAGTGTCGCATCAACGTGTTCCCACACAAACAGGTAAAGTCAAAAATGAAATTCACTACAAAATGTGACTTTTTGCTTAAATCTTTTGAATTTTAAATGATATCAATAAATGTAGTTAAAATGATTGTTAAAATTTCGATAAATTTTTGATCAATACACAACGCAGTGTAATAATTTATTAACCAATACATTATACTTTCTTAAGTTTACGTCACGGGATAGACGTCGGGAACCAAAAATCAAAATCAATGCACGACAAAATCCGAAAAGATAGTTTCATTTATAACTAATACATTATTAGATTTACGCGAATATTAAAAATGTTAAATTTTAATAGTCTCTCCCATGACTATGATCGCTGTAAGGTATATAAGTCAAGCGAAATAAAAATCCGGCTAAGTCAAAAAGATATTTTCATTTATAAATTTCGAATTATTTTACAGAGACCGCTCGAAAAACCTGATGGGTTGGACGTTAGTGATCAATCAAAGATTCACCCGCAGCATCTGTGCCAGAAATGTCGCTCTCTCGGCTATTACTGCCGACGCGAATATTGAATCTATTTTTGTTATCTTTATTTTCCTATACATTTTAAATTCAGTATCTTTATACCAAAAATTGAGTCCAAAGATACTTAAATTTTGATAGATTATTATTATATTATATTATTATCTATCTGGTAAGGTTTACATTAATGTGAATCAAAGTATGTGCTTGCTACTAAGAATTTAGTTGTTTATAAGATTGTCTCTAAAAAGTTGCTTCGTATGTATTATTTTTATCTTTTATTTTCATTTTTTATTTTTAGAACAATTACGTTTATATTGTTGAATATAAAATGTATATTTCGAGAGTAACTCACAGATATCGTAGTTAATTTATAAGCTTACTTACTTATAGTATACTCCAAATGGCATTAAAGATACTTACTTATAAAATTTATATGTATATTAGACACTAAATGTTTATTTACTTAACATTATTAACATAAGTTTATAATCTTACGATATTTGAAACAAAGAGGTACTACAATATATATTTCAAAAATATTTGAAGAACTACCCATTGAGAGAAACAGCCAAACACTAATTAAAAAAAAACGATTGCAATATTAAAAAATACATACTATAATATATTATTCTCTTTTCAGAAGTCGGTTAAAATATTTTTTTATTAAATTTTGTTTGGTTTAACATTACTTATTATTAAATAGAAAAATTATTGTAGTATTTTGTTGTTAATATTTTTTGTATATGAGATTTTTACTAATATTTTTAGTACAGTAACCAAAGTTTTTGGATGGCAAATTGTTTTAGGTATATTTTAACAAATTTACTTTACATCAACAGCCTTTCTTTATAAATTGTGATGAATAAGCAGAACGAATTAAAGAAGGCATTCACACTATTATTACTATTGGAGCATTATCAAATTCGATACTTCAACCATTATACTTATTTGTTTCTAATACAGGTATTATAAGATACGACAAAATATAAAAATATCATACATTTAGGGTATAGAAGTTAACTTTAATCAAATTTACCAAACTAACTTAAACTATGAATCCAGTGAATTCTCATTGTGCCAAAAAATACTTTGTAAGATTTATTTAAGGAATTGAATGTCATAAGTATTGTTTTAATTATTTTAAATATATTTTTTATTTTTTTCATTCTACGACTATGCTTGTAAAATTGAAACTTTTTAAAAATTTTTTTAACGAATTTTAGCCATCATTTACGTATTCCTACATAATGCTAGTGATGACGTATTTTTTCAATTTTATCATTTTTAAAGTATTACTTCAATACAATATTTTTAAGAAAATAATATGCTGAATCAACGGTGCTTAGCGTAAGAAATGAGTAAATCGTTCTTTTGCCATTATTTAAAAAAAAATAATGTGACCGATTGTTATTTTTTTTATTTAATACTTTTAAGGGTTAGTACCCACATTTACTATCCTTTTAATGCCTTCAGAATACGAAAAAACTATTAAAATTGCAAAGCTTTAATTTTGTTAAGAAATAGTCCAGTTTGGTTTAATCCAAAAATATATTTCTTACATTTTATTACAATAAAATATAAAATCTCTTCGCTATTAATTGAGAAAAACCCGTAATATTTTTAAATGATTAATTTTAACAAAAGTTTATAACTGTAGTAGTTATATCTATTCTTGATTACTTATAATATTTTTTAAGACAAATTGATTATGCTATGTTTTGCCTATTATTGATGAACATATTATTGTAATCTGTTACTTACTTAGTTATATTGAATGTATGAGAATTATAAATTTTCAAATAAAAATTATTGAAAAAAAACCTGTTTTAAGTTTTTAATACTTTAATACATAAACAAATTACAAAGCCAATTAAATAACTTGTGACTTTTCACTTAAACAGCACAGATAATACAAGTGGTAAAATTAAATATATCTTACAATATAAAAAATTTGTCACCTTTAGTGAAGGAAACCGGGTAAAACTCGTATTCTGTGGGGTCTATCAAAGGCGTTTTCATACTGTTGTTGGAAGATATCGCTGTCTTCGCCCTTGATATATCCAAGGGATCGTTTTTCAACATTGTGATCCACTAAATTATAATCTTGCCCTTCTTGAATTCTGTCTAAACTTCTTCCAAATATGGCCAAAAAGTTTAGGATGAGAATAAAAACAGTTAATTTTCCGTTAAACTTCATTTTAAACGTTTCTTTCCGATGCAGTAAATATATAAGTCAATTGGGAAGCAACAGAATCTTTTATACCACCGTTGTTTGTAAATCTCGTTAGCGACATAATGTTAAGAACGCAAGTCGTACAGATTTATCTTCGACTTATCATCTTTAGTTTAGCACGTGATTATATGAAAATAATAATATGTTGTTGGGATTATTTAGAACTAACGTTCTAATTAGTTTTCTTCGCATTTCTTGCATTTGTAAGATTGCTTTAATTCTGATTTTTTTATTGACTCACCATGTTGTGTGTCGGTGTTATGACGCATGAAGTTATTTTAATTTAACAAAGGTTTATGCTATATTTAATACCTAGATATCGAATATAGCAAACTTAACATAACTAAGCACATAATATAAGCAAAGGACCACATAATAAAAAGTAGAGAATATAGATACATCTATTCTCCATTCTCTACAGAGAGTAAGAAAATGACATTATAAAAATGCAATTATTGGTTTTATAATTTTTACCCAATTACGTATGAAATTAATGTACAATTTGTATTTTGATTACATAAAAAGTGATTGATATAATAAAAATCCTATAAAATAAGTGAAATGACCAAATTATAGTACAAAAATCATTAGAATCAAATACTAGAAACACTTGTATGTTCTCGAACAATCGTATAAAAACACACTAACACACTAACATTTCACATAGCCAAAGCAGAAAAATTAAAAATAATAGTTTACTTATCTACTCAAATAAGTATGTAGTGTTATCAAAATGTTTAATTAGTTTCGCGAAATAGTATAAATACGGACAAAAGGTAAAATCGAAGTAATGAGGCGTTAAAGTACAAATAGGCTGGACCAAAATTTGAAAATATGTTTTTAAAATTGCGTAAGTATTATCAGAGTTATTTTTTTTATAAATAGACAGTCATTCCATTTGCGTAAATAGTGAGTTGAACTTTTTCCGATTTGTTGGACGTAAGTTAAAATAAATTAAACGATTTTAATAATTTCCTAATAAAATGAAAGCAGCTTAAGTTTCTCCTTATAACATTAGTTATCTGCGAGTCAAAGTCCGGTTAAAATCAGTCCATCTGTTTTAGAGATTAACCGGAACAAACAACAGATAGACAAAAATTTAAAAAATAGAAAAAATTAAAATTGTTTTTTTTATGTAAGTCTAAGTACCGTATATACTTTCAAATGCATTTATTAAAAAAACTCTTAATTTTAAAAACAGACACTTCAATTTTATTGATATATGTACTGATGTGCTTAAAGTCCTTATTCATAGATGGCGCGTTTCACTTTTTATTGTTGTTTACCACGGTTCTACTACGAAAATGCTATTGATCTGTAAATTATATTTAAATGAGCCATGAATTTGCTACTTCTATAATGAAGCTACACACTACTACGATTTAATGGATGGTGTTTTCAATTTTTAAAGAAAATCCTCTTACCACGCATGCGAATAGTCAGGAAAAACCCTCATATCCGTGACACTTTCATTAGGTTATCATAGTCACTGTTTATATTGCCTGATTAATACTATACTAGCGACTCAACCTAGTTCCGCTCGGCTTCGTCTCTAAATACGTTTTTGATATTTTATTGCAATAAGAAGTATCATATACGTTGGCTGGAGCAGCTATCATCATACCAAGTTATATCAAAATCTGTCCAGCAGTGTTCTCGTAATACGGTCACAAACACACAGAGAAAATTCTAATAACTATAGATAATAGTTTATTCCTAACTATTGGAATTCCCTCGCTTCGGTCGGGTTCATCCCTTAGGGTATATGCTATAATAGATGTAAGAATCTAGGTAGATAAAAAGAGATAAAATATTATTCACTCCTCTTTATAATAGAGATCATAAAATTCAAATTCATATCAGTCTAACCCTATACGATACTTTCGTCGGTCCAAACAGCTACAGAGTTTTCTTAGCAAGAAATATTCCACAAATACGTTTCAATAAAAAATCATTATTTCTTGTTGGTGAAGTACTAAAAGAAATATCAACAAAGACTAAGTGTTCTCACTTCTCAGTATCGATAATGATATTTGCTTACATTTTAAATTAGCCCCATATATGCTACAGCTACTATAAAGTTTGGCGTATATGTCAGTATGATATGCGGTTGTAGATATTTGTGTATTTTCTATAATATTTCATAATGAATTATCTTGAATTCTTTCACTTTAATGAATATTAATTGAATACGCTTAGGTGTAATAATGAAATACGACGATGCCAGCGGTCGCGGGCTCGAGTCCCGCTGGGGGCATTCATTTGTTAAACTCGGATGTTTGTACTCCAGTCATGGGCGTTTATATTTATAATATGTATGTATTTAAACTTATATATGTAGTATATCAACTATCTGGTATCCGAAATACAAGCTTCCTTCGTAGCTTACCGCGGAATTAGATGGCGCTGTGTTATAATGACCCAACATTTATATATAATACAAAAAATAATTAACGTGTTGGGACATTAACACACATCAGCATACTTTCATGGAAAGGGGCCATTCATTTATTACGTAAGACAATTTAGGGGGGGAGGGGGTCGACCATGTCTTATGTTTTCTTACAAGGGGGTGGGAGGGAGTCTCGATAGTTCTTACGTAAGATCAAAAAAATGCGCAAAGTTAAAATTATACTTTGAAAAAGGGCGGGCAACCGCGCGAAAGGTACTGTACCTTTAAAATTACAAATAAACATTTCAAAAAAATTTTACTTTGACAAATAAACATTAAAATAAACCAAAAGTGTATTTATTTTTTCTTTTAGACTCTTACGTAATAAATATTAAACAGGGGGAGGGGGTCGGCATATTCTTATTTTTTCTTATAATAGGGGGGGAGGGGGTCAAAAACTAGCGAAAACAGTCTTACGTAATAAATGAATGGCCCCAAAGCTACGATGTTTGTAAGTTAGGCAGAGACGCGTCATCTCATACGAAGAAATTAGACAGTTCTAATTGATCCTATTCTTCGGGCTATTTTAGTTTGCTAGAATAATTAATAGATGTCGTAGATTATCACAATTCGTTGAAAAAGTTGCTTTATAATATTATGTTTTGTTAATTTAACACAGCCTTATGACAAATGAATACATTTAATGTCTTTCTTACATTTAAATTCAGTGTATTACTATTAGGAGCCTTAAGAGATTATGAAAATCAGTCGTAATAATTAATTACCGCTGCAATGCATAATATTGTAACTACTTATTATAAATTTTATGCTTTAACTTCATTATTGTGTGAGAAATGGGTATGTATTGGAACTAATCAGATCCAATGTCATACGAAATTAAGGTATACTATACAATATACTTACATATAAAAAAACTTTATCTACATATAATATAAATTTATACATTAAAAATCTTTTGAAAAATTTTATTGAAATCGTAAGTATTCTCGATACAGAGGCCGAATCTATTATAAAGTTTTAAAATTTTTGTCTGTCTGTCTGTTTGTAATTAAATTGTAATTAACTTACGCCTGTACTTTAAATGTGATTATTTTTTTTGACAATCTTTTTCTGATTTTATTGCAATAAGTGGCCGCGACGTCTTAATATTGAGATTTTAACCAATGTGAATGTTGATGCTACACCCTTATAAATGTAAATATTTTCGCAAAAATGGATGAATACAATCGAAAAAAAACTAAGTCGCGGATAAATTATAATCTGGAATAACATAAGAAGCCTGAGTGATGCAAGTCATAAGTGAATTTATTAATTTGATACTTTGTTTTTAGTGACTTTAGTTACGATATTTACTTATATTCTTCGACTGACGGATTCCAAGGAACACTGCGGCTGTCCTCGAATGTACCGGCCTGTGTGTGGATCCGATGGCGTGACCTACAGCAATAAATACTGTATGAAGAGATGTAGTGAAACCCCTGGAGTTAAGATCGTTCAATACGGATCCTGTTGTAGCTTAGGAAAGAAATAATGAAGTTAATCGATTATGTTTCTTAAATTCAAGAGTTAAGTAGTTCATATTTTGCTTTGCAAGGTAAAGACTGTCGTATGTTACGAAAAACTATGAAGTATATTTTAATAATACAACAACAAAAATACTCAAAGAGATCAGATGATGATTTAACATGTTTTTTTTAGTTGGAAGATTGGGAGAGCCAACATCCATTAAATAGGGACGTAAGGCCTGTTCAGATAGACAAACAATGTTAAGATATGATTTTTTTCTATAATTTTCATATATTTTGGTAGCTCTCTGCTATATACATGTAAGACGATAAGAAGAATAATTATTGTTCTGTTGCTCAATATGTACTTAGTTTTTTTTTTTTTAATTTACTAGTAGGTATATTGGAATAAATTAGGTTCCATTTTGTGTGAAATTAAAGTACGGTTCACATATAAGGGAGTTTCTTTTATACATTTTTGCGTCTCGAAGAAAGACAATTTCACAATATTAATTAAGTACCCCAAATCTCAAAGCCGGGCGTGGTTATGGTTCTGCATTGCATCTTAGGTCAATCTATGGTCTGTGGAGTTTGGAGCGTCGTCACTGAATGCGTAAGCGATCCCGCGACGCCCCATTTAAACGGGGGAGGTTCCAGAATTTAATGGGTAATACTAGCCAGTATGCCGGTGAGTCCCACATGCCTAAATGCATTTCCCAACGTTAAAATTAAAAGATTTGGTAAACTATGTTGCGTGCAGCTGGTTTTGTCGCTTCGAATGATGTCTTGGAGCACCATGTGGTATCCCCACTAAACTTGACATAACCATGAACTTCTCAACCATTTTCAAACCCATAAAATTTGGTGGTGAGCGGCTTAGCGGATTGGTGGTAAGCCTTATCAATCTGATAAGGTGGTGAAAAAAAGTCTCCGATTTTATCTATATAAGGTGAATTCTGGATGGCGCGACTTAACAAATATACCCATTACATTTAGTAATTATCAAGTAACAAAGCGAATGACAACAGAAATGTAGATTAATCGAAAGTGATTTAAAATTTAAAATAGTTTAATTTTACTAGAACAATAACTAGTCAGGCAAAAAACTTGATGTAAGTACTTATATTGTCTACAGTACAGTTAATATATAAATTTACTACTCTAATCTAATATTAATCGTATAAAACACGTTCATAAGTGGAAGAAAAAGATGAAATTCCAATTGTTTGAAGTCTACTTTGCAACATGTATTCAAAAATAGTCTGTAAGTACAATCACAGTTTAATTTTAAAATTATTTTTTGGAACGAAGTTCTTATCGCGCGTTGTGAAAGGGGGCTAGACGGAAAAAAATTTTACGAAAAGTTGTCACGACACTTTTTGCTATAGTAAGAAAATAACCTAACACATTTTAGTTTTTTTTTTCAACAATGAAATGGGTGTCAATTTCGAGGTTTTTCGGGGTGCTGATTGCGAAAATGAGGTCTATTTTCAAATCCAAGATGGCGGACATCCGGTTTTTTTTCAATAATTACATGGGTGTCATTTTCGAGGGTTCTCGGGGTGCTGATTGCGAAAATGAGGTCTATTTTCAAATCCAAGATGGCGGATATCCGGTTTTTTTTCAATAATTACATGGGTGTCATTTTCGAGGGTTCTCGGGGTGCTGATTGCGAAAATGAGGTCCATTTTCAAATCCAAGATGGCGGACATCCGGTTTTTTTTCAATAATGACATGGGTGTCATTTTCGAGGTTTCTCGGGGTGCTGATTGCGAAAATAAGGTCCATTTTTAAATCCAAGATGACGGACATCCGGTTATTAAAAAATAATTATAATTCCTTCACTTATTTATCGAAAGGAACTTCGGTCCATCCGGGTGTCCTTTGACACCTCTCAAGTTTTTTTGTAATTTGCGCTTGTTTCTGGTTGTTCCCTCTAATCTCTAAATCGGTTGACAGATAGTTAATGTAAAATCTATTTCTTTAGTGGAATATTTTATTTTGTCCCAGTCTATACAATTTATTATGTATAATTTTATTTCAGTTATATTGGTTATTCTCCTTGTACTGGCAGTGGTACAAGCACAAAGGCGGTACTGTGGTTGTCCAGGGGGTGGGACTTGTGTGTGCCTGTGAAAGCGATGTTGCTTTACGGCAGCGTATTCTGTGTTTGAAGAACTAAACATGAAAAAAAATTAAAAAATGCCTTAAGATACTAGGCAATTGAAAATTTCTACACTTATGAATAAGAAAATAAACGCACTATTTTTCGGACTATTTATGTTTGCTCAAATAGATAATATAATAAAAGTCGTTGATGTGAAAATATTTAAGCTGTTTTATTTTATAAACTTGTTCAAACTACATGCATGGTAAATATTGTGAAACTCAACCTTCCTTTGATTAAAAAGAGCTTAAGTGATTTTAACAATAATAAACCAAGATCAGCAATTCATTAAAAAGAAATTAAAAGTAGCTTTTTATTTCAAACTTTTTAGAGAGCGTAGATATTATATACTACGTACATAAAGCACCGCCCCGGGTATTCGCCCGAATGACCCTATGTAAGATACGCCTCTGCTACAGCATAGTATAAAGAGAACAAAGTAGGGCATCTTCGGCCCAATCCGCGATATAATTACCTGTCATAGTTACCATAGTTGCCTGTCACAGGGTTGTCACTGTAGCTAAATTTTAATTCAGTGCTCAGAAATTGGCAAGGGCCGGGAAGTGTGTTATTAAAAAATATTTATTATTTATATACATTTAAGAATGTAAAACATTTTGTTTCTACATGTTTATGATTATTTTTATTAGGCCTGTAGTTACTTGCTTAACTGATATATCAGTAGAAAATAGTATTAAAAATGTTTGTTTGTTAGATTTATCTCGAAATGTATTTGTGTAAATAAATAAAATAAATCCTTTAATTTCTTGCGTTTACAAAAACATAAATATGCTATTAGTAACAATAAAAAAAATTAAAAGTATATTAATAAAATCATATCACATCCTGCCCATCCACGGGCACCGCCCCCTTGCTGCTGTGCCACACATAACGATTACTACGATTACAAATAATCGGAAAAAATCAATGTTAATATATAAATAAGGTGTAATATGTTATTTAATCAGGAAGACAACAAAATTAACATTATGTACAGTTTTACTTTCTTCTTATTATAATCATACAAATAAAACAACTAATCAGTTTAATTCCTTTTATTAACATGATTCGTCACAATAGATTTAGATTTGTCCGATGAGGAGTCTTCAGTTATATTAATTATTAACTCTTGTGTGCATAAATTATCAAATGCAATGTCACGGTCCAAATCAGACATGATGATTCTCTTAGTTCTCTCCACCACACTTGATTTTTACGATAGTAATATTTATTTTCATATTAATAAATATAAAAATAAATATTACGTTATATTTAAAAAATAAGAGATATCGATTATTACGTCCTTTTGACTATATATTGTCACTATAGCTTGTCAGTCGTCGAGCTGTCAAAAAACCATTAACAAAATGGACAAACTATAGCTATAAGTGATTTGTTTACCTTTTCTGTTCAGTAGGTAATCTGAACAAAGACAACTCTGGAATCGATGAAGAATTTAGACATCCAAACATACAGCAATAAGTTCTTCTACGAATATCACACATTTTTCATATAGTGAAAAACCGTGACGCGCGAAACATGTGCGGCGTCAGCCTTGACTGGCGCACTGATATACGGTTCGAGATATCGTTTGAGTGTGCGTGCGGCAACGTAAAGATACTATGACGCACACATACAAGCCGCGCGCGGTGCGTTTGTATGAAGATGCCTTACTTTGTCTATTCCTTATACTATGGCTACAGTGTCAAAATCGGACTAGTAGTTTTTGGACATAAACGTGTTTAATATGTAGGTAGCTAATATAAAATATATTTTTGCAGCGCCCTCTAGTGAGTTACTAACGTAACATATATTTAAGAACCCTCACTAATTAACCACATTCTGCATAAAAACTGGACCAGTAGTTTTGGTTTGGCATAAACAAATATTTACTTCAGCGCCCTCTGGTGAGTTGTCACCATAACACCTATCTAAGAACATGCACCAATCTAACTCGAACTCATAACTGAAAACTGTATCAAAATCGGATCAGTAGTTTTGGAGGAAAATGGCAACATGTATTTGCACAAACAAACAAACATCCTCTCACCCCAGGTGCATATATATATATACCTACTATCTCCGTTCCATCGTGGGTAAAAAAATTAAAAGCGCAAATAATTTGTAAATATGTACATGTACAACAAAGCCATATGATTGCTGATATTTCTCTTTATGCAAATTTGATTTATATCCACATAGTTTCATTTTTTAAATAATCCTACATCTTTTTGGAAACTTTTTTAAACTTTTGTAAAAACATAGCATAACAAATTTATACACGTGACGTCATGTATTGACATTAATTTGAACTAGTGTTTCTTTTTTCGTGATGAAACCTCATAGTTGTAGCACAGGTTGTAGATTAACGCCTAATTCCTGAAGCATAGGTCGAATCCTTATTCACATTGTGAAGTTTCACCAGAGGTCTCGCCCAACAAAGGTAGTCTAGATACCTATAATAAATATATACCTATAATATATATTTCTTTTCATTTTTACATGATTATTTCATGACAATAACTTAACAAGTTACCAATTCAACATAATAAGCATCAAAACTAAAGAATTCATTAGATTTTTTTATAGCTGTGTGTATTGTTACAACCCTTTTGTACGACTCACTGTTGAGCACAAGGTCCCTTCAATATGAGAGGAAAATATATTATAGTAGTAGGATAAGAAGCTGATAAAATGCGATTCGGTAGACTTCGCAGGTCCTTCGAAAACTTGCTTAGGTCTCTCAGACATACAGATTCCCTACGATGTTTTCCTTCTCTGTTACTTAAATGTAAATTCATCACATTATTGCACATAAAAAAGAACCTAAACGGTTCCTATAGGCGTAAATGTTCTGTTTTGTCAGTGAAAATCGATTGCAAATAACAATAATTGGAACTAATTACATTCGATGCCATGTAATCGATATATTACACATAAAAAGGTTAGTTATATTAGTATACCTAAGTATTCGCCGTAAATAGCAGTGAAAGATGCATTTAAAATTAAGTAAGTAAGAATTAAATTTTAATTAGTTTCGATAAAAAATAAACTTAAATGCTATCGATGATTAAATTAAATACATAAACTCAATATTCATTTAAAAAACTTTAACATAATACCATTGACTTATAATTCGATGGCTCCTACGTACATAGGCCTAAGTGAAAAAACTAAATTTTACAGGAAGAGAGTTTAAAGCTGCCAGAACTACATTTTGGGTCATATCTTTTTAACTACTAAACCGATTTTTATGTAATTTCACAGCAAGTGGTAACGAATGGTGTAGTTTATATGTATATAATTAATTTTTGTGTATTTCTTATATATTTTAAGAATTTGCATATTCGTCTTTTTACTTCGTTGGTTTCTTACGTTTTAGATTTTATAGTTCAACGTAAACAGGCTCAAGTGACTTTCAGCCTTTTTACAAGTATCAACCCTAACTAATGTTTTAATACAATATTGCTTTTATATTAAATATATATCAAATTCTAAAAATATTTCAAGCTATAAACATTAACGGTCAGTCTGAAAATTATATCTAACTTGGCGTGATTTCATTTTAAAGCTTGTACGTCTATATACAGCGTGCAAGTAACGTTAGGTCTTTTTACCGTCTAGCAATGTCAAAAATAAAATATTTAAGAAAAACCAATAGTTTTATGTGAATTTGGTAAATCTAGTATCACAATCATCAATGTTTTTAAAAAAATATGTGCCTATAATATATAACATTTATTTTTAATTTTAAAATATATAATTATTGTGATTATTATTTGGAACATGGTATTATTTAAACACATTATGTTTCAGTATTGACAAAATAGGGAATAGAGCTAAATTGGAAATAAAAATATTTTATGAAGTATGAACAGCTATTTTGATAATATCAGAATCAACAATCCAATGGAGTAACGGTAATGTCTCGTTTTTTAATCCTTGTAACTTCATCAAAGTCAAAAGCTGCAAAATTGTACAATTTAAATAATTTCATTAAGTAATTAAATAAGTTCAATCTCCTTGGAGACAATATAAGATTTAGGGCCGGTTATGATTTTGCATATCGTAACAAGCTCAAAAAATCTTGTTACGGCTAAGTGCAGCTCGTTTTTTATCTTCAGTCTTTAATGAACGAGCTTAATTTTTATTGCTTATAAGTATGTCGTATATTATGCTAATTTCATATCTCAAATCGGTTCAGGTAAATTTTTAAAAACATGGCATGTGTCACGTATAAGTCTTTTTTTCAAATTTGTTTTTAGCGATCTAAGTTCAATCTCATTGACAATGTCTCGATATTGTCGCATCGATCCACGCCTTGTTGGATACTTATTTGGATCAAAACATTCTTTATAAATATCGTATACAAGCATCTTAATGTGAACGATCCATCGAAATACACTTTGCTGGAATCCTTCCGACAGTAGTGACATTCTACTGGGACATAACTTCACATCCAGCACGCTCTCGATTATAGCGTCAATAGTAACTAGTACAGGATGATTTTTGTGATGACCTCTATGATTAGTGGATGCCAAAAAAATATTGTTTTACAAATTTGAGTTTTCTTCTCGTTATGTATTTCATATGCAGTGTTATTGTAGCTGTCTAGTACGGGTAAATAATAAATATAAGTAAATGAACATGCGATGAGAGTGGGAGTAACTGTTGTACGTTTGTTAATTTTCTGAATATATCTCGTTAAAATACCGTGGGGTATTGTGTGTAGTGCTTTAAATGGTAACCAATAGGCCAAAATTGTGTGATTGCGCCAAGTGATTTTGCATTAGTTTTTCAAGCGTTTACGTTTTATATTATCTCAGTCTTATTCTACCAATGTCCTTTCTTTTAATAAATTTTGGTTATGTTTTTTAAAGAAGGTGATAAAACGTCGCTTGATAAATACATGACTGGTTCAATAGCTGATGGAATGGATCGCTAGATACGATAGTATCCAGATTTTAATATAGATTACCATCAATAGGTTCGGTTAGCTCTGGTGACGGAATTGGTGTCATTTTCAATGGTCCTTGTTTGCTGTAAATGTGTAATTGCAATAATATCAAAAAATAAATTTTCGTGTGCATATTCCGCACCAGATGGAAGAAGACACACTTCAAAATATATAAAGATATGGGTCCTACATACCAGACCTCTCGTCACGTGTTACCGCTGTCTGAAAATGCCACTATGAACAAAAAAAAGTGCACATTATCTGATCTGAGAAACCCTCACAAAATAACCCAATTAAGACATGAAAGAAGTGTTTACAATGCAATCCATTAAAAAACTGTTCCCTTACAAAACGCCTATCTGCACTTACGCCATAGTAGGTTATTAAGTCAATAGTAATAATGAACTAATAAAAGAACTGTCATAATATACAAATCTATAGTTCTAGCCGTTATGATAAATAAAATTCTTAATTAGTTCTCATTAGGTACAAAAAATGACATGTCTTAAAATTAGGCGAACACGATTTACGAAAAACCGAATCACGTAAAAAGCCAGATGTGATATTTCGTCTTTATACAAGGTTTTGGGTAAACTAACATTTATAAGAAAGTAATTTTACAATAACTAAATAATTATTACTTCAGTAGTGTAATATATATAGAGATAATAAATACTCGACAAATAACAAGTATAAGGACTGAAGTGGTACCTCAGCCCAATCACGCGCGCCAGACGCCTTCACTCGGCGCAGTAAATGAACCAAACGTCCGATCGGGCTTTGTACACGGTCGATTAGTGTACATACGCCTATTTGGAAAAAAAATTATTTTTGATCTATTACAAAAAAAAATTTTTTTCCTTTTTGATGTCATAGAATAGGACACAAGGAACTCATTGCACTAATAATTGGAAAAAGGCTTAAGCGGCAGTTTCGCCCATGTACGTAGGAGCCATCGAATTGTACACCGTGTACATATATAAAACCTAGTAAACCCAGCCAAATTTCCCGACCTGACGGCCCAAGTCTGTGACTGTGTTACTAAGAAATTCTTATCAGAGAAACAAAAGAATTTCTTGATACGATCCGGGACTCCAATCCAGTACCTCCGGATCTGAGGCCGTACATGCTTAGCCACAAAACCGCTGAGAGATCCAAACATACCACTACGAGTATGTTATATCATATTCGATATTCAATGAACCTATGATGAGACGTTAACTGGCCAAGTACGGCCTGGCAGACTGCACATGTCTTTCTGTGTGATTTTCTCTAAAATGCAGGTTTCCTCACGACGTTTTACTATACCATAAAATAATAGTAACGTGAAAGTTATTAAAATTTTAAATTAAAATCTCCTTTCAGTGACTTTAGTTACGATTCTTTTGCTGGGACTGACTGCAGCAAAGAAGCCCTGTGGCTGTCCACGAATGCACCTACCAGTATGTGGAACCGATGGCGTCACATACAGCAATATATACTGTTTGGAAAGATGTAGTGAAACCCCTGGAGTAAAATTAGCTAAACACGGACCTTGTTGACATTTAAGAGGCCTATAAATTTATAAATTATAATTTCTTTCTTTTATTAGCTAAGTTCTCTAAGTCATGCAGGTTTCCTCACGATGTTTTACAACTTTGTAAGAATTTATTCTGTTACTTAAATGTAAATTCGTTACTTTTTTAGTGTAGTCGCCGTTTAGGTAGTTTTCGTTTGTGAAAATCGATTAGGTACAACATTAATTGCAATTATACTAGAAATTTTATGCTTTAAATTCACGTCACTTAACTACATACGTATGTATTGGATAACAATAATTTGGAACTAATCATTTTACATGCCATGTACACGATATATATAATACACATAAAAAGAAAAAGGTTAAAAAATATAACTCTATTAGTATACCTACCTACGTATTAGCGGCACACAACAGTGAAATATGTTCTTAAAATGTAAGTAGAATTATTACATTTTAATTTGTTTATATCAAAGTTCAAATTTAAATCAAAATTAAAAATACATTTAAAAATAATGAAAACTGCGTGCGTACAAAGTACACATGGTAAAAGTAAAACTTTTTTAGCAAACTAATTTTTAAATCTCGTTTATATTTATACTAACCACAGAGCAGATGAATTTTTTTTTTATGGTAAAAAGGGGGCAAACGGGCAGGAGGCTCACCTGATGGGAAGTGATCATCTCCGCCCATGGACATCTGCAAGCCAGGCTTGCAGATGCGTTGCCGGCCTTTCAGGAAAGGGAGGGATGGAGGAGGGAGGGAAGTGGGAGGGAGGGGGAACGAAGGCAGAGGATGAAGGGAAGAGGGAGGGGGGAAGGAGAGTGGGCCTCTCGGACTCTCACTCACCGGACGAAACGCGACAGCATAGCTGCCACTTCACGCCGGTCTTCTGTGAGAGAGTGGTACTAATGAACTATACGGGGCGTGCCGGCCCATTCGGTTGATACCCGAAGGTAACAAGCATGGCACTACCACTTATAGCATGGCAGATAATATAGTGTTTTTTAACTATTTCGTGATACTAACTAACCCCGTCTAAGCTCGTTGAGAGAGGGAGATGGCGTGACGGTCACACCCACGAGTTAGACAGAGTTAGAAATGTCACTGACTTGCTGTGGGCGAGACCCCCGATCTGCGTATCTTGACCGTCTGAGGGGTGGTGGCGCTCCTGAGTGCCTGGTACTTTCACTGGTACTCGTTTATATTTATCTAAACTAAAGCTTTAGATTTCCAAGATTTCTTAGAGGGAAGGAAAAAGGAAGATAGAAAAATAAATAAATAAAATTATAATTATTATATCATAATATTTTTGAAATTAAAATAATAAAAGTGTCGAAAGTTAATACAAATGCCCTTTCTCGCTCTCTCTCAATCGGTCTCAATCCCTCTCTTTTCTCAAAAACGTCTCACATCCATTTCATGTCGCAAAGAAGTTTTACTTCAATAAATAATATTTAATTAATGTATACAAATAAATGGTCAAAGAATTATTATTAAAGCACAGCAAAATCACCCGGCGGCAATTCTGTGACTGTTACTGAGAATTTTCTAACATAGAAACATAATAAATAAACTTGACACGACCCGGGATCGAAGTCAGGATCTGCGAATCTACAGCCATACATGCTAGCGTCAAAACCAACGAGGGATCCAATTATAATATCTATGTACTACCTATATTTGGCAGTGGTAACCCAGCGGTAACGCGCTTGCTTGAATAACCAAGTGATGCGGGTTCAAATCCGGGTCTCGCACCTCTGATATTGCCATGTGTGAATCATTTCTATCATGATTACCGATGATCGGTGAAGAAAACATCGTGAGGAAACCTGCATGTCTGAGAAAACCTAGCAAATTTTCGAAAGACATGTGAAGTCCGCCAACACGCACTATGCCAGTGAGGTGGACTATGGCCTGATCCCCCTAGTACTGAGGGAGGCCCGTGCCCAGCAGTGGGACGTTAAAAAAGGGTTGAAGACACACCCTTATTCAATACCACAATTAGTCGATGACGAGATGTATTCTGGCCAAGTGCGAGCTGGCAGATTAGCTGCACATATTTTTTTAATTTGCTACGTCCTTCCGGCATGCAGGTTTCCTCACAATGTTTACCTTCACCGTATATTTATAATAGGAGCATGGCATAAAAATTACAATCTCCTTTCAGTGACTTTAGTTACGATTCTTTTGATGGGACTGGCTGAAGCACAGGAGCCCTGTGCCTGTACACGACGAATGAATCTACCAGTATGCGGAACCGACGGCGTCACCTACGACGATATATACTGTTTGGAAAAATGTGGTGAAACCACTGGAGTCAAATTAGATAAATACGGAACTTGTTAAAATTAATACTATAAAACCTGTTTTTTTTGAACTGTTTTGTATTTTATATTTAGTATTTTGCTTCATTAAAATTACCAAGTTTGAGTAATATTGTGTATGTCTGTTTACTTTTTTCACGAGGCTTTTTCGTTGCGCAAAGGGCGGCCAACAGAAGCTTTAGTGAAAAAAATCATTTCATTAAAAGGCTGATCACATTAAAATTAAAAACCTTTAACACGAACATAGTTTATGTAGCGTACATGATGCATAAGGCTTGAAACTAGCGAATTTGCGTGTATTTTTAAATATACATATTTTATTTTTTGCAAATTTAATTTGGAACACTATTTATCTTTAAATTTTAATGTACGAGTATTTATTACAGTCATTTTTAATACAACAATTATGTTTATACCTAAAAATTCACTCAATTGTCACGATCCTCGGTAGTATAGTGGTAAGTATCCCCGCCTGTCACGCGGGAGACCGGGGTTCGATTCCCCGCCGGGGAGATTTTTTTTTATATTTCATATACAATATATTTTATTACGTACTATATTTCAATTGAAATTATATAAGGATTATTAATTTACTTTTCGTACAACTCCACAAGCAAATATGAATGTTACGTATTGTGTACCTAATACCTATATAGATATACATATGGTGGAAAAAATGGGCATATAAGCAAAGTGAAACGATACGTGAATTACATTGGCAAGCCCTTAAAATATCTGTCAAACAATGTACCGCCGTGTAAAACTATAGGCCTTAAAAAGACCTACAGAAAAGTCCGCAATAGAATATGTCTAAAGTCTACACGTACCTACGTCGCAATAGTTCTCAATAAATGTTTTGGTTTAACCTTATTCATCGATATTATTTTTCTTTTATCACATTGGTACTTCAACATTATTATTGTACTAGCGATCGTCCTCGCTTCGCTTGGGTTCGTCCGGTACCCCCTTTAAGATAATTTTTTTACAAACTTTGAATGTCTTACTTATTTATATCTAATCAAAAGCCTTAAAAATAAGTTTCAAGCTTCTAGCTTTAAAAATGACGTAATTTCCATACAAACTTTCATTCATTTTCATATTCATTTCATTCATCCCCTATTTTCAGCCCTTTTTTCGTCTTGAAAAAAGACTGTCTGTGTACCAAATTTCATTAAAATCGGTTCAGTAGTTTTTGCGTGAAAGTACGACAGATAGACAGAGTAACTTTCGCATTTATAATATTAGTAAGGAAGTAAAGATTATTTTACATCCAATTATTATCTGAAAAGTAACTCTATAGTACAATAAAAGAAATGTATTTAAATAATCTTTATTTTAAAAAGCTAGGTACATATACTTAATATATCTTTAGGATTCTTGTTTAAATTCATCAAAACACTTGTCAAAAGTGACACATTGGCCATGAGCATTCCTGTAAAGTCCTCTATTACAGTGACAACCGAGGCGACACCTGCGCGCGCGCACGCAGCCGTGAGGCTCGCAGCGAATTTCACACCCGTAACGACAGGAGTACTCTTCATTGATATTAGGACATTTTTCTAGAATAAATATTACATATTATAATATTATAAAGAGGAAAGGTTTGTATGTAAGTATGCTTGTAACGAATTGTCTCAAAAAGTACTGGACCGATTTTAAAAATTCTTTCACCATTTGAATGTAACATTATCACTGATTAATATAGGCTATTTTAATTGCAAGAAAAAATAAGGATCCCTACTAAAACTACAATAACAGGAGAGGACGAGGAGTGCACGCCGCACATAATAACATAATTTAAAAAGTGGTAGTGCCATGCTTGTTACCTTCGGGTAGCAACCAAATGGGCCGGCACGCCCCGTATAGTTCATTAGTACCACTCTCTCACAGAAGACCGGCGTGAAGTGGCAGCTATGCTGTCGCGTTTCGTCCGGTGAGTGAGAGTCCGGGAGGCCCACTCTCCTTCCCCCCTCCCTCTTCCCTTCATCCTCCGCCTTCGTTCCCCCCTCCCTCCCACTTCCCTCCCTCCTCCATCCCTCCCTTTCCTGAAAAGCCGGCAACGCATCTGCAAGTCTGGCTTGCAGATGTCCATGGGCGGAGGTGATCACTTCCCATCAGGTGAGCCTCCTGCCCGTTTGCCCCCTTTTTACCATAAAAAAAATAATAATAATAATATATGAAGTAGCCGCGCGGCTCAGGAGTATATTAAAGCTGGAGTAATTTTGGAGAATCTTCATCCCAGCGTGTGATCGAATGAAGTTAAGTAGCGATTAAAAAAATGAACGCGGGCGAAGCCGCGCGTATTGCTAGTATTACATATAGCCATGTTTCGCTGGTTCTTAATCTATTTGACGACTGTGTAGGACTCTACTTGCAAGCGGTTGCGGGTTCGAGTCCTACTTATTAATTTACTAGCGACTCGCCCTCACTTCGCTCGGGCTCTTCCCTAGATTTAGCACAGGCAAAGCCGCGGGATTCGCTAGTTGCATATGGATTGGGATGCATATAAACCTTCCTCTTGAATTAAAAAAAACCGCATCTAAATCCGTTGCATAGTTATAGGGATATAGGGACAGAGAAAGCGACTTTGTTTTATGTAGTGATGTGGTGATTAATTGACTAACTGCCAGTTTCTATAACTCTATCTACCGATAGACCGGTAGATACTTTTATACGATTTTGACAGGTTGTAACTTTTAATGTGTCAAAATAGTATGAAAGTAACTACCAGTCATCGGTAGATAGAGTTATAGAAACTGGCAGTAAATAAAAGTAATAGTTAATTATTGAAATACAGCACAAAACTAAATTGACAGACAACAGCAATATATTTGGGAAGACCCATATCTAATGTTGTCATTTCGCTGTCCATTAAGTAGGTACGGCCTACACAATGCTAATAACATATTTTTTATTAGCCTAGTCCGCGGTTTGATTTAAAAAAAAATGTTTTACTCTAGGTTTACTAAATTTTTGAATAGGCTAAGTAATATATAAAATCCCTTCAGTCGTTCCTGAAATTATAGCTATAATAATATATTTAGTTAAAAGATTTATAAAAGAGCTTTTCGAATTCATTTTATTCTTCATAATATGTAAGGCTAATCGTGTAAAATTTGTAATATCTTCCCTTACGTGGTAAGCAAAATGGTTCTTCAATACAATGTCCACTGTAATGCCTAAGTAAGGGTGGTCGGCATAGGCAGCCGCGAGTGCATGTTGTGTTTGGGCAAACGGGACGAGGTTCAGAACAGCTCCCTTCACACCATCCACACCATACAAACTCTTCGTCAGAGTGGCATTCGTCTATAGTTTGTTCGATACTACTAAATGTAATTTCAGCTGTAATATTAAATGTATGACGTCAAAAGTGAAATTTTTGGAAATTTTACATTATTTACTTATTTATTTATGTATCATGAAATACAAGGTAAAATTCGAATTAATTTACATTTAGCCTTTAGGTAGATACATATGTATGCTTTTAGCGGATACCATCAAAATTAGTACAATTACATTCGATAAAATAATTCGGTATTGAAGTTTCATATAGGTAAATAAATAAAATAATTGTGTCTGTTTATAATATCAAATAAAAGCTTTTTACGAAAGTCTAAATGCATATGAAATTATCAATTATGTATAGATATTCATATATACGTTACTTATAAGAAAACTCAGTTTTGTATAGTTTGTCTTTTTATTGAAATTCATTAATTCGCAAGTCATCTAATAAAGTTATAATTTAGTCGAATATCTGTACTTTAAATATATTGGAATATATTAATGGGATAGAAATTATTATCATTTTTTTTATCTGTAGGTTCGTCCGTCCGTCAATTTGTCTGTCTATCTTGTCGGGAAAACATCTCATCTCTGAGAAATATATACTAAACCAGAATGGTCAGACATACAATTTTATTATTCTACAACTTACCTTGAGGGCAATTTTGTAAGAAGACGCAACTACTATTGGGAGCCATAACATAACCGTCTTCACAGAAACATCCGGCAAGACACGCGGCTGTACATGTGGGGTTGGGATCGGAACATGTCTTAACACATTTACCACAAGAATTAAAAACTTGATGTTCTCCGCATGCAATATCAAGCAAGCTATTGGCTGAAATGTTAAAAAAATATATATCAATGTGTATTAAATATTATAATTATACATATCATAAAATAAAACAAAATCACTAATATTATAGCTAATATTATTAGTGATTTTGTTTAACATTCTCAATTTTCTTGTTAACGCCCTTCCGACCAATTCCGACTACATGCTAATCTCGTTGAAACTAGCCATCTACGCAGGACATACTATTATAGCTTACACGCAGACACAAGTGCACTTTCTTATCTCTATTCCCGGGGCTCTCATACTTCGAGAGGACTGAGGACAGTTGAGTTGTGTTTACCAGTGAGAGTTAAAGCGCAGGACCAACAGCTTTACGTGTTCTCCAAGGCATAAGGAACAACGCTAACTGGTTAACTCCGGGCTGTTAATGAGGCTTACTAAACTGAAAGACTCTATAACTAAACCAACCCGACCAAAAATCTGTATCGATGATTATGACTATTACAATAATATAATCCAAAAAAATATTTTATGTGCATATTTGACTAAATTTTATAAAATGTATAGATTTTTAATTTCTTTCAACTTACTTATTCTTCGAGTAGCAATATGAGAGATGAACAAAGAAATGAATACAAACGCTTTTCTATCCATAGTGTTGCAATGCTCAAAACTGACATCAGAACTAACATCAGAAATCAACAATAGTTCCTTGAAAGGACGCATTATGCACTATAGTGCGTCTATCTACTTGTGAAGAAACCAGATACCTATATGCCAACATACATATCCCTAGAAGTAATAAAAAACCTAAACTTAAACTTTTTCATCATAATATAAAGTATTTAAAAAACTATTTAAAGTATGCACTACGATATTCATCACAGATACATTGGCAAAGTGGCATTGAATTGATCGTCAATAGGTATAAGAGTTCATTAAAAAGGATCAATATATTATTTTAAACTAGCGACTCGCCCTCGCTTCGCTCGGGCTCTTCCCTAGATTTAGCACAGGTAAAGCCGCGGGATCTGCTAGTTATGCATATAAACCTTCCTCTTGAATCACTCTATCTATTAAAAAAAACCGCATCAAAATCCGTTGCGTAGTTTTAAAGATTTAAGCGCACATAGGGATATAGGGACAGAAAAGGCGACTTTGTTTTATACTATGTAGTGATACATAAGTCATAAGATTGAATTAAAAAAAATGGTAAGAAAAAAAAAGGTGTACGCATTAGTTGCATAATAACATTCATTCGAAGAAAACACTTTATCGCCTTTAGGAATTACTATTATGAAAGATGCTATAACTTCTTTATACCTTCCTACTTGTTCAGTTTTAATCCAGTGAAAATAAACTACGTTTTTAACAAAAAATCAATATGCATACGCGTGCATGCGCAGCGAAGCAGTCGATGTTGTGTTATGTCCGTCAAAATGTCTGTGAATACTGTTAAATGTGTAAACTGTAATGTGGTTATTTCGGAGGTATTGGCGTTTATACGCAATAAACATGATGTAATGGACAATGAGAGTCTAATTCGGATCTGTGAGTCTGCTTTTTCTGAAGAGGAGATTGACAAGGCGAAGAAGTTGTTATTTACATCCGTTAAGACAAAACAAAAATGTGTGTCTAGACGGAAACAAAAGAAGCAGAAGGATCTGGACGATATTATTACCGTATTTAAAACAGTCGATCCTGAGCAGATACCAGTGTTTGTGGCTTATGATCTACACAAATTACCGCCCATTTGTTTCGACCATGTAGATGTCACAAAGTTATTGAAAGATTTGTTAATTTTACAAGCTGAAGTTAAGCAGATCAAAAGCAACTATGTTACTACAGATTTATTAGAGGACATAAAACAAAATTTTCAAACATCAAGGCAGACGTTATCGTTTTTAAATGACGATAATATTAATATGCGAAGAGGAGGGTATTTCAGAGACAGCGGACCGATCGGCCTACCGCACGTTACGTCGGAGTTAACAGCTGATACGGACGTCACAGTGCCTGCTAAGGGCAATGACTCGGCCGCAGTTATGAGTGCTCACACTAATGATGACAACATGCCGGCGTATAGTTCACTCTTTCGCTCTCAAGTGAATAAAAACAATAATAATACCGTTGTTCCTTCTGCATCGCATGTCGACGCTCCAATACTAAAGAAAGATGTTTTTATCGAAAACAGACATAATGATGGTTGGACTTTAGTCCAGCGACGTAAGTCGCAAAATCGTTTTACTGGAAAAACAGGAAAGGCAGTGGCGTCTCCCTCAGGAAAGTTTAAAGCGGCGGAGACGAAGATTCCATTGTTAATATCAAATGTAAATAAGGAAACTACTGAACACGATATCTGTGAATATATTAAGAGTAAAACACAGGAACCTGTACACCTGGAAAGGATTATTATGAAAAGAGAAAAGCCTTACAATGCTTTTAAGCTATTTGTGTCTAAAAATAAGTTGCCTATTTATCTTAATGACAACTTATGGCCAGAAGGAATTACGTTTCGACGTTTTATTTTCTTTAAGAAAAAACTGGAAAGAGGTAACACTCAGATTATGAATGATATTTCACCGTCATAATGGATAAGCTGGACAAAAGAAAAGTTATTCTATCGACTTTTAACTGTAAGTCGATTATAAGATCTACGGAGTGTGTACGGAGACTATGCAAAACATCTGACCTCATCGCCTTACAGGAAACTTGGCTCTGGCCTCATGAATTACCATATCTGGGAAGCCTGGATGACAACTTTGCATACACGGGCAAGTCATCCATGGACACGACGGTGGGAGTCGTCAAGGGGAGGCCTCATGGTGGAGTGGCCTGGTTGTGGAGAAAAGGAGCTTTCCAGTCTGTGTCTTTAGTGTCGTGTAATAGTGACCGCCTAGTTGCAATAAAAATTATGCATGAGAACCGTACATTATTGTTGTTTTCCGTGTATATGCCATTTGATAATAACCAGAGTGATAATTTGATAGAATTCAGTGATTGTCTCAGTGAAATTTCCGCAGTAATTGACAGTGAGAACGTGGATTCGGTTGTCATGGTGGGTGATTTCAACGCACATCCTGGTGAAAGATTTTCGAGGGAACTGCTGAGTACATGTGCCGAGCAATCATGGTATTGTATAGACTCGGAACTTTTACCTTCTAACACGCACACTTTCGTTTGTCAGGCTAGTGGGTCTCAGCGGTGGTTAGATCACTGTATAGTAACAAGCGCAGCGAGAAACCTATTTATAAAAGCATCTGTTTTATACGGAGTTTACGCATCTGATCACTATCCTGTTACTTTTGAGTGTGACATTACTATTGTGAACCCTAAAGTATTTACTACTTATTTTATGTGTGATAAGATTAAATGGGGTGAAAGAGACAACATACAAATAAATAAATATCGAGAATTTTGTAATTCAAAATTAAAATTAATTGACTTTCCCCCTGAATGTAAACAATGTTCTTTTAAAGTATGTAAAAACCCTAGTCATCATAAATTAATAGATGATATGTATAACAATATAGTGTGTATACTGAGGGAGGGTTCATGTTGTACGTATGTAGGAAATCATAAAGTAGGAAAACGTAAACGTGTGGTAGGCTGGAACAGACATGTGGGGATAGCTCACAGGGAGGCTCGATTATGTTACCAAGAATGGCTTCTATACGGTAAACCTACAAAAGGAAATGTTTATAACAAAATGTGTGACTCTAGGAAAATATTTAAGGCTAAATTAAAATATTGTTTAAATAATGAACAACAGATAAAAATGGACATGCTAGCACAAAGTCATGCAGCTAAACAGTTTAGTAAGTTCTGGAAATCTACCAGTAAACTTAATGTAAAATCGAGCTTACCTGTGAGTGTTGGGGGTTTCAGTGAGCCTAAAGATATTGCCAACCTATTTCAGCGGCATTTTAAAGTCGAGTCACCTTTGCCAAGCGTGCAGGGGGTGCTCAGCGTTGAGTCCGGAGCTAAGAAGGTTTCTAACATGTTCACGGCGGAGAAAGTTGCCTCTGTTATTAATACCATGGTGAGAGGAAAGTCTCCAGGGCACGATGGTCTCAGCGTTGAGCACCTTAGGTGCGCTGGCCCGCATTTGCCACGGGTCCTCGCTTTATTTTTTAATTTGTGTCTTGATCACGGATACCTACCACAGGATTTGATGCATACTGTGGTTGTACCTATTGTCAAAAACAAGACTGGGGATGCCTCTGACATGTCCAATTATAGACCCATATCTTTGGCTACTGTTGTTGCTAAGGTGCTGGACAGTTTGCTTGACAAACAGATGGCTAAACATTTTGAGCCCCATGACGCTCAGTTTGGGTTCAGGCCCGGACTGTCCACGGAAAGTGCCATACTGTGTCTCAAGCGAACTGTACAGTACTACACAGCTAGAAAAACGCCGGTCTTTGCATGTTTTTTGGACCTGTCAAAGGCATTTGACCTTGTATCGTATGATGTGCTGTGGAATAAATTGTCTAATGATACCACGTTGCCACCTGAAATAATATCTGTCTTTGCATACTGGTATCAAAACCAAACAAACTGTGTGAGGTGGGGTGATGCATACTCGGACATGTACAGGTTGGAGTGCGGGGTGCGGCAGGGGGGGTTGAGCTCGCCCCGGCTCTTCAATCTCTATATGAACCGGCTGATCGGTGAGCTCAGTAGCACCAATGTCGGATGTCATGTTGATGGAGTTTGTATGAACAATATCAGCTACGCGGATGACATGGTGCTGCTGAGCCCATCCATTGGCGCTCTTCGGGATCTATTGGCAGTATGTGAATCCTATGCGGTGGCTCACGGGCTCAGGTATAATGCTGTGAAAAGTGAGCTTATGGTTTTTAAGTCTGGTTCTAAGACCTACTCGGAGATACCGGTAGTCTCGCTCTGTGGCACACCGCTGTGTCGAGTAAATAAGTTCAAATACCTGGGTCACTGGGTTACCGACAATTTAAAGGACGACTGTGATATTGAGAGGGAACGTAGGTCGCTGTCTGTCCGATGCAACATGTTAGCTCGGAGATTTGCAAGGTGTACAAAGCCAGTCAAATTAACGCTTTTTAAAGCATACTGTCAGTCATTTTACACCTGCAGTCTTTGGGCTGACTACACGCAGCGGGCATACAGCGATCTACGCGTCCAGTACAACAACGCATTCAGGGTTCTGATGGGGCTGCCGCGGCAGTGCAGTGCCTCAGGCATGTTTGCGGAGGCGTATACGGATGACTTTTACGCCATTATGAGAAAACGGTGCGCCTCCATGTTAGCCCGCCTCCGCGGCTCCTCCAGCGGAATGCTGAATGTGTTCGTTGACCGGTGGGACTCGCCACTCATGTATCGGTGGGTGCAGATCCATCAAAAACCAAATTGTGTTACAATGTGTCGTACTAACATTAGTTTCTAAGTTTTCATGTATCTTTTACGAACAATTTAATGAGCGTGTTGTACTAACATTAGTTTCTAAGTTTTCATGTATTACTAACAATTTAATGGATGCAAATCTGAAATAAATAAATAAATAAAAAATAAATATATAATGTACATGCATAAGGATGCATTTACATATAGTTTTGATAGAGGCTCAGCTAGAAATAAAAAAGTTCTAACAACTAAACCCTGACGAAAACCTTTCCTGTGTGAATAAGGTGCCGCAAAATCAATAAAGCACACAACTATGATGTCTGGTCTACCAACAGTAGGGTAAGCACTGTCTGTAACAAGTATATAACCCCCTGAGACGTCTAATACCTTAGTCTCTCCCGTGACCATGATTGCTGTAAAGCATTCGAAACGTCGGGAACCAAAAATCATAATAAATCCGCGACAAAATCCGAAAAGATAGTTTCATTTATAATTGGCTTGGCATCATTTTTATATTTTGAGGAGAGTATGTTTATTACTTAACAACCGAACAAAGAGTATATTTATGGGTGTCCTATTTTTTGTTATCTTTTGAATTATTCCAATGATATTTATAAAAAATAAAAAAAGTTGTTTTCAATTTTGTATTATAAATGCTCTATAAAATAAACCTGTAATAGATACCAAATAATTATATAGCACATACTAGTTAGTTAATTATGCAAATAACTATTATCAATGCTATTAAATATTTGAATAAAAATGCCTGTCTTTTTGTTTACTTATTTGAATTTTAAAAGTTGATAATGTTTTATAATTTTGTTATCTACGAGTATAAGACGTTGCTCATATTAGGTACTTTTATTTTACCATCGTAATTAGTTTAATGTTATATAGAATAATACCTACTAGAAAATAATAATTGTGTTCTTTGGGTCAAAAAAGGTAGTTTGTTGGGTTATGACTGGTGTCTAACCATTGAGCAACCCATCTTTAGTTTCGGTGCGGCCGAAAGTTTCGACCACTTTTTGTCCGAAACCGAAACCAAACCTTCGATTGGTCACTAACAAATAAATACACTTTCATATTTTATTTATATTTACAATATAAAGTATTTCTAAACATCAATTGCGTTATTTCTATGTTCAATAATAATAATTTATATTCACATTTTACAGTTACAATATAAAATCTAGTATGCGGTAACTATTACAATGCTTATTATTATGTATTTATGAAAATGTATTATAAAATAACATTTAAAAACAGTTTCAAAAACAGCGTCTACTTATTCTTGTGGTAATACTAATTGGGTATCGTAGCACTATGGAGAATAAAATGATATTAACTTTATTGTGCTTACTTTTTGCATCTGCAATAATACAGTCACAAATACGTAAGTTAAAATTAATCTATAGGTACCTACCTATATAACAATTAAATTCTAATATGAACATTAAAAATTATTTCTCCATCAACCTTACAAAATAAAATTAGTATAGACTATTTAAAAAAATGTTTTTTTTTTAATATTATTTATTCTCAATTAATTGTGTTTATGTATATATTTTTATTCCTCTATATATTTTTATTACAGATTCTTGTTCCAAAAACGAAACCATCAACATCTGCCCGTCTTGTGAACGAACGTGCGCTACACCAACTCGCAAATGCTATTTACCATGCTCATATGGTTGCGTTTGTAAATTTGGCTATGTGAGAACAGATAATCGAACCTGTATTTTACGTGAAGAATATTGTAATAATAACTCGACTAAGTCGTAGGCAGTCTGTAATTTGTATTATTTCTTGTGAAGAAGGTGGAGGAAGGTGGAATAAATAAAATATTTTAATGAATTCGTGTTTTTTATCAGTATTTGACTTGTTAAAAGGGAAGATATTAGATTAGTAATATTTTCTACCTTATTACCTTTTTTTATGTCTCCTTTACATTAGCAGCCCATGATGCTAAATGTAATGTCGTGGAAACCTATAAGATATTGTATAGATTAGATAATTCGAAGAATAAATGGTCCTATAATGTTTTCACTCTTCTACTTTACTATTTTTCTACTTTAATTCTCTAATTCTTTTGTAATTTGGTATCATGACGATTAGCAAAATGTAAATTAATCCCCCTTATCTTAATATGCCACAATCGAGTATTTCAGATGATCATTTTTTTACCAATCTGAACTGTTCTCCTGAGCGTACCCACCAATATTGAGGACTGATACTTCATACTAGTTAGAGGTACTTGTAGATATGTGTCCTAGTTCCTACCTAATATTAAAAATTCCAAATTTCCCTCTTGGACTCCCCTACTACAATAATAAGTAGGTTTCGTTATAATATTTTGAAGTCAGATTGAATATTTGGTCGTGTGTGGTCTTGCAAAGTCGTAAGTAATTATGAATAGGTAGTTAAGAATGCAATAGAAAAACTGCAATAAATAATATGTAATATAACGTAATAAGAAGTAAATTTAACTAAGTACCTTCTCTACCACTTTAAAATCGGTTAAAACTATTTTAATGATTACTTAGAACAGTGGTAGCCCAGTGGTAAAGCGCTTGCTTACATAACCGAGAGATGCGGGTTCAAACCTGACAATTTCATGTGCAAATCATGTCAAACTTGATTACCACTTCCATATTAAATAGTATTAATTTATTTTCACATTTACGGTTAAAATAAAATAAAAATCTAATATATGCGGTTACCTTTACAATACTTTATTATTACTAGATATTTATGCAAATGTATTACAGAGAAACATTTAAATACAGTTTTAAAAATAGTTTCAACTTATTCTTGTGATAATACTATTTGAATATAGACGCACAATGGAGAATAAAATTATATTGACTTTATTGTGCCTCCTTGTTGCATCTGCAGTAATACAATCACAAATACGTAAGTTAGAATTTATACCTTACTTAATTTATATTTACTTTATATCTAACGCGAGCGAAGACGCGGGTTCTGCTAGTGTATTATACATACAAACCTTCCTCTTGAATCACTCTATCTATTAAAAAAACGCATCAAAATCCGTTGCGTAGGTTTAAAGATCTAAGCATAACAGGGTAAGACAGACATCAGGAAGACTTTGTTTTTAAATACTATGTAGAGATAATAAAACCAGATTTTGACCATGGTTTTTTATTTAATTAATGTTACTGTTAATTTAGTTAACTTAAAGTTAAGTATTAAGACCACATTACCTCACACGCATTTTTTTTTCTTTTCTCTCGTCAAATCATCAAAGCTGCAAAGTTGCAAACTATTTCGTCCTCCAGAGGTGCAGCACCTTAGCGTACTTCACTTGAACGTACACATAATGGCTTAAAATTTTAAATCGAACAAAAAATCCTGTGGATTTAATATTGCATTTTTTTTGTATACAACTCGTAATTATTTATACTAAACGGGCGTATCATTTAAATCGGTCAGTATGGGGAAGTCTGAAACTATAAGACATACAAAAATTTATTCTTAGTTACCGTGTCACTATTTTTTTTAAACTACGATTTTTATATATATTATATATATGAATATTTGTCGTAAATTATTTGTGTTTGGACTATAATATATTTTTTATTGCAGAATCTTGTTCCCGCAACGAAACTTTAAGCATATGCTCGTACTGCGAAGGAATGTGCGATCAACCATATCTGAAGTGCTCTTCGTCGTGCAAATTTGGTTGTATTTGTAGACTGGGTTATGTAAGAACAGCTAATCAAACCTGTGTTTTACGTAATGATTATTGTAGTAACAGTACTTCCACTGGGCCTGGAATCTGATGCTGTAATTTCTATTATTTCTTGAGGTGAAGGTGGAATAAATAAAATATTTATAATGTATTTGTGTTTTTTTAACCGAAAATGTAATTCTACAATTATTGACGACACGTTTGGCTCAGTTTGTGGTGACCCTACTTGTTGCGTCAGCGGTCGCGGGATCGAGTCCCGCTGGGGTCATACATTTGTTGAGGACGAATGTTTGTGCTTCAGTCATTGTTAGGTGTTTATGTATTTTATAGTATGTATTTATTAAAAAGTTATATAAAAGTATATCAACTATCTGGTATCCGTAACACAAGCCTCGTAGCTATATATAATAATGTCCCAACATATTTTGAATTTGAGATTAATTCCGGATCGTGTGTGATGTTGCAAAGTCCTAAGTAAATATGAATAGTAATTGAGAATACTGCAATAAATATTATGTATATTTATTTATTTATTTATTTATTTATGGTATATGGTACTTAGTCCAGTTGTGAAGCGCTCGCTTGGTCAACCGAGTGAAGCTTACTACGGAACTAGATGGCGCTGTAGTAATAATGCCTTTCTAGTATTCTATCTCTATATACCTAATGGTATTTAGATAATAGGTTGAGTGTTCCCTATCCAACAGTAAAGTAAATACTGGCAGAAATGCGTAAGAGAGATGAAACGAGCGTTCGACCAGTAGTTGTCTCGGTTTAGTATTTTAAGTCCACGTCAGGTAGCGCGCTTTTATTACTATCTAGCTATTCTCGGAATTTTAATTCGATTCCAGATTTGACAATTTCAGTGTTGCAACGCTATGACAAGTACTAAATAGTGACGTTGCGAAATTAATCGATACCGATACGGAATATTTCCGGATCGATTCCTCTCGTTTATAATAGTATATCTAAACAACTACTACTTTAATAGAAACTAAGTATATCAGGAAATTAAATATTTCTTAACGGATAATTTAGTTATGACGATAAATTTTATTAAGGACCTGAGAGTTTTCTTTAATAATTGTGCGTGAAATAAATAAAAAAATGTGATCATGAAGGAACATGAGAAATAAAACAAATAGATGTATTATGGTAATATTTTATTTTATAAATCGTCGCCGTCATCGCTATCGCTGTCACTTTCTGTAACATTTATTATAAATGTGTCCGTGAAATTGTCAATGTAAATTCATCAATTTTATCTTTGAAACTTCGCTTTGGTCCAGTTTTCTTAGGAGGAGTTCGTGGCGCGCCTTTATTTACTTCCTTCAAAACGTTACAAACAGAGCGTGAGGTTATTCCCAATATGTCAGCAACTTTGCTCATACATTCATTTTCTTCCACAACTTCAAAGGCCTCTAATTGCGCAGAAGTTTCATTTTTCACGTACTTGTAGTTGTAGGCGTTGCGGATCATTACTTTTTCAGTAACAGTGAAAGCTTTTCGTGGACGTTTTATTCTTGGGGGCAAGAAAACATCCACGTCTTTTTGTGATGTACTTGGCAGTTGGCTGAGGATCCATTTTGATGAAAAACCAAAACAAATAGATTCACTCAAAGTTCACAAAAAGCTATAAACGTAACAACAAACACAACGTAACAAAACTTTAACAAAAACCCAACAAAATAACAAAATATCGATTAGCAATGAAACAAGATATTGGTGCAGTCAGACTGGGAGAATGAAGCCGAATGACAAGAATCAAGATAAACAAAATGGCGAAAGCTGCACGAGCGCGCACGGGTTGCCAATACAGAAAACTATCTAGGCTCTTTTATTTTAAGTTTTGTTTTTAATATAAAAACAAAAATATTAACTTTTTATAAAATAAAGCAGTGGTTAGTGGTAACTAATTAATAAATAATTATGTATTTATTTAAATAAAAATCAATAATTTAGTTTTTAATTGGCACACCAATATTATGATTACATGTTTATGTTTATAAATCGCGATTTTTTATCGATTTTTGTGTTCATCACTACACTATTATATGTGGTATCATTATTTTAACATATTTCATTATTTTTCAGACAATCTATAGATCAACCAATTGCGAGTAGGGAATGCAATCTCGTTCTCGCGAGATCTCGGCCTTTTTTAACGAGATTGATCTCGAACGAAAAAACGACGAGATCTCGCGAGATTAAAGAGATTGTGCTCGAGTATAAAAACGTCCTATTTTATTTAATTGAAAATAATATCTCAGTTTAATAGTCAATGTTTTGTTTGTTATTAAGGGACTGTTTTATTACAAAAAAATTTTTGTTTTTTGATATTAAAATAGAAGACTAGTTGTTTTTTTCATTTGTTATTTGATAGATACGTACGTCAAAGTTTACTACTTAGAAGTTTACTAAAAAAATATAGACAGATACGTCAAACAATGTTTGTTGCATAAAAGTCTATTGAAAAAATAAATGTTATCTTATAATACTCACAATTTCTTTTATTTCTTTCCTAATCAATTTAAATTTTGTGATAATTTGCAAAAAAAACACACAAAACTGCCAATCTCGCGAGATCTCGAAATTGGCGAGATCTCGCGAGATTGAATTCATAAACTCGCGGGATCTCGCTTGAGCCCTAATCGAGAGCGAGATTTGCATTCCCTAATTGCGAGTGATCGAATAAAAATTAGTAGTGATTAAAAAAATGAACGCGGGCGAAGCCGCGGGTATTGCTAGTATTTGAATAAATGCCTGTTTTTTTTGATTACTTATTTGAATTTTAAAAATTGATAATGTTTTATAATTTTGTTATCTACGAGTATAAGACGTTGCTCATATTAGGTACTTTTATTTTACTACCGTATTAATTTAATATTATATGTATGTACTCGAAAATATTAATTTTGTTCAAATTTTGGTCACAAATTAAAGGTAGTTTGCCCAAATTTCCCTCTTGGACTCCCCTACTACAATAATAAGTAGGTTTCGTTATAATATTTTGAAGTCAGATTGAATATTTGGTCGTGTGTGGTCTTGCAAAGTCGTTAGTAATTATGAATAATAGTTAAGAATGCTACAGAAAAACTGCAATAAATAATATGTAATATAACGTAATAAGAAGTAAACTGAACTAAGTACCTTCTCTACCACTTTAAAATCGGTTAAAACTATTTTAATGATTAGGTACTTACAACAGTGGTAGCCCAGTGGTAAAGCGCTTGCTTAAGTAACCGAGAGATGCGGGTTCAAACCTGACAATTTCATGTGCAAATCATGTCAAACTTGATTACCACTTGCCATCCATATTAAATAGTACCTATTAATTTATTTTCACATTTACGGTTAAAATAAAAAAACTAATATGCGGTTACCTTTACATATATCTTATGCAAATGTATTACAAAGAAACATTTAAATAAAGTTTTAAGCATAGCTTCAACTTATTCTTGTGATAATAGTATTTGAATATAGACGCACAATGGAGAATAAAATTATATTGACTTTATTGTGCCTCCTCGTTACATCTGCAGTAATACAATCACAAATACGTAAGGCATACCTAGAACAGAACGATCTCCTCAGTGATCGACAATATGGGTTTCGCCGGAATCGGTCGACTGGGGACCTTCTAGTGTATGCCAACCACACCATTGGCGAAGCTCTTGAGCGAAGTGGGGAGGCGATCGCAGTCTCCCTCGATGTCTCAAAGGCCTTTGACAGGGTTTGGCACGCTAGCCTTATAAGCAAGCTTTCAGCCTATGGCATATCTCCTGGCCTGATCGGCTGGATAAAAGACTTCCTGAGCGACCGATCACTCAGAGTTGTGGTTGAAGGCTGTTCATCAGAACCCTTAAAAACCAACTCTGGAGTTCCTCAGGGATCTGTTCTCTCTGCAACCTTGTTCCTGCTGCATATTAACGATCTGCTTATACCCGGTATCTATGGGTACGCAGACGACAGCACTGTTGTAGAGAGATACCTGCCAAATCCTCGAGCCAGTAGAGATCAAATTCAGTCCGAAAGAGAGGCCATGGTAGAGCGTTTGAATCTCACACTCAAGGCAGTCTCCACTTGGGGCGATGCCAATCTTGTGAGTTTCAACGCCACCAAAACACAGGCGTGTCTGTTCACCACAAAAAGGAGTCCTTTTACCTTGACTCCTACTTTCCGAAATGTGCCTCTAGAATACACTGACCGTCTGCAGTTGTTGGGGATGGACATTAGTTCCAACATGAGCTACGGGCGGTTCATCGAGTCTAAGGCTAATGTAGCAGCGAGGAAAGTTGGCATCCTCGCAAAGGTCCGACAGTATTTCACACCGGGACAGCTTCTTGATTTATATAAAGCTCAAGTCCGGTCGTGTGTGGAATACTGTAATCACATATGGGCTGGTGCTGCGAAATGCCATCTGTCTGCTTTGGACTCGATTGAGAGGCGTGCGCAGAGGATTATTGGTGACCCTACGCTGGTAAATGCCAACCTACAAAGCCTCGATCACCGACGTAAAGTTGCCAGCCTCTGTGTATTCTATAGGTTACATTTTGGAGAGTGTGCGCAGGAATTACATGATTTAATTCCCCCATCCCCTTTCCATCATCGGACGACGCGACGAACAGCTGGTTTCCATCCTTATGTCGTGGACATTCCATCCGTCCGGACGAAGCGTTTCGCTTCGTCATTTATTATACGTGCGGCTAAGGATTGGAACAACCTGCCCACGTCAGTATTTCCGTCCGATTACAATATGGGTGTATTCAAGGCAAGAGTGAATAGGTGGCTACTGAATTAGTGCGACTTACCATCTCCGGCTGCGTTACCACTTACCATCAGGTGGAACGCAGTCAAGCACTAATTCAGAATAAAATAAAAAAAAAAAAAAAAAAAGTTAGAATTTATACCTTACTAGATCTAACGCGAGCAAAGCCGCGGGTTCTGATAGTGTATTATACATTCAAACCTTCCTCTTGAATCACTCTATCTATTAAAAAAACGCATCAAAATCCGTTGCGCAGATTTAAAGATCTAAGCATACATAGGGACAGACAGACATCGAGAAGACTTTGTTTTATACTATGTGAAGATATTAAATCTAGATTCCATGGTTTTTTTTATTTAATTAGTTAACTTAAAGTTAAGTATTAAGACCTCGCACGCATTTTTTTCTTTTCTCTCGTCAAATGTATTCGGACGCGGACCTGCAAAGTTGCAAACTATTTCGTCCTCCAGCGAACAGTCGGAGCGGCAACGTCGCATAGTACTTCGCCGTCTTGGGGTGCAACACCTTAGCGTACTTCGCTTGCACACATAATGGCTTAAAATTTTAATTCGAACAAAAAATCCTGTGGATTTAATATTGTATTCTTTTTTGTATACAACTCGTAATTATTTATACTAAACGGGCGCAACATTTAAATCGGTCAGTATGGGGAAGTCTGAAACTACAAGACATTACGAAAAATTTGTACCACTATTTTTTTTTAAACTACGATTTTTACATATTATATATGAATATTTGTCGTAAATTATTTGTGTTTGGACTATAATATATATTTTTATTGCAGAATCTTGTCCCAGTAACGAAACTTTAAGCATATGCTCGTACTGCGAAGGAATGTGCGATCAACCATATCTGAAGTGCTCTCCGTCGTGCAGATTTGGTTGTATTTGTAGACTGGGTTATGTGAGAACAGCTAATCAAGCCTGTGTTTTACGTAATGATTATTGTAGTAACAGTACTTCCACTGGGCCTGGAATCTGATGCTGTAATTTCTATTATTTCTTGAGGTGAAGGTGGAATAAATAAAATATTTATAATGTATTTGTGTTTTTTTAACCGAAAATGTAATTCTACAATTATTGACGACACGTTTGGCTCAGTTTGTGGTGAACCTACTTGTTGCGTCAGCGGTCGCGGGATCGAGTCCCGCTGGGGTCATACATTTGTTGAGGACGAATGTTTGTGCTTCAGTCATTGTCAGGTGTTTATATATTTTATAGTATGTGTTTATTAAAAAGTTATATAAAAGTATATCAACTATCTGGTATCCGTAACACAAGCCTCGTAGCTATATATAATAATGTTCCAACATATTTTGAATTTGAGATTAATTCCGGATCGTGTGTGGCAAAGTCCTAAGTAAATATGAATAGTAATTGAGAATACTGCAATAAATATTATGTATATTTATTTATTTATTTATGGTATATGGTACTTAGTCCAGTTGTGAAGCGCTCGCTTGGTCAACCGAGTGAAGCTTACTACGGAACTAGATGGCGCTGTAGTAATAATGCCTTTCTAGTATTCTATCTCTATATACCTAATGGTATTTAGATAATAGTTTGAGTGTTTCCTATCCAACAGTAAGGTAAATACTGGCAGAAATGCGTAAGAGAGATGAAACGAGCGTTCGACCAGCAGTTGTCTCGGTTTAGTATTTAAGTCCACGTCAGGTAGCGCGCTTTTATTACTATCTAGCTATTCTCGGAATTTTAATTCGATTACAGATTTGACAATTTCAGTGTTGCAACGCTATGACAAGTACTAAATAGTGACGTTGCGAAATTAATCGATACCGATATGGAATATTTCCGGATCGATTCCTCTCGTTTATAATAGTATATCTAAACAACTACTACTTTAATAGAAACGAAGTATATCAGGAAATTAAATATTTCTTAACGGATAATTTAGTTATGACGATTAATTTTATTAAGGACCTGAGAGTTTTCTTTAATAATTGTGCGTGAAATAAATAAAAAAATGTGATCATGAAGGAACATGAGAAATAAAACAAATAGATGTATTATGGTAATATTTTATTTTATAAATCGTCGCCGTCATCGCTATCGCTGTCACTTTCTGTAACATTTATTATAAATGTGTCTGTGAAATTGTCAATGTAAATTCATCAATTTTATCTTTGAAACTTCGCTTTGGTCCAGTTTTCTTAGGAAGAGTTGGTGGCGCACCTTTATTTACTTCCTTCAAAACGTTACAAACAGAGCGTGAGGTTATTCCCAATATGTCAGCAACTTTGCTCATACATTCATTTTCTTCCACAACTTTAAAGGCCTTCAATTGCGCAGAAGTTTCATTTTTCACGTACTTGTAGTTGTAGGCGTTGCGGATCATTACTTTTTCAGTAACAGTGAAAGCTTTTCGAGGACGTTTTATTCTTGGGGGCAAGAAAACATCCACGTCTTTCTGTGATGTACTTGGCTCAGGGCCGTAGCTAAGGGGGGGCATTATAGGGCAATGCCCTACCTTGAAATCGCAATGCCCTACCTTAAATATACCAAAAACTAAGATAAATTATTATAATTGAATTGTTTGTTTTTAGTTTGAGATAAAAAGTTGTAGCGATAGGTATTTAAACTTTTCCGAACATGCCACAGTGACATTCATTTCATATTATCATAATTCTTTGCTCCGTGTATAGATGGCATTTGAAGCGTCATCACATGAAGCGATGGGTCTATTTAATTATAATACCTGTGATGCAGAGGGGATTCCCCGTACCATAGATTGCAATATGGGCTACATTGCTATTAGAGCCCCGATGCAAAATAGTTCGTCTACTATGGAAAGTAGTGCAAAGCGTAAAATATAGAAAGTAAATATTGGTAAAATAATTAAGAACGTTTAATAAAAAGTAAGCCACAATTTGAGGAACATTTTAAAGTTTATTTTAACATAACTTAAATTCTTTCATGACTTTACATAACATAAAAAGTTTTAAAAAATATTCTATAAAACATAACGCAAAAGTATTCGTCTACCCTTGTCACTCACGAGAAATAGTTCGTCTACCACTTAGTTGTGTCGCCTTTGCTCTCAATGAGAGCTTTAATGCGGAGAGGCATGGTTGCAACCAACGCTGGACACTCCTCAGGCGTAATTGACTCCCAGACAGCCAAGACTTTAGCCTTTAAGTCGGTCGTCGATCTTGATGGATTTTTACGGAGAACTTTTTTCATTTACCACCATAGGGTTTCGATCGGCGACAAGTCCGTGCTGTTAGATGGCCATTCGATTATAGGGATGATTTTCGCCAGAAGTCACGTCTTTGTTGTCCTTGCAGTATGGCAGGAAGCACCATTCTGTTGAAAAATGAAGGAATCTTGATGTTTGAGTAACGGAATAGAGGGCAGTAAATTCTCTTCCAAAAGGTTTTGATACCTTGCAGCATTGATAGAACCATCCACAAACTGCATACCACCTACACCTTATGCAGACATGCAGCCCCATATCATAAGAGACGCCGGAAACTACACTTTGCGTTTGAGACAATCGGTATGAAATGCCTCATTTTTGTTCCGAATCACTTTTTTCCTTTCATCGCCGACTGTCACTTCAAATTTGAACTCGTCACTCTAAATGATACTACGCCACTGATCGGAAGTCCAATTTAAATGATCACGAGCAAACTTCAAACTCTTTTGCTTTTGTACAGCAGTCAACAGTGGTTTCTCCTTAGCGGTGTAAAATCCGTAACCTATTCTTTTTACTCTTTGGCAAGTATTAACTGAGACGTCTTTGTGAATCATGTCCTTCCATTGCACTGTGAGTTCTCCAGCTCGAGCACGGCGATTATTTTTGGTAATTTTTTTCAGGATTCTGTTTGCACTTGTGATGCGTGGTCGACCAGAGTTTTCTTCAAACAAGAAGTCGTTCTATTTTTTTATAGTGCTGAATACTAGATTGGACTGTAGACCTGAGAAGTATCAAGTCTTTAGATATTTGGTAACTTGATTTGCCAGCATCGACCCCACAAAATATTCGCTTTCGAAGCTCTTCACACACGGGTTTGCCATGACCCATTTTATTTGAAAACTAATGATAATAACTGAAATTTTCAGAATTTATACTGTCTCACTTGACAAATGATACAGAATTACTTTTACAAATTTAAATTATGCAACATAATTGTACAAAGAAGAAATAATCATATTTAACTCACCGATAGACGAACTATTTTGCATCGATTAACAATTAATTAGACGAACTATTTTGCTTATAACTTCTTCGAATTTAAAACAGGATATAATCTACTATAAATTTAAAAAGCTAAAATAGTTTATTGGTTCATAATTAAAAAATAGCATAAGTAACGCGATAATAGAACACTTCAATGTTTTATATAGATATTGAAAATATCTCACAGAAAATTTCACACTAGACGAACTATTTTGCATCGGGCTCGTATAATAAGTTAGCAGAAACAATATGATCTAAATGATATTTATGGTCGTATCTATTTACTCGTATCACCCCACCTAACAATTAATTATTACCTCACTCTCACTCAGACGTGGATCTCTGCATCCAAATCTGGAAGTTCGTCCGTCTTGTTCGCTTATTCTTCATCATTGAGGATTTAATAGTTCTTAGATTCAAATTCATGTTCTGGTACATAAATTATTTGTATTACAAATAGCTATTGAATGTACATCACTGACCTAGAGGTCAGTGATATACATAGTGATTGATTTAGGAGCTCGTGCTTCGGATCAGATCAATTAATATGATAGATTCAAATATATGTGAATATGAATACCTCAAATTCGACTTTAGCTACAGCCCTGACTTGGCTGAGGATCCATTTTGATGGAAAACCAAAACAAATAGATTCACTCAAAGTTCACAAAAAGCTATAAACGTAACAACAAACACAACGTAACAAAACTTTAACAAAAACCCAACAAAATAACAAAATATCGATTAGCAATGAAACAAGATATTGGTGCAGTCAGACTGGGAGAATGAAATGGAGCCGAATGACAAGAATCAAGATAAACAAAATGGCGAAAGCTGCACGAGCGCGCACGGGTTGCCAATACAGAAAACTATCTAGGCTCTTTTATTTTAAGTTTTGTTTTTAATAAAAAAACAAAAATATTAACTTTTTATAAAATAAAGCAGTGGTTAGTGGTAACTAATTAATAAATAATTATGTATTTATTTAAATAAAAATCAATAATTTAGTTTTTAATTGGCACACCAATATTATGATTACACAAACATAAATCGCGATTTTTTATCGATTTTGTGTTCATCACTACACTATTATATGTGGTATCATTATTTTAACATATTTCATTATTTTTCAGGCAATCTGTAGTTCAACCAATTGCGAGTAGGGAATGCAATCTCGTTCTCGCGAGATCTCGGCCTTTTTTAGCGAGATTGATCTCGAACGAAAAAACGACGAGATCTCGCGAGATTAACGAGATTGCGCTCGAGCATAAAAACGTCCTATTTTATTTAATTGATAATAATATCTCAGTTTAATAGTCAATGTTTTGTTTGTTATTAAAGGACTGTTTTATTACAAAAAGATTTTTGTTTTTTGATATTAGAATAGGAGACTAGTTGTTTTTTTCATTTGTTATTTGATAGATACGGACGTCAAAGTTTACTACTTAGAAGTTTACTAAAAAAATATACTTAGACAGATACGTCAAACAATGTTTGTTGCATAAAAGTCTATTGAAAAAATAAATGTTATCTTATAATACTCACAATTTTTTTTATTTTTTTCCTAATCAATTTAAATTTTGTGATAATTTGCAAAAAAAACACACAAAACTGCCAATCTCGCGAGATCTCGAAATTGGCGAGATCTCGCGAGATTGAATTCATAAACTCGCGGGATCTCGCTTGAGCCCTAATCTCGCGAGATTTGCATTCCCTAATTGCGAGTGATCGAATAAAAATTAGTAGTGATTAAAAAAATGAACGCGGGCGAAGCCGCGGGTATTGCTAGTATTTAAATAAATGCCTGTTTTTTTTTGATTACTTATTTGAATTTTAAAAATTGATAATGTTTTATAATTTTGTTATCTACGAGTATAAGACGTTGCTCATATTAGGTACTTTTATTTTACTACCGTATTAATTTAATATTATATGTATGTTCTCGAAAATATTAATTTTGTTCAAATTTTGGTCACAAATTAAAGGTAGTTTGCCCAAATTTCCCTCTTGGACTCCCCTACTACAATAATAAGTAGGTTTCGTTATAATATTTTGAAGTCAGATTGAATATTTGGTCGTGTGTGGTCTTGCAAAGTCGTTAGTAATTATGAATAATAGTTAAGAATGCTACAGAAAAACTGCAATAAATAATATGTAATATAACGTAATAAGAAGTAAACTGAATTAAGTACCTTCTCTACCACTTTAAAATCGGTTAAAACTATTTTAATGATTAGGTACTTACAAAAGTGGTAGCCCAGTGGTAAAGCGCTTGCTTAAGTAACCGAGAGATGCGGGTTCAAACCTGACAATTTCATGTGCAAAATGCAAATCATGTCAAACGATTACCACTTGCCATCCATATTAAATAGTACCTATTAATTTATTTTCACATTTACGGTTAAAATAAAAAACTAATATGCGGTTACCTTTACATATATCTTATGCAAATGTATTACAAAGAAACATTTAAATAAAGTTTTAAGCATAGCTTCAACTTATTCTTGTGATAATAGTATTTGAATATAGACGCACAATGGAGAATAAAATTATATTGACTTTATTGTGCCTCCTCGTTACATCTGCAGTAATACAATCACAAATACGTAAGTTAGAATTTATACCTTACTAGATCTAACGCGAGCAAAGCCGCGGGTTCTGATAGTGTATTATACATTCAAACCTTCCTCTTGAATCACTCTATCTATTAAAAAAACGCATCAAAATCCGTTGCGCAGATTTAAAGATCTAAGCATACATAGGGACAGACAGACATCGAGAAGACTTTGTTTTATACTATGTAAAGATATTAAATCTAGATTCCATGGTTTTTTTTATTTAATTAGTTAACTTAAAGTTAAGTATTAAGACCTCGCACGCATTTTTTTCTTTTCTCTCGTCAAATGTATTCGGACGCGGACCTGCAAAGTTGCAAACTATTTCGTCCTCCAGCGAACAGTCGGAGCGGCAACGTCGCATAGTACTTCGCCGTCTTGGGGTGCAACACCTTAGCGTACTTCGCTTGCACACATAATGGCTTAAAATTTTAATTCGAACAAAAAATCCTGTGGATTTAATATTGTATTCTTTTTTGTATACAACTCGTAATTATTTATACTAAACGGGCGCAACATTTAAATCGGTCAGTATGGGGAAGTCTGAAACTATAAGACATTGCGAAAATTTGTACCACTTTTTTTTTAAACTACGATTTTTATGTATATTATGTATATATTAATATTTGTCATAAATTATTTGTGTCTGGACAATATATTTTTTATTGCAGAATCTTGTTCGCGCAACGAAACTTTAAGCATATGCTCGTACTGCGAAGGAATGTGCGATCAACCATATGTGAAGTGCTCTTCGTCGTGCAGATTTGGTTGTATTTGTAGACTGGGTTATGTGAGAACAGCTAATCAAACCTGTGTTTTACGTGATGATTATTGTAGTAGAAGTATTGCTAATACCACTGAGTCTGGAATCTGATGCTGTAATTTCTATTATTTCTTGAGGTGAAGGTGGGATAAATAAAATATTTATAATGTATTTGTGTTTTTTTAACCGATAATGAAATTCTACAATTATTGACGACACCTTTGGCTCAGTTTGTGGTGATCCTACTTGTTGCGTCAGCGGTCGCAGGTTAGAATCCCGATGGGGGCATACATTTGTTGAGGACGAATGTTTGTACTTCAGTCATTGTCAGGTGTTTATATATTTTATAGTATGTATTTATTTAAAAGTTATATATGTAGTATATCAACTATCTGGGATCCGTAAGTAGCTATATGTAATAATGTCCCAACATATTTTGAAGTCGAGATTAATTCCGGATCGTGTGTGGCAAAGTCCTAAGTAAATATGAATAGTAATTGAGAATACTGCAATACATAATATGTATATGGTACTTAGTCCAGTTGTGAAGCGCTTGCTTGGTCAAATGTGTAAGAGAGATGAAACGAGCGTTCGACCAGTATTTGTCTCGGTTTAGTATTTTGAGTCCACGTCAGGTACGGCGCTTTTATTACTATACTATAGAGTATAGACCTAAAAGATAGAGATAGGCATTAGCCGCACGATCATTTTGTCTCTTTCTAGAAGGTGATCAATTTCATACGGATTACCATCAGTCCATTCTCTAAGTAATTGGTCAATACCACAGTTGAGTAAAACAAGTCTAGCAACAAGCTCAATTTCAGTAGTAAGAGATATGTATAATTTGTGTGAAACTTTCGAGCTTCGAGTCAACACCGCTGTACAGCGTTGCTATCGAATGGAGCGCAGTGCGCACTGTGCAGTGTGCACGCCTTTTAAGTGACAATTAAATGATATTTATGAAATATGAAATAAATAAGAGTAATTTAATGAGGGTTTAATACGCTTGCTAATGCATTAAAATAAATGTGGGATAAAAAAGTTAAAAGACCAAAAAGAAATAATATTATGTTATCTTAATTGCACAGCACCCCAGTCTTTCGTCACGCCACGGTCGTTAATGGAAACTATTGTCATGATAAGTCGACGTACTCCCACTACTCTCTAGACCTTCTTTCTAGACCGTGGTCACAACTTATTGACATATTTTGACAAGTACATTATTTAATAACTCATCACCCAATCCAAATAATTTTTGTTCAAGAAGCAAAATTGAAAAATAAATGAAGATTTTAAGGGCTTTCTTGCATATTTCATAAAATATTTTGGACCAACCTCTAATTATTACCTCCAAACTTTGTTATATCGGTTTTAATCACAGACATATAAGTAGTTATATGTCTGTGGTTTTAATGCCCCTTATATTCGGATGTCAATAAATAAGGCAAGGCTTGCCATAAGTATAATTTTTTTTTTTTAATTTATTAAGAGCTGGATTCGAGTCCTTCGCTCTAATATAAAAATTTAATCTGTTGGTGTTAACACTTAACTCATAACTGTCACTTGACAAATGTCAACCTAAAAAACGAAACTTCAGTTGTTGGGACGCTTCACTTTCTAGTTTCCAGTTTCTTTTAGTAAACTCATAATTTTTAACAGTGAATTGTTTTAAAAATGAGTGAAAAGTTAAAGGAACTTCGTGAAAGATCTCAAAAACGGAAAAAGTTACTAGCACAAACGGTTAGTATCACATGCTAAACAGTATTCAAAACAGTGTTTGTTTTGCAATAATTTTGTATATTTTACGTATGGATAAATATGAAATAATAGTAAATTTAAACTTATTTTAAAAAGTCATGAAATTTATTAAATCTAATTGAAAAACTTTTCAAAAACAAATAAAACTGATTGTAAAATTTTTTTAGATAACCAAAGTTTACTTTTTAACTATAGGGCTTTTTTCCTATTTTTACAGCTAGGAGTGTCAAGTGTAAGTGAACTGCGTCATGCACTTGGAGCGTCACTTGATGTCCTGCCAAAGAAACAGGCAGTCACAGACTACAGCTCTGATGGAAATGAAAAACCTATGCCTAAAGAACCTGATAGTCTGGTTTATACTGACTCATCTACTTTCTTAAAGGTAATATGGTAAAGCTCAACAATATAGTTTTGATTTTAGCAGATTCTTTAAAGAGTAAAATTATTCTGTAAAATCTGAGTTTTAAAAAAAAATAACTTTTAAATAATAGTGCTAACAACCAAATTTTAACATCTCATACATGATCTGTTTAATGTTTGTAGGAATAAAATAATGTAAATAAAATTTTTTGATAAATATTGTTATCAAATATTTTTAAAAAAATAGGAACTGTTGAGTTTCTCTCCAGCGCTTCTCAGCAGAACAGCCTTCCAAGCTGGTGGTAGCTTTCTCACAGACTTACAGACTGACATTTAATTTAAATTCTATATTATAATGTTCAAAAGTGTTTGCAAAAGTCTATTTGAATAAAGAATATTTTGATATGAACTACATTACAACAACTATGTCGTAGAAAAACAAAAATAAATCTCTCCCACAGAAACATCTTTTTCTGGGATAAAAGATTTCCTTTGTGTTACTTATAGCTATATTCATTACCTATAAAATATTTCTGTGTGCAAAATTTCATCTAGATCAGTTCAAGCATTCTGGCATGATTGAATAACAAATGTTAATTCAGCCAAATTGTTTATAATAGAATGAATATATTTTAAAACATCTTTATTTATTATATTTATTTAGGGTACCCAGTCATCAAATCCACATAATGATTACTGCCAGCATTTTGTAGACACTGGTCAAAGACCACAAAACTTTATCCGAGATGTTGGGTTGGCAGATAGATTTGAAGAATATCCTAAGTTGAGAGAATTAATCAAACTGAAAGATGAACTTATTGCCAGAACAGCAACTCCACCAATGTATTTAAAGTGTGATCTCAAGGTCTGTATTATTTTTTTTGTTTTATGTCTAAATCTACTATCTTTTTTGGTAAATTAAATGTTTTTATAAACAATTTGTTTCATAAATATATACAATTTATCAATTCAATTCAATTGAATTCTCTTGTTAATGGCTTCAAAGCGTGCCAGTTGAGCACAGATTATTTCGCCAATGTCACGTAGAATGGCAAAGACACAAAGGAGATTGGTCGGTGACATAGAGTCAATAAATACAATTTATCACTAATTTGCAAAAATTTACAAAAGTTTTATGGTAACAAACAAAAGCTGATCAGCATCAGTAAAGCTTAATAATTAAATTTATAAAGCAGAAACTAAAAATGACCGCCAAAGTTGAGAATACTTCCTTTGTAAAGTTTTTGAAGTTTGATTATTTACATTTTGTTTGACACAATAATAATTATTGATTGTTTTCAGACATTTGACCTGAAGACCATGGGTAGCAAGTTTGATGTTGTGCTAGTGGAGCCCCCATTAGGTGCTGGGTGGCGTTGGCGAGATGTCCTAGCTTTGGAACTGCATCACTTAGCTCAGCCTCGGGCCTTTGTATTTTTGTGGTGTGGCAGCTCTGAAGGTCAGTGGGGTGGTTATTTTTTTTAATTCAGGTTACTTCTTACTTTTTGGGTGTATATCCATATATATGTCATAACTAAATAAAAATTAACATTTTAAATAAATGTGAAAAGTTTTGTAGAAAGTACAGAAAAGTGCTGAAAATAAGAAGAATTAGATTTATTTTTATATAGATTCACATCATATTATGCTTACTTTATTTTAACACTTTAATTTATTTCTTACAGGTTTAGACATGGGACGAGAATGTCTCAAAAAATGGGGTTTTAGACGTTGTGAAGACATTTGCTGGATTAAAACTAACATAAAGAACCCTGGACACTCCAAGAATTTAGAACATAATGCAGTCTTCCAAAGGACTAAGGAACATTGCCTTATGGGTATTAAAGGGACTGTGCGGAGATCAGTTGACGGTGACTTTATACATGCAAATGTGGATATAGACTTGATTATTTCTGAGGACCCCGAGTTTGGTAGCACTGAGAAACCAATTGAGATATTTCATATTATGGAGCATTTTTGTTTGGGACGCAGAAGGTGAGAAATGGTTGTTTTAAACTAATTATTATTATAAAAAAAGAAATTATTTTACGAGTGTATTATTTTAATTGTACACATTACCTTTGATGGATTTGTTGCTTACAGTATTATTATAATATCTTAGGTATAGGTAAAGTTATTATTTTTTGTTTGGTTGTTGAACAATGTATTGTATGGATGTAAATTAGAAAGAATTTGGTAATATATAATAAAAAAGTCACCCGATTCAACACTCGCTGGTTAATGATAAACTCATTTTTTCTATTTAACAGTTTTTTTTACAACCAATAACATAGCCATGTTTATAACTATTTAATGTTTCAGAGTGCATCTCTTCGGTCGAGACTCAACAATACGTCCTGGATGGGTGACAATTGGTCACGAGCTCACCAATTCTAACTTCAACTCAGAGTTATACGCTTCATACTTTACAGAAGGCCGTGAAACAACCGGTTGCACGGAGAGAATTGAAGCATTACGACCAAAAAGCCCTCCGAATACCAGTAAAGGATCTCGTCCCAGAGGTCGAGGAGGTTTCAGAGGCAGAGGTCGAGGACGTGGCGCCATATAGCGAATATTGCTCTTACACTATAAATGTGTGAAAGTTACGTCAGCTCTTGGACTATGACGTTCGATTGAACCCGATTTTCAGTCGGCTCTTAGACTATAATCGTGGAGTTAAGACCTGCGAATTTTTTGTAGACTACAATTATTGTTCTAAATTACAACGTAATAATTCGTTACAGAAGCTCATTGCGCATTTAAATAAAAAGCGACTTTGGTTCAATGAAATGAAGTGCAATTTGCATTTTGTTGCATCTCATTATATCGTAGGTTTCATCCCTTCTGTCACAGATCATAATATAAAGACTGCCTACAAAAATTAACAAGTTTTATGTATGAATTTTTTTTTATTTATACACACTTTAAAGCCAATTTTCTCGAAATAAAAATTTCCGATATATCACCTTCATCGATTTATGTCTTCAACATAAACGATAAAGCCAAAGTAAAATAGATTGACTACCCTATTATATAGAGCCCATCGATGCTTTAAGGCATACATTATTAGTGCAAAGTAGCTGTAACAAACTATTGCGTATCGTGATTATAAGTGTGTTAATTACATTATTTTTATTACATATTGACAATTTACGACGAAACGTTATTATATGAATTTTGGATAGACCTCTAAAGTATATTGAGCTTAGCCCGCCATACTGTACGGCGGGTAGAATATATCATATTTAGTTAGCTTATAATGGTTTATATTGAATATCTATAAAACGCATAGTTTCTTATACAAGACATAATGAATTAAGTTTAAGTTAATATTAATAATAAAATTACAAGATATTGTTCTATGTCCTTCAGTTAAATATTTTAAACTTATATTAAAAATCATTCATATAATACCTTCTCATATAAGCCTAAAATTCAGTAATACGTTGAAATAGTATTCTCTTAATTTCAATCTATATATAAAATGTAACCAGTTCACGTTTATCAATGTTCAGTGAAACAAATTTCGTGTTTCAAGTATAATTCGCGTCATGTAAAAAGAACGCTGGCTGTCAAGTTGCGCAGAGGCGATTTATCCGACAATTTGGTGGTAAGACGCGGGGCGCGGGACGGCGAGCACCGGAGAGCTATTGGTTCGTCAGATCAAAATACCATCGCGCACACAAAAGTTATTAATTACGAAATGATTTTATATCAAAAATAGAGAAATAATATTTTTGACGCATATTGTTTTATAGAAAGTCTGATAATAATAAAGTTAACAATAAAAAAAAATATATAAAAACGAATTACTTTAATTTTTTGTAAGTAGAATAAAAATTCTGCAATGAATCAAACAGATTTTATTAATTTCTAAAATTCTGTTTAATGACATTCTATCTAATATATTGTTTAACAAACCTACCAATAATCAATATACGTCACGAGGGAAAGGTTAGTTCAAAAATAAAAGAATAGGCTTAGTAATTTCGTGTGCGAATGTACCCATGCGCAAACACACCCCCCACCACATTCTTCCAGCGTTCTTTTTACGTGACGCGAACTGTACGTGTACAATTTTAAATGTCATTTTCTTTGGCTTATGTCTGCTCCAATTTCTTGTTGTAATTTAAAACAAATATGTACATGAATTAGGTACATGATATAGTTTATTGTTACTGATTCGACATAAAGGTTGTTATATTGTTGTTAACTACGCAGCATTACCTATTGTATACTATATACCAGAACCTGTATAATGAAATAATTGAATATTTTTAAATAAAATTAAATATTTTTAGTAAAATTTTGTTTTTTTTCCTACATTTTTTACTTTTGGTAATATTTTATTCAAGGAAACTATTACTTTATGCTATTCACTATACAATTTATTTGATACAACCGAGTAGAATCGAGGCTTTTGCGATATAAAACATTCAAATGTTGAAGGGGAATTAATTTTTAAATTAATTATCACTTCGTCCTAAAAAAATTACTTCTATGTATTCTTATTTAAATTTTTTTTATGTAGAAACACATTCTGCAGATCTCTTTAGAAAGATGTGATTCAAACAAATACGTATAGAAGGCGTTACATGAATTGTTATAAAATCGGAAATCAATCAATTTCAATTTTATTAGAAAATAAAACAAATGTAATGATTCTAACTCTTTGTATCTATTATTATAAAGAACTTATCTGGCGTAGTTATTTTTACGAACATTCCTAAATCCTATTTTTAACACAATAGAAATTGTGCATAATAAATAATAATGTATAATTAATAATATTATAGTTTGTCCATTTTGTTAATGGTTTTTTGACAGCTCGCCAACTGACAAGCTATAGTGATGACAAAACGACGTAATAATCGATTTCTCTTATTTTTTTAAGTATTAAAATTATATTTATTTTTATATTTATTAATATGAAAATAAATATTATTATCGTAAAAATCAAGTGTGGTGGAGAGAACTAAGAGAATCATAATGTGATTCGGGCCGTGACATTGCATATTTTGATAATTTATGCACACAAGAGTTAATAATTAATATAACTGAAGACTCATCATCGGACAAATCTAATATAAATGATGATTCTGACGAATCATGTTAATAAAAGGAATTAAACTATTTTAGTTGTTTTATTTGTATGCCTTATACTAAGAAGAAAGTAAAACTTTACTATTAACTTTAATATTTTAATTTATTGGTTTAAATCTTAAAATTTTTTTGTCTTCCTTATTAAATAACATATACACCTTATTTACATATTAGCATTGATTTCTATCGATTATTTGTAATCTGTGGCACAATCGTAGTAATCGTTATGTGTGGCACAGCAATAAGGGGGAGGTGCCCGTCCATGAAGTACAATATTAATGTGTATGTCATTTTAACTTAAATGGCTAACCATTAAATACGAATCTTCGTGGGCGTGAGCTGTCAAAAAACCATTAACAAAATGGACAACGTATCGTTTTTGTTTAAATTTGTAATAGTTATATTATTTATGTTTTAAAACTAGGCAACTTAGTTGCCAGTTGTAAGTTATCATTGATATAGTAAAAAAGGTAGAGATGTCATTAAAAAAAACAAATAATACACAAAATTATATACATCAATATATTTTATTTTACATAGGTTGTCTTTAAATCAACTCGACTATTCTGAAGTTCATCAAAATATAAAAAAGACAAAACAAAAATATGTCGTATGAGATCTTTTACTTACTAAGATAAGAAAAAATTTACATATTCTATTTTAATTATTGTGGAACTAAGAAATTTTTACGATTCATAAAAAAACTTTATATAATTTGTGAGGGGGACTTTATCGACTTATTTCTACAATATTTCAATAATTATTAATTTCAAAAATTGAAGACATTAAAAGTACATATAATTCAAATAATTTTTCACTATTAATACATTACACAAGAATGACTTAAAAATTATACATCCATAAATTTAAACAATATCTAAATGTAAACACAAACCGTGTGTGACACGCCTTTATAGCCCGTACAAAAGTCAAAAGTCATAGACAATTCCACCACAGATAAGTAATGATTTACATTTAATCCTCATAAAAAAAAAAGTACAATAAAGCCCCCCACACACTATGTATCCAATTGACACAATTCTCCTCGGATCCTATAGTACGCCGCTCATTGTCAAGTCTTATATTACAAAATTCATTTTGTTATCATTATACAAGGCATATTATTCACACACAGCCGCGATCGCAGTCGTACGTATTATTTTTTCGTTACGAAAAAAACCGTATTATATTTTGATGAAACCCAAAAGCTGTCGAGTAACTTCCTTTAGACCTGCGATCGCGGCGATGCGTAATCCTTTAAGTATAATCGTCATAAGATCACATTTTTTTATAAGGCAAACAACAATTTTTAAAGCTAAACCGTTGATGAAGTGGGGGTAGCGATAAACCGATAACGAAGTTTTCGTGAAAATAACAAACTACATTGGAATGGGACGTTCACTGTACGGTTCACACCACCGATGCCGTTAGACCGATTATAATTACAAAAAATAATAGGCAGACTGATAAACAATAATATTATTAAAAAAAACAATATATAAAAATGTTATAAGACAGACATTTTGAATTTCAATTATCGTATCTAATGGCATCGATGTATGAAACGACAAGACTAAACGTTCTGAGGATGTGATGACGTCACTTACATATCCGATTCAGAATCAACTAATAAATCCTAAATTTGTACTTGATGATATAAACGCGTATAAACATCCGGACGCAAGTGTTATGTGTAACAAACAAAACGCAACCAAGCGAAAGGGGACGTGGTATTTACGCTATATTTACATTACATAGTAAACGAAACGCGCTAGTTGATGGTTCGAAATGTTCCAGAATACTCGATTTATTTTAATAATTTGGTTGCAGACAACCAAGTTCATGATAACCACGTTAACCAACAAACTTGTTATTCGTGCAACCGAACTATTAAAACGAATATGAAGTGAACTTCAAACCACTCACTAGTTACATCATGACCATTTCAAAAAACAAAGCATTAAAAATTACAAACTAATTAATGAGAAACATGTTAAAAAATCATGAGACTTATTATAAAAAAGAAGTAAAACGATATTTCAAAGTGGAAGCATTCGTGTGACTGAGACAGCCAAAGCCCAAAATTATTTTAAATATTTAAACCTAAACGTGTTGGGGTTAGCGAACAGAGCTTTTTAATTTCGATTTTTATATATATACATGAATTGTATATGAAAAAATATATATTTCTCAAAACTCAAGGCCGAATAATCTCTATCACACTCTGTTGTCTCATCCCCGTTAACTAGTTAATTTTGATGGGTCGTTCCGTGTCACGTGATATTTGTTAGAAACCAAAATATGTAATAAAAATGCAAGACCGGCTGTGTTATCAACATAACTTTTTATGTATATTTTGATTATCAAATAAATTAAAATTAATAATAATAATGATTAAAAATTACCCTACCGGTAAGTCACAGAACTAACTAAACAAACACATTTAGTATGTGTTCAATTCAATTATTTCCTTTAATGGCTTCCATAAGTGCCTGTTGGGCACAGTTGACTTCGTCAATGTCGCGTAGAATGGAGAAATTTAGTTCAATTCAATTCTCTTGTTAATGGCTTCAAAGCGTGCTTGTTGAGCACAGATTATTTCGCCAGTGTCACGAAGAAATTTAGTATGTGTGTTTCATAAAAGCATAGACTATAAAAATGACAGTTTCCCTGCCACTTCTAGATAAGTGTTGCCATTTACATCCCATTATTAAACGTTTTTGTTTATTTTCATTAACCAGCAGTGTGTTAAAAAGGTCTAAACACAAAATATTTAATATTTCATTAATTTTAAAACAAAATATCTGACAAATAGCACGAGACACGATAAACATTAACCACTGGCATTCGTTCAGGTAATTCTATGACGTTCATAATCTAACTTAAACTACCCTAACTAACGTGTCCTAACTTACGCCCTTTCAAACCAACCAATTCCCTTCACAAGTGAAATGTATAGCAGTATAAAAAATGGATGACGCCAATTTTGTTTATTTAATTCGTATATTTATATAAGAAAAAATAATTTATAGAAAGAATTATAAGATTTTAGATATTCATATCATTTTTTAATTTATTGATATTAGACAAATGAAATACAAATGAAATGTTTTCTTTAAAATTGCATCAAATCATTTTATTTCCAATAAAATAATCAATAATAGATTATTATATACAATATACATACGTCGAACATTACAAAATGGACAGTTTCTTACTTTTATTGCTATTTTAAGGCAAGAAGTATGTCCTAAGTCTCGAATTGTAAAGTAATGCATTTTAAAATACATTCACACTCCGTAATTCGGGTATAATTTATTCAATACATTTAAATCTAAACAAATTAAAAAAAAAAACAATTTTCATACTGATTTTATATTTTCGTTGCTAATTAGCAGTAATTCTAATAATTTTAAACTCATCCCTATATCGATCGTCGCTGTCTTCCAAAGCCTTAACCTTAACATACCTAAAACGTCATAGATACCAACTAAACCGTTAAAAAAACCACATGGGCCCGCCATCTTTAACGTTTGCACTTATAATACAGAAAAAAAACAGATCTGAATAACACTATGTAATAATAACAATATGTACAAATCGTGTATTATTCTGACTGTCGTCACATTTTCTATTGATTTAATATATGAAGATTTTTTTGGTTTTTTTTGTTTGTTTTTATAAAAATGTTTAGAAAAGCCCCTATTAAAATTCCCATATCATTTTGAAATATATAAAAATAATATTAAAATTATATATTGGATGAATAGTATTTCAAATAGTATAAAAAATATAGGCATAGACAATTTTTAGTTATTTATTTTGAGTGAAATCTAAATATATTAAATCAAATATCGCATATAAAGATGCTAGCTTCTAAGGCTTACTCCAAGAACATTAGTTTCACTATTATTATTTTAAATAAAATTTAATCACTTTTATTTATGGCTGAACATAAACCAAAGACTCTAACATCATATATTTTCCATATCCTTTCCAAATGCTTTTATAACATAATCACGCCCTTTTTTTATTAAAACCTTTAAAAATATTAGACAGTAGGCATAAATAATAACTTCTCAAGATTAATAGCATAAAAATTTTTTTTTGCACTAAGTTAAGTTTTTATTACGCCTACTATTCATGAATTACATAGTATAAAATCGCATACACACATCACTTACATCTAATATTATATTTATTGCAATTTAAGAAAATATCGAAATAAAAAAAAATGAACTAATTAATAAATAAATAAAATGTTTACTATACTTCAATGATGGATGAATGCGACATTATAATACGTACCTATTTTTGCTTGCGAATAGAAGTGTTAAAATTAATAATGAATTTTATAAAAAGTACAAGTATTGTATCTTTGGGTAGAGTCTATTTGGACTGACGGTGAATGGGTAATTTCCGGCTGCCTACAGTTTTCCGGTTACTTTTTACTTACTTTAAAGCACTGTGGAATTTGTACAGATACATATAAGTTATAACTAAAAAAACGAATTTAAAAGAAAATCAACATTGATTCATTAAAACTTGAAAATTCTCAATAAAAATAATGCTGAAAGGAGAAAAAAAAAACTAATTAACGCATTATTTTAATGTTCATGCAATATTACTTATATTCAGCCTTTTTTCAATATCCCACTGCTGGGTACGGGCCTCCCTTCAATACTAGGGGTTCAGGCCATAGTCCACCGCGCTGGCCTAGTGCGGGTCAGACTTCACATGTCTTTCGAAAACTTGCTAGGTTCTCTCAGACATGCAGGTTTCCTCACGATGTTTTCCTTCACCGTAAGACAAGTGACAATCATGTTAGATCAACCCGCTTCACTCGGTTACTCAAGCGAGTGCTTTACCACTGGGCTACCACTGTCTCAATATTGCAATATAACTTCACCATATCTAATTATTAAAAAAAATATATAACCATACAAATCCCACAGAACATTTACATAGCCTAAAAGATGGCAGTTTTTGAGATCTTTGAATCTACACGAAATTACAGTCCTATACGGGACTAAGTCAAACGAAATAAGATCTATTGAACCAATGCACTAAGAACAACTGAATAAAGGTTTTAACATTAAAAAAATAACGGTTGCAAAATTAAAAAAAAACTAAAAAAAATAGTTAATTGGTGATTATTTATATTATATTTTTCTGTTAGAAAAGAGAGAAATAACAATTAAATTTCCATAAAAAATATATTTATAAAAAATATATGAAAAAGACAAGTTAAAGTCACATCACATTCAGTTGTTAATAGTGCAGTATACAAACAGATCAGGTGGGAACATCTGCCTCGCCTAACGGCATAGTAATTCTCTAAACATAGTTATAAAACGATTTAACTAATGATTGTTTAAAACAAACGAGACCGCATCAAAATTCACATGAAATACCAATATCGAGCTAAATGTATGTTGTGTTTGTACTATTTGAAGCTTAACCATATATTGCCAGTGAGAGTAAAGACTGACTTTGTAAACGATTAAAAAAGACTAGTTTGTTGCCCGCGACTTTGTTCGCTTTGAGAAGCCTCCTTACAATATCGAGTATATATAAATTTAAGTTATTTAATAACAAAAAAAATTAACTGTAGTTTAAACGAACTGTTATATTAAAGTATACATTTTTCTGGCTTCTGGAATCTACTAAATGAAATTCAGCGGTAAAAAATTAATGTACGGACACTCTTAACTATCTATTATATGTATATTATTTCACTCATTTCGTGTAAAGGATGCGATAACAAAACAGCACCACAAAACATTGGTTCCATATTACATTCACTGACAAAATACATTCAAAATATTTTCTGAGTGGCACTTAAATATTCATAAATACAAAAGTAGGCCAAAGATTAACGAATTTTACTGACATGCGACCAAATATTGACATTTTATTAAAAAAAAATTAAAGAAATTATAATCATTCGGCTATTTCAAAATAATATTGTCACTATTAAAAATTGAGAAACACCTACAGTAAAGTACGACGTAGTCGCTTTGACACTGGCCATTATCAACTATAAATAGTTAAATAAATATCGGAACAACGTTTTTAAATTAATATTCGAAATCTAAATTTAAAAAAAAAACAACAAATAAAATTTAAAAACCTTGTCCCCAAAGTAGTAACACAGCTTCCATAAAAAAACCGCATAACTGAAAACAAAATTGAAATGAAGACCGTAAAATGTACTTATTCAGTCATAAGATTCGTTATACAATATGTTGTGACCATGCGAGAAATCGATAGAAAAAAAAATACAACACTCATCGCAAGTGCAAGTTGGAAAAAAAAACAGTGTTACCAGTACATCGGCACTTAAAGATCCACTTTCAAATTATCACAAAGTTTAAAAAAATCCACCAGGGCGGGGCACAACCCGTAAATAATTTATATCTACACGTTAACACACATAGAACACTAACTGTTCAACGTCACTAGGGTTCAAGTCTTAAGGCTGTATAATTCGACCCTTCGCCTTATATTAAGGGTTAAAGATGTGCGATCTCTCCCCGTGCCACCCTCACAAGTACGTAGATTCACCTGAAAAATGTAAGAATCCCGTATAAGCCATCAGAACGATTACAAATGCCACAATATGAGTCACTGTTATAAACTTTTGGGTTAAACAATTTTTTTAATGCAATTTTTTTCTTTTTTTTTATGGTAATAATAATAATGCCCAAAAATTATCACAGTAACGGTAAAGCAATTTGAAACGCCTCTCAATAGCTAAGTGGTAAAAGTGAAAAAAGCTAAATTTGTACAAATTAATAGGCGTTCAAAAATTGTGTGGCATGTGTGATGCGTCTGGTTGTGCAAAGCGAGTGAGAATGAATGAATGTTATTGTGAATGAAATAGATTCTTTTATCACACCCATATTTAAACAAAAAAATCTTTACCAATATATGTATACATTTCTTTATTATTTTTAATTATTTTTCTGATATCGAGCAGAAAAAAAGAAAAAAACATTTATTTTTTTGACATGCCTTTATAATAATTTACATGTTAAAATATGAGTATTATAAAAATTAGACAAATAGAAAAGTTTGAAACAAAACCTATGCATTACACATTCCACAAGAACAAAGGGTGACCGTATTTTTTTACAATATATACAAATAAAAACGGTCATGTACTTTAACAGAAAATATTTTAATTATTTTCTGTTTAAGTTTAAACATGCACATTGTTATAAGCAAAATTAACACGAAAAGGATATAGCGTCACAACCTGGAAGATAAATAGGTTTATTCTAAAAAAAAACAAATAAAGTATAAGTTATAATGGACTGAATGATATTGAACGGAGAAAAGCGTGACGTAAAGTACAAAACGAAAGAATATGACGTCTTGTGATAAGCGATTGCTTTGAAAATAGTATTTTCTTACTTATTTTATAAAATATCGACTATTTTCAAAACAAATTAATTGTTTTTAATGCCGAGGGTATAAGTAAGCCGGGGCGGGGCGTATAACGATTTTATTCACACAAAAAAACAGAACGCTTCATACGATATACAAAAACATGTGTGTTTTGTAAGACATTTGAATAATAAAAAAAGGCTTTTAAAATTAAAAAAACCCACATGTTCATTATGAAGGCTCATTTACATAATACTTTTTGCTATGCAAAAAAAAAATAAAAAAAAAAACAATAAAAAATATTATGATAAATGAGACTGTATATAATAATAATAATAAAACGAGGCGAACAAGTCGTACAGGGCACATATGTTACATGGTGGCACAAAGGGGAGCATGGGTTACAACGGGCGAAGCGCGGGGCGGGGAGCGCGGGGGGTAACATAGACTTAGAAAATGGACTGAGCAATAACCATACGAAATTGACCACTCTCTAAAAAGAGAGAAAGCGATAGTGCGGCCAATACCTATCTCTGTCTTGTAGATCTGCATGAAGTATACAATTTGACATAGTTATGCAGACCAGAACCAACCCACAATCGTGGTGAAATTGAGTTAAGTACACAGATAGGTTCAAAATTGCGCGTTTTATATATTCTAAAAAGATCTAAACTATTTACATATTCTATAATATTATAAAAGTATTTATGGGAAAGAGGTTTATTCAAACTTAATATACAGTTTTTTTATGAAAATCGATCATATCTCAAAACAGTCATTCTGTGGGTTTGTTTCTGGTCTGCATAACTATGTCAATCAAAATCCTAGACAAAGACAACTACTGGCCGTACGCTCGTTTCATCTCTGTTACACATTCCTGCCCGTATTTATTTTAAAGTTGAATAGGGAAGGCTCAGTCCATTCTGTAAGCTGTAAGGGGTACTAGCGTACAGTATATTTACGTGTGCGTGCTGTTTTCGGGCGACAGCGGGCGGTAGTGGCCGACGCGTTCGCACGCCGCCCCTGTTGTATACACACTCTCGTTATTTATTATTTTATTACTACATCCATAATAATGTTATGAATGTGATAGTGTGTTTCATACATATACAGTGAAACTTGATTAAGTGTGACCTGGATAAGTGAGAAACCTCCATAACTGGAACTCATGCTGCCAACACTTTGGCACTGAATTACCCCTCTATATCTGGGATTTGTTCTTTCGATTTATCATCATAGTTACGTCTATAACTGAGACAGGGAGTAAATTTTATATACATAAACCTCTGAACTGAGATAACATTGTTTTGTTTGATCGCACCTTTATAACTGAAATAACCTGTCAATAACCTCTATCAATGGAACCCTCTGTAAATGGGACAGATATTTATTTATACCTGGATATCTGAGACACTAGGTAAGTGGAATACCTCTATAAGTGAAACGACATTGCAGGTCCCTTGATGTCTCACTTAACCAGGTTTCACTCTATCTCACATTGAATTAAGATTATATCTATAATTAGATAATTGGGTAGTTGTCACCACCAATGTTCATATACTTTTTTACTTAATCAATGTTGATATACTTTTTTAAAGCTGACAAAACGCGTTTAAAAATTCTCATAATATACTCTATATAATAAATAAATCTCTCTATAAATTAGTCTTAAATAGTTAATTACTACTTGTAAGTTAAATTATTAAAATTATAAAATTTAATTTTCCATTGTATTAACAAAAACTCTTAAAAATTATCTATTTTCAAGGATAGTGATTTACATAGATAAGGATTATTTTTTTAATGGTCTCAACTACCCAATTGGAAGATCATGTGCCGTGATATTTCGTACGAAAGACTGCCTCCAACTAAAATGCCTAAAGCCGCAGATTCATTCCTTTCGAAAGCAAAGTTTATGTTGAACATACATAGATTTACCAGTTAATTTTCTATTTCCATCCTCTAGCAAATATATAATATCATTAGAGATATGTTTTTGAGGTAATATAAACTTATATACTCTAGTCCAGATTATTAAAAAACAATGATTTGATGTCGCCATATTAATAAATTTCCCAATGTGAATGAGTTATGTACTATCACATAAACTATGAAACCAAAATGCAAACGGGACATTTGAATGTCTTTTGTTGCTTAGAAAAATAAATAAATATTAGGTTGAAGTATGCATTCTAATTATTATAATATATTCCACTATTTTTCTAAACAACTAAGAACGACACCACATGATAGCATGATATTTAAAAATATGGCTTTATGAAGATACGTTAACCATTTATTCTATGTGTGTCTAAAAAAAAATATTGTCATTCGAAATTTGAAATGAATTCTAGTGCCAAAATATTAATAATAATTAACTGTGCCCGTTTATACTTATAACGTTGTTTCAGATTAATTTTTATATACGTTCATATCATTATAGACATAATATAATATAATATAATAAAATAAAAATAATATGTAAATAAAAGTAATCGAAAACTCGTTATCGGTTTGAGATCATTAAATCTATCTCGCCTCTTGTAATGGCTGTCATATTTCTTACTAACATTTTTCATAACTACAAGAATGCAATAAATATTTGGCAATAGTTAAAATTTAGAAATACATAGTGAACTTATTGAACTTATTTTTTTATAAAACACGTTTTCTTAATTTACATACTAATTATTATAATAACTGCTATGTTAATAAAAATACTAAATATTCACGGAAGAAGCATGACATTCCATTAACAACACCACAAATCATCAAAAAAAAAAAAACAGCAAAAAATGTATAAAATTATAGTTCAAGAATTTTTCAATCCAAATAACAAATAGTCTTAAAACAAAAAAGTACATAACAATAACTAAAAACACTCTCCATACTATACAGGTACCTATGTCGATAATGATCTATAACGGTTTTTCAATATGTGTTATTAATATATACAGCCCTTATAAAATATATTATTATTCTATTCGAGCTTATTATTTTTTATCCAAAAGGTGTCCATTTACAACGCAAAACTATATAGCATATCTCCATCTCTTTTTTCCCTTTTTAAATGTTTGAAAAATAAATGTTAGAGGGAGACAAAATATAGTATACTTTTAATCAATCAATAGTGCTGATATTATTTATGTATGCCATATGACTCTGCATGAACTTAGTTTTTCATTAATGTTTGCCCTAAATATAAAAGATAAACTATAACCTGCTTATGTTACGACTATTTTATTTTTAGTCCATTTAGGACTTTATTTAATGAGGTTAAACGATAATCCGGACGCAACAAAAAATATACATACCATACATTATAACGTCTGTAATAATAATATTCTCGCGTTCCTATACGCGAAATAACTAATTTAAAGATCAAAATGATCTAATTACTGAGTAAAAATAAGTTTCAAATAATATAATACATATTTATTATGGCTTTATATAATCAATCATTTTATTATTTCTCCCCTTATTGTTAACTAAAGTCAAAATAAGTCCTTATCAATTAAAATATTTCAACAACAAGTCTATATATTAAAAATATTAATTAAATTTATATACATGGTGTTTGATTAGGTAAACTTTCTTTTAGAACACGATATATATTTATTCTTTGCATTTTGATTTAGGCCTTTTCTTTGAATAAGATACTAATCATCTTTTTGTTTCTTTTTCCTATTCTCCCCAAACTTCCCACTGAACTCCCTCCAAGACGCTTTCATATCGCCTAAAAGTGTAGCTTTTGACATATCTTTACATTTCTTATCCTTTTTATCATTTTTACTTTTACTTGGATCACATTCAGTCGGACTTGCAGGTTTCGGCTCGAGAAAATCAGCATTTGTTTTTTCGGGAAAAGTATTGTCTATGGATACATATATGTCATTATCAACATGAAAGTCGGGATCAATAGGATAATTTTGATTTTCTGAATTTGTTGAATGTTTATTTCCATTGGAACAGACTTTGTTATCCATAGAAGTTTCGGTTTCATGGTATGGGTCTATCATAGAATTGTCTATGGATGGTTTCGATAGGTCTACATTTTGACAGTTTGTTTTTTTATGGCATAGGTCTGTAGTGTGGAGAATTTCATACATATCGCTATAAGAACTTATCTTATTTTTACATAAACCTTCACTCCCATCAGTATGGGACTTATTTATACCTAAATTATTACTTATTTCACTGTTTACATCAGAAATTAGATTTTTACGCATGTATTGTCGATGGGCATCACGACCACAAAGAATATTTACGTATGGAAGTTCAGAATCTTTTGTATTTTCATCTAACTTGTTACTTGAAATTGGACATTTATAATTTTTCTTATACATATTTAAACACTCCTGTTCTTTACCAGGGCATTCTGCATTACACAGTGCATGTAATTTGTTACACAGAACATTATTAAAAGGTACGAAATATAATGGTGATTCAGTCGGATTTTTGTTAAAATTATACAAAGTTTTACTCTCCAAATTTTCGCTTATTGTGGGAATATTCGCTTGGGACATTTTATGGTGACTATAACTGTATGGATATAGAGACTTATCTCGGACACCACTATTTGATAAAGCCGGTGCCACACCGGTCAGTATACTTTCATTGGCTAAAGTTGTCACGCTATACTGTTTGCTTTTACATGGCGCATATAATAATGGCGCTTCATAGACTGACCTATCTGAGTACGAGGATTTTATACAATCTGATCGATATGACAAGGGCGGTGTTACACTAGACAAGTCTTGTTTCGAAATTGAATATAATGGTGGGGCTTCACTTATAATTCTATCAGACTGATATTTGGGACATAAAAGCGGTATCACACTGTCCGTCACTGCGAGCGCATTTCGAGTGGGCACAAAGGTGTATAAAGGTGGAGTCACACCTAAAACCTCAGTATGTAAAGGTGTTGTCACACCCAAAGCCTCGGTATGTAAAGGTGGAGTCACACTGAAGCCTGCGCTCTCGTCAGCAGAGAGGTACAGCGGCGGTATGACGTCAGAGGCGAGGGTATATAAGGGCGGGCGCGGGCCCGCGGCCTCAGTACACAAGAAGCCCTCACCGGAGTCCCAGTGCTCGTCGTTCTCGGAGCAGGTGGACGCGGAGGAGGGCGTGGAGGGCGCTCGCAGCGACTGCGTGCTGAACGTCGAGGACTCTGGCTGCTTCTGTATTATTAACTCCACCTACAATTTTATACGATGTATGTAAGACCAATATTAAAGAAATACTGTACGTGAAAAACTATTAGATATATTGTAAAGTAGCCTACAAAAATAATATTTAAAGCTACGGTATAATTAATGACTAGAGCAATCTTATGACTTAAATTCTTCATGAGTTTTTTTTTCGATTGACTTAGGCTCTTGATTCTTAGATTGTATTAGGATCAAGATCAATCAATATACCAAGTTACTGATATGGTACTATGTCCTAACTAATATAGTGATAGATTCTTTTCACCATAACCATTGAAGAAATTCAATTTTTCCAACCTAATCATCACACAATCCTGAGGCCGTAACATTATAAATATACTAGTCTTGAATCACCCTATAGCGGTTTCATCCCTAGATTTAGCGCGAGTGAAACCGTTCAGCTACTTATATACTAAAATCATTCCCGAAAGGATAGTGGTTCTATCCATTGGTGAAAACAGCATGAAAATCGGTGCAGTAGTTTTTGAGTTTATCGCGAACAGACAGGCAGACGACTTTGTGTTGTAGTGATTATCATGCGAATTTGTCTTATAAAATGAGCAAGATGCAATACTAAAACTGGTTATATTATTTATGTGTGTGTGTGTGTGTGTGTGTTTTACCTTGAAGTCAGGACTGTACAGTTTATGTTGCTTGTCTTTGTGTGCGTCGTCCAGCTGCCACTTGTCCAGTGTCAACTTGAACGTTTCTAAGTTTGGACCTGTGGAATATGGAACATTATAATTGATTAAAATAATAAAATGTTGAAAGATTTTTTATTTAATATCGTTTTAATTAGTTATTGTATGTATATTTCTTGTATTTGCAGGTACTGCCGACTTTTATAATACTGTGTATTTCATTTTTTTTGTACTTAGTAGTGTTTTCTCAGCATGCCCATTACACCCACCTTCCATGGTAATTAGAATTAAAGTGACATAATTAAAAAAATGAGATAACTTCGTACAATGACTTACACTCTTATATTCTCCCAATTTATAATATATAATCCCAATATATAAATTTATATTCTCCTAATCTATAAAAACCGCAACTAAAAGTAAAAAGTGAATGTTTGAAATATCTAGGTAAAATACTATAACTTAAAAACTAAATTGAGTTTGATAATCAAATCACACATTTTAGTTTTAATTTCATTAATTTGCCAAAAAAACAGAATTTTGAATTATGCCACTTCAATTGTAAGATTATCTGTGTGTACTGTACTATAGTACAGATATATAATATAGATCACAATTTGGTTTAGAGCTCTCTAAACCAAATTGTGATCTATATAACACATTTTGAGTTTGCCAATAAAACAAGAATTTTGGATTATGCCACTTCAATTTTAAGACATTCTTGTATAATCTGTGTACTAACTGTCACTGGGCGCGGGCACAGGCGCGGCTCCCACGCAGGCGGTCACGAAGAACGTGTTGAACCAGAAGTGGAACAGCCTCTCCTTGCGCATCATCATCTTCTGCCGGCAGTACACGTCCACGCGCACGTCTCCCTGCAGGGGCGTGCACGTCGCCGGCGCCACGCGCGCGGTTGTGTCGTGTCGCCGCAGCTCGTGGCTGCCCAGCGACGTCTGCGACACGTTGGCCACACGTTAACTCTAGGGTTGTGCGAATAATTCGAACTTACGAATCATTCGTTACGAATCGAATATTAATATTATATTATTAATATAAATTAGTTTAGGAATAATTCGGAAAAAAGCGAATTGTTCGAAGAAAATCTGCGAAAATTTTCGAATTATTAGAAATTTTTCGGGAACTTTCGAATAATTCGAATTTACGATAATATTCGATTCGATTCGCACCATATTCGCACACCCCTATTTATCATTCATTAACACTGACTAGCTCCATAGTAAGATACGAAGTACAAGTTGCAGTAGTATTGCTTAATATTTAACTTTAAAATAATCAAAATACAAGTTGTTTTTAACTCCTTAATTTTCTTAAAACTTATATTCAAATAATTACTTAATTGAATTATAATATATGAAAGTTTAATATTAAATTATTATATTAAATAATATTAAATGTTTAGAATTAAAATGTATAATTTTAAGGTACTTTGATGCCATCTTGAGAAAAAAATTTTTGGAAATTGTGGGTAGGCACTGTCTGTAACAAGTATATAACCCCCTGAGACGTCTAATACTTTAGTCTCTCCCGTGACCATGATTGCTGTAAAGCATTCGAAACGTCGGGAACCAAAAATCATAATAAATCTGCGACAAAATCCGAAAAGTTAGTTTCATTTTGTATAGTGGTAGTGCCATGCTTGTTACCTTCGGGTAGCAACCGAACGGGCCGGCACGCCCCGTATAGTTCATTAGTACCACTCTCTCACAGAAGACCGGCGTGAAGTGGCAGCTATGCTGTCGCGTTTCGTCCGGTGAGTGAGAGTCCGGGAGGCCCACTCTCCTTCCCCCCCTCCCTCTCCCTCCCTCCCTCTCCCTCCCTCCCTCTTCCCTTTATCCTCCGCCTTCGTTTCCCCCTCCCTCCCACTTCCCTCCCTCCTCCATCTCTCCCTTTCCTGAAAGGCCGGCAACGCATCAGCAAGCCTGGCTTGCAGATGTCCATGGGCGGAGGCGATCACTTCCCATCAGGTGAGCCTCCTGCCCGTTTACCCCCTTTTTACCATAAAAAAAAAAATTATAACGAAGTACATATTGTTGACACAACAACGCACATCACCGACTAGTTCCATAGTAAGATACGAGGCTATGGTTAGTTGATACACTTTATGCAACTTGAGAAAAATTGACCTAAATCAAAAATTACGTGGAATGAAATTGAACGGTGATTTTAAGCATTAATCTTATTCCACCATTTTTTTAAACATATAATATACATATTATAAATATAAACCACCCATAACTGATATGCATGAACCATCAAATCAAATCAAATCAAAATATTCTTTATTCAAATAGACTTTTACAAGCTCTTTTGAATCGTCATTTTTACATTATCAAAATTAAAAGTCAGTCTGTAGGTCTGTGAGTAAACTACCACCGGCTCGGAAAGCTGTTCTGCTGAGAAGAACCGGCGAGAAACTCAACAGTTGCTCTTTTCAAAAAAATATTTAGTAACAATATTGTATTACTATTTATCTATTTATCCTACGTGAGACACAACCAGTCACTAATCCCACACATTTACATCTACCAGGTATTCCGCTACAGTGTAATAAGCTTTATTCATTAACATATTTTTAATTTTTGATTTAAATTGCCTCAAAGGCAAGTTCAATATGGACTGTGGAATTTTATTATACATGCGTACACCTTGCCCCATAAACGATCTATTTACCTTTTGTAGGCGAAAACTGGGTGTTACAAGTTTATCCTTATTTCTTGTATTTATACCGTGTTTGTCGCTGTGCTTTGAATAGCAATTAATATTTTGACGAACAAACATAATGTTACAATATATATATTGCGAAGCAAATCACATAAATGAACTGAATAACCCCAGCGAGGACACACAACCACTGCCAACAAGCAAGTAGTAAAATATATGAAAAAAAAAATATAAAAATATTTATAAAAAATATGTATATATATCTTGGATTTACTTATGGCATCAACAGTATAGTCAATTCAACACTAACCTTAAACTGGGGCTCGACCTGCGACACGACGAGCTCGAGCGTGCACTGCCCGCCGTTGAGCGCGGGCGGCGGGCACATGCGCACCTCGCGCACGTGCACGCGCGTCGCGCGGTACGCCAGCCCGCCCTGCACTAGCGCCGCGTAGTACTCCACGTAGCGCCGCTGCGACGGGATCGTTACACCTGGAATGGTAATGTTAATTTAATACACTATTCAACCACCATCTTATTTTATTTTATCATCACCAATATGATAAACAGTAATATGACATACAAAGAGAAAATACCAAGCTAAATCTAACTGTAATCACATTTAAAGGCAACCACGACATACACAAACTGTTGCACTGAGCTTCAAAATTTTTAAATTTTAATAATAAATATAACAATATGTATCTAAATATTTGCAGACATATAAATAAAAATATTACAAAGAAAAAACTTAAGCAAAATTTACATAAAAAACTTATAATAACAATAAAGCACAAGTAAACGGAACAACAAAGATCTCTCAAACAACCTAATATCAGGGACTTAAAATCAATTTTATTTGAGAATATGTCGATAATCAATACATTATTAAGACAGTGGTAGCCTAGTGATATTTGCATGTGCGAATCATTTCTTACATGATTACGACTTGTCTTACGGCGAAGGAAAACATCGTGAGGAAACCTGCATGTCTGAGAGAACCTAGCAAGTTTTCGAAAGATATGTGAAGTCCGTTAACCCGCACTAGGCCAGCGTGGTGGACTATGACTTGATCCCCCTCGTATTGAAGGGAGAACAGTGCCCACCAGTGGGCCGTTAAAAGGGGCTGAATACAAAAGCCTCAACTACACTACTCGAAGTCCCCAAAATTGTTTTAATAAAGTACTGATCGAAATTGACCGAAGTTCGAAGTACGTGCTTATACTTTAAGAATAATGGAGTGAGACGAAAAACCAACATTGATAGGAAGTCGTTCGCGGTGAATTGCTATTTTCGTCTAACTCAAGTATAATCATAATATTATAAATAATAAATATCAGTAAACATCTATACATAATATAATTATTAAATTCAGGAAAAACGTAACGTGTAAGTGAACGGAAATTTTCCATTCAATGTAGTGTTATTTATACAGAACAAAGTCTGTTGGGTCAGTTAGTGTCTAACATAACGAACCCAAGGCAGTTTACTCGCAGCTTCATCAAAGCAATTAGAATACATCACATTAATTTATTCATAATATTCAATGATTCCAATCTAATATTCTAAATAATATGAATCCTTTTGTCAGTGTGTCCTACATAAAGGGTTACTTTGATAACGTATTCCTATTGAATTCAACTCAAAGGGGTGCGAAAGGGTAGTTTGAGAATTCGATTTGGAAACAATATTTTTCAGGTGCCAAATCAATATATCCCATCTGTGAGAAATGCATAATAATAATAAATAACCGTTAAAATGTTCGTGTGTCACGAGTATGTATATAAATCGAAGATAGGTTCTGAATGAATTTTTCTTTTTAAAAACGGATAAAATCTAGTGAGACGTAATTATAAAAATATGTCTGTATAATATGAGAAACTAGTGTTATAACCATACCTTTCTCGTCGTGTGTTCTTTTGGTGCCGTAAAACTTTAAAGCCTCGTCCGCCGTCGCCTTTTGCCCGCTGTATAAGAGATAGCAACATATCATCGTCCCTGAAATAATTACATACAATTTATTTTTATCTCATAAATCTCTAAAAGCGCATAAAGAGAACGTACATACGCAGCTAATTAGTCCAGGACAGTTTTGAAATAAAAATTTAATTCACAACAAAAATGTTTTGTTTGTGAAAATATTTCTTTAGTTTTCTGTATATTATGTTAATTCACATTTTGAACCTCACCATAAGACAAAATAAATATAATGAAATTTTATAATATGTTCATAACATATCTTTCTGATTCAAGGGAAAAGTTTTTTACTTGATATCATTTTATATAGCGACATTTGCAGCAGATTTTTTTAATATTTTCTTTAATATTAATCAAGAAAACTACTGAACTTATTTTGATAAAATTTTACATTATATATTACGTGATAGATGCTGTAAACTGTTAACACCAGGGATCGGAAACCCGTTCAATTTTTAAATAGTTTTGGCTATTTGCCCCAAGCGAAAGGCTTCTCGGTTTAAGGTTAAGGTAAAGTGCTTTGAACAGTTCAATCGAAGAACGTTTTTGAAGAATTAAGGTTCTATGACGAAATCAACCGGTTAAAATGAGTTCATGTAGAATGGCTTAATAGTTGGATACGTTATGTTTCTTACTCATTAATGAATTAACCGGTTTATTTGGCAATAAACCGAAAACCCACCGTATCTCTAAGAATAACTTAGGTAGAATTAGGTATTATTTCGATTAACTAAACTGTTCATTTACATTTACCGGGTCAAAGAGCGATCAATTAATTAATCATTACCGGTTTTTGAAACCGGTTACACCGTAGACAAATTAGTTATAGAGCACAGTACAGACCGGGATAACGAAAGTCGCATAACTAGTCTAGTGTTAAATAAAATATTGCTATATAAAATTTTCAATACGAATAATCCACGGTTACAAATCACATTGATAGCGATCACATTGTGATATGCAAATTTGAATATCGGGTATTAAAATGTAAATCTATTAAACTATCTCCCATGCATTATTTATGAATTTAAAATAATTTCATTCAAATAAAAAAGAAAAAAAATGGCCTTATATTATAATAATAAATTTATTTAAAATTCTACCTACACATGTGTTATAAAACTTGCTAATTGCTATGGAACATGTTAATTTAAGCTCCACAATATTTATACAGTTTTTTTGCATAATGAGCTTTCTGGTTTAAATACACCGTGGTCCAAAATAACGTTGACAAAATTACAAAAGTAATATTTCAAAAATGGAATGCTTTGCGTTCTATTTTGTTTTTGTTTATTCTTTCTTCATTCTTTGGCGCCATTTTAATATAGTTTGTTGGCTAAAAAGTATGAAAATATATTTATTACCTTATGTCAGTCAGAGCAGCGTGGAGCCATAATTTCTTTGTATGAAAGTAGAAAACGGCAGTTTGAGATAGTAAACATTCTTGGTGTTACTCGTCAGCTACTTTCTTCAGTAATTAAACGCTATGTTGAGCTCGGCAACATCGGAGACCGTCCTGGAAGAGGACCTAAGTCCTAACGGACTGTTCGCACTGCTAGGAACTAACACATTATCAAACAAAGATTAGTCCGAAATCCACATACCGAAGTGAGAAAAATGTCGTGAGACTTATACTACTACGGGGATAAGTCGTTCCACCATGCAGCATATAGTGAAATATGATCTCTTATTACTATACACTTACAGAGAGAGACAAAAAAGTTCACCTCGAGAGATGTCGTTTGCTTAAACAACGCTCCGCTGCTTCGAATTGGATAAATATCTCATTTTCCGCCGAAAAATTGTTTTCGATAGAGCAAGCCCATAATCACCAAAATGACAGGATCTGGTCTTTCACTCGTCCTGGAGCTGTTGCAGTCATTCCACGTCGCCAAAACGCAAAATTAATTATGGTTTGGGGTGCAATTTGCGCCACTGGCAAAACTCCCCTCGTTTTTGTAGAAAATAGTATAAAAATTAACAAAGTAAATTACCGACGAGACATCCTAGAAACTGTGGTTCTTCCTTGGAGTCAACAGCACTTTGGTAACCATCCATGGATATTTCAAATAGACTCTGCTCCAGCTTATTGGGCTTTAAGTGTTCAACAGTAGTGCAAATGATTTCATTAACTCAAAAAACGGCCACCCCTACTCGCTCATCTGAATCCAATGGATTACAGTTTATGGTCAATCTTAGAGGCAAGGACCTGTTCTACACCTCATAGAACTGTTGATGACCTGAAGGCTACTCTTACACGCGAGTGGGACAAAATATCTGTTTAGGAAGTGCGGAAAATTGAGGAAAATTTTACTATGCGTTTGACTCTATGTATTCGCACTAACTTGTAAAAAATAAGTTGTATTTTTATAATTTATAGCATTTAAGTTTAAAATTAATAAAATTATGTGAAAAATCACTGGTCAACGTTATTTTGGGCCATCCTGTACAATATTGTACGTATATTAATATAATAGCTTAAGTCATGTCCTACACTGAATAATTTTAAAAATCTCCACACTATATACTTCGCTGTCTAACTTTGATAGAGTAGTCTCTGTGTTAACAACCAGCAAACGGGTGATAACACAATTTTTTTAATGAATAACAAAAAACGAATACAACTCATTTATGTACATAAGACATGTATACTAATATTATAAAGCTGAAGAGTTTGTTTCTTTGTTTGATTGAACGCCCTAATCTCAGGAACTACTGGTTCTATTTGAAAAATTCTTTTTGTGTTGGATAGTCCGTTTATCGAGGAAGGCTATAGGCTATATTACATCACGCTGTGACCAATAGGAGCGGAGCACAATGAAAAAAGTTACAAAAACGGGAAAGGCGGGCGTTAGTTCTGCGAGGTACCATGCCGTGCGACTCAGAAAGAATTTGGTTCCCGGTCTTTAGAACGCGTGTGAAGCCGCGGGAAAAGCTAGTATATAATAAAATTATAATTTTGTTAAATTTGTACTTTAATTATTTTTTGGAAATTTTAAGTGAAATAGTCGTTATTATCGATACAGAAGCCGAACTTATAGTTTTTAGCTTTTTCTAAGGTTTTTAGAAGTTTTCATCTGTCTATGACCGCATCACTAGAAAAAAAACTGTACAGATTTTGATGTTTGGTACGATGATAGCTAATTATTTGGGTCAACCTATACTTTTTACATAGGGAAAATATCTCATTTCTTGATAAATCTATAAAACGTGCCTAGGGGACGAACCCGAGCGAGTAAGACACAAGTACATAACAAAAATTTGTTCAATCGGCAAATAAAACAACGACAAACTATTTGTTATAGAAATATATCTAAAATGATCACCCTCCTTTCACATCCAAACGTGTTCCTTTCATATCGAACGGCCCGTTTTTTACTTGACCACAAAAAGGAAGTGTAGGGTCCTACGAAATTTACGACTTCGAAACTTTCGTACGTAATTCGGGCAATTATACGTCGTAAAGAAATTTCGCAATTACGCCCCCAAGTTTTGGGGTACTTTTTGTTTGCATGACAATAGCCGGCATCAAAGGCAATGTAGCACGTGTAATTTCAACCTTTGTGAGGGGAAACTATTATTTCGCCGCCATTTTGTGATAAATATCTCGAGAATGCGAACGCTTTTTAAAGTTTTATTCATCCCGGCATTCGTATGCTGATGCGGGGTCTGCACATGTTTGACCTTTTGCTAAATATTTTACTGTTCTGTTATCGCACGGTCTAACGTGAATAATGAATGTAAGCCAATGGTGTATTGAACGTTTTCATTTGCTTTGTATATATGTATATTTTATGTATGACATACAGGTTTTTATAAATGCACAATTGCAGTATAACAAATCAAAGTGCTATTCCAAACGACCATTGGGATTTAGAATAATGAATAATGTAGGAGACAAAACGAATGAAATATTTTAATAAATTACGTATTACGTAAATTATGTTAATGTTAATTTAACGAGTTTAGTCAAAGTTTTGAGACTGCCTAACACATTGATCTTTTCCGTAATCGGTATCGATTTTCGTAATTTATAATACATTTTTGTCCTCCTACCTGTCCTCCCTTTTCCAGCTTTACAGTGTACTGCGGCGACATTCCGTGAGTCCTCGCTTAGCCACGTATGAACGCTCTCGCAAAACGGCTGTATCTGTTCGATCTTCGGTGGCTCGTGATCCTCGAACGCGAACTTCTTCACCTGAAATTACGAAAGGGCTACTGTCAGATATTGTAGTCGTAATATCCGGTGTTGTAAAATATCATGAGTACGTGTTGTCAACTGACAGTTATAAACACTAAGTTTTAATTCTCAAAGAAACAAATCTGTGATGACATTACAAACATTTCTACACACATTTATTGTATAAAAACATAAATAAGAAGTAAAATATCTTATAAATATTAGTATCATAATACAAGACTGTCCTTGTAATTAACGTTTAATTTCAGATATTCGAATTTACTTTTTTTTTAAAACCTTGGGAAATGCATTTAGGCATACCACCTGCATTCATAATGATTATGTAGGACTCATCGGCAAAGCCAGTACCACCCACTCAAGCAGAACGGAACCTTCTCTCTCTGTCTTAATATGGTGTCGCAGGATCACTTGCACACTCAACCACGAAACCCCGACGGCAGATCTGCCGAAGCAAACCACTACATACATAGGATTGCTCCAACATTCCACTTTGCTATTATAGAAGTATCAGGATGCTAACGAGACCAACCACGACAAGATGAACGCACATTGGGATATACTTCGATATGCTGCCAAAAACTACCATTATCGAACGTAACGAACCATTACAGAGCTGAGAGCGAATTAATATTTGACATATTATTAACTATTTCGATAACGTATAACTAGCGACTTACCCTGTCTTTCGTTAATATGGCTTTATTTTACAACCTTTTTCAGGTAGCGCATACCGATACTTTTATAGGTATAAAATATAGTATTAGCACTAAACAGTAATTTAATCGCCTATCAGGGAAAGAATTTTGAAGATCGCATCAGTAGTTTCAGAAATTACACCTACATTACAAACTTTACTTCTTTAGCATATTATGATATTAATTAGTGAAGGTTTACTTTTTAATTAAAAAGACATAAAAAATGAAATGTTCCTTAGAATTTCCACAATAGAGAAATTTCATGATTTTGTTAATATCATATTTGACTCAATGGAATTCTAATGTCTAATATAGTTAAAACTTATAAACCAATGATAAAGCGAATTAAATCTATCAATAAAACGTCTGAAAAAATTATTCAAATTAAGCTAATCATATAAGAGTTGCGCTTGTAAGAATAGCTAGCTTCTTGACGCCAAAGCTATCCTTACAAACACAACTAAATTCATAACTTTTTTATTTGTTATTAGATATTTTTATATTTTTTAGGGTTCCGTACCTCAAAAGGTAAAAACGGAACCCTTATAGGATCACTTTGTTGTCCGTCTGTCTGTCTGTCTGTCTGTCTGTCTGTCTGTCTGTCTGTCTGTCTGTCTGTCTGTCTGTCAAGACCTTTTTTCTCAGGAACGCGTGGAGGTATCAAGCTGAAATTCATATCAAATACTCAAGTCTATGGTCTCTTGGAACTGTGAAAAAATCAAACTTCTAAGTCAACGCGATCAAAAGATACTCCCGTTTATGCCGCAAATTTTCGACACTCGCAAGGGAATCAAAACCTACAGGGTACTTCCCGTGAACTCAGAATCTTGAAATTTGGTACGAAGCAACGTCTTATAACACAGATAAAGGAAAAATTGCGAAAAGCATAAATTTTTAGTTACATCATATAATAAAAATATTTTTAATAATTTTAAACTTATTACCCCTTTACTCATACACCGTTCCGTACAGGTTTGTACGGAACCCTCGGTGCGCGAGTCTGACTCGCACTTGTCCGAATTTTTTCATATTTATGTTGAACTTCACTTAATTGTCTACTAATAAAAAATAATAGAAACTTTTGCAGTGTAAAATTTAAATGAATTAAGACTTAACTTGGTTTTGCTTCATATAATAACAAAAAGTGACAGGTCGGTTACATTTAACAATTGTTAAGAAAATCAAGCATTTATATAAGTAAAATACGTTCATTACGAACATTGCTCATCGAAGCTCAACCAATGTGTCAAGTTTACGATATATTCTTCAAAGGGCGTATTCGCAATGTGGGAATGCGGTTAGCATATTTCCAGAGGATCACCTGTGAAACCCTTTGCTGGAAGTGGTTTGCGGTCACGACTCATTTTAGGATTTCGTATGGACACACGTTATATGAAACTATAAAATAACCGCCAAAATCACCCATCCGCCAAAATTATATTGTGATAATATTGTTTTTTTTTTTTAATTTGTAGGCTTTCTGGTAGACTGAGAGCTTTAAAATGTTTAAACAGTTTTTTAACATTTCCCGTGTTTTTTTAAATACTCTCATAGAATTTAGATACGACATAAAAAGTAATAATGAAAATTAGTTTAGCGATGTAAGGAAGGAAATTTAAGAAACAGTCAGAAATATTTTATTTTAGACATAAAAAGATCTAAGTATCTGAACATATCACAAAAGCCCTTATTTATACAAGGCCTTATTTTAAAATATTCTTTGTAAGGTATTGCATACATGTTATCGATCATCCAAAACCAATAGTTGGACAACATTTTACGGTAGCTACGCTTAGGGTCAATCACCCGAAGCGGAGGCGTCTACATTAAATCTTTACAAATAATGCCAACTTGGACAAGACCGTAAGACTAAATTCTAGTTGGTGAAGTTTCGTATGTAATTGTTTTTTTTTAAATGCCGCTTCTGGGCTAAAATTTTAGTTAGCTTTATGGAATTTTTATATTAAATATCTTTTGGAAAATCTAAATAAAATACTGACTAGGTATTTTGATTCATTTTTCATCTTATTGAAATAGTGAAACAAATTCGAATTTAGTCAGACTTAGTCAGAATTTTATTATAAGTATAGAAAATGCCAAATGTTCGCGTAAATCTTATACAGAATTAATACGTTACTTAATAAACCAGCTATTATATTAAAAATAATTAAATGAAAATAGTAATCATCAATTTTTCTTTAGTTGTCAGCCCTGTATGGGCAAATAATGACATTTGTGTGACGCGGTCACGGTCGTGACACGGTTGGGTGGTGGGCGAACTAAGTGTTCAAATCAAACAACTGACTCCAACCACTTACCATGTGTGTTATGTAAGTGATACTTCACAGTTCATGGCTGTAGTTTTAAATTTTGAAGTTAGTAGAACTTTTGACTTTTATTACTTATGAAAAAAGAGATATATTTTCCGCTATTTTTATACTATATTATAAATACCTATATAAACTTTGATTATTTATAAAAACCACATTAAAAATCCGTACCATAGTTAAAGGATCTAAGCATACAGACGGCGAGAAGCGACTTTGTACTGTAGAAAAACCTAACAAATACCTCCTTAGATTTCTAAGAAAATACATTTGGTATAAAAAATAATAAACATTTTATCATAATTAAATTGTAAATTAATTCTTGATATTACAATATATACTTCATAATTATTTTAAAGCAATAAGAAGATTGCCTCGACGTCCCCAACTTATCAATGTGGGCGTTAACAAAATCTTTTGAAACGTTACAATAACCAGAATATTAAATTTGGAAACGTTCGTAGGACATTAGCGAAGTAATCTGTGCTAAACACGCAGGCTTTAGGCTATTCAAAAGAAAATTAAATTAAATGTTATTTAGAGTATTATTAAAATATAATACCTATCTATAATGTAAATATTAAACAAAATCCATTATTATTTCCAGCGTAATTATTGGCCATGTACAAATTTGATATCGTGCACAATTTATTCCAACGCCATTATAAGGCTTCGGAATTTTATTCACTGAAGCTATACAAAGGCTGAATCTGATTACAATGTTACAAATTAAATAATTGTGTAGATATTTTTGTTGAATCGCATTTAATATCACGATGTATATATAGAATATTTTTAATCTACATAATTTGTATCGTTAAAAAATATTACGCTATGTTACCAGTAAAAAACTTTCATAATTATTTAACCATAAAAAGCATTTATAACAATATTTTAAATATTGTAAGGAGTTGATACAAAAGAAAGGTGTAATCATAGTTGAGAAAAATAGCACCTTTGCTTTCCCTTACGTATTAGCTGTTAGAACTAAAAAGGCAACGATTACCGTTTTTTTAATATCGACTTGCCGTTTTAATGATAAAAATAATTGTAAGTATTCAGCCTTTTCTCTCTCCTCCTGACCAACTGCCGGGCACAGGCTTAACTGCAATACGAGAGGGATCAGGCCATAGCCCATCAAGCTGGCAAACTGCAGGGTGGCGGACTTCAATATTGCATAGTTATTGGTATTGCATAAAAATGGCACCGCATCAACAAAAATTTTCACAATACATTGATTAAGTAATATTCGTATAATATGATTGTATATCGGGTATCCATAAGGTATTTTTTATCTTCTGGTTATCGGTGAAATTGGCTATATTACAGAGATATCGTTCCAGATGGTATAGTCGATACAATGACTAATTATCTTCACTTTTTTGTTTATATGCACATATATTGGCTTATCGTCTTTATTGGGACGTCTTATTTTTATTTACGGCTTCCTTAAATGAAGGTGTTATATTAATATTCATCATCATCAACATCATCATCAGCCCTTATTAACGTCCCACTGCTGGGCACGGGCCTCCCTCAGTACGAGGGGGATCAGGCCATAATCCACCGCGCTGGCCTAGTGCGAGTTGGCGGAGTTCACATGTCTTTCGAAAACTTGTTAGGTTTTCTCAGACATGCAGGTTTCCTCACGATGTTTTCCTTCACCGTAACACACGTGGTAATCATGTTATAAATGATTCGCACATGAAAATATCAGAGGTGCGAGACCCGGATTTGAACCCGCATCACTCGGATATTCAAGCGACCGCGTTACCGCTGAGCTACCACTGTCTATATAATATTGCTGTCATATTAATATTGTTGTGTTTTAATATCAATAATGTACCCATAACGTACTAATATATATTCTAAAATGCTGTTTGCCTTTTCACGCATTAATCTGCAGAACCAGTGGTATCGAGAGAGATTAAGACTCCGAGAACCGAGACCTTAAGATCCCGGAAACCATCCTTAAGAGGGTGGAAAGGGGGTTGAAATTTGTGTGGAGTATCATCATTTCTCAATAAGGGGTATAAGAATAATTATTCCTATGTTTGTATTATATTATTGTCTTCTTTTCTATAAAACGAAATGCACTTTCTCAATAAAGTACATAATTATCGGCTAAAGCACTCGGATAGACTAGACGCTGATTAAAACAATATCGATTGTTACATCGTGCATTGTAAACTTCTTAGAAATAGCGTTAGGTTTTTCCTAGTATACGTATAATGAGACGTAAAACCAAGTAGGTAATATAAAGTACTTATAAAAATACAAGAAGTAATAAAAATATTTCCTATAGAAATTCTCTTTCTAAACACAAGTTATATGTAGGTAGAAGAAATGCTACAGCTAAACTAAATATAAAAATTTGGTAATTTAAATATCAAGAGTTCATTGGAGCCTTATATCAAGTAGTAGTAATATAAATATTTCAAGGTTCTATGTAGGCAGTAAAAAAATAATTACGAATTGATTAAAAATGTTTAAACGTGAACATTATCACATGATGCAACATATTAGTTTATTGCAACAAAATGGAGGCCAGACGTGGTGCAGACGAAATCGATCTAAAGCTTATCATAGTAAATTATTTCTTTTTAAGTTAAATATGTAACCATTACAACTTCACGAGTATTAACGTAGTGATGTTACCAACATCTGAAGTGTGGGGATTAGGTGCATCACGCTGGCCAACAACGTTTTCTCGTTGTATTTTCCTGTATAGTATTATTATTATTATACTAAATTAAACTAGACTAAACTCTGATATTGGTAAAGGTTGAGGTACAAAGCCGTCTATTATAGTAAAGGCTACTAAGCCGTGTCTAAGTTTCAATTACGCAATGCCCTGTATTTTACTGAAATCTTCTCTACTATAAATCAGATATTTTGTTGTTTCATTTTGTACAATTCAAAATATTTTTTGTATTATATTAAGAAAACCAGTTATCCATACAAAAAATAAAATTTTACATTGACTTTTGGATCAATTACAAAATTTTAATTTTAATAATTGCACGTATTTATTTCATACACCAGTTACATATATGGAGACAAATTATTACACTCCATGTTTTAATTAAGTGTAAATAATTACCTCGCAATTTACTTTTAAAATTTTCAAAAGGTTAAGTAAATGTAAGTATACGATTCGTAAATTACATTAAAAGAGATAATAAATATCAGAATCTAGTAGACAAAACAAAGTATAAACAACTTAAAATACATTCGCTTATCGTGCAAAGAAAGTCTTAAACAATAAATATTAAAAAAGCTACTTTTAAAAACAGGTTTTTATATTGTATCATGTGTAATGTGACAAATGGGTTTATATTTTAGGCATTATTTGTATTTCTTTCAGGAAACCATTTCATTTCATATGATGTGGGTCTCAAATGAAAGGGTGTATAAAAATTTTTTTGGCAGTCCGCCATTTTGAACTTAGAATGACGTCAGGTTATTGTTATCCAAACTATAGACGTATGAAAAATCTCAGCTCTATCACTTACAGTATGATTTTGCCCGAACATAGCAAGTTTAATAAAAACTTTCAGACAAACTCGTTATATCTATAGCGTCGCATTCGAAGCCTACACGCACCTTTAACGCTTAGTCACCTCGAAGTCCGCTGCGATAAGAACTGCGGTTTCAGAATGTGCGGTCATATATGCTCACCCATTTAGTGTAATGAAATAGAATAGTTATATTAAACCAGTTGTGATAAAGTTTTTTAAACTAATATTATTCAATATGTTTGGTTCGACTACAATAGGTATTGTTACTCGTAATACAATATAATTCAATTTAATAAGACCAGAAAGTTTCATTTATATTCACAAAAATAAATTTATAATACAAAAATGTAATATGTAACATTTAATACAACACCTATTTTTTAACTAAATATAATAATTTTAAAATCTTTATATGATAGAAATTGTCATATCAAACTGAAATTTAGTTCGACCGATAAAAACATTTGCGTTGATGTCGTGCGTTATCATTTATCAGGGGGGGCGACATTTAGTCTGACACTTTCTTTACTAGATTGACATTCAGGATACGAAGCAAATAAAATCAGGTCACGTAGAAACTATCAAAGTTTACAATTAAGTAGTAATAGTATCCGTCGCAGGCATCAATTACCCACCTACTAGATCTATCGTTATATTAACGGAATAGTACCGACTACCGACTATGTTATTGAAATGTCATCAGAATTGCATACATTATACAAAGCAACAAATCGTAACGACACTTAGAAATCGGTGAAATGGGGTTTCTACTATTATATATAAGAGTTCGCTACCGAGATTAAGCTCAAATTTTTTTTTATGGTAAAAAGGGGGCAAACGGCAGGAGGCTCACCTGATGGGAAGTGATCACCTCCGCCCATGCGTTGCCGGCTTTTCAGGAAAGAGAGGAAGGGAGGAGGGAGGGAAGCGGGAGGGAGGGGGGTGGGGTATTCTAAAATGAACTAGTCCTTCTATTAGTATTACAATTATGCCTAATGTAACCTTGTTCAAAGCGAAACAACAATGTTTTACTTGATCAGAGAAAATGTATGTATTTAATTTAGTGGGATACCGTAGTTTGTACCTTAGATATTTTAGAAAGCTAAGAAAAAAAAATTAGAATTTTAATAATATTACTATATCATTTGCCTTGATTTGGTGCTGTTAGAATAGTCTGTAAATTACCTTTAATACTTAAGAAATAATATACTAAGAATAGAACATTTGATATTTTCGCGTATTTATTGATTTTTGGTTCCTGGAGTGATATCGAATGCTTTAACAACAGTACTATTAAAATTATCATCCAACCAAACGTGTATGCAAAATCTCAGCTCTAACAGTTGCAAGATTTTACCCGAACATAGCAAGTTTTCATATTAAAGTACATATTTAAAAACACTAATAACATTTAAATACAAATAGACCCGATATATAAAATGATTTTTCAATATGTTGAGAGTTTTGAATTTTTAACCGACTTCAAAAAAAATTCAAAAAAGGAGGAGGTTATATGTTCCGTTGTATGTATTTTTTTTTTTTTTTTTTATGTATGTTCACCGATTGCTCCGCCGTCTGTGGGCCGATTTCAAAAATTTTTCTTTTGATTGGTAGGGTATAGTTCCGAGGTGGTCCCATTGTCACCAAGTCAGGATCTGATGATGGGATTCCAGGGAAATCGAAGGCAACTCTCAAAATTTACAGGCAACTTTATGTTTTTGATATATTTTCTAAACCCGATAAAGCTTTTACGTATGAAAATCATCATCTCATGTGGATGAGCTGATGATGGAAGGTAAAATTCCTCAACAGTTGTTTTTTATGTGTTTTCACCGATTTCTCCGTGAATTGTGGGCCGATTTTAAAAATTTCTTTTTTGTTCGGTAGGGTATACATTCAAGATGTTCTCATTGTCACCAAGTCAGCATCTGATGATGGGATCCTAGAGAAATCGAGGGCAACCCTTAAATTTTATCGGCACTGATTACCTTTTTCATATATTTTCTAAAGCTGTTCAAGAATTTGTGATGATGTAAGGTATATATCCTCAACGGTTAGGAGTTGAAAGAAAATTCTTTTAATATTATACGTACTTATGAACTGATAGTCGTACTCCTTCAGGATATTAGGTGGATTGATAATAGAAGGTAAATCTTATTAACGTCTACGAGTTACGTGGAAAAATAGACGTGGACAAATCTCGATTGACTATTGTCGTTCATTTCAAAACTTCGCTGACTTATTGGAGCAGTAGTTTAGTTAGCCTTCCAATATTTTATTTAAACATAATAATTTCCACAAAAAAATTTAAAATAAATTATTTTTTAACAAAAATGAAAACCGACTTCAAAACGCTACAAATCGAAACTAAAAAGAAAAAAAAATAATTTTAATTACTTAGTTATTGTTGGAGTCGGTGCCAGCCAAAGCAAAATAATCCTAATACAATCTCCTTGGCTGGCACCGACTCCAACAATAACTAAGTAATTAAAATTATTTTTTTTTCTTTTTAGTTTCGATTTGTAGCGTTTTGAAGTCGGTTTTCATTTTTGTCCAGTAATTTCTTAAAAACTCCCTAAAACTTAGATTTTCTTTAATGTCCTACACATAACACAACATAATCGTTATTGCAAATCCTTTTATATTTTCCAATAATAATTAATTGACTCTAGAGTGAATAACTGAAACGTACGTAATTATGTATAACATACATAAATATGTGATACATATACAATATACAAGTTTGGTTGAAAGATTGAAAACATAAAGTACCTATACTAAATTTATTATATCTATGCATACATTTGTTTACATAAATAATAAACTCAATTCTTTACTCTACTTTTAGATAACTTCGATAAAGTCTATTTTCGATGGACGTTATCAGTTATCGACGGAAGGGCAGGGGCGACACCTTTATAAAATTATGTTCGACGTCTAACGATTATTTTTAGTCACACCGTAAAAACAAATAATGATTACATATAGACATTTTTAAAAATGTAGTATATTATATTATTGTCTCTTTGATTGAAACCAACGACTTCTGATCGAATTTTGACCAAAACGGCGACCAACGCCTTAACGCCCCCTATAGGGCACAGTAAAATACCTCATATACCTAATTAGGTACATCAGCAATAATTATATGGTTAGTATCTATTTTTTAAGAAAACTATAAAGTTGTGCATAATATATTTGTCTAAACTATCAGTATGAAGGGCAGATGGCGACAAAAAGTCTGTCAATTCCCTATGCTTATCTTTACTTATGATGAACACGGTAACTGTTATCATAATCATTATTAGAATTATATCTACAAAACCAGCTTAGATAGTATGAAAAAAGAATGATATTCAACTCATTTTTCCGGGTTTAACTGTTTAATCGTGTACATATAGAGTAAAAATCCGTTTGCAAATTACTGTTATTTTAATAAAAGAAAGAAAAGTGATACATATGGCGTATGCAATCCGCGTATATACACTAAGTGGGTACACTTTATATATGGAATCCTACAATATATAATATAGGTCTTGTCATAAAGATATTTTAAAGAGAAGAGATTTAAATGTAACATATTGCAGACTATATATTTTTGCAACTTTCATCCAGATTCGTTCAACCGTTCGCGCATGATTAAGTAACAAACATCCATTTATAATATTATTGTTGGGATTCCTAGAATATACCAACATTAATTTCGATTCTCTTTATGAAACGTAAACAAAACGCGTACCTACATACAAAATTAGCATAGAACTACTGGATTTATCTAGTATAGTACAAGTCCTATCAAACAATCAGGACTAACAAGAATCTGTTACTTAAGAATATTTTATTACGAAATGCTGTTTTATACAGATGAATTTATGAGATAATTTTTTACAACCACTATTGAATAATAATCGTAAACACATTGTCTTGAGTCTCTTTTAAATAAGAGCTAAGTATATGTAAATTTAAAAATATGCATTAGATATTTTCATTACATTTTATAACTAGACTAGCGGTCGCCGTAATGTTTACGTAATAAATGTTTATACTTTGTGAAATTCGGCATGTAAATTATGCTCAACCAAATAGCACTTCTAAAACCAAAAAAAATTAAAATCTATTGAAAAAAAAATTAATACTTTTTTTTAGATTTACGCAAATATTTTTAATGTATTCTAAAAAGTTTTTTACTTTCCCCGGATTTATTTTGATTTTTAAGAAATTGGTTCTCAAAATGCACCGAATGCTGTTACATTTTTGATTAACAGCTATTATAGATGACGATTATATAAACAAAACATTCGAACGTCGAGAACCAAAAACTAAAATTTAATAAAAAAACCAAAACTGCTGTTTATATTTTGCATTTGCTAACAATAATAAATAAAAATAAATCAAAAGCTAATCGCCTACACATTAATTCTATCCTATTAAATATGACGAAGAAATAGAATTATTAATAATACTATACGGACGTACGTGCATTAAGGACAATACCACGTTTGTGTCACTCGTGTTATCTGACTCGCTCTGCATCTAATTTGTATTAAAATAATTATAGTACTGACAAGGAAAATATATTGTAAATTGATATTTGCAGTGTAATTATTGCTTTATCCTTTGTATAGCAATCCACGAGGCGTTTATCAAATTTAATTACTCTATACCTACTTGGTCTATATCAGTACATATAAATAAAATTGAAGTGTCTGATTTTAATTTCAAATTAACAGCTCTTCACTAAATTTACTTACATCAAAAAATCAATTTTTAAATTTTTGTCTGTCTGTTTGTTCCGGGTTATCTCTGAAACTGATTGACCGATTTTGACGGAATTTTCACTTCCAGATAGCTAATGTTAGGAGTGATAAGTCACTCCTAACTTTAGGATATACCTACCTTTATTTTTTAGAAAATTATAAAAACGGTTTAATTCATTTTAACTTACGCCCAGCAAAGCGGACTCTTAGGCAGTAAACAAAATACTGATCTCTTTTACACAACAAATGCTGATAAAATGTGCTTATTTTTAATATGAATAAGGCCGAGTGCTTGTTTATTCATCATCATCAGCCCTTATTAACGTCACACTGCTGGGCACGGGCCTCCCTCAGTATGAGGGGGATCAGGCCATAGTCTACCGCGCTGGCCTAGTGAGAGTTGGCGGACTTCACATGTCTTTCGAAAACTTGTTAGGTTTTCTCAGACATGCAGGTTTCTTCACGATGTTTTCCTTCACCGTAAGACAAGTGGTAATCATGATATAAATGATTCGCACTTGAAAATATCAGAGGTGCGAGACCCGGATTTGAACCCGCATCACTCGGATATCCAAGCGACCGCGTTACCGCTGGGCTACCGCTGCCTTGTTTATTATATTTAGGTAAATAATTTATAAATCTTACTTTTATATAATATCATTAACGACCAAGGCCAAAGACTATTAATTTAACACTTGATTTATGACATCATGTTCAATACACTTAACACTACCTACTCGTAGTATAAACAATGATATATAAAAAAATCTAATTAGATCTACCTACGAAGACACGATTATACAATGTAGGTAAACTAGATACACTGTACAGAGGTGTGTGCGAGAGAATCGTCACGTAGGAACAAGCCGCTACCGCTGCGGCCTGAGTCAGTGGCAAACGTGATTGATTGCACTGATTGCAATGAACGCCTCAACAATGAAAGTCACGCAATTCTCCACCACTTGCTGTGTAAATTCTTTAAAGCGATTATTCAATAAGCAATCTCTATTTATCTATTTGGACGTAACAAGGTAAACTACTAAGTTTCCTCTGGTCTAGAAGACCCTGAGGAATACTATAACGTTGTACGTAAACGTTCAAATAGACACATTAATAATATTTTTTTTATCATCTTGAAATTGTAATTGACAGATCATAAACATCGGAATTTAAAGATTTTAAGTTTTTAACCTCCTGATTTTGTAGGTAGATATTGTCTATAACAATTATATATTACCTATAACCTTTGAAAAGTCTTTTTAGACGTTTGTTTGGTCCTTTGTCTCTCCCGAATCCCATGACCATGATTGCTGTAAAGCATTCAAAACGTCGGATGAAAGAATCCAACATCTAAAAAAATCTAAAAGATAGGTTTATTTAAAATTATTGGCAACAGGCTAATTATGAGGAATCTGGTTTTTTTTTTATATCGGGAGTACTTTCAAGTCCATTCTTCTTTCTTATATAATTAATGGAGAAATTGTTGTATTTTTGTATCCTCTTTCGAACGTTTCTTCGCGGAATATGAAAAATATTGTTATTAAATATAGACCGAGATAAACATCTACATATCAATTGCAACCTTTGCCCTAGCAGACGACGTCATAGACATTCCCTCGTGTTTTGCTAAAATGGTCGTCATTTGTCGACTTTAACTAAGATAGTTAAGAATTAGTAACCTAAAAGAGAACAGTATATGACTATATTTTTAATTAAGCGGACGGTTGCCTGAAAATTTGACTTCATTAAACTTAATTAAACTTATAATAACGTCAGTGTTGTGTGTAATCTTCTAAAACTTAAAAAAGTTAATATAATTTAAATAACAAGAAGATATTGAAGTATTTGTTTGTAACATCAACATCACAGCTTTTTTACTTATAACTTACGTAAAACACAATTCTTAATATTTTTGTCTATATTATGTCTGTCTGTTTGTTTCCGCTGATCTCTGAAACGACTACTCAGATTTTGACGAGGCTTTCACTGGCAGATGATATTAAAAAATGTAACTGAGGCCACTTTTATTTTTGAGAGGGTTAGGGTTCAGCTGAAAAAAATCAGAACGTACATACGAGAACAAATTGTTAGTAAATTAATATGTGAAACTATCTTTTCGGATTTTGTCACGGATTTATTATGATTTTTGGTTCCCGATGTTTCGAATGCTTTACAGCAATCATGGTCACGGGAGAGACACGGGAGTGAGTATACATATATACTATTGTATTTGGTTATAAAGTAGGTACAATATTTTCTTAAAGTAATATATTATACATATTTTGGTATTCGTTTAGCAAATGCAGAACTTTCTGTATAAGACGGCTAATTAAAAATGCTACTCATCCATTAAAGACGACTTGACCTAACCTTATGTAGGAAGTCATTTCGCATTATCTGGATAAATCGGTATCTATTGTCCCTGACTCTAAAGGTCAAATTAAGGTTCTTATATCCGTATGGTTTGAAGCGTAATGCTCTATTAAAAGACGTTTATTAGTAAATTAATCATAGTCGTCCATAAATGTTTTATGATTTCCATTGCTTCGCTAACTTGTGCATGTATTCATTATTAAAAAAAATCTATCTATACATATTATAATGAAATTCTAACTTAGTCGCATCTGTCCTTTAAGTATTTATCTAAAAAAATCTTATTAAAATAGTAATTATTATTAATACAGAGGCTAAATCTAGATATTTTTTTTGTCCATCTGCCGCATAATGTGAATGAAGTAATGATGAAATTAATTTCAATTTTTTTTTTATGGTAAAAAGGGAGCAAACGGGCAGGAGGCTCACCTGATGGGAAGTGATCTCCTCCGCCCATGGACATCTGCAAGCCTGGCTTGCAGATGCGTTGCCGGCCTTTCAGGAAAGAGAGGGATGGAGGAGGGAGGGAGGAGGGAGGGAAGTGGGAGGGAGGGGGGAACGAAGGCGGAGGATGAAGGGAAGAGGGAGAGGGGAAGGAGAGTGGGCCTCCCGGACTCTCACTCACCGGACGAAACGCGACAGCATAGCTGCCACTTCACGCCGGTATTCTGTGAGAGAGTGGTACTAATGAACTATACGGGGCGTGCCGGCCCATTCGGCTGCTACCCGAAGGTAGAAGCATGGCACTAACACTTTTAAAATTCAATAAAAGTTGGTAGCTCACATATAGGATAGCTAGGTCGAGGAAGGGTAATTTTAACTGCGTGAAAATATCTGATTTCTGAGAAATCTCTACGTCGACAAAAAGCTAAAGACGGTCTGAGGTCTAATTTCATAGTTTCGCTTTCTACCATACGTTTCTAAAAAATCCTTTCAACCCTATCATCCAACCTCATTTCAATTTATCTATCAATTTTTGAACCTGTGTAAGTGATAATGTGATTTAACATAAGATATTCTCTTAGAATTATTATAGTAAACTTGAAAACTCATCATTTTCAACCCTGAAATTATTCTGAAAACCATTATTTACTTAGGTCCACCATACCATTCAGGGTTAGCACCCTTAAAATATACAAAATAAATACTCACCCTGTCATGAAATTTATTTGCGTCGTACTTCCTCTCCGCGCATAGGTTATATATCATGTAGTGACCTTTGTGCATCTGCTCTAGGAACCTGTACACTTCGTCTATGTGGTTCCTGTAAACACCTTCTAGTTTCTCCGCGGGGAATCCCATTGCTATTATCCTGTCTGTTATGTCTGATTTTGTGTTTAAGGAAATAACTTGGAAAGAAAACATTAGATAGTATAACATAAAAAAAAAATAAAGCATTATAATGTATGAAAATATATACTTTATATTACATCAAACAAGATATCTCATGATAATATGAAATGGAAATTGCTGTTGTAAATAACTTTAAAGGAGAACGACTTATAACATGTGATCATATATTATAGCAAAAGATAGTATAAAGGGTATATACGGTACTGTAAGGTATTACACGGAAAAGGATATTTGATTCAATTATTACAAAATGTAAGACGCATGTTCTAACACCAGGCACTATGCTCTAGAAAAACTCTGGCTAAAGAAAAATACCTTCAATATATCTTCCCACATTACACTCTTATAATGAACTAGCCTAATAGCTATCCAACACAAAAAGAATTTTTCAATTCGGACCGGGTCGATCCTGAAATTAGATATTTTTTAAAAACAAACTCTTCAGCTTTATAATATTAGTATAGATTAGGTATTGATTTGTTTCAAAAGTTTTTTTTTTTTACAAGTGAACAGCAATCACGAATTGCTTATTTTACAGTTCCAAAAAAGTTTGAGAGCTACTGCCCGATGTCTATAAATAACTAGTATATAAAAGCACTTGCTACGTGACGGAATCAAACTGGTGACAGTTTTAGAAGACAATAAGTAATTTAAAAATTCGCATAGACAATATTTTATTAGGATACTGTCGCAAACACAGGATTCCTGGTCGTACGGTCACGTGGGTTAACAGTTACTAGCACCGTTTTATGCTAAACTGACGGGTCTAGACGTAGAATAAACGAGTTTTGACTAAAATCTATTATTATTGGCACTTGATATTCATAGATATGTTTGCATATAAAAGACTTGTTGAGACATTAAGTTTAGTTTATACTTTTTTTCATGAATGGATGACTTAAACGGCTAGGTTGAATTACAAAATTTAAAGTTAATGTAACAAACTATATGCTTCTTTTTTAAATAAACCTCTCTTGTAGATGTCAACTTTGAGACGACCGAATGTACCTATCATACGAAAATATTATTAAAAGTAGAAAACAGTAAAGCCTTCGTTTTTTCAAATATTTGTCAAAACTGCAGTTCAAGTGTGTAAATATTTTTATTTATAATGGAGTAAGATTAGACAACAACTAATAACGCTTTAGTAGTACTTATTATGCTACTAATTATATACATGTATTATGTATGTATATATTAGAGGATTTTCCGAGTTTATAGTAACCAAAACACATTACCGTAACTTATGACTCGATTACCGCAAAAACTTTATTTTAATTTACGTAAAATGTACGTAAACTCTGCGGTATTTTGTACTTACGTACATTTAAGGGTATGAATTAAGAGATATAAATAAAATATGCATATTTTACATATTAATTTAATGTCAGTAAAAAAATTATTTTATTTTATTTTAAATTTTAGAAACTGTTATTGAAGTAAAAATAGCCGTTTTTTTTGGTCAACTTTACTTTTTTTATTAAACATGCATTTTATTAATTATACCAACCCTAAACCTTATCATAAAAATGGATCGGATATTTAGTGCGAGGTTAAAATTCTATTTTTACTTTAATACTGGGCTATGGAACCAGAGGCCAATCTATGTTTTTTAGAATTTTTGTGTCTGTTCCGGATCGTATAACAAGTAAAGTGCTGTATTTTGATTAAATTTGGTTAACAAATACGATATTTTTTCAGGGGAAAACTATCCCATCCTTAGAAATCTAGACTAACTAAGCGTTGAAAGCGACGAATTATTTATTTTATTTGGGAAACAAACAGTACCATACTAATAACATACACATACACCAATAACGTTTCCACTGGGAATTGGGAAATAACTCAGTGAGAAATATGAGCTATATAGCAAATTGTTCCGACAAGCAAGATATTTTATATTAAAACTAGCTGTACGCACGGCTTCGCCCGCGTTCATTTTCTAATTGCTAATCAACCTCATTGGGTTGATCTGTATGAAAAAAAATTGTCTAAAAAATAAAAAATAAATTTAGGGGTGGACTACCCTTAACATTTAGGGGGATGAAAAATAGATGTTGACCGATTATCAGACCTACTCAATATGATCACAAAATTTCATGAGAATCGGTCAAGCCGTTTCGGAGGAGTTCAAGTTCGAACCCCGTGACACGAGAATTTATATATAAGATTAGTTAATTAAGCTCCTACTTATACGAGTTAAATAAAAAAATATTTTATTGTCATTATAGGCATATTTCATTTTTGGGCACATATGTGACTGTAGGCAGGGCAAGCCACTATCGGGGACCAGTGTCTGATATAGGTAGCTAATGCAAACACGCCAAGCCTGAAAAAACATACAACCTACGTCAAAGAAAACTGAACTAACTACCGTCAATTTAGCTAATAAGTCCTAATTTTTATTTATTCTTTACTTCAGGCTACGCACAAAATGATGAAATCATCTGACATTGCCCAAGTAATATAAAACTTAAAGCCGACGACCGGACACGTTGCGTCATACAATGTCATACAATGATGAAATGCAAAATTATGGAAAGTTTGAGGGCGGCTGATAAGATTTAATTCAGAATTTATAGCAAGTACGTTAGGGCTTGGAGCACAATTTAATTTTCACACTTTCACTTGCCAGAAGATAAAAACGACATTACTGCTTCTGAATTCGTTCTCTACCAACATTCAGACATTTTGTGTAGAAAGGCTTTGATTAACCAGAATATTTTTAACTTTTAAACAACGCGAGAAATCCTGATATAACACCTTTTATCACATTTTATGCGTAATCATAAAATTATCGAAGATATAAGCGATGTTAGTACAAGTTCTTAAAAGGTTATCCAATATCCATTTACATATAATATGTATATTTTATTCACATTATGTATGTATTAAAATAAACCAACATAAACCAAATTCAATAGTTCTTGTCCATATTGTTAGGTAAATTAAACATCAGTTTATGTGAAGATGTACATTCAACATCTACATTTGGGTAGTATAGGTATGAAATAAGCCTAGCAACGAGTCGGTACGTCCGGACGCGATATATTTCAAATTGTATAGCAATCCATACAGATAGCACATAATGGCTACATAGATGACAAGTGGAAATGAACAAAAGGCTTATTTGCGCAATGCTACAATTTTAATACATTAAGTAAGAAGGCTTTTTTGCATTTAAATTTACTATTTTCAATATTTACAACTTTTTTAATAATTACTAACTTTACATGTAAATAAATAAATAATATTAGCCGTACTTAAATACTATTCCAAGTACCACATCCTCATAGAAATATTCTTTAAAATCATAGCAGCCATATTATGGACGACAAAAATGACAAAACTACCCATATATTCTCATTTTTCTGTTATTGGGTAAGGAACCCAAAAATATTTTGCTTTACATAAGTTTACTTAGCAAAGACAATGTCTTAAAGTCTATGGTTCGCAAATCATGATTAAAATGATTAATAAATAGAGTATTATTTAGAAATTACAATATAGATAGTAGGTACTATTGAAAATGCTATATAGCTAACGGAATTAAACTGTATAATATATAAAACTTCTATGTGAAGAAAACTGTCTCGTGTTATTATTATAATAAACTGAAGTATTCTATTTTAAATGTAACCTAGTTTCAATATTTTATTTTTAAACCAAGATATCAATTTAGCTGAACATCCAATTATTGAAATTTAATTAACATTCTAACTGTATTTTGGCACATCTCCACACAGTCTTCCGGTTTATGATGAACAAATATTATATATTCCGTAACTTTATTTTACCGGTTCTAATAAATTTCCCTCTGACCGGCCTTTTGTTGGCCCCTGACAAATCTAACACCTCCAATTTACTGCCTTTCGAAAATAAATTTACGATCGGTTGCCTTTAAAAAGTGATCCAAAAAATATTGAGGCCCTAGACGCTTTTGTTATCTCAACATCTACATGGACGTGGCTCGCTTTATTTACTGCCATTTGAAGCGTTTTTGTTATTTTAGGATTTATCGATTATTTAAATATAGTAAATTTCAAATGGATTTTGTATTTCTAGCAATTCTTCGGCTATTTACTCTAGTGCCTTTTTCAGTTAAATTCTCTTTCGGCCAAGTGTAAAGTCTCAAAAGTTAAGTGCCCCAGTAGAGTTATGTATTTTTTAGTATTTTTAAGTTTCGTTAAGTCATAAAAGAATAGCTGTCAGTTTTTAAATTCCTGTTATTCGTACTTATGATTTTTTCATTATTATCTCATCGCACTAAAATATAGAGTAAACCTTTGCAGTCAATAAAGCTCTTGACCAACACTGACATACGTTTTTTCTGCATATTTCTTATCGAAAGCTATTATTTCACAAGCTCTTCAGACATAGTTAACATAGAAAAATTAATGAACTTACGAAATAGCGGCGATTTTACGCAACACCTGACTGGAATACGAAATTAAGGCTCAATTCATTCGGAGACAGTGGTGAAGCGCTCACTTGGATAACCGAGTAAGCGGGTTCAAATCCAGGTCTCAAACCTCTGATATTTTTGTGTAAATCATTTCTAACATGATTACCACTTGTGTTGCGGTGAAGGAAAACATCGTGAGGAAACCTGCATGTTTAGAGAACCTATGAAGTTCTTGAAATCTATGTGATGTTCGCCAACCTGCTCTTGGCCAGCGTGGTAGACTAATGGTCTGATGCCCCTCATGTTGAAGGGAGGAATTTCAAAGGACTGAATACATACATACGTACATTAAATTCAACTTATGATTACATTGTTTTAGATTTCTAGTTAGCGTAAAAAAAGGCTGTGTCAATAACACTATTTGATTGTGAATAAATTAGATGATGTTTTCAATAGCCATAAGAAGAAACGAACCAGATAATATTTAAAATTGTTTACAGCGACATTACTATTTACTACATGACAGTGAGAATGAAAACTAACTTTTGTAAGCAGGAACCTACTTTCATGAGGACCAGACAAATGGATAGATGCATATTAAGAGGCTATTTAGGAGACAAGTTTTCTGTTCTTTTTAGTAATGATGATCATATTTCAAAGATTATAACTTGCTATAACTGTCAAAAAAATATAAATTAAAATACTTTTTTGTATCTCAATTTATTTGTAGACGAGCTAATTTATATTTCACGTAAAATATTAGCATAAAATATTGTTTATAATATTAGCCTTTATTTCTTAATAAAATTTCCATACTAGACGACCTAAATTTAATTTGATTTTACAGTGAACACATCTTTAGGTTTATCCAAATCTGAAAGATTAAAATTTGACTTATATATAATATTACTATATTATACCTACTTCTTTACTAGCTATTGGTCGCGACCTCGAATACAAGTGTAGTAATTTTCACGGCGATCCGATGAAGCGGACAGTGTAATTATAGTGAAAGGCTGTAGCGCCATCTATAATTGGTTAAACGCTCTCCAAAAAAAAATATTTTTCTATCTGTTTGTTCACGATGATCTTTGATCTACGAAACTTCTATACAGTTTTTTACAGGAGTACGAACTTAGGGACCACGAACTTCGAAAAAGAAATAAGGCTTTCCAAAAAAATTAAAACGAATTAAGTTGCTAGTTTTAAATAAAACTTCTTTGCCTTTAAAAAGAGAACTTTTCGTCTAGCCCAAAACTATTTCAAAGGACTGAATTTCTGAGATTAGCGCCCACGTGGGAGACATTCTATTGAACGCGTGAACACAGGTACGAGAGTACACTCAATATTCCCCTACCAATGTCATAGCAATCTAACAAAACCATAGAGATCAGGCTCAGAAACGACAGCTTTCCAAGATTACAGATTATTGCTAATCTCACAAAATTATTGTTTATTTATTATTAGAAACATTTTTTTAAGAAGTTGACTACGACTGTAATATTATGTAGATAAATATGTATTTTGGGTCCTTTCTAGGGAATTAGGCCATACTGCGCATATCATGATGTCCTTTACCTACTAGATCGATACAATGCATTTAACCATTATTAAGTACGTAATAATGTAAATCAATATTTAGCAAAATTATTATAAACTATAAAGTATGGTATTTACAATACTTGGGAGTTATATTACATGTAACACAAAAGGTTATGTTTAAAATAATTAAAAAACTTTTCAGAGCGATATTACGAAAAATTTGCTTATTCTTAAAGCGTATTGTATGTTGCGTATTGTACTCTTTTGTTGGACGAGAATTGTTAAGGCAAGAGCTAATCTTAGGCATGGACTCACTAAGTACTCGTATCATCTAAAGTGCTATTTAGGTGGATGACATTGGGGTAACAATGAACATTTTTGCAAGATGCAATTCGTTAAGATTGCAATTATGGGGGCAAGATTAGTCGCCAGCAAAATTCAAACCAAATTGCTAACTATTAACCTTAATGGTATATAATTTAAAGATATAACAAATTGTCCAATAAAAAAATTAAAGTTCAATGACCAGAAATTAAAATATCCAATCAGTATATAAAGATATTATAATGATTATTATTTATCATGTTACATAAATAAAAATATATATAACCAGATTTAAGCATTACTACATATTTTTATGCTACCACCGATTTTTATGCTATTTTCACCAATGGATAGAGTGGTTCTCGAGGAAGGTTTTAGCATATAACTAGCGGAACCCGCGGTTTCGCTCATGCAAAGTCTAGGGACGAACCCGTGCGAAGTCGCTAGTCTCTAGTAATGAAATATAACGAAACAGCCATTTGCTAAATTACCAAAACACTACAGCAAATATTTTAAACATTTAAAATCGATAAGATAATTACAGACCAGAAACAGAAAGCTATCATTCGCAATTAAAAGTGTGAAAAATCCTAGTAAACTATTCCTAAAATGGATGACCATTTAGCAATTGCAACACGCGTGCCAGCGCCTGTCAACGCAGACGAAATTTTTAATGGAGTTGCATTTTAACACGCTACGTCTATGTCCATGTGAAATAGATTACGGAACATATTATAACGAATTTCGTAATCGATTAGTAATAAAAAAAAACTACCTCTCTTCGACGACACTTAAAAAAGTGCTTACTTAGATAAGGGATAGTAGAAGCAATTATTAAGAATATGCTGTAAAGGAGTATGTTACGATAGAAATAAGTTATAGTTATACGACATTTGTGTTTATTTCACATAAATCAATGTCAAAACGAACTGAAAAATAAAAAAATATTATACAAATACGTTATTATAATAAACTTTCTTTAAACAAAAATTACTGTCTTCATAAATGTGAATAGCACGTAAAAGAAAAGTGCAACAACCTAAAGAAATCCAATTACAAGCGACGCTGACACAGCGCACCGACTATCTAGACAATAATGCGACGCGGTGCATGCATAATGAGTCACCCCTTCTGACCCACATTTATTACGTCGGCATAACCACCGAACCTTGTCCTTGGGTCATGGGTGTATCAAGTTTATGCGATTCGTGATTCGAAGCAACTATACGTACATCTATACTAATATTATAAAGAGGAAAGATTTGTATGTAAGTATGTTTGTAACGAATCGGCTCAAAAAGTACTGGCCCGATTTTAAAAATTCTTTCACCATTTGAATGCTAAATTATCACTGATTAATATAGGCTATTTTAATTGCAAGGAAAAAAATAAGGATCCCTACTAAAACTAAAATAACAGGAGAGGAGGAGGAGTGCACGCCGCACATAATATATGAAATAGGTAGCCGGCTCAGGAGTATATTAAAGATGGAGTAATTTTGGAGAATTTTCAACCCAGCGATTGATCGAATGAAGTTTAGAAGCTCTTAAAAAAATGAACGCGGGCGAAACCGCACGTATTGCTAGTCTATCATATTTTTAAAATTGGATTCGACATGAATCTGCACATTAAGTATTTTTTATTTTGAAAATTCTATTGAATTACTCATCATTATTGAAACAGATGCCAAACCTAAAGTTTTTACATTTATTTGCTTCTGTCTGTGATGATATGTAGTATGATGATAACTGGTTATCCAAAATAATATATAGGGGGAAACTTTTATATATATACTAATAAAATAAAATACGTAAGATTAGAAATTAGCCGGAAGAAACAGACCGACAAAAATTTTAAGTTAATTTTTTATGTTAGTACCGTAGTATATAGGTATACTTTAATATGCATTTAGTGAAAAAGTGTTAAATTGAAATTAAAAACTGACACTTCAATTTTATTTATATGTGTATATTACTACAACTCTTTGCATCATACTAATATCCCTTGGGATTCTTTTGAAGTATTGCGAAAAAATAAGCCTGTTTGTTCTGCGACCTAAAAACTGTCGCTATGCAAAAAAAAACATGTCGTTTTATCACAATAGTGTTCGTCTGATGGTCCAAATTCGACCATAAATATTGAAAATACATATTATGTAGGTACATATTGTGTACATATATTACAAACTATATAACTACTATTACTAAAGAGCCTTATTTAAGAAAATGCTGAGATTAAGAATGACTCAAAGTTTGAAGCAATTCAAAGGAACTTCTCCCAAACTTAGTACTACTCTTAATGTAACTTGAAACTTTCCACTCTCAAAAGACGATAATATCAGCCCAATGAAATAGTTTATCCAGAATATCTTGGCAGCAGACGAAAACGGTCTTAATTTTATTTGGACGTTTTACTTGGGTGTTCAAATATTAAAATGTAATCTTGCCAAAAATCTTTAGGAGCGTACAATGAATATGTATACTGAGAGCAATATAACTAAAAAAGGTAGCCAGCCGTTTGTAGAGCTGAAATATTATCACGCTGCACTAACTCTTAATAAATCTTGGATGTTAGGGAGGTGTTATATCTTACAGCTTCTCAAACGAAACCTTTTAGTATTAGTACGCTATATTTGGTTGCTTAAGGTAAAAAAACCGGTACGTTTTTTTATTAAAATAAAAGATTTGGACTAAAATTTTACAAGTTTGGAATACAAACAAAACAAACATCTTTTCACTATTTACTTACTCACAATACTGAACAAATAAAAATCGAAACGACTGACTTAAATGCTTACAAATGAGCATTTATGATAAAACAAAGTCTGCGCTAGAATATAATATTGGAGAAGTGAATGAAATCACAAGATAATCCAACACACATTCCGTGTTTTAAAACTTAAAATTAAGCATTACGTTGTAATTTTGTAAATCGACTATAAAACTTAATTAAGAGCGAGCACAGCCCAGTTATGTAAATCACTCATTGTTGCTAAGCGCGTTTAATTTCACTATTGAATAACGACCTTGAGATCGTTAAGTGTAGCTTTATTACAGAGTGCGATGCCCGTTCCGATGGCTAATGTTGCCAGATTCGTTAGCATTTTTCCGTATTACAAGTTAAAAAAACGATGTTTATAATACATCAAGTATTTCTACGTTAAATACGTTTATAGCAATAATGAAAACCCTATTTTGTTAATAAAAAATGTAAGAATAAAAATACGTAATATCATAATATTTAACTGAAAAAAAACCCTACTTTAAAGGAGGTTATCGCAGTACCAATACTGGCAACAAGTTAGAATTACGAGGCTGTACGAGCGCGGCGTGCCAAGCATCTTTCGAATATTTGGCTGCAAAATTGACACCTGTGTAAATAGAATAAGCTTACATTTTGCATGCATTTGTGGAATTTTTGAACATCATGAAGAATATGAAATTTAATTTGCTTTAATATATAATAATATGTATGTATCTATAAGCGTATCTCTACATAGTATAAAACAAAATCGCTTTCCACCGTCTATACGCTTAGATATTATGTTAAACTACGCAATGAATTTTAAGGTGGTTTTTATCAAATAGATAGAGTTCAAGAAAAAGGTTTATTTATATTATGTATAATACAAAAAAAGCCGAGAAAATATAGTTTCTGAGAAATCTATAATGTAGGGACGGACCCGAACGGAGCGAGGTTTGGGTCTCTAGTTATATAATACAATTAATTTAGTAAAACTATATATTTAAACACGTTATAAATAAATAAAACAAAAAGATTGTCTCTCTCCTAAATGAATTCAACCTGATCTGCAAGGCCACAACTTCGCGACGCTTATGACGGTTTAATGCAAAATATATGCACATAAAAATTCAAAGAACTTATTCATGGCTGAAATCGTATCACGATATATCGATTTACTCAAACATAATCCCCGATATATGTAAGGAAAGTTGAGTCACTAAGAGCATTAAGTCATATTAAATATAAAAATGTGCTTTTCGATGATAAAAAATATACTGGTTCATTTACTGCGCGTGTAGAAGATCGACCTTGGTGTAAAGCGTGACCGAAGCTTTACACAGTGTAATTTTCTCACAGAGCTATAGTGGTAATTTAAATAATACATCTCTGTATGAATGTGCTCTATATTATCAAGAAATGATGAGGCCTGTAATTATTATTATCAACTCTAATAATAAAATTGCTGTGTAAGTGCATCACGCTTTATTATTAAAATTGGACTATAATTTAAGCATTAGTTACGATCTTTCTTTTTTTTTACACTTAAAAATAAAACTTACAATAATTGTACTATTTAAATGTGTCTTGAACTTCATCTTTTACCTAATGTGATAACTTTGTACAGTTCTTGGCATTTGCCCAGAGATTCTTACATAGCACTACGTACAATATAGGACGCGAAAACCGTATTAAGATAGGATGTAGAGATTAGGGATAGACCGAAGTGAGGAATCACGAGATAATACTGATCTTTCTATCAGCAGCACGATAGCTAAGAACTGAGTCTACAGTATTCAAATTTGAAATGTTTAAGTCTATTCAAAACTAAGGTTACCGGTGCGACGATTTCATAGTTCACACTCGTATTACTGTTACCCAAAAATATTTTCTGCGTTACATATAGCGCTATGTCACAAATAGCCTGTATTCTGTGCAATTATCAACTTGTATCCTTAAAATTAAATCAGCCACGGTCGCTATAAAAAATTTCTATTTAATTACGTAAAAAAACTTAAAAGATACAAGCGTACAACTACTAAGAAATAAAAGTTAACTAGAACGCTTGGTTTATTTCAAATGACGCTGCAAAAACATACATCAGAATTAGGGATTGCAATCCGGTAAACCGGATCCGGTAATCCGGCGGATCCGGCAACATTTCACGGTCACCGGATCCGGTACTAATATACCGGATCCGGCGACCGGATCCGGTGTTACTAATTTTTGGCAAAATAATAGAGCTTTTGCATGAGTTGGTACTTTAAATGCGTAGTGCGTGGTGTTCATGCGTGCGAGTTGGTATCTGACATAAATATAAGACTTGTTTGTTGAAATTCTCGAATACTATAATAATTATAATGGTCTCATCTCTGTAAAGTAAGGTAAATTATATTAGATTTTATAAAGTTACTTTATAAATAAAAAGATATTGATCTATCTGTGAAAGTGACATCTAGGAACACTGAGCTACTCGTTACAACGTTAAAATTTTACCTAGTTGCCTACACTAGCCACCGTTACATTTAAATTATTATTTGCTCGTTGTCTAATCTCAACATTGGGTTATAAAATGCTCCATCCTGAATGACTGATGGATCAACGCACAGCCTAAACTGCTAATCGTAGAGACCTGAATCTTTTAGGGTTTGACCTTGTAGTTTATGACGTAGTTATCGGATTAGTAAGGATTTTCCGAGATTTTATGCCTAAGGGAGTAAAAGACGGGAGCAATGTCTGTATGGTGTGATTCCAATCTACTTCAAATTTTGCATAAAGATACTTTAACAGAATTGATGGAAAACGTGTTTCGTATTTTATTGAAACCCATTGCCTTACGGGGTTAAAAAGGAGTAAACAGTAATTTGGGGGTAACTTACATCAAAGATGTAATCAATACTTCTTAGTGCTTTTGCTTTATTTAAATAACAGTTTATTTTTGCACATGTTTGAAAAACGTAATACTTTTCTCAACAAAGTCAACAAAAAGTTTTTAATAGTAGGCTTAGGTCTATCTACTACTACAACTACGCCAAGAAAACCGAATAACTGATTTAAAGAGTAGTCCTCATAACAAAAAGGATGAAATGGTAAATGGAGAATCAATTTTTGGTATATTATAAGTAAAAGCGTATAGACAAACATATTTTTTGTACTTTTAGTTAGCGAAGCCGCGCGTTCCGCTAGTTTTTTATAAACTACTTACCTATATTAAGTACAATTATACTTGAATAAACAACTGCCTCGGTGGTGTAGTGGCTAGCATGTACGGTCATACATCGAGAGGTCCTGGGTTCGAATCCCAGGTCGGGCCAAGTTTAATTATTGAGTCTTTCTGTTTAGTAAGCCTCAGTAATAGCCCGGAGTTGGGAGGTTGGCGGTGAGTCACCCCCGTGCCTCGGAGAGCACGTAAAGCCGTCGGTCCTGCGCCTTAGCTCTCACTGGTCGTGTCGAGTAGTCGTCCCACCGGAGTATGAGTTGTGCACTATAATATCTCCTGCGCAGTTGGCCAGTCTCAATGAGATTGGCCGCCATGGCCGGAATCGGTCGGAGAACATTATTATACTTGAATAACTTAATAACAGTTCATTTTGAACCAAAAAGGCGAAAATTATATCGATCTGGTCAATCCGGCCGGATCCGACCGGATCCGGCCGGATTGATGGAAATTCTGCCGGATCCGGCCGGATTGAAAATGACGCCGGATTGCAATCCCTAATCAGAATAATATATTGGATTTTTATGCATGACATATTATATAATGAGTAATATTTATAAAGAAATAATTCACAGTATTATTGAAAAGGTTAAATTAATTTAATACTGTATTTAATTGTTTAAAGCGACACATTCGACTATTATATTGACCATGATGAAATTTCAGTTATCTTCATTTAAGTGCAGTGGGATATTTGATTTAAAGGTTTGTAAAGTTAACTCAAGCTTATTTCGCGTAAAACGAAACGAAGTGATTATTATCTTATCATAAACTTCCTACACTAGGGCTTCCAATCCCGAAATACCGAGATCTCGGTATTGCGGGATCCCGCGTCATTTTCCGATCCCGCGTGATGCGGGATTACGGCCGCGGGATCCGCGGGATTTGCGGGACTGAAAAAAAAGCCTGCATGCGACCTCTCAGATACAGTGATACTATAATTAAACATAAAAATGTCAAGTCCAGTGCAATATAGTGACTTTTCGGGTAGTTCTTATGTTTGGTAGCATTTTCTCAAATTTAATGATGGGTTAACGGCAAAATCTAAACTGTGCAATATTATACTTAAAACCACCGCTAGATCAACCAAAGGATTACAAGTGCATTTGAAATCTAAGCATCATATAGAGAATTATAGCAAAAAAGGGCCCGAAAATGCAGCGTCGACGTCAAGTGCGAGTACCAGTTCATCCTCCCGTCACTCCCGTGTGTTATCTCCAGAATCACAGCCTAATCCGATGGCAAAGCGAATGAAGATCACGGACCATTTTCCAATTCAAAACAGTGCGAATTTAATGGAAGAAAGAGTTGCACGTATGACTGCAAAAGACGGCTTACCCTTCAGTGTATTCGTAACTTCTTGTATTGATTTTTTTATTTTTGTTGGTGTATTATTTGAAGCAGATAGATTTTTTGTTTTTATCAGTATTTGTTACTTTTTTTTTCTAAAAAATTAAAGGTGAAATTTGATTGATCTCATAATCTCATTCAAGTAATAATAATACGTATATAAATGTGGATTTAGTTGATAAATTCATTATTCTTTTGTGATAAATAAACTGTGTAATTTGATTAATCTTATACTAATAGTAATACTTAAATAAATGTGGAGTTAGTTGATTAATTCATTGTTTTATTTGCCTTATATAAATATGAATATTTTCAATATGCGGGATCCAGCAAATACCGAGATCCCGCGGGATTGAAAATTCGTAGTCCCGCAAATACCGAGATTGAATTCAGGCTGCGGGATTGCAAGCCCTATTCCTACACCCTAATAAAAAGAGTTGCCATATACCTATTATTATTATTGATACAAGTATTTGGTTTTTTTTTTCAAATCTACTTCTACAAAACATGGTACCTTTAGTTTTAAGCTAAACCAGTCTTAGAGATAAATTATGCGAATCACGGCTTAGTTTCGACCTCTTCCAAGGTTTCAGAGGTTTTCTCTTACTGTAAGCCGCGTAAAGCATGTGTCTTCTGTTCAAAGCGTAGCGAGAACAAAGTCTAATGTTGATTTTACAGGTTTTTTATTAAAAAAATATAAATATTTTAAGAAAATAAATTTAATTTCTAGCAATACATACGACATTAAATTTACACTAAATTCTCAAGTTATAAAACCTGTGTGTACATAAGAAATTTCCATCATTCCTGACATTTACCGTACAGTATCACAGATAAAAATATATAACATATCGCTTTAATTTCATTGGATGCTACACCTATATCGCTCAACGTGCCCTCCATGTTAGGCAGCTAATCGGTCGTCTACTTTAATTATATACGTACACGGTACAGTGCGGTGTACCTCATTTCTCATGCATCTCATGAAATATGCGATATTGCTCAATATTAAGTACTAAAACAAAAAGAATCGATCCGTAGTTAATATAGTATCAATACAATAATAATAATAATAATAAATATGTTGGGACTTTTACACACATCACTATCTAGTTCCACGGTAAGGTACGAGCCTTGTGTTATGGATACTAGATGGTTGATATACTACACATATATAAGTTTAAATACATACATATTATAAATATAAACATCCATGACTAGAGTACAAACATTCGTGCTCAACAAATGTATGCCCCCAGCGGGACTCGAACCCGCGACCGCTGGCGCAGAAAGCAGGGTCACTACCCACTGAGCCAAACGTGTCGTCAAATCTGACAAAATTTACAAAACATTATATTTGCATTATTACAAATATAAAAAATCAAAATAAACAAAAGCGTAAGGTCACTCACTCACTCATCACGAAATAATGAAAACTGCGTAGGGAAGCAGTTTATAGTTAATAGACGTCCACTAAGAACGGATTTTGCGACAGGGCCCGATTAAGGAGGTAAGGGCTCTCGCAAGTTTGTATGAAAGTCCTTCATCTTTTGTGCTACAAACTGTAAAGGCAGGGAGCACCTATGGACGAACCCGGGTTAAGCGAGGGCGAGTCGCTAGTTCTTTTATAAATGTAATCAAATTATTTTCGTTCGTACGTTAACAAAATTAAAAAGAAGATTTTTTTACAGACATTTATATTTATGTACTAAAAATAATCTAAAATTGCTTTCTATCTCGGAACAAAAAGTTTTATTCCCTGGGATATTATTGGCCTGTAGTTAGTGCTTAGGCGTTAGGGAGTAAAATATCACATGCTTAGGGCTGAAGGCTTAGAGTAGGGCTTCACATGGGTTTTAGTGATAAACAGGTTTATCATATCTAAAGTATAAAAATATAGGCTTCGATTGTCTTCGGAATCCGGATTAAGACTTTTTACTACTTTAATATAGAATTCTGTACAATTGCAACTTTTAACTGGCTTTAAAAAAATGAACGAACTTATTTATTTCACAATATTAATAATATTGTGATAAAAAATATACTTAATACGTCATAAAAAAGAAAAAATGTTCCAATCGAATTCCAATTTATTACAAGCACATAATGTACATAATAAAGATAATAAACCCCAATAAACTTCAATATTTTATGTTAGTAAATTCGATAAATAAAGTTATTTTGGATATTTGCTAAGCGGAGTTAAGTTGAGTCGATTCTACGCATTTACAAAAAAAATATGGTTAAGGTGTACAGATTGCAAAAAAAGTTATAAATAAACGATAATAAGCAAGAGACAAACTGCCACTTTAACTTTATAATCAACTTTTGAAAATTACAAAATTTAATTCGCAATTTATTTATTATAAATTGTTTCTACCTCGATAAACTGGATAAAACAAAATTAACAATCACTGCAGTATATTACTGTATTATAGTGTATAATGATGATATGGTATAATACCATTTTTTATTTAAACGCTGATCTCTTTCTTCAAAGGGAAAGACGTTTAAAATTATACTGATCAATTTCACTTTCCTTTCACGAAATTACCTATTACAATAAAAAAAAATAACAATAGAGAAATCTTTCTATACGATATGTAGATTATATATAAGTAAAATTATAACTGCCATCGACATTTTCTACTTCTACGATAAAGTCATTAAACTATTATAGCGAATAATAACGCTTGCTAATTTCCATAAAGCGATTTTCTATTAATGATCGCTAATAACACGTTAACATTTTTAGCCATGAAAGTAGGCCGGAGTTTCTCCTTTAAACATGGGTTCTAGTACGTTAATCCTAGGCTTTAAATGTATTTTATGCTGTTATTACTAAAATAAGCAAAACAAACATAATAAGAGAAAATTTTATATCTGATAAACACATTGTACAAAAATCTAGAGATATTTCAAAAGACACATGCGCAAGAGTCGAAATTATTTCAAGCCGAAAATGGCAACGACCTAAATATTACACGTACTAAACAAATTAATAATGTATGATTAAAATTTGGAACGCGATTATACCGACCGCCATATCTGCCTTCCACCGCACAGGGCTTAAAACAATGCGCTTGCCAAAAATCTGTGCTAAACGTTCGTTGGCCGTAGCCATCGAATCGACGAGCTTATGTATTTATTGCCGTGTCATAAGTCCTTTCGATATAAATACCATAATTCCTTTTTTACGATGGGCACTTTCTTTTGGACTTTCAAAACGATCCAATTACATATTTTAATCTAACCAAGCTAAGATTAGTAAAAACGAATTACTTTGGGTAGGAATCGAACTAGCTAGCACCCGCATATTAAGCAGCACTATAACTGATTTCATTGTATTAGAACATCGTTAACCTTAATAGATTTCGAGCTAATATTAGATATAGCAAAATATACATTGAGGGTTAAAGATAGAGCCATTCAGAATTGATTTGGCAAGTTTTTTAAATTTACGCTGATAGCGACGCGAACCGTGTGGTAGTGTGTTGGTTCCGTACTTTTAATTATTTTATTTTCATGACAATTACGTACTTAAGCTACAACTAACAGTATATAAAAGTTCATATAATGCAACACTAAATATCAATTCCTCGGGAAACACTATGGATGTCCCAGGTTAAATGGAGGCCTATAAGGTTAATCTAGATGCGTAAAAGAAGTACAGGCCAACTGGCCAACCAACTCGATATTATTACTACTTAGTATACATTAGAAAGTAGTTCAGTATAAAATAATCTTTGATAAAATCAGAATAAATCAGAAACATATCTAAATATAACAACCATTAATTACTACTATTTTTTGCACTATATTATTTTATATGTCAGACATAATAAATAATATTTTACGATTATTGAATACCAGTTTCATGTTAGCACTCGCGTCGGCTATATAATATAGTCACAGGGAATCCTAAAAATTGCCTGTTAAATTGTAATAATTACGTACACAAATAATCCGTATAAGGTCATTCGGATGTCACGACTAGTGTCGTGATCTATGTGGCAAAGAAAATATCCATAACAGTAGTATCCTAGATTTTTGAGTTTAATAAGATCTCTTTAATGTTGGCATGTTTTATGTTTTTTCAGTATTAACAATCATCTTCATATTTCAACGAATTAGTCTAATACCTCGTTTAATTATTCACCTTGAACTTCCTCTTAAATCACTCTGTCTATCTCATAAGATGTACGGGGGGAAAACCACATAAAAATCCGTTCAGTAGTTTTGAGTTTATCGCTAAGAGACGGACTAAATGCCAAGAATATGCCAAATACTGCAATAAATATTATTTTGTAACAAAAAGACAATTCTATTTTTAATTGAATAAATAGCAATTCTTATATATAAACAACAGCCACTGACCCTGGGATCAATAATTTAAAAAATAAGATATTAAAAGGATTTTTTCCACACATACACTAAAAACATGAACTTTAATTGTTGCAATAGTGAACGATACGATAATTACATCTTAAATTAATTTAATTTCAACATGAGTAAAATTAATTTAACTAGGCAAATAAGAGGATAAAATGAGTTTGTTTCGATAAATATACATATAGACTTATGTCAATCATTCGATATAGGTAATTGTAAGCTAAAATTATCCTTGCTATACAACTTTAAATTAAGTATAGAAATTACGTTTTGTATTACAAATAATAACATATTATGATGGTGGTTTTGTTGCCTAAATACGAAATATTCATAATAATAACGTCATTAATTACGAACGTATGTAACGTAATGAATATTCTTGCGTACATATTATTATCTAATGTTATTATTATGTACTACGCATTTGTATTTAAAAAGTACAAACTTTAAAACAAACGGTTTACCGTTTACTGACTACTAACGATTCATTCTCGGTCCGTTTGGGCGGTTAATAAAGATACCTCAGAAATGAGATATTTTCTCTCAGTAAAAATAATCCTATATGTAGACAAGCTATCATTCCAATTTTAATGAAAATCTGCCCAGTGTTTTTTCATGATGAGGTCACAGACAGACATACAAAAATCCTAATAATGATAGATTCAGGCTCTGAACTGTATCAATAATGACTGTTTCAGTAAGATTTTCCATAAAAAATGTCATGTACAGATTTGACTCTGTCAGAATTTTATTATATCTATTTCCTTTGATTCAGGACGTTTGCATTTTTTTCTGTAGGCTTTATTAAGATTTACATTATTTTAGCACTTTGTTTAAATATATCTCTTAATATTTAGCCAGCATTGGGCATTTCTTCCAATAACGATTAAAGACTACAAAATTAGGTTAAAATGCGACGCGCACATCGAGTGAGGTAAATTAATTACTGTTTTGTATAAGAATATAGGGTAAACATACCGGTTATCGACCGTTTAAGCGGCTTGTTGACTTCGGAGTTGATTTTTGTCATAATGTTGTACTCCAAGATTTTTCAAAAAAATATCATTTCATCCTACAATAGTCTAGTTTCATTAAACCTAGCGCCTACAGATGTATCAGTGATACATAATTTTAAAAAAATATATATTTGTAAAAATAGCAAAAATACCGGTTATCGGCCTTTTCACTCAGTTATCGTCCACTAGTGCACTGGTTATCGGCCACCTATTTTACGGTAGAAAAACGACTCTTGTGTAATAGCCTGTAAGGTTTATAATAGTATGATAATAATACAATTAATAAATTCACAATAGTATAATATTTGTACTCTCTTTTACGACTTAAAAATAAAATTAAGTAACGGTATTACGGTCAAGATCACAAGAACCACATTTAAGACGGGATTGAGTTTCTTCTAATTTTTTTTAAATTCTCTTGTTTGATGGTTGGTGGTGTTGAAATAGTTGTTCTTTTCTCTTTAGCTCTTTCGAGCTTTCTTTTCTTAATTTAGTTTTCTTTGTCCTCTTTCGCTATATCTCTTTTTTCATAGTATTGTTGCCAAGCCAAAGATTTGTGATAATTGAATGTCACTAAATGGTGATATTGAGATGTCGATAAGAGATATATAAGAAAAACTCTGGTATATTAATAGAGCTGTGCAAAATGTGAAATTTTCGCCCTAGCGTTTTCGTACGCTTGTTAGGAGGACTTTTAATTTCAAAGGAAACTTTAGGGGATGAAGCGGCACGGCTCTTAATTTTTTTTTCTTTACTGATAGGTGCCATCTGATAAAAAAAATAAGCACAATTCTAACACCAAGCACAGCAACCAAAATGTATCTATTATCATTAAAACATATAAGCTTATTTACAAGCTTGAATAAGTTCGCCTTTACAAAATAAAAACATATATATCCCAAGGGAACTATATATTTTTCCGGGATAAAAATTAGCATGTGCTATTCCAGAGTATACTCTATCTCTGTACCAAATTTTGTGCTTGAGTAACAAACATTCAAACATACATCTTAACTTTCACCTTTATAATATTAGTAAGATTTCACAATTTTTCACCTTTATAATATTAGAAGAGTTTTCAAACGGTCGGGGACAGGTTTTGTTTTTACTGGTCGTCGGCCGTTAAATATTCGCTATTTTTGAAGGACATATCTTTGAAAATATAAGGTATACAGGCGGTCGTAATCTAGTTGTAAATTCACAAAACTCTAGCTGTTCACAAATATAGTGCAATGTATGTTGGTGAATTTAAGGTTTCCGCAATAAAGGCAAAGAAAAACGACGGTTTTGCGACCGGCCCGGTCGGAAAGTAGATTTTGAAATTAATCGTTAACGTATTGTCCGACCACCAAAAATATTATAAATTATAAAAAGTTTGATGAGTTTAGGCACTTGAATATTGAAATTAAACATGCCTAATACACACAAACCAAATCAATGACCAATAAAGTAAGAGTAACACTTAAAAGCTTACCTTTGAAAATTAATCCACCTACTATTTTTTTCGCTAAATTTTACACGCGTTCATACACCAAATTTTGAAAGAGCGACTGAGTGCTCAATTTAAAAACTTCGAGGTCATGCCGTTAAAATATAAACTGTGAAGTTCGCCCGGATCGAATGGCGCTAAATTAGAAAAGATCGGTCTATAACACTGTCTATTATTTAAAATAACATGCGAAGTGGTCGAAAAGGGGTAGTGGTCGGTAAACCGGTATGTTTACCAGAAATATTTTATCACTACTATTTGGCATCTTACAAAATTGAAAAAATGTTTATTTACTTAAGTTGTTTCCCTAGGAAAAGAATGACATATTGCGAAATGTGTTGCAAATTGATGAATACTTTCACAATCCTTTCTTATACATAAAGTCTAATCAACATTGATTGACTTCAAATATTTCGATATGAATAATTATTACGATTAGACAAAGTTCAATGACCGACCAATCCTCCAAGACGTAAAATTGCTATAATTCGTCATTGTAATTCATAAAGCAATTATATATTACTAGCATTTCCCGCGGCTTAGCTCGCGTTCTAAAAGCTGAAAATCAAAAGAAATATTTTTCTCCCGTTTTTGTAACACTTTTCATTAATGCTACGATCCAATGGGTCGCAGCGTGATGTAGTATAGCCTATAGCCTTCCTCGATAAACGGACTAGACAACACAAAAAGAATTTTTCAATTTGGACCAGTAGATCATGAGATTAGCGTGTTCAACCAAACAAACAAACCCTTCAGCTTTATAATATTAAGTATAGATTACAGATGCCTTATAATTTTAATTTAATACGAGGTTAATAAAATCGTAATATTGATAGTGGTATATCGCATTAAAACGTCAATTTTGCGTGCAATCGGGTCAATGACCCATGGAAGCTGATAAAACAACAGTGCATATAAAAATATCTAGTCCTGAAACCTAGATATCGAATGTAACGGAAAACGATATGAAAAATCAGCAGTAATATAAACTATAGCAGAGATTTATTAGTAAATTATAAGAAAAATAAATCATCATAATATAATTCCATGGAATAAGCAGGATTTTAAAGCACTATTACATTTCTCTATGGAGATGAATGTAGCCAAAATCCTACATGCAAAGGTCATACAAAACAAATTTCCAAATTCAATTCATTCTAGAATTTATAATAGAAGTTATGATATCAATTTATAGCTGCAATATATCTTGATTTACATATTACAAGGCAAAGTATTGTGACAGTCGACCTTAGTAGGACTTGAAGACCTCTACAACAATGACACTAGAAGCTCTAAGCAGTTTACTCACAGACTTACAGACTGACATTTAATATTATTAATGAAATTAATTTAAAAATGACGATTCAAGAGCTTGATTCAAAAGTCTACTTGAATAAAAAATACTTTGATATTTTAATAACTAATATTCTAGTAGGAGGCAATTTTCAAAATGGCTTGGCTTACTTGTAAAGAAAGAAGACCTACCAAATATTCATTATAATAATTATTCCTTTTATGAAATTATTAATTCTACAGCTTTCACCATTTTATTTGATTGAATTGAATTAAATTTTTATTTTTGGTTATTTTTATTTGGTTATCATATTTATATACACATTACCAATTAGGTATAATCACTTTGACTTGAGTATTTAGTCATATGACTGATCATAATTATGGTGTTGCAGAACTCAAAAGAAAAAAAAAGAAAAAAGCTGTTACTCTTTTAAAAGTATACATTAGTATACTATTATTAACTTTTAAAAGTTTAGATTAGTATACATATTTTCTCTTATTTTTTTTTTACTTTAGCTATATTATTGTTGAAATTGGAAAAATCATCATTCTCCAGACAATTGTGTATCTTTTTCACAAGATATAATCATCTTTGTATGATGAATAACTATTCTATTCTGCCTTTAGTTATAGACATATAAAATTCAGAAATATTGCAGCACCAAACCCTATAAGTCTTAGTAATTTCTCTGCAATTCTGCAGTCTGATGCAATTTATTCAATTCAAAATTTCATAATCAATTTTCAAAGGCAAATTTTCATTAACAGCAATTTACTACATCATAGGTCAAGACTGTTATTAAAAATTGATCAATTAAATGCTCCAATGAAATTAAGCTATAAAGAAATTTTATGAACAAAATATGTACTGATGGTGTGATCTTTTCTTCAAAACACTGGGTATTAAAACTTTCTTAAGGTAGTAAAGTGTAGATGAGTTTTGTTCTTTAAACATAACAGTGATTATTAACTAAGTTAAGTGTGATCAAACCTATAATCTGTACCATAAGTATGGTGATAGCAAATTCAATAGATAAAAACAGGTAAATGATATATCCTATAATACACTCAATTCAAATAAACAAATTGAGATACATCAAAATTGTGACACAAACTTAATATTGAATGTATTAACCCAATTAGGTATCTACTTTATCACAAGAAACAAGAAATGAAGAGATTTAATGACAGCAATTTAAAAGATAATACTTTAATCATACTTTTATATAATTGTAGTGTATATAACAGCAATTTAAATTTTAAATGTAGTTTTTATATACATTATTAATTTTGAGAACCATATTAAGAATCTACAAATAATTCAATTTTACATATTAAAGACAAAAAACTAACTCGGCAGATATTATCACTAATTATATATTAGCATTTGCAGAGTACCTAATAAGTACTTAGTATATAGACTAAGTGGCACTTAGCAATGAAAAATACAAGTATGGGTTATTCTTATTCTTTATATACCCTTGAAGTAAATTGATACGGCTATTCACATTGATAATTTTGCACTCAATATGATGAAATTCTTAGACAAAAACGTATATATTTGAATATTTTTAAAGAGATTGACTTGTTTTTGTGCTAGTTTAAATAGTTATAAAAAACATAGTACCTATGTAAACATATATATAGTGATATAGGACTGTGATAGCTACACGATTAAAACATATAAAAACTTTACAAATTAAAATAGCTTAAAATAAAAAGAACTACTTTCTATTGCGTTTTATCTAGTCCACTCAGGCCATTATAATGGTGATTCATGTTCATAATAAAAAAGTTGTAAACTCTAATAGTAGAAATGTACTAATAGAAATTACACATGAACTATAATTATGCAATAAATTCAAATAAATGAGTGAAATTTTCATATTATAATGACATTACATAAAATAAATAACAAAGATGCATGTATGTATAAGAGAGAAAGTAACATAGCACTCAAAACTTTCCTCCCAACTATTACATAGCTTAAAGCAAGTGGCCTTGGGTTAGACTGAAATTTACTTAGAATTCAGTGATAGTTATCTTTGGGTTACCATGATATTGATAATCAGATAGCATCTAGCATAGTATAGTTCATTTCTGTTATAGATATAGGTTATGAGTTGTTGCTATGCAAGATATCATGTCTATACTTAGCTCTCTATATATGTACAATCACTATGGTTAAACTAAACTATTTCCTTTTTCATGTACTTATAGCAGTCTCTACTAATAGATTGCATTGTAACCTAACTACAACCTACCATTAAATCGTTTCATTCAATGTTTACAACTAGAGCTACAGTTCAAATTGATTCTTTTAAGAATTATCTTGTGATATAACCTCAAAAACAAAAAAAAATACAAATACGACGTACAGGTTTTAAGTCTCTCCTTATCGAATGCTACGAAAATTAATCTCAGGACCACACTTCAATTCCACAACCTTTTTTAATATCATGAGATATCTACTTACCAAATTTATGTTACATTTCATAAACCTTATCACAGAACACTCACAAAAAGGATACATGCTAAATCCAAATTGAAGCCGTCCTTCACATATCGTTTTCGGCGTTTGCTCACTATGCCCTTGATAGGGTTGGTCATCTTGATGTTGGAGATCGAGTTTGCCATGGCTTGCAAGTGGACTTGTCGCGGTAGCAACTCTGCCGCCGCACCCTTAGCGGGCCCGCCCGCGCTCGACACCCAGCGCTTCTCGGGTGCCTTTCGCTCGCGGCGCCGGCAGCTCACGCAAATACCCATAAAACCTCCGGCGCTCGCATGGGGCCGGCGGAGCGCGAGCGGACGCCGCTGCCGCCCGATCACCTCGCGCCCGCCATCCCTCTCACAGCCTCCGGCCCTCCGGTCCCTCCGTCTTCTCCGCACTCTCCACACACGCACCACACCGAGGCCACTCGAACGCACAAGACGCACATATAGCACTCACGCCCGCCACCGATACACGCACTGTCGCTACGCAAGCCACAATTTATCTCGCACGAATGGCGTCCATCCTGCGTTCACACTAGATCCTAGAACACGACCGACGAGAAACAGTTGCACAAGAAAGAAAGATGGTTATGAATTGATGGCCGAAAGTCTAAACGCCGTCCCATTCGCACTCAAAACGTGTGTACTTATCAGACAGAGATAAAACACAACCTTAATTTCTAGTAGTGGCTAGCTAGCAGCTCTCTTTGTTCACTGAAGTTTCCAATTTTATTCGCAAGGTGGCGCAACAATCAACATTTTTTCCTTTAGCGCCAATTTTTAAATTTGACGCTGTAAACTATAAATATTTTATAAAACTATGGAAATATTCAATTATCAGGATAATTTCAAAAGATACAGTTATTTAAGATCTGGTAAATATATAGAAATATTTTTTATTTCTATACAAGCTGCGTAAATATCATTATTATATTTAGAAGGTGTAAAATATGTAAATAGATGGCGTTAGTTTAGTTGTATCTTGACTTAACGATGCGTTCAGAAATACTTAATATATTCCTAAATAACAAAATAAAAATTAAATGAAATAAATTAATGTTATTCAAACAATTTTATCATAAATAGTGGTAGATATTTATGTCAATTTATTAAAACATAAAAACATTTCCAAAGCTCTCAACAGTATTTCCGGTGTCGGTGTTAATTATGTTTATGCATGTAGATTTGTATAGTACAAAACGTATAAAATTGTCTAAGCAAAACGATAGATAAATAAATCTATAATTTCACAATTTAAAAACACTTGTGAATATTATTTCAGATAGGAATAAAAAAAGGTTTTTTATGGGGAATAAATTGCGTTTAGACGTTAAAAATGGCTTTAAATTTTCTTTTGATTATATCAATTGATATCATGACTGATGAAGCTTGAATATCACAGACATAATATAATATTTATAATATAAATATTATATATATACAGTATTATTATTTCTGTGATGAAAATTTAAAATTGACTTAAAAAGACACCAAAATAATTCAGTTCGGATTTGAGTATTTCTATTTGATTTTTACTTATAATATCGAAGCAATGTACGCACAAGAAATTAAACTTTTTTTTATAGTTGGGAAATGCATAAACGCATACCAACTGTAGAAAACAGGGGCTATGTGGGACTCACTGGCCTAAAGCCAGTACTACGCACTAAAACCCATCTAATTGCGCATTCAACTAAGACACCCCGTACGCGTCAGGTTTGCCGAAGCAGACCACTCAGCCAAGAGGGTGGCTCCACAATCCACTCTGCTATCCAAAGAAGTACCAGGAGCAACCCGCCCCACACTACATCCACCGAAGAGGCCGCGTCATAGAATATATTGCTACATATGGGTGCGTCCGACCTCCTGCGCCGTGCGCGGTTTTTGGCTTCGCGCCGCCCGGGCCGGCTGCCGGACGCTACTAATACCCTCCACCACGACAAGGTGAAGGCACGTTGGGGAACAAGAAATTAACCGTACGCTAACTCGATTATTTGACATATTTATTTGAATATCTTTGAAATAATTAAAATTAAATTGTAATTCGATAAAATAACAAAGTTATAATTTGAACACTACGCTAACTGAATGTAATTTTTGAAAACGCTCGATATCTCTTACTCTTAGTAAGCTAACTTTGATTGGCAACGTGTTGATTGATCGCCGTGTCTATCTCTATAAACGATAGCAACTAGGGAGTAGGGAATAGGGACCAAATTATTTTTTACTGCTATTTCAATGTTTTCAAATACATATTATTGTGTTTTTAGTAACATCGCGAATATGGATTCGTTAAATGGTACAATTTCAAGTAAAAACAAAGGTTGCCAGTCGTTCTGTGATAATAACGTTATTGCTACCTGCAAGGATGAAATAGGTATGAATAATTTGTATTTTATGTAGTATAAAATATGTCGATATATTTTTAATAGAAAAATAATTATTAAATTATGTTTGAGACAATGTGATAATAATTCCCGCTGCAACAAAATTTTATTTGATTATTCGCATACTTTATAAATGGCGCTATAGTTTCTAATATATTATGCGAGTTAGTGTTGACCGTTGAGGCTTTGGTTGAGGTGCATACTGTATAGTTTCTCTCTTATTATGTATAGTTTCTCTCTCGCTCAAGGGCTTTAGGGCGTATATTATTTATAGATGGCTTAATCGATTTCGACATGTGAGCTATAATTTTTTTTTATTTTAGTTATCATTCATCTAGGTATCATTAGGTAATCTTAGTGACATAATTATATTACAGCTAAAGATGTTTTTATAATTTTAAACAATTTCATTTCTTACCTACAATACCTACCTACTTACAAATTGAAACTAAAAAGAAAAAAAAATAATTTTAATTACTTAGTTGTAGTATTGGAGTCGGTGCCAGCCAAGAAGGACAGTTTTATCCTGCCTTTGCAATGAACTTTTGAACGGATATTTTGATTATATTTACAAATTGATACATTAATTAAATTGTATTAAGATTATTTTGCTTTAGCTGACACCGACTCTAACAATAACTAAGTAATTAAAATTATTTTTTTTTCTTTTTAGTTTCAATTTGTAAGGTTTTGAAGTCGGTTTTCATTTTTGTTAAAAAATAATTTATTTTTAATTTTTTTGTGGAAATTAGATATTATGTTTAAATATAATATTGCAATGCTAACTAAACTACTGCTCCAATAAGTCAGCGAAGTTTTGAAATGAAGGACAATAGTCAATCCAGATTTGTCCACGTCTATTTTTCCACGTAACTCGTAGACGTTAATAAGATTTACCTTCTATTATCAATCCACCTAATATCCTGAATGAATACGACTATCAGTTCATAAGTACGTATAATATTAAAAGAATTTTCTTTCAACTCCTAACCGTTGAGGAGATATACCCTTACATCATCACAAATTCTTGAACACCTTTAGAAAATATATGAAAAAGGTAATCAGTGCCGATAAAATTTAAGGGTTGCCCTCGATTTCTCTAGGATCCCATCATCAGATGCTGACTTGGTGACAATGAGAACATCTTGAATGTATACCCTACCGAACAAAAAGAAATTTTTAAAATCGGCCCACAATTCACGGAGAAATCGGTGAAAACACATAAAAAACAACTGATGAGGAATTTTACCTTCCATCATCAGCTCATCCACATGAGATGATGATTTTCATACGTAAAAGCTTTATCGGGTTTAGAAAATATATCAAAAACATAATAGGTGCCTGTAAATTTTGAGAGTTGCCTTCGATTTCCCTGGGATCCCATCATCAGATCCTGACTTGGTGACAATGGGACCACCTCGGAACTATACTCTACCAATCAAAAGAAAAAATTTTTGAAATCGGCCCACAGACGGCGGAGAAATCTGTGAACATACATAAAAAAAAAATACATACAACGGAACATATAACCTCCTCCTTTTTTGAAGTCGGTTAATAAAGAGTAACTTAGGCTACGTTTTAACCGACTTCAAAAAAGGAGGAGGTTATATTTTAGAATTTTTAACTAGCGGAACCCGCGGCCTAGATCGCGATAAACCTAGGGACGAACCCGAGCTAAGCGGAGCTGAGTCACTAGTATTATCAATACTTAATAAGTTATCACAATTTTACAATTCTAATAGGTAGCTCCAATGACGATTGGGTAGCTCTGTTGTAAAATTAACCGATACGAGTAAGCGGAGTGGTAGTGCCATGCTTGTTACCTTCGGGTAGCAACCGAATGGGCCGGCACGCCCCGTATAGTTCATTAGTACCACTCTCTCACAGAAGACCGGCGTGAAGTGGCAGCTATGCCGTCGCGTTTCGTCCGGTGAGTGAGAGTCCGGGAGGCCCACTCTCCTTCCCCCTCCCTCTCCCTCCCCCTTCCCTTCATCCTCCGCCTTCGTTCCCCCTCCCTCCCACTTCCCTCCCTCCTCCATTCCTCCCCTTCCTGAAAGGCCGGCAACGCATCTGCAAGCCTGGCTTGCAGATGTCCATGGGCGGAGGTGATCACTTCCCATCAGGTGAGCCTCCTGCCCGTTTGCCCGTTTTACAATTAAAAAAAAAATAAAAAAAATTACTGGTGTCAAAATGACTTAGAGTCAGCAGTTAGGTAGTACCTAGGTATCATATCTATCGATACTATTTACATTTATTCAGTGTAAATAATTCAGTCGAATGCAGACAGCCTGTTGCCACCCGACCTGCGCACACGCATCGCATTACAAGTATGAATTACAACGAGATCTTTATGCATACTACATTGTATTACATACCTACAGGCTACATGACTATACTAGTATTTTAAAGAGCAAAGATTTGTTTGTTTTTTATAATGGATAATCTAAACAGCCGCTTAAGTGATTTAGATGATTTTGGTATGAAGCTAGCAAGTTTTAAAAACGAGTAGTACCTACTAGATATATATAAAGATTGTACAACACTTTATGAATATAAAAAAATAAGTTAATATTATATAATTTTATTACTATAGGTACTTGACCTGGCCGGAAGGACGTAGAACATTAAATAATTATTATCGAGCTATATACTAAAATCGTCAAGGCGTTTTTAAGAGATAGGTTAGGTTACTTAGGTACATATACATTCATAATCAAACAAAAAATCAAGATCTATACGACCTCATTACAAATAATTTACATGTACATTCACAAAATAATTACACGAAGTTCATAAAATATAGGTAGATAATAGTGCCTGAATTTCTATATTATATCAATAAATTCTGTAATAACATTTTAACATTTATTTTTATGTTCCCGAGATCATTGTTCCGTAACAACTACACGGGTATTAGATTTAGCTCTTAGATAATCTCTAAGATAACCAAGACGAAACGATGTATGAATAAGTAATAAAATATTTTAAAAAAACTATGCGCACACGCACTTTGCTGAGTTTCTTTCGCCGGTTCTTTTCAGGTCAGAGGTTTCTTCTTTCCGAACTAGGAGGTTCAGTAAGAAATTGTAACAATTTTTATGCTGAATAAAATATTTTGATTTGATTTGACTTTATAGGTGTTGCTATGACGCAGAGATATAGGTACTTACGTGCGTGGCCATCGAGCCCACCCAGTGATCAATGCTAGCTATCAAATAAACAGTGATTCTTTAGTAGGTACTTACACTGGTTACTTATAGTGATTTTCTGAACACCTTGCGTGCTAATAATTAATTATTCACAGTATTAACCTTTGCCATTCTCTGGCCCAAGTCCGTACGCGAGAAATCATTTTCTGTTGCTGCGTTAAATATGGACATATCAATGAACATAATATTATTAAATATTTTATATTGTACCTATTATCGTTTTTAATAATACTATTTACAAAATTAGCCATTATTCATAAATCTCAGAAGCTATTGTTGTCCTTTTAGGATAAAATAATTAGGAAAACGGTCCTTATCGTTTATATGTTTAAATATCATTACGGTATATCAACTTCCATTATAAATATTGTTAAGGACAATTTGTCCTTAACTACACATGGCAACTTAACATCGTGTGGACTGCTCCTTATTCGTCGCGCCCCGGTGTGAAGTTCTACAATATATACTTTTTTATCTATGTGCACAAGTGAAGTGAGTGACAGATCTTACTATAAAAGGCGAATTGTTGTATTGTGACATCCTCTCTCTTCTCTCTCTTTTACTCTCTTTCCGCCATCATATTATTAGCAATTATAATACTTGTATTTTGTATCCGCTATCATCTTGCAAATCCATCACTATAAGATCATTGTAAGAAGTTAAAAGTTAATAAACGTGGTTATTCAGTTTACTTTTTATTTTATTTTAAAATTTCAAGTAAATTGCAAGCATCCCCCACGAGATGAACAAATATTTAGTAGCGACTCACCCACACTTCGCTCGGGTTTGGCCCTAGACTCTCTCTGCCTTTAAATTTTAAAGCACAAATATACGTCCCGTAATTAAATCTAAAATGAAAGTAGCCTAAGTTATTCCTTATAACATTAGCGAGTGAAAGTCCCGTCAAAATAGGTCCAGCCAGAGATTAGCCGAAACAAACTTTTTTGTTGTTAGTACCGTATTATTATACTTTTATATGCATTTAGTAAAAAGCTGTTAATTTGAAATTAAAAACAGACACTCCAATTTTATTTGTATACGTTTTTATTTAGTCTCATACGTTTAACTTAAGTTATATAGGGTGAATGTGCTAGTTCGCCGACCACCGCTACTTGCCGACCGTTTCTCAGTAATTTAAATAAAACAGTGAAATCGAAACGCGGCAAGAGCTTGTTTTGTTTTTGAACGAAAGTTCAATTTATATACTCCCCCCGTACAACGTGTCATTGGTCTACGCTAACTAGATAATCTTCAGTGATTTTAAACACCAGAGACTGTATGGACGTACCGTTTAACTAACACAAAAATTAGTAAGGACTGATTTTGTTAATCGTAAGTAGCATATGATTTTATTGAGACTAACACTTGGAAATTATGCTTGGGTATTCAGAATGCTTTTGTTTTTTACTATAAATCATATTTTGTCCATATTTATTTGTATTTTATTGAAATAATGGGTGGTCGCTAAACTAAATGATGAAAAAGACGATTTCTCTGGTTGACGACCACCTGGTCGGGAACTAGCAGTTTTATTCTTATCTTATTTTTACTTTTTTGTCCCATTTCATAGTGAAGAGTAAAATACTTTTATCCCTCTCTGTTCGATAATGTATAGTGCATTTAGGGGTCAGATTACGACCAGCAAATTATGAGTAGGAATTTCAAAAAGTATCAATTTTCAATGGCGATATCACGATGGTCAAGAATAGACTACTTGACGACCATTGAATCAATTTCATACAAAAACAGCTGAATTTGGTGGTCGTAAACTGACTTTATTACGACTGTGTGGCTAATTCATTTAAATATCTATATTTGTAGTGGTCAAAAATAACTGTTTCTCGCTCACAAATTAGTAAGCATAAAAAGTGATACCAAAGTAGTTCTGGCTGAAATAGAAAAGGCGAAGATAAAATATATTTCCAATCGCCGTTCCAAATCGAAGACTCCACGAACTTTTGCAACATCGAATGTAAGCATAAGCGAAAAGTAAGATCTACTACCAATGACTGCCTCCTCTCCCAAACAGAATAATATACAGAACGCCGAATTAAGAATTGACGCAAGTCTATATACAGAGGAAGAAGATTCTGGAGTCATGAATTTCCTTGATCCGGGAACATTTATATCACTCAATAATATATATTTTGCCAATAGGTGAAGTTGAGATCTCCCAAGATAACTTAATCCTTGATAACTTTGCAAGCAACCAATCTATCTCTTTAACTACAGTAGCAGAAATACACAACGTGAATGATTTTGCTAAAGCTTTACACCATCAACCTCCACCTAGGGATGTTTTAGCAGCAATTACAGATAATGTCTCTTTAATACCAGCAGCAGATACCTACAATGTGAAAGATTTCGTGGAAGCAGAAAACCAACAACCTCCAGTAGTATCACTTACAGATAATATAACTTTTACAACTACAACATCTTTTGATGAAGTCTTTGAAAAAATCTCCATTTTCCAAAATCAAAATCATCATCAGCACCAAAAGCAAAAACTGGTCTTAAACTTCCAATTGCGATTTCTTCAGGGGCCTGGAGAGAATTGTACGTAAACAAAGAAAAGGAAAAAAAATAATAACTAAAAAATTAAACAATTATTAAGAGCAGATGCAAAAGAAAAGAAAGCTAAGAAGAAAGATAGTAAAGTAAAAGAAAAGATGAAAGTAGCAGTAAGATCTTGCCAAAATAAAGCAATAAAATGTAGCCAATGTTCCGATGATTTGATCTGCGACGTAGAAGATGACGCTGAAAAAAATATCGGTTGCGACCATTGTACAAGGTGGTTTCACTTAAAATGCACAGTTTTAAAACAAACTCCGTACGTTGAAGCTGCCTATTCTAATTATACTTGTCCATTTTTTAAACACCAGTAAAAAAATAGCTTAATTATTTCTGCTATTTTATTTTCTACTTTAATTTCTATAACTAAGATCCTTTTTTCTGTGGCAATTCTATGGTCGAGAACCGATGGAAAAGGCGGTCGAAAAGTAGCTGTAGGTGTCCGAGAACTGACATTAATGCACTTTTCGACAAATCCTAGGTTTTTTAAATGAAAATGGCATAAAATATATTTAAAAAAATATTAACTGTATACTTTGATGTTTACTCTATAACAATCAATTATCAATATCAAAAAACAACACTTTTTAGTAAGAGAATGATTATTTTAAAGATTGTAAGTCCACTAACTGGTCGTGAACTAGCATAGTCACCCTAACTTAAGTTAATCGTATGAGACTCAAATAACTAATGTAATGTTAATAAAAAACTTTTTTTTTCAACTAGGTATATTTGGTTAGGTTATCTAGTAATCTATACATCTATAGTACATACAAATAAAATTGGAGTGTCTGTTTTTAATTTTAATTTAACAGCATTTTACTAACTTATAACTTAAGTTAAACGTATGAGTACCTACCTATAATACAAAACTCTTCTCTAAGGTATTTAAGTTTATCTTAAAGATAAAGTTCACTATATTTTTTATCATGACCTATTTTGAAATTAGTTAAATCTATTTTAATTTTCATTGCATATATTTCAATTAAATTAATGATTAAAATTAGAGATGAATTTTTGATAAAGTCATAATAATAGTTCCGCTGAGTTTCTTTCGTCGCTAGTTCTTCTCCAGGTCTGACGCTCCTTCTTTCCGAATTGGAAGTAGACTCATGAACTTCAGTAAAAACTTGTATTAAATTAATGCTGAATAAAATATGTAAGAGTCGACAAAGTAAGGAGCGGTTCGCTGTATGTAGTTATATTATTTATCTCTGGTAGTTATTATGAGGCAATAACCTCATTGATAGAAATCAAACACATTCTAACATTATGGAAATAATATTTCACAGTCGGCTGGTCTCCTTCACACCTCCTGCGTAAACAATTAAATCAAGTAGAAATTTACATAGCGGTACCTAATGTCTTCGCCTATTAGAAAATTATGTAGTTGTCTATTTTCTTCTCGTAGATAGGTATCTACTTAGTGCTACCTCGAATAACGTTGAAATTAGCCAATGAGCATCGCACATTTTTTGGAAGGCAACTTAGACAGCCTTGCTTTGGGATATGAAAATCTATTCAGTCCTTTTCACTGCTACTGCTGGACACGGGCCATTTTGCCATAATCCACCACGGTGGTCAAGGGCTAGTTAGCGGACAACACACGGCTTTCGATTAGATAGGTACTTGTGAAGTTCTTTCAAACATGCAAGTTTTCACGTAAGACAAGTGGTTTGAATATATGAGAGGCCCGGATTTGAACCCACTTCACTCCTACCATAGTCTTGATATGAAAATCAGAACGAATGAGTGAGAGAAGTTAAAATGACCTAAAAGCTTGTATGATAAAGCACATAAACTTTTAAGTACCTAAATTTCCGTAATCATTGGAAAATAACTTATCTACACTGGACTACACTAATATTATAAAGAGGAAAGATTTGATTGTTCGTTTGTTTGAATTGAATAGGCTCCGAAACTACTGGATCGATTTAAAAAATTCTTTTACCACTAGAATCCTACATTATCCCTGATGAACATAGGCTATAAGCTAAATAATAGGCTATAAGCCTATATAGGAAATATAAGCTAGTAGGCTTTAATACTAGCGGAATCCGCGGCTTCGCTCGCCTTAATTCTAGGGACGAACCCAAGCGAATCGAGGGTGAGTAGCTAGTATTCGATAAATAAAGTACTTGGCAGACATACTGTCGTTGCTACGCTAGCTGATGTGTTACCGTCATGATAAAAGATAAGTCGTCCAGCAGACGTTAGATAAGATAGCTGATCGAGGGTGTGTATGGTCGATGTATTTGCATAAAGTTATTAATAATTTTCATGTCTACGCCTGTTCTGTTTGATATATTTGGTTCTTAATATTTACAATAATTTGTCCCTGTACAATTCCATCTTAGATTTGGATTTTTTTCATAGAATACCATATTGAAAGGGTTGGAAGGAGTATGTAATCGCTTACTTTCTGGTGGCGTTCATCATGTATTTGAATGTTTTTCTGATGTATATTATTCTAGTCTAACCCTTTCACTTGTCCACAGGGTTGTAGAAAAATATTGTATTGGCATTCATTTTATTATTATTATTTACTAAACAGATCAATCGAGCGAAACGAAGGGGGTAAAATCACCATAACTAGATTTGACACAAGACACAAACAAGGCAAGCTAAATAAAACTATGTTTAATAATCAACTTTTAAGTACACTTATGCAAAAAAATATATACCTATATCCCCACAAAAGCTGCTATAATGAATTTCAAGCACCTCAGTTTCGCGTCAAAATGACGAGTTGTAATTTGTGAATTTTCTATTCGAGTATGTTAGCATTGATTTGGCATTAACAAGGACTAAAAGTTATCGCAACCTGGTTAAATACTAATTTTAAAAAGGCGAATGAAAAACTAAATTAAATTAATATCTTTAAAACGTAATGCACTAAAAAAGGAAAGAAAATTCGGTAAATATGTGTTTATAATAAAAAGTTTAACTACATATTAAAAACGAGAAATAAAAACCATATTAATAAACTTAACATAAGCTTTAATTAAAGACGTAATTTATTTTCGTACATGGTCAATATTTTATCAACTTCTATGGCCCTTTCTTTCAGTGTTGCCATCTCATCTTCACTAAGAACTGATGTCTTTTTACCGGCATTTTTGATCAAAAAGTGTTGTATAAACAACCTTAGACTTTCTCTGAACATGTGTAATTTGGGCGGTTTTGATATTCTGTGGAAAACTTCTAACGAAATTTGTAGGTCTGCGTTCATTAATATCGCTAGTAATATTTGTCTCATAAATTTCACTGTTTTTTTGTTTAAATCTGAGAACTGGATTATCTGTAAGAAAAAAATACACAGATTATTTAAAAAACTAGGTACCTACGCCTTAAAAAATTAAAAGTAGTCACTGTTTATAACATTTATGTCCCAACAAAATCCATCTAGCCGATTCGGAGATCAATTTCAGTTATCTGTATACATTAGAATTTATAAGTTTTAGCCAACTTTAGTAATCTATACCTATACAGGAAAATAAATCAAAAGAGCGCTAACTCCAAGGTCTTTTAGGACATCTATTGATTCACTATCGACTATCCAACATTAGATTGGCTCTGGTATCAAAATATTGTATTGTCATCCGGATTTATGTCAATCCGATACTAATTAAATTAAAATCTATAAGATATTTATAAGTAGGTTAAAATCAATAAACATAAACAAGCATAATATTAATATAGACATTTAGTTGAAGTACTGCCCGTTTAAGAAATTAAATTATAAAAATTATAAAATTGCGAATGAAGATGAAATTTAAATTCGAAATATTTTTTTCATCACTAGCAACTTATTCTGGGTCTACTCGCGTTCGTACATACATTTTATCGGTTAGTATTCCAAGGGATTAAATATTTTTCCTCAGTAAAAAGTATCTTTAAAGTGGTAGTGCCATGCTTGTTACCTTCGGGTAGCAACCGAATGGGCCGGCACGCCCCGTATAGTTCATTAGTACCACTCTCTCACAGAAGACCGGCGTGAAGTGGCAGCTATGCTGTCGCGTTTCGTCCGGTGAGTGAGAGTCCGGGAGGCCCACTCTCCTGCATCCCTCTTCCCTTCATCCTCCGCCTTCGTTACCCCCTCCCTCCCACTTCCCTCCCTCCTCCATCCCTCCCTTTCTTGAAAGGCCGGCAACGCATCTGCAAGCCTGGCTTGCAGATGTCCATGGGCGGAGGTGATCACTTCCCATCAGGTGAACCTCCTGCCCGTTTGCCCCCTTTTTACCATAAAAAAATCCTCTATAGACTATATGTTAACCCAGATAACCAGCTATCAACATAACAAACTTCATCAAAATCTTATATATAAAATTCTCGTGTCACAATTTTCGTTCCCATACTCCTCCGAAACGGCTTGACCGATTCTCATGAAATTTTGTGAGCATATTGAGTAGGTTTGAGAATTGGCCAACATCTATTTTTCATCCCCCTAAATGTTAAGGGTAGTCGACCCCTAAATTTTTATTTTTTAGACAATTTTTTTTTCCTACAGATCAACCCAATGAGGTTGATTAGCAATTAAAAAAATGAACGCGGGCGAAGCCGCGGGTACAGCTAGTAAATAAATAAATATGTTGGGACATTATTACACACAGCGCTATCTAGTTCCGTGGTAAGCTACGAAGCTTGTCATTACCTTTAAGACGGATAGCGGCAATCCCTTCTCCATTATTAGATGAATGAGAAACTGTGCTAAGTTCATCATCGCTTGCTTCGATAGAGATTCGAGATCCTTAATTTTGTCCCACACAGAATATTGTATTGAAAGCTGTAATATTAAAGTTATGTCGCAAAGTAGTAGTAAGTAGTTACTTTTCAGATTGAGATAGATTTCTAGTTAAATTAAACGATTTTTATAATTTTCTAACAATGAAAGTAGCCTAAGTTACTCCTTATAACATTAGCTATCTGCGAGTAAAAGTCAATGTAACAGACAAAATCACACATCGACGTTACTTTTTCAATTCAAACAGATAACCATTTGGATTAATATATTTGTTTAGCGTCAGCGAAGCCACGGGTTCCGGTAGTTAAAATAAATAAAATGTCTACCTCCTGCTTTTTTGAAGTCGGTTAAAGAGTAGCCTAAGTTAAGCCTTATACGTATAACATTGGCTATCTGCGAGTGAAAGTCTCGTCAAAATCGGTCCAGACGTTCCAGAGATTACCCGGAACAAACAGACAGACAGACAAAAATTTTAAAAATTAGTTTTTGTTGCTAGTATCGAATATACTTTCATATGCGTTTAGTGAAAAGCTATAAATTTCGAATTAAAAACAGATAATCCAACTTTATTTAAGTATATTTATATAGATAATGACAAACCTGATATTTTCTATCGACATCGCACAATTTTTGTCCCAAAACTGCATAGTAGGGGTTATAAGTTTTCTCGTTGAGACAACACGCAAGCAGTACGTGAACTATTTCCCTCTCTTGCTGACCTTTCAAACCTAAGTGTTGGAGTTTCTCAAATGCGTCCATGAAGTCCTGTAAAAGTTCCATAGATAGAGTTTTACAATGTTTTAGATTGACAATTTATATATACTAATATACCATTTTAAATTTGATAATAATAATTAATAAATACAATCGTAAAAACGAATTTATATAAAAATAACAATTTCAGAAATGAAATGGTCAGAATTAAGTTCAAACTGTTAGTCTTTAATGTATTAATAACCACTATATTACAATTAATATGTAATAGATAAGTAAGTAGTCTACATTAATAAAAACAAAAAAGTTACACTTTAGATATTGCGGTGGTTGTAATTAAGAAGACATTGTTTTTAAATTACGCTATAACTATACTATACTAGTTATAAGTAACTCACACAGCACATACGCTTCGCTCCGGTTTATTCTTAGAAATAAAAAACAAATTTATCCCACGGAAACCGTACATTTTTCCGGGTTAAAAACTAATCTATTTACAATTTTTGATTATAGGTAATCTTAGATCCATTCAGCGTTCTGGCACTATTGAGTAACAAAAACCCATCCATCTAAAATTTCGCATATTTTAATATATTTATGGGTTGCGATATGCATATATTATGAGATTATTACCATATAGGTACTTTAATTTTAGTAGGTAAATCTTTAACTACACAACAACCTTACCTCAGCCGACATGATAACGCAGAAGATGCTCCTCCTGACGTCAGTGTTCATGCGCTGCTTCTTGGCCAGTTCTAGAAGCTTCTGGTCGGCGCTGGGCGCGGCCGCCCCTCCCCCCGCGCTCGCCCCCACTCCCCCCGCACTGGCCCCCACTCCCCCCGCACCCTCCCACGCCGACCCCACCACCCACCACTTGCCGCGCTCGTGAGCTGCGAGTCAAATCAAAATATTATACACAGCATAAAAATTGTTACAATTTCTTACTGATCGTCACAGTTTAAATCCTAGTTCTAAAACAACCGATACATTCATGTAGAAATCATTTACAAAATGATTACTGAAGACGATTAGTGTGAGGGTGAAATAAAACATCGTGAGGAAACCAGAACCTGAATGACTAAGAGAATCTAACAAGTTTTTGAAAGACATGATAATTCCGTATTGAAGGAACTACCGTGCCTACCTGACGGTCATTAAAAAGGGTTGAATACTATACCTTTTAATAGATCTTCCAGTCTAATATTCAAGGGAGTAACGTAGTTGCCGCGTCGCACAATACCGCGACACATTTTCTTCAAATGTTCCACATAACTTGGGTCGTAATTAGGTATTTTGTTTAAATTATTATTTTTTACAGCTAGCAACACTTCCAGAAGGAATTTTATACGTGATCTGTGAAAATAAAACAGTCCCTAGATGCACATTGCTATGTATCAAATCAAATCAAAATATTTTATTCAGAATAAAAATTGTTACAATTTCTTACTGAGTGCATGAGTCTACCACAAGTTCGGAAAGAAGAAACCTCTGAACTGAGAAGAACTGGCGAAAATATATATCACTCCAGGGTATAAAGCATAGGTCATATTCAGAACGAACGGAACAAATATTCGCATATATTAAAAAATATTTAAAAAATTCGCATTTATTACAGTAGTTCAATATTGAGAAAGCAGCGAATGTCCTATCTGTGATATAACAAGGGATTTACAGGATTTTGCACTACAACAATGGTGTGTCCAAAAAGGTTTAATGACTTCACTCACCCACTGTCAGCATCTTCATTCATCTTGGCAATCTTCGCTTGAGTGTCATGAATAAATGTCTTTAAAGCAGCTGGTTCCTCCTTCCTTAACACTCCCCCTACGTTCCTCAAAATCGCCAAAACACAGTCTATGTTCTTCTCGGACAGTTCTACCACTAAACGGTTTAGAATATCGTATAGGAGAGATACGTGGTATATCTGGAAAATATTTATATTATTTCGGTATAAAAATTAATGCTTTTGCAAATAGCTTTTTCCAAAAATGATGCGAAAAATCTTTAAAATTACTGTGTTTGATTAAACGTAACATAGCACCACATAGGGGCCATTCATTTATTACGTAAGACTGTTTTCGCTAGTTTTTGAACCCCTCCCCCCCCTATTATAAGAAAAAATAAGAATATGCCGACCCCCTCCCCCCTGTTTAATATTTATTACGTAAGAGTCTAAAAGAAAAAATGAATATACTTTTGGTTTGTTTTAATGTTTATTTTTCAAAGTAAAATATTTTTGAAATGTTTATTTGTAATTTTAAAGGTACAGTACCTTTCGCGCGGTTGCCCGCCCTTTTTCAAAGTATAATTTTAACTTTGATCTTACGTAAGAACTATCGAGACTCCCTCCTACCCCCTTGTAAGAAAACATGAGACATGGTCGACCGCCCTCCCTCCCTAAATTGTCTTACGTAATAAATGAATGGCCCCAATTACGGCTTTCAAAAGAGAGTTTATTTCCTAAATATCATCATTTAAGATTTTTACATGAAGGTTTTGGTTTTATAATGGAAAAATATTAATCTTATAAGTTCATTGGACATTTATTCCCATTTGGAGTAATAAAAATAACTTATTATTATTATTATACATAAGTATATTACTATTAACTATTCTACTTAGAAGATTTCTGTTCTTTATTAAAAAATCAAACTCTTCAAATTGCGATTTATGCGGGGTAGAGGATGATGTACATCACTTCTTAGTTGAATGTGTCCGGAACGCTGACAGGAGACAGTAGTTGATGCGCCGTTTCAACATTTGCCGAAATGTTGTAGGAGTGTTTCAAAGCGCACTATCTATACCTCACTCAGGGGTAGCCAAAATGTTATACAGATTTAAATTGAAATAGGCAATAATTATAAGTGTACTTAGGGAACGACGAGACTGACATTTAGTTCTGTAACTAAAAAGTCCCTAGTAAAAATCAGATTAAAAAAAACATTAATAAATAAAAAAGTACCTTAAAACTGTACAAAAGTGCCAGACAGGATACAAGATTGTCCAACATCTTATTTTCCACAGGTTGCTGTGTTTGCATCATATCGTCAAATTTTCTAGACAATTCCTCTAAGAAATGGGCACCTGTTGACATAATTACAGAATTTAAATATTTTTTTTTAATTTATACCAATTGTTTTAGTATTGTTTCGGGTTTTTAATTTAATACCAATCTTTTTAGTTTTGTTTCGGGATAAAAACTATCCTTTCCAAGGCCTCAATTTATCTTCATACAAAATTTTCATCCCAATCCATTCAGCGAGCGATTTTTAATTCATCCATTACATACAAAAATAAACTTTTGCCTTTGACAAAATAATCGGTTAAGCCGTTTAGTGGTTACGAAAGCATACATACACATATACATACATACATACATATACATACATACTTACATACATACATACACACATACATACATACACACATACATACATACACACATACATACAGGTCAAACACCCTCCTTTGGACGTCTAGCAGTCGGATAAAACAATGACTAAGACTGACCTATTTCAGATCCAACATTAGCATGTAGGATAGATATCAGAGCCGCATGTTCAACTAGCATTCTCTGCGGAGTGATTGCTTCACTGACTGCCGCCTCTAACCATAATTGAGTTAGGGCGGTGTTAACTGAATTTCTACTGTTGCTCGAATACAAGTTCTCTATCGATGTCGAAGCCCAGTGGAGATTTGTTCCAGCTAGCTTGTTAAGAACACCTGTAAATAAAAAAAATAGTTTCCAAATTACTTTTTGAGGTATTTACATTTTCTTACAAGTGTAAAGTGAAACAATGAGTACCCTCATTGTTTTTAATTTTTTTTTAAAAGACCTAAATGAAAATTGTGAAAAGTTTCTATGATAGTTATAATGATAGAAACAAACAAACAAACAAACACAAAATCCTAATCTTTTCAGTAGTAAACATTACTCGCTATTATTAACCTTGAGACAAAAACACACTTACTTTTAATTTGCCTTTTTATTTGAGCGAGTTCTTTATCTGATGCTGAATCCTTATTCCTCAAGTGCGGTGGTATGTAAATACCTTTTTCTTCCTATAACGCAACATATTTTTTTTAAGTTAATTAATAATAAAAAACAAGTAAGTCTCTCCCTATGTCTTATTAAGACTTATTTCTAATAAATAGTAATAAAAATTTTTTCGTTATACATCTTAATAAAAAAAATCTATTTAATTTAGGTACCGGCATGTCAACACTTAACAATTAAATTTAAAAACAAGATTTTCTTCTTTTGTGCTACCTGAGAAAAATTGAAAATAATATTGCAAATGCGAATGTTAATGCCTGTTATGATAAAAAAACGAAAACATACCTTTATAACATTCCCTTCTTTGTCCCTTTTTCTACCATAAATATCTTCCCAAACATCAGGCTTTTCTTTATTTTCTGTCTTATTTTCTATATTTTCTTCATCATCACTAAAGCCACTTATATCTTCATCACCTGATAAATGTGATACTTCATCGTCACTGAATACCTTGCTTAACTCACTTTCTGATACAATTTTATCCTTTTTTGATTTGGTTTGTAATTTAGTTTTCAATTTCGGTATCTGTTCTTCTTTGTGTAATTCACTGCCATCACTTTGATCATTTTCACTGTTATCATTATCACTTAAATTTCCATCTTCAAAATCATTCGAACCTTCACTTTCATCACCTGTCACTGCTTCATCATCACCACCATCATCACTATCATCTGTCAATGGTTCATCATCACATTCCATTTCATTATCCGAATTTTCATCTTCATCAATATTTCTATTCTTTTTACTTTTATCTTTTACTTTCTTTTTAGGAATTTCCTTCCCAGTGACAGCAGCTAAATCCTCTTCAAAATCCGAGTCCTTTTCAACATCAGCCAAATGTTTTTCTGCAGCTACAATTTGTTCAGATGTCGCTCTATCACATATTTCCAATAAATCTAATAATTATTTAAGAAAATTATCATATTTCCAAGAAATGAAAATGATTTGTGTAAGTGTTAATTAGGTTAAATAACTTACTTAATACTTAGTTAAAAGTTATGCAAGCACATATTGCTCCTTTTGGTATCAATTTAGTTACTTGATGCAGGAATGACAACATTTTTTTTTAATATTAATAGCTATAAGATGCACATAACATTGCTTTTATTATATTATAGTCAATTTGGTAGTTTAAGAATTGCAGATATAATATAAAATTTTCTACAAATTTTATATTACTTTTTTCAAATACAATACAAAATACAAATATTTTTTGTGGTAACCGATACAGGGATTTGAGCCATTAAATATTTGACAAAGATCATATTTATGTTAACCCATCGTATACCATACCCCGTCTATAGACGTGGGCCGAGGTGCAAATCAGGTAGGTGGAGGTACATGAATTGTTAATCTGCAAATAACTTTTTGATGAAGATTTTTAATATATATTTTTTTTCACTTTCTATACAGTTTTTCAAACATTTTCTTTCATACAAATCATGCAATGTCCTGACTTATGAGTAATACAAAAATAACAAAAAAGAATTAATTAAATATCATGTGCATCCATTCTGAAGCAAAACACTTACATAGACAAAAGCAATTCATTTTTCTTAACATAGAGATTTATAACATAAAAGGATACAGTCTAGACCATCATCAGCAAAATAGTTATTTTTGTTCTTAGATTTATTAAGACCCAGTTGCTTTTCTAGTTTCTTAATAATTTTGTCCTCGTCTTCGTTAGCTTTAACCATCATTTGCTTTCTTTGTTTGTCCATTTGGGACTTCAGTTTTTCTGCTTCTTTTAATTCCTTTTGTCTTTGTCTCATCAGTACATCTTGAGAAGATTCTTGCTGTGGCTTTACTTTGGTGTTCTAAAACGAATGAGCTCAAAATAATTACCAATATTTATGATAAATTTGTGGATACAAAATAATATTCAAGAAACCCATTTCTATCTTCCGCTTACTTTTGAATCGTCCTTAATATTTTCGATTTCGGGGGGTCTTTTTACAAATTTTCCTGGAGCACTTTTTAATTCATTTAAAACATTTTTCTTTTTCAAATAATGCTCTTGCCGATGAATTTTCTTTTGTTTCCTTTTTTCTTTCCTAAGAATTTTACGGGTGTTTACCAACTTTGGTTTATTAGCTTTTATTTTCTTCATTTTAAAAAATCGTAATTAAAACAATGCAATGAATTTAGTTTTAAATAAGATCAACTTTGTACTTTAGGTTTAGGTTAGGTTTGTGTTTTCAACACATGATAATGACATTTTGACAGATTGATAAGATTCATGATTGATACAAAGAGAATGTATAATAATTAATAATTGATTGATATTGAATTTGATACTTGAAAGTTAAAGTATTGCTGGTTACTATAATTCAGAATCCAACGTGTGGCTCTACCCTTTTTACGCGATACTTTATTATTTGACGTTATTAAAACAAATTAAATACCTGCCTACTACTAAATATTTAATTTTTTAGCGACGTAAAGTAATACAGGGCTTACTGTGTGTTTAATTAAGCAACTATTACAGCCGCAAAACATAACGTTATATAATTTATTACTTTAGATTATTTTGACTCTATGATTTTTTAAGTTTATTAAAGATTGCAACACAATTTTAGGCAAATCATTGTCTTTGACAAGAATTTCCCGGAGTATGTTCTCAGTGCATGGTTTAGCCAAATTTTTCATTTTATTTCGCATCTTCATAGTGAAAAGTGAAAAGCTCAATTTTCACAATAACTGAACTTTGTGCTTTCATTTAATAACCTTTAATAAATGATTAAGGCATGATGGTGGAAGGAGCATTTACCAGGAACGATGTGTTTCAAATGGCAGTACGGGTTGCTTTTGTGTCTGCAGTGACTTACTTCTCAATAAAATGGTTGGTAAATCAAATAGACCCAACATCCAAGAGTCGGAAAAAGGCCGAGGAACGAGCGCGGGAACAGTTACGCAAGTGAGTATTGATTTTTTGACATATAACCAAATACAATACATTTTCATGCAGATGAAATAAGAATTTAAAATTTCTGCATTATATTCAAATAATTCTTTACACTTAATAAGAATATAAATTTTAAGCTTATTGCCTTTTATATTATTGTTTTATAACATACATACACCCATCTTAATGTAGAATTTAAAAGCAGATAAACATGTTATAGTAATTACTTATAAATTTGAAATCTTTATTTTAATATTTATATTGACTACTTCATAAATGTATAAAAGTCATATTAGTAAGGGGGCTTATCTTAATAAACAAATATTAGTATTACTTTATTAATTTTACTAATAATAACAACAAACAATTAAATAAATTACAAGTATATTATTACTCGTATTTTTTTTAATATATTGTAGTATATTTTATTAGGTAGTATATTTTATTACAATATTTATTTATATATTTAATTAACTGCAACTGTATAGAGTTTGCATGTGTTAAGGATATCTTGCAGAGCGGGTCTTAGTGGGAAGCATTCCTTGGAGCTGAACAAACTAACAGATCATGAAATGATTATCGCATCTCAACTGGTAGTGCCTGAAGAGATTAATGTGAGTTTTTGTTGTCTTTAAATATGTCTTAAATTAGATAACATTTAAATAAATTAATGAATAACGTTTTTTTTACAAGAATTGCACAGTGAAGTCATAATTAATCAATCAGTCTTTAATTTATTATTGAAAGGACTGTTACATAATTACAGTTCGCGTCACGTAAAAAGAACGCTGGAAGAAAGTGGTGGGGGGTGTGTTTGCGCATCGGTACATTCGCATACGAAATTCCTAAGCCTATTCTTTTATTTTTGAACTAGTCTTTTGCTCACGATGTATATTGATTATTGGTAGGTACATTGAAAAATATATTAGATAGAATGTCATTAAATAGAATTCTATTAATTTATAAAATATGTTTGATTCATCGTAGAATATTTAATCTACTTACAAAAAATTAAATTAATTCGTTTAATATATTTTTTAAATTATTAACAGCATTATTATCAGTCTCCCTTTTTATAAAACAATATACGTCAAAAATATATTTTTTACTATTTTTTATATAAAATCATTTCGTAATTAATAACTTTTGTGTGCGCGATGGTATTTTAAACTGACAAACCAATAGCGAGCCGAAAAGCATATGACGCGTGCTTTGACGTCCCGCGCCCCGCGTCTTACCACCAAATTGGCCGATAAATCGCCTCTGCGCAACTTGACAGCCAGCGTTCTTTTTACATGACGCGAATTATACTAGTTAAACTTCTAATTCAAAATTAACACCTTTGAAATGTTCTTCTGAAATAATAATGTTCAATGAGCTAACATTAATTTATTGATAATTATACCTTACCTGAAGTAAACAAGTAAAAAGTTAATGTTCATTAGAAGTGTGAAATGCAAACAAAAAAGAACCTTATGCATTAGAAAAAAATGAATTTTGCATTTGCATAGTTTCAAATGAAAATTTATTTTTCATCTCTTAGTTAGTTCTCTTAGTCTCACAATGAAGTTCTTTGCCTTATCCATTAATGTATGATGTTTTAAAAAATAGGCACCTTTATAAATCATAAACAAGGTGTGTCATGTCTTGCATTGCATTAGATGGTAATATTTTGGGTGTATAACATAGACCATTAGGTTGAAAATTTGTTTTAATAAAAAGAAAAAGGAATGATCACCATTATGCATTTGACTCTTTCTTTAATTTGACATAACATTAAGAAACTTGTATTATTTTATTAGCAAATTTGCAGCTTCTAACTGGTTTCAATTGAACACAATATACTAATTGTAATGATCATGTATCATTTAGCAAGTCACATAAAATTGTCATTTGTTCCAAGATATCTGTTTATTGATTTCTTTGTTTTAAAAGTGTAATAACTTTGTTGGGGAATTGGCAACTTGCCAATTTTTATGTAACATACATCTAATGTAGCTATTTTCAATTCTCTAGACGGAAATGCGCACATGGTAAAAAATCACTATCTAATGCTTATTATACAGATAACAAATTTAAGTGTATATTATGTCAAGGAAAAAAAATGTATCTTTACAAGGTCTTAAAGTTTTTTTTACGAATTACATTTTTCAAAATATAGACTTAGACATTTTAGCACAATCTTTTTTATATATTTTTTAAATCTGAATCTTTTTAAAGTCTGAGGATTCACTGGTTCTTAAGAGTCAACAAGAAAATCATAAATTTTTAGAAGAAACTAAAATAAAATAAAACCAAGGATTTTTTTTGTTTATAAAATTATTAATCGGAATAAAACTCACGCGGAAAATTGAAAAAAGTATTAAATTCAATTATTTATGCATCAAACGTGTTTTCAGTAACATTATCGGTACAGTCAATAGTGTTTTTATAGAAAAAATCCTATAAGATATTTATAACTGGCCTTGACTGCAGTTTCACACGACATGTGGAGTTCACGCGTGGAAATTTATATATGTGGTGCATGCAAGCTTACTATTATAAGACTGGTTTTCAAAGTAAATCTTAGACAAGATTAAAAATAAACGTGAATTTATTATTATATTGAAGTGTAGGTATAATAAGTAAAAGTAATCAAATAAGCATAATATACATTTAGAGAAATTTCTTTAATAATATATTTTTTACATAGTTTCAAAAGTATTACACAAGCTGGTAAACTGATTGTTTATTTCAGAATACCAAAATATATATGTATTGTCATAATTGTTAAGCTTATTATTCTTATAACCACTTGTTTATTAAGAAAAATTTAAGTTTAAGTTAAAGTAAAAATTTAAGTTAAAGTAAGAATTTAAGTTTAACACCACGCTTTGCAGGTGAATTGGAAGGATATCGCGGGTCTAGATTATCTGATCAAGGAGTTGAGAGAGACAGTCATCCTGCCCATACAGAAACGGGAATTGTTTGCTGATAGTCGGTTGACACAGCCGCCCAAGGGTGTGTTGCTGCATGGACCACCAGGTATAAAAACTTCTGAAGTACATATATATATATAAAAATAAATTTAATTATTCATGGTCGTTTTTTATGACATCATCGTTTTTTATTTATTTTTTCTTTCATTTGATACCAAATTTAGTTTAGCCAAAAATTGATATTTTTGGCTAAACTAAATTTTTAGCATCAATCAGCTTAGAAATACTTAACCGATTATATGTAACTAGCCTTTCCCGCCGCTTCGCTCGCGTTCTAAAGGCTGAAAATCAAATTAAATATTTTTCTCCCGTTTTTGCAACATTTTTCTTTGATGCTCCGCTCCTATTGATCGTAGCGTGATGTAAAATATATAAGGCCGATAGCCTTGCTCCATAAACGGACTATCAAACACAAAAATATTTTTTCAATTTGGACGAGTAGTTCCTGAGATAAGTGCATTCAATTCAAATTTTTGTGTTGGATAATCCGTTTATCGCGGAAGGCTACAGGCATGAACGAATAAGCAACTGGACCTGTCATAAAATACAAATGCATGAAACATCGTTCAACCAATTGAAGCATACGCACACAAAGATTTTAATTCATTATTATACACACATACAAAATACATAAAAATTCATTCTACTTCTAGTGCTTAAACATAGTCGATAAAATACATAAATTATATCGATTTATAATATATTTATGTAGAATCTTAACGATGGTAAATAAAAGCACTTCTTCAGAACTCTAAGAGTATTTATATTTTGAAATACTTATAAGATATAACTTTTACGTGGTACGTCGTGTCGCCATAATGACATGACGTTCTCATTTCTTCCTTTTATACTATTCACGCATTCTAGTCTTAAAATCCTTCCATCCATTGCCTTTTATTCTTACATGCAAACTCCTTTTACAAATCCCACATTTATTTATAAATTATTTTATGTTATTGTACTGTACAAATAACATCATCATTCGTTCAGTTATTTCGTCAAATATCGATATATTTTTCGACATTGTCAAGCACTAGTCGATGCCAAGTGGGCTCACTCGACAGTTTTGTCATTCGTTCTGAATGGTATAATCCAGCCATTTTACGATTGTTGTCAGATGTCAACAATACATAGAAATATCGACTATATTTAACATAGGATATGGATAATACGAAATGTTATTTGACATTTGATTAAATTTTGTGATAAATAATATTAAATGTAATAAAATATTGTACTTACAAGAGAAAAGAAATAGTGCTGCCGCTATAGTTTTTACACCATTTAATAGAACATTTAGTAATTTTTGGGAGATGTTTTGTTGACAAGTAAGTGCTTGAGACTGACGCAAATACAAACGGCCAAGGCTAAAATATCCTGATTACATACTACAAGACTATACTGACAAGACCGGTAAAGGTACGTCCACTTATATGTCTCGTCGAGTGGTTTATTCGTTCATGGCTACAGGCTATATTTCATCACGCTACGACCAATAGGAGCAGAGCATCAATGAAAAATGTTTCAAAAACGGGTTCTGCGCGACTCTCCGACTCCGGTCTTTAGAATGCGTGCGAAGCCGCGGGAAATGCTAGTATTAGTATAGATTTATTAATTACTAAACCGTAAAACTTATCTAGGGATGCATTCGTGCGAAGTGAGGGTTAGTTGTTTTTGTGATTTATAAAAGATCTTGAAAATTTAAACATTTCTTCCCAGGTTGTGGCAAAACCCTAATAGCGAAAGCGACAGCCAAAGAGGCCAACATGAGCTTCATCAACCTCGACGTGTCACTGTTGACGGATAAGTGGTACGGCGAGACGCAGAAGCTGGCCGCGGCCGTGTTCAGTCTGGCGGTCAAGTTGCAACCCTGCATCGTTTTTATTGGTAAGTTGGTCAAATTGTTATGAGATTTGTGCCTTTATTGAAGTGAAACTTCTTTAGAATCGTTGTGATTTCGAACTCGATGAAACGAAAAAATAAGTCCATAGTACCAGGCACTCAGAGACGGGGAAGAGTTAGCCTTAGTTAGATCTCGCCCACCGCGAGTCAGTCACATTTCTAACTCGTGGGTGTGACCTTCGCGCCATCTCCCTCTCTCAACTTAGTATAAATATAAACGAGATTTAAAAATTAGTTTGCCAAAGAAGTTTTACTTTTGACATGTGTGCTGTGTACACACGCACTTTTTTTTATTAGTTTCTCTATTCGAAGAGTTAAGAGTATTTAAACTTGATCAGTAATTATTACGCATTTGAAAATAACTTTCTGTTTGCACATTTATGTTATAGACTATAGTATAAACTTTTAAGATGGTTTAAATATCCCCTTGCATGGGATAATGATAAGATTGTCTGAAAATTTTATCAAAATAGCTCCAGCTGTTTTTGAGTCATTAGAGACAATATTTGTGTATACAAGCTATATAATATATATGTATTAGTGAAAATTTTATTGATGCATGTGCTGTCTTTTACGTGTATGTTCCAAACTTATATAATTTCATACATTCAAAAAATGTATATAATTTCAGATGAGATTGAGTCATTCCTGCGCACGCGCACGCAGCATGACCATGAGGCGACCGCCATGATGAAGACGCAGTTCATGTCTCTGTGGGACGGCCTCATCACTGAACCGACTTGCACTGTTATCATTATGGGTGAGAATATAAGCAATATTTTTTACTTTAACACTTAGAGCCCTCGCAAACATCGAACTTTCGATCGGCCGATAGTTTGGTTGGTTGCTTAATCAGTATGGAGATGTATAGAAGTGTGCACGACTAAAAAGTTTAATGTGCTATGCAATTGCCTTCAAACTGAACAGAAAAAAAGGCATGGACTATACAGTATACAGTTTCAGATTCTTCGAGTTTTGATACCGGAATGTCAAGCTTATAGCGTAGGATCCCATCGCAAGATTACTTACTACGTTCTTTGCTTTTTTGATTAAAATCTATTTTTTATATATTTTTTTAAATTAAAAATACTAGGGTTCAAATTTAAAATGGCAACCTGGCCAAACCATATTCTCCTATCCTATTTATAATAATTTATAAAAAATCATTGATTTTAATCAATCAATTTCAGGGGCTGTTATATTTTTATAATATTGTTTAAAAATAAACTACATAATATATGATAACTACATTATGATACAACTGCATTTATTTGCTAAGCTGTAGTTAATATTAGGTTATATATGTCGGAGAAGCATCGTCTCTGTCGACATCGTCATTAGTGGTTGCGGGCTTAGTGGGCGTCATTGGGGTGAATGCGAGCACAAAACAAACTTGTCACCGTTTAACACTATTTAATGTAATATTCACAATAGTTTATAATAATATCGATACAAAATGTCATAAGACCGAGCAGCGAGTTCAAGGCACCAATCTTAGTTCTAATCTTAATTCTTCAGCCAACTCGCCCTGATCTCACGGGTCACAATTCAAAAAGAAGATGTCCCCTCCAAACTGTCAACATCGCTCAATAGGAAAATTTAAGATGGCGCCTCGACCACGCTCGAGGCAATGCTCTGCTCTGATTGGTCAATACATGAATTACCATATTCATAACTTTTATTAGATAATTAATATTTTTAAAGTCAAGAAATATGTAAGAAATTAAATAAAATTAAAATAAGATTTTTAAAAGTAATTAAAATGTAAACAAATAATATTGTGCATTATGCATGAAGGCAATAATTAATTCAATTCATAGCTTCCTCCGACATATAATGTCTCAGTCATATAATGTCTCTCTACCTGTAATTAAAAGTACAATTATCATGAGAATTTTTAATTATGTAACCTAGTTTTAAGTATTATAATATTGTAACTTTTGTTGGTAGTTCAATAAATAAATAAATAAGTGCGTGTGTTCAAAGTACACATGTCAAAAGTAAAACTTCTTTGGCAATTAATTTTGGCAACTAATTTTAAAATCTCGTTTATATTTATACTAAATAACCCCGTCTTAGCTCGTCGAGAAAGGGAGATGGCGCGAAGGTCACACCCACGAGTTAGACAGTTAGAAATGTTACTGACTCACGGTGGGCGAGATCTAACTAAGGCTAACTCTTCCCCGTCTCTGAGCGCCTGGTTCTATGGAGTTATTTTTTCGTTTCATCGAGTTTGAAATCACAACGATTCTAAAGAAGTTTCACTTCAATAAATAAATATAGGTGTTTAAGTTGTTGTAATTAATTAAATGTATGTACGTCCCCAGGCGCCACCAACCGGCCCCAGGACCTGGACAAGGCGATCCAGCGCCGCATGCCCGCCACCTTCCACGTACCCATGCCCAGCGACACCCAGCGCGAGCGCATCCTGCAGCTCATACTCCGCCACGAGCCCACCGCCGACGACGTATGTACACACACAGCACAGATGACACACATACACACACGCACACAATCACGTTTGTTCGCATACACACACGCACACACACACGCACACACACACGCGCACACACACGCGCACACACACACACACACACGCATGTACGCACACACTGGCACGTTCGCTCACACGCACAAATGCACATTCAAACACAAACAATGAAATATTGTGAACTAATTTAATTTAAAAAAATAATAGTCGAATTCTCCTTGTCTCACCTTAGTAGTATTTATATACCGACATTTAATAAAAAGAAGTAAATGTATAAATTAGACTATATGAATATCCTTATAAAACATAAATCATATTTTGATTTGACTTGTTACATAAAGTATAACATTATTATTTATTAACTATATAATATATTAATATAATATACTAGCAGTACCCGCGGCTTCGCCCGCGTTCTTTTTTTTAAATCGCTACTAATCTTTATTCGATCATTCGCAATCAATTGATCTGTAGATTGCCCAAAAATTCTCCAAAATTACTCCACCTACTTGAGAACCCATCGTTAATATACTCCTGAGTCGGCTCTCCCGCTCTCGGCTCCCTCTCCCTCTCTTTTTATTATTATGATTTTGATGAGATTAAATTTTTTAAATTCGTAATATCCTTTGAATGGAGTATCCGATTTGTACCAACGTAAAAGTTATCTACTAACTATAAAGTAACTATCTGCGAAATTTGAAACTTATAGCACAAAAATGAAAGAATTTCGTAACACCTTATTAGATCGTTCATCACCTTAATTCGGCCCTGTAGTATATAATATGTATGTGGGATTTGTAAAAGGAGTTTGCATGTAAGAATAAAAGGCGATGAATGAAAGGATTTTAAGAATAGAGTGCGTGAATAGTATAAAAGGAAGAAATTAGGACGTCATGTTATGGCGACATGACGTAACGCGTAATTGTTATAACTTATTATTTTAAAATATAAATAAGTTTGTGAGTTCTAATAGAGTGCTTTTATTTACTACTAGCTGACCCGTGCCCACTTCGTTGGGCATAATGTTAATAATCCTTTTTTAGTACAGAGTGTTGAAATAATTTAAATTATTTTATTAATATTAAAAATTAAAAATTATATTATCTATACTTACTAAATTATTAATATTAAAAAAACTACGTTTTGTCACTTAAATATAAAAGTTAGACATATGCTGTCGTTGACTTTTTTGTAGGCATTTTTAAGTTCCACATCTTTTCTCTAGAACTCAAAAATATATCTTTCATAGTTAAGGCAGCGTTTGTAAGAAACGCTTTCATTCGACCGTTTTTCTCCGATTCACTTTGCAAAACGGACTACCACGTAAAAGCCTTTTTATTTTTCGGTTTTTTATATAACCTTTTTATATAACACTCAGCAATAATGTGGCTTTCTATTGGTGAAAGAATTTTTAAAATCGGTTCAGTAGATCCCGAGATTACCCCTTACAATTTAACAAATAAACAAACTTTACTTCTTTATAATATTATTATTAGTAAATTAGTAATTAGTAATTAGTAATTAGTAATTAGTATATTAGTATATTAGTATTAGTAATTAGTAATTAGTAATTAGTATAGAAGTATAGACTACTAAGATTCTACATGTATATTGTTAGATCGAGTACGCGCGTCTGGCGGCGGCGACGGAGGGCTTCTCCGGCTCGGACCTGCACGAGCTGTGCCGGCAGGCGGCCGTCTACCGCGTGCGCGACCTCGCGCGAGACGAGATAGCCAGGGAGGAGGCACAGGTTTTTTTTTTGTTTTTATGGTAAAAAGGGCGCAAACGGGCAGGAGACTCACCTGATGGGAAGTGATCACCTCCGCCCATGGACATCTGCAAGCCAGGCTTGCAGATGCGTTGCCGGGCTTTCAGGAAAGGGAGGGAAGTGGGAGAGAGGGGGGAACGAAAGCGGAGGATGAAGGGAAGAGGGAGGGGGGAAAAAGAGTGGGCCTCCCGGACTCTCACTCACCGGACGAAACGCGACAGCATAGCTGCCACTTCACGCCGGTCTTCTGTGAGAGAGTGGTACTAATGAACTATACGGGGCGTGCCGGCCTATTCGGTTGCTACCCGAAGGTAACAAGCATGGCACTACCACTTTAAAGGTAGGGCCATTACACTACACCACTCGCCCAACTTGCTTGTTAAGTCTTGGGCCTCGAAGTCTGCTGTTTTACATCAATTGTCTTTATTTTTATTTTATTTAAAACACTTTATTACACACAACAATAAAAATGAAACATACAAAAACAAATACATTTAGGGAAATGTGCAAAGGCGGCCTTATCACTAAAAGTAATCTCTTACAGGCAACCGCTAGACGTAGGATACAAAAAATAAATAGAAAGCGGAAAGGTGCATAAAGTGTACTCAATTAACTTTTTATTAATAAACATATGTACATAAAAATTAAATATATAAATTTATTTATTTATTACTAGCTGATACCCGCGACTTTGTCCGCGTTGCTTGAAATATTAACAAAGTTTTCCGCATGCGCGCTACACCGCGCCGCTTGCCCCACTACTCCGCGAGAAGGAAACATACATCACTGAACACGCAGTGCATATACAAATCGTTGTTTCTTGAAACTTTAACAACTTTTTGTTAAATGAAGATATCGCAATCACTTTTTTTTTGATAAGGGCCAAGTGTCTAAGAAATAAAACTTAGAAAGTTTCATTGAAATCTATCCAGTAGTTTTTCCGTGATGCGCGCACAACTGCAGACCTCTATCATTTTATTAATATAAATTTATTTATTATTCGGAAGACAAACAGTATTTAGTTACATATAAAACGAGAAAACACATTTAACATACACCAATTAAGTCTTCACAATTTATAATTTCTAAAGGTAGGTATAATCTATGTTAGCTTATTAAAGCATATAATAATATTACAGTACATAAAAAAATAAGAGGATAAAATAAAAACATTATGTACAACTTGTAGTTAAAATTTTGAACTTATATAGTGAATGTGAAAATAAATCTATGTCATTAAATATTTCATTATGCAATTTGCACGAGCGGTATAAAAAGCTATTTCGAGCATAATTAGTCGTTAATTTAGGCAGATAAAATAATGACAACTTACGAGATTGACGACGAGGACACCTTAAATAAATATTACTTAAAAGAAATGGAGAATTGTATGGAACAATGCAATTTTAATTCAATTACCATTTGTCCAAAATTTCGTAGTCTACTATATTTACAATGGTCGGACAATGGTCTTGTCATTGAACTGTAAAAGCGTTCGTAAAAACGTTTTTTTAGCCTAAGTTCGATTATATATGTTATCAATGTATGTTTTAAAGACTAAGCATTATGTAAAATGATCATGAAAGCCAAAAACATGATTAACAAACTATGCAATACATTTGATCATTGACTTGTTATTATTCCATACGGACTACCTATTATTTGCAAATGTGTCATTGAAGTGTCAGTGACACACCATCGGAAAGCTAATGAATTAGTAGACTACCAAAATTGCAAAAAGTAGCAATTACGTTGTTATTGATAGATAACTGTGACACCATTGCAATAGCAGACCCTGATTTGAGGCCCTGATTGGTTTATACTTTGCGAATGGTGGAGTGAGACGCTTTGTGTACGCTTCGAGTTCTTTTACTCGGATGCAAAAATCTTAACTTGGAGGTGACAATTTGATATAAGTTAACTCTCTAAGCAACAGAAAGAGAAAAGAACAGAATTGTTTTGACATAAATATATATGTACACGCTTTATCTTTTGCCTGTAGTAATGCACTCTCTTGGGGAATTCAGTAAATTTGATTTAATTTCTAGGTCTCCAACCTCTGATATTTTCATGTAAGAATAATTTCTATTTCTTATGATGAAGGAATAAATCGTGAGTAAACCTGCATATCTGAGAGAACTCAACCAGTTCTCGAAAGACATGTGAAGTCCTCCAACCTTCACTTGTCCAGTGTGGTGGATTATAGCCTGATCCCTCTCGTATTGAAGGAGGCCCGTGCCCAGCTGTGGGATCTTAAATAGGCTCAATACAACTTATCCTGCACGGGTTGCAATGTATTCAAACCTTTGCAATCTAAATTATTTAAATACTCACCTTATTTTTCTAGGCAATAAACAAAACGAGTACATCTGAATCAGAAGATGAATTCGTCGACGCAGTGCGACCAATCACAATGGAGGATTTAAAGCTGGCTCTCGGAAAACTCAAGGAGTCCAAGATACAGTGCGGCACGCTCGCGCCCTCTATGCGGATAGAACTAGATTAAAATTAACAAGAAAAGTATCGGAATCAAGATATTATACTCGAGAAGTATATAAATTTGTTAGTTTTTTATAATACTTTCTTAAGTTTACGCGAATACTTGACATTATAAATGAAACTATCTTTTCGGATTTTGTCGCGGATTTATTATAATTTTTTGGTTCCCGACGGCATGGTCACGGGAGAGATGATTGCTGTAAAGCATTCGAAACGTCGGGAACCAAAAATCATAATAAATCCGCTAAAAAATCCGAAAAGATAGTTTCATTTATATTGTTAGTATTTTGTTTTTTTTGTATATTGTTGATTTTGGTTTCTTTTTTTTTTGTCTGAGTAGTCGGTTATAGACGAGCATGGATGAAGGTGATATTCGAATTTTCGTCGTTTTATGCATAGATGTTGTTGTTATGGATTGTATTTAAACAATTTTAAATCTTAAAACAGACTAATTAATGACTATAATAGTTCAATTCACGCCACTTGATAGCCATTTTATATATGTACAACATACTTACTTTGTGCTTTACACAAACTTAGAACTCAATTTTCTAGATATTAGAATTTTGCGACATTGAACCTTCCATTCATGTCTTTATTTGTAAAAGGGATTTTTTAAGAATTGATGTAATGTTGCTATTCAAAATTGAGCATATATATTAGAAATTTAACGCTATTGTCGGGAAAGCTGACTGTTAGATTAGAATCAATGTGATTGGATAGTGAAATTGTTATGGGATATGCATTTTGTGTATATATGGATTGTTTGGATGTATATTTATAATATGTATGTATTTAAAGTTATATATATCAACTATCTGGTATCCGTTACACAAGCCTTGGGGCTTAGCACGGAACTAGATGGCGCTGTGTGTAATAATGTCCGACATATTTATTTTAATATTTATTAATTTTGGATGTATGTATTTATACTCTACCTTTTTTGCTTTTGTTAATTTTTGGTATATTTTTCTCTCTATTGGTTTGTTGATTCAATCGAATGTTTTAAAATTACAATACTTAGTATAAATCTTTATAATAGTGTTTCAGAATCACCTAAGTCTTATGTTTATCTCTTTAATGTTGCTTTTTAAATTACATAATATTAACAAAAATTGTTTTCATAAAGGTCAATGAACTGTAATAATATTTGGGGTATGAAGATTTATTGTATAGAAGTTAGTCCTAAAACACTTGTAGAATGCTTGTGTAGAAACAATTTGAATCTTTTTAAAAAGATGTCTGCTGTCCATTTGTTGGAGAATAATTTTATGAAAAAAATATATATAAGTCAGGTTTAGTATGACTTTATTATAAATTAACAGTGTATAAAATGGGTTCTGGGGAATATTTTAAATTTTACATTTCATATTTTGCATATCATACCTCTGTTTATTCCCAAAGATCTAACATATACGTGTGTATTATAATTATAATAAGTCGCATCGAAAACCTTTAAGCATAGACTAAACAGTATAACCAATATTATTATAAAGCACCTTTTTGTAAATGTTTCAAATTAAGAACGCTTTTTTTCATTTATAAATAACCATAGACTGGAATATCTTTCTTTCATACGAAAAGATTTTTTTTGATTAAATTAAAAATAATGTACAAATGGTTGTGTAAGGTTAAAATTTGAGATGCGACTGCTTTTTATAGATGTGCATAAGAAAATAGATATAGATATTAATTTAATTTGTTATTAATACATTAGATTGTAATATTTTAAACCATGAATGCCTTAGATTTATTTTTTTCTTCTTTGCACATGATTCTAGTATAAGATCTGAACCAAAGCCATCTACTCAATTGCTTGTCAGATGGTAAAATATTCGGCATTAAATATCAGCAGCCTTATATATTTATATATAGTATTTTCTGAAAGAACACAATTTTTAAGAAAAAATGATAGTAATTATAATAAAAAGTTTTTTATTATTATGTTCTTATCACTGGCATTGTAATATCGCTCGAGTAAATATTTGTTATATCAAAAAATCGCATAATTTCATTAATAAATGTTGTGTTTAATGCAAAATACTTTTAATCTGGTAAAAAATTGAATGATGGTTCAGATTTTAAATTAATGGTCATGTTATTTATACTTCATTACTTTTTTTTGTTTAATATATTTTACTTTAGTTGGCGATCACGTGTGATTAAATTAGATATAATTTAAATGCATTTTGTTATTTATATTCTGTGGACTTAACGTTTTTAATCTGTGGTCTAAATTTATTAGAGAATAGGGTAAACGTTTTTAATCTATGGTCTAAATTTCTTTGAAACATATTAGAGAATATGGTATTAAATTTTACGATTGCATAACACATAATATGGAATATGCATTTATAAAACAAAATAATATATTCATGTTTTAATTTTTTTTTGTATAAAATCTGAGTTTTACAAAGTAATATAAGAACTTTTTCAATCGTTATTAAATGTCACGCTTTGGTAGCTTAAATATTGCAAATAAGTAAATATTTGTTATAACAATCTTAAATAGATATCGCGTGTAATAAGTTTAAATATGTCCAAATATAATGTAAAAAATTATGGAATGCATGAATCTTCTTTGATGAAAGTCGGTTAATAGTAAACGACGAGCCTATTACTATATCATATATCGTACAATGGGACTTAACGCGTGTATTCATCATCAACATCATCATCAGCCCTTTTTAACGTCCCACAGCTGGGCACGGGCCTCCCTCAGTACGATCAGGCCATAGTCCACCGCGCTGGCCTAGTGCGTGTTGGCGGACTTCACATGCCTTTCGAAAGCTAGGTTTTCTTAGACATGCAGGTGATATAAATGATTCGCACATGAGAATATCAGAGGTGCGAGACCGGATTTGAACCCGCATCATTCGGTTATACAAGCGACGCCTTACCGCTGGGCTACCACTGACGCGTGTTTTATTTAAAGGTAAACCTTATTCCCGACGTTTCGGTTGCACCAGCTGTAGTCACGGGGAGTCTCCCCGTAGTCCCGTTGTACGATATATGATATAGACTATAGTTATTAAACGCGAAAGTTTATAAAGAGCCTATTACTGTATTACTGTAGTATTTAAAAAAAAAATAAGATATACTTGCATAGATAAAAAATATTTACAGATGTTAACAGTTTGTAAATATTATTGGCTACTATTTATAGAGTTTTGTTGAATATTGTGAAAATAATAATATAAATGAGAATATTTGGGCGTTTTCTCTACCTTTTGGTAAGCTTGTGATTTAATTAGTATGAAACTTTAATGTTTAAAACATTTTAAATGAATAAAGTAGTATTTTCTTGGGCTTTCGCAGTTTTTATATACTTTTTTTATTTACATCGATTTTAAACCTCTATAAAGTACCTTTCTTAATATTTATACCAGATAACATTAATGGATATAGAAATGATTCTAATTGTATATTTGATGATTGATTTTAGACTCTACGAAGTAGAACATGTAGTTGTGATTAGATTATAATGAATTTTTGTTCAGGCTGTATTCATAATGCTTGTGTTAGTAATAATATTGACGTATTTAATAGTAATATCTTATTCATAGAAAAACAATGAACTTTGAAAATGGAACAGTATTCGATTTCGATCAGATTTTAATATTTAATATGCAATATGGACCCCTTGCCTTTATCCGGAATTTGTGATCCAAATCCAGATATATAATATATAATATAATGCCATATCCAGTGTTACTTTTTGAAGGCAATAATATATAGCCATGAAAAGTAAAAACGCCCAACGCCATGAACAAACTTAAAGTCATGTTCATGTTCATGTTCTTTATTCTGTGGCTTTTAGGCGTGCCAAAACTTACAAGTCAGTCTAAAGGAATAATGAAAGAAAGTCATACAGGCGCAATTGTCAACAGATGGAACTGGAAAAAACCGGTTTTGTCAACTCCACATAATATGATGAGCTGTTGACATAATAGAATGTATGTACTCGTAACTTTATCTTTATGGGTATACTACATGTGTAGGACTGAATTTAAACAACTAATAGTCTAAATTAGTATGAAGCTCCTAATGGGATATTTAATTATGTGACGTTACTGTACTGTATCCATTGTTTAGATCACACTGATAATATAATATAACGTAATAAACCTAATATAACATACTGGCATTAATCCATAGTGTGGTCCTAAAATAAGTGTGACGATGGTATCAAAATTTCTATACTTAAATTACCATGTACTTAATATGACTAGTATGTTAACCTTAATTTTTTTTTAATAATTATTATGAAATTCGTCATGCGCGTTAGAATATTCCTAACAGTCGAAGAATTTTATACGGAGTTTTGGTTGTCACTATATATTCTTAACAATAGTAGGAATTTTAGTTGTTATTTTCTTCAATATAGTTTCATTCACCGACAAAAAAGTCTATATAATATAATAGTTAATAGTCTAGTCAACAAGTTCAAAAACGTGTTAAATAGACATAAAGCTCCTAAAAATATGTGCCATAGCTCATTCGATTCGGAATGACGTCTAGAAAAATGTTTTTTAAGGGTATATTAGCACATAAAAAATTGCGATTGTTATTAACAAAATAAGAAAAAAAAAAGGTATTTAGTTTTTCGTTAATAACTTTTAAAATAATGATATTTAAGGAATTTTGAAAAAAGAACCTGAAAGAGGAGAAAATTTCCAATAAAAAAGTCCTAACTCCCGGAACTCTATCTATATTATTTATAATTTTTTTTTAACGCTGAAAATAGGGCTCCGCGAGGGCGTTTCGGCAAAGGCGCGCCGCCAAAAAAGCCGGTATATCACCTAAAATAATTTTTTTTTAATATTAAATAACAATTTAAAAATTTGAATAAATTATAGTGTAATCTAGACACTTGAACGAAAAAAACCTCGGTGAAAAAAAATTTTTTTGTCGATTTTTCAAAAAGTTACACCATTGTTAATTAACTAATTTTTTTCCAATCTCTGTTTTTATAAATTACGGTATAAAAGTTTAAATAATTGGTCTATAAATTTTTCGCTTCGTGGAGCTCTTTTTGTTTAGGTACTTAATAAAGTTATGCAAAAAAAATTTATTAAAGTTAATTATTTTGTTAATTATAATTTTTTTAAACTAACTAAAAATGAAATTTCTAAAAAATGTTATCAAAAAAAATTTTTTTTGGTAATATATTATTATTGCTGTTTTCGCACCTGATATAGGTATTAATTAACATTGGAAAAAAATTTTTACGTCATTTGTTAAGAAAATGTTTATAAACAAATAGACTATTTTGGGATTTTTAAATTTTTTTTTATTATCTTTTAGCATAGGTGAAATGATGATTTTTTAAAAAAAATTTTTTTCTTAAATAATTTTTTTTATTGTTTATAATCGTTTTTTTTATATTTCAATTGTTTAAATAATTAGTTAAGAAATTATTTTATTCTTAAAAATCATCATTTACCCTTTTCAATGGAATAACAGAGAAATAATTTTTTTTATAAATAATTTAATTGTTTATTAACTTAACAATTTGTTATAAACAAATAATATTAACCGTTATATTTTTTTTCGAAAACTTCAAAAAATTATAAAAACAACCATATTATATAACAAAGTTAAGAAAAATTTTTTTTGTATAAGTATTGTAAAAAATACAAAAAAAAATTTTATTTAAAAAATTTGGTGCGAAAACAGCAATAATAATATATTACCAAAAAAAAATTTTTTTGATAACATTTTTTAGAAATTTCATTTTTAGTTAGTTTAAAAAAATTATAATTAACAAAATAATTAACTTTAATAATTTTTTTTTGCATAACTTTATTAAGTACCTAAACAAAAAGAGCTCCACGAAGCGAACAATTTATAGACCAATTATTTAAACTTTTATACCGTAATTTATAAAAACAGAGATTGGAAAAAAATTAGTTAATTAACAATGGTGTAACTTTTTGAAAAATCGACAAAAAAATTTTTTTTCACCGATGTTTTTTTCGTTCAAGTGTCTAGATTACACTATAATTTATTCAAATTTTTAAATTGTTATTTAATATTAAAAAAAAAATATTTTAGGTGATATACCGGCTTTTTTGGCGGCGCGCCTATGCCGTAACGCCCTAGCGGAGCCCTATTTTCAGCGTTAAAAAAAATTATAAATAATATAGATACGAGTTCCGGGAGTTAGGACTTTTTTATTGGAAATTTTCTCCTCTTTCAGGTTCTCTTTTCAAAATTCCTTAAATATCATTATTTTAAAAGTTATTAACGAAAAACTAAATACCTTTTTTTTCTTATTTTGTTAATAACAATCGCAATTTTTTATGTGCTAATATACCCTTAAAAAACATTTTTCTAGACGTCATTCCGAATCGAATGAGCTATGGCACATATTTTTAGGAGCTTTATGTCTATTTAACACGTTTTTGAACTTGTTGACTAGACTATAATAATAGTAATGTAATTTAGAAAGAACAACAACAAAAACGTTAATATTTCAACGTTTAATAATAGTTGCATTTTCTTTCATTTATGATTTAGTAACAATCATCATCATCATCAGCCCTTATTAATCTCCCACTGCTGGGCACGGGCCCCCCTCAGTACGAGGAGGATCAGGCCATAGTCCACCGCGCTGGCCTAGTGCGTGTTGGCGGACTTCACATGTCTTTCGAATACTTTGTTAGGTTTTCTCAGACATGCAGGTTTCCTCACGATGTTTTCCTTCACCGTAAGACAAGTGGTAATCACGATATAAATGATTCGCACATGAAAATATCAGAGGTGCGAGACCCGGATTCGAACCCGCATCACTCGGTTATCAAGCGACCGCGTTACCGCTGGGCTACCACTGTCTTTTTTATTTTTATTTAGTAACAATATCAATGAGATATTACTGTATCGCTACATAGTATAAAACAAAGTCGCTTTTTCTGTCCCTATATCCCTTTGTATGCTTAAATCTTTAAAACTACGCAACGGATTTTGATGCGGTTTTTTTTAATAGATAGAGTGATTCAAGAGGAAGGTTTATATGCATAACAAGCAGATCCCGCGGCTTTGCCTGTGCTAAACCTAGGGAATAGCCCAAGCGAAGCGAGGGCGAGTCGCTAGTCAAATTATATTCAGAGTGTTTTTGAGTGCATTTAATGCTGTTTGTGAGTGTTCCAACTATCGCAACTGTTATGCTTCCAATGTTTTGGTTGTTTTATCTATGTATAATAGAAAATAAGACATTATTATGAAATTGTCGAAATTGAGGTATATTTAAGTATGTATGTTTATGATAATATTAATCTTTCAATGTCAATTATTGTTTTTTCTATTAATTCTTTTAACACACGTTTTACTGCATTAGGTTTATTGTTACACGAATAAATGTTGATACAAAAAAATGACAATATCTAAAAAATAGTTTAATTTTAAATATGTTTTTGAATTTTGCTATCCTTAGAAAGAATCCTGTGTTACAAAAACTAGAAATCAATTTGTTTTATTTTATGGATTGTACGTCATTTTGAGAGTCAATAGACTTAGCCTAAATGTACAGTCACATTCAATAAATGTATTATGTTTAGTTTTCCTACTACGACAACTGATAACTGGAAATATTAATATTAGTTATATTATGAAGTCAAGAAAACCTTATATAAAAAAAATCATATTTATTTTTCAATCAAAAAGTAATACATTATTGACTTTGACTGTACTTCAAACTTCAAAGTGTTATTTAGTAGATAGCTAAGGTTAGATATCAGAAATGTATATAGCGGAAATAAATTAAATAAAGCTGCTTTTGTTGTTTTATTTGTTTTATAATTTAATTATTACTAAGTCAATTTAAATTTAAACCCTTATAAATGGTAATATGGTTGCTCCTTTTTGCTCCTCCTATTTTGTGCTCATTCCCAAAAGGAGATCTGGAAAGTAAAAGATAAATTACAATTAGTACATAATTATAATACTTTATTTTGGATGAACGTTAACTGCTTCAGTAAATAAGGTTAAAGTGTCTGTGAGTAAATAGAAATAAGTTGGGAGCTAGGACAGTATTACACACAATGTCACTTAGTATTTTTTTTTATTTATTAAAATTTCAAAGGCTACCAAAATCATACATAATCCGATATTTTTTATACTTCTGATTCATTAGAATTAGGAACAATAAATATATACTTACCTATTTTTTAATGTCAAAATATTTTTTAAATTTTTATAATTTTCGAATTCGTAATAAGTATTTGAATTAAAAATAAATTTTTAACTCTCCAAAGTTTTTAGGTCTCCAAAGCGTGAGCATTGTTACAAATTACAATTTGCAGTTTACTTAAAAATAAGTATTACAATTTACAAACCTTTTTTCTTTTAGAGTGTTTAGTCAATTTTTCTCTTGGCTTTCGACTGCTTTTCTTTTTGTGCTTATTTTTATGCTTAATTGATGGTTTACTTGTTTTCTTTTTAACAGTCTTTCGAGTCATTTTCCGTAAGAAGTCCAGCAGGTCTAAAATATAAAAAAGAATTTATTGAAGTTATTAAGGCACATTCTTTTAGATCCAATGAATATTTAACATCTTTATAGATGTTTTAGTCTTCTTTGGTCACGTTTCTAGACGCAATAATGTAGCCGTCGAACGTTTCGTGGTGCAAGGAAAGGTAGAAGGCATTAGAGCGCGAAGTAGATCGGCAATGAGGTGGATGGACGAAGTCAGAGCAGTAGTGGTACTCCACCACTGTACGAAAGTTCACGATTGGAAATCTCTAGAGAGGAGTTGAGTCATGATGACCACGATCAGTCTGTCAAGGCTGTACCGACCACGAAGAACTAACTACAGCAACAGCGTGGGAGTCTCCCGTGGCAATCATTGTTGTAAAGCATTCAAAACATAAACATATTCAAAACCAAAAATCAAAATAAATCTTTAAATAAAATCGAGAATTTTGTTTTCTATTTTTCCCAATAGGATTACTTTTCTATATCCAATACTTAGGTAGTTATATATCCTTTTTCAAAAGTTGACAACTACTCAGATATCAAACTCTTTTTACCTATCTCATTACATATATGTGTATAATTCGCGTCATGTAAAAAGAACGCTGGCTGTCAAATTGCGCAGAGGCGATTTATCTGACAATTTGGTGGTAAGACGCGGGGCGCGGGACGACGAGGCACGCGTCGCATGCGCGCTGGAGAGCTATTGGTTTGTCAGTTTAAAATACCATCGCGCACTCAAAAGTTATTAATTACGAAATGATTTTATATAAAAAATAGTGACAAAATATTTTTGACGTATATTCTTTTATAAAGAGAGATTCTGATAATAATTCAGTTAATAATTTAAAAAAATATATTAAACGAAATAATTTAATTTTTTGTAAGTAGATTAAACATTCTACACTGAATCAAACATATTTTATTAATTAATAGAATTCTATTATACATCGTGAGCGAAAGGCTAGTTTAAAAATAAAAGAATAGGCTTAGGAATTTCGTATGCGAATGTACCGATGCGCAAACACACCCCCCACTACTTTCTTCCAGCGTTCTTTTTACATGACGCGAAGTATAAATTATAATAATATATAGATTATTATGGTACTACATTACGTACTAAAATGCCACCATATAAAACAGCGACGTCTTTACTTCAAGCTAAAAGCAGGTAATTTGAAGCAAATACATAGAAATATCTACGTTCTATAGAATATAGATAAATAAAATGGCGAAGACAAAACACTTGAATACTTACCTTTTTACCCGACTGCGGAAAAGCCAAAAAGAGGGTTATGTGTTTGAGCTTTATCTTGTATGTCCAGCTATATTTAATATCAACCCTTTGTTTAATAGGTACGTATATATGAGCTTCAGCTTCTTTAAAGTTAGTATTATTATTTTGTTAATACTTATTTAAAATTTTTACATAGGTATTAAATTTAGATGAATTTCATTCATATTTCATAAGTATATTGTGTATAGCTACATAAATGTATGTTTTTCTGAATAAATCTAAATCTTCATTACTGATTATAGTCGAATTCTTGTGACATTAAATAGTAAAATCATCGTGCAATCTTTCCCAAAAAGAAATTTATAAGTAGGTATTATAATTAGACGTTATGTATTTGAATAAATTAATGTTACTGGACTCCTATTTCTGACAAAAAAAAAATCTGTTATAGGTTGGTTAGGTTTATTTTAGAGCTTATGTTAGACAGGTAGAAATCTAGAAATATAGAAGTATAATTCGCGTCATATAAAAAGAACGCTGGCTGTCAAGTTGCGCAGAGGCGATTTATCGGACAATTTGGTGGTAAGACGCGGGGCGAGGGACGTCAAGGCACGCGCCGCATGCTTTCCGGCTCGCTATTGGTTCGTCAGCTGAAAATACCATCGCGCACACAAAAGTTATTAATTACGAAATGATTTTATATAAAAAATATTGAAAAAATATTTTTCACGTATATTGTTTTATAAAGAGAGAGTCTGATAATAATGCAGTTTAATATTTAAAAAATATATATTAAACGAAATAATTTAATTTTTTGTATGTAGATTAAACATTCTACACTAAATCAAACATTTTCTATTAATTATTAGAATTCTATTTAATGACAATCTATCTAATATATTTTTCAATGTACGAACCAATAATCAATATACGTCGCGAGCGAAAGGCTAGTTCAAAAATAAAAGAATAGGCTTAGGAATTTCGTATGCGAATGTACCGATGCGCAAACACACCCCCCACCACTTTCTTCCAGCGTTCTTTTTACATGACGCGAACTGTAAGTATGTAACTAGGGATTGCAATCCGGAAAACCGGATCCGGTAATCCGGCGGATCCGGCATCATTTAATGGTCACCGGATCCGGTACTAATATACCGGATCCGGTGTTACTAATTTTTAGCAAAATAACAGAGCTTTTGCATGAGTTGGTACTTTAAATGCGTAGTGCGTGGTGTTCATGCGTGCGAGTTGGTGTCTGACATAAATATAAGACTTGTTTGTTAGCATTATCGAATACTTTAACAATTATAATGGTCTCATCTCAGTAAAGTAAGGTAATTATATTAGATTTTATTAAGTTACTTTATAAATAAAAATAATTGATCTACCTGCGAAAGAGAAATCTAGGAACACTGAGCTACTCGTTACAACGTAATAATTTTACCTAGTTGCCTACACTAGCCACCGCTACATTTTAATTGTTTGCTCGTTGCCTAATCTTAACATTGGATTGGAAAATGCTCTGTCCTGAATGACTAATCGTAGAGACCTGAAACTTTTAGGGTGTGTCCTTTGTATGACGTAGTTATCAGATTAGAAAGGATTTTCCGAAATTTTATGCCCAAAGGAGTGAAAAACGGAAGCAAAGTCTGTATGGTATGATTCCAATCTACTTCAAATTTTGCATAAACATACTTTAACAGAATTGACGGAAGACGTGTTTCGTATTTTATTGAAACCCATTGGCTTACGGGGTTAAAAAGGGGTAAACAATAATTTTGGGGTAACTTACATCAAAGATGAAATCAATACTCCTTAGTGCTTTTGATTTAAATAACAGTGTATTTTGGCACATGTTTGAAAACGTAATACTTTTCTCAACAAAGTTAACAAAAAGTTTGTAATAGTAGGCATAGGTCTATCTACTACTACTACTACGCCAAGAAAACCGAATAACTGGTTTAAAGAGTAGTCCTCATAACAAAAGGGATGAAATGTTAAATGGGGAATCAATTTTTGGTATACTATAAGTAAAACGTATAGCCAAACATGTTTTAGTACTTTTTGTGCTTTAGAGAAGCCGCGAGTTCCGCTAGTTTTTTATAAACTACTTACCTATATTAAGTATAATGATACTTGAATAACTAACTAACAGTTCATTTTGAACCAGAAAGCGAAAATCATATTGATTTGGCCAATCCGAATTTCCATTCCAAATTCGGCCTGATGCGGCCGGATTGAAAATGACGCCGGATTGCAATCCCTATAGGTAACATGTTTGAATTTACGTCGAATTTTCTTTACAGTTTCTTTCTAAGTATTTTAGAATGTTATTGATTAGGAAGTCTTTTGGGTTTTATAGGGTTAATAAAACAATAAAAGTATATAGATAACACATGTTATTACGTATATTTATTTAAAATATTTAAATAAAACTTTACGCCTATCTTTAATATCAACATTAGGTACATCTCTTGACAAGTTAAAATTATCTAAAAGAAGTCATGTCTGTAGGACAAACTCTTTTCTTGACTAGACTTTGGTATTCTTTTGGCATAAAGTACTTAATCTCTAACCTAAGATTTTATAGTTAATAAATACGACTAATTAACTTTTAGTTAAATTTTAGAGATCCTTAAACTGAAAAAGCTTTTCATATGAACTTAAAAATGAAGCTTTAAACATGTTAAACTATGATTCTTGCATCTAAAAATTTTGAGAAGTTACTACGAAATAACTTAATAATGACACTTTTTTAACAGAAAAACATAGTAGAGCAATAGATTTAAGTAAAAATCTATGGTAAAGATTAGAGAAGATATAAATATCTTTCCTAATTTTTAAATATTACCTAAATTTTAATAGTTAGGTTAGTTACTGATCTGTAAGGTATAGCCCAAACTCTTGTTAAAATTATTTATACTATTAGTTAAGTTATTTTGTTAAAACAGCGTATAAAGTTACACTGTCAACTTAGTTCTCACCTTTATCGACATTGCCTGAATATGCTACGTAAGTCGGCATAGACCCTCCTTGGATGAAATTAGGTGCACTGATGGATATATCTGAACAGGCACCAAAAGTTTCCTGGTTTCCACACCCTAACTTCGAAGTTCCGTTTTCGCAAGTACCCCAACTATTGCCAGCCACATATCTCCATTGCAGAACACAATGTTCACAATGTAACCCTTTTGGAAGTCGATACTTTACAACGTGCTTTCCTTGTCTTGGGGGATAAAATTGAATACCTCCATTGGCAAGTTCGAGTGGGTATTTATCAAAGCATGACTGAGACGTTGATTTAGGGTTTGGACAGATCTTGAAAGTCCAGAAGCCTTGATGGTAAGCAGTTATATCAACTGTTATGGGTAATACTTGTTCCGCTTTGTACTTTGCTGCGATGATGCCTTTGCCGAAAGTACCTCCAATTTCATGTGGTCTAGGCTCCTTCATGTCATACGGATCCCCGCAAATGCCACACCTGTTTTTGTTAAATATTTTATTAAGCACCTAATGATAGCAAACCCGGTCCGCTTCGCTGGGCGTAACTTAACATAAATTAAACGGTTTTAATAGTTCTCAAATTGAATAAAAGTAGCCTAAGTTAATCCTGCGAGTGAAAGTCCCGTAAAATCGGGCCAGCTGTTTCAGAGATTAGCTGGAACAAACAGGCAGACAGGCAAAAATTTTAAAAATTGATTTCCTGATATAAGTACTCTATATACTTTGAAATTACAAACAGACGTTTCAAATTTATTTATATGTACTGATTATAAAGATCACATAATAAATAGCACTTACTTTCCTCCATTACGAACATGCTGCCGATACACTCCTCCGCAGTTCAGGCCGGCGTCATCGTAATTAGGTTTTGCGTTTGCATTAAATCTCCATATTGAAGCTCTAGATGGTGGATCCAACAATCTCCCATGCCCCGCTACTAATACTGTTATGGTCGATAGAGCTAAGAGGTGGGAAAGCATCTGAAAGAAATATATAGGTACTGCATAAAATATATATATATAATACTATTTAACAGAATTTCTAAAGTCTGTTGCCAGATTTAACAGACTAGTAGGAATCACTGATCACAGGACTAGTAGTATAAAACAAAGTCGCTTCCCGCTGTCTGTCCCTATGTATGCTTAGATCTTTAAAACTGAGCAACGAATTATGTTGCGGTTTTTAGTAGATATAGTGATTCCAGAGGAAGGTTTTAGTATATAATTTGTTAAGTTTTAAATGTATACATTTACTAACGGAACTGGAGGTTTCGTACACGATAAATCTGCGGTACGAGCCCAAGCGAAGAGAGGGCGAGTCGCTTGTTAAGAACTAAAATTACCTAAGTATCTTGAATTTATGTTAAATAAGCTAATTATTGTATTTGGTTTGGTGTTAAAAGTTGTTGTATAAGAGTATGTAGACTGTTGATGGTGTGTGAGATTAGGGAATGCAAAAATAGTAAATTGCAAATGAATGGACCACGAATAATATAGAAAAATAAATCTGAAGCTCATTGTTTCGATGAATTCATTGTTGTCAAGAACAACTTGATTACTGGATCTAGCGACCAGATATAAAAATATTAGTCATCACCAATCATTACGAAATTTGTTATCTATTTTTTTATAACTTTGAGGAAAAAGGGGTGAAAATGTACCAGAAAACATATTTCGAGTGAGTATAATATTTTAAAATCAGTGTAATTAAAAAACTTAATTTCAACATAATTTTAACTTAATTTCAATATGAAACTTATGTACGGGGTACCTACCTATAAAGCAGTTTTATACTTAGAAACATTTTGCAATGTTCCAAGTAAAATTTTGCTGTGTCACACAAATTAGGTGTATAAAGTGTAATTTCTAGATTTACATTTATACAAATATCTACCATATTCTTTCACTTATCTACTTAAATTTATTGGTATATATAAAAACCATCATTTAAAACACTCACTTTCCCGCAATAAATTTGATTGATAACAGTTTCTATGAATGGATTCCTCTTGTTATCAGCCAATAAATGATTACTATCTCTAGTCACATCATATGGGTAAATTATTATCTGTATCTTCTGCGGGTAAGGAACCTTGCATTTTTTACCTCGTACATCAATGCTTGCCTAGAATTACTTATACCTTGAAATGTGGTAGGTTCTAGATTTTTATTCTAAACTAGCGATTCATCCTCGCTTCGCTCGGTTTCGTCTCTCAGTTTAGCGCGAATAAAGCTGCGGGTTCCGCTAGTTAAAATAAATAAAATTTCTAAAATAAAATTAGCAGAAGTTACTCCTTATAATATTAGGTATCTGCGAGTGAAAGTTAAATATCTCAGACATATAGAGCGAGATATTTTGTTTTTCTTTAATAATAACCACTCAAAAGAAATCTCCGACCGGTCGACGATGGAAGCAAACCCTTGGTGCGAGTGCGTATGTAATCTTGGGATGATCGCTATAGTTGACTTTTTGTTAGGTTTTAATAGATACTCTTGAATTTCCTAGCCTATCATTTACCAACGTTAAAAAGGGCAGTCAAAAATATGTATGATTAATGCATCTTAGTGGTAGACTCATAAAGTAATATTTAAAATCACAAACATCTTATTAAAAAAATATAGTGAAAATGATTAAAATTGGCCGATTGGACACATTGTTGCTGCATTTTTCTTCGCTGTGGACGGAATGCTTAATAAGCCTAAAATACCCATTACGTAAGCAAAATATAGGTTCTCGTTAGTTCTTTACGAGAAATGAAGGGATAAGGACTATTTGACTTTTCCAATTGCAGTCTTGTCGCTCTACATTAAATACCCATTCTATTATTAGAAGGGTTATTGGTAATACAAACTTATAATCAAAATGTACGCTTGGTTCTTATCTACAGTGTATTTGATTTGCTAATGATATACGCACGTTGTATGCAAAAAAATTGCGAAGAAAGTTTGTTAAACGGTGACAAATTTATGCTTGCCATGTCTTTACACTAAGTGTATTTCTATAAATACTTTATTGAGAGAAAGTGACTATTAATTGTAAGGAACTAGTCTACAGAATACCTACTTGTTGTTACGTAGAGTTATCGACTACTCAGGAGTAGTCGTTGCGTAGAGTAGACCTATTGTTCGACATGAAACTTATAATTAAAAAAAAATTATTGTACATACTACATTCAATCTCCTATATCCAAAAATATGTATGTTTATCTGTTTGTCTCTCTGTAACTTTACAAATGTTATTGTTAATTTATTTCATGAAATAAGGGTTTATAAGATTTCAAACATCTAAACTGCAAACAATATTAGTATTTTTTTAAGTAGGTAATTTAGTAAAATCAAACATTATTGATTATTATTGAATGCTCACTATTTATTTATTTTGTTATTGTTTGGTCTCTACTTATTCAGTCTAAATAGCAAACATACTCAGTACATAATCCACCAGCTTACGGATTTTGTTGGCTTAAAAGTAAAACAAAAATATTCACGAACGTAAAAATATTATTTTTATCTAATGGTAACAAAAACATTTGTACTAGTTATTTCTTAAGGATAATTATATGAAAAGTAAAGTACATGTATTGCGGTCAGTAAGCTATAAAACCGCGTAACGGGAAATAATTATCTTAAAGATATATTTAACATACTTAATATATTCTAGAAAACATATTTTGTTTAAAAATAGTTTAAAAATAAAATTGTGAGCATTTAACATTGTTGGTTTTAATTAAATACTGTAAAATTTTCATCCTGTGCTAATATAATAGTGACGAGTTAGGAAGCGAAAAATTATTTTTTTTTTTACGAATGTGCGTTAATGTCGTAACATAAGTACAATAAAAATAAAAATTACGTTTTCGCTCTTCGAACGGAATATGATCCAATGAAAAATTATGCATTTTCAGTGTTTACATATATTAAATCAAATTCAGATTATGATAAATAGTTTTATAGAAGACGAACGAATGATGTGATTGAGTAGACTGAAGGCTACTTTGGCAGTTATTTTTTCTCATATTTCTCATAGGTAGATTCAATACGACGCTCAGAAAAAATTGAAATAATTTAATTCGGAATAAAATATTTTGCAAACAAATTTAAATTTTGGTTTTTAGGGACTTCATCCAAAAATATCCTACTTATATAAAAAGACTCGTTTTATTTAAATTTCCAGGACAACTGTGTCTCTTCAATTTTATTTCTTCCTTTTATAAATAATGTCACATTAAGATGCCATTTATTAATTTTTAGTTACACCTAAAAATCGAAAAACCTTTTACAGCTTTCAATAATGACTTTGGCATCGGCCATTTTACAAAAACTTGTCACTTTACGTAGTTAAATTATAAGAGCGTAGGCCGTCATTTGTTACTATTATAAAACAAAGAACACTAAAATCATTAGATAAGATATAAAATACTGCCAGAAATATATTATTTGCAAACAAAAGTGCTATAAATCGATATAGGTAGATTACCTTCTCGTCTATTCTTAGAAACGCCATTATTTGAAGAAATATTGCTAATTTTTTTATTGATCTATTATTATTTTATATCATCAAATAATAGTTTCGTTGTTTTTTATCACGCTCTCTTTCTATACATTGCAAGTGCTGACAACATTGGAATCTTAATAGAACTAAAACCTTATTTTAATAATTTAAAATAATAAAATAATTGTTATATTGTACATATTTTTACATCTTTATGAAAGTTCTATATAGAATAGCATCTGACTACCAGAAAAAGAGCAGAGTGGAAGGAGAAGAAAAAGGCTTTTGCCAAGCAGTGCGACACTAACAGCTAAAAAAGCGAGCGAGCTTTACAGTAGTCGCATATGATGTAACATTATTACAATTAAATAAATAGTTTCTGAAATATTTATTTATATAATTTAAATTTTTACTCACTTGCATTTTGTATCAATATTCTGCACGTTTTCAAATACTTATTATCAACAGTAAATACATTTATTAATATGACGGCCAACTCTACCACCGCTCGCGTTCATAGGTCAAATCAAATAGCGCGCACTTTCGAGGCTTCCTGTTACACACATCAGTCTTTTCACGAAAAGCGAGAAGAAAGGTAAATATACGACAAAAAAATGAAAGTTATAACTAGTCACTTCATATTCAAATCATGAAACTGATACCAGACATATTTTTTAAATTATTCACTTTAGATAAAAGTAACGTAAATATTAAATCTATATAGATTTGTTTGTTATTTAAATATACCTACCTAAATCATTTTAGTTTTTTTAATTTTAATTCAATTCTAGTGAATTTTATTGCAAACTACGATTAGATTTAGACTAGATTTAGAATTGGGTGCAATTAAGCTAAAAAATAATATTATAGGACAATCCGAATTAAGCATTATATTTTTAGACAATACTTTAAAATTTTCTTCTTAGTACTTTCAACTCCCAAAAAAGAAGAAGGACTAAGAACAGTACCTAGTGAAGAACGACTGTCGAAGTGCAACTGGTTAGTTTGGAGTCAGATACTTAATATTGTTAGTAACAAATATTAAAAGGTGACAATACTTTATTCTGTCTTGTATTATAAGCATTATTTATGGTTGTTTAATCCATAGATGACTAATAAGTTTAATCATACATCGTGTACAAAAGAAATCTTCGAAAGATACTTGGACGACACGTTTGGCGCAATTTGAAGTGACGTTACTTTCTTGCGCTAGCGGTCGCGGGTTCGAGTCCCGCTGGGGGCATTTATTTTATAAACTCGGATATATTTTGTACTCCAGTCACGGATGTTTATATTTATGTATTTAAAACTTATATATTATGTAGTATGTCAACTATCTGGTATCCGTAACATAAGCTTCGTAGCTAATACCACGGAACTAGATGGCGCTGTGTGTAATAATGCCCCAATATATTTATTTATTTATTATACCCAACTAACGTACGAGATGGTTAGGTTATGTAGGATGTTTACCTACTAAAACCCCCTCGATTATCGTCTGCTGCATCTTAGCGGAAAGCGCCGGGATCTTTCTAAGATCGCACCGGTGATACATCTTGTACTAACTCTATTAACATGTCAACGTCCGCTCTACACAAAAGTTGGTGAAGCGCGAATATCTATAATCTATTTACGAGTATGTATCATTATATCTTATTGATAAATTTAATTTTAAACTTACAAGATATATTGCTAACTTATTCATGTAATCCAATAAAAGACATTATCATGCACAATTACTTATTTTAATTGAACAGATAAATTTTATTGGAACATATGTTCCGAGATAAGATTTATTCTATATGACGTAGTGGAAACTTTATCTGTTGTGCGGAAATGTCAAGCGGTCGGTGGCAGTTCGAATCCTTTATAGAGTTTGCATATTTGTTAGTGCAAATTAAAAAAAAACTATCGAGAGGACACCTGTATTATTTTATAAAAATATTTATTAGAGTATTTCTAATTATTTTGTACAATATTATTACTTATATAGAAAAAAGAAAAGCGTTTTATTTCATGAATATCTTAGTTTCTGTTTTCTTTTCCTTATTTTTATTATATACAATTTGCTATTTAGATAAGAAATGCAAGTACCTAAATTGTATAAATTATTTTATTATCGTTTATAATCAAATTATGGCAATGTCAATGCTTGTTCATCTAACACTTAAATGATTGCTTTCTTTGTAACATATTTCACCACCGTAGTCAATTATATTATTGACGACACGTTTGGCTCAGTTTGTAATACCTTACTTGCTGCGCCAGTGCGGCGGTCACGGGTTCGAGTCCCAATGGAGGCATTCATTTGTTGATCACGAATGTTTGAACTCCAATCATGGGTGTTTATATAATATATAATAATAATTATGTTTTTATTTAAAGTTATACAAGTATATATGTAGTATCTCAACTCTCTGGGATTCGTAACACAAGCCTCGTGGCTTTATACGGAACTAGTTAGCGCTGTGCTTAGTAATGTCCTAACATATTTATTTATTTATATTTATTGTCTAGCAAGTCACTCTTGCTCTGCTCGGGCTCGACTACATACGTTAGTATAAATATCGGAGAAATGACATTATCCCGCAGGTGAAAGTATCCTATATATAGACACGAATAACCAGCAGCCAGCTATCATAATACAAAATTACATCAAAATCTGTCCAGTAAATTTTCCGTATTGCGGTTACAGACGTACAAACATACAAAATTTCCAAAAAGAGACTATTTGAATAAGATTTTTCTAGAAATATTTAATATTTCAGTAAGAGTTTTATTACATTTATGGTAAACTACAGTAAAAGGGCGGAGTCATCGGAGGACTGATGATTGTATCGGTAATTGGCGGTAAACACTGTGAGGTGAATAACCCATAGCATGATGATAACTTTCTTTGAAGCGCCTTTTCTTTAATCCATTACTATAAATTACTACCCTACATACAGGTGCCCTCGATAGCTATGAGCGTATGACGTGCTTATTTTTATTTTCATTATCTTTTAAATAATCAACTAAAATATATCCTATACACATACTAGCATCTCTAGCTAATTTCGCTCGGGTTCGTCCCTAACTACGTGTTAACTCTTGGTACAGGATAGACAGACTCGTATGATAAGTTTGTATATTTACCGCACGGTACAGTTATCGAGGCATAAGCTCAGCTTTGCATTTGTGTGAGTGCAGTGTACGGATAGGCACGACCGAAGGCGTAGCGCGTTGCGAGTTGGTTTAAACCAGTTTTAACTGGTTTTTGATGCGCGGCTATTGGCTTTTAGCTATCACTCACACAAATGCAAAGCTGAGCTTATGCCTCGAGAACTGTATGTACTACTTGTATTTGATGATTTGTCATTACATGCTTGATGCATCGTCATCGGTGCACGACGTTGATTTTTTAAAGTTTTCTTAATTTTTTTATAATTTCTCGCGCACATTCTTATTTTTTCTTTTATAATTCTTATTCTATTTTTTATATATTATTTTGTCCTGTGTAATAACAAACACAACGGAAAAGAAAAAAAGAAAGCGAAATCGATCCAGCCGTTCACGCGTGATGCCGTGACCAAGGAAATAGGGTTCTTTATTTTTATATATAAAAATCTTCTGTGTGTGTATGTAATTGAATGCCTCCTAAACGGGTTAACCTGGATTGTGATGAAAAGTTTTGTGTATGTTAAAGTAGGTAGATTCGAGAATGTTTTAAAATTTAAATTCATAAGTCGGTATTGATATAGATGACATATTCATAATAAGTCGTTGCTAGGCAACGATGTACGTAAAAGCGCACGCGTACTAAAACAACTCACCGAAAGAAAAAGTTTATAAAAAAATCATCAAAGCTATCCAGATTGTTACAACTTATTCAAAAAAGTTTGAATTCCTATACAACATCTTAAATCCAATTTTTAAAGCCGTTGTAGAGGAAAATGACTGTCGGCTCCGCTATTTTACTTATAATGTCCTAATCGGTCTAACCTCTAAATACGTTAAGAAATAATCTGTGCCCTACTAACACTGTATGTAAAAATTTAAAAGCAGTGCAAGTGGTAACCCAGCGGTAACCCGCTCGTTTGGATAACCGAGTGATGCGGGTTCGAATCCGGATCTCGCACCTCTGATATTTTCATGTGCGAATCGTTTATGTCTTATGGTAAAGGAACACAACGTGAGGAAGCCTGCATGACTGAAAAAACCTAGCAAGTTTGAGAAAGACATGTGAAGTCCGCCAGGCGCCAACACACAATAGGCCTATGGCGATGGACTATGGCCTAATCCCCCTTGTACTGAGGGAGGCCCATGCTCAGCAGTGGGACGTTAAAAAGGGCTAAAGACATTAACTTTAAAAAACAAACTAAGCACCCTGCTGTTATACGTATAGTTATTGAATCTGGAGAAATCTAAGTTAACAATAAAAAAATCTGTGAAGTGAAATAAAAACTTTTCCTAGTATGTCGATAAAAATTCTTTTGAACTTTATGTATTAAAATCTTATCTGTCACTTTCTCGCCAATAAATACGGTAATTTAACGTCGTGCCAATGTCTCTACCGGTATAATTCTGATAATAACTGAACTCCATTTCGGTACACGACGTAATTATGCACGATTTACACCAAAATGCGATACTGCAAAGGGAAAACAAGTTTGACATGACATGCGTAAAACAACCAGTTTTCACTTTGTTAAAATGTTTACTTTACGCTTTGCTTTCGGATAATTTAGCAGACTTTTGATTTCTATAATATCCGCCATGAGACTAGAGTGTGGAGTACTTCTTTCTACGGCAAAGATAACGACATCGATTTTTGTTTGAGGCAAATATTTATGTTCATCGTGCATATATATTCATAAGCATATACCTATATCATGTTATACAGTCAGTAAAGCCTATAGAAACCACGGAATAATCTTTTCTGTGATAGAAACTGTGTATTAGCAAATGACTGTGACCTTAGCCATTTTCTATTCAATGGTAGTCACCACTGGTCATGAAGTCTTTATAGTATGAGATTATAAATGAAACCATCTCTTCGGATTCTGTCGCGGTTTTATTTGATTTTGTTTCTTTTTTTGAAACCGTAAGAAACATAAAGAAAGTATTCTAGTATGAAATAATGTAGAACAGAAGTAAGTATAGTATGTATAGTACTTGGTCATAATTCAATTTTTAATATTATGCCTAAGTTTTATTTTAAAACTTTAAATAAATTTTTGACGTGTTGTTATGATTTGAGTGTCAATCTCACTATAATGATCTCTACCTCGAAAGTTTAACAAGTATCTTGAAAACTTTCGCTTTCTTCCTCTGTTTCCTGTCTCTAATGAACAGATCAGAGCCTATGGTACCAAAATATTAAACAAATAGAAAAAATGTGTTAACAAATGTTCGATTGATTTAGCTATGTATTGTATTCCACGATTAAGCTAAAAACTATACCTAGTTTTTTTAAATCATATACTTACTGCATCGATCAATCTATTATTGATCGATGACTTACTGTTTAAATATTAACAGAATTATAGTATTACACAAAGTCGTTTTCCACCGTCTGTACGTGTAAATCTTTTAAATATACGCAACGATTTTAATGCGGTTTTCATCAATAGACAGAGTTATTCAAGAGGAAGATCTACATATATATTTATAAACATGCATATTATAAAAGTATATAAATACATATTTTAACCCAAAGGCCTAAAAATCTTATTTTTTATATGAATAACTGTACACTGATTTTAAGGCAAATTTATTGTGTACCAAACAATGTTTTCTCAAATACAGGTTTAGGTTTTATTTCGAAATTTTAAAAACTTTTGCACCTTTAAAGGCCAATAGCTGCAAATTACGAGTATCACGACATTCAAATAAATATTTAAAACAAATTTGTGGTGCAATAAAATTTAAAAAGGCAAGAATTTCCTGACCTATCTTAACTTTTCAGTAATTTTAAACCTCCCGAAAGAAGTTCTAGATCAATCTATAAAAAATGTTAATAAACAAATAAAATAGTCAAAAACTTACTTTTTCTTAAAATAAAAGTTCACACTTCCATTATTTGCAGTAAAATTCATTTCAAGTTAAACATAGAATCATTTGAAAAAAATCTCTTACTCACTCACTATATCAGTTATAAATATTAAAAACACTACATAGTTGCCGATAATATGGTAAATTATTATTTAAACCACACATTTAAGCACTTTTGCTTAACACTTCGCGGTACAATTTTAAAAAGTAACTGTTATTTGGACTTATCAGAGCATATTGCGCTAAGCGTTTCGTGCCGGTAAGTGCCACTGTCGGTCTGTACGAATATTTCTCAGATGCCTTTCTAAATTCTAATTCATCGGTCTTAAATTGACTTCGCTTTCTCCAAAAATTGATCTGATCAGCTCTGTCTCTTGACCGCAACTTATGGATTGAGATAATTAGGTGATTAATACTGTTATTTAACAAATTATGTTGTTTATACTACTGAGATTACGTAAATATTGTAAGTACAAGATTACCCTAAGTAATATTTTCGTAATTTTTTTCGAAAGACATGTGAAGTGAAGTCTTGTAACCCACACTTGGACAGCGCGGTGAAGTATGGCTTGGCTCGGGATAACGAGGTGGATTGACGGGAGGACCATTCCCAGCAGTGTCAAAAAGGGCTAAACACAGCTTGTTTTCAGGTACAACTTGCGATTTTGAGAGACTTAGCTACTGTTAGTAAATATGTTAATAATTTCTAACAGTAGCGTAATCTCTTAAATGTTTATTTTGTGTTAATAATCTACCTATATTATGTAAATTAATTTATGTGAATTATATATATTTTATACTTATGCTTAGATATATAGTTTCGTTTTGTTTTTTTGCACTTTCTCTTTCTGTCCCGCTACTTAACAATATTTTCCATATTCATGGTTCGTCTGGAAGAGATCTCTTATAGAGATAAGTTTAGCTTTGTTAACTTAATTTTCTTTGTATTTGTTTTTATTTTGTACAATAAAGAATGTACTACTTAGTAATTATGTTAGACATTAGATCGGACAGCTAAGCCAGAAGAGCTATGATAAATGAGGAAGGACTTTTTATATAATTATTATAAACTTGCTTAGAATGTAAAAATGTGTAAAAATACCCGACTGGATGATACAGACTATTTAGAAATTTTGTAGGAAAAATATTTAAAAGTAAGACTAAAGCTAAAGATGAAAGCTTACTATTGCGAAAATTAGGATATACAAAGAATAACTAAAAAAAACACTCTCACACCTCAAGAAAATACCATCGTCTAAATAATTAAGTAACTTTACAAAAAAGCTATATTTAACTATTATACTAGTATAATGGTTTTCAGAATTAAAATGGCTCACACACTTAAACTGTTAAGTGATTAACAAAAGATAAAATAACGATATAACATATTTCCTGAAACGTGTCTAATCTAATATTTACAAATAACAAAATACATAAATTGTGCAATGAAAATAATGTCATAACAGTAGATTAAGGATAAGCCCAATTCGATGAAACTATAGAATCAATCTTTTCCCAAATTATAAATGGATTACACAATCAAGGAACAATAAAAGAGTACTTGCATTTAAAACGTCATGTTTTATTTTGATAATAAATAAAATTATTACAAAGATCGTAAAACATCAAATGCACCGGCATTTTCTTGCTCTATCATTTTTATATATCTGTAAAAGCTGTCTGATGTTACAATAATTAAATTTATGATCAATTTTTCATCATTTTTATTTTTTCATCAATTCAGATTTAAATATACTGCTTGGGTAAAGACATCATCAAGTATAAGTATTTCAGTGTAATTTCTCAATCATTATGGGCGCATTCACAACAGGAATCTCTTTATTTTTGATGGTGATATCAGAACAGCCTAAGAAGTTTTCTTGGTTTCCGCATCCCATTCTTCCTACACCATCTTCACATATTCCCCAATTGTTTCCTGCAATATATCTCCATTGGAGAACACAGTGGTCGCAGGTCAAGTTCTCCGGTAGGCGATAATTAACTCTATATTCTCCATTGCCAGGTGGATAGTACTTCAATCCTCCTTCTTCAAGTTCGACTGGGTATTCGTCGAAGCAAGATTGGTTATTTGATGTATGATCTGGGCAAATCTTGAAGACCCAGTATCCTTTGTGGTAAGCGGTAATTTCTACAAGAGTCGAAATAACTTGCCCAGGCTCATATTCAGCAACAATGATGCCTGAACCGTATATACCGCCGATTTCATGAGGTCTTGGCTCTTCTAAGTCCCAAGCGTCTCCACAAATGCCACATCTAGAGATTTAAAAAACATTCGATTAATTGATTTTAACGTATTTTTCAGTTATTTTTTAAAAAATAATTCGGTTCATCCCTTGTGAAAAACAAAAAGAATTCAATCCCACAGATGCTCTACATTGTTCCGGGATAAAAAGTAACTTATTCCAAATTTCATCCAGACCAGTTCAGCCCGTCAGTACTGACGTGAAAGATTAAGTAATATGCATTTATCATATTTAATGTGAGTAAGATGTCTTTGAAAAAATACTTATAAAAAGGATTTAAATATAGTAAAACCAATAATTGCTTACTTTCCATCATTTATGTCATACTGTCTCCCAAAACCGCCGCAAAACAGGCCTGTGTCATCAAAGTTGGGTTCTGTGGGGAACCCATATCTCCACATGGTGGCTCGAGAAGGAGGGTCCGAAAGACGACCATGACCAGACACTGATACCACCACTACAGTTAATGCCAAAATATGGCGGAGCATCTAAGAGAAATAAGATATTTCTATAAATATATTTTAAGGAAAAACATCGGTAAAATTTTAACATTAAATAATATCACCTGAAAAGCGGTGTTATTTAAAGAATCTTACCTTTATATAATTAGAAAATATATGTAATTTACACGCACTAATCAATTTTGTGACAACTACTCGTAAATAAACTGATAATAAGATGTGAGGATCGCAGACAATTTATACAAGAAATTTCTAACGATTGTAAAGTTTTATCGCGAAATAATCGCTATCGAAACAGCATTTGATAAAATCAAAACAACAATACTATATAATTCATTTGTCCAATATGTGAGATAAGAGAATAAAGAAATATCCTAGTATGCCGACATAATGACAGTCGAATGCATGCGTATAGTATAGAATTTTTGACTGTTATAAAAAAAATAGTTGTGAAAAGCAAAAAAGCTATCCCACGGGAATCGTACATTTTTCCGGGATATAAAGTAAGCTATGTGCTATTCCAGACTGTGATCTGTGACTGGTCTTACATCCAGATTCATTCAGTCGTTCTGCGGCTATTGAGCCAGTTACATTCATCCATTAATCCTCAAGAAAAAGACACATTTATTGTATTCATCATTATCATCAGCCCTTTATAACGTCCCACTGCTGGGCACAGGCCTCCCTCAGTACGGAGGGGATCAGGCCATAGTCGCTGGCCTAGTGCATGTTGGCGGACTTCACATGCCTTTCGAAAACTTGCTAGGTTTTCTCTGACATGCAGGTTTCCTCACGATGTTTTCCTTCACCGTATCGTCGAGTATGGTGATTGCATAATATTATAATATAGGTTACTTTTTACTACAGAATAATCAAATCACCAAAATCTAAAAGTTTCGATTGGACATAACGTAAAATCAATGAAAATGTTTGTCTGTCAGTACATTAGCCAAGATGCATGATCCTTAAGCTTTAAGCATCGTTGCGGTTATGTTCCTGCTCTAACTTTCTTAAAAATGGAGTAGAGCAAACATATATTGTATTTTTAAATTGTATATATTTAAGAATGGCTCTAGTAAACTAAGATCCGAATTTAAGAAGTTGAAGGACGCCTTTGCCTATTGGCAAACAGATCTGCTATAGATAAAAAAGCAGCAAATACTAGAATCAGTTTTAAATTTAAATTTGCTTCAAAAATATTTCTAAGTTCATCTGTAAATTGAAATAAAGGCTATTTATTATCTATTATTTATTAACATATTTTTAAGTACAATAAAGAATAGTATATAGAATCTGAAACAAATTTAATTTGGAATATACGAGTTACTACAACTCTGCAGAGTTAGTTTAGTTTAGAATATACGTTAGGTAGATCTCATGATCATCACAACTTGGGTTCTCCTTGTCCTAGTAGGAGGCTCTTTAGCGTTCGGAAATCATGCAAAATCTTAATTTTTTTCTGTTAAAAGTTTTTTTCATATGAAATTGAATGCCATCATAACCACCGAGTTTTAGTAAACTGCGTTCCGAGCCGATGGCAGTTTTGTCGCAAACGATGTCAAGTCACAATAAAAAATAAAAAAAATGATTGAAAAATATTTACTACATAATATGTTCGCCTAATTTTTGTATAACAACATTTTTTTCTACGCACTCCTTACCTACCTACTTTTCTTTTTATTCGTCACTATCGGTATTTATGATGGCTGTATTTTTTATTGCACCCACTGCCAAAGTCATTGCTTTTATAATCAATAAACTATTCATGACTCGATCGTCAATTCATAGATTAGTATTGAAAAATCAAAGGCTTAACGAGTTGGTTGTGTTATTAGCTATTTTTATTAGCTATAATCTGTAAATTTTACTAGCAAAAAGCTGAGCTTTGCGAGGGCTTGCGTAGTTTTTCTAACGAGTAATAGTTTTTAATGTTCATTTTTTTAATGGTTACAAAATTAATTTTGTTTGTGAGATAACACATTAGATATGAAGTTAAATTGCTATATTAAAACACAAATCGTGGCGTGATAGTTTTTTTCAAGTAAAGTGCACGACTAATTGCTCCGGTTGTGGAATAGTTTTAGGGCTCGCTTCACTTGCCCTATCAAAATAATTTGACCAAAACAGAATTTTAAGAACTAAATTCAATAAAGCCCTTATCAAGTGCTAATAACTCAGGGTCAATAAACAGTAGAAATGTAGAGTGGTACTTAAAAATCTATTTACGTGTATTGAGACTATTGACTATTGACATCATACACTATTATAAGTTGTTAATAATATTAAATAACTAAAATATATAGCGCGTGCCGCGGGTTCCGCTAGTAAATGTATAAAAAAACTTGACAAATTATAACTAAAACCTTCTTCTTTCTTATTAGCGTTTTCATATTAGCTTTTGAATTTATCACGAACAGACAGACAGACGTGGCGGAGCATCTTGTTTTTATATGTAGCGATGATGAATCATTGAGCATTATTCATAGCTGATGTAGCAGGGTAATAAACACAAAATCTAATACAGCTTATTAAAGTGGCTTTATCATGATTTTGGTGACGGAAGGATAAGAACGATAGTAGGTTATTTATTTACCATGTTAAATACAAATTTTTTAATAGTTTTTTTTAATATCAGGAACTTAATTAAAAAAATAAAACTCGTTATAAAAAATAACTTTTGTATTTTATTGAGGAGCATTGCCATAATTTTAGGTAAAATAAGTTAAATATAACAAAACTTAATGAATTCTTAAAATTAATTCCATATTATTTATTTATTCGTTAATTTAATATTTGACGATCGACCAAATTATATCATTGTTTTACCAAAAGGGAATTTGAAAACATCGGTTAAAATAATATTAACAGGTAGGTAAAATGAAATCAAAAACGTCCTAAAAATAAATTAACACTAGAGCGAATTGCAATCATTAAAAAAAATAATATACAAAGCATGTTGTTTTTATGAGAAAATGGTAATTATTATATATATAAATTAGTATAGTAGGTTCTACTATTATAACTACTATAATCACTAATATGTTACATAAAGAGTGTCTAATGCAACATTATAATATATGTGTTCTTCTCTTGACAAAAGACTGATTAGGTACATGGAAAAAGAAACAGAGTATATCGCAAGGTAACATTGTGTCAGTCAACTTTCAATGGCTAGCTAAGGTGTAAACTTTGTATAATTATAACGAATTCAGAAAAATGAATTATTCAATAATGATCGTTTTACATAATTGTTTCTGGAACTATTTATTGAAATAATAATGGTTTCAGTGCGCCACGAAAAGTTTGCAGGTTTGAGCTTACTTACCAATTAAGCTAATCGATATATATTCTTTATTATCTGAAAAGATCTAAAAGTTTCCTTGAACAATCAAATAAAAAATTAAGAGAATTTAACAATTTCCGTCTTTATTTTTATTGTTATAATATTAATATTATAATTTATTGTTATTTGTTACAATATTAATGAATTTTGCATTCTGGACCACAATGTTGAATTTGCAAAATGTTGGATTCTTATGATGTTGAATTCGCAAAATGTTGACTCCCAAAATGTTGAATTCGTAAAAAGTTGAATTTACTGGACCCACAATGTTGAATTCTAAAAATGTTGAGTTCGCTAAAAGTTGAACTTGCAATATGTTTTTTTTAATAATCTATTTCTGATGAACAAAGGTTGGCTGGAAGAGATCTCTTCTAGAGATAAGTCCATCTTTGCATACAACTATTATATTAAAATGTCTGTATATTGTAAGTGCAATAAAGAATATTTTATTATATAAGGATGTTGATACCCAAAACGTTAATGCAAAAAAGTTGTATCCTAACGATCCGAAAAACAATATACATAAGTACAATCTGAATTGATTAAAAAATGAATTGAAATGAATTTTCATGTGATTTTTATGGATATTGTTCGTTACCATCCTACCGATAGACAAGTCATCATCTCAAGTTTGCATACTTATATTATTATAACAAAACTCTTTCGTTTTATAAATTCTCTGTACATCGATTACTATTTACTAGTAGTATCTAAGTGGCCACTTGTAATAAAAGTTATAATTGATGTGTCATCCTTTGCTATTGTCAATCCAGTTTATAATTCCTGTTCATTTAGTATGAAATTAAACATAATTTAAAGTTAAAATATAAAATAAAAATATTATGGCTCCTTCCAAAGAAATTGTGTTTTCAAAAAATCATAAGAATAAAGATCTTTTAATTGTTAAAGGCAAGTGGACACTAACTCAAGACGGTAAGGCGAATCATAACGGTACGACACGGTGGAAGTGCACACATCGTGAAATATGTACAGCTACCGTAACCCTAAGCACGGATAAAACAAAAATAATACGTGAAAGTAAACATAAGTGCTTGATCGACCAGAATAAGATTCAAATTGCAGGGCTTTTGTCTGCAATGAAAAAAGAAGTTTGCACAAATTTAAATCCTGTTCAACAAATTTTCGATGACATGTCAACTGATTTTCTTGAGCGAAACCCTAATATATCTGCATTCCAAATACCAACATTTTCCTCAGTGAAAAGTTCTCTATATAGGGCACGGAAAAGGTTTTTAGGATCACATAAACTAATTTTTAAAAAAATTGAAGATGTCGTAATTCCTAAAGGTGTGCCCGAAACATTCAAGATTATTGAAGATGGAAAGGAGGAAAAAATTATTTTGTTGTGTTCTAAGAAGATGCTGAAATTACTGAAATCTGAGAAAAGTATTTCCTATTATGGGGATGGTACTTTTAGATCGTGCCCCCGACCATTCTATCAGTTGTACATAATACACCTTGATGTTTATTCTAATGATAAAAGCATAAATATTTATCCAGTAATTTACGTTTTTTTGCCGAATAAAGCAGAGAAAACTTACATACGGCTATTTCAATTAATTAAGAATGAGCTTGGAGTCCGTATTGCAAGTTTCAAATGCGATTACGAACAAGCTAAAATAAACGCAATTAGGAAGGTTTATACAGACGCTAAAGTGACAGGATGCTTTCAGCATTTTAACAAGGCAGTTTGGAAAAGGGCAAAGCAATGTAACTTGATCAAGAAAAAATACTCCAGTAGTCTTGAATATAAATATAATAGAAATATAATACGATTGTGCTCTTATTTTGTCTTACTTCCACCGAAGTATATGACAGAAGCCTGGCGGCATATTGTTAATGCTGCCCCTTATTCTGAAAATTTGCACAATTTTTTACAATATTTTGAAGAGCAGTGGTTCAATATGGATCACAATTTGATTAGTTGTGCAGACGATACCCACAGAACAACTAATTCGTGTGAGGGTTATCACCGAAAAATAAATTCACGACTCCCAAAAACACCTAATTTATTTTTGGTTTTTAAAACGTTAATAAAAGAAGCTAATTACTATGATCGGCAAGTTGCACGGTCTTACTTTTTTCCATACAAGAAAAATAGAAGAGAAAAAGATGTTTTATTTGACAAGAGGTATTCACAGTTATTAAAAAAACTTGAAACGAAAAAATTGCAACCTTTTCAATTTTTAACAAAAATTATATATATTAGGCTTAAATTAGGATTCTAATTATACGAGTATTTTCAGAATTTTTAAATATATTTTATTTTTGTTTTGTTATTAGTTAAGAATGATAAGTACAATTTTTCGTTTAGGTGATATTCTGCTTATTTTTTTTAGTTAAGTACAACTTACAAGTAACGAGATTTTTTGTTTAGTACTTACTTAAATAAATGAAAATGTAACACAAAACTTGTTTTTTTGTACAATGTAATTTGTTTTTCGACTTTTGTTTTTGACTATGTCGACATGTTCATACAACAAGGAACAATAATGCTACCCACTTATCAAATTGTGATCATGTTAAACGACTGCTCTTCAAAATACTGTAGAAAATTGTGCTAATTTTCTGAATCAGGGGCAGTATCTACAATATACCGCCAGTCTTTTGTCATATACGTCGGTGGAAGTAACACAAAACAAGAGCACACTCGTACTACTAATATTTCTATCATATTTATATTCAAGAGGAGGATTCTTTCTTGACCAAGTTACACTGCATTTTCCAAACTGGGGTAACGAACAATAACTATAAATATCACAGATAAAAATTAATTTCAATTCAGATTTTATTTATATGTATATTGTTGTTCGGATTGTTAGGATACAATTTTTTGTGTTTTAAATTTAGGATTCAACATATTGCAAGTTCAACTTTTAGCGAACTCAACATTTTAGGAACTTGTCATTGTGGGTCCAGTAAATTCAACTTTTTACGAATTCAACATTTTGGGAGTCAACATTTTGCGAATTCAACATCATAAGAATCCAACATTTTGCAAATTCAACATTGTGGTCCAGAATGGAATTTTGATATATATATAAATATTATAAATAAATAATAAATTTAATAATGTTATCAATGAATATGGAGAGAAAAGATTGATTTATTTGTTTTTTTAGTACACTTTAGAGCTTTTCTTTTGATAATTATTGTAGATAGCTTAGCTTTGTATTGATAAAACACTACTTTAAATATTTATTTACATGTTCCTAAGTAAACTGAAGAAGAGAGAATTCTGATAATTAACTTTAACCTATTATTACATCACAGATAAAAAGAAAAGTTATTGACTAAAGTATTTAGGTACGTGTGTGTATAATTTGTCGACATAAGATTTAAGCTATATATTAAGTTAGAACTACAATAAACAGATTAAAATAGATGATAATGAAATTAAAAGATGCAAGAGAATGACAAATTAAAACTATCTCTTAGGATTTTCTTGCGAATTTATTTTGTTTATTTACAGCATTTGCAAGTCTGTCCTCATCTTTATGGTCACGACTGTGAAATATTTGAACCGTCGGAAACCAAAAATCAAGAAAAAAATCCGAAAAAATAGTTTTATTTAAAATGTCAAATATTTGCGTAAACATGAGAAAATAATATAGAACTAAAAGTTAATGAGTAAAAGGAATGAAGCTACGAATAATCAGGATTACCCGTAAGGTGAAATAAGAAATAAAAGCAAGCAAATATGCAGGAAGCCCGTAATAACTATAAAAAATTGGCAAGCGCTTACTAGTTAATTAAAAATTATAGATTATCTTAAGTATTATTAGATCTGGTAACAACACTGACATTTGTTAAAAGTTCTTCTACATATACAATGACTAGAATGTATTTAAATTAGCCTATTGATCGAGTATTGGGATCTTTATACAAGAAGATTTATGATTTCAGCTTAGCGTTTCAAATAAATAAAAAAAATAAAGTACCTTAAATAAAAATAATAACAAGAATCCAAAAGAAAACGATATCATGTTTTATATACTACGTCAAAAGCTTACTAAATTGTTGAACATAAGTAACTTAAAGGCTATAATATTTTATTATAATGATTACTACTTTTCATTTTTATTAGACATTAAATCATTTTTTAGATCTTTGTTCGCTTCAAGTTTGTGAACATTGTCTTTTTCAGATCTTTTGCTGTTTAGTTGCTTGTTGTCTGTATGTTCGTGTGCTTTACTTTTTGAATCACATTTGTGCGGAAATTCTTCATTTAATATCTTTTCAAATTCAGTCGACACTTTTATAAGGCATTTTTTCATGTTAGTATCTTGATAATTCTGAAAATAAATCAGTTATTTCATTTATGATGCTTTAAATACATCTTTTATATGCACTTAAATGAGTTAAATTAATCTTACCTTTAGATAAAGTTTCACATTGTTAAAAATACGTTTGAAATCTTGAACTACTTGATCATATTCAGTATAAGAAGAGTTTTTTAACTTGGTAGATATATCATTAAGGCACATTGGATTCTTGACAATTTCATAAAACCGCGGAGCCTGAAAATAATTTTACAGATTAGATATTTATTTTTCCAGGTTATTGAGATCTGGTTATTCAATATATTAGTGCTAAGTTATTTTGTAAATAAAATTTTTACTTACTAATTTTATATCCATATCGTCTTGTATGAAGGACGCTTCGTTCAACTGTGATAATGTAGAAATTATATTATCGAACTTCTTTACAATGTTATTTGGTAGAGGTTTCTTCTTTTTAGGATGATACCACGTGCCTGATGCAGCTACTTTGGGTTTACTACTTTTTCTTGAATTGTCTTCTTTAACATAACTGCCAGTCTGATCAAAATTTCGTCGACGAGTGCTTATCTTTGACTGTTCTGCTTTACTATCAACTATTTCTTCTTGATCGTCGACATCTACCGATTTGTTTTGGTCTTCATTTACTACGTTTGAAAAAAAAATATCTTTTGAAATCGCATTGTCATAATTTTTATCTTGTGAACTCCCTTGAGAGATAGATGGTTGATCCCAAATAGAAGGTGTTTGTTTGGAGTTTATTTTATCATCAGTACTACATGTATTGCTCTGATCTATATCTGTTATTAACTGCTTATAATTAGATGACAATTCATCGTTACCATTTAATCTTAATGCATCATAAAGTCGTGCTGTATCTGACTTAGATCCTTCATGAATGAAATCCATTAGTTTGGGTGCAGATTGTTTAGCTGCTTCCCAGGCCTGGTCAGACATCATTAAATTTAATATATCAATAGGTTCAACAGTTCGCATGTCCATACATGACATCGGGAGAATGGAGGAGCTTACTTTATGAGTTTCTGAATATATCTCTTCAGCTCGTCTTGATATTAAACATGGCCATGATTCTATGTTATATTTTGGCTGTGGAGCAAGAGTAACTTGAGATAAGGATGAATTGATTTTGACAGTAGCATCATCAATATTCGTATTAAATGAAGCATCCTGAGGAGAATTTTGTAGCAAAGATGTTAAAGGATCGGCTGGTTTAATAGGTACTTTATAACTGCCTGGTTTCATATACACTTTGGACATTTCATGGAACTCATCATTTTCAGTATCGATAAATTGCACGGGGCCAGATATATTATTTAAGATCGTCACAACATTTGGAGGGATTTGAATGTTGTGAGTATGATGAGTCAAATAATCACTAGGTTCTTTTTGAGTCATCTGACCCCATGCCGCAAAAAAATCAAGGTCTTCTTTGGTGTCACCACAACTATTATTCCTTTGTGCAAAACAAGCTCTAATATCTCCTGGAGCTGACATGTTGGGTATTAATGTTTTCTCGACATGGCTTAAAGGTATCATTTTCGGTTTCATTTCTGTTTCGCGATGTTGTAGTAACTCACACGGCGTACCACTTAATATTGGTTGTCCAGGTGCTTTACCTAGTTCTGCGTCCATTCTATGTTTCAATTGAGTATAAAGTTCACGTTGATCAGTATGAAACATACCTTCTAATGTTCGCGAGCCTGGTACATTTGTTATAGTCCAAGACTGGCGTGGTTTTGATTCACGCATACTACATGGTTCACATTTATACTGCGACTTTTGAATACTTTCAGACTCATTTTGATCGTTTAATGGATAATAATTCTGTGAATTAGGTCCAGGTATTACAGGATTTTTTTTATATGTAACAGCTGACCGATTTGACCACTGGTTATCATTAAAGCTTGGGGGCGCTAGAGGTGTTTGAGCCTGAACCCATGGCGGTTGCATAACGTTATACGCATGTGGAGAAGCGTTTATGGGTCTTGGTGTATTATTATGTTGCTTAATAGGTTGAAATTTATTTTGATTTTGATGTCTTGGAGCCGCTGAATTAGTGGCATAATAATTATGAGTAAAACTTTTTTGCTCCATTGTAAACCCATGATCAAGGCATTTGAAAGTTTTGTAAATATGTGTTAACATTTCTTTTGTAACTGCTTGCCATTGAACAAAACATTCACGTATATTTTGACTGTAATATTTATTCTCAATCCTAGAAAAGGTATCATGTTTTTCGCTTAGCAATTCTTTAACTCCTTTCCATCCATCTAAAATTCGGACAAATGAAAATATAAAATTTTTGATTACCCACGGTATACCTTGTGAATGTAAGTTAGCAACAGCACTGTCTGGTTTTTGTACATTAGACCTTGTCTTGGCACAAATTGAATGAATATTTTTGAAGCAAGGTCGATTGTGATGAGCAATAGCTATATTTTCTGCGTCAGTACAAGCTTCGATTGCTAGTTGAACGATTTGATTTGGTATTTGATCATGAATAACTATTCTATCTAGAGCTGTCAATAAAATTTCAGAAGATTCGCTGTGTCTATTTTTATCGTCATCTTGATTGAATTTTACAGATTTACTATAGATAGGGTCGTTTCTAGTATTAGAATCTGTTATACTACAAAGTTCCGAAACCATTCGTTCTCCTTCAGCGAAAAAATCAAGGCTGGATGTGGATTCTGATGTCAAAAGTCGCTCATGTTTCCTTGATCTATCTGTTTCTGTACTCGTATCTTTGTATCTTTCTTGACAGCGAGGGTCAGTACTGTAAGTTTTTTGCTTATCTTGACTCTTTATAATTTTTTTCTTTGCGCCAGTCCCAATTGGTTCTTGGGGTGTTACTGACCAGGTATTTTGTGAACGCCTTTCAGCATTAAGATGGTCGGTCATAGTGGCAGGTCCACTGTAGTTGGGTGAAGATGGATCAAAAACAAGTCCGACTAAAGGTGAATTAGGTGGAGAACTAAAGGTTGGAGCTGCTGAATTATTGTACCTGGAATGGAAAATGGAAACTTGCCTAAAAACATCAATTTAACTTACTATAAACGTATAACCATAACCATATTTACCTTGTAGTTTGATACTGCTGGTTTGTCGATGGTTCGCTACTATCAGTTGTAATTTTCGAATAGTTTGCTACATTCAGATCGATCAATTCTTTATTGTGGTAACCTAAAACATTTTATTGCACTTATTTAGATTTTAAATAAATAGCGATGTTTTTATCTAGTCATCTCTCGTTCCAGTATTTGTTTTCTAGCTGTTTAGGTTAACTTAGGTCTCAGGTCTTGGCTTTACTACGGGTATGTACTGAAGACATGAACATATTATGTATATCAAAGCGACTGGAATAGGCAACACCTTTAAAGTGTCAGGAATAAAGCAATAAGGATCTTAATGTAAATGTCCGTCCCATATAATTTAAGAACTAGAAAACATGGCTAATCCCAAAAACTATACACATAAATGTATAAAATATATTTAAAAAATAAAAATGTTCTTTACCATAACTATTCTGTGTCACGGGACGTTGATGATGCGTGTTAGTGCTCTCTTGACTGCGATCTCTTTCCTCTGACCACTCGCGGTACTCTCCCGGGTTGTTAGACGAGGCGCTACCATACTCTTGCATTTGTTTTACGATGTAAGTACTAATATAATTTAAAAAAAATTACAAACTATCTAATTATGTTTCTTATTAATATTATGTTTACTGTTTAATTTTATTAAACTACACGTAGAGTCTACTCATTTTCAATCATTGCTTGGTTCTATGACTGACATGTCAAATCACGACCTCAATCTAGTTGGTACCTACATATTTCTACAAAAATAAACTACTACTATTTTTTTTGTCTTATGCAGAGTAAGAGGAAACAGCTCTATTTTATTATTACATAATACGTATCATATTGATATTACTTGGTTTTATTTTATTGCTTCGATTGTTCAATGAGTTATGAAAATGATAACTTACCGGCGTACTGTGGTACCTCCTTCTACCAGTAGATTCGTATTATCAGAACATTGCAAATTATGAAATTCTTAACAATTACTTTGATCTGTCAATATTTTTTCAGCCTCTATTTTATTTAATCTTAGAAATATAATAGAACGTTTCGAGCGACAGAGCTTCAGCAACACTTGTGTCTGGCTTATTTTCTAATCAATATGTTTCTTCAGATTATAATCATGGTCGTTTTCGAAATCATGGTACGCAATGAACAAGATGTTGCTTGCCAAATAATTGAAACCAACCATATGATTTCGTTCATTTGTTTTCTGACGTGGTGTCATTTGAATTTTGCTTTTCAAAGTCACTTTTCGGCCTAGTTATTGATGAAAAGACAACAAAAAGTTTTGATTTTTTGGTTTATGATATAAATTATATTCAGATTGTGATGAATATGAAAAAATAAAACGATATTTTTTTCTTTTAACAATTTATTTTGCTATTTTCTAGAAGCGAAAAGAGTTTACAACATCGCAAATTGTTTTTATCTTTTTATAATTGGAAGAACAATAGCCTTCAACATATAAACCTATAAATAAATCTGAATATTAAAACTAAGCTTATAGTAAAGAAGGTCGATGCTTTAAGATCGTGCGTGCCGTTACAAAGATCCGTCGTACAGGAGCAGACTTCCTGACGACCTCCATAACCTGAACGATGGTAACATGATCCCTGAAAATATTAAAGGACAAAATTAAGATATACAATTCCTTCTCCTTTTTTTACATTTTTAATAGCTTCACTTGCATGTGATTATTTTTATTATTTATATTAATTTATTCTTCTTTTTCAATCTGGTGGGTGTTTAACTGGTGCTTAAAAGATTATATTACGAACTTTAAGTTATTAGCTCTATATTCAAATTAAGATTTTAATATGAAATAACCAGATAACAAGATGAAAGGCAGTGAAAGCCTAAAGGGCTTTGTACCTCTAATACTTTCATGTGCCATTATTACCATTTATACAAGGATAGTCAAACTCGCTTAGTTTTTGGCCAGTGCGGTGGCGGACTTTCGCCTTTCATAATGATGGGAGGCCTGTTCCCTGTGGTAATTGGAATTAAAAAGGGCTAAATATACCCTATTATGGCTGGGACAGGTTTGACATTCACATTTATAATTCAGAGGAAACGAATATCCAGCTCGTGTCATGTGGTACTCTGAACATTATGTACAGTATGAATCAAAATATTTTATAAAACATTTTGTTTTTCAATTAAACAATGTTACCAAAATTATTCACAACAATAGAATTTTAACGAAAAGTGTCAATGTACCTTAAATATAAAAGTTATAATACCTATAAATTTCAGGCATTTAAGAATATATAACATGCAAAAAATGCTCTAGAATCTAGAGTCCAGATATTTACTGTGTTACCTTGTACTTAGTCTCGTCCCAGCCACAGCTACGAATGACTCTGCTGACAGGCAGGTAGCCATTCACCTCGTGGTCAACATGCTGTACGGTTTTCCTGCACAAGGTATGAGTAACACCTCGCTCGTGGTCCGAACAGTTCCTCTTTAAACTATCCGGTAGTAGAGTGTCTGAGCACATGGAGTTTATCACGCTGTTACATTCGTAACACACTATTGATGTTCCTAAAATATAAAAAGTTATAAGCGGAAAATCAATTATTTTACTTTTAACACAAATTTTTATATTTTTTTTTTGAAATCGATGTGTGCGTTCACACAAAAAGTACTGAACCGATTTTAACTAAACTTTGTGTAGTGATAGATTATTACTCTAGCTATGTTCAATATTTATTATTAATTTACTAATTGGTAGAAGTTTCAAGAAGTATTATTAATACAACAAAAAATCTATTTATTATATAAGTAAAATTACGATTTAAATTTTTACATACGATATTTCTAATTGAAATCTCTTTGCTTTCTATTTTATAAAACTATTATACATAAAACTTCTAAAATTTCTTTTATCCATATCGTAATTTCAACACTTTATGTCCCTCTGTCATTATTAAAAAGCTTTTAAATTCAAAGTAGTTTCTCTTTTTAAATAAAACTATTATCAGAATGAATGAGGAATATTTAGATTAGCTAATGTCTTACAACTGACCGCACCCCGCCAGACGCCGCACCTAATTATGCCATCGATAGACGATAGGCGCATGTTTGTCTTTACGTCAATTGCTCTTAAAGTACTAGCTTACGTCGATAAAAATGTAAGAAAAGTATACCTACGAAAATGGCGCTTAATAGTTTGCCGATTATATAGATGTATACGATTATAAAAAAGGAGAAACCTTTTAATTAAGATCCGAGGGGTCAATCAGATCATATTCCACGACAACGTAGATATTAAAAAATTGTTAAATTCTCTCATAATATCTAACTTCCTCATAGTGTTTTTTTTACTAAAATTTTAGTAGCGCGAAAACCGAGATTTGAACTCGCTTCACTGCGTTTCCTTGCAAGCGCGTTATTAATAGGCTACTGGCGCAATAAATTAATAGAATTAATATTAATAAAATAAATGTTGATGCTTTGTAAAGAACCCCTTTTTTAAACGTTTTCTAAAATAAATAGGTAGTCAAAATAATAATTTTGTGTTTAAAAAGTTATAATCTTATAACTCTACCAAAAGATATGTGATAGTAAAGGTATGTTGATAGTCTTCAACTTTTAGCCAGGTTTATTATATGTTATTTGCGAAATCACATAAACTTTAATTTAATTTAAATAATAAACTGTAAATCTCAATATAAATTTAAGTTTGCATAAACAACGCATCATTAAAATATTCTCGTACATAAATAATGGATTGGAAAGCTTTATTTGCGAAAGATTTTTTAAACTAAATCTTTAAATACGTATAACTTGAATATTTTATCTTTTAATGACACAAAAATACTTTTTAAATGAAAAAAAAATAAGGATATATTAATCAAAATAATCGTGAATTAAAGAGTATTAAAAGCGGTAACGTACCATAATGTAGAAGCCCCAAAAGTATGACGAGTCCAAGGCCGTAATTCATGTCTGTAGCTTTATAACTACACCCCGCTTCTGAGCAGGGTTAGGATTAGGCTGCTATAGCAACTGGTCTAGATACATTGTACGTCTGTGTGTCACTTGATTGTGTCATATCTAAACGAGGATGCTACTCATTGAGCCAGCGGAAGACCAATTGAGATTGTTAGTCGATTAAGGTGAGGATCTAGGGATTTTGGCACCGATTATAAAAGTTTGGAAGCCTTTGATTAGGATTTGCTTTTTAATTCACTTATAATAAGTGATTTTAGCTCTTTGTAGGACCCAACGTGGGAAACAAGGCCATGTAGTGCATGATCAAATACAGGCTTACACGAATTCCCTCTACAGTTTTTTTTAATAGAAAGTTAGGTCATCACCAGTTTAAAAAGGCATCCTTTATTATTTGGGAGGGGCAAAAGAAAGTCAAGATCTTCAAAATTTTTTAATAAATTTTACATTCAAACACAACAATACTGTTTGTACGTGGAAGTTATCCCACTTTTTGAACAACAGAAACTAATAGACTAGGGAGAGGAATTAGCCTTATTAATACTATGAACTATGCAATATGGTGACAATAATTTGTGCTAGAATTTGACAGATTTTGCTAATTTTGAAATTTTGCTTCAATGGTCACAGGTTCTATTATAGATTGGAGCTAAAATACCGTATCGTGTATTTTTTTATAGTACGTTAAAATAAAGTTGAGGGTATTATATATGTTAGTTCGTTCATATCAATAAGGCCAATGGTATAAGGCAGTGTTGCAGAATTATCACCTATTTACAAGGAATCGCTAAGTAGTTTATCGCTCTTACACCCATACATCGCAACCAACACTAATAGAAGTTTCTTAGTATTGCACTAATATAATTTACTGTGCCCATTTTTATATTAATATTTTTCTAATTATTTTCTATTTTAATACTTGCTATACTATTTAGCCTTTGGTTCCTAGCTTTCTTTGAGATTACTAATTAATTATAGGTATATAAAGCTGCATCTTATAATAGTACTGTAAAGGTAACTAAGGTTTCATTATAAAGTACATTATACATATCAAGGCTCTAGAACTCCTTAGTAGCAACGTGAATACAATTTTAGACCATTTTGCGTCTACAATTACCTAATTTTTCGACTAAAATATCTTTAAATGGCTTAACGTGAAATATATTTAACTTTTACTACAGTGACAGTAGAATTATACTGTTTTAAGAAATTTCTATGGCATATATCGAAACGTATTCACGATTACACGGTCTAGAACCTAAGTAAAGCGAATGTGAGCAACATGAGGACTGTGGCTGCGACTGGGGCGGTGGCGGAGTTACAGCCGTCCTCTAAACATGAACACACCTCCTGCCGGCCACCGAACCCTGAACGTTGGTAGCAACGACCCTGCAACAATGTTATGTCAATAAGCATGGTATAAAAATCTATTTTGCCGTGGAATCTTTATGGTAATCCGCTATTACATACTCCTAAATGGCGTCTAACATGAAACGAATGTTATGTAACTGGGTTATGCTGGCTTTAACCAACCAAAAAATGAGAAGATATGACATCGATCGATTTTTTTGTGTGGAACATATATTGGTGATATATTTGGTAATGATCCGTTACTTTAATTATTTATGATTTTCTAAAAATAAGACAAATTCAAAGGATATGGGATCTTATGTAAATTTTCAAAACAACAACAAGACATACTGAGTAGCTGCTATTTTAGTAGGTCAATAATTTATTAAATCCAAAGATACAAGTAGTCTATAATGGGGTCCTTTTTACAGCGCAAGATATATCGTTATCCAAATCTCATCAATTGAATATATACCTCCGTCATCCGTGAGCGAAAATATACGCGATAGATAGTTTTTAATTTCTTTATACGTACTCGTACAGAAAATACAAGTACTTACCCCTGATTTGCATGCAAATTAATTGTAATAATAATACCTAAAACTTAAGATTGTTGAAGCTTACCTTGTAGCTACTATCATCCCATCCACAGCCTCTGATAACGCGACTATCTGGCGGCATACCGTTCATCTCAAATTCCACTACTTGAGATATCTTCCTGCACATTGTGTCTTTTGGACCGCAGGGGAGTCTCAGCGAGTCGGGCAATTTGGGCATGAGACATCGTGAGTCGTTGTGACTGTTACATTGATAGCAGTTTATTGCTAGGCCTGTGGGGAAACCATATTTATATTATAAATGCTTGTGAAAGTTCGTGTGTGTTTGTTACTTCTTTACAGTTAATTCAATAAATTTTAGTAAAATTCTAAATGGAAATAATAACACATAAGCTCTATATCAGCCTGCCTGTTGGTTATTATAATAAACCAATTCCAGTGTGGTCTTCTAAGATGGGAGTAACGCTGGGTTTTAGTCAGTAATTCATTTCATCTATTCGTTTTGTATCTAGTCCTAAAGAAGAGGAGGAGGAAGAGATGGTAAATGGTAAAAACATTCCCAGTTTAATGAAATGGGCTAGAAACAGTACTTTTAACTATATTTCAAAAATAGTTTTAAATCAGTAATAAAGGTTGCTTTTATTCCGGTCAATCTATCGGTTAATTTAATAAGATAGTAGGTTCCTAGTACCTGTACATACATCACATCGTATGCATAAATAATTGCAAAATTATGGCTTCGTTTATCCAATGTTTGTCTTGTCAATATATTATTATTTCTAAAACTCATAAGTAGTCAAGAAGTTAAAACAAAAAGCGTTGCGTCCCAAGAGGATCCAAAACCAACATGAAAAGATGCATTATGAGAAATCCATACTAATATATTATTTTTGTAATGGATAGTCCGTTTTATCAGACCAATGGGAGCAAAGCATGAATGAAAAGTGTTGCAAAAATGGGAAGGGCGGGCGTTAGTCCTACGAGGACCCAACAAACTCACAAAGAATTTGGTTACCGGTTTTTAGAACGCTTGCTAAGCCGGGGGAAATGCTCTAGTGTATGGATAAAAAATTGCACTATTATTATCTGTGTTGTAGATCAGAGAACACAGAAACACACAACAACACATTAGTGTAAAAAAATAAGTTTACATTATTCATTAAAAACGTGCTATTTCAATTTACATATTCGTTGATTCAATGCATACTCGGCCAGAAACCGAAAATGTACTCATTATAAAATTTGCAACAGTTCATGAAACTATAAATAGCTTTACAGGAATAAAACTGTTTTAGTGCGCTTCCTAGCCTTGGTCTTAATATATTTATAATATTAAAGTATGGTAAGGTTTGGTTTGCTCTCTTACATTGTATGCCGTAAATATTTTTTACACCCAATCTTCCTCATGTCTTCAATTCTACGTGACATTGGCGAAGTAGTACTCGTATGTGCTTAACTGGCAAGTTTTTATGCCATTATTAATAAAATGAATATTTTTTGAATGAAATATTAGAATAGGCTGATATTCATAAGCTTTGCTATTTGAATTTTACGATAATCTGAAGTAAAGTCAACGACTTATAAATTATAACATTCTGCTTCTTTTATTAACATAATTCGCCAATTTCCTAATAATTAAAAATACATTGTCTCCTATCTCTATGCAAAAAGTCGCGTACAACCTTATTTCGATAGGATTTCAACAAGAGCCAGTAAATGCATAATAATAGTGTTGTAATAAATAAATAAACCCTATAACTAGGGCTAATACGTGGTTTGATAGGTACGACATTCTCCTCTACTGTGTTTTGTTTATATCTGGTCTCATCAAGAAAATTCACTAACCCATTCACCATTGAATCATTAAATTAACGTTACGAAGACTATCAGCATATTGAAGAACAATAGTTGACGTAGGTATAAAATCAAAATTTACCCTGTGTTTAATATTTATAAACGTGATCGGAGTAGTTTCAGGCAGTTTTTTGTTTTGAATTAGTTAGTAAAAGACGGTATTTTGTTTTGAATTAGTTAGTAAAGACAGTAGTTATTTTGAATCTTTTTAGTATTGCTTGAGGTTAATTTGAGGATACAAAGTGGAGGATATCCTGTTACACTGGCAATTAATGGTTGGCTATTCCTGTCGAGGTCATAGTCCATTTGGACTATAATTCAGCACGACTGATGGACGGCAGGACCGACGGCTTTACGCGCTATTCGAGCCACGAGTGTGAAACATCTCCAACTTCTCAAATCCTGGTTATCCAGATAAACTTAGTAACTAGATTTAGTCACACCCGGGACTTGAACCGAGGACCTACGGATCTGTAGTCTCTAGACCACGGAATGTATACGAACTATACGTTAACATACAGCTAGTAAAGCTGACGAAATTAAAAAAACTTATATACGTACAATTAACTTTATAAACTTTTAACTCTTTAATTTAATTCATCAATTTAGTAACTTTATTCTCTACATGAGTATTAAAAAACTCGATCAAATTTATGTGTAAATTCTTATATAAAAGAAGTAATGCGTTTATTTAGGACCAGGATATTTCCTTATTAACAACACGTTAGTAACTTGGTAATTTGATAGATTCAAGGATTGTTTTAACCGCAAGGTAAAATAATCAAGATACAATAATCTTATTTTTAATTAATAGCAATAAATTTAAAACTATCTACATTATATATAAATTAGTAATATATTATTACTGTAATATCAATTTATTATCATAATTTCAGTTCCCATGAAAATTAACGTCAAAATAACCAAAATCTTATTACTTGGGACTTTATATGCCTATCGACCATTTTTAATCCTAATACAGTTTCATACGAAATAACAATACATTTTTAAATTTCAATTTCATATAAATTCATGTATTACTTTTCAATCGCTGAAAAGTTACAAAAACATAAGCATATACAAATTTCAGAAAACATGAAGTCGCAAGCCAAATCTAGTATGATAATTGATAAGGCTACAGGATTTTCCCTATCAAAACCAATCATACACAGGATGTTTAAAGGCCATGGTGTTAGGAGCTGAATGTGATCGAAGGAGAGTCTGTCACAGTCCAGAAAACCCATATAATTGGCACAATACAAAATGAATACCACAAACCTTGTTGGAGCAAACTACATAATACCGCCAAAAAGCAAAGAGCCACAACTGCCATTTTCCACGTATTTTCTCGCTTATACCGGTTCACTCCGCTGTAGACCGCGCGAGGGTCAAGCCACGACTGAATGGAAACTAGGTGGTTGCCTGTAAGCTATATCTATGATCAAACGGTCGGCACTTATTCAATTGCGGTAATATAGCAAATTGGTATATGTACATTGATATAGGTGGAATGTCAAAGGGCTGTCCAGGTTTGTATGACCTAATTGGTTTCTTTTTATCGCATAAAGGGATGGGGATGGAGATTCTTCAGTTAGTTAGGGAGTGCATAACTTCTATATTTCATGATTCCTTGCGTTTATATTCGCTTTGGACTTTTAAACAGGATATATAGATGCTCTATAAATTGCTACTATAACTGTGATAATATTTTTTAAGTATGTAAATCAAAATTGGTGGGTTATTTTGTCAAAAACTATGTTTGACGTATACCTTTTATGCATCCAAGTAAAGCATACCTACTAGATATATTAAAATGTTACCAGTGATTTTAGAGTTATTATTCGATTGCTATTTTTTTATGAATTGACAAATATGACGCGGAGGAAGTCGCGGGCATTAGCTACTGTATGATATGTAATATGTATATTGTATATATATGCGTATCCAACACTGTGGGATGGTATGACAAAACTAATGAAAAAAAATATCGGTCTAACTAATAGAAGGAGTTTAATATATGTACGTTTTTTGGAACTCGGTTAATATGAACTTCAACATTCAGTTTAGGATACCCTAGTAGGTGCTCGTGACAATTTTTATGCCAAGGGCACTATACGAAAGGAACTTCACCCAGTAGGAAACTGGGCGTCAACACCGACCGACATTTTGACCGACTATAATTTTATAGTCATGGTTCGCTCGCATGTATTAGTCGGTTCCTAACAAAACTTACCTTGTATTTTTCCAGTTCATAATCTATCTATTTTTTTAATTAGAAGATAGAAAAAGATTTAATAACAGATAAACATACACATAAACTTTTGTCATTTATACACATCTATCTATACATATAATAAAACTGTACAAAAGTCGTTTTTGTACATCAAAAAAAATTACAAAAAAAATAGCCAGGGTGTTAAAGGATAACCAATAGAACCCATTTCCAGCATTTTTAGAATTTTTGTCTGTTTGTCTGTTTGTCGGTTTGTCTGTTTATTTATCCGGGCATCACGTAAAATGTACGAAAGCAATGTAGATAACTTTTATACACAACGATTGAACGTAACTTGAAGTAACATTTAGTTTTTGTTTCATTGCAATCGGTTCAGTCTATCAAAAGATATTTGAGTTTAAAGTGAAGAAGTAGAGAAATTCCAGAAGTAAAATTAGGGTTATGTGCATTTGGTCTCACAACTTCACGTAACTTTTATACACAACAATATGTGCGTAAATTGAAGTAACATTAAGGTTTTTGTTTCATCGTAATCAGTTCACCACTTATAAAAAATGTAAATTAATAAAAAAAAATAGTGTTTCCGAAGTAAAATATTAAAACAGTGCCATCTACGAGTATTCGAACTTAGACGGGACTATAACTAGAGATCAACTGCGTGCAGTATTGTTCGATAGGTGGTGTTGTGCGTGTAACGTCATTTTCTGAATCGTGGTGTCATGATTTTCTTTGAAAGAATGACCTTGCCTTGCCCATGCCTGCCGGCCATATTTGAGTTTTGTAGGAGTCTTAGCTAATGTTGTTTATAAAGAAGCACTAGCATAAATAAAAAAAATGATTTGTATCGGTATCCTCCAACAGCGCTTCGCACTAAAAAATACTAATTAAGTTCCGACATCCACGCGAACGAAGTTGCGGGCACAGCTAGTAATTAATAAGTTCATAACTTGTGATTCGATTTTAGATCACTTCACTGTTCTGTAAACTGGAGTTATATTGGTTATATTTTGAGTAACTGTGAATGATATATCACTAACTGAAAATTCAGCTCCAGACATCCGCCATAAGCCATAGTGCATACAAATTCAATTCAAACAAAGTAATAAAAACAGAAGAAATTTTGTAAAAAACTTGCGACTGGTTTTTTAACCGACTTCAAAAAAGGAGGAGGTTATATGTTCCGTTGTATGTATTTTTTTTTAATGTATGTTCACCGATTACTCCGCCGTCTGTGGGCCAATTTCAAAAATTTTTATTTTGATTGGTAGGGTATAGTTCCGAGGTGGTCCCATTGTCACCAAGTCAGGATCTGATGATGGGATCCCAGGGAAATCGAAGGCAACTCTCAAAATTTACAGGCACCTATTATGTTTTTGATATATTTTCTAAGCCCGATAAAGCTTTTACGTATGAAAATCATCATCTCATGTGGATAGGAAGGTAAAATTCCTCAACAGTTGTTTTTTATGTGTTTTCACCGATTTCTCCGTGAATTGTGGGCCGATTTTAAAAATTTCTTTTTTGTTCGGTAGGGTATACATTCAAGATGTTCTCATTGTCACCAAGTCAGCATCTGATGATGGTATCCTAGAGAAATCAAGGGCAACCCTTAAATTTTATCGGCACTGATTACCTTTTTCAAATATTTTCTAAAGCTATTCAAGAATTTGTGATGATGTAAGGTATATATCCTCAACGGTTAGGAGTTGAAAGAAAATTCTTTTAATATTATACGTACTTATGAACTGAGGCGTATTCCTTCAGGATATTAGGTGGATTGATAATAGAAGGTAAATCTTATTAACGTCTACGAGTTACGTGGAAAAATAGACGTGGACAAATCTCGATTGACTATTGTCGTTCATTCCAAAACTTCGCTGACTTATTGGAGCAGTAGTTTAGTTAGCCTTCCTAATAAATATTTTATTTAAACATAATAATTTCCACAAAAAAAATTAATATAAATTATTAAATAACAAAAATGAAAACCGACTTCAAAACGCTACAAATCGAAACTAAAAAGAAAAAAAAAATTTAATTACTTAGTTATTGTTGGAGTCGGTGCCAGCCAAAGCAAAATAATCTTAATACAATTTAATTAATGTATCAATTTGTAAATATAATCAAAATATCCGTTCGAAAGTTCATTGCAAAGGCAGGATAAAACTGTCCTTCTTGGCTGGCACCGACTCCAACAATAACTAAGTAATTAAAATTATTATTTTTTTCTTTTTAGTTTTGATTTGTAGCGTTTTGAAGTCGGTTTTCATTTTTGTTAATTAGATATTAAAGTATTGTAAACATTTCTCATAGTATAGAGGTGACCGTGTGATTTTTAGACAGAACAAAAAACAGAAAACATCACTTTGAGCTAAAAGGAGTTAGTATGTGTGTTTGTCGAATCCTATGTTCTTAAACTGCTTAACCGAATTACCATTATCATCATAGCCTAGTTAACCCCATTTTCTTGAGAAACCGAGTGAAGCGGGTTCAAATCCTGGGTGTGATATTTTTTGTGCGAATCAGTTCTGACGAAAAACTTATTTAACTAATTATACATATATATTGGCTACGGAACCCTAAAATGTTATCTTAAGGAATAACAAAGCAAAGTAAATTTTTAAAATTATAATCAACTCATACGTTTACTTGTCTGGACTAGTTTAAGACTCGTATATACGTACTGTAACCATGTAGACCGCTTCTACGACCGCTAATAACAGGTAAATGGCACACATTACATTCATCTTAATTAGATTAGAGCTGTATTTGCATGTTGTAATTTATGTAACAACTATAGTGATTCTACAAGTAACCTAGTAGTTTTCCAACTGAGTAATATTTGACAGGATCCACTTGTACTGGGTTATAAATAGCATTTGCCACGTTCATTCTAATTCGTATTTTTCCGCGATATGTTAATGCGGATAACCAAAAAAATTTAGGTACATTCGTATTCATAAAGGGTTTATTTCTTCTTAATGGGAATTAAACTAGTTGATCTTCAACCGTAGACATTATCTATACAAAACATTTTCAAATTATTTTTAACATTTTATAATATACTAGCGACTCACCCTTGCTTTGCTCGGATTTGTCCCTAGATTTAGCGCGACCGAAGCCGCGGGTTCCGTTAGTAAATATATACAAAAACTCTTACGCTGCTCTTATTTCTTATTACACTGTATCGATTGGTGAAAACATCATTAAAATTCGATGCAGTAGTTTTTGAGTCTATCGCGAACAGACAGAGAGATAGACGGCGGATGACTTTGTTTTATAATGTGGTGATTTTTCATTCATAGACATACTTTAACCTATATATTTTTAATCGACTTCCGCGAGGAGGAGGAGGTTATCAATTCGATCGGTATGTTTTTCTATGTATGTACACCGATTACACTGTGATGTATGATGATAGGTTTTACGTGATTTTTCTTTTGTTGGTGGGTAATAGCTGTCATTTGGTCCCATAAAAATTTAATATAGTTTGACCCAGTAGTTTTTATTTTATTGAGAGCTAATTTCAATAAAGTATTCTTTTAAGATTTCGCATTTCCGATTGTAAAGCATTCCAGATACATAAAAGAAGAAACATTTATTTATTTATTTATTTTAAATTATTCTTTGTTTTAATAGTGTATCCTCATATGATAACATCCAAAGTATATACCTGCGAAAGTATGTAACCAATATACAATCCCAACCTCCGCGTACATTATGAGATTAGATCAAAATTGCCGCTTCCTGCGCCTGCGCATAGGACGTACGAGTAGTAACGAGCTGCAATCCAGGAAGCGTAGAATGACTACTTGTGTCACATGGATGCGGCCGCTTTAGTTAATAAATAAATCATACGATATAAGCAATATATAGAAAGAATTTGATACTTATATGTATTCACTATCATTTCCCGCGGCTTTGCACGCGTTGTAACTTGTAAGGACCGGAAACCAAATTTTCTGAGTCGCACGGTATGGTACCTCGCAGAACTAACGTCCGCCCTTCCCGTTTTTATAACATTTTTCATTGATGCTCGACTCCTATTGGTCACAGCGTGATGTAATATAGCCTTCCTCGATTTAAACGGACTATCCAACACAAAAAGAATTTTTCTATTCGGAACAGTAGTTCCTGAGATTAGTGTTCAACTTATCAATCAAACAAACAAACAAACAAAAAAACAAACAAACAATCTCTTCAGCTCTATAATACTCTTCAGCTTTATAATAATCTTCTTGAATATGAAGGGTTTCAAGCCATAGTGTGGTTCATACGCTGGCCAAGTAGAGATTGTCGCCTGTCGGTCTTTAGTCTTTCGAAACTAAGTTCACCGTAAGAGACGTGATTATCATGTTGAAAATAATTCACAATGAGAATATAAGAGATGCGAGGCCGCTTCACTCGATTTTTCTAACGACCTCGTTACCATTGGGCTACCATTAGGGACGAACCTACTTATACCTACTTGCTGCTAGCGTCTTATCCTCGCTCTGCTTGTTTATCCCAAGTACAGTTTAACAATTAGTATAGATTACTCAGAAATCAGATATTATCCTAAAATAAAATGTCTCCTATAAATTGACCACGGATAAGCTATCATCGTAACAAATTTCTTCAAAAACTGTCCAGTGGTTTTCTCGTAACAGACAGACACATATGCAAACAAGTGCGTGTGTACAAAGTACAGATGTCAGAAGTAAAACTTCTTTGGCAAACTCATTTTTAGATTCTCGTTTATATTTATACTAAATAACTCCGTCTAAGCTCGTTGAGAGAGGGATATGGCGTGAAGGTCACACCCACGAGTTAGACAGAGTTAGAAATGTCACTGACTCGCAGCGGCGGAACTAAGGCTAACTCTTCCCCGTCTCTGAGCGCCTGGTACTATGGACTTATTTTTTCGTTTCATCGAGTTTGAAATCACAACGATTCTAAAGAAGTTTCACTTCAAAAATACATTACATTCCACATATTAGATAATCTAATACTTTCTTAGGCTTACGCGAATATTCGACATTATAAATGAAACTATCTTTTCGGATTTTGTCGCGGATTTATTATGATTTTTGGTGCCCGACGTTTCGAATGCTTTATGGCAAGCAATTTATAATTAGATAATCTTTTAAGTGTTCGCCGTACTTATTTAATTATTAGAAAATATAAAACAGTTGTGATGAACTGACGAAGATTGTAGTTGATAATGAGTGATGTAGAGTTCCTCTTATCAAGCTGCGCACACGCAAATTTCCTGTACTATCGCTATACGTCTACTTCCATATACGGCAATTGACAGTAACTAGTTGTGGCCTGCGGGTTTCTCCGTATTTTTTAAAATGGCTAATTATATGACTACCCCTTTTTATTAGATTGCACATCAATTAGAACCTTTAGATAGGATCTCTGATATTTGATAGGATCTTATTACATAATTACATTTCAGACTCATAGAAAAATAATTTATAATACAACACTGTTATTTAGTACGCCATCTGATAAAAAAATTTGCAGCTCTACTCGTATACCTGGGACTTTTTTTGTATTGTCTGATTACACAATAGATGGCGCTTACCTGTAAGTTGACCATTTTTGTATTAATGTAACCAAGAAATAAGCACATAACTGAAACAGCGCCATCTATAAATACTAACGGTTAACCATTAATAATAATGCTAAAATCATACTTATTTAAGAACGAATTAATATTTAAACTTCTCTTTACTTATAGTTTGTCCATTTTGTTAATGGTTTTTTGACAGCTCGCCGACTGACAAGCTATAGTGATGACAAAAGGACGTAATAATCGATTTCTCTTATTTTTTAAAGTATAAAATAATATTTATTTTTATATTTATTATTATGAAAATAAATATTATTATCGTAAAAATCAAGTGTTGTGGAGAGAACTAAGAGAATCATAATGTGATTCGGGCCGTGACATTGCATATTTTGATAATTTATGCACACAAGAGTTAATAATTAATATAACTGAAGACTCCTCATTGGAAAAATCTAATATAAATGATGATTCTGACGAATTAAACTATTAAACTATTTTAGTTGTTTTATTTGTATGCCTTAAACTAAGAAGAAAGTAAAACTTTACTATTAACTTTAATGATTTAATTTATTGGTTTAAATCTTAAAAAATTTTTGTCTTCCTTATTAAATAACATATTACACCTTATTTACATATTGATTTCTATCGATTATTTGTAATCTGTGGCACAATCGTAGTAATCGTTATGTGTGGCACAGCAATAAGGGGGAGGTGCCCGTCCATGAAGTACAATATTAATGAGTATGACATTTTAACTTTAATGGCTAACCATTAAATACGGAACTTCGTGGGCGTGAGCTGTCAAAAAACCATTAACAAAATGGACAAAGTATACGACATTTACTTTTGTGATTGAGACTCGTATTTTTATGTCAACATTAACTGTCAAAGCTTACTTTAAAACTGCTAATTTGGATCTTTTTAATTTTATTTTTTATATCTACTTATTACTTATTAGTTAAATGTATTAAGCTGAATAAAAATTGATTTACTATAACTAAACACAAGTAAACATAACGTAGAAACACTTTAAGCCTTAAAAAGCTTTAATTTCGTATATCTTTAGACTTTAGTACATATTAGCTTAGGCTTTTTCACACAGTAAATTTAAAAATATTTTTCTTGACTCTAATAATTTATTTATTTATTTATTTATTTATTTATTTATTTATTTATTTATTTATTTAGATAGGATTACCAACAGTGTTATAAAAGTAATAATGTTTAAAAATAGTAGTTAAAAAATAAATGGTCATCTTTTATACACCAATTAAAGGTAAACACAACATTTGTATGACATAAAATAAAACAAAACAAAATATCCTAGTTAATAAAATAAATTAATTAAATAACTACTTAAAACAAAAAAAAACAACAAATTGAAAATAGAAAAATGAAATGAAAATAATTTAAAAATGAGGCATATTTTAGGTGATATTCTATGAGTCCACTCGTACATCGCACTGTAATTGTAAACATTAAAAGAAGTGATAATATGTCATATTATGATGAATATTGTAAGCAATAATTGTTCTTAAGTTAGCGAAATAAGCTTCTCGTGGAGTACTAAAAGGATGTTCGACATCAATATGACTGATAAATGGTGGGACTGGTGGACTGGGAGTATACCACTTGTCTTAGAGCCACGATAACGCTAGACGACTTGACCCCTTTTCATCCGTATCGTGCGTAATTTCATTCAGAATTTTCTTGTCGCAGTAAATTATAGTTTAAATGTAATAAGCTTTTATTAACGCGTCGTTTGATTGAACAACAACGTTTTTACGCTACGTTAAACTGAATTTATCCAGATATGCCTTTTGTCATCCCTACAACTGAACAACAATGGATGACCGACTTATAACCTCACACTGTATCTCCTAACCTCACAGTACGCAAGTGATCTTAGAATTGCGATAAAAGAAAATTTTACTAACGCTTAGAAGTGTCATAACATGTACTTACTACATTCCTTTTGTACTTTATAGTTTTTTTTTTGTAAATAAATTGTAGCGCCTGTTAAAAATTATAGAGCAAATTTGTGTTAAGTTATTGCTATAATATATTGGAAGGGTTATTAAAATGTTAAATCAAGTGGTGTGCAGTGTTCTCTTGCTTACAGTTTACATCAAATCATGCAAGTATAACTTTAATTTAGATAATGTATTTTTTATACTATAGAGACGTTTTAGGCTTCGATTACATCTGCAACTTTAAAAACTTTCTCAAATTTATTAATATCATTGTTGAGATAGTAAGTTAATCGAAGGAGAATAATTATGGACACAAAACCTTAGACTATTATAAGAAAACTGCGGTTTCCCTACGATTAAATTCTGGCTTAAACCAATTAAATAATAAAATATTTTTAATAGGAATAATTCTGTAATACATACATCTCCTCCTCCTCCATTTTAAAACAATGTACCTATACTTTATGACAGTGGTAGCCCAGCGGTAACGCGCTCGCTTGGATAACCGAGTGATGCGGCTTCAAATCCGGGTCTCGCACCCCTAATACTTTCATGTGCGAATCATTTCTATCATGATTACCACTTATCTTACGGTGAAGAAAAACATCGTGAAGAAACCTGCATGTTTGAGAAAACCTAGCAAGTTTTCGAAAGACATGTGAAGTTCCCCAACACGCACTAGGCCAGCCTGATCCCCAGCCTGATCAGCCGGTGGTCTAGCCTGATCCCCTTCGTACTGAGGGAGGCCCGTGCCCAGCAGTGGGACATTAAAAAGGGCTGATGGACCCAGTGGACGGTCTGGGATACAAACAATCCTATGTTCTTCCAAGGGTCTCAAGCTGTCTAGAGGCCCGCTGGGCTACCACTGTCCAGTATTTAATTTATTATAGTGTACATAATACATAATATTTTGAATAAAACTTTTGGATCTACGCAATTTATATAAGCAAAAATTAATCCAAGCATACCTAGGTCCAATAAAGGACGGAATTTTTTTGTATCAACTGTGCGTAGCTACAACAATAACACAAATAGAGTATGATACAATATATTGTTAGTAAACAATAAAATTAGGTACTTATAGCTATTCATAAACTTTGAAGCTGGGTAATTAATGACAATTGAAAATAAGCAGCGCGTTTAAATGGATGTACCTATTCTGGATAAAACACGCGAAGTAATTAAATCATTAATGTAACACGCGGGCGATACGTGTTTTGTGGGCGACTTCGTCTTATATTGTTAAATGAGTTTTAATTATTATATATCCTTATTCTATTTTAAAAATGGCACTAGTTTTCTAGTCTTTTTAATCAATAAAAAAAGTAGAAGGTTCTCAATTCGACTATATTTTTTCTTGGTGAACCGATTTGAACAATTCTTTTTAATTTCAAAGCTGATGCTTCTCATGTGTCTCCATATAATATAAGTCCATACTATGAAAAATATCAAATAATCCTATCAATACCACCATACCTGTAAATCTGAAAATTAGGTAAAAAACTATACGCCTATAAAATGTAGCCAAAGTTGGAAATCACGTGACATTAATAGTTAAATATGTATAGTACAAACATAATTGCTAATTTTATATATTCCACCTATAAAAAATTTAGATATGGCTATCAAGTATGTACGACATTAAAATATCTTTGTTTCGTTGTTGCGAAAAAACAATGACAGGAACACAAATACGGATTTATAAAGATTGAGCAACTCACCAAACCGACTGAAACTGAGTTTGAGTTAGCAAAATATATTATGTTACTTTATTAAGGAGACTGCTTCACTTCCTTATTATTTTAGTGAGGAAGTTTACTCAGATCCAGAATTTCGCATGAAAATTGAGTGTTATTGTTGTATGAGTCATTAGGGCCCTTGTCCTTGTTGTAAGTGTGTCGGACAGTTTAACACTAAATAAAATTATTTTTACAAACCTCGAAAGATGTTTAAAACACAAAAAAAAAAAACATTTAACTAATTACTAACTACTAAGTTTATACATGCATCTATTTCCACCGGAGTCAGACATTTTTTCAAGCGATCAGGACTTAGATCGCTAACGATATTAAAAAATAGATCCCCTGAAAAATATTTTTTCGTTTAACAGCTTTATTTAGGTGATAGGTAAACATACACATTACACATACACTTTCCATTAGAAGCGTACTATAAACAAGAATCATGTCAGTTCATTCACATCTGAGCTTATTCACAGAATAAGGATGTTCATTATACATTGTAGTAAGTTAACTTTTGAGGCTGCGGATCAGTCGCCTTCTGTCGCGGAAACTGAACGTTGCTTAACGAAAATTATAATGGCGGTTAAATATATATTGGAATTACTTATTTTTGCGGTTTTTGTTCATTTTGGTGAGTTAAATTAAAAGTGTAGGGAAAAATAAATTGTAATAAATTTTTTTTGGATATAATATATTTTTTTAGTTTTTTATAATTTTATTGTAAGATGTAATTTTCATTATTTTATAGCATATTTTCATTCTTTTGAAGTAAATCTTTTAAATAAAATTAACTTAAAAGTGCCTACGTTGTGTGTTTCAGTTTATTGCTCGTAGCTAAGCCTCTATCGATCGACATAATATTAGTTTTACTCAAAGATACTTATACTCATATTTTAGGGCTTAGGGACTTAATTGTTATTTTATTGTAAAAGAAAGATACCCGCACTGCGAAATTGAAACCACTTTTTCCGGATTTTCCAAAGAAACTGAAATATACTTAATTAGATATAAAAATATCTTTTCAGGTTTTTTTCACTGATTTATTTTGATTTCTGATTCCCGGCGTTTTGAATGCTTTACAGCAAGCTTTGTTACGGGATATACGAGTACTAAGGTCTTAGAAGTAGTTAGGTCTATTATAAGTATTACCTATGATATTATATTTAATATTAGTTGTAAAAAAAATAATTTCAGATTTCATGATTTTGTTTTATTTATGTAGCTTTTATTGTTTTTAATGTTCCTTTTTACTGATCCTTAGGTACCTCAATCCGATGCTACGAGTGCAACAGCGCAAATAACTCCATGTGTCTAAACCCGACGATATACGACTTGCAAAGTGTTCAGAAATATTTGCGCTCAACGAATTGTGAGAAAAGCGCATTTACCCCTCCAAATGGACAGGCTAAGGAATTGTTCTGCAGAAAGATTATACAGACAAGTAAGTTAAAAAATATAAGAAGAGACAGAATGAATATATAGTAACGTGTATTCAGCCCTTTGTACCGTTTCACTGCTGGGCACATGCCGCCCTTCAATACGAGTGGATCAGGCCTTTTTTGGCCAACAAGTCTTTCGAAAACTTGCTAGCTTTTCTGAGACAAGCAGGTTTCCCTTCACGATATTTTCCTTCACCGTTAGACGAGTGGTAATCAATAAAAAAAATGTTAGAAATGATTAGCACATGAAAATATCAGAGGTACGAAGCCCGGATTTGAATCTACTTCACTTTTACAGAAGCGAGGGCGCTACCACTGGACTATCATTGCCTTAACATTTATTATAATATATATGTGACATGTGTAATAATATTACGTGGTTGTGAAAAATCATTGAAATAAAAATATAAAAAGTTTGCTCTATTTATGTGGAATAGCACTAGGATAGACGAGTAGGTAATTCCCATAGAGATATTTGTTGGTCGAGGAATAGATTAGAGCCTTAGGCTATGTTCATACAACGTTTGTTTGAATTCGTTGATATCTAAAATTCTCAGACGTTTAAGATTTTTTATATTTTTAAGCGCGCACCGTAAACAATAATTAGTCTTCAATATTTACGAAGAGTAGAAATTATACAAATGACTGTTTTCGTTTAAATATAATCATGTTATTATATAGATTAGTTGATATACTTGTAGTGTGTTTATAATTAAAGTGCATATTTACTCAGATAAGGCTATTTGTTTATAATAACAAAAAATATTTACTATGCGGACTTCGATCCACTGCAGACTGCGATATTCGGTTAGCCGATAGTTAGAACCTCTTTTATTAATTTAAAAACTTTTTTACGGTGATAGGTATTTAATTAGTATGAAGATGTTATTTAAAAGATTTTCTTCGGTCTAATCGTGGGATTGTATGAATTATGTGTCCAACTATACGCGTATTATCAGCTGCCAGAAAGTCTGCAGTGTGCGGTAGCTCTAATTACCAGACGACATTGTTAAGTAAATACGAAGGCCATTTTAAAGTGTGTATTTAACTTGATAAACACCTAAACGAAACTTATACATGTTTGTGATTAAGTATGAAGAATATTTTTATAACTTTAATTTAAAGATTAAATTATTAGAAAAAGCAATGGTCTCTACATAGGTATTTCTCTCTATAAATTGATTTATACTTCTTAGGTAAAAACTAACATTTTATAAGGATCTATTCATAATAGTTAATTATTGGTAGGTATTTCATAGAAAAGCGGGCAAAAAATGTTTAATGACACGATGGCTCAGTTTTTAATGAACCTACTTGTAGCGCGTTGCGGTCGCGGGTTCGAGTCCCGCTGGGGGCATACATACATACATTTGTTAAGCACAAATGTTTGTATTCCAGTCATGGGTGTTTATATTTATGTTATGTATTTATTTAAACTTATATATGTAGTATATCAACTATCTGGTTTCCGTAACACAAGCTTCCTCGTAGCTTACCACGGAACTAGATAGCGCTGTGTGTAATAATGTAAAAAAAATACAATTTTGATTTCAGCCTTTGTATATTTGAATTTTCATTCATTTTCACTTACTAATATAACAAACATTCCAGTTCTACACAAAGGCCATGATCCCGAAGTCCGTGTGACTCGCGGCTGCGGCTGGGTGCGCCACAAGCGGGACTGCTACAAGGCAGACAATGAAGACCATTTAGAAACCGTCTGCCAATGCTTTTCCGACGACTGTAACTCCTCTACAATGATGGAATACAGCATACTTACTCTCACTCTCAGTAGTTTATCTTCCATTTTTCTTAGATTTTATTAATTATAGATATAAAAATAATTTTCTAATATCTGTATTAATTAAATTCTATTTAAAATAAGTGTAATCTAGTGAGTATATAAATTTGATAGATACTAGAGCCATTTTTATTTACAGACCTGTGATATCTTTTTTATTTTATATAATAATATTAATATATAAAGGTAATAAGTTGAGATAAAAGTGGTAAAAGTAATAACAATAATGTAGTATAACAATTTACTGGATAAATGCCTGGTTCTGAAATATAAAAACTAAATTTGTGGTAAAGAAATTTATGAAATGAAGAGATATAATAAATTTGTACTTTTTAATATGGTAAATATACTGTTAGGTAATAGTGTTAAAGAAAAAATGTGGTCGAAACATGTCATTCCCAGATCTACTTATTATTATGTAATAATAAGTATTATATTTTTTAATATGCTTTATTAAATATACTGTTAATAGTTTTAAAGAAAAAAATGTGGTCGAATCATGTCATTCCCAGATCTACTTATTATTATGTATTATTATTTTTGTTGTAAATATGGAGAGTATACTTCTACACTCCATAGTTTTAAATAGTTTATAAAACCACAGATTAAATATATAGCTTAACATATTTAGCCCTAGATTATACAGTATGTTTAAGTATAAGGAAAATTCATGTATTAATAAAATTACATATAATTTAAATAATGCAGGTGTATGCTTTAATTACTAATTTACTATTTCTTATTAAAATTAAAACGACACACAATCCAGTTAGCTTGTTTTTATTAACCTATAATGTTATTTTTTTTATATTGTATCTAACGGCTCAACGCTTCGCTTAGGTACGTCATAATATAAAAATGTCTGCTGTGTGCTATCCATAGGAGACACATAAGTATTATATATATACAATTACGGACTTTATGTAGATTTTTTGAAGTGCATAATAATATCGTAATATATAATAATATTCCGTGAATAATGATACATTATTTTGATCTATTTTGTAAGGTTTAGCCAATATTTACAGTGTAAGCGCACAAAAATGTGTTTCATTATGACATTGCATTACAGAACTTCAAAATTCTCGGCTTTTTTCCACTATAATATGCATGTATTCCATAAGCCTTCCTCTTGAACTCTGTCTATTGATGAAAACCGCATTAAATCCAGCATTAAATTTGTTTTATACTATCTAGTGATTTTAATGCAGACTATAAACATTTTTAAGCTAAAAATGCAAATTACTATTTACGCGATTTGTATAAAATTATAAAACTAAAGGGCCTTATCACAATAACGTTATAAATTACTTATACATAAAATAACACTATTAGAGAGTATGTCTCTGGAACGGTCACTATGTAATTAACAAGTTTTATCAGTGTCTATTATTTAAATGATTACATACTATTAACATATTATTAACTCTGTCAAACTTTTGTATCAAAGTTTGAATGGACTACAATAGCCATATTTTTCTCTACTGAATAAAGACCCGGAAGCTTATTCACTTGTCATCCGGTTCAAATGTACAGAGCGTCAAAATTAGTTGTATTTTATATTAGCGACTTACCCTCGCTTTGCTCGGGTTCGGCCCTAGGTTCTCCCTGCCAAATATGAAGTTTGTAGCAAAAAAATCCGTCCCGTAATAAAAATAAATAAAATTTCTAAAATAAAACTAGCCTAAGTTATTTCTTATAATATTAGCTATCTGTGGGTAAAAGTCCCAACAAAATCAGTCCAGCCGTTTTAGAGATTAACCGGAACAAACAGAGAGACAGACAGACATACATAAAATTTAAAAAAACTTTTTTATGTGAGTACCGTATTATATACTTTCATTTAGTGAAAAGCTGTTCATTTGAAATAATTACAAACAGACACCTCAATTTTATTATTGTTGTTTGCATTTTAATTATAAATAATTTAAAATCCAGTATTACAATAAATGAAATTAAATAATATTTTTAATTGAAAATTTAATGGAAAAATATGATTAATTGGAACTAAAATGGAAATGAAATACTGCCATCTATTGATGAATTTGGTAAACTTCCGCTACTTGCTTTCTAGCTAGTTGTGAAATATTATACAAGATGGCAGCACATGAGAAAAATGAGTAAAATTACCTGGCCTTTTCGTTGTTTTTGTAACTAAATACTAAAATATAATAAAGTAAATAGAAAATAAAACGACTTATAAGAAACACATAAATTTTTATAACATATTTACTAAGCTTGATGCATCAATATAAAACTTATAATTTAAATGATTTAGTTATATATACAAATGCCAGTTTAAAGATATAAAATTACTTCTAGTTATTTCTAAATAAAGAAAATAAGACTGGCTAAACATGTTTCAATAATGGATTCGGAACTTCAACCAAAATTTGTCAAGTTCAGTCAAGTCAGGTTGGCCGAGTGGTCTAAGGCGCCAGATTTAAGCTCTGGTTCCCGAGAGGGAGCGTGGGTTCGAACCCCACACCTGACAAACTTTTTGACTATTTTAGTTTTTCCGCTTTTTGTATACTTTTCAATACCTATAACTCTACATTAAGCCATTATTATATTTAAATAATTTTAAAATAAGAGATTAAAATTTTATACTTATATAATTATTATGTCTATAGCATATTATGTTACCTTGAATGATTTAGACAGGTCATTGAACTTAGTCTTGTTAGGTATATATTTTTATCCACAGTGGACTAAATGATGAAAAAATACGTTATTTATTTTTAAAAATGTCTTTCGGTAAAAGGTCGTTATGTAATATTTTTAATTATTCCAAATATTTTTAATTATTTTATAATCACTAGCAAACCTAATTAAATAAATAAAAATAAATAGATAGGTATTTTACTACTTTCCAATTTGTCTGTTTTTGCCAACCGGACATGTAATAATGGCGTGATAACAGTCTAAATTACTAGCTGATAGAACGTCAGACAATTGCCCTAATACAATTAGTCTATGAACATGCGGGCAGGTCAACAACCTCTAAATAGGGATGGCAGCAGGCAGACCCTTCCCCTCTGCTTTAGGGGACATAGCTACCTAACTAACCAATTTAAATTAGATGGCACTTCTGGTACAAATCAATTTTAAACTAACGATGGGCGAATGTTAAACAATATTTTTTTTGCGTTTGATATTTTCATATTTCATTAATCATTATCCATACTTACCTTGATTTCATTTTAGAGAAATAAATCATTTTTTATCTTGTTAAGTTTATCTTAATGCCACAGTACTTTCTTTTAGACAGGAGATTATTGATATTTTTTGCGTTGTTATGATGATACGTTTGGTTCAGCTGGTCGCGGGTTCGAGTCCCATTCATTTGTGTGATTGCCATCTTTAAAAATATACTCCAGTCAAGTGTGCTTATATTTATAATATGTGTGTATTTAAAGTTAGGTACATATTATGTCAATATGATATGAAGAGTATCAACTATCTGGTATCCATAACACAAGCCTCGTAGCTTACCGTGCAATTAGATGATGCTGTGTGTAAATGCCTCACGATATTTATTTATTTATTTATATTCATTTTTGACCCATTTTGAAAAGGAGGAGGCACTTTAACTCTAATACATCAATAGTCAATAGCTTTTGCACACGGCTACCCTTACAGTTAGTATAATCGCTTCGCTGCTAAAGTTCGAGTGATATTAGATAGCCTATAACCTTCCTCAATAAATAGAACGTAAAACGCAAAAATATTTATCAAACCTCACTGAAATTAGCGCACGTACAAACAAAATGTATTATAGTAGTATGGATATTTAAACCAATTATATTGACCAATAGGAGCGGAGCATCAATGAAAAATGTTAAAAATGTTGCAAAAACGAGAGAAAAATATTTCTTTCGATTGTCAGCCTTTAGAACGCAAGCGGAGCCGCGAGAAAGGCAGTAAGTTATATATTTACCCGGATAACCCGTTTTCATCATACCACATCAAAATCTATCCAGTGATTTTCTAGTGATGCGGTCACAGGAAGATAGGCAGACAGAAAAGATTCAGTACCTATCGTTAAATGACTGTGAGTGATCAATAAGTTTTACAAAAATATTTAATTTACATATTCGAGTCAGGTATGTATGTATTTTTGTATAATAATAATTATTATTTATGTTTAATCTTATATATTATCAGGGCTTGGATCTGTCGAGGTCTTTGCTGACAAGTAAAGATAGGTATATTCAATGTGAGAAAATACAACTGCGCAAATGTAGTGTTGGAAAATTACTAACGAAATCTCTGGTTATCTCAAGAACAGTCTGGAAAACTTGATATTAGCACATTAACTCTTAATGCTATACGTTTAAAGTTCAAAATCCAATAGATTATGGAATGTCGCCTTCTACTCACACATATAAATCAATTGAGAAGGAATGTATGTGTGAATGTCACTCAATACACGTAACGCACTCAGACGTAAATTTCTTTTACGCACACTATTACATGTAAACTCTGGAATTGAACGAAAAATGGTGTCATTTGAGATCCTAAAATAGGTGTTTTGGTTGTTTGACGTACATACAAACTAAAAATAAAATATTTTTGTCGCTACCCAAGAAGACAGTACAGTTACTTTCATAGATACACAGAAATCCCATCAGTGGTAGCGCAGTGGTAACGTGCTCATTTGGGAATCCAAGGGAAGCGGGTTCAAATCCCGTGTCTCGTACGTTTGATCTTTTCATGTGTGACTGATTTCGAACATGATCACCACTTGTTCTATTTAAGGTGAAGGATAACATCGTGCGAAAACCTGTCATGACCAAGACAATCTAAAAAGTTTTCAAAAAAATTTCACACTCTTGACTAGCGTGGTGTACTATCTACTACTGTTGATATCTTATATGTTTCCCTTGCTTTGCTAGTATTTGATTATTCTTAATTTTGTTCTTAACCGACGTAAAGAAGAGGAGGTATTCAATACCGCTGTATATTTTTGTGAGTTGAATTTCATTATGAATAATGAAATTCTTCATAAATAGGTTATACCACCCTAAAAAGTGCTTTTATATAATGTTCAAGTTTGTGCCAGTGCCACCCCTAGTGGAATGATTTCATTTGATTATTGAAGTTCATTTGGTGAAGTGATTTTGATTTTTCGGTACTTAGGTTTACTAATGGTCGGTTAAAAAATGGTTCATTTCAGAAATACAGTTAATTCATTGCTCATCAAGAATCAGGTTAAATAATTACCATACTGTATACGTATTATACGTAATATGTACATAACATGACGACATGATTGGCTCAGTTGGCAGTGACCCTAGTTTCTGCGCCAGCGGTCACGGGTTCGAGTCCCGCTGGGGACATTGAGCACGAATGTTTGTACTCCAGTCATGGGTGTTTATATTTATAATATGTATGTATTTAAAATGTATATATGTATTACATAGTAATATATCAACTATCTGGTATCAACTAACTAGATGGCGCTGTTGTAATAATGTCCCAACATATTTATTTATGTATGTCAATACATGACGTAATTAGAAGCCATGACTCATTATATTCGCGAAACTGAACCTTCAGGTATTTCGTAACATTAAAATATTGCATAACATTGTGACGTCACGCAAGCTACGCTATTAAAACGTTATATTTAGCTAATTAGGTTTTCCTTTTATCCTATCACATTTATTGAAGTATTATTTGGTTTCACGTTGCATTTTTTGTAAAGAAACGAATGTCGATTTATAGAGTTATCGAGTTATATACTAAAACTTTCCTCGAGAACCCTTCTATCCATTGGTGAAAACAGCATGAAAATCGGTGCAGTACTTTTTGACTTTATGGCACAACAGACGGACAGATAGACGCGGCGGAGGAGTGAGGACTTTATTTTATACTATACTAGCGACTCGCCCTCGCTTCGCTTGGGCTTTTTCCTAGATTTAGCACAGGCAAAGCCGCGGGATCCGCTAGTTGTGCATATAAACCTTCCTCTTGAATCACTCTATCTATTAAAAAAACCGCATCAAAATCCGTTGCGTAGTTTTAAAGATTTAAGCGTACAAAGGGACATAGGGACAGAGAAAGCGACTTTGTTTTATACTATGTAGTGACATATAGTGATTACATAAAATCCCAATATATTTCCTTTTATATATAAGGCATATTCACTAATTTGGACCTACATCTAGAGATGACCATCATGACCTACCTAATTCATACACGCTAAGCAATATAGAGACTAGAAAAAATGGTAGAGGCTGGTACAAAACGAAATTCACTATACCCTCTTTGACTTATTAACTAATAAAATTAAAACTATAAACTATATTATATTGTATAGGTATAGCCGAAAATTTCGAACCTAACATAACATACTGTATAATTACTAGTTAGTAGTTAGTAATCGATAACTGCCTAGTGACTCCATTTTGTTAATAAAATGAGTCATGATTTGGTAATCAGAATGGAAGTGATCGCACGTGGCGTCTGTCTGTCTTTATGAGAACTAGACGATGTATTGCGTAGGTGTTTTAGGGTAACCTTGAACTTTGCTTATATTACTTCTATTCACGTTAATTCTATTTATATCAAGTTTTTTTATTTGTATCTGCAGGTTTCTTACTGCCTTTGTGGTGTGGTGGAAAGCATTATACTCGTACGAATATACTTGTATATATGAAAATAGAGAAGTACATTGAAATCTACCACGTTATCTTCGATTAAAGGTAATAACAGAGACGAATATTTTAGAATGTCGGATTGGCTTCCAAATATTATCCAATATAAATAATCGAAGTAGGTATTTTATTTTGTTTTCGACACGTCATGTCGTTTAAGAAGAACTTTAAAGTGTTTGTCATATACAGGTACGCACGATCGCTTAATAAAAACTTTTATCACAACGTTTTCTATAATAATAATAATTCGAGGGGAAATCCATTATTTTATTTTAATGTTACATATTACTTATAATATTAATAAGCATTGTAAATTCAATTAGTTTGGTTTTTTTGAACATAAAATTTTAACTATGTAAAGAAAGAAAAGTCTATCTTCAATAATTATTATAGGAGACTAAAATTAATATGAAAGTTTGTCGTTCTCATCAACTGACACGTCTCAAAGTTACTGTTTCATCATTTTTGGGACTTTAGCCATCTAGGGCACACTGTATCTGTAAGCATAATAATAATTTATCAAGTGACAATTATTTTCTATTTTATTTTTTATGAAAAATTTTCTCTTAAACCTGGAAGTAAAACTTTTAAAGACCGTCACCCATTTATGTACACATACCCAAAGGCACACTTGTACCAGCCTTATAATGGAAAATAGGTTATTTACCCCAATATCGAACACAGTTAAGTTCTTCGAATAGACCGAGAGTTGTCGCTATAACTAGGTACTTATTCAAGGCAATTAGAGGATAGTCTCTACCTTTATTTTGTCAAACTGCAGATTATTTAGATTATAAGATTAGAAAAGTAATTAATATAAATTGTAGGTAATTACACAATCGTGAACTCGTTAGTAGGCTTTAGGCTAATTAATCGGGTTCGAGTCCCGCTTAGGGCAGTAATTTGTATACTGTACAGTATACTGCAAATACTCAAGGACGGTGTGGACCATGCTTGTTACCTTCGGGTAGCAACCGAATGGGCCGGCACGCCCCGTATAGTTCATTAGTACCACCCTCTCACAGAAGACCGGCGTGAAGTGGCAGCTATGCTGTCGCGTTTCGTCCGGTGAGTGAGAGTCCGGGAGGCCCACTCTCCTTCCCCCCTCCCTCTTCCCTTCATCCTCCGCCTTCGTTCCCCCCTCCCTCCCACTTCCCTCCCTCCCACTTCCCTCCCCCCCTCCATCCCTACCTTTCCTGAAAGGCCGGCAATGCATCTGCAAGCCTGGCTTGCAGATGCATTGCCGGCATCAGGCATCATTTTTCCCATCAGGTGAGCCTCCTACCCGTTTGCCCCCTTTTTACAATGCACAATGGTTGTATACCAGCCGTAGGTATATTTATGATATGCGTGGTGTATCAACTATAGCATCTGGTATCTGGCAAGTGGTATCGATAACGCAAGTCTCGTTCAACAAACATACGTTATTATAAAGTTAAACTAAATAGGTATCATAACCCAAAAAATATTCTCATATCAAAAGCCTTGGTAGAATATACCTTCTAAGAATAATTTGGTATTCAGAATTGACTGACTGGGTGATTAGTGAAGCCCATAGAAAGCAGGCCAATAGAAGGATTTCTTCCACTTGTACCTAGGTAAAATACTACGTAAGTATATATATTAACTACTTAATATACTTGTAATGAAATGACATTTCATTCGAATTGTTATTGGTTATCTGTGGAAATCAGAGAGGACGCATCGGGGTGACGCACAATGGCGGATGAAGATGCTCAGATTATTTTGCATATAATTGTAAACTTGTAGAGGGATAAAGTAAAGATATAAAGTAAAGATATAATTGAGCGGTATTAGTAAACTTTCAATGTCGTTTCTTTGCTTTTCAGGTGAGATTGTAATTTGTAATTTAATTAATGTAATTTGTGGTTGTAATTTTGTAAAGGCGTGTTAAATAAAACAAAACTTTGCTTTTCAGAGAAACAAATCGTGGTTTATTTTGAAAATCCTCAATAATTATATCTTATAAAACGACATTTTTGTTAACTAAATGAAGATGGACCGGCTGCAATTTGAATTTACGATGATAGCCTCAAATGATGGCAAATCTAATGTGTTAGCCATAACCTCAATATCTACAGAAGAAGGAAAATGTTATGTTTTACCTGATGAACTAAAGCCGGTGATTCATCATACATATATTGTTAGATTGAACACTTTCTCAAAAATAAAAAATAGCATAAAGAAAAGGTACCAAAGTAGAAAAATATGGATAAAGTTGGATGAAGATCTAAAGAAAATATATATAGATGAGGAAGGTAATATGCAATTCTTAGATCAATATTTAGAAGAAATGAACGTAAAACAACCAAGAGACAAAGATGACAGTTTGCAACATATCCTGGAAAAATTAATAGAATCAACAACGAAGAAAGAAAATCAACATAACCTAAAACATATATCAGAGAAATTTATTATTGAAAAATTCACAAGCAAGAATCCTAATGCAATGCAATGGATAGAGATTTTTGAAAAAGAGTGTGAGCGCTTTAATATAACAAATGATGAAACAAAAATAGATATCTTGAGATTATTTTTAGAAAAATCTTGTTTGGATTGGTACAGCTCGATGGTGATAAAACTAACAATAAATTCTAAATGGAAGGAATGGAAAGACAAATTTTTAGAAACTTTTAAAAATCAAGGATGGGACATAGTCACAACTGCTCTCACATTCAAGTATAAAGAAGGACTTTTAATTGATTATGCTATAAAAAAAGAACGGCTTTTACTAGATATAAACAAATCGATAGATTCTAAAACAATGATAGATCTTATTGCAACAGGTTTACCTGGGTTTATTTTAAATAAGTTAAACAGGGACGAACTCAACAACACAATTGAATTGTTCAACGAGATAAGAAAATATGAAGGTATGATGTACAAGAAAAACTCAACTATAATAAAGAATAGTACATTTCAATATAAAAATAAAAGTAATGAGAAAAAGCCATGTAAAACTTGTGAATTTCTGGACAAAGGAATTAGATATCATCCAGAGGAGTCATGTTGGTTCAAGAAAAATAAAAATGATTCTGAAAAGGTCTTTAAAGCCAAAAATGTAAATAATAACTCCATTATTGAAGTAGATATGAACACTGTTAAAAAAAACGAGTAAGTACACCATTAATCAAAATCAAGCTTTTATTAGAAAATAAACTGGAAGTGAGCGGCATTTATGATTCAGGCTCACAGATCTCTATAATAAATTCAAGACTGATTAAAGTAAAAGAAAAAAAAGACAATGTGAATGTAGCATATATGAAAACGGTTAATGGTGTAAAAAAGACAGATGGCTTGATAACAATAAAAATAAAAATCTTTGATTTAGAAGAAGAGGTGGATGTATATATAATAGAAAACGAAGATTTTGATGATTTTATTATCGGATTGGATATGATAAAGAAATTCAAACTATCTCAAAATGAGGACTTACAGATAGAACAAAAGAAAATAACAAATAAAATAGACAGGATGTCTAAAGAGAACAGAAATGAAGATAAGAATATAAAAACATATGCAATAAATTTTAATGAACACACAGAAACAGAGGAATTTGTAAGTAAGACAGACCATTTAGATAAGGAAAAGAAAATTGAGATAGAAAAAATTATAAAGGAGTATAAAACAATTTTTGCTAAGGACAAGTACGATATAGGATCAGTTAAAGATTATGAAGCTCACATAGATTTACTAGTAAATAGATACTGTAGTAAAAGACCATACAGATGTACAATTGAAGATAAATTAGAAATTGAAGAACAAATAGCCATGTTACTAAAAAATAATTTAATAGAAGATTCTTACAGCCCTTTTGCTGCTCCAGTGACATTGGCATTTAAAAAAGGTGAAAATAAAAAATCCCGCTTATGTGTAGATTTCAGGGAACTAAACAAAATTGTTGTACCACAAGCTCAACCTTTCCCATTAATAGATGATTTGATTATTAAAACTAGAAATTGTAAGTACTTTACTACATTGGATATAAACTCAGCATTTTGGGCAATACCACTACGGGTGGAAGATAGAAATAAAACAGGATTTGTCACACAAGATGGCCACTTTCAGTGGACGTGCCTTCCTTTTGGCTTGAAAACGTCACCAGCAATTTTCCAGAGAATTTTAAGCAATATTCTAAGAAAGCACAATCTCACCGGATACTCCGTAAACTATATTGATGATATTTTGATATATTCGTCTACTTTTGAGGAACATGTAAGACACATAAGAAATGTACTAGAGGCGATAATAAAAGAAGGCTTTAGATTGAAGTTTAAGAAATGTACCTTTGCTTCAGACTCAGTAAAATATCTTGGCCATGTTATACAGAACAATTCGGTAAGACCACTAAAAGACAATTTGATTTCAATAAGAGATTTTCCAACTCCGACGACGCAAAAGAATATCAGACAATTTTTAGGGAAAATCACTTCTACCATGAATACATACCAAGAAGCGCAATTATCTTAGATCCATTACATAATTTATTAAGAAAAAACGAAAAGTTTGTGTGGTCAGAAAAATGTGAAGAATCATTTAATAAAATAAAAAGATATTTATGTTCTCAACCGGTGTTGGAAATATATGACAAAAACTTACCAATAAAAATCTTTACAGATGCATCTTTAGAGGGTATCGGAGCAATATTAAAACAAACACAACTAGACGGTAAAGACAAACCAGTGGCATATTTCTCAAAAAAACTGAATGAATCTCAAAAACGGAAAAAGGCTATATACTTGGAATGTTTTGCTATGAAGGAAGCTGTTAAATATTGGCAACACTGGCTTATTGGAAAACAATTCACTATTTACTCAGACCACAAACCCCTAGAAAATATGAACATTAAATGCAGGACAGACGAAGAATTGGGTGATCTCACATACTACCTGTCTCAATATGACTTTACAGTAAAATATATACCTGGTAAAGAAAATGTAGAAGCCGACTGTTTGAGCCGAAATCCTGTATTACAATCAGAAGATAACAAAGAGGAACTATTGAAAATAGTTAATTTAATACAAATAAAAGATATAGTTGAAGACCAAGAGAAAAATGAAACAATAAAAGGAAAAAAACAAAATATAATACACAAAAATAGAATCTATTATAAAAAAATAAAGAAACATGAAAAGATTATCCTCTCAGAAGAATTTAGTAAAAAATTTATAAAAAAGGTACATGAAGATTTATGCCATATTGGGATCAGACAACTACAGAAAAAAATTAGTCCAATATATACGGCTAAAAACCTAACAAAAAATATCATAAATACTTGTAAAACATGTGAAATATGCATAAAAAATAAATCAAGATGTCAAGGAAAATTTGGATTAATGTCACAACTGGGACCAGCAACAAAACCATTTGAGATAATGTCAATGGATACTATCGGTGGCTTTGGAGGATCTAGGTCAACAAAAAAATACCTACACCTTTTAGTAGACCACTACACAAGATATGCATTTATTGCAACTTCAAAAACACAGAATGCAAGTGACTTTATAAAATTAACAAAGAATGTACTAGAAACAGATGAGATTGGAATAATTCTGACGGATCAATATCCAGGAATCAATTCAAGAGAATTTAAGCAACATTTGCAAGAGAATAATATTAAACTAATTTTTACAGCTGTGAATACACCATTCTCAAACGGCTTGAATGAAAGATTAAATCAAACAATAATTAATAAAATAAGATGTAAAATAAATGAGAAAAATAATAAGAGAACATGGACAACAGTGGCAAGAGAATGTATACAGAAATATAATGAAACAGAACACTCCGTTACAGGTTTCGCACCAAAATATTTACTGGATGGTACGAATGTCAGCATTCTACCAAATGAATTAAAAACAATAGAAAGGGAAGACAAGTGGATTGCTGATAAAAGATTGGCATTAGAGAATACAATAAAATCTCACAATTACAATAAGAAAATATTTGATAGAAATAGAAAAATGCAAGAATTTAATATAGGAGACAGTGTATATGTAGAAAATGGAAATAGACTGAATAGAAAGAAATTAGACGAATTAAAAATAGGTCCTTTTAAGATAGTAGAGAAAATATCGAACTCCATTTATAGGATTGACACTGGCAACAGAAAAACAGAATCAACTTTATTTCACATAACAAAATTACAACCTGTCACAACAGAAGCTGAGGAAGATGAAGTAGAAGAAAATGAATATAGTATATAGATATATTATTTAGAATTTTCCTTCTTAGGGGGGGAGATGTAATGAAATGACATTTCATTCGAATTGTTATTGGTTATCTGTGGAAATCAGAGAGGACGCATCGGGGTGACGCACAATGGCGGATGAAGATGCTCAGATTATTTTGCATATAATTGTAAACTTGTAGAGGGATAAAGTAAAGATATAAAGTAAAGATATAATTGAGCGGTATTAGTAAACTTTCAATGTCGTTTCTTTGCTTTTCAGGTGAGATTGTAATTTGTAATTTAATTAATGTAATTTGTGGTTGTAATTTTGTAAAGGCGTGTTAAATAAAACAAAACTTTGCTTTTCAGAGAAACAAATCGTGGTTTATTTTGAAAATCCTCAATAATTATATCTTATATACTTATATCTATTATCTATTTAGGTATAATGGCACGAAGTAGATCGCATCACCCTTAAAGCCGTAATTTGATTAAGAGTCAAAGGTCAAGGGCACCCCACCTTTACGTTATGGATCGCTTTAATGGCGTTGTAAAGGTCATCATTTACCTTAAATATAGTAAAAGCACTTACTAATATTATTTTCATTTATGTATGTGTAATATGTAGTATATTTTAAATTGTTATCATTGTGATAATAAATGTGTGTTTCTACAAACTGGTTGTGGACGAAATAATAAAAAATTGAATTAAAAAAAATAAAAAAATAGTTAAAATTCTTATTTCGTTGTGTTTGGAATGTTTTTGAAGTGAAAGCACTAAAAGATCACAAGCCAAATACATATTAAAAATTATATTCGAGTAACGCTCGCACGATCAATAACACTTTTGTGTGACATATCAGAATCAAGGCTGTCTACATACTCATATATTATATTCTAAACACAATACAGCAGTATTTATCACAAAGTTTGCATAATTTGTTAGTATTGAATCAAAAATTTTCAACATAAGATAGTAGACAGAACAAGTGTTTTTACAATTTTTTGTAATTACATAGGTTACGTATAAGGATGGGTCCATGGCTATAGTTTCAAGCTAAAGATTTGTTCAGAGAGCTTGCAGACTTTTTAATTTAAATTATTTTTATGTGTAATGTACATTACACCAATGTTTGCATCAATTAATGCTCAGAATTGGTTCGTCTTTAATCAAATTCATTAGTACCCAAAATAAACAAGGCTGTTATCATTTTAGCTATTATTATAGTTATTTTGCGGAAATACATAACAATAATAATTACATATATATACATAAACTTTGACGCAAAATAACAAATAAATAGTAGGTATTAACAGTTACAGTCAATAATATAAAAGCAAGCAATTATAATAATTACTTATACAAACAAAAGATAAAAACGAAGGTCAGAATTATTGCTATTTACTACATTTTATCTATATCACGAATGCGAATTTTTGTTTTTTTCTTTGCTGTCTTTTATCAAAGGCATCGAAATCATATTTTATATGGAAATATTTGGAATGCTCCCAAATGACACTTTCAAGCACGCAATGTGTTTTGGGACCCGAGTAGAGCTTATCCAGGTATTAAAATTTTACCAATAATAGTATTTCTTAGAAGGCATTTTATATTTTACCTGCAACGGTTCGGAGAAGCGTCCTATTTGGTCAATGACGTATTTAGTTTTATACATCATTGTATTTGGTACTTTTGTTTGAAATACGTACAAAACTTATAATATCAGAAAACAGGTAAAAATAGCTGTTGATGGTAGAATTAAGTAAAAATATACTTAAGTATAGTTAAATAAATAATGTTTGGTGCATATTTTATATTATTTAACTCGATAACGTGACTTTCAAGAATAACATCAAAAATATATTTTTTTAGTTCATTTCTATTATTTTACTAATACTTTTTCAGTAGATATTTCAGTAAAAAAAGGTGTAGCATGCGCGTGTTCTATTGTTATTTGTCAGTCACCACACAATAGAGACACTCCCTTTTCTAGATCATTTACTAGCTCTCCTAAAGAAACAATTAAGCTAATGACTTTATTGAAATTAAAGTATGTACTCGTATTTATGAAAGCAATAATCAATACATGTACAAGATAAAAATACTGTCAGATATACAGATACACGTAAAGTAACTTTTATATTCTACTAACGATTCAACCTCGCTCCACTCGGGTTTGCCCCTAGAAACTTTTTAATGGTTAGTTCTTCGGATTTCCCACAGATGTGATATTTTCCTGCAGTAAAAACAATATCAAAATCTATCCAGTGGTTTTCCCGTGATGTGGTCACAGATAGAAAAGCAAAAATCTAAAAACTTTATTTTCGACCGCAGAGGTCGTTCATTATTGAAAATAATGATTATTTTAGTAAGATTTTTCTAAAAATATTTAATTTGAATTGAACTCAGCTAGAATTTTATTATATGTACAGATAGTCACAAGCCATTTTGAAAACACGTGCGTCTGTTTGTTTACAAAAAACCAGATATTGCGAGACATGTACACACACACTTTGTCACTTTACTCACACATGCGCAAATTTACACAGAAATTGTCAATGTGTGTAATGTTTCGTTTACACGCATACAAGCTACTGTACACAGTAACAAAGCTTTAGCGGATTAACCATGTATTTACTATGGCTTTAAATGAATACCAGTATTTATTTGATTTAAAATATAGTTAAGTAAATAGTTGAAACAAAAAATATGTTTTCCAAGAAATCATTTACTTACGTAACTTTAACAGCTATCTCAAACTAATAAAGATCTCAAATTATCTCATTTAAAGTACAAACGGAATGAATCAAAACTAATCGAAACATACTAGATAACAAAATTACGAGATTCGCTCTTTAATATAGACTTGTCTTATTCCGAATTTTAAAACTATGCCCATATTTATAAAATACTAGCGTCTCTACGTAGGTACTCTACGTTAATTATAAATTTCTCTGAGATGAGATATTTCCCTGCAGTAAAAAGTATTCCAAATGTTGACCCGGAAAATCAGCTATAGTCATACCGAATTTCATCGAAATCTGTCAGTGGTTTTCTCGTGATGCGGTCAGAGACAGACAGACAAAAATTCTAAAAACTATAGATTCGGCCTCTGTATCGGTTATAATTACTTTTTCAATAAGATTTGTCTAAAAAAATATTGAATATACGTTTTCGACTAATTAAGATATTATTTTATTTATAAACAATGAAGTTACACCCGAATAATAACGGTATTGACGCGAAACTTCCAACGCACACATGGATAGAGTTTGAATGACGTAGACAGAGGGGGAGGGGAGATGGGAATGAACGGTTTATATACGCCAAGTCTACGCAGACCGAACCAGTTTTACTCGAGAAGTAAACAATAACGTTTCTTAGAGAACAACTTATTTGCTGTGGAAGGCTATCCCCTACCGACCTAATGGGTACGTTTTTAGCTTTACCTTGACCTATTTACATATTATTTTGCTTATTTAATACTATTTGTTTTATATATAAATAATTATTTAGGTTAACGACTGACTCTATATATCTTGTTAGTGTCAATCCATTTTTCATGACTGTAAAGAGTCTGAAACAATCAAGCTTATCAATCGCTTTTGACGAGAAATTATTTTACATCCGTTGCATAAACATGATTTGTACTTGTTCCGTTGTTTTTATTTATTATTTATTGCATATAATCAGATTATTTAATGTTAGCCGGTGATTCATGTCGCGAACTCTACATCGATTACGCCCCTCCGCCCTTGGACGCCATTCTGTGACGCCGTGACTATGGTTTCCGCAGAGTGCGTCATAGCATGGAACGAACAATTTATATAGTTTCATTGAAAATAGAACATATTTTTGTGATTTTTATGAATTTCTTAGTAAACAACATTAGGTTTTCATTGTCACCAGCCAGAGTTTCCATCAGATTTTTTCGCACAACATTTTGCAATATATAGATTTTATTAGCTTTCATGTTAAGTATAAGTAAGAGAGTTTTAAGTGAAGGTTTTTAAGGTTTTTTTTAAGATTACTTATGATGTTTTGAAATTGAAGTGTTTTGCAAACATATAGCTTTATTTTGACGTCTAAGAAACCATAGATTGTCTTCGTATTGACCTATACATTATACAAGGATAATATTTATGTATTTATTAACAACCATAAAAATAGCGTAAAGTTAAAGGTTCTTCATATTTTATTTCTTATTAAAAATGGCATAGCAACAACCTAAAGTTAAAAATATTTCAATGGTAGCTCGTACTCGTATATCATAACAAAATTTCACTATAAAACAAACTGTGACGTCGAATGTTCAATATTTGGCAAATGTCCTAACAATTCTAATTTTAGCCAATCTCTTTACAGATACGTTAAATATAAAACCGTTAAGTCAGGACTTAGAGTGGTCTCCGGAGTCGCCTGTCGGCGTAGGAGCCACTCAGGGAGTGGTGGGCAACGCTCCCATTGAAATGGCGTCAACATCCAGCGAGGAGAGGGCCATACGCCGCGTCACTGGCCGCTGGGGGGCCGAGTGGTTGAGCTGACTCGGCTCAGGCTATATTAAATCTGGGCCCCAATGGCCCACCGACCACCCCCTACCGGCTCCCCGGTGGGGGGCCCCGCGCCCAGCTTTGCACCTGTCCCTCCAGAAGTACGAGGACTTGGTCGCAAAAGCTGAGGCGATTTTGAGCCGACTCGTCGTCGCTGAGAACTATGACTCCGTTAACAACTTTATCACTCTCTATGATTCCTATATGGCATCTCCCGATGACACTTTAAAGGAGTTCTTCCCAAAATACAATCCGACGATACGCGCTCACAAGCACACCTGTGTGGGTTTGGGTATGGAAGTCATGAAGCGCTTGAAAGTCTTAGAGGACGATTTCCCTGGTATCACCAAGTCTATGATGTTGGTATCTTGTGATGAAAACATTGAAGATCTAGTAGACTATACGACATCATTTCCGGGACCACAAGGCTTTTTGATTGAGACGGAAAAAGATCACGTCATGATGGCTATCCATGTCAGGGTCGACGGAAGAAATGGCATATTTTTGTCAGATTTGGGATACCATATCTCTCGTGTCGTCACCGTCATGGCTGACCGTTGCTATCCACATACAGGTAATTTTATATTTTAATTAACACTATACATACCTATTTCTATTTACCTTATGTGACATACATAATATGCTTAATATCCTTAATATCCTTAACACGCATTATATAAATAACTCTTAGGGTTTTTAGAGAGATTTTATTTACGGCCGCAGATTATTCTGTTTTATAAAAGAAACTGTAGGTACTAACGAAATACAATTTCATCGATTGTAAGATGAGTAGTGATATTAAAATTAATATTTTTCTTTTAATTAATGTTACTAACTACGACCACTTACTTTAAAATAAATCATAAAAATATTTTACGCTGCGGAACACTCGTAAAGCGAGTACGCGTCGCACTTGGCCGATATTTTCGATTAATCTCATTTAATAATGTTAATAAAGTTTAAATTTTATATCTTATATAATAAAGTAATAAAACTAATATTTAGTATATATTTTACCCAGGCTGGTTCACCCAATCCGATGAGCCTCACTGTCGCAAGGAGTACAACTATCAATTCAATATGCATAACATCAACTATGTGGAGTGGCACGAGCGGGAGACGCGAGGAGAGAAGGTGAAAGAGCGACTGTCTCTTGTGTATGTCGCCAAGGCATATCTGAGTGCAGTCACTGTGACGGAAAAGCGAAATTTAGTGTGGGACTTGAGGTTAGTACAATAACTAATTACAAATTAGAAACGAAACTATCTTTTCGGGAGAGACTGGTGCTGGTCACAGGAGACGTGACCATGATTGCTGTAAAGCATTCGAAACGTAGGAAACCAAAACTCATAATAAATCCGCGACAAAATCCGAAAAGATAGTTTTATTAATAATGTCAAATATGTCGCCTAAACCTAAGAAAGTATTATGATTACAAATTCTCAACAAAACCTATTTAATGTACAATCAATACTAAAATTGTTTTAAATGCTAACAATTTGTAACATCTGACGAAGTTACAATTTGTTAAAGTTGATGGTATATGGAAAAAGCATGGACGTATTAACTAATACGTCCATGGGAAAAAGCATGTTTAAATTAAATAACTGTCAATCAGTCTGTAAATTAAATATTTTTGAAAAATCTTATTAATATAGTCATCATTATAGATACAGAGATTCTATAGTCTTTAGAGTTTTGTCGGTCTGTCTTTGTGTAACGAGCAATTACAAGAAAACCACTGAATTTTTTGAAAAGATAATGATTAATATAATACTTATAAATTCTTCCCAATGCCGAATGTATATCTTAAGAATAATTTTGATACCCAAGTTTGAAAACCATTATTTTAATATATTTTTTCATAATTATTTTCAGGAGTTTGTTGGCTCGTGATCCTAAAGGACGTTTGACTGCTGGTATTTACTTCCCAGTTAAGAAGAAGGATCAAGAATTCACTATGTTCTTTGATAGCCACAACGGAAAACAGAGAAAGAAAATTAAATTTGAAACTTTTTTAGAGTTGCAGAAGGTAATTAGTAATAATGACTACATAGTATAAAACAAAGTTGTTCCCCGTTGTCTGTCTGTCCCTATGTATGCTTAGATCTTTAAAACTACGCAAAGGATTTTGATGCGGTTTTATTTAATAAATAGAGTGATTCATGAAGAAAGTTTTAGCATATAGTTTGTCAAGCTTATGTGTATATTTGCTAGTGGAACCCGTGGCTTCGCTTGCGTTAAATATAGCTAGTATACCTATAATCTTAATTAATAAATAAACTCGTAAATATTAAAAGCCTTTGCAACATAAATTATTATGGATAAACTCAAATATTTATGATTTAATTTACAAAGTTCAAACTTAAACATGCACTACTTTATCAAAAACTACCAAAACTATTATTTGAGAACTTCAAAGGTCAATATGAACTTTAAAAAGTTGAATATTATTAATAAATTCTTTATAAATTCCAGATACCAGACGAGGTCGTGGACGAAGTAGAGCAGTGCAATGACCAACTACATCTTAAAGATGGAGAGCTCCTGTCAACTCTCAAGAAACTGGCTTCCATCATGGCTGATGAAGATTATATGTCAGAACTTTTGGAAGTCAACGACAAAATCGTCCAGCTTTCTGCTGGGACGGAAATTACACAGTAGATTGTTCCTTAATCACTTCACCGGAGTCACTATCACGACGTAGAGTAGAATAGTAGCTTAGATCATTATTCATTAAATGTGTACGATTCGGCTCATATGGGAATAAAAAACTTAAAAATTATTCATTTTTTTTATTTCTTATAAGTTCTTACAGAATATAAAATCTTATTATTAAATTTCTTTATCTTTTTTGAAAATACTTATTTTTAAGCATTTGGTTGGAAATGTTGTTAATAAAGATTTAATAAATATGATTAAAAAAAGATTTATCGGGCCATAGTCCACCACGATAACCTAGAGCTGGTTAGCAGACTGAGCTTTCAATAACTTAGGTTCTCTCAGATATCGTCGCTTAGCTAACAATACCGCGCAAGTCGAAAATTGGCGATGTGACGTTTTATACATCATTGGAAAGATCGTGACGGAACGCATCCAATGATAATACACAAATTTAAAAGTTATCCAATCACAGCGCGTTATTCGAGTAGTTCTGGCACCGCGCAAGTCGTTGGTATCGGCAAAACCGCGCAACTCTTCAGTCCGCCATACTATCGCATGCTGATATGTGATCGCGCAACAAAAAAAAGACAATTTAGATGTACTAAAAGGTAAGCAAACTCAATTTTTTATTGTTTTATAGTGTGGTAAGGATTGTTTTATAAGATATTGTTTTATATTGTGGTAAGGTAACTTTAAGTAATTGTTTTTTAAGTAATTTTACACGTTAATACATAGGCGGTTTTTAAGTGTAATGATGAATGACTTATGCGGTTTATTTATTTATTTTTTTTAGACTTGCGCTGTATTTCCACAAACACTTTAGTGACTTGAGCGGTAGTAAGCTAACTTATGTTGTGTAGTTTTATCCATTTAAAAATTAATATTAATTAAAAAAAACAAAATTAACGCTGGCAAAACCTAGTAAATACATAAACTTATGTAATTATTAGTCATAATAAAAGTAATTTATTATTTCAGCTTATGAATATTATGGCTGATTTTCCTGATGTATGTGAAACTACTTGCAGCGCGTATGAGAACAAGATGATTGAGACCCCGTTTAAAGTCACGACTTTACGTGATTTACAAAAACGGCGGGAAGCGTTATTGGCACAAAAAAATATGATTATCTCAAAAAGAAAAAATACCCAGAATCAAGCACAGGTAACAATTAAACATAATAAAAATCCCAAATCTATGGATCCTGTCATTGAAAAAAATATCTTAAAGGACTCACTTCATACAGTTGATAGTATTAATTTAGAGCCCCCTAACTTTGACAATGATATTGCACAAGCTGATACGGTTACGTTCAGCGATAACCACATAATATTTCAAGAAACGCTAGAGATCAGTAATATGATGGAGAAAGAAAATCATGCTAATCTAGTAAATATTGACAACTTACAATTTATGGAGACAATAGAGAATTCTTCATTCATATTCAAGGACGACAGCTCTGTGATGGACATTTCAACTAATGATCTTATACCTAATATTAATCAAGTTGAATTAAATGAAGTCGCTAACATTCCTAACAATATTACAATGGATCATACGATTTCAAATATTATACAACCTAGTGAAGTGATCGCTGGTGTGACATCTGACAAAGAAAACAGGAAGAGAAGAAATAAAGCAAACAAAGAACCGGGGAAATGGAAAAAGAATCTGAATAAAAATTTAAGGATGAAAGGAGAGGCGTATTTAGGTTATAGACGAGACACGAGTACTGATATTAAAAAAAAAGTCTACCAAGATGTCATAAGGCCTGCAAGAAGTATGCAACCACCTTGTAATTCAACATTTTGCAAGAAATCTAAACTAAGAAATTGTGATACTATAGACGAAGACAAAAGGAAGGAGTTATTTGAATTATTCTGGAAAACTATGTCTTGGGAGCAGAGAAAAATTTATGTATGTTGTCATGTCACAGTATATGACAAAAAAGTAACTAAAAATTCTGAATCAAAAAGAACAAAAAGCTTAGCTTATTTTTTCACTATAGAAAACATACGTCTCCAGGTATGTAAGAATATGTTTCTGAACACGTTGGGTATTAAGGATTGGTTTGTGCGTTATTGGTTAGATAAAACAAACAGTGCTATGCCACCACATTCTGATCTTTCTCGTAACGTAAATCGTTCCAAAAAGAAATCTAGCGCTCATGAATATGCTGAGGAGTTTCTACATAATCTCCCTAAAATGCCGTCACACTACTGTCGATCAAATACGTCAAGACAGTACTTAGAGCCACTATTCCAAAACATGGCACAGCTATACAAAGAATATAGTAGTAAATGCGAATTAGAATCTATAGTATGCCTGAGTCGCAGGGTTTTTGATAATATATTTTTAAAGTTTAATTTCAGCCTTTATCACCCGAAAAAAGATCGTTGCGATGTATGTTGTAGTCATGAAGCAGGCAATATTACTGACGTTGAAATAGCACTACACAGAGAAAGAAAAGAAAAAGCCAGAAGAGAAAAAGATATAGATAAAGATTTAGCTAAGAAAGGAGAATGCCACGTATTTACGCAAGATGTTCAAGCTGTTAAACTAGCTCCGAATCTTCAGGCTAGCGCTATATATTATAAAACTAAACTGTGTGTGCATAACTTTACAATGTACAATTTGTCCAATCACGAAGCTATTTGTTATTGGTTTGATGAATCAAACGGTACACTTGAAGCTTCCGTGTTTGCATCTTGCATTATAGATCAGTTGCAATGTACATTCAATAGGAAATTGTTACCCGTAATCCTATTTTCCGATGGTTGCTGTGCCCAGAATCGAAATTCTATCTTGAGTAACGCCCTTTTACGTTTGTCAATTGAAAGGCAAGTTATAATCAGTCAAAAGTATCTTGAAAAAGTGCATACTCAGATGGAATGTGATTCGGTGCACAGTGCCATTGAAAGTAAATTAAAAGGGAGAGAAATCTACTTACCATCTCAGTATGCAAATATAGCAAAGACAGCTAGAACTAAACCAATGCCATACGAATGTCGTACTCTAGATTATACTTTTTTTACTGATTTTAGTAAAGATTTAATTTATAAAAGCATTCGACCAGGAAAGAAGGCTAATGACCCTACTGTCACTGATTTAAAGGTTTTAGTGTATAAACCAGACGGTACTATTTGGTACAAATTAGACTTTGACGATCCTCTGCAGCCCTTGCCTCAACGTCCACAAAAATTAAGCTCAGTGACACCTTTGAGTGAGCTGCCTAAACTGTATACTGCAAACTTACCAATTTCTCAGCGCAAATACAAAGATCTTCAAGATTTGAAAGCAGTTTTACCATCGTATTGCCATTCATTTTACAATGACCTAATATTCAAACCTTCCTAATGGCATACATATATGGATAATAATTAAGATCTCTGTATTTTTTTTATTTTAAAATGTTATTGTATTCTCTTAGTTTTGAAAGTTATTTTATTTTTATTGGAAGTTTTAATAGTGTTTTTGTTGATTAAACAGTTTAATACTTAATTATGATAGGTAATGTAACCAATTATAATTATAACGTGATATGATTCTATAATTATTAGTTCCTATAAAAGTACTAGATTTTTTATAATAATTTATTACAATAAGGACAATCTAGTCGAAAATATGAATGGGTAGGCGTAGTATTGGTTATGATAAAAGTGGAAAATATTTTGATTTGTTTCTTATACTTTAATAAAATGCTAAAACACCGCATAAGTCTTTATTTTGTTATACTAATACCACTTAAGTCTTTTATTTACTATTACAATAACAAATACTGTTGATTAAAGTTATACCAACATAATCTAAGCCTATATTTTAATATTAATCAATACATTACACATGTTTGGCTTATATCACATAAAAAATCAGTTTTTTGTCTCTCCTGAAAACTTGTCAAATTTTACTTACGCGGTATTGTTAGCTAAGCGACGATATGCAGGTTTCCTCACGATGTTTTCCTTCGCCGAAAGACAAGTGGTAATCATGATAGAAATGATTCGCACATGAAAATTTAGGAGATGCGAGACCTGGATTTGAACGCGCATCACTGTGTTATCAAAGCAAACGCCTTACCACTGGGCTTATACTCTCATTAGCATTTGTATAGTTTCCTTATACTAGGAGGATTTATATTCTTAGTTACATGCTCTATATTTTAGTGTTAATAATAATAATAACATTCTTTTACATTTCAAATATTTTTAATAAATCTTTTTTATACTTTAAGAAATAAATAAAAATAATCAATACATAAAAATAATTTGAAAGAGGCGTCCTTTTCGCTAAAACAGCGATCTTTTCCAGACAAGCTTTTTTTTTATTTTGTACAGGTGTAGGGCCGAATTAATTGTTTATTAAAATTACTAAAAATACTTCATAATTATATACATTATACATATAATATACATACACATATAAAGTAATGTGCTACTAAAATTATTATAAATCCGTAAGTTTGTGAATGTGTTTGTGTGTACGTTTTTTTATCTTCAACGCAAAATAATCCGAATGAATTCTGATGAAACTTTACAAATATACACGTAGATTATAAATCAGAGTTGTACTTGAAGTACTTATACGATAAGATATAGTTATAACTTATAGTATTCTAAGGTTATAATATTTATTTCCTCTACATTTACAGTGACGCAGGAAATCCCCATATTCTCAGAAATTATTTTATCATCAGATTGTAAAATTTTATAAATATATACTACAAATTATATTTAGTTTGTATTAATTGTACTATATAATACTAGCAATCCCGGCCCGTTTCGCTGGACGTAAGTTAAAATAAATTAAACGGTTTTTATTTTTTATTTCTACTTCCTCCTTTTTTGAAGTCGGTTCAAAAGTAGCCTAAATTACTCCTTATAGCAATAGCTATCTGTGTGGGAAAGTCCTGTCAACATCGGTCCAGCCGTTTCTGAGATTTGCTGGAACAAACAGACAGAGAAACAGACAAAAAATTTAAAAATTAATTTAATTAAATTTAATTTTAATTTGAAATCAATTTTATTTATATGTACTGATTTACAGATTAACTTATTGTATTTCTTGGACGTTATGGAGTTTACATACATGCATTTTGCTTCTATCTGACTTAAGCTTTTCATGAACGACGACTTCGCTTGAATCAGTTTGTAGCGAGTCACTACTAGTGGATGCGAATGATCTCTTTATGACTGATTTCTCGTAAACGGCTTGACCAATATTTAGGTACTTTAAACTGTATTTGTATTACGGTAGATGGTCCCATAAAATTTAGTACTTTCTTAGGTTTACGCGAATATTTCACATTATAAATGAAACTATCTTTTCGGATTTTGTCGCGGATTTATTATGACCATGGTCACGGGAGAGACTGAGCCTCTCCCGTGACCATGATTGTTGTAAAGCATTCGAAACGTCGGGAACCAAAAATCATTATATTTCCGCGACAAAATCCAAAAAGATAGTTTCACCCATAAAATTTTCTTTTACGCAGAATAAGCCGAGAAAATCAGAAACCATCATATACACCTACTATGGTCCATATAATGAATCGGTTTTTCTGTCTCGGCCGACAACTAAACTATGGATTAATCAATTCAATAAATCGTAAACGGTAAGTTTTACAAAAAAGTTTATAGGAAATAAAAGATGCGAAATTTTATTCTCTATAACAATAGTTTCAATAACTGTTGCTTTAAAGTGCATAGTTTCCAAGATATAGGCCAAAAACTTTTTATACCTTAAAACTTTGTTGGCTGTCAACGACGTCAAAAATATCTGATTAGGTATATTATAAATATCTAAAGTGAACGAATACCGGTTTAAATTATTTAAAAAAAATATATATATATTCTCTAGACCTTTACCTTTAAATATTAAATGCGAATGTCTAGGATATGCGCAGAGCCCTAGACAAAAAGTAATATATTATATTATTATATATATATTATAGTTGTATTGATAAAAGATGACAACCGTGCTCCATTGCAATGATCTTTAGGAAGGGTGACGGAGTTACATCCCGGTCCAGATGGTATCGTTCGTATAGCAACCGTTAAAACTAAAGATAACTTGATTAAACGACCTCTTGTAAAGCTCTGCCCTCTGCCTATCGAATCGTAATTTACATTACCTTAAGCTATATATGTATAATAAAATAACGTTTATAATATAGTTATATAATTTTAGACTATAAGATATATCATTCGTAATACGTCACATTCGTAACACATACCTCTATATCGTTTTCTATATTATGTATATTATTATTTATCTACTGTCTAACTCTACTTAGATAATCATATTTATTATTATTATTATTTTTTTCGGAAAATACCAGCTGTATTTTGGTGGGCGGTATGTTCATTCTCCATTAGGTTATACAATATACGTTAGGTTCAATCATATTTAAGTATCGCGACAGGCCTGGCCAATGTCAAGGTTCACTTAAAGAACATACCGATCGTACTGCATCGTGATTGGCTCCGAGCTGGAATGAATGGTGACGTATGGTTACCGGTACGGCGCCGTTATAAAAAGTTCGTTCCCCTTTTTTGAAAGGGCATTCGTGTTTCTTCCTGCTCTCGGAGAACGTGAGAACTTTATACAAACCAAAAATCGACTTGAACTTCATAGTTGTGAACAGTGCACATACTAGCATACAAGAACTGCCAGGCTGCACAGCATAGCTCCGCGGCCATCCCCGAAAATACGGCGTCAACCTCAACCAGGCACCACGGCTTGGATTGCCACAGTACGACCGGTAAGTACTTGCTGTTGTCCAGGCCATTATACGTTTTATTTGAATGTCGTTGAACCTATCGTATTATCGGCAGAACATTCTGTTCTGATCCAGAGTGTCGTCACCGGACCCTCGGCAGGTCCGTGTCGCCACATCTTTTTGGTGCCGAAACCCGGGAATCTAAGGTGCCTAGTAATATCGTTTGCCGTATTTAATTCGCTAATATAGCTGGTATTTTTCATCCGTAAAATTATAAACCTACCCATTTTTGTCGAAAGTAGTACTCATAATTATATTTTATTAATATAATATACATCAATACAGTATTTAACTACATTACCAAAGAATACCTTTTGTATTATAGCAAATAGGGTTTAAATATATAACTACTTTCGGACATACATACCGAAATACGATTACTCATTAACAAACATCTTGTTCGCAACTTTTGAATATCATTCACATCCAATTATAACGTTCACATTCTCACTTTACTTCGTTCTTTATACGTTTACAATCTACATACAGTTATTTAAATACACATAACTACACATCGCAGATGATTCGTGCACTTTCTTATACGTAGAATATTAGATAGTTACAGATCAAATATAAACAATCTATACATTTATTCGGTGTTTATATAATCTTAATCGGCTGTAGCAAGTTAATATTCACTAACCCGTAACATAACGAAACTTAATCAACGTATTTAAATCTATTTGTTCCTTCGTAAGATATACCTACGTTATACTCATACACACTACCGTCGCGCAGTGAGAGGCGCATACAACTAATTAGCGATTGCAAGTTCAAGTTCAACTCATACGTAGTTATAACTATTATTCGCGTATAACATTATATTTTATTATTATAGTTATTTCTTAACTTTTATCTTATTTTTTTTACAAAATGTCGTTTAATCCAAAACGTACTACCCGTAAACTTAATACTTCTAGTAAATCTAAGATAAAACAGTCGGAAACAGAATCTTATACTGTTCATGATTTACCATCTCTCAAACGAAAACGTACTATTGTATTAAATCGTATGTTAAAAGCGTTGGAAATCGGTAGGTTAGCAAAAGGCGATGACGTACACTGTGACCTTTTTTTCTCATACTGTGATCAGGCAAAAAAGTTTGTAGCTGAGTTTGAAGAAGCGCATTTTTTCATACTTGAGCTATTGGACTCGTGTGATGGCAGCGGTGATGATGATGACATACGTGCGCGTTTTGATGATGCACATTTTCAGGTTATGGCTATACTTCGTAGCTTAACAAAAGGTGAATTAAATTCATCTGATATGTCTAATATGTCGGCTGGTACTAATATCCAATCACCTTTATCCCATGTACGTTTACCGAAAATTCAATTACCGAGTTTTTCAGGTAATATAAAGAAGTGGCCTGAGTTTATCGATACATTTAACGCTCTTATACATAATTGTCATTCCCTTACGAACGTTGAGAAATTTCATTATTTAACTTCTTCCTTAAGCGGCGATCCGTTGACACTTATTCGTGTGTTTCCAGTAACTGGTGACTATTATTCGGATGCGTATGCCGCGTTAATCGCGCGCTATCAGAATCATCGTGAATTAGCTTATACATGTTGGAAGGATATTTTAAATGTAAATTTAAAAATTCAAAATATAAATGAATTTCGTCGTAGCTTGGACAGTATTGATGAGAATTTGAGTATTTTAAGAAAATTAAATTTACCCGTTGAGCATTGGGAATTTATAATCGTTTATCATGTGTTATCGAAATTAGAATCAAAGCTGCGTCGAGATTTCGAAGAAAGTTGTTCTAGTTCTGAATTTCCAAAATACCTTAGCTTAAAAGAATTTTTACATTCAAAGTGTGAAGCGCTTATACGGGATAATCATTTTTCTGAATCTACAAAAGCCACTTCTCATGTTGTAAAGGATTCAATTAAGTCTTCTTCTAACATTTTTAAACGTCGCTCTGTTACTCACACATTAGTTGCTAATCATTCAGATGATCAACTCAAAACGGGAGAAATGCGGCATGACAACCTCAAGGTTATGCCTAAATGCTCCTTTTGCGCGGATGCTACTCATTCCATTTCTCATTGTAAGCAATTTCTATCGAAATCGGTTCAGGAACGCATGTCTGTCGCAAACGAAAAAAGATGGTGTTTCAATTGCCTCAAATCGTCTCATCAATTAAAAGATTGTAAGTCGATTTTCCGATGCCTTAAATGTAAACATAAACATCACACATTGCTTCACAAAGAGCAATCAACTGATACCCCGTCTCGTTCTGTGTCCTAAATCGCTAAGACTTCTGGTTACGAATTATGTACGAAATCTTCAATAAACACAACCGTTCTTCTTGCCACCGCTATAGTGCAGATACTAGACGAAAAGGGTCGCTATCATTCTTTTCGGGCACTATTCGATACTGGCAGCCAAAACAATTTGATTACTCGTGACGCAGCTCGAATTTTAAATATTAAACAAGTACCATGCGACACAAATATTAACGGGTTAGGTGGAATGTCTGCTGATATCAGCCATATGGTTCGTTGTTCACTCGCATCAAACAACAAGGTTTTATTTGATGTCCATATGCATGTCATTCCAACTATTTGTGGTGATCAGCCTATTGCTAAACTAAATACGAATGGTTGGTCTCACATTCAATCGTTACCGTTAGCAGATCCAGGTTTCGATATCCCTGGGCCTATTGATATTTTGCTTGGTGCCGATATATTCGCTGAGTCTCTCTTGGACCAATGTATGAAAGGACGGTCTAATCAACCTGTTGCAATGAACTCAGTTTTTGGATGGCTTTAATTAGGTAGAACACATCTCACATCCTCGTCCTTATTACAATATACAGCCAAATCCGACGAGCTGTCTTCTATGGTTCAACGTCTCTGGGAGATTGATAATGTTCCTCAAGCGTCAATTCTCACACCGCTGGATATGGCATGTGAAAAGGCTTATGTCACCGAACATTATCGTGATTCAGCGGGCAGATATGGAGTTCAGTTACCTTTCAAAGGTGGTGTAGATCCGAAGTTTGAGGATTCACGTAGTGTTGCTTTAAGACGATTTAAGGCTATAGAAAACCGTCTCTCTCGCGATCCGATGTTATATAAGCAGTATTCCGAGTTCATGGATGACTATGAGAAGAGTGGACATATGACACTTGTACCCACGAAACAGCTTGGTGAAGGTAAATATTATATACCTCATCACTGCATCGTTAAACCTGACAGTAGCACCACAAAACTTCGCGTTGTCTTCGATGCATCGGCCCGAGATGCCAGCGGCAAATCGTTAAACGACACGTTACTGACAGGCCCTAAGCTTCAGAGGGATATAGTGCAGGTTCTTCTCCTTTTTCGTTCACATGTAGTCGTGTTTTTAGCGGACATACGTCAGATGTACAGACAGATTCTTGTAGCAGATAAGCACAGAGATTATCAGCGGATTTTTTGGAGGTCTAGTCCGAGTCAGGTGTTACAAGAATACAGGCTGAATACTGTCACATACGGAGTCTCTTCTGCGCCGTTTCTAGCATGTAGAACTATTAAACAGTTAGCTGAAGATGAAGGTTCTGCATTTCCTCTAGCAAAACAAATCTTGAATAGCGATATTTATGTTGACGATATTGTAACTGGTTGTGAGACTCTGGACGAAGCTCTGGAGGCAAAGTCGCAAATCATAAAGCTTTTCGCCTTGGGTCATTTCCAGTTAAGGAAGTGGGCCAGTAACGTACCAGAGTTACTTTCTGATATTCCTCAAGAAGAATGTCTTGTTAATTCTAAAACTTTTACCGGCCATGAATCTTGTAGCTTAAAGGTGCATGGTCTACAGTGGGAACCAACTACAGATACGTTTTCCTTTGATGTTAAATCTTCAAGCCGATCTTGTACAAAGCGGGTCATTCTTAGTGAGATTGCGAAGATCTTCGACCCCTTAGGTTTTCTTTCACCTCTTACCATCAAGGCGAAGTGCCTCTTGCAACGGCTGTGGCTCCTTGGTGTTGATTGGGATAGTGATCCACCCGAGGATGTAATTAGGGTATGGGAAACCTATTGCAATCAGCTGCCTATATTCAAAGACCTGCGAATACCACGTCGAATCACTATTAGCAACACCTTAACCTATGAATTACATGGATTCTGTGATAGTTCGGAGCTTGCGTATGGAGCAGTTATTTATCTCCGAGTTTCAGAAGTAGACGGATTTACACAAACACGATTAGTATGTGCCAAAGCTAGAGTAGCTCCTCTCAAGAAAATCTCTTTGCCTCGATTAGAGTTGTGTGCAGCAGTGTTGCTGACTAACTTAGCAAAATTTGTGCTTGATACGTACATATCAAAATTAACGCTCAACGCTATTTATCTATGGTCTGACTCAACCGTCGTTCTATCTTGGCTTCGTTCACATTCCTCTCGCTGGACCACGTTTGTGGCTAATCGTGTGGGACATATCCAGGATATTTTCTCTACCGAGTTATGGCATCACGGAGCGTCATCAGACAATCCTGCGGATATTTGTTCACGTGGGAATCTTCCTTATGATCTATTCCATAATTCCTTATGGTGGTCAGGGCCATCGTGGTTGGTAAAACCCTCCGATCAATGGCCAACTAATAAACAAACTCCTCAGTCTTATAGTTCTGAGGATGAAAACATCGCAAGAGCTGAAGAGCGCCGTACAGTTGTCTTAGCTACTCGTTCAGAGGATGAGTATGGCACTCTTATCCTCAACTTAATAAATCGATATTCCTCGTTAGAAAAAATAACGCACATCGTTTCTTATATTCGTCGATTTATACATAATGTTAAAAATCCACATGATCGTAATAGAGGCTCAGTTCTAACCGAAACTGAAAATCATAACTCGCTGTTATTTATTGTAAAGTTTGTTCAATCTTCCTCATTCGCTAATGAAATACAACGGCTTCAAGCGAAGCAACCACTACCGAAACCGTTGCGTAAGTTAAGCCTCTTTTTGGATGAGGATGGTATTCTCAGGGTGGGCGGTCGGTTATCCCGTGCTGGTCTTGAATTTGAACAACGGCATCCCGCTCTTTTACCTAGTGACCATGAATTTACCTTTAGGGTCATCGAATCCATACATCGTCAACATTGTCATACGGGGCATAATACTACGCACTACTTAATATTACAGCGGTTCTGGATATTATCGGCTAAACGTGTAATACGACGTTGTCTTTCAAAATGTATTCGATGTTTCAGAACAAAACCTATATCGTTAGAGCCATATATGAGCGATCTACCTTCATTTCGTGTCAATCAAGTGAAACCATTTTCTATCGTGGGTGTTGACTTCGGCGGACCTTTCCGTATCAAACTAGGTACTCATCGTGGAGCCAAAATAGATAAGGCTTATCTATGTTTATTCGTATGTTTAGCTACAAAAGCAGTCCATTTGGAAGTCGTATCATCGTTGTCAGCTGATGGGTTTTTAGCAGCGTTGCGCCGTTTTGTTGGACGTCGTGGTCGATGTAATGTGATCCATGCAGATTGTGGAACTAATTTCATTGGTGTGAGCAATTATCTATCCTTGCTAAAGAATGCCTCGCATACGGAACGAATCAAATTTGAATTTAACCCTCCGTCAGCCCCTCACTTTGGTGGTGTGTGGGAAATAAATATCAAAGCGGCTAAATCTCATCTTTATCGGATAATAGGTAATCAGGTTTTAACTTTCGAGGAACTGTCCACGCTGTTTGTTCAAATTGAAGCGGTGCTTAATTCACGACCTCTTTATGCTTTAAGTACCGATCCAAATGACTTAAATGTTCTGACTCCGGGTCATTTCTTGACCTTAGAGCCTCTTACAACCGTCCCAGATGTAGATTATACTAATATAAAACTTAATAGATTAACCCGTTGGCAGTTAATTCAGTCTTTCCTTCAGAATTTTTGGATTCGTTGGAAAAACGAATATTTGCACTCATTAACCTTACGTGCTAAATGGACAAAAACATCTAAGCTACTCGATGTCAATGCTGTTGTATTGATAAAAGATGACAACCGTGCTCCATTGCAATGATCTTTAGGAAGGGTGACGGAGTTACATCCCGGTCCAGATGGTATCGTTCGTATAGCAACCGTTAAAACTAAAGATAACTTGATTAAACGACCTCTTGTAAAGCTCTGCCCTCTGCCTATCGAATCGTAATTTACATTACCTTAAGCTATATATGTATAATAAAATAACGTTTATAATATAGTTATATAATTTTAGACTATAAGATATATCATTCGTAATACGTCACATTCGTAACACATACCTCTATATCGTTTTCTATATTATGTATATTATTATTTATCTACTGTCTAACTCTACTTAGATAATCATATTTATTATTATTATTATTTTTTTCGGAAAATACCAGCTGTATTTTGGTGGGCGGTATGTTCATTCTCCATTAGGTTATACAATATACGTTAGGTTCAATCATATTTAAGTATCGCGACAGGCCTGGCCAATGTCAAGGTTCACTTAAAGAACATACCGATCGTACTGCATCGTGATTGGCTCCGAGCTGGAATGAATGGTGACGTATGGTTACCGGTACGGCGCCGTTATAAAAAGTTCGTTCCCCTTTTTTGAAAGGGCATTCGTGTTTCTTCCTGCTCTCGGAGAACGTGAGAACTTTATACAAACCAAAAATCGACTTGAACTTCATAGTTGTGAACAGTGCACATACTAGCATACAAGAACTGCCAGGCTGCACAGCATAGCTCCGCGGCCATCCCCGAAAATACGGCGTCAACCTCAACCAGGCACCACGGCTTGGATTGCCACAGTACGACCGGTAAGTACTTGCTGTTGTCCAGGCCATTATACGTTTTATTTGAATGTCGTTGAACCTATCGTATTATCGGCAGAACATTCTGTTCTGATCCAGAGTGTCGTCACCGGACCCTCGGCAGGTCCGTGTCGCCACATAGTCTTCTTCTTTACTTAGCCTCATCTCGTTTCAATCAGGGTAATCTCGTCCCTTTTTTCCAGATCTTTTTTTTTCTTTTTCGTATTCTCAGATTTGATTTGACTGACATCTTGGTTTAAATAGGTAATAAGTCTTCATAAGTTTTCCTGTCGTGCATACCGTCTTAATCCAGTATCGAAGACCTTTTCCTTCAATAGATTGACGTTACCGATCGTATTCAATACAATTGTTTAACTAAATATTATTGTTGTATTGATCTAACCAAAATAGATTAAAATTGTGATCGAATCCAAATGTCTAAAAAGTCTATAAATTAATTAACCAATTATACCCTTACAACGTCCCTTTGCATATTTGAACTTCCCAACCCTATCCATTTTACGACACTAATCAGAATTGTTTGGCGACGTCCCAGGACCCAGACGGACGCACACATGTAGCCATAGAAGTTTAATTGGATATTAAGATTAGACTAGCAACTCACCCTAGCTCCGCTCGAGATTCCTAGCTATGGTTCGGGGTCCTTAGATAGTAGATACCTTTAACGGTTAGTATGGATTGCTTAGAAATGCGATATTTTCCGGCAGTAAAAAGTATAATATATGTATGTTGACGCGGATAACCAACTATTATAATTCCAAATTTCATCAAAATCTATCCAGTAGCATTCTCTTGATGCGGTCATTGACACAGACGGGAATTCCAAAACTGCAAATTTGTACAGCTCTGTATCGATAATAATTACAATTTAATTAAGATTTTCCATAAAATACTACACATTCGACTCTGTTAGAACTTATTATATACTATGTACAGACGATATAAATACTACTTATTTACTATTTCAAAATGTTATTTATTAAATCTATACATACACTTTATTATAACATAACTACTTTTTATGATCAGAATTAGTACAAGTCTTGCCATTACACCACGCGGATATCCGCATTCCCCCGCTGAATGGCAATGTCGAGTCTTTGGGCAAAAAAGGCAGTTCTCCGTCACCAGTAGAAATGGTAAGGTTTTAGTACCTATTAGTTATTTAGTACGACGATTACTTTATAAGTCAGTGGCAGCCCAATGGTAACACGCTAGATTGGGTAAACGAGAGAAGGGGGTTCAATTCCCCGGTCTTTCACCTCTAATATTGAACATATGTATACTTCAAGTGCAATCATTTCTAACATGATTGCCACATTATTTATTGTAAAGGAAAACATCGCGAGAACACCTACATGTCTAAGTCTGTCATGTCCTGGCAAGTTTGCGAGAAAGCGTCCTCCTCGTATTGAAGGGTGTACTACGCCTAGCTGTGGAACGTGAGTCGTAACTCGTAACACATAAATTAAGCAGAATTCATGTGTAGTAAAATAATTTTTCAAGATTTTTTTAGTATTATCTAGAATCTATAATATAATTTTAGTAAAAAATATTTTTAATAGCTATAAGTATAAGTAGAGAGGTCCTTACACAAAAAATAAGGATATACTATTTTTCGAGTTATATAATTTGTGACTAACTGAGCAATGTACGTATAAGTAGTGTTCAGTGAAAGACGCTTTCATTTAATTTCAAAGGTGTGTTTTATGAATATTTTTATTCTAAACTCCCCCGGGCATGTATCGGCACGCAGCGTACCTTTGTACCTACTTAGTTACTAGATTGGAATCGATTAAAATAAAAATGCATATAAAAGCTTTATACAAAACTGGTTTTAAAATGGAAGGTCAAAGAACAGAGGTCTGCTAGTATCTATGTATAAATAAATATAATGTATCTATTTAAAACATTATTCATATTATCACAAATCACATAATAATAAATTATTATTGTTTCGTAACATATGAAAAAAACCTATATAATTAACAATACGGTAGCGAAATACAAGTAACACCACAGAATACATATGTAACACTCATACACTGCGTTATACCTACTCTACTAATTTTTCTCCGTAATGAAAAAATAAAAAACCGACTGCATAAAAAGCAAGCGAAAGATATGAACAATGTACGAGGATAAAGCAAACTTTTCCTAAATTACTTTTCAATATATAAGTTGTACTATGTATATTGTATACTATGTATGTTGTCTAGACTCTAGACTTACGGGTCTCGCTATAATTCGAGAGTGATCAGGCCACCGTGTTGTTTAAGTGCGGGTTGGTGGACTCTAATGTGTTTCTAAAACTTGCTTGGTTCTTTCAGACATGCAGGTGTCCTCACGATGAGTTCCTTCACCGTAAGTCAACTGATAAGTGGTAATTATTTTGGAAATATTTCGTACAAGAAAATATCAGAGATGTGAAACCTAGATTTGAAAAGACTTTACTTGGCTATCTAAGCGGGCGCGTTACAAATGGGCTACCACTGCCCATTATTGGATATATTTCGTAATCGTCTCTTAAAAAGTTTAATAATATTTACATAGCCTATGACACTAGCGTTATCTACTAATATATGAATCGAATGACGTATAAATCATAAAATAGGTTAATCCGTTAGGTAATTACAAATTACGAAGGAACATAGAATAATATATATCGACATAATCGTTGACATACATACATACGAGTAAATAAAGGTCGAACACATAACCCTCCTTTGGCCTTCGCCGCAGTCGGGTAAAAATTAATAACGCATAATATATAAATCTATTATATGAAATTATAACGACAAACAGCACATTGTCTCTATCAAAAACAATCCATAGTAGATAAAATCATGTTTTTAAGAAACGTGAACGAGACTATAGTCCGTCAAACTTGATTCAAAGTTTATAAAGTATAAAAGTAAGACAAATAAGTTGTATAACAAGTAGTTTGTGATAACTTTCATTAACCAGACAGAGATAGAGAGTAGTATGAGTGAGATAGTGAAAGTGACTTTAGCGAATGAGAGATTCGCAAAAGTGTCATGCGCAATGGGAATGCCCTCCACGTGTGTCAGTCAGCTGTATTTATACCTATACTTGAAGGATGTAAAAGGCTTTCTAATGATATTTTATTTATGTCAAAATGTATTTTATAGCTCTACATGAACTACTGTACTTGCTTTACACTTGTTTTCTGTATGAATTAAAAAATATATATTCATTAGGTTTAGTGTTTATATCATCATATTCTTTAGAATCATATGGATTGATTACTGAAAAGTTTTGCAATATTGTTACAATGAAGTCTTTTGTTTTATATATACGTATATTTCTTGGAACCCTTTGAGTTGAGTTTTTAATCTGTTAGTTGATAAAAAGTATGTATATGTTATAAATAAAAAAAATCGGTGAAAATTGCAGGCCAGTATCACTACAATCGTTACCGAGTATAATAACGCAGGCACAACAACCCAACGATCAGTTTGACTGAAGTTGCGCGAAAGAATACACGCCCGCATAGAGCGCGCCTCGGGGCAGCTACTTTGTTTTTATTTTTTATTTGGCTTCTAGCCGTTGTATGGGTGAGTTCATCATAATATTTATTCAAATTGTAGGGGAATTATTATTTTGGTATAATTTATTTCACGTGTTGTCATGGTAACAAAGAATGTGCGCGTGTTGTGAAAGGTTTCGCGGTTGCGTTCTAAATAGTAAATGTTTTTGTATAATAACAATAAGAAATATTAAAATTTATTAATTGTTTCTAATTCCATAGTTTTATTAATAAATTCTATAATAATTTTTAAACATTATCTTGAGAATCGTTTGCGAGGGCGGTTCCTTCTCGAGAATTTGTTGAGAAAATTACAATTAAAATAATATAAAGATTAATTTTATCTCACAGATACTATATGTTATTGATTTTTTAACCTATGGTAATAATATTCTGTGATTTTTTAAAGTGGAAATAGTTATAGCCGATTTTAAGTCGAGACTTAGTTTTTCTAGACGTTGCGACTTGCGGCTACATGCGGATATAATCAACGGGACGTTCTTTATATAATTAAAGTAATTGTTAGTTGTTACGTAGTATTTATGTAATTAATTCTAATGTATCTAATTATTTGGTGCGTGTATGTGTTCGATCAAAATAAAATATTCTTAGCTTTACGCGAATATTTGGCATTTTAAATAAAACTAATTTTCGGATTTATTCGCGAATTTATTTTAATTTTTGACTGAAAGCTGAACCCGTGACATTGATGGTTTTTCCCGTGACCGCGACGTGAAGATTGCTGCAAAGCATTCGAAACGTCGGAAACCATTAATCAAAATAAATCCGCGACATAATCCGAAAAAAATAGTTCTATATAAAACGACACCTAAAATATAATATTTATTTTTCACTGTTATATGTTAATGAGTTTTTCATATAAAGTCTATATTTAGCTGAATCAATGAAAATGTACTTAATGTTAGTTATAGAAGAGTCATACCCATTATAATGAGCCATAAAAAGCAACGCCCACATGAAATTGTTTATATTTGGTATTATATTTGGTTTCTTTGCAAAAATATATTATTTATAATACGGTCATTATTTCGGAAAGGAATGCTGACTGAAATAAAGTTAATCTTATATCAAACCCGGCCCGACCCGGCTGGCCGTAAGTCAAACTAAATTAAACGGTTTTTAAATTTTTCTAATAAAATAAAAGTAGTCTATGTAATTCCTTATAAAATGAGCTATCTGCTATTGAAAATGCCTTCAAAGTCCAGCCGTTTCAGAGATTAGCCGCAACAAACAGACAGACTGACAAAAGTTTTAATTGATTTTTTGATATAAGTACCGTATAATTTTTGAAATTTAAAACAGACAATATTACAATTTAATTTATATGTACTAATATCACAAAATATGTTTAAATTTAAATTGGGCTATGGCAGCGCTAAAATGCTCAGTGGTAGGTAACGCACTCTAGGGAAACCGACGAGTGAAGTGGATTCAAATTCAGGTCTCGCACCTCTGATATTTTCATGTATGAATCAATTTCAACATGATCACTTCTTATCGTATACATTAATTAATATAATTCTTTAGTATAAGTTAATTTCAAAGAACAAAGAATTATCATGAATTATATATATGCTGCATGCATCAAATTACGGTCAAGTATTAAAATCTATTTTGTAATCATCGATATCATGATAAAATTATCGATATCTTATATTTCATAATTCTATGAAATTACGCGGCAAATAAATACGTCAGTGTCACGTCGTAATTCATTTGGTTTAACATAAATCAGTTTTGTAATGTGTTTTTTTAATTAATTTAATTACTTGAAATGTAGTTTACCTTGCATGCACAAAAAATTGTTCCGTAGTATAAAATTATCACAATTAATATGGTAATTGAGAAAAATAATGAATATTTTATTTAATTGCGTATACAATTATATAAAAGTCATTATTTGACCTATATGTAATTATGTAGTATATTTTTTTCTTTTACAAGGTATTTGTATCGCTAATTATAAGCAGTAGGAACGTAGCTGTAGGTAATGTGCTGATATTCGCAGTGTTACAAGTTACAAACTTTGTTTATTCTGAACCAAATTAGTCATTAATCGCCAACCATAATTAGGTCATAAGTATGAATAATGAATATCTCCGAGAAAACAAAGAAGATTATTGTGCTGTACAACAACGTATTATAATGAGGTCATTTACCTTTTACACGATTTCAGATCGATTTTAGAGGGCAGCACTGAAATGCATTCTTTGCATGTATTCTACTTAAAATATTGTTATAAAGCTGAACGGGCCTGGATGATACAAGACATAGACTTATAGACTTTAATAGCACATACGTTACATTTATCCCGGAACTTACGGTTCGTGTGGGATAGATATGTTTTTGTTTACATTAAGGACAAACCCGAAGCGAAGCAAAGATGACTCTGTAGACTGTTATAATATTTTAAAAACACAAAATAACTTAATTTCTAGATATTGTTTTCAATACTTCTTAAAAAAATATTTATGTTCATGTCCTTTATTCTGTGGCTTCTAGGCGTGCCATTTGGGCACATATTAAAAAAATATGTATTCAATAAAAATTGCAATACTAAACCTTGGACCTCAAAATTCCGCACATATCAAAGCGGTTAGTAACACGTATGGAGGACTCCGATACAATGCCCTACTTGTGTTCGACGCGACATGCAGCCAAAATTAAGTTGAAGTGACCTCCAATACTGCAATCGAATCAATACAAGTAATATTTGCAATCATTTCTAAATTACAAAACGTTTGTTTTTTCACTACCTTTTATTTACACAAAAATGTTTTTATTTATCTAATTATAATTAAAAAAATGATTCTAAACCTAAAGATTTAAAGTATCTTGTTACATAAGTGAAGAATTTTCTTCCTTTACTATAAAAGAAGGTTAAAAGCAAATGCATATTCATTGTCTTTATTAAGCAGTAACCTGACAAATGCAAGACAAATTCAGATTTTGCCTTTCAAAATCTGTCTCACCACGTGATATAATGGCCTAGATAAGTCTCGTGCCGTAAAGCGTGTGGTCGAAATATAGTTCTACTAACCTCGTGAACTTCCTGACAGTTTACTTAATATACTTAATAATGTTGTTTTATCTAAACTAAAATAAGTAATTTAAAATCTGTACATTAACGAAATAAGTTATTTTGTTAATATATTGATTTTCAGTTTTCACATTTCAAACATCTTTTGGAATGGTACATCTAAAATGAAAAGTTTCATCCTTTTCTATTTCTTATTTTTCTTATTCATCTAAGTTTTCATAAGCAATCATTTTAATATACATATGTACGAGTATGTAATGTAAATTAGACAGTATCAATATTATACAGAATTTACAAATAAATAGAAAAGTAATCTAACTACGATTATAATATAAGCGTGAATGTTTTAATGTGTATAAGTTTGTTATATTTCTGCTGGACGGATTGATTAAAAGTTCAGAACCGCTAGAAAAAAATGTTTGTAATAAAATTCGCAAAAAGGTGTCGCTTTAGACTAAGCATATTTGAAAAAGACAAGGTAAGGACTATTATTTCGCATCCGGACAAAGTTGGTGGGTAATGTATATATTTGAGTCATCCTCTAACCTCTTACAATATTTTACCTACTCGATATTGAAATAGCTTTCTGTTACTGGAATTTGTTACTGACGTACGTGAGTGAATTGATATAAAACATACCTACTTGTTTTTTCCAATAGCGTGCTAATACGGCTACTTGGGGCACTGATTCAAAAAAGCCCCATACCACAAACGATTCTTTTATTTCAAAAAAATTAAAAACAGCTAGAAAACTGTCCTAAATCACTGCGTGTTATTTTTTACGAGTAAAAAAGTAGGTACGAAAGAACGAGATAGAATTTAATCATACTATCGCACTATAAAACTATGGATTTCTCCTAACCTCAGCTTTTTTATTAAATTTTAATGTACCCGTTCTCCGTGAGAGGTTGCAAAGAGTGAGAAGTTCAAAACCGTCTGTCATATTTATTCATTATTATAAGAGTACTAGCGACTCGCCCTCGCTTCGCTCGGGCTCTTCCTTAGATTTAGCACAGCCTAAGCCGCGGGATCCGCTAGCATATAAACCTTCCTCTTGAATCACTCTATCTATTAAGAAAACCGCATCAAAATCCGTTGCGTAGTTTTAAAGATTTAAGCATACATAGGGATATAGGGACAGAGAAAGCGACTTTGTTTTATACTATAAAATAGTGAATAGTGATAGTAATGACGCTCACTTTTCTATATTGGGACCCAAAAAGGGGCGCACTGGTTAATAGTAAAGCATTGGAACATTTTTAATATTTAGAACACTGAAACATACTTAAAAATACTTGTTGAAACCACATCTATAGTAAACCAATGGATAATGTCCTAGACAATGTCAGTGAAAGACTCCATGTGACATATAAACCATTTACTCTTTTCATGAATGAAGCTATATTTTAATACTTTACTTGAATTGCTTTTATTTACCTACTGGAAAAGGTGCTCTACCGTTATATAAAAAAAAACAATTTTCTCTTGAATCTAACATTTTAAATGACCAAGTATATAAGTTTCTATAGGTTTACTAAGGTGAAAGCTGTTCTGGGCCATCATTAAACATAAATAAGTATAAAACGCAGGGAAAGTAGAGTACAGTGTAATGGTAATTACTTGGTTACATAAAAAATGTAAATATATTAAAACCGCTCGCAACCAGACTATGCTTCAAAGGCAATGGACACTTGGAAAACTTTATAATAAGGCGTATACCAGCTTATCCTCTAGAAACTAAGCCTTTTAAGCTCTGTACGTCGTTTGAGTCTTATAACATACCAATAAAAATTACCCATGTGATTAGAAGTTCTTAAGTTGCCTAAGTTGTTGCGTACATTTTAAACAAAGGTAAGTCGTTCAAATTATAGTAACGAGTTAAATTACAAAAACACTTCTTATAATATTTTTTTGATTATAACGATACTTTCTAATTAATTAAATATAACATTTAAAATTAAAACCTTGATCGTCTTTAGTCTAAAAGTGCGTTTTATATTCAAATACCAAATTTGAGGCAATATGTCGAAACACATGTCTTGTAAGAATTTGCATTAGCAATAGACTAAATATATCGCAATTTTTAGCGAAAGAAAAATATTTCAAGCGCTTTAAAAATACCAAATATTTCTTACTATGAAAATAACAGACCTGATGATAAACGAATGATGAATTGTTGAGTGACTAAAGTCATTGTTTTCAGCTCTTTGCCTCTAACAATGAGTCACGGTAGAGCTGCCAGTTGGAACCTCTCTGGCGCAGTGATGATATTATAATACTCACTTGATATATTACACATATAAATTTTAAATACATACAATATATTAATATTAACTGCCCCCAGCGGGACTGGAACCCGCGACCGCTGGCGCAGAAAGTAGGGTCACTGCCAACTGAGCCAAATGTGTCGTCATTACATGTCGCCGAAGCAAGCAGGATCGATATTTACCGTAGTGTCTTGGTCCGAAATAACTTTAACTGCTTTTTAATTGCTTTGAGTACGCCTTGAGTACCATTTGTTTTTCCAATAAACGTAATGTGCGAGCTAAAGGAAAATAAATAAAGAAACTGGTCGTCCTGGTTTGGTTACTTAAATATATATTATGAATATAAGTTTACTTTAATTTAGAAATAATGTTATACATTGAACCACTTCTAAGAACGTGCCGTATAAGTAAAATCTTCACAATACCTCATATATGAGTATAATATAAGCAGGTTTATTTTTCATACCGTTAGCTTATTAAACAAAAGAGCTGTGCATAATCATTAAAATGTACCTACTAATATTAGAAAGCATTGAAATAAAATGGAAAATAATTTTTCATCCTGTTAGTTTAACGGCTAAGCTGATTTTAGTGGGGTTTTTAATCCTCGCAGTTACTCACGTAATAAAGTCACTATGACTTCTCTATACAGCTTTCAGCATAAAGTGGTAATAAACATATACACACATACAAACTTTCATAATAGTACCAGTTTGATTATTAAAATTTATTGCAGAACAAAGAAAACCAGGAGATAAACTAAGTTTAATATCAAAGTAGGTGGAAATTACGCGATTGCTAATTTACAAGCGAATTCCGGTGTTTGGCGGAGCGAGATGAGCGAACAAAGCTTATTGTGTACACTCTACAGTTTACGTCGACACTCGTGAATCATATACGAGTATTATGTATAATAAAGACGCAATGCATAAGTTGTTAGATGATAACGGTTATGGCTGAGCCACTGTGTGGATACAATGCATATAACGGGTTCGATTCTGTAGGACGAATCATAAATTCTGATCTTATGACATGTTTGAAAGTCTCATTAAACATAATGGCATTATTAAGGCCTAGTTGATTAATTTTTTTGTCTGTCTGTATGTTTGTTCAGGTTAACCTCTGAAACGGCTGGACCGATTTTGACGGGACTTTCACTTGCAGATAGCTAATGTTATAAGGCATAACTTTAGTTTAGGTGAGTTTAGGTTAGTTTAGAGAGGACGTAGAAATTTTGGTATCTAATGAAAAGGTTTAGTCGTTGCAGGGATAAGAAATTTTTCGCCCAAATTCCTTAGGTTATGTGTGTAGGTTATACATTACCGTATGAAAATGTGATAACTGATACTGATAAGAAATGTCTGATAACGTCTCTAAGACCAAGAATATGCTGTCAACTATCTTAATCTTAACATCTGTTATGGAGATAGCTCTCTCAGTACCAATGAAATATGAATCGTTTATCATATAACACTTTCCATCTTAAACTCAAGTTGATTGAACGCTTGTTAAAAACGTCACAAGTGTATAAAAGCCCGATAAATAGTAAGTCCGATAAAAAGTCCGACAACAACACGAACCTCGGCCCAATATTAAAATATAAACTTAACCCGACCCGGGACTCGAATCCAGGACCTCTCGTGTGTACGAGAACGTACATTACCCGCCACAACATCACTAAGTCGGTTATAATTATTATGAATCAATGTATTAAGTAACTTCAATCCTAAATTCATTATTTAATAATATGTAAACAAATCATTGGTTCAACCTATTTCTAAAATTCGTACCGATATGAAGCTTAACAAATGCAAATACTTTAGACAATAATCCAATAATTTGAGCTTTCGACTGTTCTAAAAATTGCCACGAGATTAGTTAATCATTTAAATGGCTTCTTTATTTAAAGTTGGCTTTAATGATTCATGTAATTCATATAATATAAAATATTTTCATAAAAGTTAGTAAGCATTATCTTATATGTTCCCGGATAACCTTCAGCTTGCAGCCAAATTTTATCAAAATGAGTGCAGTGATTTTCACGTCATTTAACAATCAGAATTGTATTATAAGTAAAGATTTATTAGGTTTAAAAAACTTACATCAGTAGGTAGGTACAGTAACTAGAAGTTTTTCTATCACAACATAAGCGCTAAAATATATCCCCAAGCGGGTTAACTTCACTTTTCCGATGCTGCGTAATTCGAGACTATCACTTCAAGTGCAATGCAACTTAAATATGTTCAAGTAAATTATTAAATTAACTCGTAAATACAAGCGATCTTAATAAAGCCAAAGATATGTTTTAATAACATAGAGTATCTCTAGTCTCTCTACCTTTTAATGTTGTTTTCGTATTATTACGAGATACGTTAACATCTTAATATGTTTTTTTTTATTTTTACAGAGCGTCAACAAATAAGCGATTTAGTGTTAGAGAAGCGTGAGACGCTCTTGAAGAGCGTTTCGGACACGCTTAACCATAAGGATGCCTGGCCAACACTTCTGGCGCAGGCCGAGCCCGACGCCCCTGCGGTCGGCCGCTGGGGCGCCGAGTGGCCGAGTTGACTCAATCCGGATCACGAACAGGCTACCCACCACGACCTGACTAAGCGACTGCCGCCCCCGCGCTGGGCGGAATCACAGGAACCGGTCCATCTAACGTCGGAGCAACATGAGGACCTCATGACTCAAGCTGAGTCAATCCTCAGGAAACTCCTCGTTGATTACAACTATGACTCCGTCACCAACTTCATCCTGCTGTACGATCGTTGGCAAAAGATGAAAGTATCTCTACACACTTTTTTTGAAAACTACATTCCGCCAATTAAAAGGGGAAAGCTCACGTGTGTTGGTTTGGGACTGGAATTGGTACAGAAACTAAGGGCACTAAGTAAGCAATTTCCTGGGCTAGACACAGCAATAGCTTTGGTATCGTGTGAGGAAGCTGTGGTGGATGTTCGAGATTACGTAATGATGGGAGAAGGTCCAGCTTCGGTGGAACATGCGGAAAAAGAACATGTATTAGTTGGGATACAAGTTATGATAGACGGACGCTCGGGTATTATGCTCGCTGATCCCGGCTATCACCTTGCTAGAATCATTAATGTGATGAATGATCGCGCGTATCCACATACTGGTAAATACATAAAAATGTTTTTAAATTTATTTGCTTTATTTCTACAAAATCTGCATGTAAAATAGATGAATATTGTAGTGTTCTCTGAAATTATTGTTTTTTTTTACACATTCTACATTGATATTATGGTAATATTTTGTGGTATGGCCTTAAAAATATTTCAAAGGTCATCTTAATTAGAAAATTTTAATTTACAGGCTGGTTTACAAAATCTGAAGAGCCGCACTGCAAAAAGGAGTTTGAATACAGCTTTAATCCAAATAACAGCAACTACGTAGAGTGGCATGAGCGCGTGACGCGAGGGACCTCCGTTAAGTACCAGTCCTCCCTCATATACACTGCTCAGCCTTTCCTAGACGCTATTCGAGTTACTGAGAAGCGTAACTTAGTGTATAATTTTAGGTAAGAAAATCAATGAAAATGTTTTTTAATACCGAAATCTCATACTTTGTTTTTTTTTTCAAACTTTTCAATTGAGACTATAGTTTAAAGAAAAATCACTAATCAAACGACATATTTAAGATTGAAAACCAACAAATATACTGTAAAAAAGTAAAAATTAACCTACAGACATTATAAAACCTTTGAACAATAATTAATTATCGCAATTCACTAGCCAGTTTGGTCAATATTTCTTCCTGGGAAGAACCCATACTCACTATTCATTTTCATCCAAATATTAATTATATCAGTATAATTCATACATACTTTCAGTATGCACTATTGTTTCAGGAGTCTACTCGCGCGCGATCCCAAAGGCAATCTAACCGCAGGCATATACTTTCCCATAGGACTCCACAATAGAGACGCCTCCTTCACTTTATTCTCAGACAACGGATCGGAGAAGAGACGAACAAAGTACAAATTCAGTGCCTTCACAGAACCCGATAATGTTAGTGTTTTAGTTGCGTATTTTAAGTTTTTGCCTTGTATATTTTATTTACTTTTCATCCTAATCCGCTTTCCACCATACATTACTTTTTTTTCTATTTGTATAGTTTCAGTAATCTTTTAGCTTTTTATTGATTGATACAAGTATAAGCCGCTATTCTATCTAACAAACTATAACGTGCAAAAGCATATCGTTGTCTCAAACACCTAAGTACTAAATTAAAAAAAAGTAATCGATATTTTTTAATTTTTACACGCGTTTCTTGAGGAAAAGATCTAGACCGACAGTTACGAAAGGTCCTTTTTTTAGAAAAATTGGATAACGCCGTAGGTAGTTTGCAATTAATAATATGAACTCTATGTTTCCATTTGTCAAATTAATTATGGAACACCTCTAAGCCACAGAAAGAAAAAAAAATGTTTTCACGCGGCCTACTGAGATTTTAAAAGTTTAATACTTTTTGAATTTGAAACTGTACTAGTTTAGTCTGCTCGATGTAATTAATATTATGTAACGAAGAATTAAAAAAAGTAAAATCTAAATTAATTTTCTATAACGGCTTTACGTTTGCTTTACAACAAAAATTGGTACGAACATTTTTAAAATAAATGCCTCTGCTCAACTAAACAGACAAAAAATACCTTATTTATTTTAACCTCATGTAAATCACGGCATGAATATTAAATTAGCAATTCTTGATTCTTCACAGAATCATTGTTTTTCTACCTTGAGCAGGTTTACTCGTGATTTTAATCGATTTCGTTATCACTATGATAATAAATAAATAAATAAATAAATAAGCTTTTATTTCTTGCGCCTTAATTACAGAGTTTACAGAGTTTTATATTTGTTTATTTAATAATATGTTCAACTTAACTTAACTATATGTTCTTTTTTTTTTTTTAATTATTTATTTTTTTTTTTTTATTATTTTTGTTCTTTACTATTTTTGTTTTTTATTGTAATTTTTTTTTAAATCATTATATTTATATATATTCTTATTTATTTTGTTTTGGCTGCAAGCACCGCTCGTGCGGTAAAAGCCTCCTCCAATTGACGCCACCTAGCCCTATCTCTAGCTTCTCTAGACCACGTAGCACCGACTAGTTTTACTAAGTCGTCGCACCATCTTTTGTGGGGTCGCCCCGGTTTGCGCTTCCGGCTAATTGGGTACCAGTTGGTTGTAGTTTTGGACCACCTTTCATCCGACGCTCTTTGTATGTGTCCGGCCCACTTCCATTTCAGGTGAAGTACTCTTTTAACTGCATCTTTAGCTTTTGTACTCTTCCTGATAGCGCTATTTTTTATTTTGTCGTTTAATTTATGTCCCACGTAGCTTCTTTCTATTCCTCTTTGACATATTCTTATTTTTTCGAGTGACTTCTCGGTGAGGGCCCACGTCTGAGAAGCGTATGTGAGACGGGGAAATAGGCAAATTTCCATAGCTTTGGTTTTTAATCTAGTTGGAAGCTTACTTTTGAAGATCTCTTTCATTTCCCAGTATCTGTTCCATGTATTTTTTATTCTCCTTTCTATTTCTTTTTCTGTGCAAGCTTTAATAGATATCAAGTGGCCTAGGTATATGAACTCTTGGGTATATTCGAGCTTAGCAGAAAAAATTGTCAATGGTATCTCTTGTCTATTTGTCATTAGCTTAGTTTTGTCTTTATTCATTTCTAGGCCAGCTTTTTTGCTTTCTCTACAGAGTGACTCTATCATATCTTGTATATCATGTGGGGTTTCTGCGAGTAATACGATGTCATCTGCGAATCTTAAGTGGGATAAATATTTTCCGTTTATGTTAAGGCCTTTATTGCTCCAGTCTAATTGACGAAATATTTGCTCTAGTACTGCTATAAAAATCTTAGGAGAGAGCGGATCCCCTTGCTTTACTCCTCTTTCTATTTTGAAACTTGGTCCGGGCTTCTTTAACACTATTTGTGAGGTACTGTTTTTGTAGATGTTTTGTATCAAAGTTATGTAATCAACGTTTACGCCTTGTAGTGATAGAGCTTGCCATATTGCGCTATGTGAAATTGTATCGAATGCCTTACTGTAGTCGATGAAACAAAGATAGAGAGGTTTATCATATTCATTATGTTTTTCTATTACCATTTTTAGGGTGTGTATGTGGTCTATAGTAGAAAAATTTTTTATAAATCCTGCTTGCTCTACTGGTTGGCTTTCGTCAATGATTTTTGTCAAGCGTCTTAATAAGGTCGCTGAAAAAAGCTTATAAATACTGGATAAGAGGCTGATTGGTCTGTAGTTTGAAATTAGTTTAGCGTTGCCTTTTTTGTAGAGTAGAACTAAACGTGATGTTGCCCATTGTTTCGGTATTTCTTTTTGTGTGAGTATAAGGTTGAAAAGGTATGTGAGTGGTGTCACGAGACTATCTCTTCCAGTGATAAGCATTTCGTTAGTAATTTTGTCTGGCCCAGGACTTTTTCAGTTTTCAATTTATCTATAGAGTATTGTATTTCGCTTTTTAAGAACTTTGGGGCAGGGTCTACGTTAAATGAAGTAGTGGACATATCTTGAATCTGTGAAGGTGATATAGTTTGTGAGTACAGTTTCTTGTAAAAGTCTGTTGCTATTTTCATAAGGTCGTTCCTGTTTGTAACTGTCACTCCCGTCTCGTCCTCAAGTTTGGTCATTAAGTTTTTTGATTTATTTAAATGTTTATATGCTTTTCGTATAGCTCCTGACTTCTCTAAATATGTTTCTATCGTATTCAGTCTATAAATATGTGTGTTTTTATTTATCACTTTATTGATAGTTTTGTATAGTTTTTTTCAGTTTGATTTTTTCTTCTTTAGTTTTATTAGGTTTGTTTTTTAATATATGCCTTTTTTCGGTTAGTTCAACTATTATTCACTATGATAGTAATTGTTAAATAAACTGCCATATTGCATAATATATTGTATGGACAATATTTATATAATTACAATAAAGTTTTATTTTATCAAACCATTCTTCGATATACCTACATTGTTACACCAAATCTCATCTTTAAGCAAAAGTGGTAGTGCCATTCTTGTTACCTTCGGGTAGCAACCAAATGGGCCGGCACGCCCCGTATAGTTCATTAGTACCACTCTCTCACAGAAGACCGGCGTGAAGTGGCAGCTATGCTGTCGCGTTTCGTCCGGTGAGTAAGAGTCCGGGAGGCCCACTCCCCTTCCCATTTCCCTTCATCCTCCGCCTTCGTTCCCCACTTCCCTCCCTCCTCCATCCCTCCCTTTCCTGAAAGGCCGGCAACACATCTGCAAGCCTGACTTGCAGATGTCCATGGGCGGAGGTGATCACTTCCCATCAGGTGAGCCTCCTGCCCGTTTGCCTTTTTACCATAAAAAAATTGAAAAACGTTTCTCATTTTAGATTAAATTGTCTGGGCAAGAATTAACGGATTAAATTGTTTTTTTATAGAATCGTTCATCGTTCAAGCCCATAGACAATAGACATTAAAAAAAAATATTTCAATATTTTTTTATACAAAATACGCGTAATAAATCTTAACATATCTGATATCGCACAGTAATATCGCGATAGTCGCTAATATCACATAGTTTAAAATATACTAAAAAAGCGTTTATAATAAAATAATTAGTCTTTAAAGTAATTTGGTCTCTAGTTCTATACATGTAAATAAACTAAGATAGTACAGTCTTAAAATTATACAATTTACTAATCAAACCCTTTCTAATGATTGGCAGTTCATTTTACATATTAAATTCGACAGTTAACTAAAGAATAGGCTTTATAATGATAGGCCATTATACCAACCGTTACCTTGAATTCAATCTACAATCAAAACAAACCACGTCCATAATTTAGACATTAATTTTTAAAGGACTTTTGACAAACAAATGCTTATTTGCTGCTTAGTTTTGCTTTTGCATGTATTATTATTACTTACCGCTGGGATATTATAGGTAATAGAAATACCTCTTATATCAATATTGTATTGTAGGTACTCACATATTTAATTGACGACTTATATTTTATTGTGGCGGACTCGATTCCCTTATTGGTATTCCAATTCATTCTTGGCCTAGTATACATTTTCATTTATAGCTCCACAAAATTATATTTCTTAGAAATGAAACATATAGATATAATTATAATTTTTCCACAGATACATCCAACAGTGAGAGAACAGTTTGAGCGATGCAGTGCGCAAATGAGGTATAAAAAGCGAGCACTTTTAGAAATCATTATGAAAATCGCTAAAATCCTCGATAATGATACTTTCATCAGCCAAATGCTGCATATCAACCATGATATCTGCCAACTGTCTTTATGACAACAAAGTACGACGCAAAATGGCGTCAACAAAATGGCCGACAAGACATAAGATGGAGATCATTTTCCTATATTTTTAATTTAACAATATTTATTTTTATTTAAGGGTAATGGGTTTAATAATTTGTCGTTTTTTGTCAATTTAATAACTTTGGTATTGGGATAATTTATTTGGTAAATTGAGTTATTTTGCTTTATTATATGATTTGAACTTAGCACGTGTTTCAATTATTACCTAAATACTCCCTTTCAATACAAATTATATAAAAAATCAATTATTTTTATTGCCACCAAAAAAATATGTGTTAATGCTTTATCTGATCCTAATGACAAGTAATTAAATAAAATGGAGGGAAAAAATAAAACAACACCATACTCTACCAATATTTTAATGATCACACGAATAAGAACTGTTTCCGTTACGCTAACATCAATATTACTTCTAAAAATATTTTCTTATAGTTAATCGACGTCATTTTTATTTTCCAAACAAATATGAGAAATAAAGTATTAATTTCAGATTTTACGTCACTTTATGTAGCTTTCTTATGGCTTAAAGCAGCACGTGGATTATTCAATCTATATAAAAACTATCTTATATTTAATAGGTACGAAGAATAAAGCGTGATTTGCATTACTATACGGATCACGTTCACTTTTCAGTCCAGTCCAAATTTACTATACGGATCACGTTCACTTTTCAGTCCAGTCTAAATTTTAAGATACACTGGGATATATTCCACACTACTCGATATCAAAATCTGTCAAACGAACCACAGGCATTAATTTTATAAGCAGTGCAAAATATAGTCATATACATAGCAAAAATGGACTAAAAGAGAATCTACTTTTTTTTAAATCCTTAACACTGATTTTAATTATATTTCAAACATAGAAATTGGCAATAATACACATATTATTATTTTTCACAAGTCAAAAATATGACAAATATATGTTTAAAAATCAATTTGTGATTACTTTAAGACTGGACTAAATTAAGACGCGTACGACAGAATAGAGACTTACTAAATACCTAAAAACAAAAACAAGTTAAAATCAAATTAATATTTATTAGAGGAATGGGCGATTCGTTTGTCCAGCACCCTTATTTTGTGCCTACGGGGTACTAAATATTCTATTGATTACATGATGTTATGATCTGAACTACATCTTACATAAACCTTAATATTATTGGATATACAGAACAGACTTTTTCTGAAAGAAATTATATATTGAAAAATAACGAGATTCATCAGTTTAATAAATCCCGTTAAAATATCGTTAGATCTAAAATATGTATACAACGGGAAAAATAATTATAAAATAAACATGCAAAGTCCATTCTGTAACTTGTCAAGGCTCATTGGGTCAGAAATACCCGTTATCTTAAAATATTACAAATGTTACATGGAAATGAAAAACAGTACAAGAATAAAACAATCAAAGAGGAAAAAGATATTCTCAACTAAATATAAAAAAAACGAGTATGTACGTATTTAAAAACCATGTAACGTTGTTTAACACTAAATCTTACTTATTTAATTCTAATTAATCTAAGGCATTACTATTTTGTCAAAAACAGTACATATTAATTGTTTATTATACAGACAATTTACTATGATATAGATAAAAAAATCACTTAAAATGACTATCGAGTACATTTCACTTGCTATTTTAAGACATTACTTTTATAATTTAGAAAAAAACTAGCTTCCGTTCACAAACAAACACAAGTGGCATTTTTGACAAACGAATTCTGCGGTTAGTACGGCACTCGTCGAATGCTAAATGTTGTAGAATCGACACTGAGCGTTTGCCACTTGTCTAACCCCTTAGATGTTATTACGTTTATTTAAACTTCATTGTATTACTACAGAATAAGAATTCAATTAGAGTTTACAACATATATTATAATCGTACGCCCAAACCGCCATTTTTCAACCGCCAATTTAAGAAATAAAAAAAATAAATTGTATGTAGCCCATATAATCAGCAAATTTTTTGACAGAACCAGTCCAATATGGCGCACATCTCGTTATACACGAGCTATAGTCTAATTATTTTTTTACAAACTAAGATAGTGTTGTAGTCAAGCGACACCAACTAATAGAGTGAAATTAAAAAAAATAATTCATAACTAAATTCACTGAATTGGCAAAGACTTACAAAATTTAAGGTTTGAGGCAAAAAATGACAGTTGCATTATCGAAAGACAATATGAATAAATAAGTAATAATTTTAAACAATGCTCTCAATTTTAGTTACCAAAAAAAAAATACCTACCATATACTATACATAGCTATATCTCAGTCAATTATTTCATAGAAAATTTTTTGCATATTTTATATAAACTTTTAATTCATGTACAATCAAAGTAAATACAATCTAATTTTAATTTATAGATCGCTTTAAACATTCCGTTGAAATACGACAAAAGATGTCCTACAATACTTATTGATAATAATAGAAATATTAAAAAAATGTGTACGACATAAGCTACCATACCTGAAAGCGTTATTTAACTTAGAAATTAGAATATCATTCGCTTATAATTATTAATGTTCTATAAACGATATCGATGGTAGAAAGTGAAGTTTTCGTAGCTCGAGGCGTTTATATACTACGAGTAAAAAAGGTCCTATTAACCATATTAATTCAATGAAATAGTACACATGAAATTACCATCACTTGCCTTTGCGAATGTGTACAACGTCCTTATAAATAAACTAACTAAGCCATTACACATTGAACAAATAGTCAAGACAAAGAAAAAATTGAAACTTATACCACAGTCTACTAATCCATACAGGCGTAAATGAAGGCAGTTTAGAAATAATATGGTAATATACGGGAAAGACGTGAAAAGATACATTCGTTCGTCATATATAATTTAATATATTAGTATGATTGGCATTGGCAATCGGGACGTAGACGGTTCAAATCAATTATTACGTTTAATGGCTTCTAGGAGTATCGTTTGAGCACAATTAACTTTGCCATGTGAAGACACGTTATATACGTCGTATACGTATAGACTGACCGGTGAATGAGAAAAACGAACGCTAAGATTACACGTGTGAAATAACACGAAATGTCATTACAATCATGCACTGGTTAAGATCTGACTTACGAAAGGATTAAGAGATCAAAGAATTTTATAATGTAAAACTCTCCTTGACCTTTCGTGGCAAAAATCCCGTTTTGTATTCATTGACATTAAACGTCAAAATCATTCGCCGAAAATAGTTTAGTTCAATTCAATTCTCTTGTTAATGGCTTCAAAGCGTGCCAGTTGAGCACAGATTATTTCGCCAATGTCACGTAGAATGGAGAAGACACGAAGGAGATTGATCGGTAACATTGTCAATAAGTTTATTTAAATTATGATAGTATAAGGGAAGTAAATCCAATTCAATTCAATTCTGTTGTTGATGGCTTCAAAGCGTGCCAGTTGAGCACAGATTATTTCGCCAATGTCACGTAGAATGGAGAAGACACAAAGAAGTAGACATTTCTATTAAAATCGATTATACTGTATGGATTTTTAGTCTGTGGTTATGTTATAGACAATAAATATAAATCTAGTCGTTATCGCGGTTGTGTTTAGTTGTGTTTTTTTGTGTTAGTTGTGTGTGTTGTGTGTGTTGGTGTCAGCGGGCGAGTGTCGGTGTCTGTGTCGGTGTCTGCGCTGGGGGTGCGCGCCGCCGTACACCTCGCGTACACTCGAGCTGGAGAGAGATAGCATATACTTTTAATACAATCATAACGAGATAGAGGGAGATAGAAGGTATTTTCATAATCTTTTATATTATTTATACAATAATGAGATAGAAAGAGAGACAGAGAATATATATGTATTTGAATAAACATTTTTGTTATTTAAACCCTTTTGAACCTTTATGTGAGATTAGCATTTCCCGCGGCTTCGCACGCGTTCTAAAGACCGGAAACCCATCTTTTTCTGCTAACTAACGCCCGTCCTTCCCGTTTTTGCAACATTTTCATTGATGCTCCGCTCCTATTGGTCGTAGCGTGATGTAATATAGCCTAAAGCCTTCCTCAATAAACGGACTATCCAACACAAAAATATTTTTCAATTCGGACCAGTAGTTTCTGTGATTGGCGCGTTCAACCAAACAAACAAACTCTTCAGCTTTATAATATTAGTGTAGATGATTTCATCAGATTGTAAAGCCATCATCCAATTGCATTTGCATTGCAATTGCAATTAAGGGTGTCAACAAAGGGCTCTAAAATGCATTTTTAAAGAAATATTTTTTTTTATTTTATTTACATTCATTACTTTTATTTTTCATGTTTACAAAAATGAGAGATGTCGTCACTTAAAATTTTATTTTTACGCACGTTTAAATTGGTAAAAGGTACATTTGCACAAACTTCACAACAACAATAGACTCTTGCAATAAACATCAAAACCACATCAGACGTAAAATTAAAAAAGTAATTTTAGAATAATTTATTAAGATTAATGATATGAAAATGATCCCAATATTTTTAATCTATAATGATTAAAAATACAGCGTTAGTGAAGTCAGTATGCTATAACTATTAAATAAATAGCTCCTTAATTTTATTATTATTTTATTAGCACTTGGAACTAAATATTTGGATATCGTACAACGATATTTCATAACAACACCTTTAACTTGATAAAATTGAAATTTAAAGTTTGAAGATTTATTTGCGCATTTATATAGTGGAAAGTCATAATTAGAAGAAAATGATATAGTAAGATGACTCAAAGACACTTAATCTTTGGAACAAATGCAAATTTATTTTTAATTGATAGGCAGAATGTAAGGTTTCCTTTATACAAATGTTTTTAAAGTGTGATTTCTAATTTAAAGTGCAACTCTATATAAACCTCTATAGAAAACAACAACGATAACAACATAACGGGCAAAATGCAAAAAACTTAGCACCAATATAAAAATAATAATTTCAACGTTATTGTTATTTAGAATGAATCTAGAATAAAACTTTAAAATGTACAACAAATAATCAATTATCGTACACATCGATCACTAAAAAAAGAACGACGTTCTTTTTTGAAAACCTTTAATATATTTACAAAACTACTGAAAATAATGTGAATCTGAAAATAGAAAATTTAATAATACTAAGACAGAGAAGAAAAAGCGACCACATGCTAAGAACATACTAAACTACCAACCATACAACAGCAGTTATATACAAAGCATATATAAATAAATATTTTACAAAAATTACGATATTAGTAGTAACGCCGTCTCCAATATCTGGAACTGGAAACCATGGAATGTTATTTTTTTATAATTTAAAACCAACGAATAAAGGTAAGAAAATAATTGAAAAAAAAAATGGAATAAAAATGTATAAAGAAGGTAATCTTACTAATTAGTAAAAAAAATATATAAGTAAAAGAACATATTATGGCAACATTATATGTTATGGTAACACCATCCATTGATTTTTAACCGATTTATAACAAGTACTTCATGTACAAAAGTGGGTGTATGTTTTTCAATACTTTAACCACAGGCGAGATTGAATAGATATTAAAAGGACTTTTCAATAACATAAGTGTTGATAATTGAAGCCATTTAAAGTGTGCTATTCAAAAACAAGTTTCTGGCAACAAAACCACAATTGTGGTCAAATCACTACGTGATAAGGATATTGTTAGAAAAAAATATTAATATAAGATAGTGTCAATATGAAAATAATTAGAGCTATTTAAAATGGCTAACAAATAAAAATCACACATATTTTTTTCAAAAACGAATTATTTAGGGGGCCAAAAATATTAAACTACGTTCGACGTTGTCATTTCATGAAGCTTTTTAAAAGGGGTCTAACATTTTTCTATGGGTGCTTGATGTTTTCTTCATCATGAATAAACTGAACTGTCAGTCAGATTGTGCAATGTGAACATGACTTTACCAAACCGGAATCGGATCGTCAACGAATATAGTGAGGATCATCCCAAAATCTCTTCAAAAATTGACATTTTATGCCATCAGCGGCATATATTTTATGCTTGCTGAAGTGTCCATAATATTATTGACGCCGCTTAAATGGAAAATCAAAAAAATGGCGACGGTGGATAACCTCACCATGAGTATAACTCATGAATTAACCAATTAACAAAAATAATACTGATTGAGAAGACAGCGTGTTAACATTAATATTGATAACATGATACGACGTGATTAAACAACCACATGTTTTTACTGGGGACTGACGTGAGACATGACTGAGGCATAGGTTATTGATTGGTCATAAAACAACGTTAAGGACAAATGACGTGAAAATTATTTTAATACATGAAACAATCGAGATATTATTGAAGTGAAACTTCTTTAGAATCGTTGTGATTTCAAACTCGATGAAACGAAAAAATAAGTCCATAGTACCAGGCGCTCAGAGACGGGAAAGAGTTAGCCTTAGTTAGATCTCGGCCAACGCGAGTCAGTGACATTTCTAACTCTGTCTAACTCGTGGGTGTGACCTTCGCGCCATCTCCCTCTCTCAACGGGGTTATTCAGTATAAATATAAACGAGATTTAAAAATTAGATTGCCAAAGAAGTTTTACTTCTGACATGTATACTTTGTACACACGCACTTTTTCATTTTTTTAGTACATAAAACGATCGAGATATTATTAATCTGTGGAACAGCGTGTTTATATGACGTGAAGGACTATCACGTGGTACTCACGAGGGCAGGGCGAGGGGGCTGGCGGTGGCGCGTAGCGGGCGGCGAGGCGTTGGCCGGCGGCGATCCGCGCTGAAAACACCTCCTACTAACTACTGGGCTACTGGTACTTGTGGGTAGAGGGAACTGGTATTTAATGGCGAAGGTCGCGGGTTCGAGTCTCGTATGGGCAAATGTATGTAATGCAAGTCACCTCCTACTAACTACTGGGCTCCTGGTACTTGTGGGTAGAGGGAGCTGCTATATTTTGGCGATGGTCGCGGGTTCGAGTCTAGTTTGGACAAATGTATGCAATGTCACGCACTACTGGGCTACTGTTATTTGTAGGTAGAGGGAGCTGTTCCATTTTGGCGATGTTCGAGGTTCGGGTTCGAGTCTCTTTTGGGCAGATGTATATAAATGTAAGTCACCTACTCCTAACTACTGGGCTACTGGAACTTGTGGGTGGAGGAAACTGGTATTTAATGGCGGAGGACGCGGGTTCGAGTCTCGTTTGGACAAATGTATGTAATGCTACTAACTACTGGGCTTCTAGTATTTGCGGGTAGAGGGAGCTGCTATATTTTGGCCATAGTCCCGGGTTCAAATCTCGTATGGGCAAATATATGTAATGCAAGTCACCTCCTACTAACTACTAGGCTACTCATACTTGTGTGTTGAGAGAGCTGGCATTTAATGTCGATGGTAGCGGGTTTGAGTCTCGTTGAGGCAAAGCTGCTTAACTGAGCCAACATATGGTATACTTTAAAAAGCAGGAAAAAATCTTATTGGTACATTTATAAATAAAACTGAAGTGTCTGTTTTTAATTGCAAATTGACAGCTTTTCAGTAAATACATACGAAAGCATATACGGTACTTGCATCAAAAAATCTATCATTATAATTTTTGTCTGTCCGTCTGTTTGTTCGGACTTATCTCTGAAACGGCTGGACCGATTTTGACGGGACTTTCACTGGCAGATAGCTAATGTTAGTCTTAGTCTACTTTTATTTTATAAAAAAACATTATAAATTTATACTAACAATTAAGAAACAAAATAAAAAAAATATTAAAATATGACTCCAACAAAATACATCAAAACCACAGTCCATCTACCCACAGTAGCAAAAACTAAAAATATGCTCTAAAAATATTTAAAAAATAAACTATAATAACAATAAATACTAAAAATAATAATAAGTGCAAGAGCAATAAAACAAACATGCTACAACTAAAATAAGAAATATGTATGTATGTACATATAATATATTATTTTATATAATATGTATATCTAAAATTCCATGCTTTTATAAAACCAAAGCCATAGAAAGTATAAGCTCAATTTAAAATGTTTACATTCAGTACAGAAAACTTGTCATTCAATTTTATTTGTTGATATTAAACGCCTTATAAGTTATAACTGATGCTATTCCAATATTAAAAAAAACTTATTGTGTAACATTTATTTATCGTTAACACTTTAAATACTTTAATATGCAATTTGTATTTTTAATAAAATGCATTTTTGGCAAATCAAAAACTAGACATAGTGCTTTGACTAACACATCGAATATGGCAGCCGGCTTACCTGGAGAAGCATGGTGGGAGTCAATCTCATTTCATTGACACGTCTCAATATTTCTAACCATCATTGTTTCGGGGACTCCCCGAAATATGATCAACAGGTTACTTAACCATTGAGTATATTGGCTGGCCATGATAAAAGACCTTTCATAGTTTAAGTCATTATTGAGAATACCAATCTTACCTGGTCTTATTTCATTGACACACCCTGATAATAAGTAACCTAACCAGCTGTGTTCTGGGACGTCCCAGGTTAGATAGTTTTTGCTTACGAAACAAAAACCTAAAGCATCCACTACACTAACAACTAAGTTGCTTCAACAAAGTACTGGAATACTGAAATTGACTGAAGTCCGTAGTATGTGACTATACTTTGCGACTAGTGGATTGAGTCGCATTTGGGTTAAAACAATGATAAGAAGTCACCCGAAGCAAACCAAGGTAGCAAGAAGCAAAGTGCCCCTCTACACTCTCATATTGGTTAAACTTCAATCAACTTTGCTAGTAGAGTAGTGCTTGTATAAAAATACTAACTTAGACTCGAAGTATCCCGAGGTTCTACACAAGGTGTCACACTAAAACTAAAGCATAATTGGTCATAGTTATACAAACCAGAACCAACCCACAGAATGAAAAAAGTAATTCTATGATTTGATATGATCGATTTTCATAGAAACTGTATACAAAGTTTGTATAAACTTCTTTCCCAAAAATACCTTTATAATATTATAGAATATGTAGATAGCTTTGATCTTTTTATCATTTATAAACCACGCAATTTTGGAGCTATCTGTGCACATAACTCAATTTAACCATCATTGTGGGTTGGTTCTGGTTTGCATAACTCTGTCATTAGTCATGTACTTCAGACTTCGGCCAATGACTAATACTTCAACAAGTAATGTAGTGTAGGCTCTATGTACAGTATGTGAGGGGGCCTACCTGACGGAGTGCGCGGCGGGGGCGGGGGGAGCGGCGAGGGCGAGGGGCGCGGCGGGGGGCCCGGCGGGGGGCGCGGGGGGCGCGGGCAGCGCGAGGGCGGTGCGAGCGTGACGCCTGCTTCCTGCACGCTCTTGGAACTCCCTGCAATGTTTTTATCACTATCACTACATAGTATAAAACAAAGTCGCTTTCTCTGTCCCTATATCCCTATGTATGCTTAAATCTTTAAAACTACGCAACGGATTTTGATGCGGTTTTTTTTAATAGATAGAGTGATTCAAGAGGAAGGTTTATATGCATAATAAATCTAGGGAAGAGCCTGAGGGAAGCGAGGGCGAGTCGCTAGTTTGAAAATAAATTAACCGATATGGTCAGATATGGTGGTTAATTCTTTTGATTTTTATACTGGCATTTCCCGCGGCTTCGCATGCGTTCTAAAGACCGGAAACCAATATTTTCCGAGTCACTCAGTATGATACCCGCAGAACTAACGCCCGCCCTTCCCGTTTTTGGAACATTTTTTATTAGTGCTCTGTTCCTATTTGTCGTAGCATCATATAACATAGCCTATCCAACACAAAAACATTTTTCACACCGGAACAGTAGTTTTTAGATTATCGCGGTCAACCAAACAAACAAACCTTCTCTTTATATATATAAAAATGTAAAAATAAATAACAAAAAATATTTTTAAATAATATAATTCTAAAAATGCTGAAAATATATTACCTATCAAAATCTTCAGCCTCCTCTTCTTCCAGATTTATGAACTCTTGCCTCTCTTCTGCGTCCCCGGAGTACAGGTTTTGTTCACGCTCGATCAAATGAGCTCGCTCCCCGATGTGGTGACCTTTACATTATGATTTTTTTTTAATATGGTGTCAATTCAATAATTAATACCTATAGAGATACAGTCTTATGTTACGATTATTTAATCTTAGATTATTCTTAAAATGTTTATAATATTAGTAAAATATTTGGTTTTAAATGTATTATGTTGAAATATTGTTATTTTACCTATTAGGTATATTTAATGTTAAATATTAATTTGTTTTCTCTTGTCGTTATCACCTATAATTAAGGTACTACTTTTTATGTTTTATTTTCCATGTAAAATTTTTTTTCATGTGTTTTGTAAGTACTTTGTTGGTGGTCTAATAAAATAAAAATAAAATAATTCAATTCTCTTGTTAATGGCTTCAAAGCGTGCCAGTTGAGCATAGATTATTTCGCCAGTGTCACGTAGAATGGAGAAGACACGAAGGAGATTGGTCGGTTAAATATGGTGTCTTAACAACGACTACATTCTACATTCGATAACACTAATAGAAAACTAACAAAAAATATATGATATTGTAGTATGTTTAGAATATATCATTCATTCCCATACTATATTTTTTTAATCATAAAGTCTTAGAAAACACGAACTTTTACATAAGATAAAGGTAATTAAAAAACTAAAAAGTAACTAGAGAGTTTGTTAATAAATAAAAAAATTAAAAGTGCGTGTGTACAAAGTACACATGTCAGAAGTAAAACTTCTTTGGCAAACTAATTTTTAAATCTCGTTTATATTTATACTAAATACTAAAAAAACCCGTCTAAGCTCGTTGAGTGAGGGAAATGGCGCGAAGATCGCACCCACGAGTTAGACAGAGTTAGAAATGTCACTGACTCGCGGTGGCCGAGATCTAACTAAGGCTAACTTTTCCCCGTCTCTGAGTGTCTGGTACTATGAACTTATTTTTTCGTTTCATCGAGTTTGAAATCACAACGATTATAAAGAAGTTTCACTTCAAAAATATCGCACTTTCACATATCAGTTGCTAGACACTAATTACCAATACATAACGTCTATGTACATAATATATTATTATTATATAAATGACTTCATGTTTGTATAGCACAGCATATATTTTGTTTCTAAGTGACTTGCCTAATATCAGTTTTAACTTAGATAAATCCGAATTCCAATGCAAATGACTCAATTAAATGAAAATTTGGATAGCTTATTCAATTTAATTTCTAAATGGATAGGAACAACACACAAATTATAAATTCTTACTCAAGATTTTATGTATAAATAACTTTTGCTAAATATCCAGTTGTTACAATTCTATAGCCAAATGTGTATTATACTAACTTCGCATGGCATATTGCAATAAATTGAAATAAATAAGTTTGGACACCGACACACACACAATACTATCAAGTTTAAGCCATAGTAAGGTACAAGATATGTGTTATGGTTTCTAGATAGTTGATAGATTGATATAGATATGCATACTGACATACATAATATAAAAAACCTCTGACTGGAGTACTAGCATTCATGCCCATTACATAATTAATGCCCCGCATTGATTAGAATCCACAACTGCTGGCCAAAAGTGTTGTCAAATAATGATTTGATACATTGTAAAATTGTAGTCAATAATTAAAAGAACTCCAGTTCCATAAATTATTGACTATTTTAGGATGAGAAAAGTTAGTTATATAATAAACTAAATTTTCCCTTGCATATAAATTTATTTAAAAGTTTCAATACAACTTAACTGTTATAATAATAACAAATAGCATCACTACTCACCAATGGACATTTTCTTCACACCAGTGCGGGAGTCTTGCAGAGTTTTACGCGTCTCCTTCACGCCGTTAGGGCCAATTTTAGTACTGCTTGTGGAACTATAAACCTGAAATTGCAAATAATATTAAAGAAATAAATATGTACCTTCTATCTAGTAGAGTTGTAGCCCAGTAGAAATTAGGTGAAGCAGGTTTAAATCTGGGTTTCGCAGCTCTGAGATTTTCATGTGCAAACCATTTTCAAACATGACTATCATTTGTCATATTGTGGTGAAAGAAAACATTGTGAGGAAACTCAACATGTCCACCAACCAATATGTCGCTTGGATAACAGAGTAATGTGGGTTCAAATCCGGGTCTCGCACCTCTGATATTTTCATGTGCGAATCATTTATATCATGATTACCAGTTGTCTTACGGTGAAGGAAAACATCGTGAGGAAACCTGCATGTCTCAAAAAACCTAACAAGTTTTCGAAAGACATGTGAAGTCTGCCAACACGCACTATGTCAGCGCAGTGGACTATGGCCTGATCCCCCTCGTACTGAGGGAGGCCTGTGCCTAGCAGTGGAACGTTGAAAAGGGCTGATGATGATGAGGTATCCCATATTACGTATTTAAGGAAATAAAAAAAAGTGCTAAATACATAAGTATGTATTTCCAATACTTTTACAGAATAAACACCACATGCATAATTAGGTACTTGATGTATTGAAATATAAAGCTATTCTTCTTATAATATTAAACCCAAAGTCATGAATAAATGTTAAAATACCAAATTAGACTATCATGGGCTTGGGCAGTATTTAATATGAAAATAATTAGTACATTTACCTGAGGATTTCCACTTGGACCACTTGACATAACAACTGTGCTGCTGGAGAAGGAGCTGCCGGCCCTCATTTGTCCTTCCATTAGATCAACTATTATTGTTTAATTATTATTAGATAATGAGTTATATAAATATACACATTGCCTTTCTATTAGATATTCAAATTTTGACTTATATTATGGACATCCTTAATAAAACAAATAGCATACTCTATCATCATTATATCAAAATATAATAAAAACTGTTAACTATGCCTTGAACCTTTATATATAGAAAGCAAAATAAAAATATTTATTATTACTCACTTATTGCATATTCTTTTTATATCAATAATTAAAACTATGGTTCAATAGTCATAATAAAAAATTCTAGAAATATAACATAATGACTAATACAATATTTTTATCTTTTAGTATAAATGCTTTAATACTATATACCTTAAGACAGTTTTTTTTATTATTAAGTAAAATTTATCTAAATTGTAAGTAAAGATATAAGATATAAACAATACCTGCGAATAATCTGTTGAGAGATGGCATGGGTGGCATATATGGCATAAGTGAGTTACCACGTTGTGGCCCCATGATGGACAGTGGACTTTCACCAAGCATACCAAAAGGATCCGAAAAGAGTGAATTCATCATGTTGTTCATATGTCGCATGTGTCTCATATGCGAGCTGTAGTAATACAAAATAAAAAAAGAAAAGTAAATAAATTACATGCTGTTAAATTTTATGTTTGAGGGTAGTTTTGTAATACTTCCACTATAATTGGGTACAGCCCAATTATAGTAGAAGTATTTTGTACATGATAATGAAGAAGCTACGATTAAAAGTGATAAAATAGTAATTTCTACTCAAATGCTTTATGCATTAATATTACACCCGATATTTAAACACAATGCTTTATATATTTATTATATACGCTTCTTGGTGAACAGTGAGAGGTATTTTTGAATAATAAATATTTGCTTTTTATAGATTTATACATTGATGCATTAACATATGTGAAATGATGCGGAATTAATGAAATATTACCCAAAAAACGGATCATCCTCCACGTCGGCCATCAAAGATCCAAACAGAGACATTTTAAATTCGTTAACTTTTTGTAATTACGATTTGCACTTTATAAATACGAATGATACTAATTTGATTGTAAGCTAAAAGCTCAATGATCTTTATGTCTTGGTTCACGATCGTTACGAAAAGTGAAAAATCGAAACCTCTAGTACATCAACCTTTCAATCCGGATCACAGATTAAGTATTAGATCCGGATTCTAAACAACTTGACAGACATTGTCTATTGCAAATACAGATTAAAAATACAGATTACAAATACGGATACAGATAACGAAAAGCAAATTATATAAAAGATAATTCAAAACAAAAAAACTTAATTTTAATACTTATTTATGTCTGTATATTATATCTATAATCCAGTCAAATTATGTTTCAACAAGGCCATCCATAAAATTAAACATAGAAGTAGAATCTAGGGTTTATCTCTATAAGCTTAAATGAGTCGCTCAGCAAAATAGTGGCCCAAGCCTTGCACTTAAAGTATGGAGATAATTAGCATTAATTATTTGAGAATTACATCAGTACTAATATTTTAGTATTTTCTCTAGTTATGTAAAAATAAAAGACATACCATACAAAGTAATCATTTTATTGATAGTTTTATGCTTACAAACTAGTATAAAACATAGAAATTAAAAAAAATGTGTGTTGTGTAGGCCACTATTCTACTAAATTAGAAAGTTATTCTTGGCTTAGGTCAGGTTATGCTTTTCAGAGTTACTAAAATCTTATATTTATGAATTTTCCTTTGCCTATACTACTATATGCAAATCTTTTTTCATTTTCTTTATTTCTTTTTAAATTTTTTCCACTTCCTCTCCTAAAGAAGATTTATTGAAATAATGTTATCATGTTAGTTTTTTTAAGCATACAATATCCAGTAAAAATAGTAATAGAATAAAAAAAATTATCGTGAAGTATTTTCTTATATATTTAGAAGCAGTTTGTAGTGACCCTACTTTTTTGCGCCAGCAGTCGCGGGTTCGAGTCCCGCTGGGGGCATTCATTTGTTAAACTCGAATGTTTGTACTTCAGTCATGGATGTTTATATTTATATTTATAATATGTATGTATTTAACCTTATATATGTAGTATATTAACTATCTGGTATCTGTAACACAAGCTTACCACGGAACAAGATGGCGCTGTTGTAAAAAATGTCCCAACATATTTATTTATTTATTTATACACTAAACGCCAAAAGAGAATAACGTGGCAGATATTAAGACAACAAACATTGATTTGAACCTCGATACTGATTTATTACTGTTCATATGGCGTACTTAGTTAATAGTTAAAAATAGAATAAACGGGAAATCACTCAGTAAATTATTATTCCCTACCAAATAAATGCATAATAAAAAATTAAATAAATAATAAGATACAGAAAATTATAATTATTCAATTTATATTTCACAATAATAAAGATTTCTTTAAAATCTGCCATATTCTGCCACTTTTTTCATTCGTCAGCATATTGTGCCACAGTCCAAATTTAGGTGCTAAATCTGCCGAAATGGCAGAAATCTGCCACAAATGGTCACACTGTTTACGATGACAGTGACATATGCTAGCGAAAGTGATTGACGTTTTATTTTGGTGTGGCCATATTTAAAAAACTAAAGTGGCCTAGAGTGGGTTGGGCCACTATTCTGTGGTCCTAAAATTATTAAGTGCTAAGGTTAAAGGGCCTATCAAATAGTAGGCCGCTTTTCCTATGAAAGTAATCATAAATTTGAAATGGAATAAGAACATTCATCAACGCCATCTTTCAAACACTACCGAAACTAAACTTAGGTCACTATGGTTTTAAAGATCTATAGTCTAGTATACAAATATCTACATTAACTCTGTTTCTGTAAATTTGTGGATTAGGCCACTCTTCCGCTGAGCGACTCAAATATAAGTTAGCAAATAAAGTATTGTTTGATTTTTCAGACTGACTTTACGCTCTACAACTATAGATAAGTATTTTACAAAATAATTAATGATAAATTTGCGCAAAAAAAAGCAATATATTTTATCCGATCGTATAATATTCAGTCTGGCTGTTTTATGACGATGTCGTGTATGTATAATAACCATTCTATGGAGTTTTGACAAAAGAGAAAGAAAGAGTATTGACATAAAATTAGGTATAACAAATAAAACAAATAGGTACTTAGTTGTCTAGCCTTAATTTAACAAAAGTGTAATTTTTTAAATAAGATTTATTTAATACATTAGAATGTATCATTTTATAAAAACACGATAGATTGTATAAATAAATATTATTTTAAAATTTTGTTGCGGTATCGATATCCAGCGGAGGGCACAGGTTTATTACATCCGTGGAAGGACCAGGCTGCTGATGTTGGATATGATGTAAAAATGACGTCTTGTAAACCATTTCTGCATTTGCGGCTCTCATGTGTGGCCACCTAAATAAAAAAAAATAATACTTTCTTCATATCTTTGAAAAAAAAAGCTATACTAAAACAAACAATATTCAAAAATGCAAAAGTTTTACCTTTTGAGTCAGTGCTTCTCCAATCGACTTATTTGCGCTTGGCACATCACCAATTTCTCCTATTACTTGCTCAATTTTATTAGTATTTTGGTCTCGGTTTGGATTATTTGCTGCAGTATCTCCACCAATTCTTTCAAAGGGTACTTGTTGATAATTTATTGTATGTACAGGTGGCATGCGCAGCCTAGGGTCCGAGTTAGAAACTCCTTTCATTGCCTGATCTTTTACATTTTGATGTGTATAAGAATGAGAACCCTTGTATTGATTATAAATTTGTTGTAATTGATTCTTGCTAGGTATTTTACATAAAGGGTTACTAGCTAGCAATGATGTCTTACTTATCGTGGATTTAACGTTACTATATTTTGCATTGTCATTTCGGTATTTCATTTCAAGTTGTGGAGATAAAGTTTGTGGAAGAGATGGTACAGGTGTATGATATATATCAGCGGGTAACATTTCTATTGGCTGACCTAGAGTGTTATATCCTTGATACTTTTGATTACAAATCGCATATTTAGACGTATCTGCTGGAAATATTGGCTCCTTTTCCATTTGTTTCGAAGCCATGATTTGAGTATTTGGTACATTTTCTTCATAGACTGTTGGTAAATTCTGTGGATTCATTTCACTATCAGATTTTGGATCAATAATGGTCGGTTGTTGATATTGTATAGGCTGTTGTTGGTTTGTACTTGGTGAGCCTGCGAGCATGGAATATACGTGTTGATTAGATTGACCAAGTGATGATTTGTAAATATCGCGACTTTGCAGTGAATGCTGTATATTGGGAGGAATATTCTGATTAGTCATTTGGCGAGTATTAGCAAAGTTTCCTTGATTATTCATTGGAATGGCTCCCTGGTAATTTCCTCGAGGAAGTATATTTTGTATCTGAGATTGCTGTAATAGACTGCTGTTATTTTGACTGTTGGGAGTTTGTATATGCGAAGCATTATTGTTATTGTAGAGAATTCTATCCATATCGTTATTATTATTTATCATTTTACAACAGGAATTCATAGCAGCTTTATTTTGATTTGCTGGATTCATTTGAATAGCTATAGCCATAGGATCGAAACCTAAATCGTTTTTTGTAACACCTGGGAACATTTCATTAAACTTTGCTATACCGTGAGAATGCTGACCATAAAGACTATGATTTGTAGTTATAGGTGAAAGTTGCTGATTTCCTGATATTACATTTTGTAAATTCGCATTAACTGTTTTTGGCTGATTTGTATATTGATTTGTAACATTAGCTTGGCCTAGATAAGCGTTTGTCAATTGTGTAGAAAGTGGTGTTACATCGATACCATGTGGTGAGTGTGGGCCGTCAATTAACTTAGCACACTGAGCAGTTTTATGTTCAATGTTATTCGAGTTTGCAATATTCTCTCCAAGCATATCCATGATTTGTGGTCCCATTCCGCCAGATTGACCCATGTGATTAATGCTGTTTAAAGGTATAGCAGAATTATCTGTTTTACTTAATGTAGTTTTTTGATACTGTGTCGGTGATACTCCTTCATGATTTATTTGTCCAGCGAATTCTGTCTTCAAACCCATTTGACTTGCCATTGGATTATTTATAACAGTATTTGCCGGTGTTATGCTTTTTAAATCTTCATATACTTCTTTAATAGTTGGTTGCACAAGATTTTGATTTAAATAGCTGAATGTATCAGTAAAGACTTTTGGTGGATTACAGCTGCCCACACATGGTCGATAAATATTTGAAGAAGCACTATTGCATCGTTCGCCATGAGATGAATTTTGATTATATCCATAGCTTGGTCCATGGCAACAACTTTGTCTATAGCCACCACAAGATTGAAAATGCTGTTCTGCTGGTGCAGCACTTTCTACAGAATTTTCAAATATTTTTCCCATACAGCCACTACGAAAAGTAAAAACATACATGTAATATACATTGTTTAAATTATTTTACCAGTATTAACTTTACTTTTTTATAACTATTTCTAATAAATAGGGCATAATATACTTATTGTATATTTAAGAAAATATAAAAAAAATATTACCAGTCTACACTTTTTAACTGGTTCATTACACTTCCTAATTCTGTTAAAATCTTTTGCCTATCTAGAGCCATTTCACCTTCTATAATAATTTATTTTAATATGTGGCCAAAAATAAAAACATAGATATAATTTTCTAAAATTTATATGACATAATGAAATGAAAATATAATCGATTATACTTTTTTTAGATTCAAAATTAACGACTTTGATGTTTGTCATATTGCGTGCCAGTATTAGTGTTTATGAAAGCTAATAAAATAATGTGCATCTTAATTATTACTAATAAGTTGACAAAGAAAGATTAATCAAAATTCAAATCGTCTTAAATAATGCACATGGGGACTGCCGCTATTCCATGCGCAGTTCATCTTTATTCTTTACGCATCAATCAGTGGAAATCATTTCCTGCAGCAAATCTATGGTTTTCGGAAAGCCTCCTGTCCCCGCATTCGTTTATGATATAAATTAATTTTCAATTAAGTTAAATAGTATACAAAGTTCAATGATTTACTCTGTATTTTTGTGATAATATTATTTTTAATAGAACAGTTTTTTTAAATAAAATCATAATGGATCAACTTCTTAGTACAAATAGAAAAAAAAATAGTGTTGTAAAATTAGTAAATAAATAGTGTTGTAATATTAATTTTTTCAACATCAGCGAGATTTAAAATAAATCAATTACATAAATATTTTCAAATAATTAGTTTTTCTTTATTCACAAATTTAATACAAGTATCCGAGTTTTAAATTTCTAGGGTTCAAATTCCACAAGCCGCAGGAGATTGACAAATGACATTCATTTTTCGTTGTTTCATTTCGAAGTGGACCGTAATCGCTTGGTAACGTGTATGTTGACCTGTCGAAAGTGCAATTTTTAATCGCTAATGTACCCCAGATAGCGACTATCAGAATTCTTTATTATATTTGTGTAATAATCAAAGCTTAGTGTTCTTGTCGGAAGAATAGTTAGTGATATACATTTATAATACCGCAGTGGTCTACGCAGTTCGACATTGACAAATCGAGGTAATTATTTCATACCAAAATGCCTAGAAAAGTTTTCGTAGTTGGTGTAGGTATGACGAAATTCGTCAAGCCTAATAGTGGAAAAGATTATCCAGATCTAGGCAAGGAGGCCGTTGAGGGTGCGCTCGCTGACGCTCGTATTAAATACGTTGATGTTCAACAAGCGGTTTGTGGCTACGTCTATGGTGATTCTACTTGTGGCCAACGAGTTTTATACCAGATCGGCATGACCGGTATACCTATATACAACGTAAATAATAACTGTTCCACAGGTTCAAATGCACTATTTCTCGCAAAACAACTCATTGAAGGTGGTATTTCTGACATTATATTAGCAGTTGGTTTCGAAAAAATGGCACCAGGTGCCCTCGGGGCTGGTGCATATACAGATAGAGTAAATCCTTTGGATAAGCACACACTTAAAATGGCAGAACTTGCTGACTTAACAGGGGCCCCAATGACAGCGCAATATTTTGGTAATGCTGGCATGGAACACATGAAAAAATATGGAACAACTGAAACTCATTTGGCTAAGATTGCTGCAAAAAATCACCGACATGGTGTAAAAAATCCTAGAGCACAAAATTCTAGGGAGTATACTGTAGAGGAAGTCCTAAACTCACGTAAAATTTATGGCCCTCTCACTAAGTTGGAATGTTGTCCGACCAGTGACGGTTCTGCTGCTGCAGTTCTCATGTCTGAAGAAGCTGTCATCAAGTATGGATTACAACATAAGGCAGTTGAAATTCTTGGCATGGAGATGGCCACTGATACTCCAGCTGTATTCACAGAAAACAGTTTCATGAAAATTGTAGGGACAGAAATGACTGCATTAGCAGCTAAAAGACTTTATCAAAAGACTGGAATATCACCAATGCAAGTAGATGTTGTAGAATTACATGACTGCTTTGCTTCTAATGAAATGATAACTTATGAGGGACTACAGCTTTGCGGAGAAGGTGAAGCTGGGAAGTTCATAGATGCAGGAGATAATACTTATGGTGGCCGAGTTGTTGTGAACCCAAGTGGTGGTTTAATAGCTAAAGGGCATCCATTAGGGGCAACTGGTCTTGCTCAATGTGCAGAGCTTGTGTGGCAACTTCGTGGTGAAGCTGGAGATAGACAGGTTTGTTATGTGCAATAAATGTGGTAATGCCAAAAGTTTAAGACTTCTCTAAAAAGAAGAACATTATGTCACCTGTGTATGTATGTTATCTATAGCTGTAAATGTCCTTTGTATGTATGGTAATGTATAGCAGTGAAGTAATAAAACTAACTTGATTGGTTTATGTTATTTAAGGAAAACATTTCTAAAAATTCTGATTCCTTTAAGGCGTTAAATATAACTACATATACATAACTTAATATATTTGACCTTCACACTTCAAAATATTCCATTTTTTTTGGTCCATACTAACTTGTAATGTATAACTATTTTTGCTAACTGATATACTATATGTTTTATAAAAATACACACAAAGCTTTTTAAATTTTGTTTGTCACAATGATTTGTAACTTTTTGACATAATAATTAATGCAATATTCATTATTTACCTATGTTAATTATTTAATTCTTGTTTTCTTTACTCATAGTATCCATATTTATAAACACAAGAAATATTTTAGACTTATGTATATTATGTAACTGTTTTTATGGAAACATGACTCAGTCAAATTATTTGCTTTAAAACTACTTCTGCTAACATCCGTTTTGTGTTATTTTATGTAAAGCTAAGAGTCCAACAGGACAATGCTCTTCAACCTTTGTGTTTATTAATAAGCTCCAAGTGGAAAAGATTACATTTTATCTCTCATTATTACACTGAATACTGAATTGAATTTGTTTACAGCATTTTTACTCCAACATTAATATTCTGATATATAAATGTTTGTGCATCTGTTAGTAGTATAGTCATAGTAGATAAAGAAAAGATTCCAAATAAAAAAACATTTTAAGTTATTTGATATTAATGTTAAATATTTTTGCAGGTACCTCGCGCCCGTATCGCCTTACAACACAATCTAGGTCTTGGAGGAGCTGTCGTCATCGCCATGTATCGTAAAGGATTTAACAATGCCTCGCCAAATCAAGTTGCTGCGATCGCTGATAACCCAGACAACTTCAAAGTATACAAATACATGAAGATCCTTGAAGAAGCCATGCAAAATGATGAGGATAAACTCATCGAAAAGGTCAGAGGGGTTTATGGGTTCAAAGTCAGGAATGGACCCAATGGAGCGGAAGGTTACTGGGTTATTAACGCGAAAGAAGGAAAAGGCAACGTCAAATACAACGGCCAAGACAAATGTGACGTCACATTCACGATAAATGACGAAGATGTCGCAGATTTGATTTCAGGCAAACTAAACCCCCAAAAGGCCTTCTTCCAGGGCAAAATTAAAATTCAAGGTAATATGGGGCTCGCAATGAAATTGACAGATTTACAGAAATCTGCCGCTGGCAGAATCGATGCTATACGTTCGAAACTATAAATTAAAAAAAATATATCTATAGTCTATGGGATATGGATGGGTCTGGGCATTTAGTATATTGTCACAAATGAATTCAGTTCCAAGTGTCAAACGTTACTTTACAGTGCAATAATGTATAACTTTTATATACTTGTGTTTGTGAACGTATCATTCCATTTAGTAAATTGCACTATAATTGTTTTTGATGTTGTTAATTAGATATTTTTATATTCTTATTAAATATATTTTTATTAAACTAACTTTATTTTATTTTTTAACGGCAGTTTAAGAGTTGGGCTATTTAAAATTATAGTCAAAATAGGCAAAAACAATTTAAATTCAACTTTAAAGTGAATATAATAAAACATGTACTATATCAGTATGTCAGTAACCTTTGGAACTAACAGTTTCTACATGTATAAAAATATTTTCGCATGATACCTAAAGATTATATGATTAGGTAGGTTTATAGGCTATCTATGTAACGAAGCTAAAACTCGAGTGTAGCAATAACAAAGTAGTAGATACATAAAGCGAGTGGTCACGGACGAAAGTCAGACTAAATTATGACAACGGATTGAAATATCTACTAACATACCTATAATACATATATTATAGAGTCGTTTCTTTCAATAATAGCGTTTCTTATGAAGAACATATAAATTATACAATATTTGACGACACGTTTGGCGCAGTTGGTAGTGACCCTACTTTCTTGCGCCAGAGGTCGCGGGTTCGAGTCCCGCTGGGGGCATTCATTTGTTAAACTCAAATGTTTGTCCTCTAGTCATTGGTGTTTATATTTATAATATGTATGTATTTAAACTTATATATGTAGTATATCAACTATCTGGTATCCGTAACACAAGCTTCCTTTGTAGCTTACCACGGAACTGGATGGCGCTGTGTGTAATAATGTCCCAACATATTTGAAAGTGACTAAGTTCATAAGATCATAATATTATGCTTGAATAAAATTATTAACTGTTCAAATTGCATGCATAATGATGAATAGGTAATTTAGGTAATTGCTAAAATTTAGTTTTACATATTCATTTGTAAGGATAATCAGAATCTATTCTTATTTTTTTTTTTCAATTTATTGGCCAATACATTACAAATACATTATAATTTGTAATTTAAGTACCACGAAAACCTCGCGGGTTTATCTGGGTACAGAGAGTCATTCAGTTCATTCGGTTTGTTTTTGTAAAAAATATTTTTTTAAAAGTGATTTGATTTTCGTGGTACTTTTATACATTTCTTGCAGTTCTCTGGGCAGTTCGTTAACATATTCAGGTATTAAGTAGTTATTAGTTATCTTTCCATACTTATTGTTAGTTTTTGGTAAGTGGTATTTATGGTTTAAATACTATCATTTCAAAAAAATGGAAAACAAATTCTCTTCTATACTAATATGTATTATAAAGCAGAAGATTTTCTGTGAAATCTTTACTAACAGTTAAAACTTTCTACATTAATAGAAATTTACCTATATAAAATAGCCTTTGCGCGGCTAAGCTCGCGTTCTAAAGGCTGAAAATCAAAAGAAATATTTTTCTCCCGTTTTTGTAACATTTTTCATTGATGCCCCGCTCCTATTGGTCGTGGCGTGATTTAATATAGCCTATACCTTCCTCGATAAACGAACTATCCAACACAAGAATTTTTCAATTCGGACCAGTAGTTTCTGAGATTAGCGTGTTCAACCAAACAAACAAACAAACTATTCAGCTTTATAATATTACTATAGAGACTATAGATGTATAGATTAGCGCTCTACCCTCGCGCCGCTCAGGTTTGTCCATAGAACTAAAAATTATTACAGATATCTTATATATAATCTTATATATATCTAATATATATAGCTGTGATATTTTCCCACAATATATAAGTATCGCATATAAGTATATTTACCCAGATAACCAAATTATTATATCAAATCAAATTATTTTATTCAGCATAAAAATCGTCATGAGACTACCAGTTCGGAAAGAAGAAACCTCTGACCTGAGAAAAACTGGCGAAAGAAACTCAGCGGGACTAATATTTTTTTATCTTAATCTCACTTTTTTAAATCTAATAATTGTAAATTAACAATAATTCTATATATTGAAATAGCCTAGCCTGTCGATCACATCATTCCCAAGGCGTACCGTCTTCTAAAAATCGTTAATCGAATAATAGCCTTTAGTAAACAAAAGTTCCTTCGCAATTTTTGACCTTTACAACACAGCGATTATTCTGACTATTGCATGAATATTCGCGCGCGATTCACTTGTCATCATCACCGGTTCTGTCGATATAGAAAGTATAGTGTTAAGTTGTAACCTCATGATGACGCTTGACGCTAGCTTTCAGCGTCAAACTATAGATTTTTGTTGTTTTTAAAATTTATCCCAATAGGGACAGGCAAAGGACTATAGTCCATACGCATACAGCCTGATGTTATTATATTAGTTTGAATGATTCTAGTTCTACGTACAAAGAAATACGACTGTTCAGTTCACGCACATGATACACAGTGTTTACAAGAAAATTGAAGAGTTATTTCCAGATATTTTGTAGAAATTTTGCGAACGAATACTTAGTATTATTCCAGTGCAAATCGATGCGCTTAGTTCGGTACCTACTGTTTTTTATACGTAGACGTACGGACAAAAATAGGTATTGCGAGTGTAACTTTATATTAGATATTATAGATTTTTCTGTACGACTTTTTAGGACCTACAGGCTACAGCATCCTACTACACTGTTTTGTTGTGTCTCTTTCAGATTTTCCCACCGCTAGCTTTCTAAGAACGACTCAAGAAAACCAATCATTTTGATTTCATGTAGAAATGAAATATTTTTCTGCAATAAAAAGTATCCTAAATGTTGACACGAGTAATTAGTAGAAAATTAGGTTAAAATCGGTCCAGTATTTTTTGTGTTAAACGATTACACAAAAACAGACATATAGACAAAAAATTTAATAACTATTGTTTTAGGGTCTATAAAAAATAAAAATACTATACGTAATAGTATTTTTTTTTACTACAAAGTACGAACGACGTGACGTCATCATCATACGGATCATACGAAATACGCAACACGACTTGATGCGATGTTCTAAGTATCGTATCAAAAGTAACGAGTAACGTAACGATACGAAAGTAACGAATACTGATTATTATAGTAACGAATACATACGGGTACGCTATGTTTCGTTACTTTTACACCACTAATATCGATTACTTTCGAGTTCGATTATATAGATTCTAAATTTCTGTTTAATCCTTAAAATAAAAAGCTAATTCGAGTTTAGCTTTTTACGATTTGACGCTACTAAGTTTTTTCCAGGTGGCAGCACAGCCTAAATTAACCACGTGACACAATTTGACGCTCATAACCAGCGCATAGAGTATATTGCTACATATATATTATTTTTTAACAAAAATGAAAAACGACTTCAAAACGCTACAAATCGAAACTAAAAAGAAAAAAAAATAATTTTAATTACTTAGTTATTGTTGGAGTCGGTGCCAGCCAAGGAGATTGTATTAGGATTATTTTGCTTTGGCTGGCACCGACTCCAACAATAACTAAGTAATTAAAATTATTTTTTTTTCTTTTTAGTTTCGATTTGTAGCGTTTTGAAGTCGTTTTTCATTTTTGTTAAAAAATAATTTATTTTAAATTTTTTTGTGGAAATTATTATGTTTAAATAAAATATTGGAAGGCTAACTAAACTACTGCTCCAATAAGTCAGCGAAGTTTTGAAATGAACGACAATAGTCAATCGAGATTTGTCCACGTCTATTTTTCCACGTAACTCGTAGACGTTAATAAGATTTACCTTCTATTATCAATCCACCTAATATCCTGAAGGAGTACGACTATCAGTTCATAAGTACGTATAATATTAAAAGAATTTTCTTTCAACTCCTAACCGTTGAGGATATATACCTTACATCATCACAAATTCTTGAACAGCTTTAGAAAATATATGAAAAAGGTAATCAGTGCCGATAAAATTTAAGGGTTGCCCTCGATTTCTCTAGGATCCCATCATCAGATGCTGACTTGGTGACAATGAGAACATCTTGAATGTATACCCTACCGAACAAAAAAGAAATTTTTAAAATCGGCCCACAATTCACGGAGAAATCGGTGAAAACACATAAAAAACAACTGTTGAGGAATTTTACCTTCCATCATCAGCTCATCCACATGAGATGATGATTTTCATACGTAAAAGCTTTATCGGGTTTAGAAAATATATCAAAAACATAATAGGTGCCTGTAAATTTTGAGAGTTGCCTTCGATTTCCCTGGGATCCCATCATCAGATCCTGACTTGGTGACAATGGGACCACCTCGGAACTATACCCTACCAATCAAAAGAAAAAATTTTGAAATCGGCCCACAGACGGCGGAGCAATCGGTGAACATACATAAAAAAAAAAAAAAAAAAAATACATACAACGGAACATATAACCTCCTCCTTTTTTGAATTTTTTTGAAGTCGGTTAAAAACCAGCGTCAAGCGTCAGCATGAGGTTACACCCTTAGTGACTTGCTTATATAAACGATCTTCGCTTGAGTGCTACCAATACTCGTTTATAGTAGAGTTTTACCTTATTTTTTTAAAAACGTTCTACTATTTTCATATATCTTATCTATCTATATGAATAAAAACGAATGTAAGCTCTCTATGAAGAATATAAGAATCTAAGCGCAAAACTCGAGATTGACTGGACCAATTCGGCTAATTTTTTTTGTATGTTCCTTAAAGGAACATGGAAGGTTTTAATTATAAAAAAAACTTATACTTAAATACTAAAGGGGGCGAGGGTGAGTCGCTAGTATAAATGATAAATGTAAACAGTAGTAGAACTTTGTTTTTAAAATTAATTTATTACTATAGAAATGACATTTATAAGTCTAGTATTACGTATCAACAAGATTCAGTTGTATCGTTTGGATGGAAAAGTACTGAGACAACGAATTCTGTACAACCCGCGTAGATAACAGTATATATAATATTATGTACATTATAATAAAAATAGGTAAAAAAACTTTTTAAGTTAAACGGTTTTATGTTAAACATACATTGCAATGTTTAAGATAAATGTACTAAAAACAAAAAAATAATAAAATAGATACAGTCGTGGGAATTATAAACATATGCATAGACTAGACTAAAATAAAACCGTGGGGCACGTCAATTGTCTACAAATTATCGACTTAATGTGCGATAGAAGAATCGTTTAATTCGTCGTTAGGCAGTTGGCCTATATCTATTGACGTGCCCCACGGTTTTATTTTAGTCTAGTCTATGCATATGTTTATAATTCCCACGACTGTATCTATTTTATTATTTTTTTGTTTTTAGTACATTTATCTTAAACATTGCAATGTATGTTTAACATAAAACCGTTTAACTTAAAAAGTTTTTTTACCTATTTTTATTTTCTAGTTTTTAGTTTTTATTTATATTTTTTTACCATTTTGTTCCCACGAGTAATGGACATTTTAACGGTCGACCCCCCCAGAGGTCCAATAAAGGGGCAAGGCTATGTACAACAAGATGCGCCTGAGTCTTGAGGGGAAAACGCTAACGACATATCATTTTTATCCACCCTAATGCCATACAGTTCTCGGCGCGTTTTAACCTTTCACCTTAACTTGGGTGGTGTACCGCTAACGACGTATCATTTTTAGCCACCCTAACGCCACACAGTCCTCTCAACACGATACAAATTCTTGACTTGGGTGGTGGATTCAGGCAGGATTAATTAGATACTTAAAAAATTACAGATTCAATTTCTAAATTTAAATCTTATTATTATACGCCATTTAGTGGCTGCGCCCATCTTAAATATTGAGGTTGTATAGTGCACTGTATTCTTCTTGTCAAGCCCTTTTATTTGATACCCATATTGGTGCGATTGATAAAAAATTGTTATCAGCCATTTGGTAGTGGCGGCCATCTTAGATTTCAATTTTGCATAGTAAATTGTATTCTACTTGTTGAGACCTTTCATTTGATACCCATGTTGATGGGATTGATAAAACCTAAGTTAACCGCCATTTTGTAGAGGCCGCCATCTTGGATTTTAATTTTATATAGTACATTGTATTCTACTGGTTGAGCACTTTCATTTGATACCCATATTGATGGGATTGATAAAACCTACATTATCCGCCATTTTGTAGCGGCCGCCATCTTGGATTTCAATTTTTTATAGTATATTGTATTCTGCTTGTTGAGCCCTTTCATTTGATACCCATATTGATGGGATTGATAAAACCTACGTTATCCGCCATTTTGTAGCGGCCGCCATCTTGGATTTCAATTTTTTATAGTATATTGTATTCTGCTTGTTGAGCCCTTTCATTTGATACCCATATTGATGGGATTGATAAAACCTACGTTATCCGCCATTTTGTAGCGGCCGCCATCTTGGATTTCAATTTTTTATAGTATATTGTATTCTGCTTGTTGAGCCCTTTCATTTGATACCCATATTGATGGGATTGATAAAAAAATAAAAACCTACGTTATCCGCCATTTTGTAGCGGCCGCCATCTTGGATTTCAATTTTTTATAGTATATTGTATTCTGCTTGTTGAGCCCTTTCATTTGATACCCATATTGATGGGATTGATAAAACCTACGTTATCCGCCATTTTGTAGCGGCCGCCATCTTGGATTTCAATTTTTTATAGTATATTGTATTCTGCTTGTTGAGCCCTTTCATTTGATACCCATATTGATGGGATTAATAAAACATAAATTATCCGCCATTTTGTAGCGGCGGCCATCTTGAATTTATAATGATAATGAATAAACATAATTGTATTGTCACCAAAATCCAAAGTGTATACAAAATTTCAGATTAATCGGTTGACAGGAAGAGGGTGAAATTTGAATTACTAAATTTGACCCAAGAATAAATAATAAATAATAAATAAAACAAACGGGGTGAGCTAAATAAAACCGTTTAATAAAACAGTATCTTAGCGAAATCAATGTGCTCATTTCACACAAAAGGTACTGAACCGATGTTAACTAAATATTATTTAGAGTGATAACTTATTGGGACAATATTTAGGACCTTTTACTACAAGATAACCCTGGGAAAACAATAACTAGTTCTATCGATTCGGTTTTAGTTCTTTACAGGGCTTAGGATGACCACACCGTAAGGCTTAAACAACAAAACAAATAGAATATATATTTTTCCTATAAATATTTGTTTTTCCTACAGGAAAAAATAATATTTTCCATTGTTGATTGAGGGGACGAGGACAGTCTTGAGTGATCGAATATTGGATATTCTTAAGTAGACCGTATTATATTGCTTCAGTTTTTATCAAGCTTGGATAATATGCCCAATTATTTATCGGTTCAGTTTTGTCTATATATCATTCCAGGTCTTAGACTATCTGTTTAGATCGTACTAATTTCATCTTTATCCGCCCAGCTATTTTCGAATGCAGGGGTAACAAACGTATACACATAGACTTACAAACTTTTCTATTTATAATTACTGAGTGACACTTGAAATATTATTATAGTATTTTAAATAAAAAGTAACGCTCAATGTTTGAAGAAAAAGTTATCGCGTGTATTGTTGCGGCGGAGAAGATGTAATTAATGTTAATTCTACACAAATCTACATATTTATCGACCGCAATAATAGCTTTTTAACTATCTCTATAATAATTTAGTCTTAGGATGTAATGCCATTGGTCAAAAAATAGTCTTATCTCCGTCTAACATTGAATCAAATATTTATGACCATGCTAAATTGAACATTTATCTTAGTTCAAGATTTAATTCCTTAGATATAGGTATAATTTTGTTTTCGCGTAATAAACATGAAACGTCATACTGATTAAAAAAATTGTAGAGTGGAGTAGCATAGTAGCATTTTAGCATTAGCATACCTTTGCTCTAAACCCACCACACATTCGAAGGATTAACATACCTATGAGTATTAGCTATTAATAAAAAAAACTTATAGTTTTGTTAATATTTTTTACACAGATAGATGTCTATGTTTATGTTTTTTTAAAGTTCATCAAGTTAAATTTAAATACGTACCTACATATATTATAAATAAATATAAACACCCATGACTGGAGTACAAACATCCGAGTTTAACAAACGAATGAAACGAATGCCCCCAGCGGGACTCGAACCCGCGACCACTGGCGCAAGAAAGTAGGGTCACTACAAACTGCGCCAAACATGAAGGTATGTAGTAAAAATTTATATTATAAGCTTTAAAAGAGCTAGCTTAAAATAAAGAGACCTACTCATATAATTTCAACACAGATGTTTTTATAAATGTAGGTTACGTAATAACAAAAGTGAAAGTAAGTTAAATTACCTTATATTTATTCTTTATACGGCCTTTCAAATGTAATCATCCTCTCCCTAAGTAGGTAATATTGTAAAAATAACAAAACTTTTATACATACATAAAAAAGGATTTTATATTAGAAAACATTTTTTAAATACGTATAGGTACGCTAGAAAAACGAAAAGTGATGAAAAAAAAGATGGTACGATATTGAAGAATATGTAAAAGTTGACCAAACATCAACATCAATGGTTTTATTAACCGACTTCAAAAAAGGAGGAGGTTATATCCACTGTATATATACTTATTTTTTATGTATGTTCACCGATTTCTCCGCCGTCTGTGGGCCAATTTCAAAAATGTTTCTTTTGTTCGGTAGGGTATAGCTCTGAGGGGGTCCCATTGTCACCAAGTCAGGATCTGATGATGGGATCCTAGGAAAATCGAGGGCAACTCTCAAATTTTATAGGCACCTATTATGTTTTTGATATATTTTCTAAAGATGTTCAAGCATTTGTGTCTGAAAATCATCATCTCACGTGGATGAGCTGACGATGGAAGGTACAATTCCTGAACGGTTATTTTTTATGTATATTTATTAATTTCTGCGTCAAATGTTGGCCTATTACATTTTTTTTGTTCGGTAGGGTATACTTCTAAGATATTCACATTATCACCAAGTCAGGATCTGATCTGATCTGATCTGATTTCCCTAGGATCCCATCATCCTAGGGAAATCGAGGGCAACTCTCAAATTTTATAGGCATTTATTATGTTTTTCATATAATTTCTAAAGCTGTTCAAGAATTTGTGATGATGTAAGGTATATCTTCTCAACGGTTAGGAGTTGAAAGAAAATTCTTTTAAAATTATACGTAAAAATGAATTTACTAGCGACTCACCGGCGGCGCGGCGCTTCGTCCCTAGGTTTAGCGTCAGCGAAGCCACCGGTTCCGCAATTTAAAATAAATAATATTTCTAAAATATTTCTAAAGTCGGTTAAGAAGTAGCCTAAGCTATGCCGTATAACATTAGCTATATGCAAGCGAAAGTCCCGTCAAAATCGGTCAAGCCGTTTTAGAGCTTTGCCGGAGCAAACAGACAGACAGACAAAAAAAAATTAAAAATAAGTTTTTTTTATGTAAGTACCGTATAAAGTTTCACATGAATGTAGTGAAAAGATGTTAATTTGAAATTGAAATTGTTACTTTATGTTATTATTCTATTGTTACTTTGCAGATAAAATACCTGTTTAACGTACTTAGGTATAATTAATTAATTAAGTAAAACTACGTATATATATATTCATAGTAATAGAAACGTTATGTAAAGCCTTCGCTTAATAGAATCTACAAGAATAATTAATTAATATTATTATTTATGATTTAAAAATAAGTTAAGTACCTATGCAATTTTACTGTTTGTACTATTTTGACACATTAAAAGTTACAACCTGTCAAAATCGTATGAAAGTATCTACCGGTCTATCGGTAGATAGGTTATAGAAACTGGCAGATAGTGGATTACCACCAATAATAACCCAATAGAAATATCTAGAAAAAGTTAATTAGTTTCTCGTGAAAATCATTTTAATTTTGTTTTGTCAAACTAAAGTTAGGAAAACTAATAAAACTTTTGTAATTTCTTTGTTATAATAATAAGGGCCTCACATGTACCTATCTATGGAGAAATCGGTGAACATACATAAAAAAATATCTACAGTGGAACATATAACCTCCTCCTTTTATGAAGTCGGTTAAAAATGCAATTTTAATTCAATTGCAATGAAAATGTAAATTTAAGTGTTAAGGTAAAGTTTCTGTAAAATGACGTGTTTAAATCTGGAAACAAATAAGGAAAGAAGCCTGTGGAAACTTTGTTTTGAAATTTTATACGGTCTTCCCTATTAGCGAGCTATTATAATTATTTACTTACCTTAAAGATTTTTCGTATTACTAAGCGACGCCTCTCGGATGCGTCTCTAAATCTATCATAAGTAAAACATATTAATATTATTATGTTATTACTTTTTATCTATAATTGTATTAAATACGCTTTTTATAATAAGACGATTATGAAACTGGTAGGTAAAATATATAAAAAAATGTACCTACGCTTTTTTAGCTTTTAGGAAATGTATTGGTTTATGTCACCTAGTGGTGCATATATTATGTGACCATGTGCACGAATTAGGTAAAAAAGATCATCTTTTCTGTGGTCATGTGGGACTCATCGGTAGGTAAAGCCATAGGTACTGGCTGTAACCACTAAAACGCAATGTAAACTCCCTTGTCCATGATGAACACACCGTTGGGGTATCTAGCGAATACCCCCAAAACGTATATACATACGTGTCCTATCTTAAGCTTTCTACAAGTTTTAAATCATTCGTAATCATTTTCAGTATGTACCTACTATACATATTATTATGTTATGTTACTTTAAGCGATGTAGAGTATTTTCAGTGAGTTTATCATCCGCAAACTTTGATTTCTATAACAAGTAAAATATATACCTATCACAAACTATTTATTTAAAAAAATAAGAAGTCTAGTATTAATAAAATAAAATTATAGCAAAATACCTTAATAAATAACATAGTAAAATAATGTTACGCCACATTATTTACACTGAAGTTATATTTATTCTCGTATTTATTATAATATTTCAACTTAGAGAAGCGGGTAGAAAAATTGGTTTAGCGGTTTCAAAGATTAGCCGGAACAAACAGGCAAAAATTCAAAAAATTGATTTTTTGATGTAAGTACCGTGTATACATAACATATATGCATTTAGTGAAAAGCTGTTAATTTGAATTAAAAACAGACACTTCAATTTTATTTATATGTACTGATTATACTCCTATAATATTATACTTATAACATATATACGTTTGCTAACAAATATCATCTAATATTTACGACCAGCCTTGCCCGCGGCTTCGCACGCGTTCAAAGGTTGGACACCAAATACCTCCCGGTTTTGCAACATTTTTCATTGATGCTCCGCTTCTATTGGTCGTAGCGTGATGTAATATCGCCTATAGCCTTCCTCGATAAACGGACTATCCAACACAAAAAGATTTTTTTCAATCCAAACCGGTCGTTCCTGAGATTAGCGCGTTCAACTAAACAAACAAACTCTTCTGCTTTATAATATTAGTACAGATATAGGAAATGCTATAAAATAATACTTTCTTAGGTTTACGCGAATATTTGAAATTATAAATGAAACTATCATTTCGGTTTTTGTCGTGGATCTATTTTGATTTTTTATCATGAGACCATGATCTCTCCCGTGACCACGATTGCTGTAAACAGTAAATTTGGAAAGCATTCGAAACGTCGTGAACCAAAAATTAATACTTTTAAATTCGCGAAACAATCCGAAAGGATAGTTTCATTTATAATTGGTATAAAGTTTATATTGCTGTTATTATATTAAAAATTAGCGAGTCTCGCTTCGCTTTGGTTCGTCCCTAGATTTAGCGCGAGCGAAGCGAGTCCGTCATGGCGTCGTAGTAGAATGCGCAAGCGATCTTGCGACGCCCCATTAAGACGGGGATATACGCCGTTGACCTTGCTCGATTGGGCGTTGCCGGTAAAAATTCCCCGCGCAACCCCGCGCCTCCCGATTATAATTACGCGCGACCAGCGCGCTAGAATTCGCGCGTAGTACGGCACAGTGTAACAACTAACAGCTGTTGCTTTGTTAGGCATGGTTCTATTAGAGGTGTTCGCAACGGCAATATATTGATAAGGCGTTATAATGATAGCATTTTTTATCAACTTATGCAATTATAAAAACGACACTAATAATAATAGAAAAAAGAGTATTTAATACACTGAAAGTTTTGTTATAAAGCATTATCTAGTTAAATAAAGTTTATTTAAATATCATAAAAAAATATTTTTTACATAATTAAAATAATTATTATTTATATCTATTATTAATTTATGTGCACAATATGTAGATACAATTTTTATCACTTATAATCACAGTAAAAATATATAATTGAACACACCGATTCTCGACCGATCATCGAAGTTAAGCAACGTCGGGCGCGGTCAGTACTTGGATGGGTGACCGGTGGGCCTGGGAACACTGCGTAACGTTGGCTTTTTGTTTTTAATTTTGTTAAAATTCATTTTATTTCAGTCCTCGAACAATATTGTCATATTAAATATGTTGTTTTATACTTATTGTTTTTATATATGATGTTAAACTTAAAAATATTATATAACGCTGTTAAGTCCTGAATCGCGCTATCGAAATATTCTAACTCGTTGAATATATATACAATGTTGTCGAACGTCCAAGTGTACTCGCTTCGGCAGTACATATACTAAAATTGATAATCGATACACAAAAAGTGTTTGTAGGTTCACAACTTTCAGTTTCACCAGATAGGAACGAAGTTCTTTATTATAAAAATGTTATTAATTTTAAGTTCTATTAGCGGTATAAAGAAAAAATAAAAATATGTTGCTGGGCGACAGAGGTGTTCTCTCGCGGCTTGCGTGTATGAATTACGTAAAAAAATCATAAAAAATAAATAAAACAGTTATTTGAAACAATAAGCCGAAGTCATATTAGGTGTTGTCTTTGATTATATACATGTCTAGATTGAGCAATGCAAACAAACGATGCGCAGAAAACGTCCTCACTTTACCTGATATGTGTGAGTACAGCTCGTGTACTTATTGTAGTCAAACTGTCATGGTGTGTGTGTTTAGGGATACCTGCTCCAAATCTTTATCCCATTTTTTAATATGATGAAGGTTAAATAAAATAATTATTTTTAAAATTTAAATATATAATTTGTAACGATTAAAATATGATAATTACTCCTGAGGATATAAAAAATTACTAGTACTGCAATTTTACGGATTTCATTTCGTCATATGGATTTCATTTATTTTTAATATAGATAGTGGTGAGGGTGATCAAATAAATATTGTCACGAAGATTAGTCAACTACGCAGGATATTTACTATAGTGCACAAATGTACAATAAAACGTGAAATAAAAACTTAAAAAAACGTCTTGATAAAATAACACTAAAACGTAAAAAACACTTTATTGGTAGTTTTCATTGATAATAGATGCTTGGCATCATTAAATAATACATACTCATTTTTGCAATTAGCACCCCGATAAACCTCGAAAATGACACCCTGACCCATGTAATTGTTTAAAAAAACCGGATGTCCGCCATCTTGGATTTGAAAATGGACCTCATTTTCGTAATCAGCGCCCCGAGAAACCTCGAAAATGACACCCATGTTATTGTTGAAAAAAACCGGATATCCGCCATCTTGGATATGAAAATGGATCTCATTTTCGCAATTAGCACCCCGAAAAACCTCGAATATGACACCCGTGTAATTGTTGAAAAAAAAACCGGATGTCCGCCATCTTGGATTTAAAAATAGACCTCATTTTCGTAATCAGCACCCCGAGAAACCTCGAAAATGACACCCATGTCATTTTTGAAAAAAAACCGGATGTCCGCCATCTTGGATTTGAAAATGGACCTAATTTTCGTAATCAGCACCCCGAGAAACCTCGAAAATGACACCCATGTCATTGTTGAAAAAAACCGGATGTCCGCCATCTTGGATTTGAAAATGGACCTCATTTTCGTAATCAGCACCTCGAGAAACCTCGAAAATGACACCCATGTCATTGTTGAAAAAAAACCGGATGTCCGCCATCTTGGATTTGAAAATGGACCTCATTTTCGCAATTAGCACCCCGAAAATTCTCGAAAATGACACCCATGTCATTGTTGAAAATAAATATCGTGAATATAGTTGCAAGTCCTCTAAACTTTTGACTGTTAGCTAACTTCTCCCGTGAGAATTTTGTGTCTCGCGCATCGTAAAATTTCACTCTCATAAATTTTTCATAACGCGCCTAAAGAAGTATAACTTCAACATGAAAGATAAACAGATTAAATTTTATGTTACCTATGGCTCAGTAGACGTAACTTCGTTACAGGTTCGATTTCCAGACTTAGTCCTTATAACTATACAAATAAAGTCTAAATTGAAACTTCTCTTAGTCGATACTATATGTATACTAAAATTTTTAAGTAAAAAATTTACAAGTCAATAAGGTCCAAAATACGCCATTTATTTATTTCATTTTAATATAGTTTTAAATACAAATGTTTTAGAGCATAATTTAGCGCAAACGACTCGTGACAATTCTGTTCACGAATTAAATAAATAAATTTCTAAATTGGTTCTGCGGTTGCGGAGCAAACAGTCACAGGTCCGTGCAGCACAACGCCTCGTCCCGCACTGATTTACTGGGCGACACTCGACAGAGGATGTTCTCTCGCGGCTTACGTGTATGAATTACGTAAAAAAATCATAAAAAATAAATAAAACAGTTATTTGAAAAAATAATCGGAGATCATATTAGGTGTTGTATTATTTAATATGCTGAACGCAATAAAAAAATCTTGTTTTTGATAGTTTACGAAAGAAATGATATGAAAAATTGTAACAGAGGGTACTTAGCATATTTATTTATGATATTTATGTTGTTTTTTTTAACTTTTTAAGCGGAAGTGATAATGCTGTATATGCTGTAGAATAACATACATTTTTTAAAAAATTTTTCCTATTAAGATTACAGAGAATTCAAATACAAAGAAAGTCCAATTTACATATATCGCCGCCTTAAGACGTGATGGTTGCTTGAGTTTTAGTGGGTAGTACTGGCTTGCCGGTGAGTCCCACATAACCACCTGTTTGCTACAGATGGTATACGTCAATGCATTTGCCAAGGATAAAAAAAACGGTATAACTATATTCCAATTAAAAAAGTAAACTTTACTGTTTATTGCTGCAGTGAACCCCAAATAACCACCTGTTATCTACAAGTGGTATGCATTACTCAAGGACCAAGGTTAAAAAATGCGAATTGTCCTGGTGTAAGTTGCCTGGTTACAATATGCGGATGAATAAGGATCAGTAACCTTGTAGCGGACATTTTTGATATATTTATTTTATTTATACAACAGTATTTCAATTTGTACGAAAATAAGATACCAATTGTAATAAAAATACAATCAGTCTTAATCCATTTATCGTAATGGCAGTATTATTTCTTCATATGGAAGAAACTGATTAGATAAATATAAAAATTGCTTTATATATCATCTTATATTTAATAGTACCTATTTCAATTTTTCGACAATATTCTCTTGTATATAAATATTTTATTTTGTATGATATGCAACTACTATATATTATTTATATTAAAAGGATACGGTCTACTTATTACAGATATAGTAGAGGAGACCGTGGTAGATCGACCTTCACCGATCTGATAACCAGATGATACATATTTTTTATCGAATATAATTTATAAACAAATATGCCTATAATTACTTGCCTATCTGAAAGTGCTCATGGCTATTTTTAGCTAGGCAACAGTGCTTTAAGTATGATTTTTTGCAGGCAAGTCTATATGACTGATTTTGTAATAAAATGATCTAAAATTTGATATAACTTTCGATAAGTTAGCAGAACGATGGAGTCACCTATATTAACTTACCTATTCACATCGGCTTGCCAGGTAGCTATACACAAAAATGAGTAGGCAAGCCTACTGAGGCATATTCTGTGTGTTAAAAACAACAGTGAAATAATATTCATTTGGTTATCAAAAGAATGAAAGTGATGAAAAAAAATCAATTAAAGTTAATTTAATTAAAAATAGCCATGAGCACTTTCAGATAGGCAAGTAATTATAGGCATATCATCATCACTACATAGTATAAAACAAAGTCGCCTTTTCTGTCCCTATATCCCTATACCCCTATGTGCGCTTAAATCTTTAAAACTACGCAACGGATTTTGATGCGGTTTTTTTTAATAGATAGAGTGATTCAAGAGGAATCTTTATATGCATAACTAGCAGATCCCGCGGCTTTACCTGTGCTAAATCTAGGGAAGAGCCCGAGCGAAGCGAGGGCGAGTCGCTAGTTTGTTTATAAATTATATTCGATAAAAAATATGTCTCATCTGGTTATCAGGTCGGTGAAGGTCGATCTCCCACCGGCTCTTAGACCAATACCGCCAATGTAAATAATTTCAAGTCAATATATTTTTTTCAGAATTTTCTATTCATTAATAATTAAAAATTATCACATACCCTGTTACTAAGATTGAAACTTCCTTACTTAGTTGTTTAATATGTAGGTACATTAAGCTCAATATGAAACTATGTCGAAGGGTCATGGGAGTCTGCGCGCCGCATTGCATAGTCTGTATGAAGGACATGTTACTGCTATTTCTTTCGTAAGCTTATACTCGAGATCCGCTGCTAAATAGCAATCGCTATTAAAATGGTGTGTTTTCATTAAATAACTATAAAATAAAAATCATATAAAATTATTAATTAATAAAATTCTATTTTTAATTAGTTACGCTTATTTATATAGGTATATTATGTAACACTGATGTTGTACTAAGCATTTTGAAATAATTTTTTTAGTAAACCATCTAATCCCTTAATTAATAATAATCACTTGACTAATCACTGTTCCGTAAAAATCATTACGATAACAGTAGCTATTATCTCATTAAAACAATGTTTTAATAAATCAATGGTCTATTCCGTTATTCCATTTGTTTCCATAGTTTTTAGACAACAGCTATAGTCATATTAAAAAACTAATAATTCTGTATGTAATATAACTTGATACTGGCACATAATAAATTGCAAATATTTTAAAATTACGAACTTAAATTGCAACTACAAAGTAACTATACCTAAGCTATTTTTTTTTTTCGAACAATATGGTCGGATGCTATACGGAATGAATAATAATGAAGATAAAAAAGTAGGTATTTTCGCTCTTCATGTTTATTTAAATATATTATCGTAAGTAAAATAAAATATTAGATAGGGTAAACATACCGGTTTACCGACCACTACCCCTTTTCGACCACTTCGCATGTTATTTTAAATAATAGACAGTGTTATAGACCGATCTTTTCTAATTTCGCGACATTCGATCCGGGCGAACTTCACAGTTTATATTTTAACGGCATGACCTCAAAGTTTTCAAATTGAGCACTCAGTCGCTCTTTCAAAATTAGGTGTATGAACGCGTGTAAAATTTAGCGAAAAAAATAGTAGGTGGATTGATTTTCAAAGGTAAGTTTTAAAGTGTTACTCTTACTTTATTGGTCATTGATTTGGTTTGTGTGTATTGGGCATGTTTAATTTCAATATTAAAGTGCCTAAACTCATCAAACTTTTTATAATTTATGATATTTTTGGTGGTCGGACAATACGTTAACGATTAATTACAAAATCTACTTTCCGACCGGGTGGTCGCAAAACCGGTTTATTCGCGTCGTTTTTCTTTGCCTTTATTGCGGAAACCTTAAATTCACCAACATACATTGCACTATATTTGTGAACAGCTAGAGTTTTGTGAATTTACAACTAGATTACGACCGCCTGTACACCTTATATTTTCAAAGATATGGCCTTCCAAAATAGCGAATATTTAACGGCCGATGACCAGTAAAAACAAAACCTGTCCCCGACCGTTTGAAAACTCCCTTATAATCTTACTAATATTATAAAAGAGAAAGTTAAGATGTATGTTTGAATGTTTGTTACTCAAGCACAAAATTTGTTACCGAGATAGAGTATACTCTGGAATAGCACATGCTAATTTTTATCCCGGAAAAATATATAGTTCCCTTGGGATATATCTGTTTTTATTTTGTAAAGGCGAACTTATTCAAGCTTGTAAATAAGCTTATATGTTTTAATGATAATGGATACATTTTGGTTGCTGTGCTTGGTGTTAGAATTGTGCTTGTTTTTATCAGATGGCACCTATCAGTAAAGAAAAAAAAATTAAGAGCCTTGCCGCTTCAACCCCTAAACTTTCCTTTGAATTTAAAAGTCCTTCTAACAAGCGTACGAAAACGCTAGGGCGAAAATTTCACATTTCGCACAGCTCTATTAAGATTCCATAGTTTTTCTTATATATCTCTTATCGACATCTCAATATCACCATTTAGTGACATTCAATTATCACAAGTCTTAGGTTGGCAACAATACTATGAAAAAGAGATATAGCGAAAGAGGACAAAGAAAACTAAATTAAGAAAAGAAAGCTCGAAAGAGCTAAAGAGAAAAGAACAACTATTTCACCACCACCAACCATCAAAGAAGAGAATTAAAAAAAAAGTAGAAAAAACTCCAGGCCGTGTTAAATGTGGTTCTTATGATCTTGACCTTAATACCGTTACTTAATTTTATTTTTAAGTCGTAAAAGAGAGTAAAAATATACAGCTTTTATGAATTTATTAATTGTATTATTATCATACTATTATAAACCTTACAGGCTATTACGCAAGAGTCGTTTTTCTACCGTAAAATAGGTGGCCGATAACCAGTGCACTAGTGGACGATAACTGAGTGAAAAGGCCGATAACCGGTATATTTGCTATTTTTACGAATATATATTTTTATTAAATTATGTATCACTGATACATCTATAGGCGCTAGGTTTAATGAAACTAGACTATTGTAGGATGAAATGATATTTTTTTGAAAAATCTTGGAGTACAACATTATGATAAAAATCAACTCCGAAGTCAACAAGTCGCTTAAACGGTCGATAACCGGTATGTTTACCCTACACCTTATACACAAACAATACGTAGCTTATACGTAAGGCTAAAGCCAATGCAATAACAACATATTACATAAATATATAATAATAATAATCCTTATATAAAGTAATAAAATAATTTAAATTGTTATTGTGTTATCTCATATCTGTAAGTAAGTTGCGGTCATCGGTCCATCGTACTTTATTTACTTCCAGTGATAATATACTATAAAATAACTCGAATCGTAGTCTCCATCATCACTGTTATACCTACTCGTAGAGTAGTAGTATATAAAACAAAGTCGCTTCTAGCTGTCTGTCCCTATGTATGCTACGCAACGGATTATGATGCGGTTTTTTAATAGATAGAGTGATTCAAGAGGAAGGTTTTATAAATGAAACTATCTTTTCGGATTTTGTCGCGGATTATCCACGACAAAATCCGAAAAGATAGTTTCATTTATAATGTCAAACATTCGCGTAAACCTAAGAAAGTATTAGGTACTATTTAAGTTTTAAAATGGAATCTTCCTTTCACTTTTTCTTATTACATATGATTTAAAAAGGATGATTAATTCATTGGCTGATTTCGTAAAAGTAGCTCAATCACAGATGGTATGTATGTCTGAAATCGACGCGGTCTTCTACGAAACTTATTTTTTTGTTTAAGCAGATAAATTACTATTCATAATTAGTTTTAAAGTTAAAGGTTATTTTTTTGTGTGTATCAATAAAAACAATTTTATGATTCTTATATTTTCTGTTTTAAAACTATGAGAACTTTTGTATAAATATTACGTTTTATAACTTTATACAAGCTCACCTTGACGTGAATTATAGTTTTCTTCAATATGATATTATACAACCTGATCGTATTGACGTCATTACATTACATCGTTTATCTTTTACACATTATAATGTAAAGCATATCTTATAAAATGTGCCAATTTAAACTTAGAATATTTTTTTTTTTTTTTTTATATATATTGGGACATTTACACACAGCACTATCTAGTTCCACGGTAAGGTACGAGCCTTGTGTTATGGATACTAGATGGTTGATATACTACACATATATAAGTTTAAATACATACATATTATAAATATAAACACCCATGACTGGAGTACAAACATTCGTGCTCAACAAATGTATGCCCCCAGCGGGACTCGAACCCGCGACCGCTGGCGCAGCAAGTAGGGTCACTACAAACTGCGCCACGCGTGTCGTCTGCGCCACGCGTGTCGTTTTATTTAGTTTTAAAAGTTAGTTGCAGTGCAAAGAATTTATTTAAAAATAATATTATAATAAACGAAAATCTTTTAGTACGCTAAGTATCTTCCTTTCAAGGAGGAAAAATATAATAAAAATTTTCCTTATACTTTGAGAAACGTTAATTTACTAGATATATTGAAATCGAGAATAGGTAGTATATGTAAAGCAATTTTAGACTTTTGTCCATAATTATATCAGCAGTTATATTCAGTAGTTACAATTCACATAAACTCGTATAGGATGTAGAAATAACAAGCAGATTATTAGGTAACTGTATTTATTCGACATCTTATTTTACAGAACTGTTTTACAGAGCAGTCCACGGAAAATTCTCGTGTTCCAAATATTCAAATTAAAACATTCTAAATACATTATAAAGTGTTGTCACTATACGCCACACAATAATTTAAAATATCAAAATCCTGCCGTCGAAGTCTGCGAGTCCGCCAAAATAAATGTCATGCATGGTTATGTCGGCTCGCCGCGCCGGCCGGCTAGTAATAGGTACCCACTTAAACCAAACGGAGCCTACACCAATCTTATGGGACGACGACTCATCCACAACACTGATCTACTAATTAAGCAGACCACAGCAACAAAAGAGTGGCTCACCCTTTTAGTTTCTTATAGTATAGAGATAAACACAAGTTGATAATGGTAGTGCCATGCTTGTTACCTTCGGGTAGCAGCCGAATGGGCCGCCACGCCCCGTATTGAAGTGGCAGCTATGCTGTCGCGTTTCGTATGGTAAGTGAGAGTCCAGGAGGCCTACTCCCCATCCCTCCTCCCTCCCTCCATTTCCTGAAAGGCCGGCAACGCATCTGCAAGCCCTGCAGTGTTGCAGATGTCCATGGGCGGAGGTGATCACTTCCCATCAGGTGAGCCTCCTGCCCGTTTGCCCCCTTTATACCATAAAAAAAGCAGGGTTGAAGGAGTTTATGTGCGTTATTTCTTATGATTTGAAATTGTCAAATGTTAAATAATATTTTATAAACCTTCTAAGTCTTGCCATTTCGGTTATAGTATTATGTGATCTGTGATTTCGGTGAGAATATTATCATGACTCTACATAGTGTATATTGCTAAATATTGATACTAGAATCTATATATTCATTAGTTAAGCACGAATGTTTGTACTCCGGTCATGGGTGTTTAATGTTTATATTTATAATATATAGGTATTTGAACGTCCCACTGTTGGGCACGGGCCTCCCTCTGTGAGTCCATAGTCCACCGCGCTGTTCTAGTGCGTGTTGGTGGACTTCACATGTTTTGCGAATAGCGTCATCTAATAGCATCAACAGTAAACTATTTATTTTTGTTTAAAACCTCTACCGGCAAGTACCAAAACTAACTTGTCTAACTAGTTCGTTATTTCTGACACAGGTGGCATAGTTGTGGTTAATGCTATGTTAAAATAAGTGATATTTTCAAAAGAATTTTTGCAAATTTGTTATTTTCTTTAAAAAATACTATATAGACATAGGATGTCTTACATTAGGAGAAAGGCATGTGTACTAAAATAGTATTTTGTAGACTTCACAAGTTATACCGTTTCCAAAGGCCCAGTTCATATTTTACACTAGTTCAACTACACACTTATTTGTAAAACATCACCTAGCGCCACTCGTTACAAAGACAGTTGATGCGAATTGAATACGGGTTAGTTGAATTCCATAGTAATAAAAAACCGTGTTTGATTCAGCTGTACGCTGTTTTGTAAAACGTTTTTAATGTTGCTTGATCGCAAAAGCGTGCTCAGTTGAGGCGAACTAAGCACGGATTTGTCGAGTTGGTTAGTAATACAAAACCGTGCTGGTTTTTGCCGCCAACTGAACACGGAAAGGGAAATACGCATTTTGTCAATGATCTGACCAGGGACTCGAACCCAGTACCATACCAGCTACAACTTTACGCGTTTCACAATGTAGTCACTAGTTTATTTAATTAATATTGTGTATTAGGTAAAATCTATCAGTTTTATAAAATTCAAAAACCATTACTTAATTTTTTTTAATAATTTAATAGCTATCATTAAAGGACCTCTATTTACACTAAATATAAACAAAACAAATATATATATATATATATAAATAAATATCTGTACACATTAAAACTAGATAAATAGGGTAAAACAAATACACTGTATGTAAATGATTTCATTTTATTGCTCCACAAGGTCATAAGCTTTCAATTAAAACACACTTCGAAACCCATCGTTACGATAATGTGTGTGCATAACAGAATTTAATTTTATATAGTATCTTAACCCTCTAATTATCAGGTACATTATATTAAAATCTGTCGTTTTGTTGAAATAACCCGATCCATATATGGGGACATTTGTGGACCATCCTGTTTCTAATGACAGATGATGATCTTTTTAATTATATTTCATTTTTAATGATATAGCAAATATTTGGCTGACATTAGTCCGAATGTTCCACCATTGGCACAATAATATGGATCAGGTCTTAATGTTCAATGACAATCCAAAAAACATAATCAGGAATGTTTCATTGGATTAGATAAAATAATTTCTGATATAAACACACACAATTCATAAACAAGTCTCCATTAACTCATAATACAGTCGCAACTGAATATATTATATAATATGTAGGTATTTATATACATATAAATAAAAATATTTTAAGATTATTTTTTCATACAGCGCCATCTGTTGGTTCGATTTCTTATGTTATTTTAATACTGTTGTACAATTTAGACAATTTAAACCAATATAAATTAGGAATATTGATTATTAAATCAGACTTTAACGAGGCAAGAAATATTTGGTAAAAATGTTACCTCAAGGCGTTTTTGACTCATTTATAATTAATTCAAAATAGTCTTCGTTCTTCTCATATTAAAGATCATTTAAGCCATTATTCTAACAATTTTTGGCAAGATACTTTTAAAAAGATGGCGCTATAAGAAAAAATAAAAAACTGTAAACGATAATGGAAGATCTATTTTGCGTCATCTTTTACATATTGCCATACTTCCATTTTCAATTCATAGCACTTTATTGGCACAAGGCTTTACCGCATTCAATAATATATTAAGTCGCTTATCAGTTGTATATAATATTATAATATTTATTATAAATCGATAATTATTTTCTTAAATATCGATTTTCAAAACAAAATCAATCAACTGAAGTTCATTTTATATATTTAATCTGTTCCATGATTTCACTAATCAGAGCCAGGCAATAAGTAAAAGATTAAGGTATTACATTAAGATAAACATTTATCATAATATTTAAATTATAAAAATATGTACGTTTATAAATGAAAATAGAAGGTTTTATTCATTTTGCGACTGTCATTTTAATGAACGTATTTTTATCATTCACACATTGAGATCACAGGAGTATATTATACCCTGGCAAATCACCAATTGCGCCTAACCCTGCTCAAGACATCCTTTATAAATATTTAAAACTAAAGCATGTTTTCAACATTGTAACAAAGTAAAATTTAAAAATCAAGAAATCAAGGGATTTTTCCTTTGCTGTAATAGTAAAAAAAAATTAAAATTAATTTTAAATCATTTGCCTTAAAAAGACATATTAATAGATTGTACCTCTGTTATGACATAAATAATAAAATATTAGGTTTAATTAAGTAAAAAAGGATATATGTAAATGACAATAAAATATTTAGACACAGGGTTATTAGCGCATCCGCTATTTTAGGGTTAAAACAGCCTTACATTCACTCATAATGTATCATATAACATAAGTTTTATTTACATTAGAACACTCTCACTGTCTTTTCATTAAAAATATGAATAGAGGAATACCAAAATAAATATACAACCTATTGAGTGTTAAAATAACAAAGTGTTGCTTTTGGCCGTATAACGTTATACCTTCGTACATTCATATGGAAAATGACAAATACCACAGATTATGGCATACCTTTAGCACCACATTATAAGACAGTGAGAGAATTTTGAAACTTTTCCATCGACAAATTATGTTACAACCTACATAAGGATTAAAGCGTTAATTTTATTATAACAGATTGCGAACACAATAATATATACTTATATAAAAATTTTGGAATCAAATACTTTAAAAATCTCGACTGAGCAACGTCAGTTTCGTGTGCAAAATTTTGAATTTTCTAAGAAAAAGACACTATCTACTTTTATAACAGCAAAATGGCTAAGCCATATTTCATTCCAAAACATAATAAATATGTATTTTATAAATTTCTTATATAAAAATAAAAAGAAATAACTGTCCTTCAAAAACCAACACCAAAACGAAATAGTTGCCAATAAATAGTAAAATTATATTGTTATATGTACAATTAATCACTAAGTTAGCCAAGCCAAAATTATTATAGCACCAAAATACGTGATCAACAACTGTACTGATAGAAAAGTTTCATACTTTACATCTTATTATACACATACCGACATACAGTTCGCTAATTAATCTATTTAATAATGTTTAAAATAAGTTATTCTTACACGCGCCTGTGGTACCTATTTGAATATATATTAAAAAGTAAATGGTAATTAATTTTTTTCTCGAAAAGTCTCTTGACTAGAGATACGATCTTATCTAGTACTGAAATACCGTAACAACTAACTACAACGTAACAGCACTCTGAAAGGAATATATTAAAAAAAACAGTGTCTATACACATTTGAGCTTTGCCAAAATATTAAAACAGTCGTTTCCAAAAGTGAAATTACATTTCACATTTTAAGTCTACGCCCAGGCACATTACTGGGTGAAATCAAAATAGCGCCGCCATTGTTATGTAGAACAGTAAAAATCGAAAATTTGATTCGATAAATCTTGGATAGTATTCCAATCTACAATTATTATACACGCCCCATATTAAATTTAAATAAAATATATAAAACTGGTTTAGAACATAGGGGTGTCAAATGTTAACAATTGATCACATTGAAAAATAAGGCTTTTCTAAACAGCTAAGAAAATCACAAATTGCTCTTCGCAACGATACGTTTTCACGTTTACAAAAAGGGTTTGCTTAGTCGCAAAATTAAAAATGCACTCTTACTGGCAAAGTGAAACTACACATAGGTATATCTGGATAAAAACCGTCAGAATAAAATAGAAAATGCTAATAAAACCGCCATTACATTTGACGTATAAACATTTTAAATTGTGATGACAAAAAAACTATGAACTAACTTCATTATGCCGAAATTCGGTACGAACGATTTTTTTTGCGAAATACATTAACAATAAATTCTTAATAGACAGAAAATTCATATTTAAACTTCGGATTGCATATATTTATAGATGATTTTTATCATATTTTGAAAAAAAAATAAACACATAACAATAATAACAAAATTATGAAAGAAATTATTCAATGGCTTTAGATGATATTTCAACCTATAATTTGTAGTTAAATATACAGAATAAATATTACTTAACGTAACTTATGCAATCCAATGTTTAATTTTTACCTAGAATTAATTCAGGCAGTGATGATTCACATCGTTCCATTTTCAATTATTGCTCCAAAGTGCAGACCAAAATTTCAGGTAGCCTATGAGACTCGCTTACAATTTTCTTATTTAGCCAAATATTTTATATGTACAATGAGGTAGAACGAGGGGTATAATAACCCTTAATTTATATTATGACAGCTTTAATAAACGTATTCTAAGCGATTTTATTCTAATTTCTTTTTGTATAGATTTACGTAAAACTTAGGCCGACATGTCGACATTCAATTATGATGATTCTAGGTTCTACCGCAAGAACAGCTTATCAATTTCAATAATTGTAATATATAACAATTGTTTCTTACTTTGTAATGCTTTCAATTTCAACACAATATTCTTATTTTCTTATAATAATGATTTTTAACCAAAGTTGCTTGCCATGAAAATTTAATTTTAAACAACCTTCAGAGGTAAGTTGTACGTTTGTTTGAATGAAAAATATTTAGAAAATTCTAATAATTATTGTTATTTGGTATGACTGAGGTTTTTATACAGAGTTATTCAATAAACCGGGATCGTGTTTGCGTGAATGTATCGTATTCTATAGTCTACTTGGTAACAAGAAGGGAAAGGAAATATATGTATATCGTAAGTTAATCTTAAAAATAACCCTGTATAAATTATGCTTATGGTTGTAGGTTTAAAACTATTTTACATAAGGTGAGTATTACGTTATATCGAAAAGCACAGATGAGGTTATACAAAAGGTAACAGTCGTACCTTCGAATGGCACACGTTGAAGAGACTACAAGAAAAACTGTAAACGATAAAAAAAATCAGTAAACTGTACTTCAAGTTGTACATCCAGAAGCTATTTCTATTTGTAAATGTATGTTAGACTCGGTTGTATCAAAGATTGAGAAAAACAACGGCAATTTACAACGGCACGTAACAAACGTCACTTTGTACTCGTACGTAGCGTTCTTTCACAAAAGCGCCTAACTATCACTCGCGTTGGTCAACACGGCGGCGGTTCTGTTGGAGACGCGTTGGGCTCGGGCTTTTCTGATCCATCTTCTAGAGCCCTAAGCCGTTGCTCTAACTCCCTCTCCCGTTCTTCGAGCCTTGCCTCCCTCCTTGCTAATTCGGCTTCTCGCTCGTCTAACTGTCTTTCTCTTTCGGATAATCTGGCTTCAGCGTCTAAAAGCCTGGCAGTTAGTTCAGGGTCTGAGGGAGGGGGTGAGGTGGATGACGTGACATCATCTACGGGGGGTGTCAAGGGTTTTAAAGCTACATTTGGCTGAAAGTCCTGCTCGAACCTAGTGCAATCAGCTACACGGACGACTCTTTCGGGGTGTTGAAGTTCAGGTTCTCTCTTCCCCCACGGTCTGAAGGTTGGTACGGTTCTATACCGCAAGTGAGCGTATGGATCTAGATATATCGCATAACTGTACTCTTCGCTTCTCGCCTTCTTTGGAGGTGACTCAGGCGGCTCTGGCTTGCAGACAACCGTCTCCAACACCTGGAATTAAGAGAATATTTAATTAATCAAATGTTTAACCAGTTCGGAATAACTTAGGTATAATTTCGTCGTATTTTCTAATAATGCTATGAATTATTTATTTGAACTTCACAATATGTAGATGTTAATATTGAACTCTCCACGCGCCTTATAGTGCATATCCTATGTACATCACATACACGGAACTTATCATCGTAATTTCTATGAAAACCCAAGAGAATATTATTGTTTGTTAGTTCCCGTCTCACTGACGTCAAAGAAAGTTATGTTATAGCAAACTATTGCGTCGAGGTGAAAGTCGAATGATAAGGTGCATTTGTAGTCTGCCGTGTCCGATAAATGGGACTTAAAGATAACCTTATTTATACTTTAATATAGTTTAGACTATTATATAATTAACATAGATTAAAATGTTTCTTCTAAGCTGTGAATATTACCTGCAGCGGAATAATTTAAATATTTTCGAACACAGCACCATCTACTTCCGCTGTAAGCTACGAGGCTTGTGTTATGGATACCAGATAATTGTCATATATTTAAATACATATTTTATGTAATACTAACTACACTAGACATGTGGAGTTTAGAAGGCTGAAATTTCCTTCACTTTTAATAAATATTTTTAATGTTAAACATAGATATAAGAACGATTTATTACAACATAAGTGTATTAGACGGTTAAAATATATAATAGGTAGTAACTTAACACAGAAAATGTCCAAGTATTCTGAGAAATATCATTACTTTCTATGCGTCACACATTCAACAATCGCAAAACTAGCAACTCGTCAAAATCCCACCCAGCTTACGTAATGCAGGTTATGGGGGGAAGCATTGACGTGTTGTGTAGGGAGGGGTCAGGGGGTGGTGGACGGGGGAGGGTTATGTAGGTCGCGGCCAGCCGCAGACGACCCCCAGACGAGATCTCACCCCGTGACGCGTTGTTAAACAGTCTTAAGCCACAATTACTGTTTATGTACACTGTTGGAACTGACGTCTTTAAAGAGTAGGTATATATTATTTTGTATCGATTTTAAATTAAATATGTTGTTTGTGTTAAAAAACTTGCACTTATCATATAAAAGCCTTATTTAAGTATTTTAATCACTCAAAAATAACGAGAGACAGAAAAGAGGCCATTTTAAAGAATTCTTCATTATGCGATATTTATCTAAGAATACATATGTTTTCATATAGATAAGGAGTCTCGAAACAAAGGTTTATAATGAGAAAACGTATATAAGCATGTGCCCATTTTAGCTAGACCCCACCCTAGATAGATTGCGTAGTTTTGTTTGGGCGGAGGAAGGTGGGTCAATGGGCACGCGGGGGTCAGGAGAGCTGGATTGCGGCCTACTTGCAAGTAATTTTGCTATGTTTGAGCACGTGCCAGTGTTTTCGTACCCGACCCGAGAAAAACGTGTTGGTGTTTTATGCTTTCTCTTATAATACTGGCTATGTAATACCTTGCTCTACACTAACATTGTTATCAAACGGATTTATTATTTAACAATTTTTCTATTAATACTTTCTTAGGTTTACGCGAATATTTGACATTATAAATGAAACTGTCTTTTCGGATTTTGTCACGGTTCTATTTTGATTTTTGGTCCCGACGTTTCGAATGCTTTACAGCAGTTATGGTCACGGGAGAGACTGACTGATGGGGGAGTAAAAAAGAAAAGATAGATTTCTCATCTCTAGTGTTGAACTATACATGAAATATAAAATTTTTAAAACCTAACCTAAATAAATAAGTGTATATATTCGAAAAATCGCAAATAAGCCCTTATGAATATTATTATTACGGATATAATAATAATGTATGCGCAGACTATATTCTAAGTGGATACTTAATTTATATCAGTCAGTCTCGTCGCTAATTAACTATATCTAATCGATACTGTTTAAAATTAAAAAAATAATTTAATGTTTTTCTATCATACAGTGATAATAGTGTCAACATTGACATCCTGTTCTTCTCAAATAAAAAAGAATAATCGTTCATGCGATCTTTTTTTATTATTGTTTGTTATGTAAGTAAATATTTTTTTATTTTTCGATAGATGAATCATGCCATGTTATATATTTAGGAAAAGTAAAAATAAAATATTTAAGAATTGTATTTATTATTTCTAAAAAAGGCTCTTTTATATATTATGTCTCACTTTAAATATTTGGTCGAGTCTTCAAAATTTAATCGTGGAAATGCGAAGATAAATGTATCAGTGATAAATTTAACTGCAGCCCTGACGCTGACGTGAAATAGACAAAAGATATCTGCGTCCATTACTGAACGAACTGACATCTCACAAGCTTTTAATAGGGTTGTCGCAAGGTGTGTGTAATAGTTCAGATTATAAAATAGAAAAATATGAAGTACTCTACTATATATTATAATAATCGTTTGGAATGACTATGTACTTATAATAAATAAATAAACATAATTAATATGTACATGGCAATATTCTCTACGAAATTTTCAAAATAATTTCTAATGGAATTATCTGACAACCCTAATTACCTTCAATGAACGTTTATGTTGACAGTTCACGAAATGCCGCGAAATCCCGCCATGTTCTGTGCACATGATCACATCGTCATTCATCGCTTACTTAATTAAAACCTTTACTCGGCTTCGATGCCAGACGTGTTTATAGCTGTTCCTCAATGAAACTATCGTTTGTTTTATCTGCATGCCATTAAGATTTTATAGTTATCGTCTATTTAGACACGATTGGTGCGCATGCTTCATTCTTATCCATTAGAGCGCTTTATCTTGCAAAACAGAAATGTTCTTAGTCATGCCACATGCATACACTAATTATTATAGCTTTATTATACAAAAAACTTTAATTTTATGTAAAAAATAATAGCTAAGTTAACATTTTACGATCTTTTAAGATTGTAAAACTAAGGCGCTAATTAGAATTATTCTAAGGACTATAAATGCGCCTTGGAACGTTAACGTATTAATTACTTTATTGATGAATAAAGAATAAAATAAAATTTAAGATGTGGCTGTTTGTATCTAAAATATTTTTTCGTATTAAAAAATAATAATCATCTTTAGAAAGTAGTATTCAGAAATAACAATAACACCGTAATAGTACATTATCAATATTAAATCGAACAAAAATATGTCAAGTAACAATAAAGAAAATGTTTCATTATCAAAGACGTCTTGTAAGTAAATAACATATCGATTCTCAATATCTACGCGAAAAACACTGTAGACTGCGTACAGTCTAAATAGCGATAATAGCTTCGATAACTTTTGTTAGCGCTGTATTATGAATTCTCACCTTCATTTATCATTGTTCGTATGACAAAAACAAGTTCGTCGATCGCCCCTATACAAAGTCACGTTTTTGTTTTCATACTATTCAGTCTGCTGAAAATGTTTATTTATTTTACGAAAAATTTTACAACATTTGAGTGTATTTCAAAGCTTAGCTTCGTATCGTAGTACAGTAGACATTTTCAGTAAAATGTGTGATGCAGATTTTTAATATCATGATTTGTTTCAGTCAATTTAAATATTTGCCTTGTGTCTTAATAAATGTGCACTTAGTTCACTGCGATCATCAATAGTACAACTACTTATATTGATCAGCAATTCTAATAGGTTGTACGTACCTAATAAAAAATAAAAAATTGTATGAAAATACCTAATAATTCTTTTAAAGTGCTCGTAGCTTCACTACGAGTAAGCTACTCTGCATTAGTCACTATGTTTTTACATGAAGATGCCGTCTTGCTATAAAGTTTATTGATTATCTGAAAATACTATCACGTAAAATACCGCCTACTGTTCTCCACGCCCAGACAGAAAGCTCTGCCAGGCTTGGCTCGATATAAATATCTATTACGCAAGCCGCCGACGCATCCCCCTTTCAGGCAGACACACCCCACGAACCACCCCAGAACGACCAAGGTCATCAACTAATTCAAATTATTTCATGCGAAAACCGCCCCTAAAATTGCAGTCTAGAGGCGAATTTGGTTTGCTCAACTAAATAGTCAAATTTTAACGAAAGTTGCGTCGTATTCATATGGCATAGCGGACTAAATTCCCTTGTAAAGGATTATAGCGTAGTATTTGGTGTAGTATAGTTCTCTGCAATCAATGAGTTTCTGCCTGGCTACATGAATTATGTATGAATTCGCTCATTTAGACGGCGGACTGTTTCAAAACAACATTTCTTACTAACTCCGTAGAACAGACTACGACTTAAGCTGCTATATTCGACATAAGATTTTATTAGACATTTCGAAAAAATATTGTTTCGAACAGACAATCATCGAGTAAAAATATTGTACTCCTAAGTTTTGGAAATTATCACTTATATATAGAAAACCGATATGAAAATTCGCCTTCATCGAATGTCTTGTAGGTGTACAGGAGTAATTTCATTTTTCAATACTTAAGTTAATATCCTTCTAAACAAAACTGAAAGAAGTTACTAGTAGGAAATATAATTAAGTTGTTGTTGTGAAATGTAGCATAGATAATAGGTTAACGCCTATCATTCATCGATTTGTCTTTGATCTGCTTCAGTGAATCAATGGGAATTGAACTACCATCGACAAATTGCCGTGAGACTATGCTCACCATGGAAATTAAGATCTTTGTTTTATAATCAACGAGCCTTAATAAAATTCAAGTAGGAACTTGTTATTTTGCTATGAAATATCTCTAATGACTACTCGTGCGTGTATTTCTGGTTAATTCATAACTACTAAGCCTCGTTTTCGCTTAATACGCACTAGGTTTCGGTTTATTTTACCTTAGGCTTTGATATCGTAAGCCAACAGGTAAAACAAATATTTTAATTTTATGACATGATATTTGTTAATATTTAATAAAAATAATCAAGCATTAATCTTTTAAAAAAATATACATTAAAAACTTTTAGGTAGGTAGGTAGGACCAGGAGTCATATTTAGACCTTACAAGTTAATTACACAATTAAAATCAATTTCGAGACGCTTTTACTTTAATGTCTATACTATTTTTAAATTCTAATATAAAAAAAGCAGTAAGTATATAATATGTATTAATAACTATAATACTCCGAACAATTATTAAATTATATATTTTATTTTTATTTTTCTTTAAAAAACTTCCGAGCACAGATTAATCCGCACTCCGTTACTCTTAAAAGCTTGAATATAAGCAAAAGGACTAAAAATACAATGTTGATTCTAAACCAAATAAGGGCAAGATGGTACTGCGTCAAATGAAATAAAAGATTCAGCGTCACGACTTTCGCCCAAAGTCCGTAAAGGCAATTTTTTATCCGAATCGAGGACATATTTTCCCACACATCCAAGCTCGTATTAAGTTTTCCAAGAAACGGCCTAATGTGATCGTCAGATCATGGTAATAAGTTTCTGGAAATGATCTCTGGTGGATAGGGTTGCCAGATAAGCGTTTATTCTTTTGAGGGTAATTGTAGAAAATGTTTATATTTAAACTACTTAATTAAATCGAAAATAAAAGGTTCACTTTTGTCTATTTTTTTCATTTTAAAAGTCTTAGTTATTATTCATAAATACAAGTACATTACAAATATTAATAATATATTTTAAGTGTCAAAAACATGTTTTCAGTTAAACAATCCCTGTTTCCCTTTAATCAGATCTGGCAACACCGGTGGCCTGAAAGTGGTGGTTTGCACCGATGATTATTTCAACGCTTAATTGAGCTACGAGGAATTATAATTGTTTTACAAGTTTTGCCGTACAAAATACACCTTTTGGACGTGATTATATGTTATGCTAAAATTGGTTAAAAATAATAAAGTGTTCGGTGTAATGCATTCGCACAGAAGCTGCTGGAGTCAAATTTGACAAGGTTTAAGAATAAGTAACCCCGTTTTACGCTTTGGTAAAGACTTTTAAAAATGCAGGGAAACTAATTTTTAATATAATGAATTTTTTAATTATAAAAAATTGGGGTTGATAGTTTAAAGGAAATTCTATTCATATTATTAAAATATATATTTTAGTTTGACAGACACACAGATAATAAAATAAACCTGTCATAAAATCTCTATCTACTGAAAATATTTATAAATTTTCGAAAATAAAATAATAATTTGTTCTTTTCGCTTATGAATTAAAATTCATTTAATATAGTCTTTGGCACGTTTAACCATAGATAAAGTAATTTCAGACTTGTGAAATATGTGTTATTTACTTCTTATAAGGAGTCTGAGGCCCTGCGAGTAACGACTACTGCTCGGCTTTGTACAATTGACCGCTATATATGGACACGGTGTACGTGAGTAGTGCTTGCTTTCTCTTACTAACTAAATTTAGTACTTATGAAAGGAAACGTACCTATTTGCTTTAGGCACCTAGCGTAATTATTTAGAGTACCCTCTACCTAAAACTACATTTACGAAATAACGTTATACTACTGGTTGTTGCAGATATTTTTTTTACGTTACACAGAAAGCTGGTTGCAACTTTCATGTAACTTTGCTATTATATAAAGAGTGTATTTGACGAAAACCTTCAGCAGCGGTAGCGGGTTCAAGTCCCGCTGGGAGCATGTGTGATGAGCATTAATATTCGTACTCCAGTCATGGGTGTTTATATTTATAAAAGGTACTCGTATTAAAAGTTACATAGGTGTAATGTATCAACTACCTGATATCACTATCACAGCGTACATTACAATGGAACTAGATCCTGTTGTGTTGATGTCTCAGCATACTCGTATTTATTTATTACAACGTTCGAGTGTACACATTAAAGTCTCATCTGTTTTTCGATTAATTATTAGTAAAAGTTTCTTGTTACCTCTACAAAAACGAAATGTTGTTCTTTAACCAATGCATAATTTGAAGGCTGTGCCGATTTAAACGTTCCAATAAGATTAAGAAAACAATTCCCAAGAAATGGGGAAATGATAGAGAACTAAATTGAGAAGAATTCATGATTTCTGTATGATCTCGAATATGACAAAGAATTTTATTGAGAGGACAGGACGTATGTCGGTCATATAAGTAGCTTCGTTAAACTGTTTAGAGCTAGTTTTATCATTTTTATCCCGACATCGTTCAACGGCTAATCTTATACGTAGTACGAAGCAAAAGTACCGGATTTAATTAGACATAACAAGTGGCGAACACGTTATCAGAGATTAGATTATTATCAAAAACGGCTGAGCCACAAGAGGAATGTACGCTATAAATATATATTAGCGATAACTTTCATATGACTTTTATAACAATGATGATAACTTTGTTTAGTTACTGGCAAAATTGTACTAAAATTTACCATCCTGGTTGGTAAATTTACCATCCTGGTTGGTCTTGATATCTATACATATAAATATAATTGAAATGCCTGTTTTTAATTTCAAATTAACGGTTTTTCACTAAATACATATGAAAGTATGTACGGTACTTAAATTAAAAAAAAAACAATTTTTAAAATTTTTGTCTCTCTGTCTATCTGTTTGTTCCGGCTAATCATAACCAATGTTATAAGGAGTTACTTAGGCTTTTTTTATTTTAGAAATTTTATTTATTTTAACCCGCAACTTCGCTCGCGCTAAAGCTTCAGACAGGCCCGAGCGAAGCGAGGGTGAGTCACTAGTTTATAACTAAATTTGTAATAATTTAATTGCATTTACTTATTTAATAGGTTTAGGTTAATACTTAATAGATACTTATAACGATTTTAAACATACATTTTTATAACAGCTCAATATAATAGAGCAAGTATTATAACTAATAAGAATATTATAACAAGTATTGAAGCATGGCTTAGGAGTTAGGAAATAAATCAACTTGTACGGCGCATTTACATCACTCAGTCTCAATACAACCGGTATTGCCGACCCTACTTGAAATAAAAGCCTATTATAAAAGGTCTTCCCACACTATTCAAGGCTTTATCCTTTATTTCACAATAGAGCAAACATATGTATGTATAACGCGCATTATATCACCACTAAATACGTGTTTATGCAGTAAATATATTGCCTACAATAAAAAATGTAATGAATAAAAATCTCGTGTCACAGTGTTTTTAGTATCTTTTAACTTTTAGTTTGACCGATTTTTATGAATTTTTTTGTATATAATATTTGGGAATTGGGAGGTCAGAGAATAGGACGTAGGCTATTTGTTATTACCCTTTTTATTAAGGGTGGTCCTCTCCAGATTTTTTTTATTTTTAGACCAAATTTGTAATGGTATGGTTGAGGTAATGATTTCTTTTATGATTTTGCATAAAAATACTTATAAATTTTTATCCTTCTTCCACCGATCCCTATTTTTAAATAGTGATTAGAACGACGGAAATGGCTAGTATTAATACATATTTTTAATTAGGTAAAGCTTAAAAAAATATAATATTTATAAGTAGGTAAATTTTGAGAAACGAAGCTTTTAGTACTTACGTAACTTTTCGGTTGATTATAATTAGCCATATGGGTACAGTTTACTTTGCCAATGTCGTGTACTATGGAGAAGGCATGATAGAGATTGAGAATGGATGGATTTAAAAAGTGACTGCCAGTACTCCGTATATCAGTGGATTAATTTAAATATATTAAATACGAAAAACGTTCATTATTAATATTATAATAAGCAAGCCATATCTAAAGAAAGTTTTCTAATTAATATAAAAAATAAGAATATTTTGCCATCAAAAATTCCTACCATTAAGAATTTTCTAAATTTATGATTACAGGAGCAATATAACTTTATCTTTGCTTCCAGTTTGTTTCCAGAGGTTTCATTTAAAATACAAACAAAATAAAAAGGTTAGAGTTCAGTGATGGAACAAAAAGAAATATCGTAATTGGAATTATAATTGAAACTTTCATAGAAAACTTCGCCGAGATGTTAATTTGGTTCAGCTCTTTTAGCATAATTGGATATCTTTTCTTGGAAAGCAATAAAATAACAACCGAAATTATGTGCTAGTAATTCAGCCAATTACCTTGGTAATTTAAGGCCTCTACACACTATGTTTGATAAACGCACCGGTCAGAATATGAAAAAGCGTATTTAGTGTTGATACGCGTTTTAAATTCAAATTATTTGTATTCGTTTTAATAAATAACAAAATAAGATTCCGGCGAATTGAGAAAATCTTTGAAGTCGGTCAAAAAGTGCGGAAAACCACCCCAATGTGCGTAGGCTGTGCGTTCAAGTCTTCATGTGTATAAGGCCTTAGCCAATTATTATATAATACGAAGATAACCAATAGGCACAGAGTAAAATTTAATAGAAATTTAATATAGAATATGAATGAACCAAGAACAGTGAGATCAAAATACGCTAATTCTATTCGGCGCCGAGCTATTTATAGTCCCTCGTAAACAATTAACTCATTCATAATATAAATATCATTTTTTGATTTTTATTCCCTACGATTCGAATACTTTACTTTGTTTGCTGTAACTGAAGTAAACGGTTTATTTATTCCTATAACATAGTACCATATAGCCGAATTCAGATCACTTTTTTGGTTAAAAAAAATGTAAAGCGACACGTTTGGCTCAGTTAGCAGAGACCCTACTTTCTACGCCAGCGGTCGCGGGTTCGAATCCCGCTGGGGGCATTCATCTGTTAAGCACGAATGTTTGTTCTCCAGTCATGGGTGTTAATATTTATATTATGTATGTATTTAAAATTTATATGTGTAGTATATCAACTATCTGGTATCTGTTATACAAGCCTCATAGCTTACCACGGAACTAGATAGTGCTGTTGTAAAAAAATGTCCCAACATATTTTTTTTTTATGAATAGTAAAACCCAATGGTTTTTTTTAATAAAATGCCATTAAAAATAAATAAATATGTTGGGATATTAATACATAATGCCATCTAGTTCAATGATAAGCTACGAGGCTTGTGTTATTGCTACCAGATTGATAATACACTATACATATGTATTAGGTATATGACCTCAAATATACATAATATTATAAATATAAACATCCATGACTGGAGTAGAAACATTCGTGCTTATGACACAATTGACTGCCCTCAGCGGGACTCAAACCCGCGACCGCTGGGGTAGCGGATTCGACATCGACGAGTCGAGTCCCGCCGCACAGCAAGTAGAATCACTCAAACTGAGAATTAAAATATTATTATTATTTATTTGTTTTATTTATTATCTTCTAAAAAAGTATGAATTTATTTTTTTGTAATCTGTCCTAACGAAATTTTGCATGTGAGACGTTGTGAATGTTAATCAAAATGTTTTGACGGTACCTTCCAAGAAGCAAGTATATCTACTGACTACTCGTAAGTTGTAAGTACATTATTTTTATATGGTCTGTTTTCTTACACGGTGGTCCTCTTTGCTATCACAAGATTAATTTCACGTATTTATAAGTTTACCAAGTAGGTATACATATATATAAAGTTGAAGTATGATTCGATGATTTAATTCATCTTCAATGTTTTAGAATATTTTAAAATGACTCACTGCTTGTGTGTACACAAATTACCAACTTTCGAAAAACACGTGTACTATATTTTCAGTAGATACATTTTAAAGTCAATTTATTTATTTATGTGAAAATCGTACTAAAGTTTAGCTTTCTGCCATTAAATTATTTTGGTATGCTTACATAATATTAAAACTAAAAGTAAGCGCTATGTTTATTTGTTTAATTCATAAGAATGTACCTACCTATATATCTATAAATAAAAATGAAAACTAGAGAATGGCTCGATCAATTCGGTAATTTTTTTTTGTAATGTGCCTTTAAGGCTTTTAATAATAAAAAAACATGAGTTTATAAAAAAACTAAAGGGGGTTCCTAGTTCGCTAGTTCTAAATAAAAAGCTTGCTTCAGGTATTATTTAAGTAATTTCACTTATCAGGTAAATATTTACTACGTGATTGTTTGCTGATCTTGTCTACACAGATAAATATTTTTGTGTCTATTTCAAACATCAACATAACAGTTTTTCACTAATTGCTTAAATAATGTTAAAGAAAAACACGATTTTTAAAATTTTTGTCAGTTTATTGTTCCTACTAGTCTTTCACATGGATGGACATTTTTTAAGGGGGCCTTTACTAGTTGATAAGTATATTAGGCTAAGTTTATTTTTTAGAAAAATAGTTAGGGTTCTGTTCACAAAAATTAAAACCTAGTGACAAACCCGAGCGAAGCTAAAGAGATTCGCATGTACATAATAACTGGCTAGCAATTATCATAAAGGTTTCCCCGTAGGTCATATTCTATTCTTTTGGACTTCCCAAAAATCATCAAGAAGATATAAAAGTTCTCGGTAGTCATTAGAAAATATTTTGTTTATCTACTTCCGCTTGATAATTGTCCGTTAAGTCTTGGTGAGAAGCCAATGGTCATCAATTTATTGTTTGAAGTTTGATGTATTTGTTGCGACGGACAACGGATGTTTGTGGAAATTTGAAATTGCTTAGCATTTTAAATTTTTTGACCGAACCGGAACAAACAGTCATTCCAGTGGTTATTTTTAAATCTACACTTGAATTTAAACGGTATTTTAAGCACGTTTCGTTGTTTTATCAATCAAAAAATTATACGTAGTAATCAGTTTATAGTAACCCCCCTACTTGCTGTGACAGTGGTCGCGAGTTTGAATCCCGCTGGGGATTTCTATTTGTTATATGAGCACGAATGTTTAAACTCCAGTCGAGAGCGTAATTTTTTTAGAATATGAATGTATTCAAAGTTATATATATCAACTATGGTACATATAACAGAGCCATGGAACTAGATGGTGCTAATGCCCCAACATGTTACATGTCTCAACATAGGTATTTAAACTTAAATAACACTAGGAATAAAGTGTTATGTTTAAAAGTATCCATAAAAATGTCAAATGCTTCTTACATGCGTAGTGAAATATTTTATAGGAATTTTTATACATTCTGTCAACTCTGTAATTCATGGATACACGTGCCAACTCTACATACTACATCGGCTCCGTCATCGTTCTCTTTATGATATTATCCATGGCAAAATTATACAAAAAAAATCAATTCTGGTTTTTTGTATAATAAAAGTTGTATAATTAAAAAAATAATAGACTAGGGTGTTCCAAAAGCATAACTTTTACCGTTACGATCCTTTGTTGTTTTGATGGGACATTCGTTATTTCAAGAAACGTTTTTGTTAATTTCGTTTTTTGCCATCGTGGTTTAAGGATGTTGGAGTTCTAAGAACTTTTCATTTGCTATGCTTTATGAGATTCTAATATGTTTTTATTAATTATGATTGTTCTGAAATCGAATAACCATTAGACATGGCTGATGGCACTAAAAAACGTTATCGTCACACTTATTTCAATGGTTTGGCCGATTATTGATATTGCTTTCAGCTCAAATGTCGAATCATTTGAGTAAACTAATACATACAAATAAAACTGGAGTGTCTGTTTTTAATTTAAAATTACCAGCTTTTCACTGAATGTATAATATGAAAGTACATATGCGATACTAACAACAGAAAACCTATTTTTAAAATTTTTGTCTGTCTGTTTGTTCCGGCTAATCTCTGAAACGGCTGGACCGATTTTGACGGGACTTTCACTGGTGGATAGCTAATGTTATAAGGCGTTACTTAGGCTACTTTTTAACAGACTTCAAAAAAGGAGGAGGTAGACATTTTATTTATTTTTTTTTTACTAGCGGAACCCGTGGCTTCGTTGACCCCAAACTCAGGGACGAAACCGAGCGAAGCGAAGGTAAGTCGCTAGTAGAAAATATATTGATACAGAAGCCGATTCTATGATTATTAGAATGTTTGTCTATCTCTTTAGAAGTTTAGTATGATGACAGGCTATACGAAATGCGGGTGTATGTAAAAAATAATTGTAGCATATTAATTTGCGTACTCAAGGAGCTAAAATAGACTAGTATATTATGACATTATCACCAAAACCCAAAAAAAAATACAAACTCGTTCCTAGCGCTATCATTTTCATTCTTAAGTCAAAATATATTGAAAAACCAATTAAAAAAAACTTTATTACTATATTAACATAGTAATTGAGGAATGTTGTAAAAATGAACTGTCATCGCAAGCAGTATTTACAATGTTATTATTGATATAAGAGCGAAATAGGTTGCCAAAACATGTATTTATGAGTAACGATCGTTACGAGTGACTTATATGAGATGATTGGCCAAGAATTTAGCACTTGGCCGCAAATATCATGGCATAATTTCGTTTCTAAACTGAATGTTTTCATTATTTTTTTGTGATCAACCATAATATAAAATATATAAAAAAATTAGGTAGGTATCGGTCTTAAACTAAATTATTCAATAGGTACCTATAATGTGGCGTTATATTAAAGTTTTTTTACATAAAAATTAGTAAGTTCATTGCCTAATAGTTTGCGCCAATTTATCGTCAATTCTTTGATAATAAAATAATTACGTTGGGTTTTTAACACAGCACCGTGTAGTTATCAACTAACTGAGGCAAACGTGTCGTGAAAATAAAAAAATAATATATCTTTGTACTTTCGGCCATTAATAAAACGTAACTAATTTGATAATAAAAAGGGGATTCCCAAATTAAGCCATGCTACAGTTTATATTCACGGCAACCTAATGAAACGTGCTTTAGGCATTTGGCTTCATATCATTTGGCGGATTCATTCGCTCGTACATTCCTTCAAGATGATCCGACGATACTGAGAACTATCAACAATTACCGAGAACGCGTGACAAAATATTTCGACGAAAGTGAAGTAGTATTTTGCCGAATTCTTAAGTCTTTGATGTTACGAGAGGAACTTGTTGTGTGTTTTCTTTCTAAATGATTTATTATTCGTCGATCCATAAAATTATATTCGTTTAATTAGATTTTTGGTATCACCAAATTAGATTTAAGGAGTTCGTGTATTTGAATATTGCTAAAAGCATATTATAAATCTAACTTTTTAGCCAAGTAATAAAATTAAAATGTTTCCACTAGAGCGAAGTCATAAAATGTAAGCGCACATTAAAACCCGTAATTAAATAAAGAATGCGTGATTTTCGTTTCACAAACAATTTTTCTCCTGAAGTGGGGAAGGCATTATGACATTGCCAGTGTTGCCAACATTCCGAAATTCCATAGAGTAACAACTGACAAATACGAAAGAAATGAACGGAATTATGAATCACTTAACAAATTAAAAGTTTATTTATAAATCTATTGAATATTTGTACATTGAAATTATTCAATAGTAGCAACCTATCTTGTTTACATCATCTTCACCATGGCTCTAAAACCAAGGGCCTTTGCCTGGTGAAGTATTTCATTCATCATTCATTTTTGGTTCCCGACGTTTCAAATGCTTTACAGCAATCATCTCTTTCCATTTTTTTCGTATTTTGTTTTAATAATTTTAATTTGTTTCCACTTAAAAAACGATGCGCGTGACATTTGTAATACAAGTAGCTTGATGTTATTTTATATTCGTACATTTGTTTTGTAGACAAAAATATTTTTGTAGACAAGTTTTGATGGCGTAAGATAATATACGTGAAATACGATTTAGGGAAGCTTGTTTCGAGTGATCTCAATATTTTTTATAATAGCTATAGACCCCATAAGTTATATATTATGCAAACACTTTCAAATTATAATATTTAACAAAGATCATAAAGATGGAATCATACCCATGGAATCTTGATATACAATATATGAAACATATTATATAATAATAACTTATAGTACTTAGAAAGCTCTTTAATAAGCTGAAGTCCCCTTCCGGGTTATCGAACCCTCACCTGTAAGCGTAGAGCGGCTTTTATTTAGGTAGCTTTACTTATTCACTTATCCTATATTTTTATTATTGAATACTTTGCGCAAAGCTTTAAATTATTAATTAGATAACTGCAGTAGTTTTACAATTACAAATAGATGTCGAATTTTATGTATATAGGCAAAGCCGCGGGATCTGCTAGTTATGCATATAAACCATCCTCTTGAATCACTCTATCTACTAAAAAAACCGCATCAAAATCCGTTGCGTAGTTATAAAGATTTAAGCATACATAGGGATATAGGGACAGAGAAAGCGACTTTGTTTTATACTATGTAGTGATGATATGTTTATAAAAATGATGTTATTTATGACTGTTTGTAAATCGATATGAAACTTTGTTGTGCATACGTCTGCAAAGGATATAGAAAAAAAATTAACTACCTTATATGTACATAGGTAGTAGTTAAAATTAAACTGAAAAGTTTAAATGTATGTATGAATGTATAATAACAATACATCAAGACAAAGCCAGGAAGGATCGGTAGTATAAATATAATAAGTATGTATAAAGAAAATGATGAAAAAGAAATACCTTGTTTTATTTAAGTTAATTATAAATTTGTTAACGTAGAATAAGATTTATTTCTATAAAGCTTATTTTTTCTTTTCTAAACAAGATAACAAACAACAGTTCAATTAATGGAACTCGAAGGGCGGATAAATATGTTCTTTCTTCTTACAATGTTTTTTTCTATACAATATAACAAGTTCTAAAGATTAATTTTGATACTTGTTACTCACCCTCGCTTCGCTCGGGATCGTTTCTAGTTACGTTTTTTTAGTGAAACCTATTCCTTTTCACTATATAATTTAAAACAAAGTCACTTCCCGTAGTCTGTCTGTCCTGTGATATTATGTATGCTTAGATCTTTAAAACTACGCAACGGATTTTGATGCGTTTTTTTAATAGATAATATGATTCAAGAGGAAGGTTTTAGTACATAACTTGTCAAGTTTATGTATACATTTACTAGCAGAACCCGCGTCTTTGCTCGCGCTAAATCTAGGGACGAACCGTTATAGAGTCCTATGATATAGAGAAGAAAAAAATGTACTGTTACATGTTTATTAGGTTTTAAGGTAGATGTTAGGTTTAGGTTTCAATTTAAAACCAAAGATAAAGTTTTAACGTCTACTCATAATATTATTTAAAAAAAGAACACATATATAAAATATAAATAATTCATTTTTGTTTTTAAAGTTAATGAAGTATACTAAAAAAAAATGATTGAAAAATTAAATCGTAGTAAAAATATACGAAATATCATTACCAGGAAAGGTGATTATTTATAATTCTTATAATTATAGAAGTTGAATAGGTACCTAGTATGTATTTTCTCAACGAAGTACGTATTGGCAACGTATGTGGCAGCTGCTTGGCATGTCCACAATTTAACGTGGAATGTCCGTACGGCGTACATATTTAAAAAAATAGTAAGATTATCAAAATAGAAAATCTCATAGATAAGTGTATATGAGATCCATTTGAAAGTTGGATTTGCAATATTAAATAATAAATATTGGTACAAATAAATCAATACAATTGGCTCGGCTCTTGGTGTTCACTTCAAAAATTTAAGTTTGTAGCATGAAAAATGAAGGACTTTCATTCAAACTTACTCCCTCAGACCACCTTAATCCGGCCCTGTCACACAATTCGTTTTTAGCAGATGTCTACTCACTATAAACTACCTCCCTGCCAAGTCATTTTTACGTTAAGCGGTTTTCGATATAACGTGATGAGTGTGTAGCGATAAATACATATATAAATCCGTTAGAATGAGTAAAGAGTACTTGTTTATTTGTCTGATTGATTGAAAGGACAAATCTGCATCAAATATTATAAGAATTTTGTGATTTATTAAGGTAGGTTAGCCTATCTTCGATATATGATAGAGTTAAACCTAAAAATGTAAAAGATGCTATTTACGTATATAATTTAAAAAAAAGTAAAAAAGTCAGAATGAAAAGTTACACTTTAGACATTAGTACAACAGCACCATCTAGTTACGTCGTAACTACATTGTAAATAACTTACATCGTTAATAGGTAAGAACCTAGGTAGCAAAGCACGGGTTAGTTGCTACTAGCAAACAAAGAAGTTTGTGTAATTTGCATCTCCAAAACGCCGATGTCACTACACCGGATGTATCATGTAGGTAGAGTGATAAGGAGATATCCTCCATAAAGCCAATACGCCTTGCTGATTAAGATATGATAGTTATGTAAAACCGTCTGTTTTTAAGTGATTCCAACACAATAGAATAATCTATACGTACGTCATACATATGTTCAAGTAAATCGATTACCGCGGTGACTTCATGGTTCTCTATTTACTGATAGTAGCTTAGATTAAGTAGAAACTTAATCCATTTTTCATACATCAGTACATAAATAAAATTGAAGTGTCTGTTTTTATTTCAAATTAACAGCTTTTCACTAAATGCATATAAAAGTATATGCGGTTCTTACATAAAAAATAGATTTTTTAAATTTTTTGTCAGTTTGCCTGTTTGTTCCGGCTAATGTCGGAAACGGCTGGACCGATTTCGAGGGGACTTTCACTCGCAGATAACTAATGTTATAAGGAGTAACTTAGGCTACTTTAATTTTATTAAAAAAATATAAAAATAGTTAATTAATTTATTTTAAGCGAAGCGGGCTTTGCTGGTAAGTTATAATGTAACTCAGGCAGGATAAATGACTAAACGAGATTATAATTACTTGTAATTATGACTAAATTACATATAATTATTTAATTATGCTTTTTAATAAGCATGTAAACCACAATATTATTTAATTATGTATAAAGGGATTGGCAGAAAAAAATACTAATTGCACAATAATAAAGATTAAACATATTATTATTAGTCGAACTCGCGAGTCGCGACTAATATCGTAATGAGTAATGCTAGTTGACAGTGGCAAACTCTTGTAAAGCCTCTATGTACATTGCCGGACTCGAATTTGCGACCTCAAGCTTAAGGGTAGATTCGATAAATATATTATTTACAAACCGGGACTCAAACCGATCCTTGGTATACATTGTTAGGACTGGAGTCATGTACTTAGGTAGTATAAATTAAAGCGATTTAGCACTTTATTAACTTTAAAATGACATTTTAAATGTCATTTTAATACTGAAAATGATCGTGATCATTGCTCAGCGTCTAGACGCACTCACGTGTATTTAACAATAATTACCTACACGTGTTCTGTTGCGCAGGCGCAGCCGTTATGCAATAGCTTTAATGAAATAACAATATCCTAGGATAATGATTCATACCCTTCTTTAAAGTAAATGTTTTAAAAGTAATGTTATGTATGTTATGGGTGTGATAATTGTCATAATATATCTATTATTATTATTATATCATACAAGGAATTCACCCTCATTTTGCTAAAATACGTTTCAACAGATATTGTTTTCCATACAAAATTATTATTTTCGACTTTCCAGGTGTTTTTGGGGTTTCCCAAAAAAAATTATTCTATAACCACAAATCCCTGTTTCTCGTATAAGAAAAGAACTTTAAAAGAGGAGAATTAATTACAACATGAGCCAGATACAGATAAATAAATAAATCCATCATCCATCCATGATCCATCCATCCAGTAGTTAGAATATATTTATCAAACAATAGCGAAAACGTTTTGTTATATGTATTACTATTTAAAAAAAATGAATAACTTTTGTTGTGTGTACTATCTTGTAAAACTATCGCCCCTTCTTGATATAGAAATGCGATTAATTTTAACATTTGACCTATAAGAGGCAAAGACATAACAAAAGAGATAAGTGAAGCATTGACGTCATGAAAACACGCGTGTATTTTTTTATCTCGTCCTAAATCACCCTGAAACCCACACTAATTAACTCCTAGAAATCGACTCTACATTACAAGAAATAGAGTTTATTATTATATGTCTATACTAATATTACAAAGCTGAAGAGTTTGTTTGTTTGTTTGATTAAACGCGCTAATCTCAAGAACTACTGGTCCAAAATGAAAAATTCTTTTTGTGTTGAATAGTCCGTTTATCGAAGAAGGCTCTAGAGCCTAGGCTATATTACATCACGATACGACCAATAGGAGAGGAGCATCAATGAAAAATGTTCAAAAACCTTTTCCGGCTTTAGAACGCGAGCGTACCCGCGGGAAGGGCTAGTCGTAAATATGTATGAGGTAATATAAATATTTAAGAAACCTTCTGAATTGTATCGGATCTATTGAAAATTACATCTGCCGAATACGTATTGTTAGATTGAAAGAGAAAATTATAAATTATAATGCTATTGTTGCCTATTCAACATTTAGACACGGCAATTACATATACAAGTTCTTTAGAAACTTTTTAGACTGCCGACATTCGTTTGATGACCTAAGGTTACAAATATTTGCATTATCTGTATCGATTTTGGCAGAATTTCATTACATATTAGTTGTGTAATGTTGTATTCTAATGTATTAATCTAAAGGTACATCTATATAATATAAAAAAATGAATCCCTATTTCCCTTGATCACGTCATCACCCGTGAACGGTTGGACTGATTTCGCTAATTCTTTTTTGTTGTTTTTGTTATTGTCTGGAGAAGGTTCTTATGAAAGAAAAATTGATAAAATTGCGCGGAGAGTTAAAAAGTTAAACAATAATTAACTACCACATAAAATTATTTTTAATCTAACCTTTGCGCTATAGACAATACAAACTTTTTTAATGTAACCTTATGATACAGAATTGACAGAAAGGTTTATATGTATAATATACTAGCGAAACCCACGGCTTCGCTCGCGCTAGATCTAGGGACGAGCTCGAGCGAAGCGAGGAGGAGTCGCTAGTAATATAATAAAATGACTTGATTCATACATTAAATATTTTGTTGAAAATCTTTTCGAATTAGTCATGTTATCGATATGGTTGCCGAATGTATTATAGTTAATAGAATTTTTTTCCGTCGTCGTGTTACCCGAATACTTTTCATTGCGTTGAAATTTCAAATATCTGAAAAACCTATACTAACAATTAAATAAAACTAACGTATCGATACGTGGAGCGAAAATGGCCAACGTACTGATAAAATAAGGAAACATTAACGGGAAGTTACGTTACAAGTTAGATAGCAAAAAATGCACGACCTTAAGAATAATCTAATCTAGCGACCTCTATACAATGATAATACGCTTCCATTCTTATTTTTAGTTTATTTTTTTTTCATACAATTGTTGTGAATTAATATAATGCTTATAACTAATATTCTGAATTGCATTCAATATTTTACAATTCGTTGATATATTACGTAAGGGGTATTAATTTGAAAGCTTTAAATTACCTATCCTTAAGGATAAAACTCTTAAGATAATATAAGGTAAAAAATTGCATCTCCGAGCAAGGCATTTAATTTAAAAACATTAAAAAGCCCTTAAATTGGCGCTTCAATCTGAATACTAGGCACGGAAATCAATGCGAAAAAGATTAGCTATATACCATTACGGTACGCACAAATACCGATTGGAAAACTCTACACGTCATTCTTAATCTAATTAGGTTGCCTAATTCTCATATTATTAGTATTTCATCACCGTAGTAATAGGTGAAAATGAAAAAAAATAGGCAGTGATAGCCCAATAGTACGCTTGGAAAACCAAGTAAGGAAAATATCGTGAAGATATCAATGCCTGAGAGAACCTGGAAAGTTTCCGAAAGACAGTGCAATCCGCCAACTCACACTAGGATAGCGTTTTGGACTATGACCTTATCCCTCTCGTTTGAAAGGAGTACGAATAGTAATAAGTAGTAGTTATATTAAAATAAAGTTTTAGTTTTTCTTTAAACAGTTTCTACTTGAAAAGAATCATTCATTCTTTCATCAAGTAATAAAATTAGTGACCAGTCGTTAAGCTAATCGTAAAAGATCCGCCATTTTACTGAAAACAATTCAGGTGGCAGAGTGACTCATGCTATCGTGTGCCAACTGACATTAGGCAAAAACAATAAACATTAGAGTTCTTAATTATCCCTTACTCAGTATGAAACACATAAAATTGATCCACTTTTAAAATAAAACATAAAATTTTCTTAGTATTTTATGTAGTTTTTAAATTAGATAGAGTTAGAGAATTATTAAATTAGAATAGAGAACCTATACATATAAAAAAAGGAAGTGTCTGTTTGTATTGTCAAAATAACAGCTTTTAACTAAATGCATATGAAATTAAATACTCAATTTTTGTTTGTCGTTTTGTTTCTTCCGGCTAATTTTATAACCGACCGATTTTGACAACATTTTCTGGCAAATAGCTGGTATTATTAGGAATACCTTTAGGCTCAAAAAAACGTACCAATAATATTAGTAAATTACTTAATCTAACATAGAAGTACGTAAGGTTACAGCGAATTCATTTTTTCATCAAAAAGTTTTGATAGCAAAACTCCAACCTAGTCTCGAGTCGATCTAAATTCCTGAGCAATAACTAGAAATCAAATACCGTCTAAAACAAGTAAAATAATTTCATTTCAATATATATTAGTACCAACTTGTTAGAATGCCGACAGGTAATACAATTCTTATGAGAGGCGTAATAATAGTCGCAGTGTTGGAACTGCGCCAACCCAGGCTACCGACCTTTAAGACAGGAGACACATAAACTATATAAAACATTAATTTAGAATATTATATTAATTTAAATAATCAACAAGAATAAAAAGTGCGTGTGTACAAAGTACAAATGTCAGAAGTAAAACTTTTTTGGCAAACTAATTTTTAAATCTCGTTATACTAAATAACCCCGTCTATGCTCGTTGAGAGAGGGAGATGGCACGTAGGTCACACCCACGAGCTAGACAGAGTTAGAAATGTCACTGACTCGCGGTGTGCGAGATCTAACTAAGGCTAACTCTTCCCCGTCTCTAAGTGTCTGGTACTATGGACTTACTTTTTCGTTTCATCGAGTTTGAAATCACAACGATTCTAAAGAAGTTTCACTTCAAAAATATTCTATAATATGTTAACCCTGATAAAAAAAAAAATAATATGTTGGGATTATCCCACTCTTATAATCAGACCTCTCGCAATTTTTTACGAAGATAGAGCGTCAAGCCATAAATCTGTACGTTAATATTTTTTTGGAAAAATCTTATTAGAATATATGTACAGAGTATTAAGATTTTTTGACTGTCTGTCTTTTTCGCTTTCGAATTTGATATAGTAGTAATACAAAGCTGGTAATCAGGGTTAACATATTATAGAATATTTTTGAAGTGAAACTTCTTTAGAATCGTTGTGATTTCAAACTCGATGAAACGAAAAAATAAGTCCATAGTACCAGGCGCTCAGAGACGGGGAAGAGTTAGCCTTAATTTAAATTCAAGTTTTACTTCTGACATGTGTACTTTGTACAGACGCACTTTTTTTCTTACTGGAAATATTTCATGTCCGAGAAGACTACACAAATCGTAATTACCCAGTGACAAACCCGAGCGGAAGAGGGTGAATCGTTAGTTAAACCATAAATCATAATTACAAATTAAATAAAAACCATAAACCATAAATAATAATTGGCAATGTATTCCTATAAATAGCGTACATAATACATTATGTAAGAAGACAGTGTTTAAAACATGACCTCTAAAAGAATTAAATGCTTTGACAAGATTTATATGGGTAATAAAAATAAAAAATACCTCGCAAAAAGTTGTTTATTTCATTAAATATTTTAAAAAACTTTTTGAGAGAATATAAAATTACTGTAAAACAATTCTTGATTTTAATAAACTAAGTTTAAAATATTTAAAAAAAAAACTCGCAAAAAGTTGTTTATTTCATTAAATACTTTAAAAAACTTTTTGAGAGAATATAAAATTACTGTAAAACAATTCTTGATTTAAAGAAACTAAGTTTAAAATTTAAAAAACACCTTGCAAAAAGTTGTTTATTTCATTAAATATTTTAAAAATCTTTTTGAGAGACTAAAAAATTGCTGTGAAACAATTCTTGCTTTTAATAAACGTATGTCTATATTATACCTATATATTTTTTTTGTTTTTTTTTTATATGTTTTAATTTTATTATTAGTGTTCGCGTAACATGTTGAAATTCATCGACTTGCCCCCTATATATATAATATTTTTTTTAATTAATTGAGACAAGAACACCTAAAAACGTTCAAAATATCTAAGCTAAGATAATAACATAATTCAGTACAAATACTTCTCGGTTCTACCACACCGCGAAAGCAATACAAACTAAAATATTACGAGTAAACATAATGAATTAGTCACTAACTTGACGGCTATTCATAATTCATTTGAGTACAACACTTCAAACCTAACAGAAATAAACGCTTGCAAATCTAAAGTGTTGGTCACACTGTCGACTTTTACTGCAGCTTTTTGTAAATATTACTATAATAAGCGATTTTGTTCTATAACCAGTTCCGTAAAACATTAACCGTGATTTGAACGAGGTTTTAACATTTATTCATATTAACATAATATTGTATTCGTATTGAACCCTTTTTAATGTCAAACTGCTGGGCACAGGCCTCCTTTTAATACGGGATCTGGCCATAGTCCACTACGCTGGCTGAGTGCGGGTTGGCGGACTTCAAATGTCTTTCGAAAACCAGATAGGTTTTCTCATAGTAGGTTTCCTCACGATGTTTCCCTTCACCGTAATACAAGTGGTAATCTTGTTGAAAATAATTCGCATATGAAAATATTAGACGTGTGAGACACATTGTCGCCCACTTAACTCTGTTATGCAAAAAGCATGTTACCACTTGACTACCACTACCTTCTCTATATTTACATAATGTATTTAAAATAAATATATTCATATATTTATCTCAATAATATACTTAATAAATTGTAAAGCTATAGCTAGTAGTAGAGTGTTAAAGTAGAGTGCCTCTACATGTTAGTCTCGTCTCATCACACTATTTTCTCTTACTGCTACCTATGGTCTAATCTTATTTGACAAGTTTCTCGAGGACTTAAGGCTGGATTCACATAAATTTCTTTCTACATGCCCCAAACTTTTGAACTTTATTGGCATGTATTTTTTAATAATTATGATTAATTCTCAAATATTGTATAAGCTTGTGTTACATTATGGTACTTACATATTGTTTAGACAGCTTCAGAAGTTAAATCATAAAGATTTTTGAATATTTTTAACAACTGAAGGTACATCCAGTAAATAAATAAATAAATTATTACTTATTTTTTCATTTCTTCGCGTTGTTCAGTAAACCTAGTATGGTCTAATTCTATGTCTTTCGAAAGAACTCTTTCTTTATGTAGAGTCATATCATAGAGTCATTTAATCAAGTCATGTTGAAAAATCATTACTTTTGGGTATCACTCAATATACATATTATGTGAATACAGCTTTAAGTCCTCGCAGAAATGTCAAACGGGATTAAACCAGAATAGGTGGCAGTAAGAGAAAATAGTGTGCGTACTAAATTAGTGCGAGGGGTGGACGAACTTCAGACAAAGTACCATTGTAATTTACCAATAGAATATTTTACATCTTATTGCAATGTAGTTGAAATTAATATATTATATTAATATTATATTTTTTATTGTACTCGCCTATTAACAGTCCGATTTAAAAAACCTTTTTTAATTTTTTTATTTTTCATCGTAGGAAATAGACTACTTCGCATCAAGTTACGTACGCAAGAGGAGTAACCAATTTTATATAATAAGGAGGTAGAGTTTGTGTGTCTGTTTAAAAGCGCTAATCTTAGGAACTATTAATCCAATTTGGAAAATTGTTACATTATTGTATAATCATTTTTGTCTTTCACTAGGGACGAACCCGAGCAAAGAACCCGCTTCATTTTAGTAATTTTTTAGTATTTCATTTTAGTATTTTTTTTATTATTGATAGGTTAATTAAAGTTAATTTAAAGGCCAATAGCAAAGCTACTATGAAGTAACTAATTCATCGGCTGTCTATTGTATGTTGGACTATTTCATTTTAGTGCACTGAGTTTCTAAGAAATGTCCTACGCCTTCTCATCAAGGAAGTTTTGTTTAGCAAGAGCGTGCTAAATGACTACTAATAAGGTCGTTGAACGAGTTTAACTATCATTTGTTGCTCTTTAAATACTGGGGTCTAGGTAACACTAAGTTGTCAGTATAAGGCGAATAGAAATCAAAAAAATTGTTATTTTATCGTCATCATCATAGGTTAGGACTTAAACACACTGCTGCTAAAAACTGTGATGTGTTGCAAAATATATTTTAAATCATTTTACTATAATTCCTTAAATATACATATATCTAGTGAAATATTTTTAGGCCCAGATTAAATTATGGAATATACCCAAAAAAAAATCCTGAAAACAGACCAAAAATGGTCGCAGTGAAACAAATCATCACCATCTTTTCAGTCCACCGTTGGACATAAGCTTCAGGATGTGTCAGTAAGCGAGATCTTGAACCAGCGCTTCCAGTTCATACCCAAGAAAAACCATTTTAAGCTTATTAGAGGCGTTTTAGAGACCTAAGTAAAGCAAATCACAGGTAATTATTTATTGAAATGGTAATTAAATTTTTGCTTATATATCTATTTCTAACTAAAACTTCACAAAAATAAGAACAGAACACATAAATTTGTATTACGTAGTATAAAATATTCTAATTAATTATATGAAAAACAGGTACAATTACATTACAGACGTGACTACTTGCTTCAAGTAGATAACGTAATCTACTAGACAGGGGGTGACATTGTGTTGTTTGCTATCTTGATACAAGATAACTTTGTTATACTTGGAGATTTACAAATTATTTAAAAGTATGCTAAAGATTATATTGTGATGGACCCAAAATATTATACTTTACGTAAAATGTGAACAGTGTTTATGAATTATTAAAAATAAATGGTCACTAAATTTGTTTTTAAAGGAAATATGGTATGAACGAGGACATGTTATATGATCAATAAACTCCAGCTATTTGAAAAGTATTTTTTTTGCGTTCAAAAATGGAAATTTATGTATATATTAATAAATGTTAATCTTTAAGTTTAGAATAATACAAGCAATGTATGTTATTTTCGCCAGTGAATACATAAGTCGTGAAAAAGATTGCAAAGTAGTCAAATAGATTAGGATTTAGAATTTCAAACCGCTATTAATCTCTACATATTTGTTTCAATCTTTCAATGTTATAACTTTCAGATTACCACTATCGTAGAAAACGAACAAAGCAGTAAATTTTCCTAATAATCACTATAACTACATTATATATAGTATAAAGCAAGGTCGCTTTCTCTGACCCTATATCCCTATGTATGCTTAAATCTTTAAAACTAGGTACGCAACGGATTTTGATGCGGTTTTTTTTAATAGATAGTGTGATTCAAGAGGAAGGTTTATATGCATAACTAGCGGAACCCGCGGCTTTGCCTGTGCTAAATCTCGGGAAGAAACCGAGCGAAGCGAGGGCCAGTCGCTAGTAGTATTTTAAAAAGAAAAAAAATGTATTATTGTATGTTTGTATGGACAAATTAAACTCCGGAAGTCATTCCTGACGGGGTGAAAAGGAAGTAGAAATTTTGTATAGGAAATAATCATTTATCAAGTTAGAATAGTTGTACACATAGTACTTATATAGTTTCTCCTTTCCATACTAACTATTAAAACCTATCTAACGAAGAACCCGGCGCGGCGTAGCGAGTCGATAGTTAAATAAATATGGGAAATTATTACACAGGGCCATCTTGTTCCGCTGTAGTTACAAGGCTTGTGTTACGGATACCAGTAACCAGATAGTTGATATACTATACATATAATAAATACATATTATAAATATAAATAAAGGACACCCATGACTGGAGTACAAACATTCGTGCTCTACAAATGAATGCGCTCAGCGCGAGACTCGAACCTAATTAAACTTAATTTCTTAATATCTAAAATATCTGAAATAAATTTTTTTTATACATCTAGCTTATAAAATATTTCTTTAAAGTAAAATAAGGAGTGTTTTAAAAATAGATCCTAAGCATTTACGGACGTGAGGTTCCAGTTTTTTGTCGTGCATCAGATTAAAAAGATTTTTACGTTGTTACCTTGGTAACAAGCCCACGTCTGCGGTCGGTCATTTGCGGAATAGGTCAACTATCCAGTAACGATTTAATGATCTACTTGTGAGAAAATGAATATTTTACCATATTATAATATAGAGTGGTGTCTTTTAAATTTATTAAAATACGAATACAACGTGAATATTTTACTTTGTTTTGTGTACTTTTGTTTGAAAACTTTAAAAAATTGTGTAATAGGGTATAATGGTTTAAGAACAGTGTACAAACATACAAACATACATTTTTATATTATAAGTTAGTAACATCATTAAGATGAACCAATTATGTATCAAAAATTAAGCAATCAAAGCATAGTTATAAGAGTAAGTAATTAATTTAAAACTACGAAATATAGATATATATAAACTTTTATAAACTCTAATTCACAAAACTCTTTTAATAAACGATAATATTAAGAATATCAAGTCAATCAAAATAGGCTAAAGAAATCCATATGACTACCATTACATATAGTGAAAAATGCGATCGGTCAATCAAAAAATAGCATCGGTATTTCAAATATACGAAGATAACATTTGACCACTCTGGATTTTTCTTAACAACTGTATCACTACATAGAATAAAACAAAGTCGCTTCCCGCTGTCTGTCTGTCCCTATGTATGCTTAGATCTTTAAAACTACTCAACGGATTTTGATGCGGGTTTTTTAATAGATAGAGTGATTCAAGAGGAAGGTTTAAATGTTTAACTAGTGGAATCGCTCGCGCTGAATCTAGTTGTACATTTTATTATGTCTATACTCTATAGCTTTACATAATTTATGTATGAAAGTCAACTATTTTACGATATAAGGTTTTTTTCATATATATATTGACTTCTTCCATAAACAACCTGCCTTATACGTACTAGTAGGTATTAATATACGAGTAATTTGAATATTATGGTATACATTAAATATGGCAAGCCATTAACTTTTACTGTCTTCTAATTCCCGTAATGATTACCGACTAAAATATAAGATTTGTATAATAGCGGTTTTATTTATAGAAAAAGTAAATTTTACGACTCTGACTAATGTACAAGCTGCTAATTTACTTATTTCGTACTAAACAGGTTTAGATAAGGTTTTAATTATTTTATAGACTTGAAAAAAGCAGTAAAAGATTCCTTTACATGTTTATTTCTTATGTAATAAGCGTTGTTCGTCGTTTCTTTATTTTCATGTTTAGTGCAAGAATGTCATTGTGTATGTAAAACTTTTAGATATCGTCATTTGCATAAAAATAATGTGTGGTTACCAATAACACGTGTTATTCGCGCATGATATATCTAATTCTTTACACTCTAATTGTATACATTTTGAAGATCTAGCCAAATTCATATTATCACAGATCACATAAAAAAGATATTATCAATTCAATGAACATAGTGTATAATCAGTCTGTCTATCTGTTTGGATCTGTGGTTTGATCCAACTAATCTCTGAAACGGCTGGACCGATTTAGACGGGGCTTTCACTCGCAAATAGCTAATATTATAAGGAGTAACTTAGCTATTTTTATTCTATTAGAAAATTATAAAAACCGTTTAATTTATTCTAACTTATCGCGAAGCGGCAGGGTTTGCTAGTCTATACAGTATACATATAAAAAAATCCTAGCTGAGAATCTTCTTGAAATAGTCACGGTTATCAATACAAAGGGCGAATCTATTGTTTGTAGAACTTTTTTCTGTATGTCTGTCTGTATGTGACAAATTTTGATGAAGTTTAGTATGTTTGGATGATAGGTTATCCGGATAAACACATAAGATATTTTTACTGCGGCAAAATATCCTTGAGCTCTGTACTGTTGTTTAAATATAGGAACGTGTCACTAGTGATTTCATATACATAATATAACAACAATGTATTAGTTATCTTTGACCTTAAAGCAAATTAATACTTAGTATAAGCTATATTATTCGATGTACATCGACTTTGCATTGAATAGCCTATATAGATACAAGAGTTTTCTAATAAAGTAGCAATATTTTATTACGATTGCTCTTATCAAAGTGTCACTAGGGCGCGATATGGAAAATAATAATAATTAGTCACAAATACAGTATGGACAGAAGAAAACTAAAATAGTATTTATTATAAGTTTTATGTACTATTGTTTTCTATTACGAGTTAATTCCTTAATTTTGGTTGGCATGGGTTTATCTCTAAGTGCATTCAGTATAAAATTTATGATTTTTGGTTCGCTTCCTTAGGTAATAGTATGATGACATAGAGCCTTCCTCGATGAACGGGCTATCTAATGCAAAATGATTTCTTCAAATCGGAGTAATCGATGTAAGTTTGTTCTTTTTTTTTGAAAGGAATTTTGCGTAAACAGTAAATAGACAATAAGAATATAATATTTTTACATTGTAAATAAAATTATCTTTTCAGATTTTGTCATGGATTTTTGATTCTCGACGTTTCGAACGCCTGTAAGAATTTTTATACGAGTAGACAGTATAAAAAGAAAAACACCCCGATACCTCTGTTATTTTGTAAAAGAAAGACAATCTTTATATACCTACATTGATTACAAATTTAACGAAAATATTATGGATAGGTATCTAATTATTATCAGTGTTATTGGGGCGAGCTATCGCGTCAGGGACATGCGTTTGCAAAACGAACATTGAACTGCACATCTTCCTCGTGCATTCAGTGCATTTTTAGTGCACATATTAATTAGGTCCTATCAAAAACTTACACTGAAAAAAAAAGATATTCATGTAGTACCAACATTACCAATTCTATAGTTTTTTATACCGATATTAATATACACTTTTGTTATAATAAAAGAAATCTTATTATAATATCTATATATTACTAGCTGTACCCGCGGCTTCGCCCGCGTTCATTTTTTTAATTGCTAATCAACCTCATTGGGTTGATCTGTAGGAAAAAAAATTGTCTAAAAAATAAAAAATAAAAATTTAGGGGTGGACTACCCTTAACATTTAGGGGGATGAAAAATAGATGTTGGCCGATTCTCAGACCTACTTAATAGGTATGCTCACAAAATTTCATGAGAATCGGTCAAGTCGTTTCGGAGGAGTATGGGAACGAAAATTGTGACACGAGAATTTTATATATAAGATTAAATAAAATATTTTTTTAAATACAATATACTAATATCTAATTCTAAAAGGACAGATAACAGATATATTTTTTTTAATTTTCAATGATGGCAGAATGTCATGCTGTCTAAGCCACCTGTATCGATAATAACGATTCGTTATACTGTCTACGTCTAGATATGAGTAAAGACAAGAAGCAATAATCTTTATAAATTGATAAGATATGTAGTAAGTCTAGGTTATTCAGAAAATACCAAATAAATTGCGAAGATTACGGTCTTCGGCGATTTTCTTTATTTCACTATTTTTATATTCATTGCGTTAAAAGTAAGAACAATATAGTGTATAAGTACTCTACGTTACAGTGTATATCCTAATTTAAGCTGGACTATGAACAATATACATAAGTAGTCCGATCTCCATAAAGTTTCATTTTTTTTTAATTTTATATATCATAGAATATCTAAAAAGTCTCGCTGATAGTCAGCAATAGGTAAACAAATCAGTGTGAAGCTTCCCCTGTCTTTTGGGTCATAACTCATAACTCATAAAGAGCGCAGCTCTCCTGCGCGCCCATTATTATTTTGTCAATTCTTTGTTACAGCTTTCACGCACAGAGATTGGGCTCCATGACTATATTCTTCATGAAAATATCATAAAAATAAATTATATTGTTCAAATAATAAAAAAGTCTTATCAAATCCGCCCAGACGTTCTTGAGATAAATAGCGAAAAAACAGACAAACACTTTATAAAAAACAATGGAATTAACTAATTAAATGTTTTTATTTGTATCTACAGTAGTGCCTAAACTAATATTGAATATGTAAATATGACGGCAGCGTGTTTATCATATTATTAATTATCCAACATAAACAAAAGCAAATTGTGCTACATTTAACTGATATGCGGATCGACGCGTGTTTATCGAACTGACGTAAATATATAAATATTATCATAAATTACTCACGACATTAGTTATAACTTATAATCAGTACATAAGTATAATAAAATGTTAAGAAAATCAAATCTGTACGTTAGTAGGTACCATATATATTCCAAATGCATTTAGTAAAAAGCTGTTATTTTGATTTTATAATCAGAGACTTCAATTTTATTTTTTTAGATTTAGATTTTGTTTGTTTTTTGTTTGAAAGGCGAATTATTCGGGAGTGTTTTTAGCTGTTTGATGATAATCGGTTAAAGATGGCCACTGCCACAAAATAGCGGATATATTTTTTCACAATTCCCTCACTTTAATATTATATCTTATCTTAAGGATAATACAGTTCTACAGCTGTTTTATGGTTATTTTTGCTCAACACTAACATAATCAATTCACAAAACCTAACAAGTAAAAACTTATAATAATTTTTAAGCATTATTTCCAAAAGTAACCTACCCATAACGAATATACGAACGTCGGGGAGCAAAAATCAAATAAATCCACGACAAAATCCGAAAAGACAGTTTCATTTATAATACCTATAACTTTATTTAATCGTTGTAATACTTTATAAGCTAATCATAATTATGGGAAGTTACAGTTTCTCGACACGCGGTTAACGCTAGTTCGAAAAACAGGGGTTACGTGTAATATTTTTTTGATTGTAACAACATTTTGAATAAAGAAATTATTATTATTTTCCATTATATTCACATTGTTTTCTATAAAATAATACACTCTATATAACGCCACGCTCACACTATTTAACGAAAAAATACGATATTATATCTTTAAGCAGTACTTTATATGTTGCCGAAATTGATAACAACTGCTCCTTTGTACGTTATTTTGCTAGCTGCTTTGTTTTTGAAGTGAAACTTCTTTAGAATCGTTGTGATTTCAAACTCGATGAAACGAAAAAATAAGTCCATAGTACCAGGCGCTCAGAGACGGGGAAGAGTTAGCCTTAGTTAGATCTCGCCCACCGCGAGTCAGTGACATTTCCAACTCTGTCTAACTCGTGGGTGTTACCTTCGCGCCATCTCCCTCTCTCAACGAGCTTAGACGGGGTTATTTAGTATAAATATAAACGAGATTTAAAAATTAGTTTGCCAAAAAGTTTTAGTCTGACATGTGTACTTTGTACACTCGTACTTTTTTTTTTAACTAGCATGTGTTTACTTCGACTGACGTATCGGAAAAAATGGTCCTTTGTTTTCCTATGATGAACTTGCACAATAATATTTCAATTTGTTACAAGTTATCATAATCGCAGTTGCGCAGACTTTCGTATAGACGAAAAAGTTAGATTATTAATATGCTCAATAGAGGCGGAAGGAAAGATAAGTGATGTTGGAAGACGCATTGGATTTAGCAGCTCTACCGCGTCTACAGTATGGAAAAACATAGAAAAAAATATATCTCTCCATTTAACGACAACTCTCTATAACGTCGAAAAATGCTCAGTCCCTTGAGTGTTGTTATATAGAATTTCCACTGTAATTTGGTAAAGCTCGTAATACTACGACATATGTACGAATTGTAGAGCAAGCTAAGAATTATTTACACATATGGAATAAAATTATCTAAATTACTTTCCTGCTTACAATCTAAATATAAATTGGCCACGTGTATTGAATTAATTCAAAACACCATTGAAATATTCTTAGAAATATTATTATTAGAACTAATATGGAAAAAATCGGTATATTTTTGTATAATTAAAAGTAGTCTAAAGGAATGAAAAAAAAGTATATGATTTGATTGAAGGCAATGATTATTTAAACTTTTATCAGAATTACCGAGTACGACGAGAAATATACGAAAATTGAAATCTGAGGTTATTTTTATAGTGAGGTTATTTTATAGTCTCTTTGGAGCTATGGTAATTAGATAGCAAAACTGATAGCAAAACATAACCATAAATATTAAATTAGAATAAAAAACACATTACCTTCCTTCTGTCAGTCGGGTAATTATTAAAAAGTGTCCATATTATAATATAATCACAAAAAAACGCACTAGTTAAATTTTGGACTCTGTATCGATGATGCTATTTTAATTCAATTCTCTTGTTAATGGCTTCAAAGAATGACTGTTTCTATAAGATTTACCATAGAATCACTACATAGTATAAAACAAAGTCTCTTTTTCTGTCCCTATATCCCTTTATATATACTTAAATCTTTAAAACTACGCAACGGATGTTGATGCGATTTTTTTTAATAGATAGAGTGATTCAAGAGGAAGGTTTATATGCATAACTACCGGATCCCGCGGCTTTGCCTGTGCTAAATCTAGGGAAGAGCCCGAGCGAAGCGAGGGTGAGTCGCTAGTATTAAATAATGAACAAACTTGACTCAGTTAGAATTTTATTACATGTATAGATAAATAACATTAGTCTCATATCGCCTCTTTCCCATACGACGGAGACATATTCTAACCATCGTAAAAACAAAACAACGTTTATGGAATATCCAAACATTCACATTTTTATGACGTTCCGTACGTTACGTTATCAACATTTTACTTGTACATTGAGATTCAAAGTGAAGATAATAGCGATTCCAAACGGCTAATGCCTGCAGGTACGTAATATTAAACGGACGGACAGACTGAGCAATCTTCGTGTATATAGAAGATAAATGGTGAGGTGTAACGGTTATTTTCTCCTCAACCTATATTTACCGGTTTTCCTTGTATTTATTAATGAATTTCCTATCGTACTAATTATTATCCTTAATATTTATGAAGTTCGCCAACCCACACTTGACTAATATGGTAGGCTCTGACCTAAGCTTAGAGGGGGTTCCCTCACATTGATGAGTAGAATTATTTGGTACGCCTACATTATTCCTTTATTAAAATTTTTCGGAAGATAAACTAACGAACATATATATAATAATATATCGAAAAATATACATATATGGGGGAAAACTTACCATTTTTTATAACTAGAAGCCATTAATGAATTATAATAATATTGTAATAAAAATAAAATATAGCTTTGCAATATTACCACGGGTTAAAAGTTCGCTACTTTCTTAAGATTTCGCTCATTATATAATATATCATCATCAGCCCTTTTGTAACGTCCCACTGCAGGGCACGGGCCTCCCTCAGTACGAGGAGGATCAGGCCATAGTCCACCGCGCTGGTCTAGTGCGAGTTGGCGGACTTCACATGTCTTTCGAATAACTTGCTAGGTTTCCTCACGATGTTTTCCTTCACCGTAATATATATAATACATACTTTGAAGAAACAAACAAAGTAACAAACTGCCTCTTTATAATATTAGTATACACATACCTATAAGTTTCATATCTTGGCTAATTTCTACACGACTTTTCATCCGGCCGATAACTCATCTATGTGGGAATCGAGGCTAAGTCAAGTGATACCGGTCTCGGAAGTCTAAAGATTAAAGTTTGAATATAAATGAAACAAATGCATTATGCAGAAACGTATCCTGCGTATCAATAGCTACAAACACCCGGACACCGACACTAGTACATCAATAGCCGCCTATCTAGGAGCCGCCGGCGCATCGAATATAAATTATACGAAATTATAGTATACCAGCGAACGCGTGTGGTTAGGCGGTGCATTTAGATTATGCCCATTACGTATTCAGATAGGCCAGTGTGGTTTGATCTCTATTTTATATTAAATATAATGCTCTAGGAAGCTTTTGTTATGTTTACACCGACATAAGTATCAATCAAAAACATATGACAGTTATAAATAAATAATATATATAATATTATAGGTCTAACGTAAAGGAAAAGAAGAAAACCTGCGTGTTTGAGAGAAGCTTGCAAGTTTTCGATAGACAGGTGAAGTCCACCAACCTGCACTTGGCAAGACTATGGCGTGATCCCCTTATATTGAAAGTTCGTTCTCAAAAGTTGGACGATAAAAACGCTGAATATAGTGATAGTAAAATAAAAACATAAATCATGCAGGACACCCGAAACGTTTTAACAGTATAGATACATAAAAATCCAGTACGTGTTGTGTCGCCATTTTGAGATACGCGGGGGGTATGAAACAGTGCGCCGACCCCGTGACCGCGCGCACATATTAATGATGACCGCCCACGGTCACGTTTAACCCGACCAAGTTTATTTACAAGTCAATGATATAAATTGAGTTACCGCAACGGCACTTCGCAACGCGGCCGCGTAATACCAAGCCAGACTCTCTCGTCAGACACGTTTATTGTTTTCGATATACACTTTTTTCGTGTTTACGATCGAGGCGAGGTCGTGTGGCATCCGTTTAAATAACTCGTGTAGAGATTCAGCGGAACGAAATGCTTAGAACTGGAACGTTCCTTTTATTGACAAGATTTGCGTGTGATATTTTGTGACGGTAGTAAAGTAAATATATATAATAAATATATATAATTGTTGATAACTAGGTTGTATGTGTAAATGTGTTTTATTTTAAGTGATTGCTTTACATTTTAGAGCACAGTTATCCATAAAAAAAACCAAGTTAATGTCACTATATATATAGTATGTCTAGAAGAAATACACCTTATTGTAGGACAACAAGACTAATCTTTTGTAACATTTCGTTGAATCTAGAATTGTCTCTTGCAAATTTCGACACGACAGTGGCATATTATAATTTATTGGATTAAAGATGGCCAAGAATAGAATAATAGGAAATTGCCTGATAAATATTTACTGGCAGCTTATTTAGTGCTGAATGAAAACAAGCAAGTATTACATCTTCAATAGAACATACATATTTTTATATAGAAAAGATAGGAATAAAGAGAAGATCATTCATTTACTGACCAACTAATCTTGGAAAGTACTTGATCTATGAAGCTGAAAGGCAAGTCGCATTTTACGACAGGAAATTAGGGTCAGACAAATTAAGGGTCTATGAAGCCGATCGTAATCTTATACGAAAGATCCATGTTTTTGCTCCTAAAACATAAAGATGAGTTATTTTGGATACATATATTATGTAGAGTAGAGTCACGGACAGAGCTAGTTGTTTCAAATTTGCTATTGAAACAAACCATTTCTAAAATTTTCAATGTACAATGTAGACGATAAATTATACGAACTTGACGAAAAGTTTATTCATTCGATAATATTAGTATTGCTTTGATGTCACAACACATGAGCTTACACTCTCATTGATCTTTTTCAAGTGAAATATCCTGTGGTTTCATACATTTATTCATGTCCCATATCAGTTAAATAAATAGTATAATAAACATATTTGCAACGTTTGAAAGTTAGATAGCCTTTTCAAAAAGCTACTTAGGTGAGAGAAGATATTTAAAAATTACTATTTATAATAATATATTCAAAATAACAAAGTTAGAGGGAATTTTACTATAACGTAGTAACATATCTAGTTTAATTTAACCAAGTTCCATAATGGTTTCGTGTGTAGTAACAATTTGAGCAGCAATGGAGTAATTTATCAAGTCCACAGTAACACGCGTGGAACTTTTGATAATAGTTTTATAGCTTTGTTTTGAATAAAACTACTACTAACTTGAAAGTGGGAAGTAAAATGATTTAATAATAAATATGTTGAAAGGAAACGTCGGAGATGATGATCTCAAAGGGGAAAACCGAAAGATCAAACGGATCATATTAAATATTTCATAATTATTGTTTTTGTGCATCTAAAAAACTCGAAAGTAATAAAAATTTGCGAACCGTGCATAATCTGTGTCTATTTAAATAAATGTCAAATTATGTTAGTTTTTTTTAAATAAAAGTTTGCTAATTTGATGCTAGGCGTTGGTAAATCTAAAATTAATTTATTAATTGCTAAAAGATATTAGCTCGCCACACAGACTTTACGCAGTAACGTCGAGGTCAAAGAAACCGTATTGTGACACACACACATTTTTTTTTATTTTATTATCTATATTCTTCTATATAAATTGGCAATTACAAATCAGATCAGTATCAGATCATTAACATTAGTCTACTTTATTACGTCGAGACAAATTTTAAAATAAAGGTTATTCAGTATTTTTATATACAACTAGCTGACCCGTGCCCACTTCATTGGGCATAATCTATACTAATATTAAAAAAACTACTTTTTGTAACTTAAATATAAAAGTTAGACATATGCTGTCGTTGACTTTTTTGTAGGCATTTTTAAGCTCCACATCTTTTCTCTAGAACTCAAAAATATATCTTTCATAGTTAAGGCAGCGTTCGTAAGAAACGCTTTCATTCGATCGTTTTTCTCCGATTCACTTTGCAAAACGGACTACCACGTAAAAGCCTTTTTTATTTTTGGGTTTTTTATATAACCTATGACACTCAGCAATAATGTGGCTTTCTATTGGTGAAAGAATTTTTAAAATCGGTTCAGTAGATCCCGAGATTACCCCTTACAATTTAACAAATAAACAAACTTTACTTCTTTATAATATTAGTATAGATTATATGATTTTGATTTTACCACACTAGTCATAAGATCGATTATTACCCAAATATTCGCTAAAGCATTTAGACCTATAGCTATCTCAGAAAACAGTGTGGCTTTTCTTATCTAGAAAGGTTAAGTATAGTATAATGTTTATAAACATTTCCACAAAACAATCCTTACAATAATATTTTTGTATTCAGTCAGAAGTAATCTTCTCATCTGAGCTTCCGTAATAAAATAAATGCGAAGGGCGTCTAGTAGTATTAATTATCACTAGACACAGCTACATTATAACTACATACTCTGTCGTAATAAATAATTTACATTAATATTTGTTCATAGATCCTGTTAGTATTGCAAAGAATATTTACTTACATCAAGACAAGCACTTGCATGGTCAGTTTAAATATATTATTTAACTCTCAAATAACGCTCTTCAAAATGTTGAGGACTTGAGCGGGAATCGAACGTGTTACTTGTTTTATATTAAACAGTAGTAGACAAACCTCTTTCCAATATCATTCTCACTCGTATTACAATGAATGAAAGAATCGAGACGAAACCTGAGCCGGTAGTCTCGCCACAGTTAGTCATCGATATTGTTTCGATTAGTGTCGTTACGTCACGATTATCAATGAACACGATATTAAAATCATTCATAAATACGATGTTACGACAAAAATATAAGAGTATTTCCAGACTGCCAGCCCTGCATGGCTCAGAGAACCTAGCGAGTTTCAAATGAGAACTAAAATTAAGTAAAATTCGCTAACTTCCACTTACCTAATGTAAGCTGGACTGCGGTCTGATGACTCTTACACAGAAAGGAGCCAAACCGTGTACAGGAACTTTAAAAAGCCTATATTCACTTAGACTGTTATACCAGGATAGACGATACAAGTCTTCTTCTTAAAATTTAATTAAGTTAAAAGAATCTTTCTTATAATGCTCAAGAATCGGAAATCGAACACGCAACCTGTAAAATTAACTACCTTAAATTAACGACCGAGCAGATTGAGTAAAACAAATCTGTTTCTATCATGGCATAATTTAGGACCCAATCAATAAGTAATAATGTACGGGATATATTATTACAAATAAGTATAAAATTATATATGGGAATCGAACACGTAACCACTGTAATGATAAACCTTAGCTATACGACGGTTACTAGCTAGTATATAATGTAAGAGCGGCCGAGCTGAGTGTGCAAGGTCGTCCTTACTACTGACCGCCACCATTGATTTCTCCGCATGACGCAACGCTACGCCAACATAACTGAAGACATGCTCTGATAGGCTCTCAGCTTATATTGTTTAGAATATCTGAACTTTGACATCTTAATACTTTCTTAGGTTTACGCGAATACTTGACATTATAAATAAAACTATCTTTTCGGATTTTGTCGCGGATTTATTATGATTTTTTGGTTCCCGACGTTTCGAATGCTTTACAGCAATCATGGTCACGGGAGAGACGTAATCCGAAAAGATAGTTTCATTTGATATCTTAAGTTTTTTGCAGCATCCGAAAATTATAGTTACATCTATTTTTATATTACTATGTAATTATAATATTATTGCTATGTAATACGATACAAAGTTGCCTTGCACTACACGAATCCTTTCCTTTCGAAACAACATTATGATTTTTATTCTTTTTATTCTTAGTTATTGTAAAGACGTGGGATATAGACAGACTGGATTTTTATAGGTATAGTTTATTTTATCACTTCAATGAATTTTTATAGCTTTTCGACTACTATGACAGTAAAATAAAAAAATATATCAAAATATATAAAATGTCAAAATAAAGGTGGTAGCCCAATGGTAATGTGCTCGCATGGGAAACCGTGCATTTTCATTTCCAACATAATTAATTGTCTTACGGTAAAGGAAAACATGGTGAGTAAACCTGCATGTCTGAGAGAACCTAGCAAGTTTTCAAAAGACAGTCCGCCAACCCGTATTTGGCCAGCATGGTGCAACCTTGCCTATGTCCCTGATTCGAGACCCGAGTCCAGCAATGGGACGTTAAAAATAAACTAAATTCATATATACAATAATAATAATGTACAATCTATTTGCAATATCAGCTCTATGTAGCTCCGATATACTTGTTTATACGTTTCTTATAATTTTCATATAAATGAGCAGCAAAATTGATTGGCTTTTACATGCAATGCCATAGTAGATATTTTAACCACGAGATTACTGACAGAAACTTTAGTAGACTATAAAGTTAAAGAAATATTCATGGCTCATCTTGTATGTCATGCACATGTTACTGCTTCAGCGCTCTACGTAGGCGGTGGGTCGCCATAATGTATATATGTATACACCTATATTAAAGTAGTTATAATACATTTTATTATAAGAAATAAGCGAAGTGTGTGGAATCCCTATATATAAAAATTATTTGTTTGTTTTGTATATAATGTAGTTACTTATGTATGTAGGTATATAGCGTTGATGATTTATAGCTATTGTGTAGGTATACAGTGTTGATGAGTGAGGCAATATTAAACTTAACTTGCAATACAAGTAAAACCACGATTCTGAACTAGTAAATGTTGATAAAGCATCAAACTTGTGACTATTCGTTACCTATGCTAAGACTATGACATATTTCATTCGCAATATAACTATTCTAAAAATATTATAGATATACTTGTATTAAAATAATGAAATTAAATAGAAGTTTTTATAATTAATTGAATTTAAACAACTTCTGTAGCAGAAAATTAAGTTTTCTGGTCAGTGGAGTGACTAATTTAGCCACAGCAGCTCGTAAAATTTTTATTAGCTTTAGAATTGCTCTTACTGCTGGCAAGATCTTAGTTATGTGAAATTTATTCAAATTTCAAGAATATTACTTTATTTCATTGCGTTTATTATAAATAATATTTTTCAAGACATGAACACGACTTGTTTTATATTAAAACATGTTGTATGACTGTTTATACCGTAGTTAATTTTAACGCATTTCTTCTTTCTTTTATCTAATTTAGGCATGAATCTTTGAAATCACCAAATATGGATGTGTAATCTATACCTAATAAAATTTTTACTGAGTCGTATATTAGATGTTTTTTGAAACTTCTTATTGAAATTGTGAACGTATTACGAGAAAACCACTGGATGGTTTTAATGTTTGGTATTATGATAGCCATCAACATATAGAATACTTTGTTTTGCGGGAATATATTTTATCTGTGAGATATCAGTACTAACTGTTGAAGCGTATTTACGTAAGAACTTTTTAATTTACCAAATAAGTTGTTAGTTCTCAGTATGATCTCTTTCTAAACCGAGCAATTCTCAACCTTCACCGTGTCTTTCAAATCAAATCAAAATATTTTATTCAGCATAAAAATTGTTATAATTTCTTACTGAACGTCATGAGTCTACCATCAGTTACCGTTTACAGTTTACAGTTACAGTACCAAAGAAGAAACCTCTGACCTGAGAAGAACTGGCGAAAGAAACTCAGCGGGACTAATATTTTTTTTAATCTTAATCTCATTCTTTTTAAAAATTAAATTGTATATTAAGTATTAACAATAATTCTATATGTAGTAGCCTGGCGGCGATCACATCATTCCCAAGGCGTACTGTTTTCCATTCTACACGACATTGGCGAAGTAATTTGTGCCCAGATGGCACGCCTAACAGCCACAGAATATAGAACATGAACATGAAGAACTAAATCTTAATAGGATGAGTAGCTTGTTGATTATAATATAGTTTTAGGCGTTTAGTCAACCCAATATATATAAAAAAAAAGAAATTGAAGACGAGTCAGTATTCATTGCCTAGCTGGCGAAAAATGTATGTAGCATGACGATTTACTTAAGCTTTTATTAAAATTATTATAAAAATATATTCCTTATTACCAAAATATTTAGAGGGTAAAAAACTAAAGGTTATTCAACTTACGTGTAAGATCGTAATGATGCACAATATTTACCTGCAAAAAAGATGATTAATTGAATAAATGTTGCATACGTATGAGAAACTTATAAAAAAAGGTAATTTAAACATTTTATAGATAAGAAAGATATAAGCTTTTGTAAATTTAACATTTTAATTGGTCTAAATGTAATCTGTTATAATAATAATCTCATGAAATTACAGATACAATTACACTTTACAAGATAATTGTTAGAGATAGCATATAAGGTAACAAAAACTGATAATCTTACTAAGCACTAAGTTACTAGGAAGTCATAATTATATATTTATAAATTTAAAAATAATTTTTTAAAGCTTTTGAGATATGGTTAGTAGTTTAAAAAAAATATATGTTGGGACATTAACATAACACCATCTAGTTACATGGTAAGGTACGAGGCTTGTGTTATGAATATCAGATAGTTGATACACTACACATGACTTTATATATTTAAATAGATATATATTATAAATAATCATCCGTGACTGTCGTACAAACATGTGTGCTGACAAATGAACACCCACAATAAGACTCGAACCCGTGACCGCTGGCATAGTAAGTAGCGTCACTACAAACTGCGTCAATTTATTATGATGATTTACATGTAATTTATATAATATAATTAATTTGAGAATTATCATGTAAGTTTGCTTGAAAAGTATGAAAATCGACCGCGTTACCAAAATGTGTGGTCTAGATACGTCAAATGGGACTTAAAAGTAATGGTAGCTTATTTTTGGGAGAACATAAATATCACTGGCTTGTGTATGAAGATATATCGCTGCGGGATACTGGTTCTTCGTGTTTTCTTACAATCAACAAATGTAAGATTTATCGATCGACCTTTCGTGTGGTTACGAAGTCAAAATAACTCGTTTATATTCCAAACTAACGCATAGAGCATAAATTGTACTATTCTTTAAAACTAAAATCTATAAGTATTAAGTTCTTTTTAACGTCCCACTGCTGGGCGCGGGAATGCCTTCAATACAAGGGGAATCCAGCCATAGTCCACCACGCTGGTTAAGTTTCCCTTTACCGTAAGACAAGTGGTAACCATGTTAGAAATTGCGAGAACCGTTTTGGACCCGCTTCACTCGGTTTCCCAAGCAAGTACTATTACTATTGAGCTACCAACGCCTTCAAATTTATATACGAGTATAAAAATTTAACTTGTTAAGTTAATTTATGCTTTAACGTGTAGCTTGGCTTTAAGACTTAAGTTATCAGCCTGTTTCATAATGCGGTTCTCTCAGATTATATCTAAACCATCCTCATCCTGTGCCGCTCGGTTAGGCAAGAAACCGCAAATATAATGATTCAGTCCTGTACAATAAAGAGACTAAACTTGAGTATTTTCCGCAAAAATATTGAAATTTGAGTGAATTACTGAAGTAAAGCTATATCATTACTAAATTGACGTTAATATATGCAGAGCAATAAAAAACAGCATAGTAACAGCACATAACAGTATATTATGTACGTACACAACACTTTTTAAACTTGAAAGCCTTTGAGAGCGTATTTCTCACTATAAAACTTAGTGTTTATATACGTACCCCTTTTAAAAGGGGCAAAAGTAAGTTTCTAAGTGCTACAAGCTCAAAGCCATGAGTATTATGACTAAGGCTTTTTTCACATGGATAAACACATGGGGCTATTCAAAGCTTAGGTATTGTGTCGTTGCCTTACATACCTACATATGATGTACCTATATTACGTATTGTATTTCGAGTATGTTGTTTACAGTATTTCAAGTACGTTAGATGTTATATGGGTAGTACGTAACAAGCGACTTACCCTCGCTTGAAATCGTCCCTAGAGACGAATTAACGGTTAGTAGATATACATAGAAATCTATATATACTACATGTCTGGAAATGAGATATTTTCTCAGTTTTTTACATTATACTTGTCTTTTTAGAAAATTGATAAGGTAGTGTAATGTATCTTAGTACATTTGTTCCAAATGGTTAGAGTCGATTATGAGACCATGAGAAAAATGACATAAATAGATACAAAAAATGCTCCTTTAATGATGATTTCACAATATATTTTATTTTTTTATTTATTTATTTATTATTATTTATAGTTTGAAAAACTTTAAGTTTAAATGTTAGTTCGTACGTGTGATAGGAGACTTAGATTGGAGCAATTAACGTGGATAGTGGAAAGTACTCATCGGTACCAGAAGGGTGGTTAAGATCACACTTAAGAATAATGAGGCTAGGGTTAAAAGCCTTCTAAACACTTTTTTTAAATTTCAATTGTTTGTAGTAACCATAAATAGCCTATAAACTGTATCCAAGACATGATCTTTGTTGATAATTTCTTGAAAGAAATATTTATAGTCATAGTGAAAGACAAATTGATTCATTAATATTAAGGTAGATAGATTAGATTTTCTGGACAGTTTTTAGATATACTCAGTCTCATCATTAACAGTTAAGTAGGTACTTTATTGTGTATGGATACTTTAATACAATGTCAAATAGGTACCTACAATACATTAATTGAAAGCGAGCGATACCCGCCACCTATAGTATAAGTAGGGAGTTCGATTACTTCTTCAGACAATTACTTGCTTAAAAGTTACATCTATTCTCTTTTCGTTACTTAAGTTACGACCTTAAAAGCTAAGTCATCTTAGTAACGATTCAACATATTGTATGGGCAGGAAATTTAGAGCAAAAATTAAAAACTAACGGTAGTATACAGAAAATTTAAATAATATATTCTACAGAACAGATTTAAGAATAGATCTTAAAAAGATTTCCAACGACTATTCATAAAAAGAATGTTAACATTGAAGGTAGGTATAGTTGAGTTGCGGCCGTTGGTGCTTTGTTTACTTCCCTCATTCACAAGATAATAGAAATAGACTAGCTTTTATCCATTTCCACACTCGTTTAAAAATAGTCTATAGAATGAAGAAAATGTAATAGCTATACATAAATACATAATATAATAAAACTAACTAGTCGAATCCGTCCGTTGAATAGTTTTTTGGAAAATCGTATTGTAATAGTTATTATTATCCATACGGATCTATATTTCTATAGTTCTTAGAATTTCTGTTTGCCTGCCTGTCTATCCTGTCATTATGAGTAAAGGCAGTAGTAGTAGTAGTAGTAGTAGTAGATTTTAATAAGATTTGATATGATACTAGTTAGTTTAAATAAAATTAATATTGATTAATATTACTTTAATGAACCTAAATTAATATACCTAAGTTTGTAAAATAATTTTAATTTATCGCTGGTAGCCTAAAGATTACAAATAATAAAAAAATAAGTTTATTAAAAAAGCTCGTTTTAAAAATATATGGGAACCTTCAGTAAGTAAATTGTTATACTTATACCTCAATTTTTATATAAATACAGTGGGTTTGCTAATCATCACGTATAACCTATAGTTATGGGTGGGTGTACCCTTGAGTTGCGGTCTGCGGAGGTCGGATAACGATCATTTAAAAACTGGTACGCTGCCAATTCGATGGATGAATGAGACTCAAACATAATTACAACATATAATTAAGCTGTTTCATCATGTTTATATTACTAAGAATAATACAAACTATTTTTTTGTCCCCATATATATTACAAGAGTGAAGAGCAGTGTTATAAATGAAACTATCTTTTCGGATTTTGTCGCAGATTTATTTGGATTTTTGGTTCCCAACGCTTCGAAATTCGAATGCTTTACAGCAATCATGGTCATGGGAGAGACCACGACGTCGGGAACCAAAAATCCAAAGAAATCCGCGACAAAATCCGATAAGATAGTTTCATTTATAATGTCAAATATTCGCGTAAACCTAAGAAAATATGAAGAGCAGTGTTATTAACATTTTTGAGAAATCTACGTCGAAAATTCGGCCGAATCTAAACATATCTCGCCAAATGATCAAACGTAGCAAATAACTTTTTCTAACAAGTAATACCAAGAAACTAAGGCCATGAGCTACTCGTAATTAAATGTGTTGAAAATTAACCAATTAAATTAAAAAATATTAATTTTGTTTAATGAGATTTTTTCGGGACAAAACTTCGACTTATAAGAATTATATCACCTAGGTATATACATAAATAACATTTGATATTGATATGAAAAACCGAATTTATTTTGTCTGTCTGTTTGTTTTTTCGATAATCTCTGTAGCAGCTGGTCAGACAGTACTTTCACTGGCAGATGTTAAAAAGAGTACTTTCATTTTAGAAAAATAATAAAAGTCCGCTCGAAAAAGATTAAAACGTATCACAAAACTGCAAGGGCAAAAGCAAAGTAAGAGGGGTGACCCGTCACTAGTACACAATAACAATTACTTTAAGTCCTAGAATAGAAACTTAATATTTCGAGTTTCTTAAACATCGGCGATTATATAACACTTATACATCTCTTTAAGCCAGAGGTAACAATTAAATAAAACTACTTAAAAAAACCAACACGTATGTCATGTGCTTGAATTACGAATATTTACAACAAAAGGCAAATGAAGGTCATCTCTCGGATTAATTTATTTGTCCAACCGGTCGTATGCAATTTTGCATGGAGCAGTGACCTTAGATTTATTAAGCAAGTGTATTGTTCGGATACTTCCTCCCATTGTAAAGTTACAAAAAAAGCTTTTCATTGAGTGAATTATTAGATAAGTATAACTTTGAATGATGGCCGAATAAAAAAAAAAAAAAACTGTTATCATGCGATATAGGATGACATAGGTGAAGGAAAACATTGTGAGGAAACCTGCATGTCTTAGAAAAACCTAGAAAGTTTTCGAAAGACATGTGAAGTCCGCTAACACGCACTAGGCCAGCGCGGTGGAGTATGGCCTGATCTCCCTCGTACTGAGGGAGGCCCGTGCCCAGCAGTGGGACGTTAAAAAGGGCTGAAGAAGAAGAAGTTAAGATGACATATTGAGAGCACGAAAACATATTTTTGACCTTTAAATCACAAATATTAACTTTAATTGATAATGTACCTACACTGCTAATTTAAATCAATTTCCATTATTATCGACCAAGATGAAAAACTGAAGCTCAAAGAAAAGTGAATATTTTTTTTCATAACTTTAGCGCCACGTACGTTTTAATTGTCCATGGGCCGAAACTAGCGGGCATGAATAGACAAGACTCGTATGTATGCTTAAAGACCATATTCGAGCACATACATTAGTATGTAACCTAATCTCATTAATTTGGCTAAAGACAAAATAAGTAAAGTCTAGTGGGGCTGGGATTTTGGTCGATAAGGATTAAAGTGTATCGCCTTTGACGTATAAAGCAACCATTACAAACTATGAAAATCCAACACAAAACACATAATCAATTACAAAAACACACCAAAACTTCAACTATTTCAAAATCGGTCGAAAATCCTTATATAGTAAAAATATTCGGCTACCATATTAAAAGGACTTAAATACTTTTTCGTTTTATTGGACTGTCAGAATTCTAAGACAGATACCGGTTTTTAGCACCGGAAGCATTCAGGTGTAGGGAATATTCAGATCAATTTTGTCATCCAGTCATACCAATGCGAGCTCAACCGGAACGAACAATACTTCTCTGTTAAAACCGGTTTTAAGTGAACTTGCACGGCCCATCAGCGATATGTACATGTGTGGATCAACGTAAGGTATAAATTGGTATTCAAAGCTATATATATACATAACTAGCGACTCGCCCTCGCTTCGCTCGGAATCTTCCCTAGATTTAGCACAGGCAAAGCCGCGGGTTTCATTAGTTATGCATAAAAACCTTCCTCTTGAATCACTCTATCTATTAAAAAAACCGCATCAAAATCCGTTGCGTAGTTGTTAAAGATTTAAGCATACATAGGGACATAGGGATATAGGGACAGAGAAAGCGACTTTGTTTTATACTATGTAGTGATTTGTTAGATTATAGATACGCGTTATATACGACTAGTGACACACCCTTGCTCCGCTCAGGTTCGTCCCTAGATACCTACCCTATAACAACTGGTATAGATTTCTTAGAGATGAGTTATTTTTTCGTAGTAAAACGTATCCGAATAATCAGCTATCCCCATACAAAATGTAATCAAAATCTGTCCATCGGATACGTTCCCAGACAGACAGTTGACAACAAACATAATTAAGCATAAATTCCCGTATTACAAGGACATAATCTGTTTTTGGCTTCATGATATCATTAGGATAATACAATCTCTTGAAAAGATAAGTGATCCTTAGACCAGATTCTGTTTTAATTTTAATTTTGCTGTAGCAGCGGTAACCCATTTGTAACTCTTAAGAAATCTAGTGAAGGGTTTAAGCCCTGGTTCTCGTTTCTTTGACATTTTCAAACAGAAATCTTATTTATGAATTGATTACGACTTGCTAATGTAGGTGCGAGATAAAATTAATGTTGAAAGCTGCATCAAAATGCCCATCCCCATCTGTTGGACTAAAAAGCTGAACTTGCTTATTAAAATATCATGGTAGGTGAGTAAGTAAATATTAAATTTTCTTTTTTAACATTAAAATTATTTTGCTAGAGTGTTCCATCTGAAAGGAAAGCTTTATTTTGAGCTTTTTCTATATCAAAAACCATTATTTACCAAATATATAGGAGAAAAATAACTAAGTAGAGGAAAACCTAGGGTTTAGAGCTAGTATACACAAACGAGTGCAATAAAGATGTAACTCATCTACTCGCAATCACCCCTCCCAAGTCCTAAAGCCTCGCTCCCGGAGGTTGACGTCCCGTAAACAGCTGACTCCCCCGGTCATTGAACCCATCTTGAGTTCTAGTTATCTCAGCAACGTTTCACAGAAATTTTATTCACCACTAAAGATTTTATAGTGTACTAACTTGTATATAAAGTAAATTTCTTATTAAGGCATAGAGATATTACAAAATGTTAACAAAAACAACAAAAATTTAAAATACCTTGTAGAATACCACGATATTGTATTTTTTATCTATTTCCTTAACAGTCTCACAAAAGCACATAGCGACGACTTCTCTACCAAAATTAGAATGTAAATATGAAACTTGTAAAAAATTCGATGTAACAATTATCTCGACAGGCCCGTTGCTACGCGGAGTCAAGGTTGTTACCCTACAACAAAGCCAGACCGAATATTCCGCCGCGAATTCAAAAACATTTAAATAAATACAAGGGAACCTTTCATGCATTAAAACTTATTTCCAAACCGCTTTATATATCTTTTTCATTTACTCGCGTACGTGTTTACGCGAGGGAGGTAGATAGCTGCAAGGTCACCGGTCAGCCGCAGACTGGGTCGCGGGGGGCGCCGTAGACGGCAAAGCATGGCGGAGACGTGACGTCACGACACGTAAGAAAACTGGATGCACTCGCATAATTTATTCGGATATAAAACAAAATGTTTACGTTTGGCCCGTGTGTACCAAGATGGGGGAAAGCGCTAGTGAAACCGGTTGGCTGTCAGTTATGAATTACTATACAGCTCATTTATATTTAAATTAGTTATTTTAAATGCAAATTACGAGTGTGTTTAGTGTAAGACATGAAGTTTTGAGGTGTTTTGCGGAAACGTGGCACAAGGACGTTTATTGCACCAGTTTTAGCTGAATAGTTCATAGAGGTATGGAAAGGTGTCTTAGTAATCAATTTTTGCTTTCCAATTATTGTAGTCAGTGGAAAAATACTGTAACAGTTTATTTGAACTCGGGTTTTCTACTTTGTTTTGGTTACAAGATGAATATACATGCTTTGCTCTACTTATAAATTAGTTGTCTGCTTAAAAAATAAGCAGACGGCAAATATCTACGTGGGCTTTTTCTTGTGTTTCGTATTCTATGCTATACAGAATTAGCTAGATCCATGACACTCTCATTATTATTAAAGCAGCGTTGCCTCAACCGAGAATCAAACCTTATATAAGTGTAAACCAAACAAACCTTAACTTTCAAACAGCAAACCAAAAATCTTTTTCAATCTCGAATTAAGCACACGTGCAGTGAATTAGAAATGTAAAACAACTATTATCCATATACATAAGAGCTACTAGCGCGAGGCAGTTGTCTCCGAGCCAACATTTCATTTAAAATTAGCGTCGATTCCCGCTCTCCACTAACAAATACTTCGAAGTGTTACGCAATGAGTAATTTTTAAACAAAATAAAGGATTAATTTCATTTCGTATTGATACTCCTTTAAATATTGTAATATGTACTATCTGTAAAATCACATAATTGAAGTTATCTTTGCAGGTTAAATCAATGGATATCTAATACTAATAATGAATATTCTACACAATTATAATGATACAGAAGATGTGCGCATTTTACTCAAGAAGTACTGAACAGATTTTAACTTAATTTTGTATAGTGATAGCTTTTTATTCGGCTCAACTTTAGGCTTTAGGGTATTTTTAACTTCAGGAAAATCTTTCATTCCCATAAAAACATAATGTCTGTTTCTATAGAGTCATCCTCAGAAATTAACATGCTTATACATCACTGGCTAAATCTACATTTGGACAACGTTACCTATTAGAAAATTCGAAGACAAATAAGGCGGACAAAAGAATCTCTAATACCATAATTCTTTCTCCTAGGGTACACTAAACCTAGGGAAGTAAGAAAGTTGGTAGTTTCTAAGTAAATGAAAACTTTAAAAGTCGATTAAAATTCATCTCTACAATCTATATTAGCGACAGTTTGGCTCAGTTTGTAGTGACCCTACTTGCTGCGGTCGCGGGTTCGAGTCCCGCGGGGGGCATACATTTGTTGAACTCCAGTAATGATTGTTTCTATTTATAATATGTATTTATTATTTAAATTTTATAATATGTAGTAAATCAACTATCTGGTATCCGTAACACAAGACTCGTAGCTTACCACGGAAGTAGATAGCGCTGTGTGTAGGTAATAATGTCCCTACATATTTATTTATATGTATGTAAGTTTGTATGTACTATGTAGGGGGTAATCGTAAGTTTAGTTATAAAAAACAACATTTTTATTATTGAATTTCAATAAGATAACAAGCTCATTCAAAACTAGATACTGTACTTTAGACTCTAGTGTTAAAATCATTTGAAAACGTCGCCTTTATCAGTTACATGTAGAGTTCAAGGCTGACACGATTACGTTTTATGCATACGCTTTTTTCATTGCAATTTTTTGCCCTCCAATGTGGCATTGGCTGAACTAATGTATTAGTTTATATATAGAGAAACTAAAATATATAAAGGACACAAATAAATAAAAGAAAAACGATTTATAAAGAAATTTCTAAAGATGTCTAAAGCACACCTAATATTATTTATTCATAAGTATAAAAAATATGAAACCTGGCCACTAAATTCAGTGTAATTAACTCATAGTTAGGAAGCCCTAACTTTCTACTCTTACGGAATATCGATATCGATAAGCCATTATAACATATACATCTATACATCTATATCTATACATATAAATAAAATTGGAGTATCTGATTTTAATTTCAAATTATCAGCTTCTGTCTGTCTGTTTGTTCCGGCTATTTTGTAACTAAGGCTAATGTGCTATGGCTTTTAACCAACTTCAAAAAAGGAGGTGGAGGTTAAATTTTAAACATTTTATTTATTTTAACTAGCGGAACCCGTGGCTTTGCTGATCCAAAGCGCTTAACAAAGGGACGAGCCTAAGCGAAACGAGAGTGAGTCGTTAGTAGTTTAATAAAATTGTAAATGAATCGAATCGGTACGAATTTTAAATATTTTGTGGTAAATCTAAAAGAAAGGCAGTTAAGGAAAGTAAAGAAAGGAAATAAATAAAGGCCTGAATACTATATAGTTTTAATATTTTTTGTCGGTTTGTCTGTAACACGACAAAAGTTAAAATTTTATTATATGTATAGATAAGGACTTGTACGTGTTCTAATGATAAAGTTCTTGATACTAATTGCATGAATATTTAAATTATTAAAAGCGTCCCAAGTGTCCGATAGCGGTAGACGATAAACAACGCCGTATCATTTGTATGTAGGTACCTTGTACATATACATCGACTATCTAAATCGATAATTTCACATGTAAATTCATACTATATTAAAACTTCGCGATAAAATTCAAAAAATCTTCATTAGAGAATTTAAAAGTAGATATTACGAAACGTCCTCAGCCGAATTAATGTACGCGGCGTTAATAAATTATTTTTGAGTGGCAAAAAGTGACTTGGTTGACCTAAATATTGTTTTGTTCGCAGTACGTCGGTCACGTTCAATTTAATTTAGAACTCCGGGAACGCTTTGACACTTTGAAAATATATTTATATCTTTATATAACTAGTTAGTTCATAAACTAGCTATAGCCGTCGAGTTTTTCTGTTTTAAATATTTATCTATACAAAAAAATAAAATTGGAATGTCTTTAACTGTTTTTAAAATCAAATTGACAGTTCTTCACTAAATACATATGAAAGTATATACGATACTAGCAACAAAAAACAAATTTTTTGTTTGCCTCTTTGTTTCGGGTAACCTCTGAAACGGATAGACCGTTTTTGACGAGACTTTCACTCACAGATAGCTAATGTTGTAAGGCGTAGCTTAGGCTACTTTTTAGCCGACTTAAAAAAGGAAGAGGTAGAAATTTTATTTATTTTAACTAGCGTAACACGTGGCTTCGCTTGCGCTAAGCCATGTAAAGTACATTATAAAATTACGCAGTGTCATATAGTTAGAAGTACATATATAATATGAATCTTTTGACGGCAAATCTGGTGTGAGGTAGCCCGAATAGTAATTAGCGCGATGGGTTGGAAATGAAAAATTTCATAAGCTTGAGCGCACAACGTTTACACCTGGGGGAGCGCTATCTACACAACATAATATGTAACATAATATCAATTTGTATAACAGAATACTAATAAGAAAAAAATGGCATGTGTGTATGTTTGTGATTTATTTTTTTATTTTTTTTAAATTAATCATTCTTGTCAATTCGCCTTCTGTGTTAATATCAGTTAGTTCAAGTTACTTATCACGTATGAATAACACACTGAAAATGTATAGAATTTATTATTTTACATTAAATTTTACGTTTATAGCTTTTAATAACGTCGTAAATAGAAACTTGCTCTATTACCTTAGTCGCTTAAAGTAAACGATGAACGTGTCACATAGAGCTGTGTGTACGTACCTTTTATGTGATGTCTATGATGCAAATATCTTGTGAAAGTTATATAGCATGTAGTTACTTATTTATCGTATAAATATTTTTTGTGAGCTACTTTTTGACCCACTTTAAAAATGAAAGACTAATTTCGGGTGCTTGGTAGTGTTTTTTTAATGTCATTATTTTTACATAAGCCAAGCGAGAAGAAAATATTAAAAAATTCAATCATCCCCTATTTTCTAAACTTAGGTGTGTTTTTTTTTAATAATAAATGGTACCTAATTGGAAGTTTATGCTTTCAAAGAAAATGGAATTACACAATTCATAAACAAAATATTTGTGACAAACATAAAAAAACACACCTACGACCGAATTGAAAACCTCCTTTTCTTTTTTAAAATCAGTTAAAAACCGGTCTATATCTTTTGTCATATAACTAAAAGAAGCAAGAGGACAGACAGATATTTGTAATATATTGATTATAATGTTATAAATTATTATTATTGATACAATTGGTTCGCCAAAAGTCTAATGTGAATGAACCCGGCGTATCTTAACACGACTTTATCAAGTTAAGCCTAGCCTTGATTATCATTAGATTAAATATTCATCAAAAATTGATTTTAGGACCTAAGCCTATTATAAGGCTTAGAACAGATCAATGAACTCAGAGGCACGTGTGACGTTTATGGCTTCTCACATTGTTGCAGAATAAAGATAGATATTACTTTACATAATAAATACTCTACGACCATGTGATTGAATTATGTTTTAACTAGCTTTAGCGCGAGAGACGCCGCGGGTTCCGCTAGTGTATGTAAAAATAAACTTTTTTTTAAAATTATATACATACTAAAACCTATTAACTTATTTTATATTTATTACTAAAACCTCTTGAATCAATGTATTTAAAAAAACCGCATCAAAATCCGTTGCGTAGTATTAAAGATCTAAACGTACATAGGGACAGACAGTGGGAAGCGACTTTGTTTTATACTATGTAGTGATAGAGATATTTTGTTTAAGTGATGCTGAGTAGAAAACCTCACCACATATCACGAAGGGGGTGGGGGTTGAAAGTTGCGAATGGACAAGATACTAATATTATAAAGCTGAAGAGTTTGTTTGTTTGTTTGGTTGAACGCGTTAATCTCAGGAACTACTGGCTCGATTTGAAAAATTATTTTTGTGTTGGATAGTCCATTTATCGAGGAATGCTATCGGCTTTATTATATCTAGCATCAAAGAAAAATGTTGCAAAAACGGGAAGGGCGAGCGTTAGTTTTTACCGCGCAACTCAGAAAGAACTTGGTATCCGGTCTTTAGAACGCGTGCGAAGCCGCGGGTCACTGCTAGTATCTAATAGGAGAAAGAAAATTGTGTATTTATCTGATATTGCATAAAAGAACAAACTGACATACCACTGCACTTTCGACTTTATAATACATATTAGAAATGAAATTTTCATGTATAGAGATTTAATAAAGCCTATGGTGCTTAGTCACGCCCACGTCACACCCAGTAGCAGTCTAGTGATCTTATGACGTAGTTGTAGTATTGGCCAAAACTTGGACTTTAAAACTCATTTTACTCATACGAATATAATTAATTTACATATTATTTTGTCTTAGAGATATTAAGAAAAACCAAAGTAAATTTTATTTTCAGAATATCAAACGTTTATTATACTTACAAAATGTAGAGACACTTTAAAGTTCATTTTTCCATTTGTAAATTCTCAGCGTGATAATTACCTTGATCTGGGTAATTTTGTAGATCGAAAAAAACGAAACGAGTAGTTTTAATGGATAAAGTTAAATCGTACAATCTGCGAATTAAGTTATTAAGATTTTAACTCAAAAGATACGTTACTAAGGGTTAGGCTGCTTACAAACTAATATTTACTTTCAAACTAAAGTTTCCGAAGTTTACGATCGTGGTAGATTTTTGACAACTAATCAGCGAGCTGGGTGCGTTCCGTCGCATGCCTTTTCATAATTTGACGGTTTCACTTTGATAGATCTAACTAAAATTAATGCGTTAAATTGTAAACAGTATGTTACAGTTAAAAATATAGTTTATAATCTCGCAGGATATATTATAATCTAAGTTTAACAATACATATTATAAGTACGTATGACAATCGTTTCTCACCTACTCTGTGGCCCTGTCAAAAGGTCTACGACAAGGATCACTAGACGGTGGTCTCTATGTAAACAAAGAAGGTTTTATAAACTTTATGCTATATATTATTATTAATGGTTATACAAATTTTATTACACATTTTATGGTTGTATAATGAGGTATCTAATGTAATAATTATCTAAAACAACTCTAATTAATGTGAATTTCTAGTAACATACGAGTGAATTAATCGGCTTTTAAATATGAGTTTATTGCCATTTAAAAAAACCACGTTTTCAGTTTGAAATAAATGTCATTGTTACTAAGTAAGGATTTTACGATGGCAATAAAACTACTGTGCGTAAATATGAGATACATCATCATTACCAAGTCACTCTATGTAATTATTATTTCAGAACGTATTTGAAGAAGGCATTTTAAATAATATAAGATATTAGAGAGTAGGTACTTACCTATCGAAATATTCCAACTCAAATTTTACATATGCAAAGACAGTTTTTACAGTACACTGTAACTCAAGTGACATAGCCTTTTTTATTTATCAGTGCACTTGTCATATAATGTCATAGATTATAATATTAAATTAATTAGTTATTTTTTTATTGTATTAGTTTTTTTTTACTTTTTCTGATACTTGTTTTAAATTAAAATCTGTATAAGCCATATCGCTTTAAACATTAGAATTTGGTCCACTCGCCCTTGGCCACGTCCTGTTTTCTGACTAGGTCAATTTATGTATGCATATTCAAGTCTAATAACCCACAACATAAAACAAGCTTCGATGTAAACGTCACCAAATAACTCGTAAGGTTGTTATCCGATTCAATTTTATCTAAGAGAGACCATATTTTAAAAAAAAACAAATTAATTTTAACAATTCACTAGTTCGTTTATAATTAATGGCATTCCGTACTTTTACTGGCCCAACTAGAAATTCAGCCGTATTTAATATTCTAATCGCTTCGTTTTTAGACAGATATATTATGTTTCAAAATCAGGTTTTGTAAAATATTTTAGTAATATCTTACTTTTTATTGTATTGTTTTAATATTTACATAGGTACATACTGATAGTATTGTTTATAGTGACCCTACTTTCTTGCGCCAGCGGCCGCGGGTTCGAGTCTCGCTGGGGGCATTCTTTTGTTAAACTCGGGTATATCAACTATCTGATATCCGTAACACAAGCTTCCTCCTTAGCTTACCACGGAACTAGATCGCGCTGTGTTTAATAATGTCTCAACATATTTATTTATTTATTAATTATTATTTACTGATAAGTGATTGGTTTTGTCCATGGAATAGTTGTGACTATATTCACTATTCTAAAGTTTCTATTCCAACTTCTCCCTTACGCAGGAAAGTAATTAGACTTCGAGCACTTTGTTTAAAAATATTGCCATATCATGATAACGAATTTTACCAAACAATATATTTATTTTGAACTTTATTTGCTATATGTGTGTAAGATGATCTCTACATCCACTGACGGACTAAAGCATGAATTCGTTCTTGAACCTTTTATACAAAACACTAGTTGGGCAATAAATGAAAAATTTTAAGCATTCATAGAGATGAGAACTTCCATAGATTTTAATCATTTTTGAATGGCAATTGATTTAGTGTATATTTACGTTTACTTTTATTTTATTTTTACTTATTCAAGGTTATTTTGTTATCCTAAGAACTAACTAAATATTCCATTATACTAAGCCATCTTCGTTTTCACAAACAAACATTAGCCACGAATGTTTAGCACTAAAATTAAAAGCGCTCTGGGCAGCGTGTCGCCCTCGTGTCTATAAACAACTGTACCGACCGCCATACGTTTCCATAATCACACTAATGTGAAATTTATTGCTACCTGATAAAGCACAAAATGCCATGAAATAAAGGTTAGTTGCAATGAATAGCTGTTACCAAGCGAATATAACCTGGCGAAATAAAAACGGCATGGCACCTCCCACTTTATTCAAGCAACGCGCTCTTTTGGACCCGGCAGCATAATACGAAGTGCAAAAACTAACCGGCAAAATTGAATACACCGTTAATCTGAACAATTGCCAATCACGAAATGAAAATTTAAATTGGCCGGCTGATGCAATTCAAACGGTGGCGTATGTATTTCGCATATAATTTGCATGTACGAGGCTATTGTCAGCATACTAAATAGGGACTATTTATAAAATTAACTTTATTTTTCTCGTTGCAAATTGTTCCGTTGACCTCAGAATGCAGCTCTCACTGCACTAATGCAATGGCGAATAAAATTTTATCTAAGCGACTCTACATTACTACAATATGACGTTTTATATACACTGACCTTTTGATGCCAGATTATTTGTTTACAGCTGTGTAGGTAGCGGATTCGATTATTAGATGGGGTAAATATTTATAATATGTACTACATAATATAATGAATTCAAAATATTAACTTCAAAAGATAAAAAAGTAAAGTTTTAATGAAAGTCTGGTATCATATTATTTAGAGTTGATTAAATATAGGTGTATTTAAACTTCTAGGTTTACGGCACAAAGTTAAATACGATATTCTGTTTGTGAATTCCGATGGAGAATAAGATAACCATATTATTATAGTGAACATAATTTTAAATGTTAATGGTGTTGTACGACTCATATCTGATTTTAGTATCGTTCGAGCTTCGCGATAGAATGTACTTGTTATTTGAAATTTCGAATGCAGTTTCTAGAAACTCTAATTTGGAAATAAAATTATTCTACTACTTATATTGAATATTTTTTTGAAAATATAATTAAAATAGTCATTATTATTTATTATCGTTACAGAGCTCAGAGGCCGTTTCTATAGTTTTTAGAAATTTTGTTTTTCTGTCTATAATCGCATCATATTATTTTGCAAGGGGCGACGAACTCAAGCAGGGCGAGGGTGAGCGGCTAGTATAGTTGTAACAAAAGCAAAAAAAAATGTAGTATAAAAAATAGAGATAAAATAAAATTAGCGTCGCTACAAATTGGTAGACGATAGCGATAAGAGAAACTGCGTAACGAATGTTTGTCACGACCGGATATCGAACCTACAGCAACGTGCAAGACTGAACGTGACACTACGAAAGGTAACAGACAGCGTAACTTGATTATTTATATAGAAGGCGTAACACAGTCATCACTCACGTATTATCCAGAAATAAGGTAGGAAGGTCGTGGGAAGAAAAACACCTACACAATAAAAAACATAAATATTAATTTAAAAGGTTTTCTATTTATATCAATCTATATACAACTCTGAATCGAATCTCTTCATTAAATATTTAAAAGTAAAATCATTATTATCATTATAATAAATCTCTAGTATAAATACATTTTCTGTCTGTTTGTCTGTTTGTCACGAAAAATCTACTTTACAGATTTTGATTAAATTTGGCATGATACTAGCTGGTTACCTCGGTAAACATATAGTACCCTTTTTACTGCGGGAAAATACCTCACCTCTAAGATATCTATACGAACCGTTATTATAATTATTGTAGGAAAAACTTAATTACAACATTCTTATTTTAGATTTTGCATCAATTTCATCCATATTCTTAGCTGTTGTTTATACACAGGAGAGTTATTGAAACATTCCGAACGCCCTGGGACATGCAATCGCATTATTATAATTTCATATTAATGTGCCGGCATGGTGGGCTATAAATTTAGATCAAATTTAAACTTTAATTCATCAAAATAGAGTACATATTACCCTGATGCTGTATAACTGAAGTATTAGAGCCATTTTATTGTATGGCTCTTATTGTTCTCTACATAAAAGCGGCGTATGTTTGTATCCTGCACTATATGGTATGAATCGCCGTAGATATTTCTGTCTATTCCATTGTTTTTGCTTATTTAAAGAAGCTAATGGATGCTTTGATTATGAATGTTCTGGAAATTACCTAAGATTACTTATAGATAACCATGGTAATAACTTTGGTTAAGTCACTGGACTGATATGTTCTTCGGTGGCAGTGAATTCGAACCCAGCAGTAAGCAAAAATGTATGGTGTTTTCTATCATATAGTGCTACTCCAGTAGTGGTTATTATATTATATCAAATAATAATATAATATTTTGTATATCCGTATTATATGTAGAACAATGTTTCTTTGTTTTTATCTTTTTATATCTACGTAGGAATAAAGATAGAAAGCTTGCTTATAAAAATGCGTTTTAAATTGCCTATTTTTAAGAAGGGTGATAAATAGTTTTACCATACGATGTAGCATAGGACAAACATAAATAAGGCAAGTAGAGCCGTGGTATAAGCTATATTTATCAGTATATATCGTTAATTAGAACTCCATTATAGTAAGCTTTTATATTAGAACATAGGTACAGGCGCAATGCCTATGACAAAAGAACCGGTTCGTTGGCGATTGACATTACTTTGTACAATTTCAAAGTTTTCTCATTAAAAGCTTTTATTTATTTGTTTACTTGTTCGTTTATTTAAGTCAATCTGCAAGCTATTTAATTAGATGAATATTTTGTTTTATTTTTTTTATTTATATAATTAAATTATTTATATAGTATAAGACGTGGTAAATAATCAATATTTATACATAAAATAAAATTCTAACCGAGTCAAATCTGTACATTAAATATTTTTCGGAAAATCTAATTGAAATAGACATTATTATTGATAAAGAGGTCATTTATATTGTTTTTAAGATTTTTGTCAGTCTGTCTGTCCGTGACCGCATCACGAGAAACCCACTGGACGGATTTGAATGAAGTTTGGCATGATGATAGCTGGTTATCCGGGTTTATACATAGGATACTTTTCATTGGGGGAAAATATCTAATTTCTGAGAAATCTCAACTAACCGTTACAAACTGGCTATAAAACATTACACGGTATGTAAAATCTATTTTGTTTCCGGTCTTTAGAATGCGGGCAGAGTCGCGGGAAATGCTAGTAATGAATAGCATAGATAGATAGCATTACCCGCGACTTCGCCCGCGTTCAAACTTCCTATCGCTACTAAACTTTACGGGATCACCCGATGGAGTTATCGAAAATTTCTGAAAATTTCATCGAAAACAGTCCAGCCGTTTCGGAGTCTATAGGTAACATACATACACACATCGCCTTTTATATCAAATCAAATCAAAATATACTTTATTGAAATAGACTTTTACAAGTAAGTACTTTTGAATCGTCACTTTTACATTATAATATAAAATTTAAATTTTAGTTAAATTAAATGTCAGTCTGTAAGTCTGTAAGGAAGCTACTATATATATAAAGATAGGTAGGTACTAATACTATTTTAATAAGCCTATATAATCAAGTTGTATTATTCAAAGAAGTGGTATCGTCACGGTACAGAGTAGTACAATCTCACATCCGCGTTCTATACCGCTTGCTGTAGATAAGCAGACGTAGGCTCAGACATATAATTACGCAGATCGATACACACCCACGTGCAGTAAATTGCGTGCGCCGATCTATGCGTTCATATTTGCATGAAGATTTTGATAAGAATATACCATAAAATGGACACGCATGGTTGTAGCTAGCTTGTGAACCAGATTTCACTTGTTTTGTATTAATAATCTATGTATATATAAAAAAACGTTCGTTAGTCTCGTTAAAACTCAAAAATGGCTGCAGCGAATTGAATTATTCTTAAAAGTAGAGTAAAATAGGATAAACCGAACAAATGTTGTTGTGAATCTTCATATAAAATGTTTATTTTGTTTGGGTATCACAAACCATTAGGGTTACCTAGAGACGAACTCGAGCGAAGCGAAGATGTCAAATGATATTTAAATTTTGTGTTATTTTTGTTGATGTTTATTTATGATGTTGTGTTTATTTTATTTCAAGGCGAGTGGGCTAAGTGTAGATTAAATTTTTAAGAAATATACAGATAATGTTTTATATCCAGATGGAAACGAATGCAGACGGTATACTATAAACGAAACCATCGATATTCCGTACCTCGAATAAGCCTTAAAATTCCTATGAAAAAATCTCAACAGAGAAAGGACTTGTTTCATTACAACATTGACAAAATAGTTTTTGCTAGTGCGTTATAAAGCAAATTAAAATAAATTTGCAAACTTGATAAGTGTGAATTGTGGGCTTCGAAATACTTTTATCATAAAAGGTTTTTTATTATCTTTTAAATCGGTTGTTAAATAAATCATTAAAAACCGGTCAAGTGCGAGTTTTTTATATATTAATTCAATCTTAGATTTATCTTATCTTTGTAGATACGGTAATCCTATTTATAACTGCGTAGACTTTTACGACTAAAAGTAATTACTTTGCCGTTAGTGGTTGATTTTTCGTGAAATTTTTATGCGATCACCCTCGAGGCCTATTCAATTAGATTCAATAAATAAATAGGTACTGAAATAGGTTATAGGCTTAGAAGGTATTGCGTTAAGAAAACATTTATAAAGTTTTATATATTTAATTCTAGAAAATTTAATTATCTAAAACATATATATTTCTTTTTTCGTTTTCTTAAAAAAGTTAAAAAGTATTCAGTAGAAAATGTTAGTAGAGGAAAGTGTCCAACTGTATATAATAAAAATCTAAAGCACCGGTATATATAAGGCTTATATGAATACAAAAATTAAAATCGTTTGTTTTTGTTTGGCATTCTAGCATTTAATGCTATTATTATCTATAATTCTACTTTCATTTCTAAAACTTACTCGTTTAATCTATACATATAAATAAAATTGAAGTGTCTGTTTTTAGTTTCAATTTAACAACTTTTCACTAAATGCTATTTTATCTAGCGGAACCCGACGCATCGCTCTCGCTAAATCTCGAGACAAACCCGATCAAAGCAAGGGTTAGGGCTAGTTCTAACTATAATCCCATGAGATATTACTACGAGTCGTAAACAACAAGAGCTTTAATTACACGCTTTTTATTAGCTTCACCTGTATGTTTGTATGTTTGTTTGTAACCGACATCTTTGGGCGCGATTTTGACCCACTTTAAACGGCCAGATTTCGTTCAAACTTTGTAGATTTATTGAGGACCGATGACAATACACTAATTTGATAAAATTATTCCATTTTTCAATTTGCAAAATATGATTTTTGCTAGAAAAAGTAGAAAATAAATAATAGTTTAAAAAAACTAAAAAACACGCTTTTTATAGAAAACCGAACTAAAAAATATAAAATAAAATTTTATTTTAAAAAAAGCGTGTGGTGCATGGTGTCATTATCATTTCGATAATATCTTAAAAAGCTTATTTATTTTTTTTTTCATTATTTTTTATAATTAGTGGTGACTTAGACTCGCTTCGCTCAAATTCGTAACTGAGAACGTTTTAAGGTTAGGTTTTAGGTTACTATAGATTAGATGGTCGATTCCTTGCTAATTAAAAAGCATACATTTTTACAATTACGATTATACATTTTTTCGGAATAAAAAATAACACATATGCTATTCTAGACCATATTGTGGCTTTCATTCAGATTCATTAAGCTGCCTGGCGTGATTATGTAACAAACGTCCAATCTTACCAAACTGTCGCAGAATTTTATTTATAGTATTTATATTATTACTAACTTACAGAAAGTTAACTTATACTTTGTCATTTCTTGTAAAAAGTAGACTTAGATGTAGGCCATTTGACTCTACAGTAGAATTACAAGACTTACTTGCATTTCAGTGAAAATCAAGTTCTATAACATTGATCATTTACTTAAATAAGCTCAATTTTTTCAAGTTTTCATTGTTACATATAAAAGTAAAATAAATATAAATTAGCCACCTACTTTAACGATTTTACAAATATTGTTGTGGCCACCTAATAAGATTATTGTATAGCTCATTAATACGTCATATATAAATTTTTTGTTTTCTCTTAAACATACTTTGGATAGTAAGAAATAGACAAAAATGATGATATGAAGTGAAATTGCATGTGGAATAGAACCTACAGCAAGTAACAAGTTGTGTAAAGTCCGCCAACCCGCACTAAGCCAGCGTGGTAGAGTATGGCCTGATCCCTTTTAGTAAAAGGATTCAGAGCCCCTACCTAACAATGGGAAGTTAAAAAAAGTTTAAATACGAATAAAATTCTAGATTTATTATTGATCGGTTTAGTCGCAAATGCGACGAATATGTACGCTGATAGGTTATTCAAGGCCGCGTTTAATTGACACGATTAATTAGCAATCCGAAAAATATATGTATATACATATTATTACTTCAATACAATTTTGATGTACCTAAACCTTTCTAATATTGTAAATACGAATGTATGTTTGTCATTAGAAATTTTAAAATTGTTTTTTGTTGCTAGTATGATATATATGTATATACTTTCATTTGCATTTAGTGTAAAGCTTTTAATTTGAAATTAAAAACAGTCAATTTTATTTATATGTATAGATGTATAATAACACCAATAACTATGAAGAACATACTTTTAAGTCAAGTTGATTAACTATTGAATTTAAAAGTAGGTAATTATTATTAGTTTATTGGTCGAAAAAATAATATTGGCTATATTTTATACCAGTAGTGTGTCATAAATATACATTAATGAACGTCGAAAATTGTCACACATTTTTTATTACTTTTTATATTGCTAAGTAGCAAAAATCAATGAATATTCAAACTGCCATAGACGTCCAAATAAATCACATGCGTCTTGGCATTAAGGCAGGTGCTCCGTGCAAGGTACCAGTAAACCGATTTAACCAATTTAAAAAAAAACAATTTAGATCACAATCATGGCTGTAGGAAATAGGAATTTAGTAGACCTAAACGCTAATGGTCACTATGATACTATCATTTAAGCTATGAAAAAGAAAGGGCAATGGGTGAAATATAATATTATAGTAATTAAAATAATTGAAAAAATCAAGTTTAATATAGAAAATTAATAATACTTACAATTTAAAAAAATCATTTTTCCGATTTCTCACGGATTTTTTTGATTTTAATACTAACGTTTTGAATGCTTTACAGAAACTTTGGTTACTGCTTAAATGGGTGAACTCTTTTTCTAAAATTAAGATAACCTAATTAACTTCTTATAACGTCAGCTATCTGCCGGTGAATGTCCCGTCAAAATCAATCTAGCTGTTTCGAAGATAAGCCAGAACAAACAGAAAAGCAGACAAAAATTTGTTAAATTTGTTAATAAACGTGTTAAATATATCTAATTTATTAACGCATATAATAAAAAGCTTTTACTTCAATATTACAAAAAGACAAATTTTATTTATCTGTATAAAAGTTAAAAAATCGCATTATAACAATTTTTTATTAATTATGGTATACATACAAAAATAAATTAAAGTTACTAGTCATTAGTTAAATTTCAACAAAGACTACAACTAAAATTAATAAAAACATATTGTAAATATTTTTCGTTATTCTTGCTTTAAACATTTTTTAACAGATTATTTTTGTAATGTAGATAAAAATGTAATTCTTATTAGAATACCGATACCAACTTAAAAAAAAATAACATTTAGGTACGTGTGTCTTATTCTATTGTATAGACTATCTATTTCATATAAGCCCTATCAGTGAGAAGTAGATAAGTTATATAACTTGGAATAGAGACGTAACAGTATACCTTATTTAGACCAACAAGGAGTAAGAAAGTTGTAATTATAATATTTCATGCTTATGGGACTAATTAGAAATTCTATAACAGCCGACTGATTTCTAAGTTCTATAACTATCTGTTTTTAATTTAAAAAACAGCTTTTTACTAAGTGCATATAAAAGTATATACGGTACTTACATCACAAAAACAATTTTTGATTTTTTGTGTGTCTGTCTGTTTGTTCCGGCTTATCTCTGAATCATCTGGATCGATTTTGACGAGTCTTTCACTCGTAGATAGCAAATGTTATAAGGAGGAAGTTAGGCTACGTTTATTTCAGAAACTTTATTTATTGTAACTAGTGACTTCCCGTGGCTTCGATCGACGAACCCAAGCAAAGCGCGGGTCAGTTAGTTATAATATAAACTAAAAAAAAAATCAGATAAAATGCCCATTTTGTTTTGAAATTAAAACTTTTTACTAATCTCATGTTACGTAGTTATGCTCTACATTAATCTTTTGAATGGAAAATTGATACGCGTCTATTACACCGTAGTATTTAGCGTACGCTGTCACGCAATAGTTTATAGTCTAGTTTAGCAACAGTAAATAAAGGTCATTCTAAAGGTTAGAGTCAAACTGGCTCTGTCAAAACAATCACCAGTTCTGCCTTACTCTACTTTTAGCACAAATCTTGTAGAGTCTAATTATGATAATTGGACTTACTATATCAGATAGATATTATGGGATTCGGCAAATAATACAAGTTAATGACTAACTTACCTGTTTTCTCTTGAGCGGTATCTGGTGCTTGACGAGCGCTGTGGCTGGGGTGGGTGGAGGGTGCTGGGCGGTGGCGGCGTCCAGTTCGTCGAGCAACGCGGCGCACTTGTCGCGCTCGCGCTCGTCTTCAGCCACTAGCAGAAACCGCCTCCATCGCGCCGAGTCGAAGCCCCAGTGGCAAGTTCGGTGCTCCGTGCCGTGCGAGTGACACACGAAGCGACGTGGCGCGAACACGCCACGACACTCCACACACTGAACCAGCGCCAACGCCGCCGCACACACGCCTCGTGCGCCCCCGAAACACTCGTGGTATACGCGAAAGCCGGCTAACGCACGCCGCCCGCCCGCCGGCGCGTGCAAAAGCGCCGCACATAGCCGTTCCGCGTCCGTCTGCGTGATCAGCCCGCACGAAGGTGCCGAACGTGGCAACACTCCCGTCGCCTTCAGCTCGTGCAGCTGCTCCGGCGTGCACCGCGAGCAGTAGATCTGCAGCTCGTCGCACACGCGGTTGATCTGTTCCAGACTGAAGTCCGTCAGCACTGATGTCAGAATCTGTGGCAGGCAGAGTCGCCGCTCGCCGCCCACGCTGAAGCACGAGATGCGCTCGCCCTCCAGGGCTGTCTCGCCGCGCTCGCCCAGCACTGGGTCCGCGGCTAGTAAAATAGGTGGTGCGTGGGCGTGGGCGGCGCGCGGTGCACTGGGCGCGGGCGTACGGGCTAGCGGAGTGCCTCCCGGGCCCTGCAGGCTGCGCGGCGCGCTCGCCTGGTACGTCCTCAGCACCGAGGTGATGTGCGGGGTGACCACGTCCATGGTCGCCGCACTGCCGGCCGTGGCTCGACTAGCGGCCGACGGGCGCGCGCCCCGGCGGCCCGGCCATGTCTGCCGCCGCGTCGCCCCCCGCCCGCCTCCGCCCCGTCACCGTGCACGAGTCGCGAGTCGCGAGCGAAACCGTGCAAAAATACGCCACCGAATCCAGGCGGGTGGCGATCGTAGGCCCGGCGGGCCCGTGTCGTGTCGCAGTCGTCCCGGCCGCGGGGCCGCCCTCAGCTCGAGCGATAGAGTTGCGTGGAACGTCCGCGTCGCTCGCCGACGGGTCGCGTGTGCGGAGGGCGAGTGTCGGCGCGGCGGAGGCAGACGGCTGGCGGCTACTGGAGAGTCTAGCCGGCGCCCCCCGCGCGCCGCCGCGCCGCCGCGCCGCCGCGTCACGTGACCGACCTTCCCGTCAAAATATCCAGAATGGCGGCGCGAGCCGCGCTCTGACTGCGTCAAAGATGAAGCGTGCAAATGTTTCTCGACGCGCTTTCTTATAAGATTTATTTTCAACTTCGAAATATAACAATCCGAAATCCAATTCGTGTTAAGGCTTAAAATATTTCGTTCACATATATAATATGGTGTTAAATGTTTAGGTAGACGATAATAATTATTATTTATTTCTTATTAGAAAATTGCTAATTAAAAAGGAAATTATTACAATAAAAAAGTATCTATTAACATAATATGTAAGACTCGAATTTCGTTATAACTTGTAATGCATTAATCTTATAGAGCACATTATCTATTCTAAAAACCAATATGGAGAAATAAAATAAAATTTCTTCCATATTTTCAGAGACATAATCAATTTTCCATCAAAGAAAATAGAGATATCGTATATCTGTAATTTTACTCTATGAAAGCGCGACACGCGCGGGGAGTGCGGGGGGCGCGGGCGGGGCTCGCGGTGCGGGGCGCGGGGAGGGGAGCGGCTGCGTCTAGTGCGATCGCTCGCAACTCCGTGAAAACTGTTTTTATCACTTAGCAAACGTTCACTCAGAATAGAACTCTATATATATTTAGCTATAGATAAAAAATTTACCTAAACTACAGAAGCGATATAACACTTGAAAACACAGGTATTATAAAATAAACTTACCACCCTCGCATTAAAGTCTATTTTCATATGGCATGATAAACAAAGAATTTTATAATCGTGCTGCCGTGTACCATACATAACATTCCGTATTCTGCTGAAAAGAAGTGCTCTACGTAGAGTCGTTATATCATACTTTGTTTATTAATTTGGGGCTAAAGCTACTCCAGTTTTAGTCTAAAACTAATTGGTCTAACCTTCGTCTAGGCTTAGTCATAGCGTATGTTAGTTCACGTAACATTTGTTGCTAGTAAACAAACTTTAATGACCTCGACTCACTAATTTTTACTCGACTGTATGAAGAAAGGAGGTTAATGAACAATGATCTTTTTACGGTATAGTTGTTTTGAATTAAGAATGTGCATTACAGATTGTTAAAACTTGTGTAGATAATTAAATATCATTGTAATATTAATAAAAAAGTGTGTGTATTTATTTATGTACCATAAAATATATGTTATACAAAATAAAATGTGGACTTTAGTTACCTCTTTAAGATGTATTCCGAAAACACTTCAGAAGTAAGAAAATAAGTTAATTCAGATAGGAGCAGGTTCAGCACAGCATGCTCCGGGTACTTCTTTGGTGTATCAGAGTGGACTTTGGAGCAGCCCCATCGTTATGGAGGTCCGCCTGGCAGACCCATTAGGAGGTCTGCGGCTTCCTATTTAGGCGGAGAGGAAAGGGGCGTTAGGTTTTAGTAGGTAGTACTTGGGGGTTCATGTGGTATGCGTCAATGCATTTCCCAACGATTTAAAAAAAATGTTACAGTACAACATACTTCTCTGAGAGTAGAGTGGACTGTGGAACAACCCTCTTAGCTGTGTGGTATGCTTCGTCAGACCTTCCGGGACGTCGGACTTCGGAGCGTCGTGGTTGAAATCGCAAGCGATCCTGCAACGCCCCATTAAGACAGATGAGGTCTGTTGGGTTAAATAAACTCTATATGGCTCTAAATAAAACAGTAGACGTACACTTGCTATTAAATTATGTCAACTTATTATATTAATTAACTAGAAATAAATATTATTCAGACAATGCAGGAAACCCAGTGGTGACATGCTCGCTTGGATAATCAACTGATGCGGGTTCAAATCCGGGTCTCACACCTCTGATATTTTTATGTGCGAATCTTTTCTAACATTACTTGGGATTTGTAAGGATAAGATCGAGAGAACCTAGCATGTTTTCGTCAGACATGTGAATTCTGCCAAGCCGCATTTAGCCAACGTGGACTATGGCCTGATCACCCTTGTATTTTAAAGGAAGCCAGAGCCCAGCAGCGGGACGTTAAAAAAAGCTTAATGTAATTCTTATTATATTGTATTCATATAAGTATAACTTTATTTATTACTAGTCTACTAGTGGTTTAGCGTCAGCAAAGCCACGGGTTCCGCTAGTTAAAAGAAATAAAATTTCTACCTACTCCTTTTTTGAAGTCGGTTAAAAAGTAGCCTTATAACATTAGCTACCTGCGAGTGAAAATCGAAACAAACAGACAGACAAAAAATTTTTAAATTTGTATTTTGTTGTTAGTATCGTACCTATATACATACTTTCATATGCATTTATTGAAAAATTGTTAATATTTAATTAAAAACCGATACTCCAATATAATTTATATGATGACTGAATTTAATAAAGCTCCATGTCAGCATTGCATTTTCCTACATCAATCAATATGAAGATCATATTTCCACGAATTAACACGACACCTTTATGAATACCCTTAACCTTATCTACTCATGAATAACTTAACCATATCTATTGGTGAAAACTGAAAACCACGTAAAAATCTGTTTAATAGTAATCGAGTTTATCGCGAAATGCAGACAGACGCGACATGGGACTTTGTAGTTTGTTTTATAATATTCAGTGATAGTGATAGTGATAATACTAGTGTTATCAAGACGAATTGAATGACGTATGAATTATGAGAATCGTCAATCGAAAACTTATACAAAATAAAATTTCATGGCCGCTTCACGAGAAGTTATCACGAAAGACCGTCAAAATATAGTACCTACCTATGTTATGTAACATCATAACGTTAGCATTTGGTCTGCATAAGCAACCGTTGTTATCTATAATACATCTATATAATATTATAATACTGTCTCAGTGGTGTAGTGGCTAGAATGTACGGTCATACATCGAGAGATCCTGATCCTGGGTTCAAGTCCCGGGTCTGGCTAAGTTTAGTTATTGACTATTGAGTCTTTCTGTTTAGTAAGCCTTAGTTTCCGTCCAGACTCGTGAAGTTGGCGGTGTGTCACCCCCGTGCCTCGGAGAACACGTAAAGCCGTCGGTCCTGCCGTAGCTCTCACTGGTCGAGGTCGTGTCGAGTAGTCGTCCCACCGGAGTATGAAAGTGATAGGAATAGAGATTACAGAGTGCACTTATGACGGCGCGTACACTTGTGCACTATAATATCTCCTGCGCAGGAATCGGTCTCGGTCAACATTATTTATATGATAATAAAATTCTAACTTAGTCAAATCTGTACATTCAATATTTTTAATACCTAATCCAACGTGTTATTTTGAAGGCGGAGAGCTTTTTAATGGTTATTGATCAACATAAATAGAATACTTTGTATTGCAGAAAAATATCTCATCTCTAAAGAAAACTGATCTAACCGTTGAGGTTAATATAACTATTTAAACGTAACGATTAATTATATCGTGTTATTTTTAAGTTACATGATTAATAATATCGGGTCTTGTTAATTAGGTATAGTGACTAACACGAGCTGAGCGATAATAAATATCTAGTCATAAAGAGAATCACATTTTGGCTTTTAATAACAAGAAAAATTTTGTTTATTACCTATATATTTTTTCAAGTACGCGTATCCGACAAATATATTTATAATCTGTTATTATAAATCACTAATGAAACCTATCCACACCAAGACAAAATGATAATTGATTATATTATTATGATGAACAAAAATCAAGAAATCATTCTCAATTAATTCATTTGGAATTTTTATTATATTTTTCTGTGAAATTCTGATATTTAAGAGATTGATAAGTACATCAAATAATATTTGATACTGATCAAAATATCTAATATTGACACCATAATCTTTAATACCTTTAATATTGACACCAAATCATGATATGAAAAGTTTGTATTTCAATTAATAAATTTTTACAAGTAATTAATAAAATATATATTAGATATATATTATGTACTAAGATCACAATTTTCAACTGAAATTATAATTTTTTACTAACGTAAATAATAGAACACTTTTTAATAATAAAGAATATATTTTTAATTTAACTTTTAGTACAAAATGTTATTTCAATGCGCAAGTTTATTTAGAATTTTAGTGTAGTCAAGTCAGTACCATAGATTATACACTTATATACAGTACCATAGAGTATATTACTACATATATAAACTATAAAGTAGTGTCATGAATAGACTTCGCAATGTGTATTGATATTGAATAAAGTCGAAATATAATATATATTTTGTCTTTAGCTTTACAAATTACAACTTTCAAGTTTCAAGTTGTCAATTCAATTTCACAATCGTTGGATTGATTTACCTACTCTTGCAAACCTTTCTTTTTATTAAGACCCTTCACCGTCTAAAAACAAAACCATTTGGCTTTTAGCCTTCAAGTAAGTATAACAAGTATTCAGAAATTATCCATTATAGTGTTTGTTTTACAAAAAGCAATGGCCTTGGTATAAAAAATATTTTACGATCAATTATTCTAAGTCTCGGTATATAAAAAGAAACAATTATATTCGCATTTCGCAGATTTTGATGGATCCTTGGGGTAACCAAAATAAAAATTCGTCAGTAACTCCAGAATTTGAAGACAACTTCATACCTGTTAAAGACGATAAATTGGCCGACTCTGCCGAATATTTAGCTGTGCTAGGTAATAATAGTGACTCGTTATTATTAAAAGAACTTTTTTAATATCAACTGTTTAGGTATCAGGTTATCTGAGGTCATATTTCACAACGCATTCAAAATGAATTATGTAGTAAAGTATTACCATTCGCTGTTGTCGATAGAGTGTAATTAAACTGTAATTTAACAAACATTTTCTATTTTAATCGCTTAATTAGTAAGAAATTTCACTTAAATCATAAATTTTATCTTTACAGAGAGAAAATTACAAGCACTTCGTAAGAAGAATAACGTTGTCGATAGTCTAACAGCGTATCGAGCAGACTGTATCGACCGGTTAATGAGAGAAGGCTGTGATTTAGACCCTGTGATCGGAGACACTGAATCTGAAAAGCTACTCCAGGAGTAATTTGGTTGCCTGTAAGTAACTAAGAACCCCTAAATCATGGCGTCATCATCATCTAGCGTAGACCTATCAGGGCCATCATTCTGTGTTGTAAGTGGTGCATCTCAAGGTATAGGTAGATCTATTGCAGTAGAAGTGTCACAACACCTAGGCCCTAACTCTGTTATGCTCTTGTTGGCTCGCAATAAACCTGAACTCGCAACTACTGCTAGTCTTTGTAAAGCAGGTGATGTTCAATATAATTCTATTGACCTCTCTACAGCATCAGAACAGGAGATGCATGATGTAATCATTAATGCTTTGAAAGGGAGGCAGATAAAAGATTTCTCCAACTGTATTATATTCCACAATGTTGGATCACTCGGAAACTTGTCAGTTGAAACATCTCGTATGGAAGATGTGCAAGAGCTGAGAGATTACTTCGACCTGAATGTGTTTAAAGTGATTTCCTTGAATACTCAGTTCTTGAAGATATTTGAGGAAATAGAGGACAGGGCGATAATTGTGAATATAACCTCACTCTGTGCTATCAAGCCTATGGGAGGTATGGCATACTATTGTAGTGGAAAAGCAGCAAGGGAAATGTATTTCCGAGTGCTAGCTGAAGAGAAAAAACACATTAAAGTCCTGAATTATTCCCCTGGGCCTGTGGAGACGGCCATGATTGATTATGTGTTGGAAAAGGCTGTAAACGAAAACCTGAGAGATGTCTTTACCTCATTTAGACAGCAAGGTACTCTATTGAAGTCAGAGGTTACTGCAAAGAAATGTATGAAGATTCTACTCTCCGGAAAGTTCCCTTCTGGAGACCATATTGATTTCTTTGATGATGAATAATTCTTATTACCTCTCTTATAGTAGTATTTGCTCGTTGGTGTTGCTTCTTTGGATCTGATAGTGTAGATGTTTCTTATTATATTTATTACTGTGTTATTGTAAATTCTAAACATTCCATTTCATGTATTTCAATTATTATGAATGCAATTCATATTAAAATATATGCTTCAAATCTATATGTCTTTCAATTAACCCTTCTTTGTTATGAGTTACATTCATAAGTTGTTTTATTATTATTCATTTTATACTAGGTATTATTGGCACATGACTCTATACAAATCTCTTATTGAGTTAATTATTTCTTATTACATAGATGAGCTGTACTCAATTAACTTCAACATAGTTTTTTTCTTAAAAGCTAAAGTTTTACTGAAAATATACTATCACTAACATTTTCTTTGTTAATTTGATTTAAAAAGTACATAATTTATAATGCTAGCAACTTTGATGTGTTTCTTCTCAGACTGCCTGTCATTAGCCTATGTGTTACTCCAGGCTCATCTCTTTGTGGCTCTTAGCATCATCCAAATCTGTTAAGCCAAATCAAAGTGAATAAGTGACAAATGTACATACAAATTTTCTTATAGTAGTAGATAAGCTAGATGCTTTTGGGTGTGGTTCCATTTATAAAATTACTTTTTACAGAGCACCTAAATTACATTATAAGGGTTATATACTATCAATCTCTCTTGCTTTACTTCTGTGCTGGTCTTAACTGCCGAACAGTAGTGTATGAGCCACATTCATAGTCTATCATAAAATCAGTCCAGCATTTTCAATATATACGTAACTTTTCAATTGAGTTATGTAAGTCTTCTGATATAGCATTATCTACAAGAGTAAATTGTATAATACATTTGATAAGATAACCAAAAAATAAACATTGAAGCATAGATTAGATATGAAAATAGTTTATTTGTCTCATTAATTATTTCTAATATCAAAATTAGCTATAAGATCAAGTTTAGCTTACTATGTAGTACATGCTGTGCCAGCGGTCGCGGGTTCGAGTCCCGCTGGGGGACATTGTATGAGGAGCATGAATGCTTGTCAAGCGTTATAATTTGGACCGTGAATGTTTAGGTAGGCGTATCTTAAATTTTCGTTAGTGACAGAAAAACATATTATATACCTTATTAGCTATTGTTAAAAAATGGGAGACAGTTGATAGTTCAGTGGCAACGCGCACGCTTGGATAACTGTTGAGTGATGCGGGTTCAAATCCAGATCTCCAATCACTTATTTTCATACGTGAATCATTTTAAACTTGATTACCGCTAGTCTGATAGTGAAGGAGAACACCGTGATAGAACCTTGCAAATTGTTAAAAAACTTGAAGTCCGCCAACCCGCACTAGACCACCGTGGTGGACTACCGCCTGATCCCCTCGGAACTCAGAAAGAATTTTGTTTTCGGTCTTTATAACGCGTGCGAATCGGTGAAAAATGCTAGTTTAAAATAAATCTTCATCCCATCGTGCCTTCAGCAATAGACCGGCTGGTCTGCTAAGAGGCATGCTCCACTCTGCTATCCAGAGAAGTACCATAAGCAACCCACACGACACACCGCCCACCGAAGTGGGGGCCATGGGAGAGAAATTTACTTTGAACTAGCATTTTCGCGAATTCGCACGCGTTATAGAGACCGGAAAAAAATTCTTTCTGAGTTGCCCTTCCCGTTTTTGCAACATTCTTCATTGGTACTCCGCTCCTATCGGTCTTAGCGTGATGTAATATAGCCTATAGGCCTTCCTCGATAAATGGACTATCCAAAACAAAAATAATTTTTCATTTCGACCCAGTAGTTCCTGAGATTAGCGCGTTGAACCAAACAAACAAACTCTTCAGCTTTATAATATTAGTATAGATAGGAACTGACCTTTTTTTGTTGAGACCCTGTTTAGCCATTTTTATAGAAATATTTATTTATCAATTCCAGTAACGATGGCAGGTCGAAAGAGCCTGTTCCTATTCCTGATGAACCTGGCTTTCAAGTTTCGGCTAACTATGCCGTTGTTACTGACTGGGACTGTAGCGCTCCTCGGCAGGGCGTTGATGTTTCAGATCAGAGTGCACACTGTACAGACGCTAAGGGAAAGTGAGGTGAATTGATTTTTTATTGTTTTCAACTAGCAATTCCCCCGGCTCCGCCCACGTTCTAATCACTATTAAATTATAGGGGTTGGTGGTAGAAGGATGAAAATTTAGTGTTATAAGTATTTTTTGATGCCAAATCATAAAAAATATATATTTGATTTAAAATAAAAAATCTTGAGAGAGCCACTCTTATCACCTATGCCCTAGGGAAATAAAAAATAGCCTACGACCTAGGTCTAAAAATATTTAGACCTACCAAAAAAAATCATAAAAATTCGCTAATCTAATCTAAATATGTATATAAAATATCTTAATATATAAAAGCGAAAGGTCATCACAACATATTGAAAACCGCATGATGAGTAAACTATATTTCAGTAGCGTCCGGCAATCTGGCCGGGCGCTAAACTAAGAAACTCAAATGAAAGTGACCCACTTCTTCTGCTGTGGCAGACTTGCCGGTCGTCGTTGTAGAGTGGTTGAATGTATTTATTTATTTGGATTACCAACAGAAATTACAATAATTTTAATGATAATAATTTACATAATAAATTATAAGTATAATTGTATTTCTTTATATAGGTATCACAGCATGCATTATTATTTTACTAGCGACTCGCCCTCGCTTCGCTCGGGCTCTTCCCTAGATTTAGCACAGGTAAAGCCGCGGGATCTGCTAGTTATGCATATAAACCTTCCTCTTGAATCACTCTATCTATTAAAAAAAACCGCATCAAAATCCGTTGCGTAGTTTTAAAGATTTAAGCGCACATAGGGATATAGGGACAGAAAAGGCGACTTTGTTTTATACTATGTAGTGATAAATTGAGGGATAAAAAAAATTAAATTTAATTACATAATATAAGAAAATTGATATTAATAATATAAAAGAAATTGAATTGTTTAACATTAATATAAAAAAGTGTCTTTATTGAAAATCAAATACATTGGTACAATCTTACACAACCCTAGCTCCTGAACTAGAAACCTGTTTTCATTTTTATACTTTAAATTAGAGAACAATGTAATGTAATCAGTAATGTTTTATAAATGTATTAAGACTAATGATAGGTGCTTGGGTTTTAGTTAGTAGTATTAAATTGTCTACAGCTGGTACGCGAATAATACAATGGAGAAGAATTAATAAATTACAATTATTGTTATTAATATTTAAAAATGTGTCTGTTACTCATGTAATTTAATATATTATTTTTTTGAGCATTTTTGTTTTTCCGATTTTCTAGTTTTAACTGTATTATTACATTTTTCCAGCTGTCAATGTTAGACGAGGGGGTTGTTGAGGATGATGATGAAGACGATGTTGATGATGAAGATGATGAGGATGGTTCCTGGGAGACGGATTCAACTGGCTCCTGGGAGACCATCGTGGATGAAGCTTCGAATGGATGACAAACTGGCGGTCTCGATATAGTGTTTGTGAGGAATATAGATACGACAGTTTTAAACAACTATACTAGATTGTCTTTGTGAGAGAAGTTGTGTTTTTGAGTTATTTAAATGGTTTTATTTTCCTTTATTTTTTTAAATACTCAAAATTAGATTAATGTAAAATAATATCAACTGTATTGTCTTAATTTGAGAAATGTTTGAATAATTTGAATTTTTAACAACATTTGTATTGTAATTTTTTTTAATTAAAATATATTTTATGGGATGTGTGGTGTTCATCCAATAAAATATTTTTAAATGTGTAAAAAGGGAATACTTTTAAAGCATTCATTACATTATTCATTGTACATACTTTTATATGTAAGTCGGGAAACGACTTTAGGGTTGACGAGCAGTAATTATTATTTCAAATTTTTAAACGAGATAGCGCTCTCATTGCATTTTGTTTGCGTAAATGTATAATGTTCATTCATTTTAAGGCACATATTTTTGATTATATATATGAAAATAAATGCTGATGAATGAAATAAATTATCTGTCAAGATTTTTTTGCGCATTTATTTGGATTTTTGGTTCCCGACGTTTCGGATGCTTTACAGCAATTATGGTCAAGTAAGAGACTAAGGTGATGGTGAAGGGGAGATAGACCTGATTGCAGGAAAAATTTCGGAATGACAACCATAAATCAAAATAGGTTCGCAAAATAGACCTAAACAAACAACCCAAAAATGTCAAATATTTGCGTAAATCTAATAAGAATATAATTAATTATAGTTTCACTATTAGTGTAGTATTCACTTTAATAAATAAGATTTAGTGTATAATTTCATTGATTTAAATATTATTTATAAACAAAATGGGGCATTAAATATATTGCTACTGATAAAGGAGATCCCAGTAAAGTAGTTTTTATATATAATATTTAAATATTTCGTTCGTATTATAAGTAACTTATACTTTAAACTATTTCTTGCTAACGGGTTAATATGAACATAATTCATGCATAATATTTCTGTCCATAAATTATTACGATATTATTATTAATTTTAAAATATAAAACTTAGTATATGTAGGATTTTTAATATGGATTAGGTACTTTTTTACGCTTAGTATAGATTAGAAATCATAGAAATATATTAGAACTTATATATGTATATGCAAGCATTTTTTGTCATTTCTTTTTTCGGAGCACGCTAATTCTCGAAAGTAGTTTTTTTGTCTATAATTTTTTTGTACACTCTCCCCACTCCTTGCCACTGTGTTTTGATGAAAAACTTTTTTTTGTAATATTTACCAAACTGACTTTTCAATTCAATTCAATTCTGTTGTTGATGGCTTAAAAGCGTGCCAGTTGTAAAAACTGACTTACTAATTTTCTTCAATTTTGTTCAATGGTTTAGTTTTTATAGCAATTTTTCAATTTTCTTTGGGAGCCCTGTGTATATGTATACTAGTTTCCCTTACTTGAGTAAAGATTGATTCGCCATACAAACTTTCATCCCCCTTTTCACCCTACTTTTCATAGGGATAACAACTATCCTATATCCTTGCTACAGTAGAACAGTATCTTTTTTTAACTATTAGTTATCTACAGTACAAAAAAAATTCTTTATACTTACTAAAATAATAAATATCTTACCTATGGTACCTCGCAGAACTAACGCCCGCCCTTCCCGTTTTTGTAACATTTTTCATTGATGTTCCGCTCCTATTGGTCGTAGCGTAATGTAATATAGCCTATAGCCTTCCTCAATAAACGGACTATTCATCACATAGAGAATTTTTCAAATCAATCCAGTAGTTTTAGAGATTAGCGCGATCAACCAAACAAACAAACTCTTCAGCTTTATAATATTTGTATAGATTAAAAATCTAAATTGCTTCAGCAGTTTAGTTTAAGGCAACAACGCTCCATTGTAATAACTCACTCATTTGTAAGTACGTATTTAGTTTTTTTAATGCTCATTTTTTTCCATTAAATACTATTTATAAGTTGTATAAATTAATGTTAAATTATTATAATTATTATTAAGCACAACTTTAGCATGTGGCTTAGAACAAAATGTATTTTACTTGTACGAGATAACCACAATAATTTTAGAAATATTGTTATTAATAGCAGTAGCATTGAACATCTTGGTAGTGAGTACATATCTACATAACAATTGATTTCTATATACATATTGTTTATAAATTGATTTAACGATAAAGCAATTGTTTTTTCTGCCTTTGCCTTTCCCTATTGGGGATAAATTTAAAAAATAAACAAAGCAATTTTTCTGTTAAATAAGTAAATAATATGTAATAAAATATGTCAAAAATGTAGGTTTCAGTTTACTTTTTGTTCTAGAAGTTTCGATTACATTACAATTTGTTTAAATTTCGCGAAATCTAAGAAAATACACGATGTAATATTTTAAACACCGACAATAGTAATTGTTACTTGTCGACTGCCGTGCACGACTGGAAAGTATGTTATTGTACCTTATTTTAGATTATTAATTGATAAATGTTAAATACTATAATTATTATTTTAGAAATAGTTTATAGTTTATAATTCATGAATAAAAATTTTATCTTACGTCACATCACATTTACATCCTTCATAAAAAAATAAAAATGTCAACATAAGGCAAAGAATTAGTTTAATGGAAATGAAATATAATAATGTTTATATCTTTAACCAATATAAAAGAAATATTTAAGTCTTATAATTAAACAATAAAAAGAAAGTAATATGTATAATAATAAATATACTATATTTCCCAGTATATTTCGAGATGGCTTCTCTTCCCAGCCTAATATTAGCTCATCTAATATTTTTTAATTACGAACAAGGCCGTTAACAATATTTTTAACCAATATTTTAGTCGTATTCATCAGGTTTATACTAATATTTGTATTTTGTATTACGACACTGTTTTATATTTTGTTAGATTATGTAGATATTTAAAATGAAACTACTATTTCGGATTTTTCACTGAATTAAACTAATGGCCTTAGTCTTCTGTGATTACGATTGTTATAAACTAAAGCATTTGAAATATCGTGAATCGAAAATAAAAATATATTTGCGGAAAATCCGAAAAAGTAGTTTTAAATTTGAAATATAAAAAATTCGTGTAAATCTAAGAACGTATTATCATTTAGATAATAAAGTTTGGAAATATGTTTGACTTTGCTTGTAATTTTTTTTTTAATTTAAAGTTCAATTAAAAAATTTGGGCACAATTGAAAAAAAAAGATTTGAATAGTTGCCAATTTTATTTATTATTTTTTGAATTTTTGAATGTAATTAGTTATAAATCCTATTGTAATAAATAAATATAACGTAGTTTTGTTAAATTAAATTTAAGCTGTCTTATCGCAGACATACTTTAATATTTTTTATCTTAAGTAAAAAAAATATTATTACTTAACTCATTTGTTCTTTCCAGTATTTCAACTTATGTATGAGTCGACTAGTATCAAAGGTGGCAATGTGACTTTAAGACAAATGTTGGTAAATTCAAAAAAACGGATTGTTTGTTTTGTATCTCGTTTGTAGTTACAAAACTCATTTAAAAAAGATCTTAGGTAAGTAGCAGGATGAATTAATGCTATATTACCCTAATAATCATTCTATATCAGTTTTAAATACTATTTCAATTTTGAAGATTTCCAGCTTTGATGCTATTTTTTTAAGAATGCCGTATTTGAAATTGAGTAAGGCACAGATAACCGTTTTTGATACTATAGATGTTATTCCAGAATTAGGGTTGTCATAAAAGCATGGAAGGACTCTTTATTTTTTGGCATAGTATATTGTAATTAAAAAATAATGCATTTGGCAGTTACAAAAAATCTTTATAATTAACTTATGAACTAAAAAATTAAGTAACTCTAAAAAGTTTTTTGAGTTTTTTTTAAACTAAATTTAAAATTATATGCGCATGTCATGTCATGAGCCATTGTTAAAGTAGCACATTTTAGTGCTTTCGAATTATGACTGCACACTCTATCGAGTAATGATTTCGCCGAGTTTCTAAAACAAAAAAAAATAATACTAAAATATTATACCCTTTTAAGAAGAATTGACAACCCTACGGGTAAATTTACTTCAATTCCTTATCCCTGTTTCTTGTCCAATTTTCTGGATTCCTCTTGCGTTTCCGTGTAAAACTATTTATTACTAAAGGGGGGTGGCTTTCCCTAATACTACTTCCACTGCTTTATATTAGTTTAAGTCACAAAAACACGTAGAAAACATTAAAATTCACAGAACGAAATGTTCCTGCGGCCGTTACGAAACGCAAATGAACTCTCGCTTCTGATTGGTTGACAGCTTAAGATTGCCGGGTTTGATTTCAAAATTTTACAGATTGCCAGCTTTGATGCTGATGTCAGTTTTTGACCGGTTTTTACTATGGTTTATTGCCAGTTCTTAACTGTATACTCCAAGGGAAACATTTTTAATCGAATCAATCTGAGTCGCCATATCATTAACTACTTTTTGTCAAAATGCTCAGATTGCCGCCTTTGATACTAGTCGACTCGTATCCGTTATTTGATTTTGTGATATTAAATGTAATTTTATTTTTAATTCTGTCTTTTTTTAACCCATATTAAAATCTTCTATTGTCGTCAGTTCTAAGGAGGCTTGAGGTATGATTGACCTATTCATGATTTTTTTATAAATAAGAAATATTTTAATTTAAAACTAAATATTATTTATAAATAACTTTTAAGCCAAAGAACACGATTTTCATACATACATTATATAATATGTATAACATATCATAATATGTAGTTATTTCATTGAAAATAAATAAATATAAATAAAAAAATCGTTTATGAATCCGTCCATTTATAGTACACAGCATTAAGTTGTTCTAAGAATATAAAAGTAAGGACAGTGAGTGGACCAATTTTGGCGTAAGTCGGTACGAAGCCGCTCCAGAGGGCGAACACGCCTTCATTTTGTATTATATTTTTCAAGACAGCTATTTGGCTCGTTCCTTTTGCTGAGTTTTGTACCCTGAAATAAAAATAATCTTAATTTTCTTCACTAGTGTATTAATATGTATTTGTACGCATTGAATTCAATATATTTTTTAATTTTTGAGTCCAAACAAATCTTAAAAGCGCTTTGTTTTTCCAGAATTTCCCAATTTTCCACACTTTTCTTATTAAAAATAACAAGAGTAAAACGAAAAAAAAATATTATACAAATAAATAAAAACTATTTAAATATTATGTTTTATAATTTATACTATATACCTAATAATAATAATACTAGGGACTCCCCTCGCTTCACTCGGGTCCATCCATAGCTAATGTACCTACTACGTAGTTATGTTAGGTAGTTTTGGACGCAACCTCAATAAAACCTAAAAGGATTTTAATCAGTTCATTTTTAACAACAATAATAACTTATTTAAAATTATATATAACTACTAGCAATTCACGCGGCTCCGCCCGCTTTCTAATCGCCATTAAAAATTATTATGGATTATAGTATTTTGCCAAATTATAAAAAAAATAAAAATTTGGTTTAAAAATATTAAAAATAAAAATCTGGAGAGGGCCATCCTTATCACTTTGTCTAAGGGGAATAAAGATTAAAGAAAAGCCTAGGTACGACCTATTCTCACTCTCAGACCTACTAAATATTACACAAAAAAAAAATCGGTCAACTATAAACAAAGCTGTTTTCGGAGGAGTTCGAAAACGAACAACAATAAGCTTATTTAAATTTTGAGATATAATATATATAATATAATATAATATATATAAATTATAATCACTAATTATATTATATAATTATAAATTAATAGTTTAAAGAGACAGTTTCTTTTATATGGGATTTTGTATTATGACATACAAAATCACCTCAAAAATACTAAGGAATCGAACCCACGACCTTTTCAGGTGTGCGCTGATTGCAACGCGCGCTGTACTCATATACTATCGAAGTGAACCAAACCATAGCTTGAATTTTTTCGTTGTAGCGCCATCTATTATCGTATTTTGTAACTAAATTTATTACATATTTTTGGTAGCTGTATTTTCTTTTAATTTTCATAGTAATGTATTTTAATAAGTAATATAATATAGTAAATTATAATAAATGAATTTATTACGGTTATGTTTTACATTTAGTGTGTCAAATACATGGTAGTGAGTGTAGTGTTTTTTTTATTTAATGTTTTAATTGATTTAATCATTTTAATGTATGTTTATGAATAATTAAAAAAATATATTAGCATTCTGCACTCCTTCTCTATATACTTCATACTCCTCTGTCCGCGCAATTTTCGTAAAAGGGGGTACCTACAAAGTTTTTACTTCACGTATTAATATTTAGATTAATTATTATTATTAAGCCCTTTTAAACTTCCCACTGTAGGGCGGGGGCAACATAATATAATTACTACCTATTAATTTGATTTTACTATTTTTGCACACAAGTTTCCTTCGTGGCTTACCACGAAACTAGAAGGCGCTGTGTGTAATAATGTCCCAAAAAAATATAGTCGAATTCGATCACGTAATATTCGTCGTCCACTAATATTATTTAATTTGCATTTCCTGTATGTCAAATAGCAACAATACTGGTTTTGCTTAATATTTTTTGTTAGAAATAATTTAGTAGTAAACATAAAATAAAAATAATTTTTTGAATGTATGTTCGTCTGTACATGTGACTTTTAGATTTTGATGACATTTGAATTGGTATGATGATAGCTGGTTATTCGCGTCCACATAAAGGATACTTTTTTGCAATAAAAATCTTTCTCTCACTCTAAGAAATCCATAAAATGTTAAAAGATAAATGTATTCTTATTATAATAATATGATTTCGAATTTCCGTTTACTCTTGGGTGGTTACTGGGCCGCGTGAAGAAGTATTATCAAATAGCTATTTATGAAGATACGAACTCTTTATGAGGTTTAATTACTAATGTATTGATACCGAAGGTGATAGAATGATATGAAAAAATAATATTTTACCGTGTTTTCACGATATCGACGGGTAAAGAAGCAGCAGTTGTGATGAGGCCTGAGATGAAGGACGCCACAAAGTGAAGAAAGATACCTTCTCCCATGTAAGACACGAGGACCTCTCGAGCCTGAGAAAGGTTTTTTGACTTTTTATTGATGAAAATTATCCATATAATATCTACACTTATCATAATACTATCCGTACTTAATATTATCAGTGCATATAAATAAAATTGTCTGTTTTTAATTTCAAATTAACAGCTTTTCACTAAATGCATATGAAAGTATATATACGGCACTAACATGAAAATTTAATCAATTTTTTAAATTTTTGTCCGTCTGTCTGTTTGTTTCGGCTAATCTCTGAAACGACTGGACCGATTGTGACGGGAATTTCGCTCGCAGATAGCTAATGTTATAACAAGTATCTTACGCTACTTTTATTTTATTAAAAAAATAAAAACCGTTTAATTTATTTACAATTACACTTAGCAAAGTGGGCCGGGTTAGCTTGAGCTTTAAATTTGAAAATATGTTTGTTTGATTGTCCTTCTTTTACGTCGAAACATAGTGAAACGAAGAAACGAAACACAACTATAAAAAGAAGGATTGGCGTGATTTTGTATTTTTCGACTATAAAAATTATTAAACCTGTGCATAAGTGCCCAACTGGGCACCGTTTACGACCATCGCCCTCGTGACAGTGGCAGTCGCGCCGCGGAACAGCGTTAGTGATCCTTCCTCACGAGTTATTCTACAAAAATATATTTTCCATCTACTTAGCTGTATTTTAACTATAAACAAATCTATCCCGTGGTTTTATGTGATGCTATCACAGACACACAGACTAAAATTCTAAAAAACTATTGATTTGGCCTTTGGGTACATAATAATGAATATTTCAATAAGATTTTCTTAAAAATATTTAATTTAATTATAACAGATTCGACTGTAAGTTGACAGTAGTATCTTATATAAAGTAAAAATATATTAGTGGTTTAGTAAGTTAATGTAAGTTGGTAGTATATCGAGGCGGTCCGGATGCCCTGTCCGATTTTTCATCGCACTAAATTGAACTTAATTATGCTTATTAGCTGTACAAACAAACATACATATATGTACATTGTATTTGTACCTATACGATAAACGATAACACCGTTCGGAAACCTGCATGTCTGAAAGAACCTAGCAAGTTTTTGAAAGACATATGCAATTCGCCAACTCGCACTTGATCAGAGACTTGGTGGACTTTAGCTTGATTCCTCTAGTATTAAAGAGAGACCCACGTCTAGCAGTGGCATATTAGTAAGGGAGGAATACGTAGGTATCTTTTTGTCTGAGATAGGTTGGTAGTGACCCTACTTTCTGCGCCAGCGGTCGCGGGTTCGAGTCCCGCTGGGGGCATTCTTTTGTTAAGCACGAATGTTTGTACTCCAGTCATGAGTTTATGTTTATAATATGTATGTATTTAAAATTTATAACCCTCATGAGATGGAATCTTACTTTTTACCATAAATCATTTTATTTCGCAATGAACTCTCTTTTACCTCTGACTCCCAAACGTGTATCTTTCTTAAATTAAATATATAGTAAAATTAGTTTCAAGTAGTATAGTTTCGTAGAAATATTATTTCCCGCTTATTTTGCCAATAACTCCTACTTGTCTTTCTGGGCTTTGCCGCCTTTTAATCAAAGGACGGCAGATGTGTAGTATATCAACTATCTAGTATCCGTAACACAAGCCTCGTAGCTTACCACGGAACTAGATTGTGCTGTTGTAATAATGTCCCAACATATCTATATAGCAGAAAGTTGTAGGAAAACCTGGCGAGAGCGTTGAAGACATTTTTATAATTTCTTCGTTTCTCCGGAGGCAGACGTCCATCGGCAGTCATTCTGATGAGAGCGACCTCGGCGGGGGTGCCGATAAAAGCGCCGAGACCCCCCGCGGCCATTCCCATACCAAGTTTAATGGGAAAGCTCGGTACTCCGTAGAGGCTTAAAATTATATTGCTTTTAAAAATACGTATTCGTATATTATTTGCGAAATAGAGTCTAGAGGTAGGGTTGCCGGATAATTGAAGGTCTAATCAATTAATAGATATTATAATACTTTTTAGTATTATTTAATGTAAACTCTGACTACAACAACAATTGAAAAAATCGCGATATTTCGTAATTATAACTTATGTAAAAAATAAAAATATCTTAGCTTGTTTCAGCGACCTTTGTAGATCGTAGGTCCTTAATTCCAAAAGTTTAGACTCTACAAAACTTTACTTTTCACGCACGCATAGTACACATACGCAAGTAAATAATAAAATTAAACCTTGTATAATAATTGCTCAGTCCATTGTAACATCCCAACCGACCAGTAGTGTACGTTGCTTGACGGAACAGAGCTGCTGACAGCCCCCTGTAGAACCCCGTAACGCCTTCATTCTTCAGGATATCACCCACCACCCCAAAGAGAGTAGTCTTTCCACCAGGTCCAGATAACTGCATCCTCGTCTTCACTAAATCCGCGGGTTGCACCACACATATGCCCATCATGCTAACGTTATATTTTAAGCATAATTTTATAGCACATAGCTATAATAAATAAATAGTTCTAATTACAGCAAAAAACTGAGCTTTGTGAGGGCTCGCGTAGTTTCTAACGGGTAATAATTTTTAATGTTCATTTTTTAATGGTTACACATTTTTTTCTACAGATAACACATCTAGATATGAAGTTAAATAACTATGTTAAAGCACAAATCAATAGGCGTGATAGTTTTTCAGTAAAGTGTACCACAAAATGCTTAGGTTGTGGGATAGTGATTAGTGTTAGAACTCGCTTCGCTCGCCCTAATTATTGTCATTAATGATTTTAACCCTCTTTACCACACACATTTTAGTAACTTTAAGCTATACGCTAATGAATAATACCACCAAGGAACCATTTCAATCAAAAAGTAGCTAGATTTTTTTAGGAAAAATAGCAGATTGGTCTAGACATTGATGAAACAGTCAACAGAAGCCGCTTTATATATGAAGATGATCTAATATTACCTACTAATTTTACTAACCCACTCATGCCTCCAAACACAAAATTCAGCCATCCCGGTATTGGCTTTCGAACTGAAGGTTTATTTTTCTCGCTCATTTTCGATATCTTAAATTAGAATTGTAATTATAAGCATTTTGGTACTATGTTTTTGATTTTCGTAAAATATCTGCCAAATTTGGCAGTTTAATGACAAATTTGAAATTACTTACAGGCACTTATTATCGCAGAATAATAATGATAATAATAATGCATACTCTAATGGTCCGCGCGCACTAGGCGTAACTGCACTGCAGCGTTGCTTAGTGCGCTATATCTCATACTATTTCATACAAAGAATATTTTTGCAGTGCAGTTACGCCTAGTGCGCGTGGACCTTAAGACCGTAGATATTTATTTTTTTACTAGCTACTACCTTCGCTTGTGTACGTGTGTGCGTCTCTAGAAATGTGGTAAAGAATTTTAATTAATTTTTAAGGATTTTCAATTTTCACACTAAAACTCTGAATATTGATTTGTACTTTCACAATAATAATAATCGTATGGATGGCTTTACATCAGGGGTATCTAATCTAATTCTATTAACTAAATAAGCAATTTTTTACAATTTTGATAAGAGTCCAAAAAAATGCGTTCAGTTCGGACTTCCACAGTTTTATTATCTTGATGAATGTGCCTCAATAATTTCTAATGTTTTATTTATTGAGATATTTTAAATTATTCGTATATACTATGTATATTGTACATAATATACATATACTTATGTATGTGAATGAATATTCATTGTCATTAAAGTTTGTCGAAGGAGAAGTTAATCTAAAACATAAGCTTAATCTATAATCTAATCTAGAATTTCATTGAAAACAAATTGATACCTTACAGTGTGAAAAGTACATAAACAGATATACAGATAAACGTTCATTTTAAATTTCTAAGATTTGGAGTATTTTACTACTTTAGCCTTTAGGTAGGTATAGGACATAGATTACTATTATAGACTAGGTATAGGAAGGAAAATCTTAAGGATTTCAAATATAATAAATAAATTAAATTAGTAAAATTAGGTTTGGGATATAAATAAAATACTAATTTCGAATGAATTGTCTAATTTCTTATTCCTTTACACGTTAGCATACAAAATATTATTTTTCTGTACAAAATAAATCTAAAATTAAATATATTATTGCCACTGCCATTCTTCAGTGTAATCTTGGTCCAAAGCCAGGTATCGCCTATAAAAAAAAACATAATTATTATAATAAATGAACCTATTTTTTCGGATTTTGTTGTTACAAACAGTGCCTACTTACAATTTACAAGAAATCCAAAATTGCATCAAAGTACCTTATAAAATTGTACATTTTAATTTTGAACATTTTAAATTAATTTTTTTAATTATATTATAAATACGACAATATTGCCATATATAAGTATATAAACCCCGGAGACGCTAAATACCTTAGTCTCTCCCGCGACCATGATTGCTGTAAAGCATTCGAAACGTCGGGAACCAAAAATCAAAATAAATCCGCGACAAAATCCGAAAAGATAGTTTCATTTATAATGTCAAATATTCGCGTAAACCTTAGAAAGTATTATGTAAACAAAAATTATTTTTCAGATAATATCAGCTGATTATACGTTATAAATTGAAAAATTAAAACTGTAAATATACATTTTTTAATGAATAAAATATATTATTATGTGATCTGTGATTATATGAAGTTGATGACTTGTATATTCTATAGTTACCTTCACTAGACTTTCTCAAAGTTATGGAGTGTTGAGATAAGGAGTACTATCTTATATGGAAGCAAAGTTGAAACAGTGTCCACGTTTAAGCGGTAAAAATAATGGCGCTGGTGTAGTAAAAGGGTATATGAATATAACTAAACTGAATGAAGTGTTTGATTATGAAGTGTATGATATGATTAACCCACTTGCTACCGTAGCGCCACCACAAATAAGTGTCCGTAAACACTTGTCCGTGATACACAGTGATAGTCCTCCTTACCTCTAATCTCCATACTTAAAAGTTTATAGTTAATTAGTGTTCGAGAATGCAAATAAGATAAGACTAATGTAAACCTAATTTTTAATGCTAAAATTGCTAAAACGCTGAAAATTGGTGCAGTAGCTTATGAGTGAAGAGACAGACAGACAGATGCGGCGGAAGACTTTGTTTTATACTATGTGGTGATACTTTTGTCTATAGTGTACCTCCTGGAGGGCGGCGTGGGGGGCGCGGGGGCGGGGGCGGGCGCGGGGGAGGGGGAGGCACCGGCCTGCCGCCGCGCCACCTCGCCCAGTAGCGACAGGCAGGAATGAGAGAGCCGTTGACTGAAGTTCTGAATACAAACCATATCAAATCAAATATTCTGTATACAAATAGACTTTTACAAGCTCTTTTGAATCTTCATTTTTCGTTATTAAAATTAAATGTCAGTCTGTAAGTCTGTGAGTAAACTAGCACCGGCTCAGAAAGACCTTACGTACAGAAAACTGAACATACATTACACATACCATTACTTATAAAAACAAATAATGTCGGTCAGTCAATCAATCAGTCAATCAATCAATCAGTCAGTCAGTCAGTCAGTCAGTTTCAGTGTGTAATAATGTCTTGATAGCACATTTCTCACTGAGACTTCCTGACTGAGCGAAACTTAATTGAATATAGTATATAGTTGCTCATATTTCGGTGGTTAGACTAGGCATCAAGAGATCAGATTCAGACATACTCGACCCTCGTAGGTTCAGCAGGTTAATGATCTCCATTGTGCAGTGCATCTAGTTTCGTATACCATCCGATACCAGATAGTTGATATACTACACATATATAATTTTTAAATACATATTATAAATATAAACACCCATGACTGAAGTACAAATATTCGTGCTCAACAAATGAATTCCCTCAGCGGGACTCGAACCCGCGACCGCTGGCTGGTTGACTTGTCGTCAGTCAATTAAAAATTGTAAAATATTATCTATACTAATATTATAAACGCGAAAGTTTGTAAGTATGGATGTATGGATGTTTGTTACTCTTTCACGTAAAAACTACTAAATGGATTTTAATTAAACTTAACAATAATATAGCTTATACATCAGAATAGCACATAGGCTACTATTTATAAAGATATTGTATGAATTGTCCAAAATATGACGATAAGTGTCAAGTAAGTAGTAAAAAATCTACCATCTGCGAGCTATTCTAGCGTGCCCTGCCTAAACCGCTTGAGTTACACATAATATGTAATGTAACAAGCGACTCGCCCTCACTTCGCTCGGGTTTGTTTCTTGATTTAGCGCGAGCGAAGCCGCGGGTTCCACTAGTTTTAAATAAAGTAAGCTAGCATGTTTTAAAAACATGTTATTAAATATAATATATAAATAATTAATAATGTCTTCTTTACTCACAGGCAAGCAGGACCCTTTCATCTCCCTCAAATCTATTTTCCGGAACAACTCACAAAGAACTAGTTCGTGAACGCTCGGGGGTCGGGGGCCGAATATTATCTCAATTATTTCTACCACCTAGAAAATATTTTAGTATTATAAATTATTTTTTTAATTTTTAATTTTATTATAAAATATTTTATAATAGTAATACAGACAGACAGACCGAGGATGAAAAACGAAATGATTCTATTATTTTTTCAGTATAAGCTTTATTTTAGTACTACCCTCTCAACCTCGCTTCGCTCAGATTAATTCCTAAACAAAGCGCAAGCGAAGCTGCGGGTTTCGTTAGTATTTTTATAAATTATAGCCTATATATGTGTAGTATATCAACCATCTAGTGTCCATAACACAAGGCTCGTACCTTACCGTGGAACTAGATCGTGCTGTGTGTAAAATGTCCCAATATATTTATTTATTTATTTATTTATTATAGCCTATATTGTGTAAGCTACAAATAGTTAATTTAAAGTTTCATCAAAATCCATTTAGTAGTTTTTGCGTGGACGATTAACAAACATACATCCACACATTCTTAAAAACTTTCGCGTTTATAATATTAGTAGGACTCTTCGTAAATTGTGTGCATTAAATAAACGAATAAGTAAATATGTTGGGACATTTTTACAACAGCGCCATCTAGTTCCGTGGTAAGCTACGAGGCTTGTGTGACGGATACCAAATAATTGATATATTAATAAATACATACATATTATAAATATAAACACCCGTGACTGGAGTACAAACATTCGCGCTCAACAAATGTATGCCCCCAGCGGGACTCGAACCCGCGACCGCTTACGCAGTAAGGGTCATTACAGACTAAGCCAAACGTGTCGTCTGTAATATAAACAATAAACATGTATAAATCGCGTCATGTAAACATATCGCCGTAAACTATTTAATGACATTCTATCTAATATATTTTCAATGTACCAGCTAATAACCAATATAAGTTGCGTTCGAAAGGTTAGTCCAAAAATAAAAGAATAGGCTTAGTAATTTCGTGTGCGAATGTACCCATACCACTTTCCAGCGTTCTTTTTACGTGACGTGAACTATATTATATGTATATTGTACACAGTACAGTTGAGGCATAATATCAGCTTTGCATTTGTGTGAGTGATAGCTAAAAGTCAATAGCCGCGCATCAAAAACCAGTTAAAACAAATTTAAACCAATCACGCAACGTCTATCCGTATCGTCGTGCCTATCCGTACACTGCACTCACACAAATGCAAAGCTGAGCTTATGCCATAGATAATATACTATAAAAGAGTAGCTTATGCTTCGAGAACTGTACCGCAGAGATGGACGATATACATCGATTTATTTAAAACACTAGATGTATAGTAACGATGCATCGTATTAAGCCGATGTATTGTTAATACTTCAACATCGAATATATATCGATGTTTTTTATTCGATGCATCGACCAAGCAAATTATGAATGAGTATAGTGTTGTATAGCCGCAAAATAGCTATAGTTTATTGAACGGGGTTCTTTTAATTCGCCCGTTGGAACGCTGAAGAGCGTTCGACTCGTATTATTCGTTTGTTCGCGGGAAAATTAAATTAAACTTGATTTTTATTATGTGAAAATACTAGATTATGAATTCGCTTTAAATAAATACTCGCTGAATTTATGGTTAAAAGTTGATTACTGGCGCATAATCAACGTTTTATTTAAATGACAAAGTTACAAGTATTCCCGACACTAAAATATGTGCAAAAAATTGTTAGCGTGGCTGACTGGACTCGATTTTTGTTTTAATTAAGGCCTAACCTAACCTAAAACACGTCATGGCGAAAACAATCGATGTTTAAGAAACATCGATGTATTTCTCAATACATCGTATTACCATCGATGTGACCGATCGATGCATTACATCGAAAAAAACATCGATGTATATTTTAAATGTCCATCCCTACTGTACCGTGGCGTGTGTGTGCGCGAGCGCGGGCAGCAGCGCGAGGTCGGTGTCCGCGGCGGCGCACATCTCGAACAGCACGTGTCCGAGCGCCAGCGCGTCCGCGCGCGCCGCCGGCAGCCAGCGGTTGGGCGGCTTCGGCACCGCGCCCACCAGCGTGTTCTCCAGACCACAGATTCTAATCAATATATGAATATAGTGTGAAAAAATGTTAGTTTTTGATGTTTAAAGAGCCCTATCCAAAGGACAGCTCAAAAAAAATTTTTAAGAGGTCGCTCCGAATTTTTTAAAATTTGTAAAATTGTCAAATTTCGATTTTTTTTATTTTTTTTCCGTTACGGTATAATTTTATAGATCAAAACAAATAAGTTTCTGAAAGTTTCAGTTCAAAATTTTCATTTTGAAAGGTCGCTCATAATTTTTTTTTAAATTAGTGCATTACTTTAAAATTTTTCGAGCGAACTCTTAATATTCAAATTAAAATTCCATGCATTATTTTTTATTTAGTACAATAATCGATAACAATACACCACGAGATGAATTTTAAAGTTTCATTCCAGTAAGTTCATACCGTACCGTGCAACTCCATTCTGAATCACCACGTTCCCTGTATGCAAGTGACGGAAGGGCGGAAAGCCTTTTTCTTTCAGGAAGAGAAGTCCTTCGAGTATTTGCCTCCCGAACCTAGCTACTTGTGTGGGCGGCAACCCTGTGCCCTTCGACCCATACTTACGACTGTATTCTTCACTCCATGTGCTCTGAAATTATTGTTTTTCTTTATTGCACTTAAAATGTTATAAATAAATTAGATATTAAAAGGTATAGGCAAAGAAATCTCTTATAGGGATAACCCTATAAGAGATTTCTTCCAGTCAACCCATGGATGTGAAAGATATCATTCAGTAGCGGGTTCATAAGTGCAGGTTGTATAAACATACATAATACTGAATACATATATGTATATATGTTCCAAATAAATATCTAATCTATTCTTAAATTACTATCAATAGTGATCCTTCTTTTTTCGGAATTTAATTTTTTTGATGTACCTACGCTACAGGAACTATATTATGTACTAAGGTAAAAAAATCATATAAAAACATATGTAGCAATAATGTAATTTTTATGAACAGTTAAATTAAACTTAAGACTTTTTCAGACATTTTCTACTATTTTTTAATGCATTACAGCTATATCACTAGGTTACTAGTGACTAGAGAGACTAAGGTTTTTGACGTCACAAAAACTAAGTATAATGGATAATGCAGATGCTGAGGTCCTCGGTTCGAATTCCGGTCTGGCCAACCTTGTAACTGAGATTTTCTGCTAACATTTTCTTTGTAGTAGCTCGTAGTTGGGAAGTTGTCAGTGTTGCGTGTGCATCCCGTGTCTGGTAGAGAGCGTATCGCGTGGATGTTATTTATTCTCATTGGTATAGAGAGTATACTTGTGTCTGCGCGTGTAATATAATATCTCCTGCACAATTGGCTAATCTCAATGAGATATAGCAAATATCAAATCAAGGGCAAAGGGCTGAAATCAATCGGGAGGACCTTATAAATGAAACTACTTTTTACTTACGGGACTCTCTCCCGTTACCATGCTGTAAAGCATTCGAAACGTCGGGAAAAAATCCAAATAAATCCGCGACAAAATCCGAAAGGGTAGTTTCATATATAATGTCAAATATTCGCGTAAACCTAAGAAAGTATTATATAAACCTATGTTACACGTACACCTTTTCGAGAGTGATTCGCCTTACGTATATTATAGTTTAAATCTGACCTCTTTTTTTTACATTTAAAAAACCGAATTCCTCCAACATGGGTATCGGAGACCTTTTTTACTATACAATTATTTACTTTCGAATTCGTAACCTGAAGGGTTGTTCGATTTTTTACCTATCTTATTGGTTTACTGAAGATTTTTATTATATTTTGCGTTACTTATATATAATTTGTATATTGAGCATTAGTATTAGAGATGTAATCTCACATTTGTGGTATACTGCTATTTTCTATATAATTTAGTTTTAAATGAAGATAAAAAGTTACTTTGAACATTAAAATGTTAAAGAAGAAACTGACCTTATAAATTAGGTCCTTCAGACTGCCCTGTGAGTTATAAGGCAGGACAGTCAAGGCATGTCCGTTGCACAACTCTACGTCCAGGACAGGATAGATGTAAGGATGATGTAGAGCTCGGAACAGCTCCATGATGAGACCCCGAGATCGTTCGTTCGGCTCTATGGGGCACTTACTTGAGAGTGGCATCTAAAGGCAAAGATATAGTATACGTCATTTTAAATACATACATACATATTATAAAACCAATGACTGGAATACAAACATTCGTGCTCAACAAATGAATGCCCCCAGCGGGACTCGAAGCCGCGACCGCTGACGAAGCCACAAACTGAGCCAAACTGTCGTTAATCAATTAAAAATTGTCAAATATTATTTTGAATAAAGTAAGCTTTTAAAATAGAGTATTAAATAATAATATATATCTATCTTCTTGTCAGAGGAAGAGGCTTCTTCAAACTGAAAGGCTCGTGACGTTCAGTAAGAAATTGTAATAATTTTTATGCTGAATAAAATATTTTGATTTGATTTGATTTGATTTGTCTGTCTACTCGTCTGTCTGAAATCCCTTGGAGAATAAAGGATATATTTTATGGCGCGAAAATGTCACATCTCTAAACCTATACTTATCATCCAGTATAATATAATTATTTACAAAATTGCACATCTAGCAACACAAGTTTACAGCTTCTATTCAAGAACTAAGTCGACCTTATTTTATAAAGAATGTAGGTACCTTATGTACATTATTTAAATAAATTAACTTACCAAGATGAGAAGGCGTTCAGTCTTAATGGAATTATCGTGGATCGCGAACCAATGTTTGCTCGCGCGGAAGCCGATCGGCCCCAGAGCGGACCGCATGTTATACCTGAAAAATGCATACTCTACTATTAAGGTGCTCGTAAACGGGCAATATTTTTCTGCAATATGTGGCTGTAATAGAGTGGTTGGCAACATTGTAAGCAATACTAGCAACATTGCAGTACTGTCCCGGCCATATCGGCAATCATGTTTGGTATGGCCGATATTATGCGATACGATTTTCTGCGATATTGCCCGACCAGTCCTATTGTTGTTTCGGTCGCTCTTTGTTGTTATGGCATAGTGTGTCCTTTTCTACACGACTGAAGTTTGCTGTGAGTGACGCTGTCATTAATTGCTTTATTCTGTGCTATTGTTGCTTTGTCAGTTGGTACGTTACCCTGACTTATAATATAATTGCAACACATTGCCAGCCACAAATATTGTCCGTTAGGAGCACCGTTTAGGTACATTCGACGAAACGTTGGCTCGGACCTACTTGCTGTGCTAGCGGTCGTGGATTCGATTCCCGCTGGGATTGATTTGTGTGATAAGCACGATTGTTTTAGGTACTCCAATCATGGTTGTTTATCTTTATATTTAAAATTTAATTTCACGGTGATATATATATTGGGATGTTAAAAGCATTTAATATAGTAAATTATTTATTCGTCGTTCCCTAAAAATATATGACTTCCTACCAGATTACAAGTGTACAAGTACAATGTATTCTGACGATTAAGTTCATTAATATGGTATATTTGTGTTAATCGTCGTGTAATACGATACCATTGTTATCGTACGACTGTTTCTGTATGTATAACTTTAGCTTATTATACCTACTACTTATTACCTATACACAAATAGTGTAGGTAGGTACATATGTACATACATATATGGAATAAGCACAGTATCTCTATCACTATACATATTATGAAACAAAGTTCTCCGCCGCGTCTGTCTGTTCGCGATAAACTCAGAAACTACTGCACCGATTTTTATGCTGTTTTCACCAACGGATAGAGTAGTTCTGGAGGAAGGTTTAAGTATATATATATATATATATATATATATTTTACAGTATTTATAAAAAGAAAATAATACTTTTATTGACTTAAAGATTACACACAAACTTGTCGCAAGGGCCCCTGTACTAGGTGGTAACCTGTATTACTGGGTGCCCCGCTCATCCACCAAGGCTATAAAGTCAACAAGTGACGAAAACTAATACAAAATCACTACATAGTACAAAACAAAGTCGCTTTCTCTGTCCCTATATCCCTATGTATGCTTAAATCTTTAAAACTACGCAACGGATTTTAATGCGTTTTTTTTTAATAGATAGAGTGATTCAAGAGGAAGGTTTATATGCATAACTAGCGGAGCCCGCGGCTTTGCCTGTGCTAAATCTAGGGAAGAGCCTGAGCGAAGCGAGGGCGAGTCGCTAGTCTTACATAATTTGAAAATAAAGAGTTTTTACAATAAAAAATGTGTGTGTGTGTGTGTATATGTGTGTGTGTGTGTGAGTAAGTGTATTATACGATGTTTTGGTTACTTATCAATTTTTCAGTCTCGTCATTCAAAGTTAGAAGAGTTTCAGTTAAAAAGTTTATTATAACATTTACAAAAACTTGATATATAGGCTTAAGTATATATAAAACTTAAACCTATATCAAGTTTTTGTATACATTGGTTAAAATGTAATGATATCTGTAGGAGAAATGAGAAGAATTTTGCATGTAGAATATAAGTTCAATGTTCGCCCACAAGATGGCCGTACTAGTGAGTTGCATCGCGCTAGCGTTACGTTCACTCCGATATGTTGGATCCTTTTTATCCGAGCGATTATAAAGTATTATTTAATTAATATTATAGCTGATGTGATTTGAATTTTTGAATACGTATGTTTAGCAATACGTATAATATCGTATAATAATGAAATCATGGTTAAGCTACCTCATTTGCAGAAATATATGTAGCTCTGACGGACGGACATAAAGATATGATAAAGACTTCGTTTATTATTTTCTTTCGACGTAACGCGTGGCGCAGTTTGTAGTGACCCTACTTGCTGCGCCAGCGGTCGCGGGTTCGAGTCCCGCTGGGGGCATTAATTTGTTAAGCACGAATGTTTGTACTCCAGTCATGGATGTTTATATTTATAATATGTATGTATTTAAACTTATATATGTGTAGTATATCAACCATCTAGTATCCATAACACAAGGCTCGTACCTTACCGTGGAACTAGATAGTGCTGTGTGTAAATGTCCCAACATATTTTTTTTTATATGGTTCCGTACCCAAAGTGTAAAACGGGAGTCGGGACTCTGTCACTAAGACAGAAGATTCCGCTGCCCTTCCGTCTGTCACCAGGATGTATCTCATGAACCGTGATAATTAGACAGTTAACATTTCCACAGATTATGTATTTATGATACCGCTATAACAACAAATAAGTACTAAAAACAGAATTAAATAAATATTTACTGGGGCTCTCATGCACTAGACGTGTTTTTTGGTCGTTTTTGTTCGATAGTCGATATTGGTAACGGCAATAGGTAGACGCTTAAAATATTCACACAATATTTAGTTATATATTCACTTTAAAAATAAATAATTAAATTGAAATAAAACACATAATATTGAGGCTCCTATACAACAAAATGTGATTTTTTGACGTTTTTATAGATACGGAACTCTTCGTTCGTCTTCAAGTTTTCATATCGAACAATTCTTAAAATAATTTTAAACTGTAAATTAATAATTACACTTTACCACAAACTAAGTATTTACTCAAAAACTAAAACGTCTATTGATTTATGCTTTAACCATGGCTTTAACATAGTAATTTAACTAGAAGTGTTATCTGTCAAAGATAATTTTATAACCATTAAAAAAATGAACATTAACAACTGTCTTAAAAATTATTACCCATTAGTAAAATCACACGAGCCCTCACAAAGCTCATTTTTACACGCTTTTTATTAGCTTCACCTGTATGTTTGTATGTTTGTTTGTAACCGACTTCTTTGGGCGCGATTTTGACCCACTTTAAACGGCCAGATTTCGTTCAAACTTTGTAGATTTATTGAGGACCGATGACAATACACTAATTTGATAAAATTATTCCATTTCTCAATTTGCAAAATATGATTTTTGCTAGAAAAAGTAGAAAATAAATAATAGTTTAAAAAAACTAAAAAACACGCTTTTTATAGAAAACCGAACTAAAAAATAGAAAATAAAATTTTATTTTAAAAAAAGCGTGGGGTGCTTTTTAAGATATTATCGAAATGATAATGACACCATGCACCCCACGCTTTTTTTAAAATAAAATTTTATTTTCTATTTTTTAGTTCATTTTTCTATAAAAAGCGTGTTTTTTAGTTTTTTTAAACTATTATTTTATGGTAGTTTAAGATATGTGTCACATTGTAACGTAACTAGCATTGCTCACGAATCCGCCCGCGTTTCGAATTTCCTAAATTAAACATACATATATTAATTAATCGACAAACGAGCTATCCAACACGAAAAGAATTTTTCAATTCTAACCAGTAGTTTCTGTGATTAATAAAATAAATAAAAAAAACAAACAAACCCTCCAACTTTATAATCTATACAAATATTATAAAGCTGAAAAGTTTGTGTGTTTGTTTAGTTGAACGCGCTAATCTCAGGAACTACTAGTTCGATTTGAATAATTCTTTTTGTATTGGATAGTCTGTTTATTGAGGAAGGCTATAGGCTATATTACATCAAGCTACGACCAATAGGAGCGGAGCATCAATAAAAAATGTTGCAGAAACAGGAGAAAAATATTTCTTTTGATTTTCAACTTTCGAACGCGAGCGGAACCGCGGGAAAGGCTAGTATAATATAAAAAAAAACTACTAGATGTACCTACCTGGGTGTATGCAACAGGTATTCATTGCAAATTGCCAGAGCCACCGCACTCTCCATTGATCTTTCTGCGAGCCTTAAACATTACATAAAAAAAGATGATGTGTGATGATTTTCTTGAAGATAATTAAATATATTTTAATAATAAATAATAAGAATAATAATAAACAAAATAAAAATGGCTAATTTTAGCAAGAGCTTAAATGAATAAGTTAATATATAAAGTTTATAGAAGCGGTTCGAATATCATAGGCGAGTATATTATATGTACATATATACAATGTATTGTACCTAGGGGAAGCTGTAGGTTCTGACGGAGAAGACTTGCCCGACCCTGACCCCATGAAGGACTTGTTGAACAGCAACTTGGCTATGGAGTCGATCTTTTGCGCCACTAGAGGAGTTTTCTCAGAACTTTCCTCTGAAATCACGATACTATTATAAATGCGAAAATGTGTATAATGTATGTTTGTGTATACACTTATTGGATACAGATTGGGATGCAATTTATTAATAATAAAAACCTAATTCACTCAGCAAATCATAAGACTGGCATTGTTTTTTGCGTGCAAAAAAGGAGATGAAAAATATAGTATTAAAAGTTAAGTACGATAAAAATATCCGCCTATTTTAACAGTGTATATACATATTTATGGAAAAGACACAGTATTGGAAAACTATTTTTCATTCATTTTTAACGTGTCACTTAAATTATGTTGAATTGTAGATACCAATATGAGTTATAAATTATAATGTACACTGTACTTTAGGGTCATTCCGTAGTTTCGTGCAAAAAGCATTTCCAGATTAATTAAGCTATGAACAAGAGAATTAATTTTGAATATTATTTGCCACTACACTTTCAATATAATCACTTTCAAAGTAGTATTCTTAATATTACAGTTTTTTTAATTAGTTTACTATAAAAACGCGAAAAACCACCATTAAAATCATTCCTCTCTGTGTCCAGCTATACACTTCAGCTGGTTTTTAAGTAGAAATTTCATAATCTTTCAAATAACATCTATTATGACTATGTAATATTAAAACCAAACTAATGACTTATCGATAAAATATTTTAAATTAACAATTAACATAATACAATTATAATAATGAATAACTTTAAATTTGTCACAAAAAAAAAGTCATTACCATCCATACTTAAAATTTTACTCCTTGTTGGAGAAATAGAGGCTTATGACGAACGGTGTAAATCAAAATGTACTTTAAACCGATCAGACGGCTGAGGCCTCTGAGAAAAGTGGACGTATGCAAGTCGCTGTTAAAATTATTTACGATCTTTACAGTCTTATAAGTGCTTCGTCCATAAATTGTTTCATCACATTCCTACAATTTTGCAAGGTAATATATAATATAAATTATAATTATTTTTAGGAATACATAACTCATTAAAAACGTTTTCTTTTTATACTATCAATTGACTATTCATGTAAATAATTACGAAGATAACACCGAAAAAGTTGAAATTTTTCATTCATCTCCAATTCATTTCCGTCCGTACCGTCCATTTTTTTACCGGAAGGTAATGAAATGATTTGGAAAGGAATGACAAATGTTTATGTTATTTAGAGGTTCAACATCCCAGGATTTAAAGGCACGATGCAAGTCCATCAATTCGTGTGGACTACTGATAAAACTAAAATTATAGCTTTACGGCGTCTGAGTTGTTTTGAATGTCAAGATGTTAGCACTACTTTTGTACATAACAAACATTAAGGTTTTCTTCTTTGTGATGATTACGGTGAAGAACAATTTGATTCAAATGAAGCACTTGATGTCAATAACGACCAGTCATTAAGCATAGACAAGTCCATAATTTTAAAATATCTACATTAATCTTACGTTTTTGATAATGTAAAACTTCTCTCAGGTCTAATCGATTTACAGCTTTCGCCTTTGACAAACAGCTACAACAGCAACAAAGTCAAGATCTCCAAAAGTCAAGATTTTATCCGACATCCGTTTAAGTTGGGAAAACCGTAAATTTTATGAGACATCAAATATAAAACTAATTCCAAAAAAACTAGATTTATATAATTCTGAGCATCAGCTACAATTCAAATCATATATTCATTCTAATGAATCTGAAAAAGAAAATATTTTTTTATCCATTCTGAATAAGTTCTTGACTACGCTCCACCTGATGGTAAGTGGTAACGCAGTCATAGATGGTAAGTCGCACTAATTCAGTAGCCACCTATTCACTCTTGCCTTGAAGACACCCATATGGTAATCGGGCGGAAACACTGATGCAGGCAGGTTGTTCCAATCCTTAGCCGTACGTATAATAAATGACAAAGCGAAACTTTTCGTCCGGACAGGTGGGATGTCCACGGCTTTGACCAGGGTAAGGTCACCAATAAGCCTCAGCGCAAGGCGAGTCCAAGGCTGACAGATGGCATTTCGCAGCACCAGCCTATATGTGACTACAGTATTCCATACACGACTGAACTTGAGCTTTATATAGATTAAGAAGCTGTCCCGGCGTGAAATACTGTTGGACCTTTGCGAGGATGCCAACTTTCCTCGCTGCTACCTTAGCCTTAGACTCGATGAACCGCCCGTAGTTCATGTTGGGGCTAACGTCCATTCCCAACAACTGAAGACGGTCAGTGTATTCCAGAGGCACATTTCGGAAAATAGGAGTCAAGGTAAAAGGACTCCTTTTTGTGGTGAACAGGCACGCCTCTGTTTTGGTGGTGTTGAAACTCACAAGATTGGCATCGCCCCAAATGGAGACTGTCCTGAGTGTGACATTCAACCGCTCTACTATGGCCTCTCTTTCAGACTGAATTTGATCTCTACTGGCCTGAGCATTCGGCAGGTATCTCTCTACAACAGTGCTGTCGTCTGCGTACCCCGGTATCTATACCGGGTATAAGCAGATCGTTAATATGCAGCAGGAACAAGGTTATAGAGAGAACAGACCCCTGAGGAACTACTGAGTTGATCTTTAACGGGTGAGATGAATAAACCTCAACCACAACTCTGAGTGATCGGTCACTCAGGAAATATTTATATCAGCTGATCAGGCCAGGAGATATACCATAGGCTGAAAACTTGCTTATAAGACTCGCCTGCCAAACCCTGTCAAATGTCTTTGAGACGTCAAGGGAGACAGCGATCGCCTCCCCACTTCGCTCAAGAGCTTCTCCAATGGTGCGGTTGGCACTTGGCATACACTAGAAGGTCGACCGATTCTGGCGAAACCCATATTATCGATCACTGAGGAGATCGTTTTGTTCTAGGAATGCCATTAGACGATAGTTCAATATAAGCTCCATAATCTTGCAGAGTATGGAGGTGATTGAGATCGGACGATAATTAACAGGGTCCGCACGGCTACCTTTTTTTGGCACTGGTTGCACGTTGGCAAGCTTCCAGTATTTAGGCAATATTCCAGTCTTAAGAGAAAGGCGGTACAGACGTGTCAGTATCAGAGACAACTCGGGAACACATGTTTTAAGTACTATCGCTGGTATACCATTAGGACCACAAGCTTCACATCTAGGCGACTCAATACTCTCTTTACCTCCTTATTAATGATGGGAATTTCAGGCATTGAAATCCCGCGGTGCGGTAAATGTGGTGGAGTAGCATTACCAGAGTCTAGACATGAATTTTGGGCAAAAAGAGAGGCAAGCAAATTCGCCTTCTCCATTGCCGTATGAGCCAGGGATCCGTCAGGTTTTACCAGCGGTGGGAGTGAGGGCCGACAGAAGTTCGTCTCGACCGCTTTGGCAAGGGACCAAAAAGCTCTGCTGCCAGATGGTTGAGCAGAGAGCTTTCCGCTAATGTGTAATTCGGTCAAAACGAGCCTTCTTTAATGTCTTTTTGTAGGACTTGGCGGCTAAGTAAAAGGCTCTCTTCTTGGATCTTACATCCGGAGCTTTGCGGTTCAAGTCGGTTCAATCAAGTCATATCTTTTTTCTTTCCTATACTTACTATTATAGATTCCTTTGCAACTGAATTGTCGTATTTCATTACCATCTCAGTTTACAACTTTACCATCCTACCTGATTTCATTACAATCCTTCTCCTTTTCATCACCATCCAATTGTAAAATTTCAAGGATTATTTTCTCCATAACGAATTGAGATAAAAAGGTGCCTCTCACATTTTATGAATCTAGTAGCGAACTTAACTGGAAAATTTTCGACAAAAAATTAAAATTTTGACTTTTTTATTTTATCCGCGGAACGGTAAAATTTGCACGAAACGGCGGAATCAACCTTTACCTCTTTATACAACTTTGTATGGCAAGTAAAAAGTAAGCAAGAAGAAACGACTGCCAACACTAAAGAATTCTATTTTAGTATGACATATTGAAATATTTTTAAGTACTGTTATCATCCAGCGAATCAATTTTATTTATTTTTGATTGAGGAATCGATTACTTAATTAAAGTACAATTAAATCTTTAGAAAATGTACAAATATGAATTTTTTTCTAAATATGAAGTTTTAAAATTTCTAGATTTTTATTAGGTTTTTCGATATTTTTTCATACTAAAAAGACCCCAACGATACAAAAAAAATATTGTCCAAACTTTTTTAAGTTTTACCGATAATGTAGTAGTACGTACCTTTAGACTTATAGAGTAATAAAAATAAATATCACTTTGAACGAATATCAAACATGGAATCTCTACCTAAAACTATTGAACTATTATTAAACTATTAAAGTTAAGTTAAAATATAATATATACGAAATACCTTCACTTTCTTCCTTATCCGTGGACACAGATCGCACGTTGAAAGCATCTCGCTTTTTCGCCGCTGCTATAGATTCGGGGTTCAATTCCGCTGCAGACTGTGCCCTTCTGCAAGCACCACGACGCTTTTTCTTCCTATAACTTGACCTCGACCTTTCCTGATAAAACCTGTCATGGCCTGTCGTCTCCTGCTCCTTTTGCTCCTTAGTATCACCAGCTTTCATATGCTGATACAAGTTAAACATTTTCACCGTCCGTCTGTGGACGAACGCTCGAAAGCCCTCCAACTTATCGAGCATCTAATGTTTCGCCATTATCGAACGAATATTAACATGCGATAATATTTTAGCTAATTTGAATAATCGTATTAGTTTTTTATGAACACGTGAATGAAGAATAGACGAAATGTATGGAAAGGACGCGCCGATGTTTTCTGAGGAATGGCTGGTACTAATTGAAGTCCTATGAGTGCTAAGCCGAGCTGCGCGCCTACGGTTTACGAGTAAGTATGTATAGTATGTTTTATCCGAGTTCGTTATGCTGTATTAGAAATATTAATTTTTACTAGTATGCATCATTAAATATTAATATACATAAAACAAATTAAATGTATTATTTACGTATGTATTGACTGATATATACAGTAGTAGCCCAAAGGTAAGATGTTCGCTTGGATAACCGAGTGATGGGTTCAAATCCGGGTCTCGCACCTCTGATATTTTCGTGTGGGAATCATTTCTATAATAATTACCACTTGTCTTACGGTGAAGGGAAACATCGTGAGGAAACCTGCATGTCTGAGAGAACCTAGCAGGTTTTCTATAGACTTGTGAAGTCCGACGACGCTAACCCGCACTAGGTAGATTATGGTTTGATCCCTCACGTACGTGCCCAGCAGTGGGGTGATAAAAAGGGCTGAATACACATGTATATATTCGGTCCCCCTTTAACATCAATCAATCAAAATATTCTTTATTCAAATAGACTTTTACAAGCTCTTTTGAATCGTCATTTTTACATTATTAAAATTAAATGTCAGTCTGTGAGTAAACTACCACAGGCTTGGAAAACTGTTCTGCTGAGGAGAACCGGCGAGAAACTCAACAGTTGCTCTTTTCAAAAAATATTTAATAACAATATTGTATTACAATATTTATCTATTTATCCTACGTGAGACACAACCAGACATTAATCCCCCACATTTACATCTACTAAGTATTCCTTGATGGTGTAATAAGCCTTATTCAACAACGTATTTTTAATTTTGGATTTAAATTGCCTCAAAGGCAAGTTCAATATGGACTGTGGAATTTTATTATACATCCCAATGCTGGACTCAACCCTCCCCTCCAATATATAGGACATCAAGCAGATTATGATAATCGGTTATTGCTTTGCATATTTCATATACGTAAAACTCTATAAGATTTAAAATTCTTAAAAAGAAATAATTCCCATTTTTAATTTAAGATTAACCGGTCTTTGAGGTCGTAATGATCTATTACTACGGGAGGTAGCGCTGTATTTTTTCTAGGAATTTTATCCCGAATGAATTTTATTTCAAACAGTTGTATAGAGTTCAGAGATCAGTAAAGTGAGCGTCAGTCGCCGCACCAGCGGTGGAACTAAGAGGGACAGCATGAAGAAGTCATTGGAAAAAAAAGTGCTCCGATGAATTTTATACCGAGCCAAAATGAATTATATGATAGTTTCCATCGCATTTTTAAAGAAAATCATCGTCAGCTGTATTGACGGTGGGGGGTTGTATGTCAGTCGCGTGCATGAACCTCATAGAAATTTTCACAAAAAAAGTAATTTTATACCTTATGAAATTTATACATCTTAATTTTTATACTTTTAAAATAACAAAGACAATCGTCAGCTGCATTTTTGATAGGGGAAAGACCGTCAGTCAGCGTGATAAACATTTCGCGAGGTCGATGCATTTGAGCGTTGCATAGTCTCTTTAGAAAATAAACTCACGATCTTTACATCCACAAACAATCAGCTGGCGACCACTCAAGTTTCTTTAACATTCTAGTTATCTTAGGCTTGGAATTACGCACAAACGCTGTAGTTATATGCACACTCGATTGACTCAGCGACTGCTTGCGCGTTGCCATTTTTAGATTGATAGTTTTTAAGATTACAAGAATTATATAATAATAACTTTATTTATAATTTCTTGTGCATAATACTCTCTCTTACTCTAGCTTCGCTCGGGTCCGTCTCTATGTACTACGTATTGTTCTGATACCTATATAGGTATAGGAATTTTAACTATTCTGCAGATGATCGGACATTGAAAATTCCGTAAAAATTGGTCCAGCTGTTTTGGGGATTAGCCGAAAAAACAGAGTGGCAGACAGAAATAAAATTGTACACATTAATTTCATCTATACTAATATTATAAAGAAGTAAAGTTTGTGTGTTTGTGTATTTGTTAAATTGTAAGGGGTAATCTCGGGATCTACTGAACCGATTTTAAAAATTCTTTCACCAATAGAAAGCCACATTATTACTAAGAGTCATAGGTTATATAAAAAACCGAAAAATAAAAAGGCTTTTACGTGGTGTCCGTTTTGCAAAGTGAATCGGAGAAAGAACGGTCGTTTCTTACGAACGCTACCTTAACTATGAAAGATATACTTTTGAGTTCTAGAGAACAGATGTGGAGCTTGAATATGCCTACAAAAAAGTCAACGACAGCATATGTCTAACTTTTATATTTAAGTTGTTACAAAAAGTAATTTTTTTAATATTAGTATAATGATAATTCAATTTTTAATTTTTAATATTAATAAAATAATTTAAATTATTTAAACACTCTGTACTAAAAAAGGATTATTAACATTATGCCGGATCAGCTAGTTAAATATAAAATCTTATAAAATTTCATTTGAATTTAGTAAATAGTTTTTATTTTGGTATTACAAATAGACTTAATAGACAATTTTATTTATTTGTATAGGTAAGTTTTACAACTTCAAAACAACAACAGAGGCGTGGGCCTCACCCCTAACAATGACCTATCTGACTCTGTCAATATCGGAAATGTGCGAGAGATATACTCAATACTCGTTTGTTAAAAAAACATCTAAATTCTAATATATAAAAATCTCATGCCACAGTGTTTGTTATTGACCTCCCCCGAAACGGCTTAACCGATTTTTACGATTTTTTTTGTGTTTATTTGGGAGATCTGAGATTAGATAAGCTATTTTTTATTTTTAGACCAAATATGTTATACCTATAAATAATCATAGCCCTAAATTTTCATCCCAACATTCCCTATTTTTAATAGTAATTAGAACGCGGGCGGAGTGTGGATTCCAACAGGAATTGCTAGTATTATAATATAGTTTTAAACCGACACAAAATAAATAATTATAATGTGGTGTTATTTATAATAAACTAGCAGTACCCGCGGCTTCCACGTTCATTTTCTTATTCGCTACTAATCTTCATTCGAACACTCGCTGGGTTGATCTGTAGATTGACTTAAAGTTTCTTCAAAATTACTCCAGCTATTTCAGAACCCATAATTAATATGTAACTCCTGTGCCGCGCGGCTTTCTATTTTATATAAGTAATATGTGGACGTCTCCCGTCCTCTCCTCATTGCTCGCTGTGCTATACTTTCTTAATATATTTGCTGTGTGGTGGAAGAGTGTCTGATTTGTATAATTTTAAAAGTTATCTGCTGACTATAAACTAACTCCCTGCCAAAATTTAAATTTGTAACACAAAAAATGAAAGAATTTCGTAAAAACTTGCGAGAGCCCTTAGACCTCCTTAAGCCGGCCCTGTCACAAAATTAGTTCTTAGTGGATGTTTACTAACAATTAACTACCTCCCTGCGAAATTTAAAGTCTTTAGCCCCAAAAATAAAGGACTGTCATACAAACTTGCGAGAGCCATTAGATTTTAGATTAATATGTGCTATACTTATTGATTTCTAAGCGTAAGATAACTAGATTGTTCAAGAAACATAAGTCGTCGTCAGCTAATTGTTTGTGGATGTAAAGATCGTCAGTTTATTGTTCGAAGAGACTATGCAACTCTCAAATGCATTGACCTCGCGAAATGTTTATCACGCTGACTGACGGTCTTTCCCCCATCATAAATGCAGCTGACGATTGTCTTTGTTATTTTAAAAGTATAAAAATTAAGATGTATAAATTTCATAAGGTATAAAATTACTTTTTTTGTGAAAATTTCTATGAGGTTCATGTACGCGACTGACATATAACCCCCCACCGTCAATACAGCTGACGATGATTTTCTTTAAAAATGTGATGGAAACAATCATATAATTCATTTTTACGCGGTATAAAATTCATCGGAGCAGATTTTTTTCCAATGACTTTCTCATGCTGCCTCTCTTACCTCCACCGCTACCTGATCAGCTGACGTTCGGAGCTGTTATAGGTAAGGGGAAAACTATTAGTGTTGTGATTTTCAGCCGGTATGAAATGACTTGCTCAACTATAGCGCTACCTCCCGTAGTATATTTATACGCGTAATTCAAAAATACATTTCATTATTATTGGAGGACGTAAATAAAATTACTATATCAATAAATAAGCACATATTTATTACAAAAATACATTTTTTTAATTACACTAATTTACTGTCTAAATATCACTATTATTAGGCTGTGTGGTGCTTCGATACAAAAATACGACCTAATCAGGCGGCACAAAGTAGGCAATACGTATTTGCTGCGAAATTCAAAGAAAACCAATTACCTAGGACGGGCATTTCAAACTTGCATCAAATGTAGACACAAAAATTTACCTAATTTTTTTTATTTACATTTTATTTTACCTAAAATAACCTGAAATTTACTACAAAGCTGTTATAACTTACAATATTTCATTTTAAACACCGTGATTTTCAGTGTTTATGTATATTTGGTAGAGTTGGTCTATCACTAATAAAGATATTATTGTATGCATTGCCATCCTCACGTAGTACGGAACAAAGCCTTTCCAAAAATACCAAATGCCTTTACGTTGGAGAATGTCAGAGAATATTTCTGCTTGCTTTACTCCTCTTTGCTTTACTTGATACCTGAGAATTTTGGAAAGTAAATAAGAAAATATGGCTTTATTAAAAAAAACAGCGACTCGCTTCGGGTTCGTCCCTAAAAGCGGGCCATATCAGGTCAAAATCCACTGCGCTGGCCTAGTGCGTTTTAGTAGATTTCACATGTCTTACGATGCTAGGTCTTCTCAGACATGCAGGTTTCCTCACGATGTTTTCCGTCACCGTAAGACACACTTGTCTTGTAATCATGATAGAAATGATTCCCACATAAAAATATCGGAGATGCGAGACCCGGATTTGAACCCGCATCACTCGGTTATCCAAGCGAGCACGATACCGCTGGGCTGCCACTGGAAATAATATAATATTAAAAAAGAGGCTTAAATACAATGTCGATAGATACCTAGTTTTGACGAGGTCTATCGGCAACGAGATGAAGGCCGTGAAGAAGCTGGAGACCAATGAAGTTGATATATGAAGAGACAGCCCCTTTCCTAGATTTCTTTCCCGAAATATTTGTCGCATCTTTGGAAATTATTGGGTATTTATGAAACATAAAAAAGATTAGTATTTGAAAAACCTTCTCGGGAAACTAAATTCTGGTAAAAAAAAACAATAAGATTTTCTAATAATAAATTTTGTAACTGCTACCGTAAATATATTAAACAATTAATGTGGCCGATGATGAAATGGCCATGGAGTTACAAATACAGCTGTTGTCAAATTCATTGCAATCTACACTAACAATTAAAATGACGAAGCTGAGCGGAACGAGAATGAGTGCACATGTCTCACTCAGTTGGCTAGCCTTAGTGGCCGCCGCGACCAAACTTTGTTAGTACTTACTACTACTACATTATTATTATTTATTTTGCGTATAACAATAGCATTTATGTTCAATAGGTTTTATACACGTATAAATCACGTCATGTAAAAAGAACGCTGGCTGTAAAGCTGAGCTGAGACGATTTTTGTTGTATATTGTTTTATAAAGAGATGATATATCTGATAATAATGCATTTAATAATTTAAAAATATATATTAAACGAATTATTTTGTAAGTAGATTAAACATTCTGAATCAATCATATTTTATTAATTAATAGAATTCTATTTAATGACATTTTATCTAATATATTTTTCAATGTACCTACCTACCAATAACCAATATGCGAAGAATATAATATAAATAACAATATGCGCGAGCGAAAGGCTAGTTCAATAAAAGAATAGGCTTAGTAATTTCGTGTGCGAATGTACCCATGCGCGAACACACCCCCCACCACTTTCTTCCAGCGTTCTTTTTACGTGACGCGAACTGTACATGAGAATATGTCTGATATTGGCCGATACTGATCAGCACCGAGCGCCCAATCGTCAGAGTGCCGCCGCGCCACAGAGCTTTCACGCCTTCTTCTTGACAAATTCTGATAGTGAAGAAGTAAATTAGGTATAACATATATATTTAATACTACAAATAAATATCATTTTAATTGGAAAATACACAAATGTACTGTGATACTACATTATAAATGAAACTATCTTTACAACAATCATGGTCTCTCCCGTGACCATGATTGTTGTAAAGCATACGAGACGTCAAACATCAAAATAAATCCGCGACAAAATCTAAAAAGATAGTTTCACTTAAAATGTACTGTGGCTTGAAGAATTACAGTGTCTAATTTTGTACGTCTAGTAAGATTATAAAAACGAACTAATGTGAGAGTGTCTTTGATTCTTCTCTTTTCAATAAGAGTTAAAGCTTTTAAAAATAATAAGATCATAACCATCCAAAATAAATACATGCCCATTTTCAACGAAACATTGTTGGGACCATAACCTAGATTTTGTATTCAAAGACAATCTTTATTTTTATTTCACTGACCCTCTTTCATGAGAAGTACAAGTATATAATACTAGCGGCTCGCCCTCGCTTCGCTTGGGCTTTTTCCTAGATTAAGCACAGGCACAGCCGCGGGATCCGCTTGTTATACGCATACAAACCTTCCTCATGAATCACTCTATCTATTAAAAAAAACCGCATCAAAATCCGTTGCGTAGTTTTAAAGATTTAAGCGTACAAAGGGATATAGTGACAGAGAAAGGAACTTTGTTTTATACTATGTATAGTGATGTACTAACTTTTGAAGAGCGTGGAATGTCCCTCTATATATTCTAGAGCAGCTACAAGCGATACAAGGCTCTAAGGGCCCGTCGGCCATCAACCGTACAAGAAGGACCTCAGACGGGTTCCCGGCTAGAGCACCCGCTATACCCGCTGTTATGCCGAAAAAAATCTTCTCTACTAATACTGGATCTTTTTCGAATTTGCTGTGAAAAATTATGAAGTTATTATTATTTTTATATAAGTTAAAGACATTGTCGTGAGGCCTTAAAATAATTAGGTAAGATTATCAATATCTATACATATAAAAATATGCGGAGTTGAACATACATATTTAAGTTTTTGAAAAAAAGTCCTATTGAAATAATCGTTATTTTTAAGTCTGTCTGTAACGCTTTCATCAGAAAAATGCTGGATAGATTTTGATTAAATTTTGGTAAGATGATGATAGCTGGTTATACATGTTAACATATATGGTACTTTGTACTGTGGAGAAATATCTTAGACTAGTGGAACCCGCGGCTTCGCTCGCGCTAAATCTAGGGACGAATCCGAGTGAAGTGAGGGTGAGTCGCTTGTTTAAGATAAACATTTCCATCATACATTACATATGTGTAACTCTAGCGGTTTTGGCAGCGCACGACAGAATAACTCGCAGAGGGTAGATTTTTTACTACTTACTTGACACTTATCGTTTTTGGACATTTCACAGAATTCATAAAATAAATTGTAGCCTATGTGTTATTCTGATGTATAAGCTATATTATTGTAAAGTTTTATTAAAATCCATTCAGTAGTTTTTACGTGAAAGAGTAACAAACCACCCATCCGTACTTACAAACTCTAACGTTTATAATATTAGTACCTATAGATTTCTGAAAATCTGCCCGAACAATCAAAACGTGTACATAATGAAAATTTATCATCTTTCTACATAGCTTACCTTTGATAGATATTATACATCGCTTGGTAAGAACCAACTCTAGTAGTAGTGTACGTTGTCTGCCTCATTAGACCTGCCGTAAGACCAGCGTATAAAGCTCGAATTCCTCTACATCGTACAATCTGTCGCGCCATTTCCCGAGTCGTGCAAAATCGGGAGAATAATTGAAGACGCACTTTGATCAGGTCTAATGGGTGTACTACGGTCGTCGCTACCATACTGGAAATTTTTATTCGCTTATTAATATTATATTTTTTTTATCTTAGGCAATGAATTTACGCATAATACTTGTAGGTGACATGGTGTTATGTGGGCAGTGGGACCCACCTATAGGGCCGAGAAGCTGAGAAACGCATAATGATATAACAAACCCAGTTTTCGCCTACAAAAGGTAAATAGATCGTTTATGGGGCAAGGTGTACGCATGTATAATAAAATTCCACAGTCCATATTGAACTTGAGTCAATTTAAATCAAAAATTAAAAATACGTTATTGAATAAGGCTTATTACACTATTATAGCGGAATACCTAGTAGATGTAAATGTGTGGGATTAGTGACTGGTTGTGTCTTACGTAGGATAAATAGAAAAATTGTAATACAATATTGTTACCAAATATTTTTTTGAAAAGAGCAACTGTTGAGTTTCTCGCCGGTTCTTCTCAGTAGAACAGCTTTCAGAGCCGGTGGTAGTTTACTCACAGACTTACAGACTGACTTTTAATTTTGATAATGTAAAAATGACGATTAAAAAGAGCTTGTAAAAGTCTATTTGAATAAAGAATATTTTAATTTGATTTGATTGATATCATTACCGCGCTCGGTTGGATTACCGGACGCTAATGATAATGCTAGCGGTGGCGGGTTCGAGTCCCGATGAGTTTAGTTTGTGATAAACACGAATTTGTACTCCAGTCATTAGTAGGTAAGTACATATTTATAATCCGTATTAATTTAAAGTTATTATTCAACTATCTGATATTCAGAACAGGATTGTGCTGTATTAATGTCCCAACATAATATGTTAAACCGCGACACAAAGCCATGGTAAATAACCGTAAAAGTATAAAATTAACTATATAAATAAATTAATAGTTGTAAAAGTAAATAAATTGAGTAATAATAATCTATTTACCCAGAAACTCCACCTAACGTCATAGCAACATGCCATGGCACTTTTTTCTTCGTTGAAACATCTTTTTGCGACATCGCTCGAACATGATTGAATTTTCGTATATAAATTAATTTAAAAATATATTATTTTAGCTAAAACTTTTAACTTACAATTTATATACATTTTGACGGTAATACAAGTTACGTCATTGTGTAGATTTTTTTTTTGTTTATGCTAAAGCCATAGTATATTATACCAATGTACTCTGTGGCTAAAGCTAACGTCATAATAGAAAAGATTTATGAGACGTTTTTAAGACGCCGTATCCATTTATGAAATAAAAAAAAATTTCATTTTCATATCCATCTGTTCAATCCATCCATCCAACTATTATTTTAACACAAACTTTAGTTTATTTTTAATTCATAAAAATTGGTGATCTAAAGCCTTAGTCTATCCCGAGACTGATTGCTGTAAAGCGTTCAATACTTAGAGAACCAAAAATCAAAATAAATCCGTGAAAAATACAAAAATATAATTTTTATTAAATATTCATAAAAACTTTGAAAATAACTTACTCGCGCACCGAGGGTTCCGTACAAACCTGTACGGAACGGTGTATGAGTAAAGGGGTAATAAGTTTAAAATTATTAAAAATATTTTTATTATATGATGTAACTAAAAATTTATGCTTTTCGCAATTTTTCCTTTATCTGTGTTATAAGACGTTGCTTCGTACCAAATTTCAAGATTCTGAGTTCACGGGAAGTACCCTGTAGGTTTTGATTCCCTTGCGAGTGTCGAAAATTTGCGGCATAAACGGGAGTATCTTTTGATCGCGTTGACTTAGAAGTTTGATTTTTTCACAGCTCCAAGAGACCATAGACTTGAGTATTTGATATGAATTTCAGCTTGATACCTCCACGCGTTCCTGAGAAAAAAGGTCTTGACAGACAGACAGACAGACAGACAGACAGACGGACAACAAAGTGATCCTATAAGGGTTCCGTTTTTACCTTTTGAGGTACGGAACCCTAATAGCCGCGATTTTGACCATAAAGGTTCTGTACAAATGTTTGTTTTACTTGAACTATAATTTACCTTTCTTCAAAATTAACACCGAAAATACTTTACGAATTTATAGGATAAGGGTTTAATAAAAAAAAATAAAAAAATACATTTTTTTAATAACAAACTTTAATAGCAACAATAAATTATGTTAATTACAAAATTGCCTCTAAAAATATTTGTGGAATTATATGTTATATAAAAGAGCTCATGAACACGTGACAATATTTACGGTTTACCAATTTTTTTGTATTTTTTTTTATTTATAACAAAATTTATTAAAAAAAATCCAATAAATAATATACTCTAAAAGCTTATGACCTTAAGTCAATAAATAAGAGAATGAGAGATGCAAAAAATACAACGTACCTATAAGCTTTCTTGTAAATAACCAAGTTAATATTTAAAAAATAAAAATCTAAAAAAATCATACTTTGCTTAAGCGCTAAATATGTTCGATTTACAATATTGACACAGATTATATAACATGAAATAGATAATAATATATTATAAGCTAAAAAAAATAAAAAAGAATGGGATACATTGCTTATAATCATCACTTACATGAAAAATATGTATTTTCTCTCATTACAACTTCATTTCATAACTTAGAATAAATCAATATTAATCTATTTAAAAAAAACTTTAACGATATATTACGTTACCTAATAAAAACTTTTTAGTAAAAACATGTTCAAATTAAAAAAAAAACTATATTTTACTTGGACTATATGCGTCATTTTAATGCTTCACAGCCAATATTAGAATATTAATTTATACTATATTTAGTACATAAATATTATCCCCTAAGCAATACATGCTCTAATCCCATTCTTTATCCATTCAAGACGTAATATATGTATATATGTATGTATGTATGTATGTATGTATGTATGTACAGTTCGCGTCATGTAAAAAGAACGCTGGAAGAAAGTGGTGGGGGGTGTGTTTGCGCATCGGTACATTCGCATACGAAATTCCTAAGCCTATTCTTTTATTTTTGAACTAGCCTTTCGCACACGATGTATATTGATTATTGGTACGTACATTGAAAAATATATTAGATAGAATGTCATTAAATAGAATTCTATTGATTAATAAAATATGTTTGATTCAGTGTAGAATGTTTAATCTACTTACAAAAAAATAAATTATTTCGTTTAATATATTTTTTTTTAATCATTAACTGCATTATTATCAGAATCTCTCTTTATAAAACAACTAGCGACTCGCCCTCGCTTCGCTCGGGCTCTTCCCTAGATTTAGCACAGGCAAAGCCGCGGGATCGCCTAGTTATGCATATAAACCTTCCTCTTGAATCACTCTATCTATTGGAAAAAACCGCATCAAAATCCGTTGCGTAGTTTAAAAGATTTAAGCGCACATAGGGATATAGGGACAGAAAAGGCGACTTTGTTTTATACTATGTAGTGATAGTGATATACGTCAAAAATATTTTTTCACTATTTTTTATATAAAATAATTTCGTAATTAATAACTTTTGTGTGCGCGATGGTATTTTAAACTGACAAACCAATAGCGAGCCGGAAAGCATGCGACGCGTGCCTCGCCGTCCCGCGCCCCGCGTCTTACCACCAAATTGGCCGATAAATCGCCTCTGCGCAACTTGACAGCCAGCGTTCTTTTTACATGACGCGAATTATATGTATGTATGTATATATGTATGCATGTATGGTGTTATCTCTTAAACTAATTTGTACATTACAGCAAATGTAAGTGATATAACATAGAATACATATTTGGCACTAACAAGGTTCTAACTGAAGACAATTTTCATATGGTTTTGTGCTTTTTTATAATATGCCTATGGTGAGATTACTGTTTACTAAGAAATTAAATAACCGATAGTTAAATATAACTAAGGTTTAAAACTATTATTAATAGAATAACTAAATAGAGTTTATATATGTTTGAAGTAATTGAAAATGAGATATTAATACTATAAAAATATACTGTTTACACACACATTGTAATTTTTTTAGCATTTTTGTCATATATGTATTTCCTTTCATTAAAAAAACAAAACGAAATAATGTTTATGTTTGAGTCTATGATTTTAATTGAAAAATAATCACAAAATTTCATATTTAATATGATAATAATCTCGTAACTCCAAGTGATACAAAACAAAATGGCGACGAAATATCAGCTGTCAAAAATTGATGTACAGATAAAAAATCATAGATATTTTAATGTACAGTAAAAAATGAAATAAGACATGAGTAGATATATTAGGATATCATAATAGTAGAGTAACTAAAAATATTCTATAACAAACCATGCTGCTACCTCGATCATTTTATACTATTCATATCCACAATCACCTGAAATAAAAAAGAATATAAAATTATCGAACAATATATTTTTTATACAAGTACAGTTCGCGTCACGTAAAAAGAACGCTGGAAGAAAGTGGTGTGGGTACATTCGCACACGAAATTACTAAGCCTATTCTTTTATTTTTGAACTAGCCTTTCGCTTGCGCTTAATATATATTTTTAACTTATTAACTGCATTACTATCAGACTCTCTCTTTATAAAACAATATACGTCAAAAATATTTTTTCTCTATTTTTTATATAAAACCATTTCGTAATTAATAACTTTTGTGTGCGCGATGGTATTTTGAACTGACGAACCAATAGCGCTCCGCTCCCCCCCCCCCCCCCCCTTAACACCAACTTGTCCGATGAATCGCTTGTGCGCAACTTGACAGCCAGCGTTCTTTCTCATCATCATCAGCCCTTTTTAACGTCCCACTGCTGGATACGGGCCTCCCTCAGTATGAGGGGGATCACGCCATGTCCATGTCCACTAGTTTTCGAAAGACATGTGAAGTCCACCGTGCTGGCCTAGTGCGTGATGGCAGACTTCACATGTCTCTCGAAAACTAGGTTTTCTAAGACATGCAGGTTTCCTCACGATGTTTTCCTTCACCGTAAGACAAGTGGTAATCATGATAGAAATGATTCGCACATGAAAATATCAGAGGTGCGAGACCCGGATTTGAACCCGCATCACTCGGTTATCCAAGCGATGCGTTTCCGCTTGGCTACCACTGTCCAAGCATTCTTTTTACATGACGCGAATTATACAATGTCTTTAATTAACATATTTACCTTAGAACAGCCAGGTTTCTTTTTGGACTTATCAAATCATGCCACTTAAATATAATTTTATAAACTTTCAAATATAACTTAGACATATATATAAAATTGAAGTGTCTGTTTGTAATTTAAAATTAACAGCTTTTCACTAAATGCATATGAAAGACATTATTTATATTATGACATGATCATTACATCAAAAACAACAATTTTAAAATTTTTTGCTTGGGCTAATGTCTGAAACGGTTTGACAGATTTTGACGGGACTTTTACTCGCAGACAGCTAATGTTATATAGAGTAATTTCATCTAATTTATCATTTTATTTCCGTTTCCTGTTTCATATATGAGTTATACAGTATATTATCTGTAAAATACTATGATTTCTATGGACTTTTTTGTTTGAAATAAACGTTATTATTATTATTATTAATAACCAAACACTCACTTTTACATATGTTTGAAGTATGCAGCGTTCATTTGCTCGAGGAATATGAACGTTAGTACAGTGTGCGGACCGAGACGCGCGTAGTACGGGAGGAAGCCCTTCCATAGTGAGAAAACTCCTTCGTTCTTTATTAGATTGGTCACTACACTCAATTGGGATTGGCCTTTGGCTGCGTTTTGTATTCTGAAAAATAAAAATAAATTCTAAACACCTGCACTTAGGGGCCATTCATTTATTAAGTAAGACAATTTAGGGCGGGAGGGGGTCGACCATGTCTTATGTTTTCTTACAAGGGGGTGGGAGGGAGTCTCGATAGTTCTTACGTAAGATCAATAAAATGCGACAAGTTAAAATTACACTTTGAAAAAGCGCGGGTAACCCTAACCGCACGAAAGATATTGATACCTTTGAAATTACAAATAAACATTTCGAAAATAAATTGTTACTTTGAAAAATAAACCAACGTGCATTTATCATATTTATCAATACGAGGGCGAATCTATAACACAGATTTTAATGAAATTAGGTATGATGATAGTTGGTTATTGGAGTCAATATATGGTATACTTTTTACTGCAGGAATACATTTTTGAGAAGTATAGTGTTCTGTCATGGCCCGGTAATTTTCAAACTGCCCCTTTGTGACCCACTCAATATTTTAAACCCTAGCTAGTTCCATTAAGTAAAATGATAAACATTTATCAATACAATACTAAAAATGGTTGATACAGCGTATGGTTCATACCAATTATGGTACATAAATAATGGTACATATTGCGATACGTCTATCGATAGTAAGTACGTACGTACCATACGTAACGTATAAAAGACAAATTACCACAAAAATCTTATTATCATTACAATCGGTTTAAGAACGCATAATCTAGAAGAAAATGGCGAAAAAATACAAAAAATAGTAATAGTTTCATTTAAAACTCTCACCTAGTCTTTATAATGTCGACTGGCATGGACGCTATAGTGGTGACCAAACCAGACACCATCGAAGCGCAAAAGTGTAGAAATATACCGTCAGGAACGTATTTCACGAACATTTCTCTCGCCTGGAAAAAAATTGTTTTATTATTATTTAATAATAAAAAAGTGCGTGTGTATAAAGTACACATGTCAGAAGTAAAACTTGAATTTAAATTAAGGCTAACTCTTCCCCGTCTCTGAGCGCCTGGTACTATGGACTTATTTTTTCGTTTCATCGACTTTGAAATCACATGGATTTTAAAGAAGTTTCACTTCAATAATAATAGAATCGTTTATTGCCATGAAGAACATAAAAAAAGTTAATATATATAAGGTGGCTTAAATAAACCAATGGCAAAGGGTAATAGCTGATGCTACTGAGGCCAGAGCTTTGGACTGCGCTGATTTTCAATAATACCCAGTTCCCTAGAGTGTTGAGCATGGCAGTAAAAAAATAACTATTCCTCCAGTTAACCATTCCAGGTCAGTAAAAGAATAAAAAAAGACAATAACATCATAGTTGTTAACAAAAAATAAGAAATAAATTAAACAGAAAGAAATAAAAAAACAAGACTTAAAATTTTTAAACTTAAAAACTGTTGGGCTATGTTACAGATAATAAAACTTTGAGTCAAATCTGTTTATTAATTATTTTTTGTAAAACCTATTTTTCAGAATTTGTGACAGTATCATAAGAACAGGACAGATTTTGACGATCCGATTGTATAGTTTTTAAAATTTTCGTCTGTTTATAAAAGGAAACCAGTAGATAGATTTTAGTGAAATGTAATTGCTATATATATTGGAATAGATGGTTATTTGAAACAACATGTAAAATACTTTTTACTGTGACAAAATATTTATCTGGTCATTTCATGTCAGATATTTATCTAGTCATTGCATGTCATGGAAAAATTTTGGTCAGAAGGTCTATTTTTAGACCAGTGTCGATAATTTTTGAAACAAAAAAAATTACAGTAGTATGAAACCCTTTGGAAAAGGAAGAGAATATTATAAAAATGAAAGGAAAAATAAATTAGGGGCGATTTGAGTTCGGGAAGGGGAAGAGGGGGAGCATTTAAGGGGAAAAAACGGTTTTTCTCGATTTCCGGCAAAACTAAAAGTCCAGTAGAAAAAAGTTTAATGGCAAAGTTGTAGGTAATAAAAAGATCTAAAACTTTTGTATTTACACTTTTTTCACATAACCTCAAAATTTATGTGAAAAGTTCAAAAAACTAAGTTTTTGGTTTTTTATTTTTATCTTTTACAAAAAAAGTTCTTTTTTGACGAAATTTGGTGAAAATTTGCCTTTTTATGGCTCAAATACACTGTAATCTATTTGATTTGTAATATTTATTTTGTCACCTTATTTTGAATTAATATCGAAAAAGTAGCCTAATTTTCAACCGAAAATTCACCCGTCAAAATATTAGCTTTTTTCAATAAATTGGTGTACTTTCTGTTCGTTGAAATCTCTGATTTCCGATGGTGAAAAAATATTTATATATTACTATAGAAAATCTTCTCAGAAAATGTAAAATAAATAAAACAAAAGCTGACGTCAAAGTCTCAAATGTTTTGTATTTATTGTCGATTCTTTTCGTGCTAGACCCCACTAAACGATTCAAAGTTGCTTTTTTAATTTCATACACTTGCTTATCATCTGCCTTATTGCAGATTATACAAACAGATTCGTCCATACTGATAATAATCTGAAAAGACAAAATCGAATTAATAATGTTTGTGCAAAATTAAGAAGGTTATTATTTTTTCATCTTGTACTAAAATGTCATTCAATTTTCAGATTCCAAAAGTTTTTTAGGTAAACTTGTCAAAATTCTCTTTAAGAAACTCAGCCTGCACGTGTATTTTTATAAACGATGTCGTACACTGCTCTGTATTTCGAATACTGGCTAGGTTAATGGTTTTTACAGCTGCTACGAAATAGCAGGTATGTAGACCCAGACCCGACTAGCCCCTTCCCCACTTCTCTATGAAATACCTTTTGATGGGCTAAAATTTTTCGTAGGTCACTCAGGTATATAAATTATCTGAAAATAGTAATAAATAGGCATTTACGCGTTTAATTTAAAGAAGATTCTACAACTTTCTCAAAATATTGTAGATGTCTTATTAAATATTAATTGTATTAACTAATTTGTTTGTTAATTATATTTCTATTTGCAATTTTTTTGTTTGTCAATGTAACAAGTAGTCTTACGTTTTTCGAGTAATTAAAGAGTAAATTTTAATAAATAGCTCAAAATTTTATATAATAATAAAGAAATCGAATTCGAGCTTTTTCGATTTTTTGCTTTTTCTGAGAAGATTTTCTATAGTTTTTTCACCATCGGAAATAAGATATTTCATCGAACAGAAAGCACACCAATTTATTGAAAAAAGCTAATATTTTGACGGGTGAATTTTCGGTTGAAAATTAGGCTACTTTTTCGATATTAATTCAAAATAAGATGAAAAAATAAATATTTCAAATCAAATAAATTACAGCGTATTTGGGACATAAAAAGGTAAGCTTTCATTAAATTTGTCAAAAAAAAAAACTTTTTTTGAAAAAGATAAAAATAAAAAACCAAAAACTTGGTTTTTTGAATTTTTCACATAAATTTTGAGGTTATGTGAAAAAAGTGTAAATACAAAAGTTTTAAAACTTTTTATTACCTACAACTTTGCCATTAAACTTTTTTCTACCGGACTTTTAGTTTTGCCGGAAATCGATAAAAACCGTTTTTTCCCCTTAAAAGCCCCCCCCCCCCTCTTCACCTTCCCAAACTCAAATCGCCCCTAATTTATTTTTCCTTTCATTTTTATAATATTCTCTTCCTTTTCCAATGGGTTTCATACTACTGTAATTTTTTTTCACTTTTTATTATTTTTAAAGGCTTCTACCCTGGTCTATTCATATGTATAACTAATTTAGTTACTTATATAATATTAAAAATTTCATTATTTATCCCGTTTTACAAACCTAGATGTATTTCGTCATTTTCTATTCATAATTTTCTAGATGTATTTCGAAAACTACACTTTAACAGGATAATGATAAAAGTTTGTTGTGAAAAAAAAATCCTAAGGAAGAAATTTTAAATATCCCGAATTTGTGAAATTTAATATTTTTTGAATAGTCATAAAAATTGACGATCGTAAATTTTTCCCTCAATTTTTTTTATAACACCTTGTACTAATCTTAAGAGATACTAACATTTTTGGTTTTTAGGTTTTACTATAAATTTTTGAATTGAATTACATTACATTATTATTACTAAAATTTCGAAATAAATGTTACACCATAAAAATAATATAAATTATGATAATATGAAAAAAGGATTTACGTGTATGATAATTATAAATAACTAGCTGATACCCGCGACTTCGTCCGCGTTGCTTGAAATATTAACAAAGTTTTCCGCATGGCGCTACGCCGCTTGCCCCACTACTCCGCGAGAAGGAAACATACATACGGCATCACTGAACACGCAGTACATATACAAATCGTTTTTTCTTGAAACTTTAATAAATTTTTATTAAATGAAGATATCGCAGTCTTTTTTTATATAAGGGCCAAGTGTCTAAGAAATAAAACTTAGAAAGTTTCATTTAAATCTATCCAGTACTTTTTCCGTGATGCGCGCACAACTGCAGACCTCTATCATTTTATTTATATAGATTATTAGGTTATATAAAAACAAATGAAATTAATTAAATAAAAAAAAAACAATTGACTTTAACCTTTTCTATTTAAACAGTAAAAAAATAATCATTTGGAGTCTGTAGAAGTTACAGTTTGGAAACATCAATCCCTATTGGAAATAGAATTTCGTAAAATCCTATTTGAGATGATTTCTGCATGACAAATAAGAGATTACTACCAAATTTAAAGTCTATAGAGGTTACAGTTTGGAAATAGAAATTTCACATTTTAACACCCACTACCGTAATCTTTTTCGGCGGTGGGTTGTTGTAAAATCCGCTCTTAAATCATTTCTGCATCACATATAGACTACTCTAGCTAAATTTGGAGTCTGTAGGAGCTACGGCTTAAAAAATAAAAATTTTCATTGTTAAACCACCCCCGCAACCCCCTGAGCTACCGTAAAATTCGTTCATAGACTATTTCTACATCTCTTACAGAAGATTCCTACCAAATTTGGAATTTATAGGAGCTATAGTTTAAAAACGGGAATTGTTCATTGTTAACGCCCCCGCAATCCCCTTTGTGGGATGAATTTCTTAAAATCCGTTTTTAGTTGACCTCTACATAACGGAAGTAATATTCCTACCAAGTTTCACATTTCTAAGTCCTATAGTTCCCGAGATTTCGTGATGAGTAACTATAGAAATTGGAATACTTCGATTATCATCGAAATTTTTAACTTTTTAGCAGACTTTTTTAAAATTTTCTTACATATAAACATTCTCCTGACAATTCTGAAGACAACAAAAAAAAATTAACCCAATCGGTCCAGCCGTTCTCAAGTGATACTCGATCATAGATACGGCATTTTATTTTTATCAAAAAATGAGAGTGGGTGTGCAGGGGTGCGTGGGAGTTGGTGGGTGGATGCGTGGAAGTTTGTAAGTAGATTCTTAGCTGAATGTAAAAGAACATTATCCGTTTAGTAAACTCCGTTGAAATCCATGAAAACAAAAGAATCAAGAGAAAACGCTTGTCTTTTGTTTTTATTAGCGGGATAAATGTTCATAAAAGTAAAACAGCAATAAAAAAATGAAGGAACGTTAGAATTCGAAAAATAAGTAGCCATAAACCATCTAGGAAAAATTTCGCATCGAATGGTGGTAGTTTCATGTCGATACGATCAGTGGTTTAGGCGTGATTGAGCCTCAAACGAACACCATTTTCATTATATATATATAGATTATTTAATTGTAAAAGTTGCCTGTTCTGATATTCTGATATAAAAAATAATTTTGGGTTTTTCTTTTGTTGGCAACACTGATTATTCGTAATATCATTAGAGCCTTTAGAGTTGTATTAATAAAATTTCATAAAAAAGTCACATACAATAAGCCAAATGTGAAGAAAACTTTTTTTAATAAAAAAAAATTTGAAGTGATTATCGGCACATCTTAAAACTAGCGCAGATTTATGCATAATTGGTTGAAGTTATTTTTGTTTAAAAAGAAAAAAAAATTAAAGGGCGGAAAAGAGCGGTTTTTTAAAAAAAATTTTAACTTTTTTTTAGTCGAAAAAAAAACAATTTGAAAAAATTGTGAACAATGTCTTTCGGTGGGTAGAAAAAGATAGAAAATTTTTTGCGAAATCGAAGGGGGTCAGGTAAAAAAATTTTTGATTTGGCATGGAATTATTGTAAAAATCACTGAATTGAAAAATAACACTTGAATGGAGATACAGGCAATAAAGCGTCGCCGTAACTATGTGTAAATGCGCATACTTCAACCGATTCATGCGTAGTTCGCGCTTAGAGTGCGTTGAGAACAGAGCTCCTATAAAAAGTGCTACAATGCCGAGTTGTGCTGTTATAACTTGCAAGACAAGTAGTCGGACTTCGAGTATTCACCGAGGAGGTATATCTTTTCATCGGTAATGCAAAAATAATAATGAATATCTCTTTAATTTACAAAAATGTAGCAACGACTACAAAATTTAAAACAAACGATATTATTGCAATAAGCTAAAACAACAATATACATTGCTCGCTATGCATGAGCATATTCAAAGCAACACGCGATCTTTGTCCGCAATGGATAGCGTCCACTACGAAACCCACACAGTTTCACTTTTAATGCTTGCAATACCGTGATTGGCTTTCGCATATTCTAATAGTGTTGTGATTTTGTTGTAAGACAAAATAATCGATAAGATAATATTATTTTTGTATAGATTTCATTATAGTAGGAAAACACAACTGACAGCGCATATTATGTTTTATATGGTTTCTTTTGTTTGAAAATAACTTAAAATAATGAAATTCAAGTTGAAAGGTTATGTGTTTGTCTACGAATATTGTTATAATAAATTTTATTGTATCGATAATATTAGATCTTAATTAGTGGGCAACTGCATATTTTAATTTTGTTATTAAACCTAATTAAGAGTTCACTTACTACATAATATGTTACATTTAAAATACATTTATTATTATATTAATAAAAGTTAAACGTTTTGTTTTTTTTTTATAATTGAATTAATCTAATCCAAATATAATATTTGTTTTAAATAACTGTAAAAAAACAAATATTACATAAATTTATTTTAATACACAGAGTCGACAAAAATATCGATAACATTTTTTCATTTGTCAACCACTAGCGTACTTGTAATTTCGTTTGCATGTGTGTGTTAACCAATCACAGGCTGCGTGAGACGCTGCGCATGTGTGCGATATTTCTTGAGTGGCAACAGTGGTTTCCATAGAAATTTGCAGCTTGGGCCTCTCTTCTATATTCACCTGCTCTGTGGTAAAAATAGCAATCAATTTCACCTGCGAGTAAGTACTGAGCTGTGCGGCGTTGACCACCATGGCGCGCCCCACCGTGGGCGTGGCGCCACGCCATAGTTTCAATACACCCTCCTCACGCACTATCCTAATGTAAAAAATATTAATGCATTAGTAATAAAATTAGTTTCGCATAAAAAATCATATAATTACAGTCATTTTTCCACGTTAAGTGCCTACAATATTGTTTGAGAAATGTTATTATGAGATTATAGGTATATTTCATTTTCTTTAAAGGAAACCCAATTCTTTTTTTTTTTTAATAAAAGTAGCATAAGTTTAACTTTTTATAACATATTATAACAGCTATCCGCTTAATGCCTATGAGTATATTTTAAAGTCAAGGCGCGAACGTTAAAAAAGTATATAATTAATTTAATTTCAAATGATTATAATTATGAATAATCTATCTTCACTTCATTCAAATAATATACAAGACTTTGTGACCGCACATTCGTCCCTCTGTCTCGTTTCCCGCCATTTTTACTTGAAGGCTGACAAAAAAAATCCACTCTATTTCTATGGTTAGACAAATGTATTAATTTACAAAATTACTACACTGTTGTTTTATAGTGTATAGGTAACTTACCTTAAAAGTGCATCTAGAACGTTCTTATAATTCCTTCGTTGCTCCTTTGGTAATCTACCATCAGCGGTCATACGGATGAGAGCTACCTGAAAATAATTTTTTTTTTTTTAATAATAAATATTTTTTTATACAGGCTGGAAATAACAGATTAAATTAAATGCATTAAATCTGGCAGAGGTTAAGGACTTCAGTACCTATAGATTTAACGGAAATGGATGAAGGTTTTCAAAAAATTAAATTTTAATAAAAAACAGTGAAAACCAGATTTAAAAGACGAAACTTAAACACAAGAATAACAGTATTTTTTAAAATTATAATAAATTTCATCAGATTATTTCAAAAAGTTACGTTACGAGTATATTCTGTACAACTTTCAAAGACATTATAATTAGTCAGTTAGTCATTCCCGCGTGTTCTCCGAGGAACGTAGATGAAAAACCGCCAACTTTCTAACTCCAATAACAGCCTTCCTTTTTGCTTAGTAAGTCTCAGTAACAACCCGTCCCGATCCGGGACTCGAACCCAGGACCTCCCGATATGCAATCATGCTAGCCACTACACCGTCGAGGCAGTTAACATTTTAATAACCCATATACATATTATATAGAAATATAGGTAAGTAATTACCTCAGCAGTGGGCAGTGGTAGCCCAATGGTAACGCGCTCGCTTGTATAACCGAGTGATGCGGGTTCAAATCCGGGTCTCGCACCTCTGATATTTTCATGTGCGAAATATTTTGTCATGATTACCACTTGTCTTAAGGTGAAGGAAAACATCGTGAGGAAACCTGCATGTCTGAGAGAAACCTAGCAAGTTTTCGAAAGACATGTGAAGTCCGCCAACATGCACTAGGCCAGCGCGGTGGACTATGGCCTGATCCCCTCGTACTGAGGGAGACCCATGCCCAGCAGTGGGACGTTAAAAAGGGCTGATGATGATGAATTACCTCAGCGGGTGTACCGACGAAAGCGCCTATAGACCCGGCGGTGATTCCCAGAAACGTTTTCGTTGCAAACCCAGGTGCGGCTCCTGCGTTACGCCTGAAAAAAAAACAAAATATTTTGGAAGTACCTTACAATGATAATACCTACATATATTTAAAAAAAGTGTGTGTGTATCAAGTACACATGTCAGAACAGAAGTAAAACTTCTTTGGCAAACTAATTTTTACATCTCGTTTATATTTATGCTAAATAACCCCGTCTAAGCTCGTTGAGAGAGGGAGATGGCGCGAAGATCGCACCCACGAGTTAGACAGAGTTAGAAATGTCACTGACTCGCGGTGGGCGAGATCTAACTAAGGCTAACTCCTTCCTACAGGAACTTCTTCGAACCTAGACACTTCCGTGTCTAAGTGCCTGGTACTATGGACTTATTTTTTCGTTTCATCGAGTTTGTAATGACAACGATTCTAAAGAAGTTTCACTTCAAAAAATAAAAAAACCTATATGTATTGTTGGTACGTGTATTGTAGTATTCAATCATATCATATATGTACTTTATTAGATGACACGTTTGGCTCAGTTTGTAGTGACTTTCTGCGTTATGCCAGTTACTTGTTGAGCTAGCGGTCGCCTGTTCGAGTCCCGTTGGGATACATTTATGTGTTAAGCGCGAAGGTTTGTACTCTAGTATGTTCATATTTTATTTAAAGATTCCATGCAAAACGAGAATTAATAAATAAATTGAATCTTTTTAATCTCGAGACTACGTTTCAAGAATACAGTAGTTTCTACCTATTTCATTTATTCAATATAAGAGTCGATTATATAATAATTTTTGTATACTTTAGCGTGTCGTGTTATTAATAGCCTTGGCCCTAAAAATATTTCTAAATAAGTAGGTATAGAAATTCATTGCCTTAGTATAATAAGTACCTACATACATTTTTTTAATATGTCCAAAAAAGCTAAATAAATTGTATTTTGTACTAATTATTAAACTAGCCACTCTCCCTTGCTCCGCTCGTAGCTCGTACTCTAGAGAGTAGAGAGGTCTGCAGTTGTAACGGTTAGTAGCTTTCTCAATTTTCCAAGATATCTTTTTTTTCTTTACAAAAAAAAAAGATTTAAGAGACAGGTTCGATTCAGTATTTTATTATAATAATTATAGGCAATAAGTACGATATCGCAAGAGAAAATCATAAAAGAGAACTTCAATATTAATAAAAGGGCAGGCATATATTTTAAATAACACTAGTCATTCGCCCTGATTTTGCTCAGTTATAAATCGTACATTTTCATAATTTGATTTAAATTCTTCATATTATAATACATAATATGTTAAATTTAAAAATGTTATCAAATACATATATACATATATTTAAATATATTACATAAAGAACTATATTTATCAGTTAACTAAAATTATCACACAATGGTCCTATCAAATGGGTCTAAAGGGCGTAATGTCATACGCCATTTCATCATTTTCATCATTATGCGTTTACGTCAAGGTTTATTTTTATTTCAAACAAGCGGGCCCGATATGTCATACTGTCCATATATTTCATCGACTTCCCACAAAAACAAATATATACATAATAAATATGTTAGGACATTTACACACAGCACTACCTAGTTCCCTAGATTCGCTCATGTATGATCAATAGCCTAATGTATTCATTATCCTCCCTGTTATATATCAAAATCTGCTAAGTTTGATCTAAATATGTTCAGCCGTTTTAATTTGAGTAACAAACATACATACATACATACATATACAATAAACACAGAAATTTCCATATTTAAATAAATAAATAAATAAATATGTTGGGACATTTACACACAGCACTATCTAGTTCCACGATAAGGTACGAGCCTTGTGTTATGGATACTAGATGGTTGATATACTACACATATATAAGATTAAATACATACATATTATAAATATAAACATCCATTACTGGAGTACAAACATTCGTGCTCAACAAATGTATGCCCCCAGCGGGACTCGAACCCGCGACCGCTGGCGCAGAAAGCAGGGTCACTACCCACTGAGCCAAGACTTAAAAATATAGTTCAATTATGTAGTAAAGATACTTGTACTACATTGAAATAGCTTCTAAAATGAAATTATGTACTCTCTTACAATATCGCCATTGTGTAATAGTTCGTTATCGGCAGGGTCGTTAATGTTATTTACCTTTGACCTTGGGCTAGAATTATGAAACAATCGTTGTACTTTCACTTATGAAATCAATAACTACAGTACATAATAAATAGTAGAACTAGCATTTCGCGCAGGTCTACCTGCGTTTTAAAGACCTTAAACAAAGTTCTTATATCACTACATAGTATAAAACAAAGTCTCCTTTTCTGTCCCTATATCCCTATATCCCTATGTGCGCTTAAATCTTTAAAACTACGCAACGGATTTTGATGCGGTTTTTTTTAATAGATAGAGTGATTCAAGAGGAAGGTTTATATGCATAACTAGCAGATCCCGCGGCTTTACCTGTGCTAAATCTAGGGAAGAGCCCGAGCGAAGCGAGGGCGAGTCGCTAGTTTTATATATATGTACTAAAACCTTAATCGAAGCACTGCATCCTATAAAATAAGTTCCACATGTCTATGCATTTCATAGTTTTTGAATTCTCCTGATTCTATTAATGAAAGTATTGCTTATTGCTCCATCAAATCAAAATATTATTTATTCAAATAGACTTTTACAAGCACTTTGCAATCATCATTTTTACATAATTAAACTTTGAATTATATGTCAGTCTGTAGGTCTGTGAGGAAGCCACCACCTACTCGGAATGCTGATCTGGATGACTAAATTAAGAATAGCAGCATAAACAGCAATTTTGAATTGACATTTATTTTGGACGACTACATATTTCTTTAGTCTGAGATGTACACACACTTTATAATGTTATCCCTATAAAGTTGTAAAAACAACTCGTGGTGGGATGGAGTTTAAAGACACATCTTTATACTGTTCCCAAGTTTTGCTACGAATGAATCATAAGATTAAATGATTTGAAATAAGCTTCAAATTTTATATCTAAGTATTAAAAAAATTTCAATAACAAATATTACATAAGATTTAAATTTGAGAGGTTGATTTTACCTCTTGAAAAGTGTAAAATTAGTTTGGCATTGTAATATTTAGCACATTTCAATACCCTTCAATAATGTTTGTTAAAGTTATTATAATCATATGATATTTCACGCCACACTTTGTAAATATTTTATAATATTGTAAGTCACCTAGATCTTGTCTCATGATGCTATATCAATAACTTAAAAGTATAAAATATATAGGTAAACCATCTCTTAGTACTGTTTTATTAAAAGTTAAAAAAAATAGTGATTTTAACACATACAATTTAAATTTTTAGCATTATAAGCAATTTAATAAATATAATTGATTACTCTTTATTTAGCAACTCAGGTAATGAGATAGAGAGCTTCAAATATTATAAGACTTGCAATAAGTATGTAATATTTAAAACATAGTTGTCCATATGCAGGCTGCATGTGGCAGTTATTATGGCCTCACTTTTTTAATGAACAAATAAGTCACTCAAATATGCACTGTGTCCCACAAGAACTTCTACAAATGTTGATATTGTTACAATTGTTAAAGAATAATTAATGAAGAATAAATTCAACAAAATTTCACATTAATATTAAATAGTTTATGGTAAAAATGTATACTTACTCTTTATATGCATCAAATAACAAATTATATATTCCGAGACGTGTTGTTGTGTATGTTGCCTGTCTCAATAGCCCTGCGGATAGCCCAGTATATAATGACACAAAGCCTTCCCTAGCAACTATTTCTCCAGCCACAGCAAATGAAGTTCGTCCACCCCCACTTAACTGCATGCGGGTTTTAATTAAATCTAATGGTTGTACTACACATGTTGCTGCCATTCTAAAAAAAATATAACTACTAAAGTCAGTTTTGAAATTTTATTTTTTCACAAAGAGAGCTGTTGTATATTTTTCATATTTTGCATTTAGATAATTTGTAATACTATTAAGAACGGACTTATGAACTTTGAACTCCTCTAATAAATCATGGTAATCCTTTTACTAATAAATTTACTTTAAAATAATGATAATATAATAAACATATTATCATTATTTTTCAGCAAATAAGTCAAGGTCAAAATCTATTCTAAGTTACGAAATACTGCTACTATATTTAACATAATAGTATGAAACAGCTGTTGTTTTTTTTTAATTATTAAATCATATGCAATATTTTAAAACTTTTAAACAAGTATTTATTTTTCCAGTAAAAACTGTGAGTTGTGACATTGATTTTAAAGGACAAGGTTACATAAATAAAAATATACCCGGCAAGACCCCCAAAAGCAAATTTGAGTCCATTTGGGATATATCGCTCTTTCGGCGGCTCTACGGCGGCCTGTTGAGTCATCTTAATAGAATCAAGGCAAATTTTGGATACTATATTAGTAAATCTTCAAGTAAACACAGCTTTTGACACACAACAATTCTTATAACTAAAACTAATATAGACTAAAGCAGAAACGGAATTTAAATCTTATAAGAATTTGACTTGAAGCAAAAATTGGACTTTGACACTGACATTTGACATTATCTTGTTGTTGTTTTTAAAATTTATCCCCAATAGGGAAAGGCAAAAGACTATAATAGTACATACAGCCTAGTCTAAATTTGTAAATTTCATTCCCATATGACGAAAGGCCGAGGCCAAGTCTGAAGAAACTTCATTTATCTTCTGATTCCATTGTTGGTGAGGCCGAAACCAAGTCTGAGATATCATATTTTCGTTTTCTCTTCGTATTTCATCAATAGATGATATGCAAGGTCGAAACCAAGTCCGTAATAATTAGGCCGAAGCCTGAAGAGTCATAATATAAATTTAACATACGAGTAAATTAAATAGGTAGAGTAAATTAAATAGGTCCTTTTTCTTGAACGGTAGATATGGCTAATATGAAAACTTTGATATTAAAAAGACACTTAAAGACTGAATAGGAATATTTATTAATACTTTAACATTTTGAATCTATTTCTGATAGAATGGAGTCATTACAAAATTAATATAGAAATACAAAATTATGTCGGATAACTAAAACATGTTACTGCTTTGAGAGCTTCTTACAGAATTATGTAAAATATGACATAATACAATTTTTACTAATAAAACTAACATTCCAAACTTAAAATAATTCAAACATAATAAACCAAACAGGTCACAGTTGATATCAAAATAGTTTGTATGTATAATCTGAGATTACCATTCAACTAATTAACTACAAACAAACTACCAATCATAAAACAACAATAACATAATTTAAAAAAATTTTTTTGGGTTTCTGTACTTGTCTGGTGTTATGATGTATATCTGAGATTAAGGGGGTGTGTTGAATGGTAATCTCAGATTATACATACAAACTATTTTTATGATATCAACTGTGACCTGTTTGGTTTATTATGTTTGAATTATTTTAAGTTTGGAATGTTAGTTTTATTAGTAAAAATTGTATTATGTCATATTTTATATAATTCCGTAAGAAGCTCTCAAAGCAGTAACATGTTTTAGTTATCCGACATAATTTTGTAATTCTATATTAATTTTGTAATGACTCCATTCTATCAGTAATAGATTCAAAATGTTAAAGTATTAATAAATATTCCTATTCAGTCTTTAAGTGTCTTTTTAGTATCAAAGTTTTCATATTAGCCACATCTACCGTTCAAGAGTGGTGGTTTCTCCAAGACTTGAAACGATCACTGCAAACAGGACCATCGCAGCTTGGAGAAAGCGCGGGAGAGTTCCATTATCTTGTTGTTTTCAATTTTAAAACATAGCTGCACAACGTCCTAGTTTTCCAATTACAGAATACAGAGCATAATGCGACTCAGCGGCGCACAATGCTGAATTGTGCTGATGCTTAATTGGAACATGAATTAGTTTTCAAATGCGCGCTGGCTGGCAGAGTGCGCTAATTCAGTGATGAAAAAAAATTTATAGAGTTAGCAACCTCATTTACGTATACACAAAGTTGTATACAAATGAATACAATAATAATGGGTTAAAAACTACTTATGGCTATTTTAAGTTATTTGGATTTTGATTATATCATTAATTTTTTTTAATGTTTTGAGCAATTATTTTCAATCAAGAAATTCCGTAACGAAAAAACCTAACACCGCCCGATTTCTCCGCCATCTGTGGGCCGATTTCAAAAATTTTTCTTTTGTTTGGTAGGGTATAGGTCCGAAAGGGTCCCATCGTCACCAAGTCAGGATCTGATGATGGGATCCCAGGGAAATCGATTTTCTAAAGATGTTCAAGCATTTGCGTCTGAAAATCATCATCTTATATGGATGAGCTGATGATGGAAGGTACAATTCATCAACGGTTATTTTTTATGTTAGTTCATTAATTTCTGCGTCAAATGTTGGCCGATTACAAATTTCTTTTTTGTTAGGTAGGGTATACTTCCAAGATATTCACATTATCACCAAGTCAGGATCTGATGACGGGATCCTAAGGAAATCGAGGGCAATTCTCAAATTTTACAGACATTTATTACGTTTTTCATATATTTTCTAAAGCTGTTCAAGATTTTGTGATGATGTAAGGTATCCTGATCCTGATCTAATGAAACACAGTATAGTTATCCCTATTTTTAAATAAGGTAGTACCCTAGAATTTTAGACCTATTTCGGTACTCCCAACATTTAGTAAAATTTTTGAAAAAAATATACTCGGGCAAATGTTATTGCATTTTAATGCACACAATCTACTTCATAAGAAACAGTTTAGTTTTACGAAAGGTCGCTCCACAGCAGATGCTAGTGTTGAGCAAGTTAAAAATATTTTTGAGGCTTGGGAGAGGTCACGGGATGCTCTTGGGATATTCTGTGACTTATTCAAGGCCTTCGATTGTGTGCATCATGAGACATTGATCAGGAAACTACATCACTATGGAATTAGAAATAAGGCACTCAACCTCCTGAATTCCTTTTTGAATAACAGAATTCAGAGGGTTGATGTAAATGGTAAGATATCTCCTGGGGCTCCGTTAGATATGGGGGTTCAACAAGGCTCTATTCTTGGTCCATTTCTCTTCCTACATAAATGATTTGCCATTCTTTGTACAGGACAAACATGAGATAGTATTGTTTTAATTTACTAATGTACGACGATGTAAACGATGCTCTGTCAAAGGTTGTCTATTGGTTTGATTCGAATAATTTATTATTAAATAACAAAAAAAACAAAATTAATTAAATTTACAACACCTAATGTTAAACTTGTTGATAATGGTGTAGTATTAGGAGGGGAAATGTTAAAACCAATAACATCAACTAAATTCCTAGGCATTATCATAGATTCGAAATTGCAGTGGAATCTCCATATTGAGGGGCTAGCGAAAAGGCTCAGTTCTGCAGCGTTCGCGGTAAAAAAAATTAGACTTATTACAGACGTAGATACAGCTTGTATAGTATATTTTAGTCATTTTCATAGTATTATGTCCTATGGAATCTTATTATGGGGAAATGCTTCTACTGTTAATACTATTTTTGTCCTGCAGAAAAGAGCTATTCGTGCTATTTATAGTTTAGGCCCTAGAATATCATTAAGAGAAAAGTTTAAAGAAATTAGAATATTGACTGTTGCTTTTCAATACGTGTACGAAAATGTTATGTATGTTCATAAAAATATACACGAATTTCCCAAGAATTGCGACATGCATAGCATTAATACTATTTTATAAGTATATTATTACAATACAAACTGACTACACTGACATTTAATTAAATTTAAAATGTAAAATTATTAACGATTCAAAAGTGCTTGTAAAAGTCTATTTGAATAAATTATTTTCAGTTTTAATAAATCGTATGCATAATCGTATGTCGTATGTATTAATATTACAAATATACGTAATTTATTATGGGAAGTAGCTAATATTTTGGATATTAATTGACTATTGCTAGCGCGGTTCGATATATGTAGCAATATACTCTATGCTAATAGCACAGATCACATAATACTATACTAGGTAATAGTGACTCAAGTGAGCTGTTTGGTGAGCTGTGAACCGTTTATCTGGCAACTGAGTCGCAGCTCACGGCTCAAGTTGCTGTGAGCTGAATATTTGAACCGGCTCTGAGCTGAGTTACACATCTTTAGCTGCCAGGCTATTTCGGGGCGTAGCTGCACAAGTATAATTTTCTTATTCTGTTTTATTGTCGTGTTATAAGATTGTAGAAAAGTAACGTTTTTTTTTTTCATTTTAAGTGCATACAAACTGTTCCATATTAATCAGGAGCTTATATCAATTAGTGACACATTCTAGCGTTAAGCGTAAGGATAAAACCTTGGAAAAATAACAAAGCATGGAAGCCAGGCTAAAATAAAAACCGAGTTATCTATAGTTTACTCATTTAGTTCAGTTATGATTGTCGATAATAATTTCAATACTGTTGCAGATTTCCTCACGATGATTAAATAAAAATTAAATGGATTCAGTGTATCAATAGGTTCTGTTAACTGTTACATATAGATTATTATAGATGTCATAGGAAGATTTCACAAACAAATATATCGCAAAAAATATTTAGAGTTTTATGATCAAAAAAAAACCTAATCTATGCTAACCTTTTTCAATATAATTAATTAAATAATATAGCCGCTACCGTGTCTTTCAGAAATCCTTCGTTTTTTTTTTTGCAAAAAAATGGTTTGTCAATCTTCCTACGACATAATACAACTCATATGATGTACAGCCAGGTATTTTAATTTTAAATAAAATTAAATATATGTTTCTCATCGACTGGACATGACAATATCGATAATAAACTCATTACTATCAAAAAATTTACTTGTGACAACCTGCATGACAACGAAACAGAACGGCATTATATTATATGTCTCTTTCCTGCGCACTATTACCATCGTAAGAAAACATTAAACATATGCATTTCATTTCTTATTTTAGCCCGGCTTCTATGAGTTTCTTATTAGTTATTAGTGTTAGCTTGTTATCGTTCCTAGCTTATCAGTGATATTGGTTGACGTAATCAGTCATACGAATATCAACAGTAGACGTTGAATGTAGTCAAAGAAAACACATAGGTATATAAAGTTACATATATTTAATGCACTAGTATAATCAATAAGAAATTAATATAATTAAAACTAAGATAATGATACAAAGAATTTTTTGATATGAAATGAAGGTTTTTTAATAATTTATAAATATAGATAAACTTGAGTACTCATAGGATTTTAAAAACATATTTTAATTAAGTGAATGAAAAAATGGAAATTATTAATATATATTACATACAAAAATACTTTGACGTAGGAATATAGAAGTAAATAGGAAGGAGATAGTTTTTACATGTTGTTATTACTTTTATATAATTTTGTCCAATTTAATATTATCATTAAGATGAACTTGGTAAATAAATAAACATTTCTGAAATCGCTTGTACACTTCAATGTATTCTTGAGATTGCGGTACATCTTTTAAGTGGTCCAGAGCTTCTAGTAATTTTTCATATATTGCAGAAATGTTTATAGATTCTAAATTTTGATCTATGCCTTTTAAATTCAAACTATTGTATACTTTTCTTTGAGATTTGGTCAACTTTTGAAGGCACGGTTCACCTCTGCATATATTACAGGTACACACCTTTCCATGGTATAAAAATGTGGTAACATTTCTTGAATGCTTTTCATATTCATGTTCAAGCCTATGGTACCTGAAAAATTGAAATAATTGTTATTACAAAAAATTGCTTCACTAGTTTTATAATTTCCAATTTTTTATATTATTTTGATTTTTTATATAAATTATAAAAAGAGCTCTCTAATCTTGCAGCTATAACATGGATTAATCTACTGTTAGATTTATACTCATTGAGCAATGTGTAGCCAATACCCATTTTTTAATCAAATGGGATTAATGGACTGTACAATAAATATATTAATATCATACAATATGAATTGGAATCCTGCCTGAATAAAAAACAATTTTTAATGAGTAGTGTTAATGTACTTAATAGACACTGATTTTTATTATTCTTAGACATTTTCAGAGTCTACATATATAGGTATCTGTAACAATAATTATATTTAGTAACTTACTGGTATGAAATAGTTAATTCTTCTCCAGCTTTAATTGATTGCAAAGCAATTAATGACATTTTATTATTCTTATACACAGCCACAACATTTGGAGTACATGAATTCTTTAGTTTTCCAATAAATGAAAATAATGAAACATTTGGTTTTTCGTGATAATGATGTTCCTTAGTTTTTAAAATCTCGGCAGCTTGAGCAACCTTCCATGGTACAATATATATTGAGAGGAACATCATAATTCTGCCAAGGGCACACATTGCTTGTTTTTTTTCATTACGGTCTTTTGGGAAGAATAATGGTATCTCATCTAAATAGTGAAGGAATGAGGCACATGTGAAGCAAGCAATATATTTAACTCCATAAATGAATGGCTTAATGTCCATCTGATTCAAAACAGAAAATATACTATCAACATCAAATATTTCCTTAACAGAACTTGATTTTATTCTTTCAATGCCCATATTATAAGATGCATCAATCAGCTCTCTCCAAGATTTACATTTTGCTCTCAATTTAAGTGTTGCTTTAATCATTAAGTTTGGCATAGGGCCAAAGGCCATATCTCGTATCAAGCTCATTATAGCACATTCATATTTATGATATTCATCAAAACATTTACTTTTACATTCATCATCACAATACAGAGCGAAGCTGCACCCATCACATGGAATTAAATTTAAAGATATTTTTTGACAGAAGTGGCACGAATATAAACTATTATAAGGATCAGTGTAACTTACATAAGCTTGTTCACAACATATAACAGTACCACTTTTAATGTCATTTGAAGCCACTATTTTAGGTATGGGAGAACCCACTGCCTTTACATCAGAGGTGGCACACGGTATTTCTGAGTTATTAGGTGTACATTCAGAATGTTTTCTAGCTATTGCTCTAATTATTACATTATTAAACTCTTTTCCTTGGTCTAATAACACACTAACATCTTTTTTTCTTTTGGTTAGTTTATCAATTAATTCAGAAGGACAGCCCATTGAAAAACATGTATCAACATCTTTAAGACATGCTTTGTATGCTTTTAATTTCAGAAATATAGCTGATCTATTACTAATTGCGAATACCATTGCTTTAGAATTTTTTGGAGCAGACAGGAGAGCGTTGTTGTAGCACATCAAAGCTATTTGATATTTGCCTGCTTCATAAGCAACATTTCCTTCTTTGCGTTGTTCAATTGACAACAAATCATTTTTAATATCTGGGATTTTGGTTGGTAACTGACGACTTTTTCTGAGTACATTTAAAGCGGTTATGACGACTTCAGATAAATCATCTTTACCAACAGCTTTGTAGATCTCTTCAGAGTAATTATTACGAGATAAAAAATCTTGAAAATATGCTGGTGATGAAAACATTATTCTACAAGAAAGCAATAATTTATTTTAGTACGTCACTAATTAAATTTTTAGCTATGTAAAATAAATAGATTGTAGGTATAGGAACATTTGTCGTTTTATAAAAGGATAATATGCTTCGTGGAGATAAAAGAGTAGAATTGTTTTGAAGAAATAACACCTTAAATTATAGTTCTATTAAATACTTACCAACAAGAATAAGCGGCTCCGAGGAATTAGTATTTTCTTAAATACGATATGATGCACTTTATAGATTTTCAAATATACCCACTTTTTATTGTTATTTTTAAGTTTTAAAATACGCAACTACTACACAACACAGCGCTATTCAAATTTCAAACCAATATGAAATATCAGTTTAGGATTTCTGTTTAAATAGGTATTAGCATAGAGTATATTGGGTATTAGGTAGGTACAATGTAGCAAGTGCAACTTGCAAATGCTTCGGTTATCTCCCTACCATAGACAAATTATAATTAAATTCAGCCATACATAAATTAATGTAATAATAAATATATGTTATATCAAAATAACTTTTTTTAATTGTTAAATAATTATCATAATTCATATTTTTATTATTCAAAATTATTATAGACAAAAATAACTACTAGCCGCACGCTCGTTTCATCTCTCTTACACTCTCCTACCCGTTACAGTTGGATAGGGATAAGGGAATGCCCCGTTGCCCAGTGCGTTAGAAGTATTCTGTGGCCAGGCGCGGTCCGAAGGGGGGGGTCACAGGGGACATGACCCCCCCCCCAAAATCTAAGGTTAAATTGAAAAATCTCAAAAATTTGCCAAATAATAAAAGCAAATTTCTAGCTATCCCCTAACAGCGATAAATTTATAGTTTGCTGACATCTAGTGGTGTTTTTATGAACATGATGAAACATGTTAGAAGAGCATTTAACAGGTTTAGCTCTTCTAAACATTCACCCGGAAATAGTCCTAGAACAGACGTCTCAAATATTAGTATCACCCGATTCGCAAATACAAAAAGACAACTTCCATTTGTTTTATAAGTAATGTTTAAAACCGACTTCAAAACGTTACAAATCGAAACTAAAAACAGAAAAAATAATTTTAATTACTAAGTTATTGTTGGAGTCGGTGCCAGCCAAGAAGGACAGTTTTATCCTGCCTTTGCAATGAACTTTCGAACGGATATTTTGATTATATTTACAAATTGATACATTAATTAAATTGTATTAAGATTTTTTTGCTTTGGCTTTGGCTTTTTTTCTGTTTTTAGTTTCAATTTGTACCTAATGTTTTGAAGTCGGTTTTCAAAATAATTTATTTTTAATTTTTTAGTGGAAATTAGATATTTTGTTTCAATATAATATTGGTAGGCTAACTAAACTACTGCTCCAATAAGTCAGAGAAGTTTTGGAGTGAACGACAATAGTCAATCGAGATTTGTCCACGTCTATTTTTCCACGTAACTCCTAGACGTGAATAAGATTTACCTTCTATTATCCAGATCAACCTAATATCTTGAAGGAATACGACTATCGGTTCATAAGTAGGTATAATATTAAAAGAATTTTCTTTCAACTCCTAACCGTTGAGGAGATATACCTTATATCATCACGAATTCTTGAACAGCTTTAGAAAATATATGAAAAACGTAATAAACGCCTAATTTGAGAGTTGCCCTGGATTTCCCTAGGATCAAATCATCAGATCCTGACTTGGTGATAATGTGAATATCTTGGAAGTATACCCTACCGAACAAAAAAAACTGTAATCGGCCAACATTTGACACAGAAATTAATGAACAAACATAAAAAGAACCGTTGAGGAATTGTACCTTCCATCATCAGCTCATCCACATGAGATGATGATTTTCAGACACAAATGCTTGAACATCTTTAGAAAATATATCAAAAACATAATAGGTGCCTATAAAATTTGAGAGTTGTCCTCGATTTCCCTGGAATCCCATCATCAGAACCTGACTTGGTGACAATGCGACCCCCTCGAAGCTATACCTTACCAAACAAAAGAAAAATTTTTGAAATCGGCCCACAGACGGCGGAGAAATCGGTGAACATACATAAAAAAAATATACAATGGAACATATAAACTCCTCCTTTTTTGAAGTCGGTTAAAAATAAAATTGTGTCTTAAGCAGTCATGTTTATTTTACCTTTTACAGATACCTATTTTTTATTAGTGACCCCCTCCAAAATTTCAGGCTGCGACCGCGCCTGTCTGTGGCCCCGTGCAGTGGTCTCGAACGTCTATGTGCGAAATCGGTAGAGTTGCCCACTAAAATCGGTATATTTGTACCCAAAATCGGTATATTACAAAAAAAAACAATATTCAATGAAATTCGTTTATTTATCAAAAAAATACAAGTAATACTAAATCAAATTTACATTAAACACACTTAAATATGATTATTTTTTAGGACAATACCATTAATTTTTGGCCATAGCCGCGTTCATGTTTGAATTAATTTCAAAATCGTAACAATTAGCGTCATTAAAGAGTCGTTTGGCATATAACAAACTAGTAATTGACTCAGTAGACAGCCTATTTCGCTGTTTTGTTTTCATAAGATTAATATGCGAAAATATGCGTTCAACGTTGGCGGATGAATGAGGCAGTGATAAAATATTAAAAATGAAATTAGACAATAAAGGAAACATTTGGGTGTCATCGCCACGCTTTAGTAAACTTACTTCATCCCAAAATTGTTCTATATCATCAGGAAATGTTTTGATTTGTACACAATTTCTTAAAATGCGCCACTCTGTATCAATTTCCTGGAAATCGTTCTTCTCAGTCTCAACAATATTGGGAAACAATCTACTAATGGGAACTATAGAAGGAGTTTTGCCACTTTTAACATTTTTTGGATCAATGATGTCTAAACCTTTTGTTTGATTATTCTTTAATGGAAAGCGCGTGGTTATTTGCTTACAAGCTTCGACATAAAAATCCAGGCATCTGCATTAAAATAAATTTACTTGATCTGGGCTTAGATCTACTGAACTACTAAGTAATGTATTACATGCAGCAGCACCATAATATACAGAGTCGATATCCACAAAATTTCTAGGATTTTTAAAATCAACATTTTCGATTGGAGTGCTAGTTAAATATTCTCTTTTTAAAAAGCAATCAAAAATAGTTTTTATGTACCGGTGATTTTTTCATATAAATTATGTATTTTCGGGTGTTCTGCTTGCATTTCTTTGTTTAAGTCGCTAAATAATGGTAATACAAAATCTAGAAATTCTAAAAATAATAACGTAGTGGGATCTTGGAGCTTTTGCAATATATGTTCTGCAGCTAAAAGATGGTCTTTATTATTAGATATTTGATCTATGAAAAACAGTTTAAGAGCAGAAAGTTGATCAAATATTCTTTTGACTGCTGCATGTACTGACCAGGGCCTCAAGTCTGCTATAGAAATGGTGTCACATTTGTCTATCAATGACATCGAAATAACTAGTTTTTGCAATTTTGGTAGTCTACTAATTCAAGTATATCAAATAGTGTGTCACTGACACTCCAATGACACATTTGCTAATAATTGGTAGTCCCGTACATAATGATCGAGTGTAATGCGTAGTCTGTTAATATTTTGACAGTTCTAAACCTATCAATGATGTCATTGATGTGCCATTTTGCAGACGTTGCTTAAAAGCCGTGTTTGTTTGGTGTGATTTGTGAAAATTGTGAAGTTTCAAAATGTTTGGATTGAAATCGAACACATAGAGAAAAGCAATATTATAGATCGAACATTTTGAAGTTTGCCGACGCGGTTGACGCCAAGAACGCCAGCGTTCGGAGCGAAGAAACCGCCGTCGAGCCCGCCGCTTGATGAGGAGTACCATTGACCCCTTTCAGGATATTTCCGAGGTAGAATTTGTGAAAACATTTCGCCTCGGGAAGGATACTGTTAGAGGGCTAGTGGAGGAGCTAACTCCATTTATTCCAAAACCACATCGGAATGATGGAATATCGGTGGAGACGAAGGTTAGAAAACAACTTCAATTTCATTGCTTATCACTAAAGGCATAGCTATAGTCTAAGAATACATAATAATTAAATAAATATGTTGGGACATTTTACAGAAGAATACATACCTAATACATTGATATTAATGTAATATATACCTACATATTTCTGTGGCAGATTCTGGTGGCCTTAATTATGTATTAGTATTAATCATTATTATTATTCATTAACAACAATATATACTACTTTGTTACAGATATTAAAATTAAAATCAACAAGTTCTACAACAACCCTGATTTCAAGAATTTGATTTTGAGAAAGAGCGGGCTATCATGATATAAAACTATCAACAACTAGTGTAACACTTTGAGGTGTTCCAGGAGGTCCTAAGGGTACAAATTTCTTGATTAATTATCATGAAAATCATGACCCTTAGCTTGTTGGTATTTCTCTCAATCGTTATTCATACTAATACTTCAGTTAAATTAATCAAAATGGTGTCTCAATAGAAAGGTATGTCACTGTAATATAAAATATATTCATCTTATCCGGTAAGATTTACATTTGGTTGTTCAGTATAAATTGTTCGAATAAATAAAAAATAAATAAAATAAAAATACTTTTATTGACTCAAAGATTACAACACAAACTTGTCAAAAGGGCCCCTGTACTAGGTGGTAACCTGTATTACTGGGTGCGCTGCTCATCCACCAAGGCTATAAAGTCAACAAAGGTTCAAATGGTTGTTTCATTCCTTAATATTAGTAATTTACAGTATTGTGAACCTTTTATTTTATAAATAATCATCTTAAGACTGTATTATCTCTCAGTGAAGTAATTGCAAGTATTGATTTAACATATATATTCTTTATATTGTAAGTTTCCTACTCTAAACTATGTACATCTAAGACTATATTATCTTCTAGCAATTTAACTAGAATTTTTTAAATCATTTTTAAATATATCAATTATAGTGACTTTATTTTGGAATTTCTAATATCAATAAATGTATATTAGGTTAAATTTTAAGTAATAATGTATTCTACTCTATAATTGTTTTTATTAATTAATTATGTTCAAAATAGTATATTATTTTTATGTCATTGTCATGGTTAATTTTTTTTAACATGTAAAAATCTGTTAAATGTATAAATGTTAAAATATATAAATTTTGTTATTATTTGTTCTCAATAATTGTTAATTTAATTTTAGATTTACTAACTTAACATTACACTGCTTGCTTGCATGTATGTAAAAATTAATTTGTGGAAACTTGGTTGGTTGATTTATAATTATTATTTTGCTCTGTGTTTGTATGTATTATATTGAACTGTTTGTTTCCCTAATAAATAAAATAAATAAATAAAAAAATAAAACTGCACAATAAGAATTTAGGACCACCAGACATGGTTATATTTATAAACTAGCATGTATCAACATAATATTATACATTTTCATTTTGTAAATCTATAATAAACTCATACAACTTGTCATTTATAATAAAATATATGGTTATTGAAATTGTTTATTTGTGTTTTATTCTAAATAGGTACATTAGATTGTTTCAACTTTAGTTCAGTTCAAAAGTCAAAAGTTAGGACCACCAGACATGGTTATATTTATAAACTATGTACATCTAAGACTTCATTAACTTCTAGCAATTTAACTACACAATAAGAATTTAAGACCACCAGACATGGTTATATTTATAAACTAGCTTGTATCAACATAATGTTATACATTTTCATTTTGTAAATCTATAATAAACTCATACAACTTGTCATTTATAATAAAATATATGGTTATTGAAATTGTTTATTTGTGTTTTATTCTAAATAGGTACATTAGATTGTTTCAACTTTAGTTCAGTTCAAAAGTCAAAAGTTAGGACCACCAGACATGGTTATATTTATAAACTAGCTTGTATCAACATAATGTTATACATTTTCATTTTGTAAATCTATAATAAACTCATACAACTTGTCATTTATAATAAAATATATGGTTATTGAAATTGTTTATTTGTGTTTTATTCTAAATACATCAGATTGTTTCAACTTTAGTTCAGTTCAAAAGTCTTCGGTTTCTTCCGATTCGGACGACATATGCCGCCTGCGACGTTTCTTAAAATAATTATTCAATATAGGATAAGATTAAATAGCATTCAGTTGGTGATTTATTGGGCAGTCTACCGCAACAGAATTTAAAATTTGGGCGCACTCCACCCAACGCCGCTTTGCTAGACTGCGCCCTTCAATACTTCTGCTACAGTGGCCGAGCGCTAGCTCGGGCTAGCTCTCCAAAAAGTCCAGCACATAGAGAAAAGTAATATTATACGTCCAGCAATGCCGAAATTGCTTGAATATAATCATATTTAAATATTTAAAAGAACACCGATATTTTAACGACCACAAACAAATAAACCTATCAAAGAGTAATATAAGACATTGACAAAATATGTCAAATGTCAATTCGGCAGTTACAGATAAAACTTCGATAGTTACAGATAAAACTTATTTATTTTTGACGTTTTATTTTTTAGATTGCACTTAAAATTTTTCTTTTTGGCTTTTTATGATCATTTTAAATAACGCTTAGTCTTTAAAACATAAATTAATAAAATATATAATTAAACTTAAAAACCGTAAACCTCAATAAACGATTTTATGAACTTTTTTTGAGCTAATGGCAATACCGATGCCCTATCTACTACAATTTCAATACGATTCTTATGAACTACCATTTTAAATATAGTAGACTACGAAATTTTGGACAAATGGTAATTGAATTGAAATGCGCTCTTTCCATATTGACAAATCGTGTAAAATAGCAGACTTGAGGCCCAGCGTGTCTGAGAGGGGTGAAGTATTTTATGAACTTTTAAATTACAAAACATTTGAAAATTTTTAAACTCCGCTACTCTTTTTGGACTAGATGAGAAATAGTTATAAATGTCCCTTACAAGATCTTCTATAAAACGTGGCAGTTTAGCACAAGCATATGACGCACAAAGATGAAATGAATGCAGAATGACACGTGCATTTAAGAATAAAAATGTTGGGAATTTCGTTTTGCAGCATTGTTACAACAGAGTTATTACGTCCCATCATGACGTTTGCCCCATCATATGCAAAACCTATTAAATTATTTTTATATGGAATATTATTGCTTCTAAAAAAGTTTATAATGTGTTCATATAATGATACTGCATTAGCCTCTTCTAATCGAAGAAGGGCTAAAAAATGCGATTTTATGCGATGTTTTTTCGCATATCTGACGACTAAACACAAATGTTTGGTTGTACTTAAATCAGTGGACTCGTCAATAATAAGCGAAAACTTAGTTTGCCGCAGATCTTCACATAAATTATCGAAACTTTCTTTACCTATAATATGTTCAATTATGGCGTGAGTTTTCGACGAAGAACATTTTATCTCTTCCGCTATTTTTCAGTCAGGACAAACGGATTGTATAAGCTTCGGTAGGTGCTCCATAATAGTGAATGGTAGATTGTGTTCAGCAACAAACGAGGCTAACTTTATTTCACCTGAAAATAATAAAATAAATTATTAAAATGTAGTCGGTATATCTAGTGGCGATTAAGGCATTAATTATATCCAACAGTGGAATGCTTAAGACTGATGATATCTAGTATTGTACACTATATTATAAGTAGAAAATAAAATAATATTATAAAAAATGTAAGTAGGTACTAAGTAAAAAAATAATTAAATATTTTTACCTTGATTAACTAATGTATCAGATTTTTGAGTACTCGTCACAGTAAATGATGATATCTTCGGTTGTGATTTTATATTTTTTGATGATACCAAGTGTGCCTGTGAAGAACTATGTTTCTTTAGAGCGTCTTTCCCCGATGTAATGTTAATATCTTTGTTACAACTTTTACAATAGGCATAGCTTATGCCCTTACGACTATCTTGCAGCCAGTCTAAATATTATTCTTCCCATTCTTTTCTATAATATTGTAAATATTTTTTTCTTATTGCACTCGCGCTTGTACTCGGTTCATCGTGAGACATTTTAATTCAAAAAAACTTACATTATTATATTTTTATAACTATTAAGGTGAAGACACTTTCGCTTCGAATTTAAGTGAATTAATGAAAAATAAAATTCGAATGCCTGTTTTTATAGCAAAGTGCATTAGTAGGAAACTCCTTAGAACATTGAGTTGTAGGACTTTCGGGTATTCCCATGAATTTTATTATGCAGTAACCATATTAGTTAAAGAATTTAACGACACTGCCAGGTCCCGATTTAATTACAAATTAAAAATAGCTCATCATGTCGACTCACATTAGTTTAAAAAAGGATTTTTTATAAATCATATGTGCATATATTATAGAATATTCAAAATCATTTTAATTTATCAAACGAATGTATATTTTTACTATTATTTATATTAAACATAAGATATTTATAGCAATATTTAGCTAAAATTCTTACTAGGTACTTATAAAAAAAATGATTTTTATTTTCTTTCTTCTTTATATTTACATACGAATTTATTCGCTAGTAGCTGCGACAGAAATATGTTCCTGTCCCAAGATAGAGATAGCATGATAAAAATCAAACAAATGATATAGTCCGGGAGGTAGTGTCAAATTTTTACGGTGATTTTGGCATGGACTCTATGAACTTATTTTGATAGTTAGTACTTGTATGAGAACTAAAATATATGTCAGCTGGCGCGACTTCGGGGCTTTTGGGCTAGAGAAAATGTTAACGTAGATGAAAAAAAAATTTTTTTGGACTATTTTGGCAAAGATGAAAAAGTATAAATAATTAGTTAATGAATTGTAGATCTTAAAAAAAGTGTCAGCTGTATCATGTACGTGACAAAATATGTTAGCTGATCTGATATTATACTTCATAACCAACCTTTAAAAGTTAAGCTAACAGGTTGTGCCTTGTTAAAATTCCAGCTGACATAAATTATTATGATTATTGAATTATAATCTTTAATATATACAACTTTCAGCTTTGCCAAAATGCTACAAAGTTTTCTAATTTTTTGACATGTTCACATGATCAGCTAACATATTTTGTCACGTACATGATACAGCTGACACTTTTTTTTGAGATCTACAATTCATAAACTAATTATTTATACTTTTTCATCTTTGCCAAAATAGTCCAGGAACATTTTTTACTATCAAGTTTCCTGGCATTTTCTCATCTTATGCCCCGGTTTTGGGTCAACTGACAATTTATTTATTAATAAGCGTTGGAACAACTGACTATACAAAGAAACAAAAGTCATGCCAAAATGCTCCGGTCAAATTTGACACTACCTCCCGGACTAATAGGGATGGAGTGATTGAACAAAATTGTGTCAGTATATAAGTGTACTAGCAGTACCCGCGGCTGCGCCCGCGTTAATTTTTTTAATCGCTACTAATCTTTATTTGATGCCTGAAAATTCTCAAAAAATACTCCAGCTCTTTCAGAACCCATCGTTAATATACTCCTGAGCCGCGCGGCTACCTCTCTCGCTCTTGGCTTCCCCTCCCTCTCCCCATTGCCCGCTGTGCTGCGCGTTATTTTATTATTATTATTTTTAAATTCGTAATATCCTTTGAACGGAGCGTCCGATTTATAGTATCGTAAAAGTTATCTACTAACTCAGTGCGAAATTTGAAACTTGTAGTACAAAAAATGAAGGTATTTCGAAAAACTTATGAGACCCTTACACCACCTTAATCCGGCCCTGTAGCAAAATCCGTTATTAGCGAACTTCTACTTAACTACAAAAACTACTTTTCTGCCAAAAAGTCTGTAGCGCAAAAAATTAAGAAATTTCATACAAACTTGCGAGAGCCCTTGGACCTTCTTAATCCGGCCCTGTCGCCAAATTTGTTCTTAGCGGACGTTTACTAACAATTTACTACCTCTCTGCCAATTTTAAAGTTTGTAGCAGAAAAGATAGAGGAACATCATACAAACTTGCGAGACTCCCTAAACCACCTTAATCCGGCCCTGTTCAAAACCCTTTCTAAATACTTAGAGGTCTTCTACTTACAATAACTACCTCTCCACAAAATTTAAAGTTTGTAGTACATAAGGAAGGGCTTTGATACAAACTTGCGACAGCCCTTGCACTTTTCACTCCGGCCCTGTCGCAAAATCGTTCTTTGCAGATGTCTACTGATTATTAACTACCTCCCAGCTAAATTTTAAGTTTGTAATTAATTTTATGTTTGTGGCATACAAAAATTAAAAACTTTCATACAAACAAATAAGAGCCCTTAGACCACATAAATCCGTCCCTGTTCCAAAGTACATTTTTAATGGATGTCTACTAACTATTAACTTCCTCCCTGTCAAATTTAAAGTATGTAGCACAAAAACTGAAGAATTTTCATACAAACTTGTGAGAGCCCTTAGACCTCCTTAATCAGGCCCTGATGCAAAATATGTTTTTAGCGAACGATCACAAACTATAAATTACCTCCCTATCAAATTCAAAGTTTGTAGCACAAAAAATTAAGGCATTTCATACAAACTGGCGAGAGCCCTTAGACCTCCTTAATTCGGCCCTGTCACAAAATTCGTTCTTTGCGGGCATTTACTAACTATTAACTATCTCCCTGTCAAGTTTAAGGTTTGTAGCACAAAAAAAGAAGAAATTTCATACAAACATTGCTATAGCACGTCCAATTTTTATCATTCAAAGACCAAATAAATATTATTATCTACATAAACTGTAGTTAGTGATGAAATAATTTATTTTTAATAAGGATTGATAGCATGAGTAAAATAAACGCGTTTAAATGTAGTCCAAAAAAATTCAAGATTTTTAAATAAAAAAATGGTTGTTGTGCCTCACTCGCCATAGATAGGTATAGTGTGTCACGGACTTTTTTGTAGATATTTATAAGATCTACAATTAATTAGAACATTTTATGGTCCTATCTTTTATAGTTTAGGCAGTGTAAGCAAAATAAGTAACTTTTCTGGTTGATTTTTTACACCTTGTGTCCGAAAATCCCAAATATCTTACGGAACCCTATTTTTTTCCAAAATAAAATATAGCCTATGTTACTCGTGGATAATGTAGCTTTCAAATGGTGAAAGAATTTTTGAAATCGGTCCAGTAGTTTTTGAGCCTATTCATTACAAACAAACAAACAAACAAAGTTTTCCTCTTTATAATATTAGTATAGATAATCTATGGTTAACCGTGTTCTTAATTATTGATCAATGGCAATAACTAAGTACTCTTCTTTATTTATTATCGAGGGATTCCCCGTAACATAAATTATAAATGAAAAGGGTTGCTTGTTTCGAAGTATTAAATCGGTAGAAAAATCGGGATAATTTCAAAGTATTCTCGGAAATCGTAGAAAAATCGTTGCATTTCGGTATTTCGGTAGGACAGAGCCCATATCGGTAGAAATACCGAAAAATCGGTAGGTTCGAGACCACTGGCCCCGTGCCACCTACTTTCATTTTTATACGGCTTTGATATTATAGTAATAATACGTAAGTGACGAAAATTAGTTTGTTTGAACTTGTTTGGAATTAAATTTTGAAAAAATTAAATAATTCAGTTTAATTAGAAAACTTCACTTTTAAAAGTTCTATTTTTAGAAAAAAAAACCTTACTCATTTTCCTTTTTTTTGTATATTTATTGTCATATGTCATATTTAATATTTTAATTGTTTATGATATGAATTGTCATATCATAAACAATTAAAATATTGAAACAGTTAAATAAAAAAAAAACAAAAAAAGGAAACAATTAACTTTAATTATTTACATGGTTTAAGCGTAACTGTCTATCTTGTTCTTCTGCAATTTTTAACTGTTCTGGCCAAAAATTTTTATCCCTCTTAAATGCCTGAAAAGAAAATCAAATATTATTGTTATTTTATTACTATTACTAGCGGACCCTACAGACGTTGTCCTGTACATATAGAAAATTTTTATAAACTTTTGCTCCCGGTGAAATGTTTTAGTATGCATGCGCAAAACAGCGTTGCCTAGCAACGACTTATTTATAATTGAATATGTCATTTATTGTGCAAATGTATAAATAACTAAATAATATAAAAAATACATTATCTAGTGGACCGAATTGTGAATCTAAACCATTCTCGAATACACTCGAACACACACAAAACATTTCATCAAAATCGGTCCAGTCGTTTAGGAGGAGTTCAGTCACATACACACGCACACAAGAAATATATATATAAAGATTATTAAAAATACACAAAAAAATGAATTTAATGTGAGCATATGGCGCATGTAACGCCATCTACTGATATTCTACAGTTATGGTATTACAATAATAAGTACAGTAGAACCCAGATTATCCGGATCAAGTAAAACATGGGGTATTCCGTATAATCGAAAATTCGGGTAATCGATTTCAAAGACAAAATCTTATTCAATTGTTTTAAAAATTTTATTCAATTTTTATTATATACACGCACCGGCTTGCTATTGGTTCGTCAGTTCAAAATACCATCGCGCACACAAAAGTTTAATTACGAAATGGTTTTATACAAAAAATATTTTTGATACATATTGTTTTATAAAGAGTCTAATAGCAATGCAGTTAATAATGCGGTAGTAGACTCATGACGTTCAGTAAGAAATTGTCATAATTTTATGCTGAATAAAATATTTTGATTTGATTTAAATAATTAAAAAAATATATTAAACGAATTTATTTATTTTTTGTAAGTAGATTAAATATTGTACAATGAATCAAACATATTTTATTAATTAATAGAATTCTACTTAATGACATTTTATCCAATATATTTTTTAATGCACCTACAAATAAGTAATAACCAATACACGTCGCGAGTAAAAGGCTAGTTCAAAAATAAAAGAATAGGCTTAGTAATTTCGTGTGCGAATGTACCCAAACCACTTTCTTCCAGCGTTCTGTATACGTGACGCGACCTGTATGTAAGTCATAAGTTTATACTCACGTTAGCCATATTTTCGAGTAGTAACATTTTTGAAACTTCTTTTTCAGCCCGTAACCCCCATTGATATATGTGATCAGCATCTTCTGCTTCAGGTTTCTGTCAAAGTACATAGTAAGATATTATTTGATTATGACCAGTTAATTTATTTATTAGTGGCTTTGGCTACAGGAGCTCTCTGCTAAATTTAAAGCAAACAAAAAACTTTCATACAAACTTGTGGGATTTTTCTTCATTTTTTCAACGTTTTTAGGCAGAGCCATCTATTGACAAGTTAAGGATAAAGATAAGGATAAAAGATACATGGGGATAAAGATGATATTGTGTGTCACTGTAATTTTAATTTGAATTTTGAACATCATGACATATTATATACTAAAACCTTCCTCAAGAATCACTATTCATTGTTAAAAACAGCATGAAAATCTTTATCTTTATGTTACAGTTTTTCTGAATGAAAGATAAATATAAATAATAATTCATCAGATGTAATATTATGTAAGATATATTCAATACCTTATATTCCAAATATAGTTGTTCTGTAAAGGTCTTGCTTAAAATTCTGTTTGTGTTCTGTTCTGATTTTATCACTAAATCGGCTCTACTTAAAAAATTTTTCATGTTCACTATAAAAAAAACATACAAAATAATATTAGACAAATTATGAGCACTGTGCAATAAATAATTGAGTTTTAAAATGCCATGGAACTTTCCTTGTATTTTACCATGGAACCAGAAGGTGCTGATGATAATGTCCCAAAATAGGTATATATTATATATTTATTGAAATAGTATATGTTGAAAGAGCTGGTAATAAAATTCAATTTTATATAAACAAATGCAATTTAAAAATAATAGTATGATATTATTTATATTAATATACAAAAAATAACATTTTTAAGGTTTTATATTCTCACATATTATTCATAGGTATAAAATATATAATAGGACTATGGGACTGTTCTTTGAGTTTGTTTCTATTTTATTTCTTATTTGCTATAGCTGAGTAAAATTTTCCAATTGGGATGGATTTAATCTTAACTAATAGTAAAGATAATATTTGAAAGAGCATTGTGTAGCTATTTAAAAATTATACATAGATACTGTATGTTATTTACTGGATAGGAAGGCAGTGGTAGCCCAGCAGTAATGGGCAAGCTTGAATAACCAAGTGATATGGGTTCAAGTCGGTTCTTGCGCCTCTGATATTTTCATATGAGAATCAATTCTTCATGAGTACCACTTGTACGGTTACGGTAAAGGAAAACATTGTGAGGAAGCCTGAGAAAACCTGGCAAATTGTTAAAAGACTTGTAAAGTCCACCAACACACACTAGGCCAGAGTGGTGGACTATGGCCTGATCCCCCTCGTACTGAGGGAGGCCTGTGCCCAGCTGGGATGTTAAAAACGGCTGAAGACATTTACAGGATATAAATTAATATATGTACAATGTACATACCTATGTATAAAAAATATATTTTTCTTATAGGTACTTTACCTTCTGTAACAGCTCCACCAGACATAAATATGTGTGTTAATGCTGCGATCAAAAGCCTCCTTAATTCTATTTCATATATATCTTCATGTTCTTCACAGGGTTCATTTAGCACTACTATGTATGATTTTTTACCTGTGTCTACTAATTTGTAGCCATATACCTGTAATAATATTAATTATATAAATTGTTTGTATAAGGCAAATGTATCTTGTTATTTTTAATCTTGGTTAGTTTATTTTTTGTTTGATTATTACTTTTCTCCTCGAGTAGTAAAATTACTTATAAAGGCTCCTCTAACTCTTTGGACACAATATTTACAAGACTATCTATAGACAGGGGCGGCCTTAGGGGGTGGCGAACGGGGCAATCGCCCAGGGCCTCGCTCTTGCAAGGGCCTCGCGCAACAACCCAAGCAAATTTTTAAAAATATAGATTTTTTTAACTATATTTTTTTTATTTTAAACTTTTGATTTTGATCCTTAATTGCTTAATAAGGTTATAACACAACGTTAATTTAAAATAAAGTTAGTTAAGTAAAATATAAAATTCATTCATTCAAAACATAATTGAAAAATTCATTATAGTTAGCGGTGAAAAGCTTGACAGGCGCTGGATGATTTTTCACAAGCAAAGGATGCCGTTTACTGCCTTCCGTGTCGAATATTCGGGCTAGATACCAAGATACAAAGATTGGATCCAATCAAGGAGTATGTGATTGGTAACACTTGGGTGATTATCTAAAGTCTCATGAATTAGTCAACAGCCCAAAGATTGCATGTTAAAATGGAATAATTTAGGGAATGGTTTGAAAAGCTGTTCCAAGAAAAGGATAAGACGACTATATCGGAAAAAAATATTCAAAATGAGCTCATACAATAAATGGCAAGTCACGTGAAGACTCAAATTGTTGAAAAAATAATAAATATTAAATATTACTCTATATTTAGTCTTGATTGTACTCGCGACGTTTCTCGTGTTGAGCAACTTTCAATTATTATAAGATTTTTAATACAAATACAGCTGAAATTGAAAAACATTTTATTGGTTTCTTAGGGTTGGATTATTGTGCTTTAATTAAAGAATTTAGTCTTAGGAAAAAGCCGCAAACATCAATTTTGAAATTTATCATTTTTGTATTTGTATTTGTATTCTCATGAATTTTTGTGTTTGTTAGTTTTGTGAATCTTTCAATGTAAAATATTTTAAAACTCAAGTTTTATTTATTTGTATAACTTAAACATTTCTCCTCAAACATGACAAATACCTAAACCAAACAACCAGACCTACTTTCGCATCACATACTTTTCACGAAGGACAAAGGGCCTCGCAAAGACCTGCGGCCCGGGGCCTCGCAATTGGTAAGGCCGCCTCTGTCTATAGATATAGGTATTAAAGTTATGTATTCATTGTTTATAAATTATAATAATCATTTTCATACCATACCTCCTTTAAAATGTTTTCTGCTTCTAATTCAATCTTAGAGTAATTAACACGAATCAAATGAAAAGTGTCTTTGAGGTGCTTTATAATGTCGTCTCTTTTAATAGGTGTCTTACTGCCTTCTCGTAAGACGATGAATCTCGCAAATTCATTAACGTAATCACTAATTTTACTTTCATCAAATTCTAGAGTATTTTGAGTTTTCCGCATGATCACGTCAATATTATTATTTGTTAAGGTTACGCGGGAAACTATAACACAACAGATTTAATGAAATATTAATTTATTTATATATTATATTACAGTGTATATTAATGGTTCATTAGAGGTATGATTTAAATAACACTTCACAATTCACATTAATTATCCTCTAATTTCTTATCTCTATGAATTAGAAAATAGAATTAATGGCTTCAAAGTAATTTGTGTAGTTCGCGAACGAACTAGTTCGAAAGAGCGATCCCACAGACGAACTACGCGAACTAGTTCTCAGATCCCTCGCTCCTTAGTTCTTTAGTTCATTACTATGGATCCTTTTTCGAATTCGAAGACTGTCAGCTGTCAAGTACTTCACAAACGATTAACGAACGAAACGAACGAAATCAAATCCCATTACGATAAAAAAGGTTTCAGCTATAATAGTAAAAATATTATATTTTATTTTATTTTATTATAATATATATTTTATTTTATATACCTACACTTTTGTTACTTTTTTATTTATTTCTTATTTATTATTCTTATTTATATTTATATACATACATATATGTATATTAGGTCTTATATTATTTTTTTACTAGATATGATATGGTTTTATTAATAAATACTTTTAAAATAATATTACATATTAATTCTTTTGTAAACGCCTGAAATAAAAGTATTTATTTTATTTATTTTTTATTTTATTTATTTACACTAATACATTTCGAGGTTCGAATCTATTTGGCTGTATGTGTGCGTACATTCGATTGTAAAGACGTGACACTTTAAGAAAACTCTCATTCTTAATTGAGCCATGCCGGAATCCGGATTGGGCGAACGATCTGTCTCGGATTTGAGAAAGGAACTAACGAACTAAAAGAACGACCTAGTTCGCTAAGGACCTGCGAACTAAATTGACCGCTCCCAGTCGCGAACTATTACGCGCAAGTCTACAAAGTATGTACTTCTCCACTTCAAACTTCAAACTCTGAATCAAATCAAATCAAATCAAAATATTTTATTCAGCATAAAAATTGTTACAATTTCTTACTGAACGTCATGAGTCTACCACCAGTTCGGAAAGAAGAAACTCAGCGGGACAAATTTTTTTTTTTATCGTATTCTCACTCTTTTTTTTTAAATTAAATTGTAGATTAACAATAATTCTATATGTTGAAATAGCCTGGCGGCGATCACATCATTCCCAAGGCGTACTGTCTTCTAAAAAGTCGTTAATCGAATAATAGCCTTTAGTACACAAACGTTCCTTCACAATTTTTTTAAATTTGGCAATAGAAGCTTTTTTTTTTTTTTTTTTGCGGGTAGACATCAAAGAGTACAGTCGCGTTTTAAGTAGCTCTTTAGTATTTATTATTTTTATATAATATTTGTGGTACATATGTATTAAAGTTTACATAATCGTTGCATAAGTTGACTGGTAACTCATTTTCACACAAACTTACCTCACTGAATTATGGATTCCTCAGTTGAACAGCTGGTGAAGAGCATGGAAGAGTTAACTTCTATATTTAATACCCGAATGGTCGAGTTTGAGCAAAACCTGCAACAACCAGGCACCGCTGCACCTAATCCAACTGTTAAAGCTTTAACAGCTGAATTTCACACATTCAAAACTTTTGTGTGGAAGGCGCTCGGAATACTTAAATCTCAGGTGGAGCTTGTAGTTAATCGTCTAGACGGCTTGGAGACACTATCACGTAGAAAAATTCTTCTCTTCCATGGTATCCAAGAAAATACAGATGAAGACGCCACGAAGAAGATCGTGAACGTATTAACTGGCCAAATGAAGTTAACAGACTTTAAACCCGAAACAATTGACTTTTGCCACAGGTTAGGGGCAAAAAGGGAATCTGCTAGGCCTGTTCTAGTGCGGTTCACCAGTATGCAAGCACGCTCTATAGCTTGGAAGGCCAAAACTATGTTGAAAGGCACAAAAATAATTGTGACGGAGTTTTTAACCAAGACTCGCCAAGACATATTTGTTGCTGCTCGTAATCACTTTGGGATGAGGAAGTGCTGGTCTGCAGACGGTACTATAGTTATTCTTCTCCCTGATAAGTCCCGAGTTAAAGTTAATTCTTTCTCAGAACTCAAAAACTTAATGTTACAATTTAGCAAAACTGACAAAAATTAACACCTTTACTTGTTTACAACTTTCTTATTTGGCCGGTTTATAATGTATATTATGTGTCATATAATTAACTAAGTTCAATATACAGGGTAGGTAGCCAAATTATTATAACTGCATTTTAAATTCTTTACTTTCAACTTTTTTAGCATAAAGTAACTTAAATTTTTTAGTCAACACTACCTATTTATTATGTCAACTGTCAAATTTTCATAAACAGTAAACACCATAACCATAGATGAATAAAAATAACTAACAGCTGTCATTGCGTCATTTTGCTCGCACAGATACAGAATTTGTATTCATTTATGTTATACTCTGTGCTTTATTGTTTTTTTACTTTGGTTGCTGTGAACTTTATTTATCTTTTTGTTTTTTTTTTATTCAATTGCTGTTCGTATTTATATGCATTTTATTTTATATACATAATTCTGTTTCTTTTGCAGTCAACTTGTGCATGAGTATAGTGTTATTTTCGGATTTTTTTTTAGCTTTTATTAATTATTGCATAAGTATTTTATTTATATTTTGTCTGTATTTATTTATATTTTATATATAATTTATTTATTATAAATAAATACTTTAAGTAATAATAGTATTATGTACAATGATGAATATTTTTCATGTTCTTCTTTGGACGATTTTGAAAGTGCTGGAAACAGCCTTAACTCTTCCCTTTCGGATCAAGAAACACTTGAAAGCAAACTTTTGAACGTTTTTCCACATAACTCCAATTTCCTTACCTTAGTGCATATTAACGCGCAGAGTATTATTGCTCACTATTCTGATCTTCTTACATCCTTTAGTACCGGCGTGGTCGATTGTATACTTGTGTCTGAAACCTGGCTTAAACCCTCACTCCCGTCAACTAGCTGCTCTATCCCTGGATATCGTTTATTTCGTAATGATCGCACTGTACAGGGCGGTGGCGGCGTAGGTATATACCTTCGTAGCTGCATCCCAGCCTGTGTGGTTTCTCACTCTACCTCCCTCTTAACAGGTTCGCTTGAATACCTTTTTTTAGAATTAGTCATAAACCACAAAAAAGTTCTTCTTGGAGTTTTGTACTGTCCTAGCGACAAAATTAACTATTTTAATGAATTAGGAAATATCCTCGAGGACTTTGCTCCTAATTATGATCACATCATATTCATGGGTGACCTTAATACGTGCTTATTAAAACATGACTCCAGAGCACAAGCCTTAAACGACTTGATATCTTCGATTAATTTGAAAATTCTTCCCCTGAATTTCCCTACACATTACTTTCCCAATAGTCGGCCATCTCTTATAGATATAATCTCTGTCTCACAGCCTACTCTTACAGTTTCACATGGTCAAATGACTGCACCCTTCTCACATCATGACTTAATTTATCTCGCATATAAAGTGCGCCCTCCAAAGGCTAGAGGCAAGGTTATACTTCAGCGCAATTTTCAGCATATGAACCTTGAACGTTTGAGAGAGGATGTTAAGAACATTAACTGGTCAGCTATAATGGCTGCAAATGACATTGATAACATGGTTGACTCTTTAACTGCTGAGCTGATTAGATTGTACGACAAGCATGCTCCGGTAAGACCGGTGCGGATAAAACACGCTCCCGCTCCTTGGTTATCACCTGTTATTAAAAGAACTATGGCCAAGCGTGATAAGGCCAAATCCTTAAACAAAAAGCACCCGTCTGCCGAAAACCTTAGCGCATACAAAAAATTACGTAACATCTGCAACAGAATGTGTAGGGATGCTAAACGTCGCTATATTCACTCCACAATTCAGGATCTTTGTCAAACGCAAGTTTGGAGATTCCTTAGGTCACTGGGTGTGGGTAAGGCCACAGAAACTTCGCAAAGTCCTGTGGATCTCAATGCCTTAAATCAGCAGTTTATCACTCCACCTATAACTTTAGACCCTCATAAAAAAAAATCTACTCTCTCTTTCTTATCGAATCTTGCTCCCCCTGACCTACCTCCGTTCGTCTTTGAACCAGTCTCAGTTGAAGCTATAAAGAAGTGTGTCTGTGCCATTTCCACAAAGTCTATTGGTAGTGACAACCTCAGCCTTCACATGATACTCCCCATACTGGAGGATATTGCGCCTGTGATCACTCACATTATAAACTTCTCACTCACACGCAATGTCTTCCCGTCATCGTGGAAAAAAGCATTTGTCATCCCACTACCAAAAACCTCTAATCCTACCTGTCTCTCACAATTCCGTCCCATATCGATCCTTCCTATCCTATCCAAAGTCATAGAATCATTAGTCCACAACCAACTTTACTCCTATCTGACTCACAATAAATTTTTATGCCGATATCAGTCCGGTTTCCGCTCCTCCCACAGCACGGTTGGTGCACTGCTGAATATCACTGAGGATATCCGCGGTGCGATGGATAAAACCCAGCTCACCGCGATGGTCCTGCTTGATTTTAGCAGTGCTTTCAACTCTGTTGACCTTGATATCCTGGTTGGTGCTCTCCGTGCGGTTAACATTTCTCCTACTGTCATAGACTGGTTTCACTCTTACCTCTTCGGACGTCAGCAGTGCGTGAAAACCAACGATGCGTCATCGGATTGGTTAGATCTAACTGCTGGTGTACCTCAAGGCGGCGTACTTTCCCCTTTACTATTTTCTATCTTTATCAATAACATATCAAAAGTCATTTCTTCTCCCTTCCATCTGTATGCAGATGACTTACAGATATATCGGCATTTCGAGCTGGCCGAGTTGCATGAGGCTATTGGGGCATTAAACTCGGATCTGGTTGATGTCCAGTCGTGGGCTGAGTCTTTCGGCCTTGTAGTGAATCCCTGCAAATCACAATGTATTATATTTGGTAGTAGTAGACTAAGGTGCAAAATCGACTGGAACTCAATACCTCAGATCCAGTTTTCTGGCGTTGCAATCCCTTATTGTGATAGGGTGAAAAACTTAGGCCTTATAATGGATTGCAACATGACCTGGGCTGCCCATGTCAATGAGGTCAGCAAACGTATGCATTACACTTTACACTCTCTCAAGCGTCTCCAATTTTTCCTCCCTTTTTCAACCAAAATTATGCTTGCGCAATCGCTCCTTCTCCCCATACTTGACTACGCTGATGTGTGCTATTTGGATGTGACTGAGGAGCTACTCAACAAACTAGAGCGTCTTCAAAATCTCGCCATTCGTTTTATTTTTGGCTTGCGAAAGCATGACCATATATCTAACTTTCGTGCTCAACTTAAATGGCTCCCAATCCGCCTTCGCCGTGATATGCACATCCTCTCGTTCCTTTACAACATTCTCAATGATCCTAATTCTCCATCATACCTCCGTTCTCGTATCCAAACTCTCCCTACCCCCTCTCGTTCCAGGCGCCCTGGCATATCTACAATGCTGGACATTCCTAAGTGCAACACAAAGTTCCGTCTGAACTCTTTTACAGTCTATGGCACAAAGCTCTGGAACAATCTTCCTAAGGACATACAACTTTCTCCATCTATTAATACATTTAAGAAGAAATTAAGACACCACTTTCTGACTCTATCTTAACCAATCTCAATTACTATTATTATGTATTCTATTATATGGGTATGTATATGTATAAATGTTTGTATGTATGTATGTATGTATGTATGTATGTATGTATGTATGTATGTATGTATGTATGTATGTATGTAAGTATGTATAGTATGGTATGTAGCTTATATAATATTTAAGTAGTGTTTTTTTTTTTTAATTACTTGTATACCATAATATTATATAATCGTAGCACTCAAACTGCACTATTTTAGCCTGCTTCATAACACTATTTCTCACTAACACAGGTTGGCTGGAAGAAATCTCTTATAGAGATAAGTCCACCGTTGCAAACTAAATTTGTACTTGTATTACTGTTTATATTATGTGCAATAAAGAGTATAATAATAGAAGCTTTTTGAACGTTTTCTGGGATCCTGTTGTATAGACGTATACATTGTCCATAAAAAGAGTTACTGACTCGGCGTAAGCGAGTCACAGGCATTACAAGTTTATGTTTGCTCCTAGTATTAATGCTATGCATGTCGCAATTCTTGGGAAATTCGTGTATATTTTTATGAACATACATAACATTTTCGTACACGTATTGGGAAGCAACAGTCAATATTTTTATTTCTTTAAACTTTTCTCTTAATGATACTCTAGGTCCTAAACTATATATGGCACGAATAGCTCTTTTCTGCAGGACAAAAATGGTATTAACGGTAGCTGCATTACCCCATAATAGGATTCCATACGACATAATACTATGAAAATAACTAAAATATACTACGCGAGCTGTATCTACGTCTGTAATAAGTCTAATTTTTTTTACCGCAAACGCTGCAGAGCTGAGTCTTTTCGCTAGCCCCTCAATATGGAGATTCCACTGTAATTTCGAATCTATGATGATACCTAGGAATTTAGTTGATTCTATCGGCCTTAACATCTCTCCACCCAATACTACACCATTATCAGCAATTTTAACATTAGGTGTTGTAAATTTTATTAATTTTGTTTTTTTGTTATTTATGTTAGATTATTGTTTAATCCTACTTATAATTATTATTTATAAATTATATTATTTTATGTTAAGATGTAGACAGTTCATTGACTACTATAGTTGTTTATTTGATTTCTTTTTTAAGAGATAATAATCAATACAGAAACTATATTGTTTTTTTTGTGAAGGAGTGAGGGTAAATGCGTTCAAAACCGACTCGATGACAGTAGAAAATAAGTAAATATTACATTCATTCTCACTCCGATTTTCGATCAGTGTCGACTTGAAATAAAACCTTACAACAAGCTTTTGTCGTTTTTCTTACATCAGAAGTGGTATTACTTCAACAATGAATAAGTCCAAACGTCCTCGCTCACGTTCACGTGGTCATTCTGAAAGACAAAGGAAACGACATACTATTGAAAACGTGCAACAAAATAACCAACAAAGAAGAAAAAGTCGTTCAAACGTAAAAAGAAGTTCAAGATCTAGAAGAAGATCTGCAAGAACACCGTCACAGCCGAGGCATATTGAGGTAACGAGGCGAAATAAATCTAATCAATGTGTAAGTCAGTCTGCGACCGGACGAGAGTCTAGTGTACAAATAACAAGTTTGTCTGCGACCGGACGAGACGATACGAGTATAAGAATTTCTGCGACCGGACGAGACGATACGAGTACGAGAACTTCTGCGACCGGACGAGGCGATACGAGTATGAGAACTTCTGCGACCGGACGAGACGAAATCTGTTCAAGAATTTCTACGACCGGACGAGATACAGCTCTTCAGGCAGAGTGCTTTGGTTCAACGCGTAGACAGTCAACAGCGAACTCACGATGTTCGCCTAGACCGCGGGAGATGACGTCAGCTGCGACACCCGTGCCGTTTAATGTAGGTGAGGCGAGTACTAACGCTAATTCAAGTATAATGTTAAACTTTAATGATATAGCTAATTTTTTTCAATCCTTAAATAAGCAGAGTTTACCGTCAAGTAATAATTTATTGCCAGAATTTGATCCATCTATTAAGAATCATCGTATCGATCTATGGCTGTCAAAGGTCAATGAATGTGCGAAAATATATAATTGGGATGAATCTCGTATTATACATTTTGCGTTACCTAAATTGTCGGGTAATGCTAAAAAATGGTATGATAGTCAAAGCACGGTATTACATAGCTGGGCTGAATGGCAAATACTACTACATAAAGCTTTTCCATTTGAAACAAATTATGGTGCTCTATTAGCAGAAATGCTCGACAAGCGGTTGAGGGTAGGTGACGATTTAGACGATTATTTTTATGAAAAAAGAAATTTATTGAATATTTGCGATATACAAGGGAAGCGGGCAGTTGATTGTATAGTTCACGGTATAGATGATCGTACAATACGTGCCGGGGCATCGTCTGCCCGCTTTACAGAGCCTGAAGATCTTTTAAAATTCTTAAAGGATATTTGTAAAGAAAACAAAGATATATTACGAAGTTCTAATTTTAGTAGGAATAGAGCATCGGTAAATATAATTTGTAATAAATGTAATGAACCCGGGCATCGCGCGTTACAATGTCGTGTAAAAACCTCTCAAACGAATATATCTAACACTAGTATTCAACCAATATGTTTCAACTGTAATGAAAAAGGTCATAGAGTATACCAGTGTCAAAAGCCTGTTGTAAAGTGCGATAAATGCAGTAGATTTGGTCATACATCTCAAAATTGTACTCAAAAGCTTACAAACTTAGTGAATAGTAATGACAAACGTGTTTTACTAATAGAGAATGTTGTGGGTAAAACTAAATCCAAGTATTACAAGAAAGTGGTTGTCAATAACAAGTTTACTTTAGAATGTTTTGTTGACCTAGGTAGCGACTGTACACTCATAAGATATGAAAGTGTGGTAAAATTAGGCTTAATAGTTTCAAAGGATTCATTACCGGTTATTCGTGGAATTGCAGATATAAGTGTTAATCCTATAGGAAAAACATGCTTTGATATATGTATTGATTCTGTTGAGGCGAATATAATGGCATATATAGTACCTAATAGTTATTTACATACAGATTTATTAATAGGACAAAATCTTACCGAATTGCCTAATGTAATAGTTATAAAGACAGAATATTCTCTAAACATTTTATATAAAACTCTCACACCGTATTTTACTACCTTGGAACATGAACCATTGCTGAAATTCAGGTTATACATTTTTTCTGACTGCAAAATAAATAAAGTGGGTATAGTTAAATGTTACAGCGTTGACGTAACCGACGCGACTGTATACATAAAAGGGAGTTATCGCGATATAAGTGGAAATGAATATTACGTTCAGGAGGGTGTTTATGTAATTAGCGACACCAAGTGTTACATAAGCATAGTTAATATTTCACATAATCCTCTCTATTTTACTAAAGATTATATAATAGCTAAAGTTTATATACTTGAAGAGGAGCATACAAATAATTCAGAAGTAATTAATTGTTTCAAAACTCAAACCTCTTTAAGTCCTATAAATCGCGAGGAAATAAATATTAATCCTAACTTGTCAAGTGAGCAGAAAATTAGGATATACAATCTAATTAATAGTTTTAGAGATTGTTTTGCACAGGACCTCTCAGAGCTTGGTTGTACACATGTAACGGAGTTAGCTATTAAACTTACCGATGAAACACCCGTGGTTTATAGGCCCTATAGACTCAGCATATCCGAAAAAGAAATAGTTAGAAATTTAGTTAAGGAATTAATTGACAATGATATAGTTGAGGAATCTGAATCAGCTTACGCGAGTCCTATATTGCTGGTATCAAAAAAAACAGGTGGGTTTAGATTGTGTGTCGATTATAGAGCATTAAATCGGAAAATTGCTAAAGATCATTTTCCATTACCTAGGATTGATGACCAGATAGATTTACTAAGCGGTAATTCTTATTTTACATGTTTAGATTTGGCTAGTGGGTACTATCAAATACCTATACAAAAAGAAAGTAAACATCTTACAGCTTTCATCACTCCTGATGGTCTTTATCAGTTTAAAAGGGCACCATTTGGTTTAGTTAATTGTCCTGCTATATTTCAGCGTACGATAAATAAAATTTTAAATAAGTCTCAACACAAATGTGCTATTGCTTATATGGACGATTTATTAATTGCGGGTAAAGACTATGATGAATGCTATCTTAAATTAGAACAAACTTTCAATTTGATTAGAGAAGCTGGACTAACATTGAATATTAAAAAGTGTAAATTCTTTGAGACAGTGATTGACTATTTAGGTCTTGAAATATCCGCTGAAGGAATTAAGCCGGGGTTATCGAAAATAACTGCTGTAAGTAAGTTTCCAGAACCAAGAACGGTGCACGAAGTAAGACAATTCGTAGGGTTAGCTAGTTATTTTAGAAAGTTCATAGAAGGTTTTGCCTATATAGCTAAACCATTAACAGATTTGACAAAACAAAGCGTATCGTGGAAATGGGAGCGACAACAGAGAGAAGCTTTCACAAAATTAAAAGAAAAGTTAACTGAGCGTCCAATATTAGGTATTTACAATCCGGATTACATAACAGAACTACATTGTGATGCGTCGAAAATAGGGTTAGGTGGTATTTTACTACAAAAAGAGAGCTCAGGTGCGAAACTTAAACCTATAGCATATTTTAGCCGAAAAACTACAATTGACGAAGAAAAATTACACGCTTATGAACTGGAGACTCTTGCCGTTGTAGCTTCGTTAAACAGATTTCGCCCGTATTTACTAGGTACACATTTTAAGATTCTAACTGATTGTAATGCATTACGATCCACGTTTTTGAAAAGAGATCTCATACCTAGAGTAGCGCGTTGGTGGATAGCATTACAGGAATACGATTGTGTAATTGAGTATAGGCCGGGTGAAACTATGAAGCATGTAGATGCTTTAAGCCGTAATCCCGCTCCCAGTAATGATGAACTATATAGTTATGATCACATAAATCGAGTTTTACAAATATCCCAAGAAGATTGGCTTCTTAGTATTCAATTATCTGATCCTAAGATACAACACATTCGCTCTGTCTTGGAAGATCCCAGATATAATGAATTTCTAGATATTAAACAAAATTTTATTATTAAGAACAATCGAGTATATCGTAAGGTAGGGGAAGATTTAAAATGGGTAGTTCCAAAAGATGCCAGGTGGCAAATATGTCAACGAAATCATGATGACATTGGCCATTTCTCTGTAGAAAAGACCCTTGAGAAGATTAAAAAAGATTTTTGGTTTCCTAAAATGAAGAAGTTTATTTCTAAGTACGTAAAATCATGTTTACATTGTGCATTTAGTAAAGAACCAGCTGGCCCAAAAGAAGGTTTTCTTCATAGTATACCGAAAATAGATATACCATATCATACGGTTCATGTAGATCATTTAGGACCTTTTGTAAAAAGCGTAAAGGGTAATCAATATTTATTAGTTATTGTGGACGGGTATACGAAATATTGCGTGCTTAAACCTCTTCGAAATACCAAAGCTGAACCGACTGTTAGAGCATTAAAAGACGTATTTAGTTTATTTGGCCACCCTGCTAGGATAATATCAGATCGTGGTTCTTGTTTTACATCTTCAGAGTTTAGTCGGTTCTGTAAAGAATATGAAATACGACACGTTTTAAATGCGGTTTCAGCTCCACGGGCGAATGGCCAAGTGGAGCGCTATAATAGGACAATTTTAGACTCACTTAGGACATATAACGACCAGTTAGGTGAAAATAGGTGGGACCAAGAGCTATGTAAAATTCAATGGGGAATTAATAATACTATAAATAAAGGTACCGGAAAAACACCTGGGGAAGCCTTATTTGGAAAGCGCTTGCTAGGGCAGGGGGAAGGTAGTTTAGACTATACACTGACTGACACTAGACAAAATGATAAAGGGTTATATGAAATAAGACAGGAAATAAACGATCACATTGAAAAAGATCAAGAGAAACAACAATTAAGATTTAATAAACAAAGGAAGAAAGCAAGACTTTATGTAGTAGGTGATCTAGTTAAAATATTAAAAAATATTCCATCTAATGATGGCAAAAGTAAAAAATTGCTACCAAAGTATCAAGGCCCATTTAGGATAACGAAAGTTTTAGGTCAAGATCGATACGAGGTTTCTAGTATTCCTGGATCTAATATATCTAGAGGTAGATATAGTAATGTTTGGTCAGCAGACCGCATACAACCTTGGATATCCATAGCCAATGATAGTGATAGCTCTGACGGAGAAGTCAGACTTTGTGATGTAATAAGGGTAGTAGATGTCAACTAATGGAAAAGAGGTTGGTCTTCGCTTGATGACTGTTAGTAATGAGGGGTGTAGATGCCAGCATAGTCAGCTTGGGTTGGGAAGTATCACACGATCAGGGTGACGAGGGGCGAGGTGTCAACTAGAAAGTTGAAATTGGTTTGAGGACAAACCTGGTTGTCAGAATGGCCGAATGTTAGATTATTGTTTAATCCTACTTATAATTATTATTTATAAATTATATTATTTTATGTTAAGATGTAGACAGTTCATTGACTACTATAGTTGTTTATTTGATTTCTTTTTTAAGAGATAATAATCAATACAGAAACTATATTGTTTTTTTTGTGAAGGAGTGAGGGTAAATGCGTTCAAAACCGACTCGATGACAGTAGAAAATAAGTAAATATTACATTCATTCTCACTCCGATTTTCGATCAGTGTCGACTTGAAATAAAACCTTACAACAAGCTTTTGTCGTTTTTCTTACATTTAATAATAAATTATTCGAATCGAACCAATAGACAACCTTTGAGAGAGCATCGTTTACATCGTCGTACATAAGTAAATTACGTTTTACCTTAAAAATAAGTGATGTGTCATCTGCGAACAATACTATCTCATGTTTGTCCTGTACAAAGAATGGCAAATCATTTATGTAAATTAGGAAGAGAAATGGACCAAGAATAGAACCTTGTGGAACCCCCATAGCAAACGGAGCTCCAGGAGATCTCTTACCATTTACATCAACCCTCTGAATTCTATTACTGAGATAGGAATTCAGGAGGTTGAGTGCCTTATATCTAATCCCATAATGATGCAGTTTCCTGATCAACGTCTCGTGATGCACACAATCAAAGGCCTTGGATAAGTCACAGAATATCCCAAGAGCATCCTGTGACCTCTCCCAAGCCTCAAAAATATTTTTTACTAGCTCAACACTAGCATCTGCTGTGGAGCGACCTTTCGTAAAACCGAATTGTTTCTTATGAAGTAGATTGTGTGCATTGAAATGCAATAACATTTGCCCGAGTATGATTTTTTCAAAAATTTTACTAAATGTTGGGAGTACTGAAATTGGTCTAAAATTATTGGGGTCTAAGGTACTACCTGATTTAAAAATGAAGTCTGAATCAAAGAGAATAAAAGTAATATTATACTTTTAATCTGAATGGGTCACAGATTAAGTATTAGTTACTACGGAATGGGTGATGTGAGAATTGAGATGTCCGCGAAATTCGAAAATGTCAAACGTCATTATAATTCGCGTCATGTAAAAAGAACGCTGGCTGTCATGTTGCGCAGAGGCGATTTATCGGACAATATGGTGGTAAGACGCGGGGCGCGGGACGGCGAGGCACGCGCCGCATGCGCGCCGGAGAGCTATTGGTTTGTCAGTTCTAGGGATATTCACTTAACATCGATATATCGAATTTATTCGATGTATTCCGTACGATATATCGGATTGATTCGATGTTTTGACTAACATTTATTGTATTCGATATATCGATATATTTATTTATAGAAACATCGAATATTTGCTTTTTTTATTTTCTTGTCGAATCTATTAACGAACTAAATAATTTTAACACTACTTGATGCCTTCAATTTTAAATAAGGTTCATTAAGATAGTGACATCTGTGAGTGACCATCTTAATTATCTAATCTATTCTGACAGATCGATCGACTATTCACTCTCAATGTATGTATAGTCTGTGGATTCTATAGGTTAATTATATTTACTTACACTCACTTGACAGTTGACATTATATATATAGCAATATACTCTATGCAGTTGACACTTCACTCTTCTTGTTCTTGCGTCGTCTTCTTCTGTTTGGCGGTAACGCAAATAAATCATTGTTTTAATTGTTTATCTAAGACAAATTTATGTAAGAATTTTACTTGCTACTACAATTTATTACTCTAAAATAACTGATTTGACCTATCGTTTGATTGCTAGTTCGAAGTTGAAAAGGTATATAATATTATATTTCTATTATGTTTATGAACCTAACCTCTACTCGTTTGTGACAGTGTTTTATATTGAAGATATAATAAAATATTTCTATTAATTTGTCGTTTTTATTTCACTTACAAATGTATGTATAACTTATTTCAGTCATCTCACCACTATCTTAGTAGTACAATTCTATTCAAGTAACACTCATAGAAAATCACTATTATTACACTACTAGTTTAGCTATGTTACTCTGGTCTCTAATTCTACATTCATACTTACAAAATCAAGGACCACAAACTTTGTGCGTTTCACTGGAAAAAGGTAATATTAAATTTTTGTGGAAAGTATTCGATAGTGAAAAAATATCGATGTTTTCTAGCGATAATCGATATATCGATAAACATCGATGCTGGGATCCAATATTTTACATCGAATATAAATATCGATATATTTTTTAAGTGGACACGCCTAGTCAGTTCAAAATACTATCGCGCACACAAAAGTTATTAAGTACGAAATGGTTTTATATAAAAAATAGAGAAAAAGTATTTTTGACGTATATTATTTTATAAAGAGAGAGTTTTATAATAATGCAGTTAATAATTTTAAAAAATATGTTAAATTAATAATTATATTTTTTGTAAGTAAATTAAACATTCTACACTGAATCAAACATGTTTTTTTAATTAATATAATTCTATTTAATGACATTCTATCTAATATATTTTTCAATGTACCTGCCAATAACCAACATACGTCGTAAGCGAAGGCTACTTCGAAAATAAAAGAATAGGCTTAGTAATTACGTGTGCGAATGTACCCATGCGCAAACACACCCCCCACCACTTTCTTCCAGCGTTCTTTTTACGTGACGCGAACTGTACATGTATAATTCGCGTCATGTAAAAAGAACGCTAGCTGACAAGTTGCGCAGAGGCGAATTTGGTGGTAAGACGCGGGGCACGGGACGTCGAGGCACGTGCCGCATGCTTTCCGGCTCGCTATTGGTTTGTCAGTTCAAAATACCATCGCGCACATAAAAGTTATTAATTACGAAATGGTTTTATATAAAAATAGAGAAAAATATTTTTGACGTATAATACGTCGCGAGCGAAAGGCTAGTTCAAAAATGAAAGAATAGGCTTAGTAATTTCGTGTGCGATTCATATACCCATGCGCAAACACACCCCCCACCACTTTCCTCCAGCGTTCTTATTACGTGACGCGAACTGTACTCATTTATGTTATGGATTTGCTTAATAATTGCTATCACATCTATGATTGCTATCAACGAGATTGCTATTATCAAATTCAAATGTCAATATTTACGTGATTGACAACCGTGAATGACACTTATTGATGCAAAAAAATGTAATTGTCAATATTGTCAATATGCTAATTCTTGATTGACAAACAAGCGACGTATTCGTACACATGTTGTGTCAACATTTATTATTGTTATTATTTGCTATTGTTTATTTATAATGGCGTTCAATTCCATGTTCACTAGTAAAGAAAGTAGGAACATTACATTCTCTTTAGTAGGAACAGCAATGAAATGATGATGTGTCAATACTTATTGCCGACCTAAGACATATTTTTTGACAGTTTACTGCAAAAGTAGGTATAAATTGAGGACCCTGAAAGTGATAATGAAAGAAGTGCATTAATTTAGGGGACAGTTTTTTCCCGGTAGGGCACGCTACTTTTCAAGCAGTACTTACTCGTTGAAATACTTACGCGGGACGTTTTGTTGTTATTGATGGAGCTGGAAAAATATTTTGAGAAATGTGAAATTAAATAATAAAATAAAAGCTTTAGAAATTTCAATTTTTTTTAATTTTTACATTCCCTAGCTATGCCAGTGCATAGTTACTATGATAACAATAATAAATATTCAGGACGTACCCCATCCTGAATTTATTACTGTGTACTATATAAAATATGTGAAAAATCCTATACCATTTGAACTCCTTGTATCTATACTTCGTAGTTTGTGGTTAACAGTATTATAGTCATGCATGGTTTACTGCACGAATCTATATGTTTTGTTTTCTATCTGTCCATCCGTCTATGACCAGTGACCACATCACGAGAAAACTGCCCCTCTAGACAAGTGGCATAAACGCTACTAGAATAGAATAATCAATGTATGGGATTGACATAAGGTTACGACTAGTGATTAGATTCAACGTATCGAATTTGTAATTGGTAGCCAAATGTAACGAAATGTCAGATTAGTACATAATTCCCCATACAGAAGTGTCACTTTTGACAAACGACTTCTGCTGTTAGTTACGGCAAGGCGTTAGCGTTTATCGAAATAGAATAGACACGGGGCGTTTGCCACTTGTCTAGAGGGGCTGGAACGATTTTGATGAAATTTTGTATGACACCGGGTCAAAATATAGGATAATTTTTACTGCGGCAAAATAATCATCAATCAATAATTCATTTCTTAGAAATGTATTGTACTAACCGTTAAAATGCATCTATAATAAGTACATACGAGCGGAGCGAGGATGTGTCACAAGTCCCTACTATATTATGGACTAGCAAACCCGGTCCGCTTCGTTGGGCGTAAATTAAAAAAATGAAGTAAGTAAAAGTAACCAAGTTACTCCCTATAACATAAGCTATCTGCGAGTGAAAGTCCGGTCAAAATTGGTCAAGCCGTTTCAGAGATAAGTCGGAACAAACAGACAGACAAACAAAAATTTAATAATTGTTTTTTGATGTAAGTACCGTATATACTTTTATATGTATTTAGTGAAAAGTTGTTAACTTGAAATTAAAAACAGACAATCCAATTGTATTTATATGTACTGATTTACTGATATAATTGTGATTGAGTTTTAGCTGGCTTTATCTGTTAAAAATATTAGATATTTTTCTGATAAATAAATATGTTATTAACGTCATATCATTCGCCAGATTATAACAACGTGGGTCTGTTGATTATATTGTAAGTAATATTTTTTAAATATGTTACCTCAAATCATCTTCTAAATCTCAAATATAGAGACACAAAAACCTGCCGGCAAAAATAATTAAAAGTCTTAAAACTTAAAAAAATGCTTTTGTAAGTATGACAAAACGAATCAATGACAGCGAACTTGAATATGTTTTCTTTGTTGTTTCTTATTTGAACAGTTGATTTTCATGGCCTCATCTTCTGAATAGGATGGCTTCATTTTAGAATTATAGTATTCTTAACCAATTGAGCAATTGCTACTGACAGGCACATAATATCTATTATTTATTTTGTTTCGGATATGGCTCTCATCTTGGATTTGCCTTAAATTTTGATTTCAAATAAGGTTTTAAATAACGTTTTGGAGAAAAAAAGGAGCATTTTTACATCTTTTCCGAAAAACACCGACTGAAGTTTGTTTGCCATGTGGCTCGTACCTACCTCCTTACAATTTAAAAAATATGTGATAACTGATAAATAATTAAATTTGTAAAAACACTACTTTTAAACCGAGCACATAATCAGGGATGTTTTAAATAATTGTCACTTGTAGGCAATATATTTTATTTTTGAAGTGAATTTTCTTTAGAATCATTGTGATTTCAAACTCGATAAAACGAAAAATAAGTCCATAGTACCAGGCGTTCAGAGACGGGAAAGAGTTAGCCTTAGTTAGATCTCGCCCACCGCGAGTCAGTGATATTTCTAACTCTGTCTAACTTGTGGGTTCCCGCCATCTCCCTCTCTCAACGAGCTTAGACGGGGTTATTTAGTATAAAATATAAACGAGATTAAAAATTAGTTTGCCAAAGAAGTTTTACTTCTGACATGTGTACTTTGTACAAACGCACTTTTAAATTTTTTTATAATTTACTGCAGCAATATGTCGAAGCCTGTGTTCCATTATTTTAATGCAAAGGCGATGGGGGAGCCAGCACGACTGCTGTTCTCCTTTGGAGGCGAGAAATTCGTCGATCGTCGATTTACAGTTGCAGAATGGCCAGCTATTAAACCTTGTAAGAACTTCTATCTTTTATATGCGAATACTTGACATTATAAATAAAAATATCTCTTCCATTTTTTTCTAGGAGTTGTTTTAAATTGATAAATGTTTAGGTATAACTGAAATAAAACTTCAAACATTGACAAAGTTCGTTAAGTATGTAGGTACTTATATAATGATGCGCGATAATATTTCTGAGAGATAAATAAGTAATAAACCGACAGTAAAAAGTTTCCTAGAATATGTTGACCCGGACAACCAGCTATTATCATACTAAATTTCATCAAAATAAATCCAGTCGTTTTCTCGTCAGAAAAAGGTTAAGAAAATTTTAAAAACTTTAGATTCAGTTTTCCTGGGTTTCGCTTTTGGCGATTTTATTTTACTCGTCATAATAGATTTCAAAATATACGCACGTATATTATATATCTAATAAAAATGTCACTATAATATTATGCACCAAAAATCAAGTCGTCAAGTACTTGAAGAGTTTTTGATGAGTCTAGTATTCAGTAAACGACATCTTTGTTGTTAGGTTGTTATCCAATAGATATGTAAAGCAATTGTATAAAATGCACCTTTTAATAGAATAATTCGTGTGGCGATATCTCCCACTACAGCCATTGTGTAGCGAGGTCAGATAGATTGATATCACTATATCTATTTCTCTATATATGTATGTACCTTATATTCAGTAGATACCTAAGGCGGCTCTGCCCGCGTATCAAATATCGGAAACAAAATTCTTATATTTTAAATACTTTGCCTTTCCCGCGGCTCCGCTCGCGTTCTTAAGGCTGAAAATCAAAAGAGATATTTTCTCCCGTTTTTTCAACATTTTTCATTGATGCTCCGCTCCTATTGGTCGTAGCGTGATGAAATATAGCCTATAACCTTTCTCGATAATATCCAACACAAAAATAATTTTTCGACTAGGAACAGTAGTTTCTGATATTATCTAACAAATTTTACTGGTAATAAAAATAATAAAAATAGTAATATTTAAATTTTATTTAAATATTACTGGAGAATAAGTTTTAACTATTAGTATAGATTTCTCATAAATAAGATATTTTCTTGCAGTAAAAAGTATCCTACTATATGTTGAACTTTGTCATACCGAATTTCATTAAAAGGTGGTCTAGTGGTTTTTTCACCATGCGTTCACTAACAGACAGACAAAGAAAAAAAAATTATATATTCGGCCTCCGTATCGTTAGTAAAATAATCACTATTTAAATTTGATTTTCCAAAAAATAAATTCCTCTTTGAATTTCAATATATTGTACAGACTAGCCTCTTACTGCATCGTTTAAGGTGCTTACGCAAAATTTCTTCCCATTTTGCGTAGTTTTTAAAAAGCCATACTACGTGATTTAATATTACACTTTTTATGCATTTTTTTTTGTCACAGCTACATTTCGTGCATGTAACTATACCTATAAGAATAAATTCACTTTTGAAAAAAATACGCGCAGAGCTTGGCTATTGCCCGGTATCTTGGGAGAAAGTACGGCCTGGTTGGACAAACTATGGAGGAGGATTTAGAAATCGATCAAAACGTTGATTATATCAATGATTTACGTAGAGGTAGGTTGATAGGGAATTAGTACTAAACTTTTTCTGCAGCAAAAAATATCCTATAGGTATGTTGAACCCAGTTATCATTAGAAATGCGCTCACAAACTGACAGACAAAAATTCTTAAATATATTATTATATTTGGCTTCTGTACCGATAATAATAAATAAATATATATTCAACTTAGAATTTTGATACATGTAAATATTTAAATATTTCATATATTTTAATTCCTTCTCCCTAGCACATTGGGCCTACTGATCTATCAGAAGAAGGTAGCTTAATTCTGAAAATTCCGCTATTGAAGTATAGTAAAAATCGAAATAAAATTATTTAAATATAAATTATAACTTTTCAGATGCATCAGAGGTGTATTACGAAAAACTTACTGTATTTAAGGAAATGAAACACGAAGACAACGTTAAAAATCTATACCCTGATACACTTAAAAAATTAAATGAAGTGATTAAAGCAAACAATGGATACATTGCTTTAGGAAAGGTTTGTTTCTCACAAAAGGACTAATATTTACACACAATTTTAAATTAAATACATGTAAGCAAACAAAAATTTAAAATCTGTAAATGTGGTCTGTGTATCAATTATTACAATTAGTCAATTACCATTAGGTATTTCAACAGGATTTTCCAAAAAATATTTAATTCAACTAAGTTAGAATTTTATTATTACTTGCTGACCCGGCGAACTCTGTTCCGCCAGAATACAAATTACTGATTATTACTAACTAGCGACTCGCCCTCGCTTCACTTGGGCTTTTTCCTAGATTTAGCACAGGCAAAGCCGCGGGATCTGCTAGTTATGCATATAAACCTTCCTCTTGAATCACTCTATCTATTAAAAAAACCGCATCAAAATCCGTTGCGTAGTTTTAAAGAAAGGGATATAGGGACAGAGAAAGCAACTTTGTTTTATACTATGTAGTGATTATTGATTTCTGACAAAAATAATTAATTATCAAATTTTTAACCATACGTCTTAACCATTGACAAAATTACGTATGCGTTTTGTTATTTCATGTCAGATACGTTTTTTTATAGTACGTTTTATTGTGACTTATATTCTCTTTGACGTTTTATGACAATTGACACGTCCCACGGGAACGCGGTCAAACGGGATAAAATCCTAAGACCGTCTCCTGGTTCTATAGTTACCTCCCCACCAATTTTTAACCAAATCGGTTCAGCCGTTCTTGACTTATAAATAGTGTAACTAACACAACTTTCTGTTATACTAGCTGACCCGTGCCCACTTCGTTGGGCATAATGTTAATAATCCTTTTTTAGTACAGAGTGTTTAAATAATTTAAATTATTTCTTAATATTAAAAATTAAATTATATATACTAATATTAAAAAAACTACTTTTTGTAACTTAAATATAAAAGTTAGACATATGCTGTCGTTGACTTTTTTGTAGGCATTATCAAGCTCCACATCTTTTCTCTTAGAACTCAAAAATATATCTTTCATAGTTAAGGCAGCGTTTGTAGAAACGCTTTCATTCGACCGTTTTTTCTCCGATTCACTTTGCAAAACGGACTACCACGTAAAAGCCTTTTTATTTTTCGGTTTTGTATATAACCACTCAGCAATAATGTGGCTTTCTATTGGTGAAAGAATTTTTAAAATCGGTTCAGTAGATCCCGAGATTACCCCTTACAATTTAACAAATATACAAACTTTACTTCTTTATAATATTAATATAGTAATATAGTAATATAGTATATAGTATAATAGTATATAGTATATAATATAGTATAGATATACATATATAGAAGATGTTATATACCACAGATCAAATACTTATTACTATACGATTATATCTAAATAAGTAGTATTGATGATTAAAAATAAAGAATAAAAAATAAATAAAATACATTTTGAAAAAAAAAACTAACTTTTGTTTTTTTTCCAGTTAACTTGGGCTGATTTCTTCTTCGCTGGTATTTTCGATTATTTGAAGGTGATGCTGCGAATTCCCGATTTAGAGAAAAAGTATCCCAGCTTCCAACAAGTTACAGATCATGTATATTCTATTCCTAATGTACAAAAGTATAGTAAAATTAATATAAAATTAGAATTTGATTATTAAACATACAGTATTTTTAACTTTTTTCCATATATTTAAAATATCATAGTGTATGTATGTTTGTGTGTGTGTGTGTAATAGGTATGCATAAAAATAATAAATATAGGCGTTTTTTTTAAGGTTGATGCTAGTCGTCTGCTAGTTGGACGAGTAAAATAATTTAGTCGTCCAACAATTGTTGGACGACTAAATTATTTTAAAGGCTGTTGCTAGTCATCCGATAATCATATTAATAAAAAATATATTATTCGTCCGACTATTGTCGGTTTGTACGAATATCTATCACTTCTTTGATTTCTAATATAAAATAAGCGATTTTTATGTGCAGGATATACCTATGCCAAAAATAAAAAAAAATAACCCTAACCTACCGAGCTGATAATTTATTATTTAGATCCCACTCACTTTTAATAAGTCCAAGAATTTTTATATTTAAAAGAGCTGGCTCTATAGAGTCGTCCTATGAAATTTACGTTACTAACACTCCCTGAGAGTATGTACCTACATCAAAACAATGTACAAGAAAATGGTATTTTGTAAAAAGTACTACAGAAACGTCCGCAATTGCATTCACGAGTATGTTTAAACTTAAAAAACGAATTGATTTCTCTTTGAGCCATTTAAGAAGCAAAAAAGTCTCAGTCGCGATATATCAAACACCAATTGTCGGACGAATAATATTTAATTTATTCGTCCGCTTATCGGATGAATAGACACTTCGTTTTTTTAAATAGAATTTCCCGAAGAAAAACACGAAGTCCCTATAGATTTCTAGAAGTAGTGAATATCTATTTCAATGATATCTTATTTCTGACCTTCATTTATCATCAATTGCTCTTATACTAAGTGGTGCTATTGTTATTAACAATAATGGATTCTTGTTGTAATTCCTAGAAGTAGTACAATAAACATCTTCAGTAAACTATAAGTTACGCTTTATTTTTTGATAATTAAGAAAATGTACAATGTATTAAATTTACTTTTTAAGAAAAAATATTTTGCCACATCATGTGAGTTACTCCTGGTACATCTCTGATAGCTGTGAAGCAACCCTTTGGCCTTGCCTTGGCAGACCTGCCGTTGAGGTTCGTGTTTAAGACGGGGGAGGTTTTCAAGGGTCTTAGTTAGAAGGGTAGTGGCCTCATATAGATTCGCCTTCTTTACTATACTATACTAAATGTGAATACAGAGGATGCAGATGGTAAAAGGTTTGAAATTATTAATGAAATACCTATATGTTATTAATGAAATTAACAGAACCTATTAAAAAATCTTATGCTTAATCACGATATTTTGCAGGTAGGTAACATTTAGTCAGAGAAAATAGTAAAAATATTTTACAAGCTAGATTGATGTATTTAAAACTCGTACCATCTATATGTGCTTAATTAACCGTGATGTATCCAAGGTCGTCTGCGCCAGCGCATTCTGAATAGCTACGAGCGTTTAATCTAACGATAGGTACTAAGCTAATAGTTGGTTTACTGTTTGTTTACATAATATTATGTGACATAAGGTTGTTCTTTATGGGCAATTGATTGTCTATTTCAGAACTCAGTCGGATAGTTGTTGAATAAAATCTAATAATTTATTTTAATTAATTACAGGATTCCGCTAAGAGATTATAAAATGGGAAAATCTGTGAGTTTTGTGTATAGACGGATATTTGTTATTTAGTCAATAAATACTAAACGGATTTTGGTTAAACTTTAAAATTTTACAATGATTCCACGGGCAAACATTAGGAAGCTTTGCTGTAGGGAGGAGGAGCATATTATAATGTGGTAAATGATTTTAACTTAAGTCATATTACTCTTAGAATGACTCATGCTTATATTATGCTAGTCATTACTTATAACTACTTATAAAGTATAAATAATGTGTTCGCACTAGCTTCTGAGATGTGGTTGGAACATTTTTTGTCGAATGACCGCTACTAGACTTGAATGTCGAATTTATATCCTCTATTAAATAAATCATCCACAAATTGATTTATATTGAGATAATTATGTTAAAGTATGATTTAAAGATAATTTAAATAAATTAAGGAATTAAATAACAAAAATACTACTGCTGCTTAATACTTTGTGAGATTATGCGACATTACGCGAATATTATACATTTTAAATAAAACGATATCTATTTATTTTGATTTTTGGATCCCGACGACGACGGACGTGTCGAACGCTTTGAAGCAATCATGGTTTTAGGAGAGACAGAGGTTAGTTGTCTCAAAAGCATTATACGTATGCTGTGTACGTATGTAATTAGTTCAACGTGCCATATTTTTAAAAAATTACTCACAATTTTAAAAAATGTTTTAATAAAAATCTAAAATAGCACCACCTTATAATATCTGTTGATTTCATGATTTTTAAGAAATTTTCGTTTGAAGGAAGTAAACGAAATATACAAAATACCGCACGAGTAAAAAAAAACAAAGTCTACATTCTTTACATTTATTTATAATATATAATATAATTATGAAATATAAAAATACATCAAATTTTCTGTAATTTTTTAAATTTTTTATGTCTCATACATTTATCCTTCCGTGACGGGTGCAGTTTCGCAATATGCTCTAATCTTTGGAATGGCTAGCAATTTCTCTTGAACCATTTTAATATTTGGATATTGATCATCCAAATTGGAAATTTTGATAATTCTTTTCAAAGATTGGTAACAGCCACCAATAATAAAGTCAGCCCATGTTAGCTGAAAAAAAAGATAAAATATAGCTTAATAAAAAACTTAATAATAATGTCCCTCGATAGATTTTTATAATGCCCAATCTCATTGAGACTAGCCGTCTGCGCAAGTATACCAGCACACAAGTTCATTCTCTATTCCTGTCAGTGCATTACCTACTGCTTTATGTACTCTCTGAGGCACAGGAGGAAATACTGCGAACTTTCCACAACTTAGCATCAACCCCGACCCGAGGAATCGAACCCAGGACCTTCGTGCAGCTATACAATTAGTTACTACACCGGTAAGGCAAGTTGCTAAATTGAAAAAAATAATATCTAAAATAATTTTTAGTTTTTTAAACGTCTGTCTGTATACTGATAGCATTGGGTTCCTTGTCTAATTTTGTAAAGATACTATCGTTAAAGCAAACAAAACAAATAACATGTTATGGTTATAATAAAATATTATGTTCGGTCCTTTAAAATTTTCGTTAAAAATACAGAAATTTCATATTTACATACCTTTCCAAGAGCTATATGGCCATTGTTCTTAGCAATAATATCATCTAACTTTTTCAAAACCAACGGGTAGTAGTTTTTTTCAAGATCCTCTTGCTTTTTGGCTTGGATCTGTTCATCCGTTTCGAAGTATACTGCAGCAGCCTCTGATAAAAGAGATATCTTCATATTCTTAAATTTTACTTTAATCATTCTATTGCAAAAGAAATTAAAATAATTGCTTTCCAATTTAGTCTTTCGTTTATCAGAACTAAAACATTTTATTAAAAGTTAAATACAAGTTTTTGCTTCGTTACAAGTAGTAGGTATAAGTTTTAAAAACGTCTATTTATTACTATAGTTAAAGTATCGTTAAAATCTTTTAGCCAATTCTGGAGAAAAGCAGTCAAACACAATATTTAGTTTGGATTTTTTATTCTATCTTCCATACTTACTGACGCGAATGTCATTGAAAAAATCTACAATCTGATCGATCTCTAGGTCCTCTTCGATATTTTTGCCAGCGAGCCCATACTTTTTCCCGAGGTAACGACCAATGGCCGAACTTTGCGAATACTTCTTGCCGTCAATTTCCAATATAGGTAGTACACCGAATGGTGTTGCTGTAATGTAACGAATTATTACTTCCTAATATACTAAATAAAATAAAATAATAATATACTAACGTAATAAAATAATGTGTATGTAAGTTTGTTTGTTACGCTTTCACGCGAAAACTACTCAACCGATCATCATGAAACTTTGTACACATATTCTTGGAGGTGTTAGAAGTAACATAGGATAATTTTTATTAAAAAAATATTTTTTACGAAAAATTAAAAAAAAATTTTCTCAAAATATCTCATAATAATAATAAAATAAGACGCAGCACAGTGGGAAATGGGGAGAGGGAGGGGCAGCCAAGAGCGGGAGAGATAGCCGGGCGTCTCAGGAAGGTTCTGAAATAGTTGGAGTAATTTTAGAGAATGTTCAGACAATCTATAGATCAACCGATTGCGAGTGATCGAATAAAAATGAACGCGGGCGAAGCCGCGGGTACCGCTAGTACTAAATAAAATAAAAATATACTAAGCGTTATCATTACATAATATAATAAAATTCTATATCCAAATCGAATTTGTACGTTTAATATTTTTTGGAAACTTTCAATGAAGTAGTCATTATTATCGGTACAGAGACCAAAGCTATAGTTTTTAGTATTTCGGTGTGACCTTTATGACTGCACGAGAGAACCACTGGACCAGATTTTGATGAAGTTTGATATGACAATAGCAGACTAGAGTAACGCTTAAACGCTTGTTCGTAGAGACGAAGACGAAGGATCTTAATTCATGCAATAATGGAGAAATATTATTTTTTCATAAGTTGATATTGGAAAAAGTTACGATTGTACCTAGTTTATTTAATGGTTTTTAAGGGTTGCACTTTCTATAACATAAAACATCGAAGTGTTCGGCGCTGGCTAAGTATTTAAGGCGGCGATATATGTAAATTGGACTTTCTTTGTATTTGAATTCTCTGTAATCTTAATAGGAAAAAATTTAAAAAAAATGTATGTTATTCTACAGCATATACAGCATTATCTCTTCCGCTTAAAAAGTTTAAAAAAACAACATAAATATCATAAATAAATATGCTAAGTACCCTCTGTTACAATTTTTCATATCATTTCTCTTGTAAACTATCAAAAACAAGATTTTTTTATTGCGTTCAGCATATTAAATAATACAACACCTAATATGATCTCCGATTATTTTTTCAAATAACTGTTTTATTTATTTTTTATGATTTTTTTACGTAAATCATAAACGTAAGCCGCGAGAGAACACCCTCTGTCGCCCAGTAAATCAGTGCGGGACGAGGCGTTGTGCTGAACGGACCTGTGACTGTTTGCTCCGCAACCGCAGAACCAATTTAGAAATTTATTTATTTAATTCGTGAACAGAATTGTCACGAGTCGTTTGCGCTAAATTATGCTCTAAAACATTTGTATTTAAAACTATATTAAAATGAAATAAATAAATGGCGTATTTTGGACCTTATTGACTTGTAAATTTTTTACTTAAAAATTTTAGTATACATATAGTATCGACTAAGAGAAGTTTCAATTTAGACTTTATTTGTATAGTTATAAGGACTAAGTCTGGAAATCGAACCTGTAACGAAGTTACGTCTACTGAGCCATAGGTAACATAAAATTTAATCTGTTTATCTTTCATGTTGAAGTTATACTTCTTTAGGCGCGTTATGAAAAATTTATGAGAGTGAAATTTTACGATGCGCGAGACACAAAATTCTCACGGGAGAAGTTAGCTAACAGTCAAAAGTTTAGAGGACTTGCAACTATATTCACGATATTTATTTTCAACAATGACATGGGTGTCATTTTCGAGGATTTTCGGGGTGCTAATTGCGAAAATGAGGTCCATTTTCAAATCCAAGATGGCGGACATCCGGTTTTTTTTCAACAATGACATGGGTGTCATTTTCGAGGTTTCTCGAGGTGCTGATTACGAAAATGAGGTCCATTTTCAAATCCAAGATGGCGGACTTCCGGTTTTTTTTCAACAATGACATGGGTGTCATTTTCGAGGTTTCTCGAGGTTCTGATTACGAAAATTAGGTCCATTTTCAAATCCAAGATGGCGGACATCTGGTTTTTTTTCAAAAATGACATAGGTGTCATTTTCGAGGTTTCTCGGGGTGCTGATTACGAAAATGAGGTCCATTTTTAAATCCAAGATGGCGGACATCCGGTTTCTTTTCAACAATTACACGGGTGTCATATTCGAGGTTTTTCGGGGTGCTAATTGCGAAAATGAGATCCATTTTCAAATCCAAGATGGCGGATATCCGGTTTTTTTTCAACAATAACATGGGTGTCATTTTCGAGGTTTCTCGGGGCGCTGATTACGAAAATGAGGTCCATTTTCATATCCAAGATGGCGGACATCCGGTTTTTTTTAAACAATTACATGGGTCAGGGTGTCATTTTCGAGGTTTATCGGGGTGCTAATTGCAAAAATGAGTATGTATTATTTAATGATGATATACACTTTTTGTAAAAAACATAGCACTGTTTATAGGTATTAATTGTATAAAGTACACGATAGTTAAATCTTCTCGTTTGTTCATGTTTTTTGTAAAACTGGAAATAAAAGGCTTTTTTATTTATTTATTTATTTTTATTTAATTTTAAAGTATTATTTTTAATTTAGTTCCTACTGATTTTTTGTAATAAGACAAACCCCCAATTACCCCCTAAATTTAAAATAGCCATAACTTTGTTAATAATTCAGATCAATCTCACAAACACAAACATCTACAGACTCACAAAAACCTACACCACCACAAAAGGCACCATCTTCCCGGAAGCCACAACATATTTTTATTTTTTCTTTATACCGCTAATAGAACTTAAAATTAATAACATTTTTATAATAAAGAACTTCGTTCCTATCTGGTGAAACTGAAAGTTGTGAACCTACAAACACTTTTTGTGTATCGATCATCAATTTTAGTATATGTATTATGTACTGCCGAAGCGAGTACACTTGGACGTTCGACAACATTGTTTATATATTCAACGAGTTAGAATATTTCGATAGCGCGATTCAGGACTTAACAGCGTTATATAATATTTTTGAGTTTAACATCATAATATATAAAAACAATAAGTATAAAACAATATTTAATATGACAATATTGTTTGAGGAATGAAATAAAATGAATTTTTACAAAATTAAAAACAAAAAGCCAACGTTACGCGGTGTTCCCAGGCCCACCGGTCACCCATCCAAGTATTGACCGCGCCCGACGTTGCTTAACTTCGATGATCGGACGAGAATCGGTGTGTTCAATTATATATATTTACTGTGATTATAAGTGATAAAAATTGTATCTACATATAGTACACATAAATTAATAATAGATATAAATAATAATTATTTTAATTATGTAAAACATATTTTTTTATGATATTTAAATAAACTTTATTTAACTAGATAATGCTTTATAATAAAACTTTCAATGTATTAAATACTCTTTTTTCTATTATTATTAGTGTCGTTTTTATAATTGCATAAGTTGATAAAAAATGATATCATTATAACGCCTTATCAATATATTGCCGTTGCGAACACCTCTAATAGAACCATGCCTAACAAAGTAACAGCTGTTAGTTGTTACACTGTGCCGTACTACGCGCGAATTCTAGCGCGCTGGTCGCGCGTAATTATTATCGGGAGGCGCGGGGTTGCGCGGGGAATTTTTACCGGCAACGCCCAATCGAGCAAGGTCAACGGCGTATATCCCCGTCTTAAGAGATTTAAATTGTATTATAATTGAATAACCATTTACCCTAACGTTTGAAAGTATGAAAACTAAGTGTCCCATACTAAATATAAAGATAATAATTTATTATAGTGTAACTACTGACTTGGTTTCAAAGCTAACCAGTCTTCTCTTGCAATTCTGACGTCTTCAAATTCCTGGTCGCCGTACGTCAAAAGAAGGCGAATTCCTTCCGCTAGTCCCTTCAAGTTGAAATAGATGACCTTGACCTTTGACATGTTTCTAAAATTTAAAAAATCATGATATAACCATACATCTAATCTAAACTTATAACGATTTATCTTGGCCACTTTGCTTCCCACTCATGGCTTTAAATCAATTGGAATATGCTAATTAAACCATGTCTATAAAATAAATTGTTGTGACTGTTGTCAGTCAACGACAAAGATATTGCCGTGAGTGGAAAGAACGCAGAATTTCCCAAACCAATATAATATCTGAGAAATCAATAGTTACAAACCAACCTAAATACTAACCCGAGTGAGGCGAAGGTAAATCCCTAGCATAGAAATAGGTAAGAATCTATATTATATATTAGTCCAAATTACAAGTTATTTCCTTAGGGCCTTAGGCCAGATGGGCCATAGCCATAGAGTATATTGCTACCATAGCTTAAGCTAATTTATAATGAAAAAATGACGTCACTACTGCACAATAATAATAACGACTTTTAAACTATATCCACGTACAGAAAAAAGTCTGAAGGTCTCGATACTCATATGTAATTAGGGTCTCAGAAAAACGAGTTTCATACTAGAATATTTTTATATATTTTGTTCGACCCATCTTAAAAACCGGTTATAATATTTTTTATAATAGTTATTGTAGATTTAAAAATTGAAAAGATAACATTGTTATGAATTAAAATTAATAGAATTGGTTTGTTAGAAGGATTAAAATTAATAAAATCAGTTTTGTTAGAAGTCATTGAAGAGTATTATAAGTACTAGCTTATCTCCTTGTCTGGCTCCAGATTTAGATCCAGCTCGATGATACTGTCTAAAAATCATAAAAGATGCAAAATTTTATTCTCTACAATAATAGTTTAAATGACTCTTGCCCTAAAGGGCAAAGTTTATTAGTTTTGCCCTAAAGTCCGAGATATAGGCCATAAAAGTTCTTTTAAGATGGCGTTTGAAGCTCTACCGCAATCTGTCAGCATTTTGTAAATTTATACTCAGTAAATGATCCTTATAAAAAAGAAAAAACGCATCGAAAATTTAGTGCGAGGTTGAGCTAAAGAAACGTCTATTTTTACTGGCCTATAATTCAAAAGACAATAATTAGCAGTAAATAGTTTCTAGACAAAATTTTCATTATTATCGATATAAAAGTCTATTGTTTTTAGATGTTTTTGCCTGTCCGTGTATCTGTCTGAACGCATCACACTAGATATAGATTTAAATTAAATTTATATATTGATAGCTAGTTATCTGAAGAAATTGAAAATGAAAATAATTTGATTTGAAATATATAGGTTACTTTTAAGTGCGGGAAATATCTCAAACAAACAAAACGCGCACTTTTCAACAAAATAAACACAATAATAAAAATACTCACGATGTTTCTAGTCTCACTTTTCGCGACGCAATGATGATACAAATACAAAACTATGTAAATATTAAATAAGCGCGAGTACTTGTCCTTGAAAATAATACAAATAGCTCAGCGCAGATTTATTTACATTTACATTTTATTATGATTGAATGGATATAATGCAAAAAATGAATATTTACTAGTAATTCGAGTTCGTTTCCGTCATCATTATCAGTTACTCTAACTATATATACTTACTAGTGACTCACCCTAGCTTCGCTCGGGTTTGTAGTACTCTTAGCGTAAGCGAAGCCACGGGTTCCGTTAGTTAAAAAAATAAAATTTCTACCTCCTTCTTTCTTGAAGTCGGTTAAAAAGTAGGCTAAGTTACGCCTTATGACATTAGCTGCTACTAAAAGTCCCGTCAAAATCGGTTAAGTTATTTCAGAGATTACCCGGAACAAACAGACAGACGAAAATTTTTAAAATTGGTTGGTTGTTGCTACGAGTATCGTTTATACTTTCATATGCATTTAATGAAAAGCTGTTAATTTGAAATTAAAAACAGACACTCCAATTTTATTTATATAGATAAAGATTTTATATAGATAAAGAAACTTCCAATAGGGTATATACCTACCTATAATCTTTTTAGTTTAACTTTTTGATATTAGTGGATTTTTAGGGTTCCGTACCTCAAAAGGTAAAAACGGAACCCTTATAGGATCACTTTGTTGTCCGTCTGTCTGTCTGTCTGTCTGTCTGTCTGTCAAGACCTTTTTTCTCAGGAACGCATGGAGGTATCAAGCTGAAATTCATATCAAATACTCAAGTCTATGGTCTCTTGGAGCTGTGAAAAAATCAAACTTCTAAGTCAACGCGATCAAAAGATACTCCCGTTTATGCCGCAAATTTTCGACACTCGCAAGGGAATCAAAACCTACAGGGTACTTCCCGTGAACTCAGAATCTTGAAATTTGGTACGAAGCAACGTCTTATAACACAGATAAAGGAAAAATTGCGAAAAGCATAAATTTTTAGTTACATCATATAATAAAAATATTTTTAATAATTTTAAACTTATTACCCCTTTACTCATACACCGTTCCGTACAGGTTTGTACGGAACCCTCGGTGCGCGAGTCTGACTCGCACTTGTTTATTAAATTGTAGACACTTCTGACTACCTTTTTGTAGACCACATTAAGGCTAATTCTATATTAGTCTAGTGTGTGTTCAGTTTCATGAAAATATGTCCATTGTCCAGCGTCAATGTAACAAACACGATATATGATATTGTGATATATTAGACTAGCGACTCGCCCTCGCTTCGCTCGGGCTCTTCCCTAGATTTAGCACAGGCAAAGCCGCGGGATCCGCTAGTTATGCATATAAACCTCCCTCTTGAATCACTCTATCTATTAAAAAAAACCGCATCAAAATCCGTTGCGTAGTTTTAAAGATTTAAGCATACATAGGGATATAGGGACAGAGAAAGCGACTATTTACATCCATGTATTAATATACTATAATATACTATATTTCCCATGGCTCTGCTCGCGTTCTAAAGGCTGAATATGAAAAGAAATGTTTTTCTCCTATTTTTGCAACATTTTTCATCGATGCTCCGCTCCTATTGGTCATAGCCTATAGCCTTCCTCGATAAACGGACTATACAACACAAAAATAATTCTTCAATTCGGACCAGTAATTCCAGATATTAGAAAACAAACAAAAGAAACAAAACTCTTTCAGCTTTATAATATTAGTATAGATTAAAGTGGAACGAAATAAAAAACAAGTTTTATTCTTATAATAAAAATATATTCTTTCACAAACATTTACATAACATAATTTCAGTCATGTTGAAATACAACATGTTACATTAAAAACCAAAATAACTTTTATATACTCGAATGGCGGCTTTATAATGAAAATCGGAGCTTTTTAGAAATTATACTCAGATTTCGGTACATTTTCGCTGTAAGCTTTCACTTTAGGGTTGGCGTACACCGCGTCGACGATTTTTTGGAAGCTCGGGTACTGTTTTTCTAAGTCTGGCATTTGCAACATTACTTTCAGATAGTCGAACATACCCGCGAAAATGAAGTCACCCCATGTGAGCTGAAAATTGTTTAATTATTATTAATTTTTTTTTGGCAATTATGTGAATTTTTGAGTATTTTGATGAGAGGTGGTTAGGAACCTGCTAGATTTTTCATATAAAAATCTGATGTCGTGAAAATATTAAAACTTAAATTATTTATAAAAAATGTTATTGAAATAGTTATTATTAACGATACAGAAGCCGATTCTAGAATTTTAAATTTATGTCTTTGGATCCGTGATGTATTACGAGAAAGCCAGTGCAGAGATTTTGATGAAATTTGGTTTGGGATAGCTTATTATCCGGGGGGGTTACTGGTGTAGTGGATAGTATTTACGGCCACACACGAGGTCTTGGGTTCGAGTCCCGGGTCGGGCCAAGTTTAGTTATTGAGCCTTTCTTTCGTAAGCCTTAGGTGTTTCACCCCCGTGCGTCGGAGAGCACGTAAAGCCGTCGGTCCTGCGCCTTAACTCTCACTGGTCGTGTCGAACAGTCGTCCCACTGGAATATGAGAGTGATAAGGAATAGAGAGTGATAAGGAATAGAGAGTGCACTTGTGTCTGCGCATACACTTGTGCACTATAATATCTCCTGGGCAGATGGCTAGTCTCAATGAGATTGGCTGTCGTGGTCGTAATCGGTCGGGGTCATTATCCGGGGTATCCGGGTCAACAAATAGGTTACTTTTTACAGGAATATACGTATCATAACTCTGAGAATACTGTACTAACCGATAAAAAAACCCAGGGAACGAATCCGAGACTTATAATTCGATAGACTGGTAAGCTATAGCTGCTAGCAAAGGACATTTAGCGAGAAGCAAAACGCTTGTTTCACTATAACGTTTAAACAGATGTCAATGAAACTTTCTTATCTACATTCAGATAAGCAAAGCCAACATAGCAACAAATAACAGTTCTAATATTTACATTTTACTCGTTAAAACTCCAAAATTTTTTTATAAACCTATGTTAAAATTATTAAATGAATAGGTAGGTTCTTTAGTCACATATTATTAAAAAACAATTTTACAGCCATATTGGAATAACAATGACGTCACTTGGTTTATTCTGTTTCCTCATCAAGTCTTTTCATTTAATATTCATATGATAAAAAAACAATCCATCATTTTTAGGAGACGGCCATATTGGATTTACAATGACAGCACTTGTATATAATCTTTGTCACAAAACTACTGGTTTTATTCACGGCGCGTCTATAGATGATTCCCATAAAACAAAAGTTTTTCTAATATACATATTGAAGTTAATATTTAGAGAAGAATTTAGAATACTATACCTTCCCAGCAGCAATATGACCGTTGTTCTTTTTCACAATTTCGTCCAACTTGGCGAGCATCACCGGGTACACGTTCTTGCTAAAGTCTTCATGTTTCTTTGCTTTAATGGCTTCATCGGCCTCGTAGTGAACTACAGCTGCCTCTATAGGGTTAAAATATTATGTAAAACACTTTCTTAGGTTTACGCGAATATTTGACATTATAAATGAAACTATCTTTTCGGATTTTGTCGCGGTTTTATTAAATAAATCCGAAAAGATAGTTTCATTTATGATATTATGTAAAAGTTGAAAACTGTAAATTATAGTATTATGCAAGTTACGGCGAAGGAAACCATCGTCGTGAGGAAACCTAGCAAGTTTTCGAAAAACATGTGAGTCTGCCAACCCGTATTTGGCCAGGATGTAGAACTATGGCCTGACCCCGATCGTGTTGGAGGGAGGGTTGTGCCCAGCATTGAAACGTAAAAAGAAGATGTTAAAGATGTTAAGCCTTCATCTTTAACTAGCCTTTCCCGGGGCTTCGCGCGCGTTCTAAAGGCTGGAAACCAAATACCTCTCGTTTTTGCAACATTTTTCATTGATGCTCCGCTCCTATCGGTCGTAGCGTGATATAATATAGCCTATAGCCTTCCTCGATAAACGGATTATCCAACACAAAAATAATTTTTCAAATCGAGCCAGTAGTTACTGAGATTAGCGCGTTCAACCAAACAAACAAACTCTTCTGCTTTATAATATTAGTATAGATTTATTGTATACTTCTCGTTTTAAAAGCTTGAAGTACACGAACACAAATCATATAACGATGGCTCAGTATTTACATGCTCGAATGCGAAAGCGTGTGAAGCAGGTTAAAATTCAAGTTTCGCACGCGATAAGTTTCATATTTATAATATTCCCAACACGATTACCACTTATCTTACATAGATGGAAAACGTTTTGAGGAAACCTGCATGTCTGAGATAACCTACTAAGTATTCCAAAGATAATTCAGCCCGCACTCTGTAAGCGTGGTGGACTATGGCCTGATACCTGTCGTATTGAGGCCCGTCCCCAGTAATGGGACTTCAAATATCCCAAATACATATACACCATGTTTTCACTTTCATCTTTGATATCCCATCACAATATACAACAAAAATACCATATAATATTATAAATGAAACTATCTTTTCGGATTTTGTCGCGAATTTATTATGATTTTGGTTTCCGATGTTTCAAATGCTTTACAGCAATCACGGTCACGGGAGAGTGTCTCTCCCGTAAAGAAAAGATAGTTTCATTTATAATGTCTAATATTCGCGTAAACCTAAGAAAGTATTATGCCATTTATTATATAAGGTAACTTACTAGCACGGATGTCATTAATGAACTCGACGTTTTGATCAATCTCGAAGTCCTCCTCAATGTCTTGTCCAGCGAGTCCGTACTTGCGGCCGAGGTAGCGCGCAATAGCTATGCTTTGTGCGTATTTTTTACCATCGATCTCTAAAACTGGCATCTGCCCGAAGGGTGTAGCTAAAAAAATTGAAACCTATTACGATCTTAAAGTTACATGAAATATATTTTTTAAATAATTATGGCTACGCTACGTATTGTGAACAGAATATTATAGCTTCCAAAACAAGTTTATTAATTTTAATTGAATTTTGTGTATTGATAACTTATTACTAAAGTTAAACACAAACCGATTCTATTGAGTCGTCCGTCAAAATGTATACGGCTTGAGCAGGCTCAGCCTCAACTTTAAGGTATATGTACTCGTACCTACATCATTAGAATGATAAAAAAAATGGCACAAGTCTTTTTTCTAAGGTGTACGATCGCATTAACTAGTTATATCTAGTTAAAACGTGCTCATACCTAGGGACCCACAAAAGCGGAGCGAGGGTAAACAGCTAGTATGTTATATTTTTCAGAATAACAATGAAAGTCTGCTTAGAAAATTCTTAAAATATACATATTTTAACGATTAAAACACTAGATTAGTACGCAGATAGAAAGCTACAAAGCTTTCCAATAGCAATAGCGATTGTAGAAAGTTTACTTGACGCTTACTTACGCTTTAATGAGCGGTTTTTACTATTTTCTTCAAATTGCTAATACATAAAATATCATATCTGAAGGTGTTTTTGTAATAACTCAATGAAAGATACAGAATATTAAAATAGTAAACATAAATGTTATGTGTTTTCTATCATGATTACCACTTGTGAAGGAAAACATCGTGATGAAACCTGCAGCTCTGAAAAACCTAGCATGTTTTCGACGGACATATGAAGTCCGCCAACACGCACTAGGCCAGCGCGGTGGACTATGGCCTAAAGAGAAGAGGGAGAGGCCCGTGCCCAGCAGTGGGACGTTAAAAAGGGAAATGAACACAAACATCAATGGGAATTACCAATCTAGGTTTAAATTGGTCTGGTAATTTATTTAGATTTTAAATTGTTAGATTAAACTTTAAACGACAATCATTTTTTATAACACATGTATTAGCGACACTAGGTTTTAATTTAGGTACTAATATAGTTTGTAAAGTTAGACTGTAGGGTTGTTTGCTTAATCTGTTAATCGGTTCGATTACCTATTATACTCTTTATTGCACATAATATAAACAGTAATACAAGTACAAATTTAGTTTACTAGTTCAGGTTAACGTTTTTTTAAATATTTAAGGTACCTTTTCGTGCCCCATTCATTTGCCCTACATACCTGCAAAGTTTAGCTCTTATTAATGAAAGTATTGATAAGACTTATATTATCGGTTGGTACTGGTAATTAAAAACAGACATTTCAATTTTATTTATATGTACTGAATTACACCACTCCTGTCACCAGCATTATCATCGCCCATGATTTTTTTAAATATTAAAGCAATCAAGTCAAGTGCTATTAACACTTAACTGCAAATTGCAATACTTCAAAAACACGTCAACATAGTACTTTAGAGATAATTGTACATTTCTAGATTATTTTACGTTGTTCTTAAAATAAAACTGTTCTGAGGAGGAAAAAGCCACTAGATGTAGGTATACTTTTTATTCGATAGCATTATTATCAATAAATTTATATTTCTCATGTGTTTTGACTAAGTTATTTTAATGTCCTCCACGTCTGTCTGTTCGCGATAAACTTGGAAACTACTGCACCCATTTTCATGCTGTTTCCACTAATGGATAGTGGTTCTCGAGGAAGGTTTTGGTGTATAATTTGACAAATTTTTGTATAATTTTACTGGCGGCACCCGCGGGTAAGCTCGCCCTTAAATCTAAGGACGAGCCCGAGCGGAACGAGGAGTCGCTAGGCACATCTTATATATAAAATTCTCGTGTCACGGGGTTCGAACTTGAACTCCTCCGAAACGGCTTGACCGATTCTCATGAAATTTTGTGAGCATATTGAGTAGGTCTGAGAATCGGCCAACATCTATTTTTCATCCCCCTAAATGTTAAGGGTAGTCCACCCCTAAACTTTTATTTTTATTTTTTAGGCAAAATTTTTTGTTTTTATTTTTTTATGACACAACATACAAAAATACATACAACCCTAAATTTTCACCCCTCTACGATTAACCCTTATATTTATTTGTTAATTAAAATGTCACGGGGTTCGAAATTGAACTCCTCCGAACTCGGCTCGACCGATTTTTGTGATCCTTAGCGTGATTGTCGGCCAGAGTGGAGAATCGGCCAACATCTATTTTTCATCCCCCTAAATGTTAAGGGTAGTTCACCCCTAAATTTTTATTTTTATTTTTTAGACAATTTTTTTCCTACAGATCAACCCAATGAGATTGATTAGCAATTAAAAAAATGAACGCGGGCGAAGCCGCGGGTACAGCTAGTTATCTATATAATTAAAAATAAATGTTGCTAAGTGCAACACATATGTAGCAATAAACTTTGGCGCAAAACTCTAGAGTGGCTCGACCAATTTGGCTCATTTCTTTTTGTGTGTGCCTAAGGCACACAGAAGGTTTTAATAATAAAAAACGTAAGTTTGTTAAAAATGTATACTAAAGGGAGTATTGAAAGGGGCTAGGAAACAATAAAATTAGATTTAATAAATGTTACTTAAAACATTGTTACCAAGCAACATTTATAACAACATAAGCTATGAAACATATTAAACATCCTTTTATCATCCTATTTATTTGTTTAAAAAAGTAAAGTGAAACAATAATAATTCCTAACAGAATTATCGTGATAAGTTTTTGCACAAGATAAAATATGGAGTTTAGCCTGTAATATGTTATCAGTACTCGGTACATCAACATGTTGTTTCTGAAATTCCTTGTTATCATCAACTATATACTGATAATATTAATTATCTAATCCTTTTTTAACTAGGAAAAATCAAAATTAAAAATATCAAAATGGCTCAAACTTAAAAACTATAGAATACAAGTTTTTTTTTTATTTACTTTTGACTAGGTACATTTTAACGGTCAGTATAGAACAGACTTGTGTTGACATTTATGATTGCTCCGTTCTCTTGGGTAGAAATAGCATAATGATATACAGCCAATAACCTTCCTCAATAACCATGGCATCTAATACAAATTTTAAATCAGGTTAGGTGTTCTTAAGATTAGCGAAATCCCATTGAAGTAGTCTGCTTTGGCTGGTCTGCTTAGTGCTTAAGAGACTCTTGCTAATGAGTTGTATGTATGCAGATGGCATACTATATATACTATGTATACTAAGTGTATTTTTTAACATTAAAAAAAGGGAAGGGATATACATGTGTTTATTACTCACTAGGCTTAACTGCTGGCCATTCATCCATTGATACACGACGGTCTTCGAACTCCTGACCACCGTAAGCGAGTAGCAGCCTAGCGGACTCGCCTAAGGCCTTCAAAGGGAAGTAGGAGAAAACGACTTTCGGCATATTGCTGTATTTGAATAACTTGTACACTAATAAGAACTGTAGAAATTATATGGTGTTTCTGGAACAAACAATTTCTAATTAGTTAAACTGCGTAAAGTCAGAAATGGTCACTAGTGAAATATCAAATAATGTCGCTTTTCCAGAATATTTTCTCAAAGTCGAGCGTACAGTGAATATAATTCATCCACGTTTTCTAACTAAAACCGAAATGATATTTAAATAGTTCGTGAACTACCTACATTAATAAACTTTAAATTAATCAAACTCTTATATTAATAAGCATAACTCCAAGAAAGGCGATATATAAATCGTTAAACATTCACTATCCATGTTATATGTTTTCGTTACCATGGTCCATGGATCGTATCACTCGAGTACATTGACCGCTTGTTATGAAATATTTTAGTTCCCATGCCGGTTATTTTCAACCTTTGTAGGTATTCTCATTTAAAACTTCTACAAAACGGATTAATTATGGATAATTTTTAAATTTAAGGTCAAGGGAATACATTATGTTACTCTTAATGTATATAATCAAAGATGTTACTAGAAAACTCTTAAAATACTAAATGCTTACAATTTACTTGTTATTTTGTGATGACACGCACGCACTATTCCGCCGGTCGACGTACACTGACTGAATCATGAATGTATATTCTTACTCATGAATGAATATTTATAATTGAATGGCGACCGTGAACGTTCTATACGGATTATTTCTATACGGATGTAGGTATATAAAGTAGATCTAGATTAGTATTCTGAGAGTATTCTGTAGTCTGTGGCCTATACGAATACGGATTACGGACTAAACGACTCGAATAAATATCGATATTATGACAGATTTTAATCTATATAATAAACAGTTGATATTTTTATTTTCGATTCTATATTTTTTTATCGTTTTTTTAATACACCTAAACATTCTACAGTTTTTTTCGTTCATCTAATATATAAAAATATAGATACTGCTTTATAAAATGTTTGATAATTGTTCGCTGTTTATTAAATGGTTATATAATGGTACACCTTATACTAAGTTATAACTTTAGCTATCTGCGTGCGTGCGTGCGTGAAAGTCTCTTCAAAATCGGTCCAGTCGTTTTAGAGATTAGCCGGAAGCGGAAAAAACAGACATACAGACAAAAATTTTAAAAATTGATTTTGCATGTCGAGTTTAGTTGCACAGTAGCTCAATATTTTCAGAATACATTGTATGGTGTAATTATTATGTAGTTGTTTCCTATCGTGAAGCATATTAGATAGTTTGGTCATCTTTTCGAGAGTTTTTATAGCTCCGGCAATCTATTCGGCACGAAGAGGCAACCAACGCACTGGGAGGGAGGCATGCTCATGCTCAATGCACATTGCTCGCATGAGCATTGTTACTGGCTGTGATTATAATATACACTAGCGACTCGCCCTCGCTTCGCTCGGGCTCTTCCCTAGATTTAGCACAGGTAAAGCCGCGGGATCTGCTAGTTATGCATATAAACCTTCCTCTTGAATCACTCTATCTATTAAAAAAAACCGCATCAAAATCCGTTGCGTAGTTTTAAAGATTTAAGCGCACATAGGGATATAGGGATATAGGGACAGAAAAGGCGACTTTGTTTTATACTATGTAGTGATGTATACCTATATAATCAAAGGTGGTTATTAATATAATCAATTAACAAAAATGAAAACCGACTTCAAAACGCTACAAATCGAAACTAAAAAGAAAAAAAAATAATTTTAATTACTTAGTTATTGTTGGAGTCGGTGCCAGCCAAGAAGGACAGTTTTATCCTGCCTTTGCAATGAACTTTCGAAAGGATATTTTGATTATATTTACAAATTGATACATTAATTAAATTGTATTAAGATTATTTTGCTTTGGCTGGCACCGACTCCAACAATAACTAAGTAATTAAAATTATTTTTTTTTCTTTTTAGTTTCGATTTGTAGCGTTTTGAAGTCGGTTTTCATTTTTGTTAAAAAATAATTTATTTTAATTTTTTTTGTGGAAATTATTATGTTTAAATAAAATATTGGAAGGCTAACTAAACTACTGCTCCAATAAGTCAGCGAAGTTTTGAAATGAACGACAATAGTCAATCGAGATTTGTCCACGTCTATTTTTCCACGTAACTCGTAGACGTTAAGGGGATTACCTCGCTCAAATTCCAAAAACACTATAAGTTTAAAGAAGATTAGAGATGAATCCTCTCGTACGATTACCATATAAAAAATATATGATTTACTTAAGGTTATCACAAATACATGCTATTGTTTTAAATTTAAATAAACTCTCCCAAATTTGGAAAAAAAATATATTAAATAGGGCCTTTTTCAACGTAAACTGTATTTTTCTCTGTAACGGCTAATTAGTTTGGCGTGAATTTTGTACCAAAAAATATGTAATGACGTATTTCACAATTACTATTGTTTTTTTTATTTTTTTATTCTGATATTCTTAAATAATAAATAAAAACCCGAAACTTAACCAGTACCCCACTGACGCACCCCCGCTACGGCCTGTGGCGCGTACTCGGGATGCGATACAGCAGTGTCCATAGAGAAAAGTAATATTAATTATTATACTTTGCAGCATAGATTATACACTTATATACTGCTTTGCAGTGTCTCGATGACTCTTGTGACGAGTGGACTACACGCGCGTTATTTTTTCCAATTAATACCTAAAACTTCTCGTTTTGAATGATTTTTGAATTAAACCATATATTAAATAATACAAATATAAATATTTCGTAAAACAAAAACAGAATTTAAGTTTGTAAGTATATGTAAAATGGTTTATAATTTCGTTTTGTTTTTTGAACCTATCATAGAGTAAGCCAGAATATAATATGCCTAAATATGCCTAATGCCTAAATATAAGAATAACTAAGGCATTTTTTTTAATATTTTGTTCACACATTATAGACAGTTATTGTTTATTGCTCACATAAAAATATACCAATACCTACATCCTAATGATATTACAAATAAAGAATAGGTGCGTTTAAAGAAGGTAAGCCATTTGTAAATGTTGAAAGCTAGGTCAACCTAACTATTTCCGTTACTGAGAACCGTTTACCTACTTACCTACCTGGTCATCAGCAGACCTTCACCATATAACATTTAGTAAAATGAAAGCTATGTCAGCAGGCATAGTGCATTGTGTAGCTTAATATAAATAATATAGATTATGATGTAGGCACTATACTCGTACAAGACTACAAAAACTAGAGGAAAGGAACAAAATGAGATTTCTCAGAGATCGAATCAAATAGGCAAAAATGATGACAACGCGACACATCTGTGTTCTTGCTTAATCTTCACTTCGTTTCGTTGTAGTATGGTCGTCGGTCGGTAGATGGCGTTAAAATAACAAATACAAGTACAGATATCAAATCCTCAAGGTCATCGGGCGAGGTAGGCGCCTTAATAAGATTTACCTTCTATTATCAATCCACCTAATATCCCGAAGGAATACGACTATCAGTTCATAAGTACGTATAATATTAAAAGAATTTTCTTTCAACTCCTAACCGTTGAGGATATATACCTTACATCATCACAAATTCTTGAACAGCTTTAGAAAATATATGAAAAAGGTAATCAGTGCCGATAAAATTTAAGGGTTGCCCTCGATTTCTCTAGGATCCCATCATCAGATGCTGACTTGGTGACAATGAGAACATCTTGAATGTATACCCTACCGAACAAAAAAGAAATTTTTAAAATCGGCCCACAATTCACGGAGAAATCGGTGAAAACACATAAAAAACAACTGTTGAGGAATTTTACCTTCCATCATCAGCTCATCCACATGAGATGATGATTTTCATACGTCAAAGCTTTTTCGGGTTTAGAAAATATATCAAAAACTTAATAGGTGCCTGTAAATTTTGAGAGTTGCCTTCGATTTCCCTGGGATCCCATCATCAGATCCTGACTTGGTGACAACGGGACCACCTCGGAACTATACCCTACCAATCAAAAGAAAAATTTTTGAAATCGGCCCACAGACGGCGGAGTAATCGGTGAACATACATAAAAAAAAATACATACAACGGAACATATAACCTCCTCCTTTTTTGAAGTCGGTTAAAAACAGTCAGAGTTTATATACCATGAATGTGCAAAATATCAATCGTTTCTGACAAATAAAATATTGCAATATAAATTTTATTATTATGCAATTCAATCTATTTTTTTATTATGCATTTAATGTTTTTGTCAGTCATCGTACGTTGGAGATAAATGATCATTTTACATAGATTGCGTAGAGTCTTGAGTGATAAATTATAAAATGGGATAGATCGATAGACATCTACTAATCGGTTGGTGTGTTGTTATAGTCGCCCTTAAAATAGCATTTAAATTTTAAGCTTGAACTAAATTTCAGATCCAATTTCAATGGCTTATAGTTGATGTTATAAGGAGTAAGGGCTAATATTGTTTACATAAATTAAAATTTTATATTTATTATATTTATTTCAGCAAAAACTACAACGTACTTCGACGGTAGTACGGTCTACACAGTGTTTGATATAACTGCAGTGACTTAAATTTTAATTTCTTTCTTCTTCTTTCTCTTTTCTAGACTTACAACTTATCCAGACTTTAAGAAATTGCATGAAAAAGTATTACTGTTAAGCATTCCACAGGTGAAGGCATACCACGACAAAGCACAAAAGCTGTGATGAATATCTGACCGATGTGGCCCAAAAATGGTTATAGACCGTTACAAAATATTAAAATTTACCTGTTAGATACCTATTTAAACTTGTTAGCAATAATAAAATAGCTTCTACTTTGTCTTTAAGTATACAATAAATAAAATAAACCGTTTTGATTATTTTAATTATTTTCTTTTTCAACTTCTAAATTGTTAATACTAAGTATAATATTATGATTTAAATAATTTGTATTGCAGATAGTTACTTAAATATTTATCAAGAAGTTTAGTAAATATTTTTTGTTTTATTTTTCTCTCTAAGTAAAATATGTCAAATCATATCAATAAATAGACAAAATTGGCAAAAAGCCAACGTCACGCGGTGTTCCCAGGCGGTCACCCATCCAAGTACTGACCGCGCCCGACGTTGCTTAACTTCGGTGATCGGACGAGAACCGGTGTGTTCAACGTGGTATGGACGTTGGCGACAATTGCTTTTAAAAAGTTCTTTAATTCGCTAAATCATTTCTTCCTTTATTTTTTTTGATTATTGAAAACTTAACATAAAGACTAATGTGCTTTTCTTTACTTTCTCGATAAGATTAGAATGGGGATTTATATAATAATTAGTATTATGTAGCTTGCGTTAAAATTGAAAGAACGCCACCTGGTGTTATAAAGAGACATTATTTCAGCATTATGTAGGGCCCATGAGCATCGCTTCTAGTGACACCAGTTGGCGCCACTGCCGAGGATAGTTATTTTTAACCGACTTCAAAAAAGGAGGAGGTTATATGTTCCGTTGTATGTATTTTTTTTTTTTTTTATGTATGTTCACCGATTACTCCGCCGTCTGTGGGCCGATTTCAAAAATTTTTCTTTTGATTGGTAGGGTATAGTTACGAGGTGGTCCCATTGTCACCAAGTCAGGATCTGATGATGGGATCCCAGGGAAATCGAAGGCAACTCTCAAAATTTACAGGCACCTATTATGTTTTTGATATATTTTCTAAACCCGATAAAGCTTTTACGTATGAAAATCATCATCTCATGTGGATGAGCTGATGATGGAAGGTAAAATTCCTCAACAGTTGTTTTTTATGTGTTTTCACCGATTTCTCCGTGAATTGTGGGCCGATTTTAAAAATTTCTTTTTTGTTCGGTAGGGTATACATTCAAGATGTTCTCATTGTCACCAAGTCAGCATCTGATGATGGGATCCTAGAGAAATCGAGGGCAACCCTTAAATTTTACCGGCACCGATTACATTTTTCATATATTTTCTAAAGCTGTTCAAGAATTTGTGATGATGTAAGGTATATATCCTCAACGGTTAGGAGTTGAAAGAAAATTCTTTTAATATTATACGTACTTATGAACTGATAGTCGTATTCCTTCAGGATATTAGGTGGATTGCTAATAGAAGGTAAATCTTATTAACGTCTACGAGTTACGTGGAAAAATAGACGTGGACAAATCTCGATTGACTATTGTCGTTCATTTCAAAACTTCGCTGACTTATTGGAGCAGTAGTTTAGTTAGCCTTCCAATATTTTATTTAAACATAATAATTTCCACAAAAAAATTTAAAATAAATTATTTTTTAACAAAAATGAAAACCGACTTCAAAACGCTACAAATCGAAACTAAAAAGAAAAAAAAATAATTTTAATTACTTAGTTATTGTTGGAGTCGGTGCCAGCCAAAGCAAAATAATCTTAATACAATTTAATTAATGTATCAATTTGTAAATATATCAAAATATCCGTTCGAAAGTTCATTGCAAAGGTAGGATAAAACTGTCCTTCTTGGCTGGCACCGATTCCAACAATAACTAAGTAATTAAAATTATTTTTTTTTCTTTTTAGTTTCGATTTTAATTTAAAATTAGAACGGCAAATAATTTTAATATCACGATTATGTTTTAAACTATAAATATATAATAAATAAATAGATATTATATAATAGTATTTCTAACACTTATTTTTAAGAAATAAAATTTGTTGAGATGTACTCATACATATACGTCATAAGTATTCAGAAGTGGATCAGGACCATAATAGTATAATCTATGATCAGGACCACCTTAACGAATAATCATTTAAATACATCGCGTTAAAAAAACCTCAAACAGTAAATGTTTACTTTCTTTTACGAAGTATCTTAGTATCTTTAAGTACCTACCTAAAAGATAAATAAATTTAAAGTGTCATCAAATTAACAAAAAAGCTGGGCCGCATTTGACAGGACTTTATAAGGTGTAATAATTACACTGTAATGTTATACTTATTTTTTTTAAAGAATTACGTTTCCCTTCAAACCGTTTTTCCATAATAATGGTCACATCAGTAATAACAAGTCTGCCGAAGTAAACCACATGGACGAGGAGTTGTTCCACACTCCACACTGCTATTGAAGGACATATTAAAAAGGAGAGTCGCTAGTTTCATAAAAAGTACGTACTACATTAATTGGAACTTCACGGATATTCGATTATGCAATTTTCCATAGTATTAATTTACTGTAACTAATAGTTTTTTTATATGTAAATTCAACGCTTAACTTGTGTCCTATTACGTACGATTACACAGTCTTAGGAAAAAGTAATATAATATATCTATATAAAACTGTGTTTCCATTATTAAATTTTCATAAATAAAGTTCGACACGTTATTATACATTTTTGGTATACATTTTGACGTCAATGCTGTAATAATGTAAATTATTGTAACGTACTCTAAGATGCTATTGTTCATATGAATTTTTAGTTTGTTTGCCCTAAAATTATTAACCAAAAAAAAATTTAAAAATATATCTCCCCGGCGGGGAATCGAACCCCGGTCTCCCGCGTGACAGGCGGGGATACTTACCACTATACTACCGAGGATGGTGAGAGTGAGGTCAAAATAATACAATAATATGAACGATACTCAACTCTATTATCATACAAAAGTTAAAACAGAATTGTCTATGTTTTAAATATTAGAGGTTTAGCGTCAGCAAACCACGGATTCCGCTAGTTAAAATAAATAAAATTAAGTTTATTTTATACCTCGACCTCCTGGCTCCTGAGAATGAATTTGTATGTAGAATGATATAAAAATTTAATTTGTTATTAATTTTAAACTATTCAAAGGAAAAACAAAATTGTTGTTTTTTTAATTCCGAGCATTTTCATATTTATTCATCTTTTAAACCTTCTCTCTATAATTCAAGACGAACAGCAATTCATATTATACATACTTATAACAGAGTTTTTGGTCTTTTTGCTGTTTTGGAGTTTTCCAAATTTTTCATTTTTCTACGGAACCCTAATCCATAACTAATAATACGCAACAAAACAAAAAAAACATAGGATTTGGTGAGATGAAGTCTCTAACTAGTTCTCTAAAATATAAGTTACAATGAAAGTATTTAAGATGATATACAAAATTTTAATATAACTTGGACAGAGTCGCTAGCAACAGCTAGTGTTGATACATCGGTAATTCCCTACAAACGCAAAATGCTATAAAAGAGCGTTATTTAAGATGAAATTCATATTATTTAGCAATATTCACGATGGCGATAAGAACGTTAGTTATTCTGTGTATATTGGTCACGCTAGGGACTGCACGTGGTGAGTGGAAAATAAATAATTAATCTATGGAAATCATAAAATTCTAACTTTTTTTGAATAGTTTGATTGATAATAGCCGCATCGTGAAAAAACCACTGGACTGATTTTAATGAAAATGTTTGATAATAGATTAGGTTATACGAGTCAACATATCGATATCTTAGTTCGCAAATCGGTTAACTCCTTTTCAATATTTTTTTCAAAGGCTACCATAATCAAGAAATACAATAATACTTATTATAAATTCGGAACAATATTTTGTTTATAATTAACGTAATATTCTCAATTAATCTAAAAAAACATGTTGTACGAGTATGTAACACTTACTATTGAAATAATAACAATTTTAGTGGCCCCTTAAAAAGTTCACGTTAACGGAGTTAGCCGATTTGCGAATTAAGGTATCGATATGGTATACTTTTACTTTAAGAAAATATATCTGAGAAATCCGACAAAACGAACCTATAGAAAGAATGCGAGTGGAGCGGAGGTGAATCACTAGTATTATTTATAATATATCTACTAGGTGCTCCCCGCCAAATTAAAAGTTTTTAGCACAAGTAATGAAGGTATTTCATATAAACTTACGAGAGCCCTAACACCTCCCTAATTCGGCCCTGTCGCAAAATCAAAAAATTAGTCCACTAACTATAAAATACCTCCCTGCCAAATTTCATACGACAAGCGGTTTTCTATATTTCATGATGAGTAAGTAAGTGAGTGAGTGAGTGAGTAAGTTACCTTTAGCGTTTTTATATTTAGATTATAGTATTTTTACAATTTTGTTTGTAACAAGTTCTAGATAAGTGTGGTCCAGGCGAAGTGTTCAATATATGTGGAGGCTGTGAAGGCAGTTGTTCAGTTGAAAGCAGTATTTGTACACTGCAATGTCGTCCGGCTGGTTGCTACTGTCGATCAGATCACGTCAGGAACGCAAATGGCGTTTGTATTCCTCGGGAAAATTGTCCATAGAAATACATTTTTTTTTAAATTATAATATGTGAAAGTTTAATATTGCTTCAACACATATTTTAATAATAGCAACACTACTTAATATTATTTTAACAAATTATAATAATTATAATTGTAGTAGATAAAAATAAGTTAGTAATATTGCCATATAATATAATTCAAAATTTTAAAATCTTAAATGATTAGAATTAAAATGTATAATTTTATAAGGTACTTTGATGCCATTTTGAATTTTTGTAAATTGTGGGTAGGCACTGTCTGTAACAAGTATATAACCCCCTGAGACGTCTGATACCTTAGTCTCTCCCGTGACCATCATTGCTGTAAAGCATTCGAAACGTCGGGATCCAAAAATCATAATAAATCCGCGATAAAATCCGAAAAGATAGTTTCATTTATATTTTTTTGAGATTTAAATTGGACACAGTTATGCTGACCAGAACCTACCCACAATTGTGGTGAAATACACAGATAGGTTAGTTAGGTAGTTACGTACACAGATAGATCCGAAATTGCGTGTTTTATATATGCTAAAAAGATCTAAGCTATCTACATATTCTATAATATTATAAAGGTATATTTGGGAAAGAGGTTTATTCAAACTTTGGATACAGTTTTTTTATGAAAATCGATCATATCACAAAACAGTCATTCTGTGGATTGGTTCTGGTCTGCATAACTATGTCCAATTATGATTTTTTTTTTATTATTTCTATGTTATGTAACATTCGAAAAAAATATATAATTCATTAATTGCATTTGTTTTTTATTATAAATAAAAATATATTATACTTAGTCATTTGTAGTACTATGCCTTTATTTGGGTTTATGTTTAAGTTTGTTAATTTGAACTTTTTTTTCTAAATTCTTCTTCTTAAATAAAAGTTGCCTATATTTACTAATTATAAATATTATATACTATATAAAGTTTTTCCACTTCTGTAGCAAAATTCTTTCTTTAAGCATTCGTTAAAAATCTATTCGAAATAAACGTAAGTAACGTAAGCTTTTTTTGTGTGGAGGCGGATTTCCAAAACAGACTAACCGACAGTAAAACTTGTAAACTCAGAACTGGTACGTAGGATCTCTTGATAGAAGAAAGTTGTCTCGAGCTAAGATTCGAACCCTGGACTTCCGTCTGTCGTGGTACATGTACCTAAACATGTTAATAGTCAATTTACGTAAACTCAAAATTTGCTTGCAAAATTTCTGCAGATAAGCAATAGACATTTAGCATTTCATTATACTTAAGTGATAAACTAAAATAATTCACAAAAATTTAAATTTTTATCAAAAAATAAAATAAAATAAAAGTGCCAGGTGCAAAATATCAGTACAAATATATTATCTTATAAAGGCTTTCGCATATTCGACACTTTTAGCCTTAAAAATAAAAAAAACGCTGCATTACCAAGTGTGCAAAATATAAGTTACATTCAACAATCAGACGATACTTTTTTCCATTGGATTTTTTGAATTGGATTTACGCATACCACCTGTAGAAAACTAAATATACTCATTTAGCCCAACTTGAGATAAGGCAAGGCATTAGTCTTAGTTTTTAACTTCTAGAGATATTACTTCTAGAGATATATCACATCCCTGGTCAATAGATTAACTAGTATTCATAGGTAGTTAAGCTATATTCGTTAAAATGTTGATAATATAGACATTTCTTTTATTTAAAAGCAGATGTCTAAAAAAATTGTCTAGTATGCGCTAAGCACACACTTAAATAGTTGCACAAGTACAAAATGTTATTAGATAAACATGCATAAGACTTTAAAAGGACTCACCTATCGTGTCAACTACATTCTAAGTCGTAGTTCTGGAACGGAAACACTATGGCGATTAGAACCATCATATTTTTGTGCTTATTTGTCAATTTCATAACGGCACAAACGGGTGAGTAACACCAAGCGATACTTACCAATATTAGGGATATCCCTATTTTTATGATTTTTTAATATTTATTATCTTATTTTACACAAGCATTTCCCGCGGCTTTCCACGCGTTCCATAGACCGGAAAACAAATTCTTTCTGAGTCGCGCGGTCGGGTATAGTTTATAGTATAATTATACCTCGCAGAACTAAAACCCGCCCTTCCCGTTTTTGCAACATTTTTCATCGATTTTCCGCTTCTATTAATCGTAGGGTGATGTAATATATCCTATAGCCTTCCTCGATAAACGAACTATTCAACACAAAAAGAATTTTTAATTCAGACCAGTAGTTTTTGAGATTATCGCGTTCAATCAACTAAACAAACAAAGTCTTCAAATTTATAATATTAGGTTTACCGACCACTACCCCTTTTCGACCACTTCGCATGTTATTTTAAATAATAGACAGTGTTATAGACCGATCTTTTCTAATTTCGCGCCATTCGATCCGGGCGAACTTCACAGTTTATATTTTAACGGCATGACCTCGAAGTTATCAAATTGAGCACTCAGTCGCTCTTTCAAAATTTGGTGTATGAACGCGTGTAAAATTTAGCGAAAAAAATAGTAGGTGGATTGATTTTCAAAGGTACGTTTATAAGTGTTACTCTTACTTTATTGGTCATTGATTTGGTTTGTGTGTATTAGGCATGTTTAATTTCAATATTCAAGTGCCTAAACTAATCAAAATTTTTAGAATTTATGAAATTTTTGGTGGTCGGACAATACGTTAACGATTAATTTCAAAATCTACTTTCCGACCGGGTGGTCGAAAATCCGGTTTATTCGCGTCGTTTTTCTTTGCCTTTATTGCGGAAACCTTAAATTCACCAACATACATTGCACTATATTTGTGAACAGCTAGAGTTTTGTGAATTTACAACTAGATTACGACCGCCTGTATACCTTATATTTTCAAAGATATGGCCTTCCAAAATAGCGAATATTTAACGGCCGATGACCAGTAAAAACAAAACCTGTCCCCGACCGTTTGAAAACTCCCTTATAATCTTACTAATATTATAAAGGTGAAAGTTAAGATGTATGTTTGAATGTTTGTTACTCAAGCACAAAATTTGGTACAGAGATAGAGTATACTCTGGAATAGCACATGCTAATTTTTATCCCGGAAAAACATATAGTTCCCTTGGGATATATCTGTTTTTATTTTGTAAAGGCGAACTTATTCAAGCTTGTAAATAAGCTTATATGTTTTAATGATAATGGATACATTTTGGTTGCTGTGCTTGGTGTTAGAATTGTGCTTGTTTTTTTATCAGATGGCACCTATCAATAAAGAAAAAAAAATTAAGAGCCGTGCCGCTTCAGCCCCTAAACTTTCCTTTGAATTTAAAAGTCCTTCTAACAAGCGTACGAAAACGCTGGGGCGAAAATTTCACATTTCGCACAGCTCTATTAAGATTCCAGAGTTTTTCTTATATATCTCTTATCGACATCTCAATATCACCATTTAGTGACATTCCATTATCACAAATCTTTAGCTTGGCAACAATACTATGAAAAATCATATATAGCGAAAGAGGACAAAGAAAACTAAATTAAGAAAAGAAAGCTCGAAAGAGCTAAAAAAAAAGAACAACTATTTCACCACCACCAACCATTAAAGAATAGAATTAAAAAAAAAAGTAGAAAAACTCAATCCCGTGTTAAATGTGGTTCTTGTGATCTTGACCTTAATACCGTTACTTAATTTTATTTTTAAGTCGTAAAAGAGAGTAAAAATATACAGCTTTTGTGAATTTATTAATTGTATTATTATCATACTATTATAAACCTTACAGGCTATTACACAAGAGTCGTTTTTCTACTGTAAAATAGGTGGCCGATAACCAGTGCACTAGTGGACGATAACTGAGTGAAAAGGCAGATAACCGGTATATTTGCTATTTTTACGAATATATATTTTTATTAAATTATGTATCACTGATACATCTATAGGCGCTAGGTTTAATGAAACTAGACTATTGTAGGATGAAATGATATTTTTTTGAAAAATGTTGGAGTACAACATTATGATAAAAATCAACTCCGAAGTCAACAAGCCGCTTAAACGGTCGATAACCGGTATGTTTACCCTATATGTTTTTTAATTATAATGTCTTTTGAAACTTTGCTCTTTAAATTGCTTTTAGTAGGTATGTATATGAATGTATTAGGATTATATAAATATAGGCAACGACTAAACCGTTCAGTACCTCTTCCACCTCTGTTAGATAACAATTTTGTTTTGAGTAGCTATTGACAAGTTCTAGTGTTATCATTAAAAAAGTTTTTTCAACAAAAATTCCATTATCAGGAATGCGCGAGTGAATCCAGAAGGAACATTTATAGACTGATACATCTCCAGGTCTCCTTGTACTAAATTTCTTTCAAAACTGTCCTGTTTGCCGTGAACGCAAGCTACATATTGTCTCCACAGTTAATGACCCTCACATACATTTTTTAAGTACATTCCATATAGTTATTTTATAATATTTTTGATATCACTACATAGTATAAAAAACAAAGTCGCTTTTTCTGTCCCTATATTTTTTTTTTTATGGTAAAAAGGGGGCAAACAGGCAGGAGGCTCACCTGATGGAAAGTGATCACCTCCGCCCATGGACATCTGCAAGCCTGGGAGGGATGGAGGAGGGAGGGAAGCTGGAGGGAGGGGAACGAAGGCGGAGGATGAAGGGAAGAGGGAGGGGGGAAGGAGAGTGGGCCTCCCGGACTCTCACTCACTGGACGAAACGCGACAGCATAGCTGCCACTTCACGCCGGTCTTCTGTGAGAGAGTGGTACTTTACGGGGCGTGCCGGCCCATTCGGTTGCTACGCTTAAATCTTTAAAACTACGCAACGGATTTTGATGCGGTTTTTTATAATAGATAGAGTGATTCAAGAGGAAGGTTTATATGCATAACTAGCTGATCCCGCGGCTTTGCCTGTGGTAAATCTAGAGAAGAGCCCGAGCGAAGCGAGGGCGAGTTGCTAGTTTTAAATAAAATAAGTTTTTGGGTTTTAATTTTCGGTTCCCGACGTTTGGATTACTTTGCATAGCTACATACCAACTATAACACCGAGACAGTAATATTCCGTAATTTTAATAACAATATCAATGATATATACCTAGTTTAATATTTAATGATCATTATATATTTCAGAAACTTGTGGAAGGAACGAAGTGTTTCAAATTTGTGGGAGATGTGATAGCACTTGTTCCAATCCAAACCGCTTCTGTGCGTCGGTCTGTACAAGAGGTTGCTTCTGTAGACCTGGTTACGTCAGAAATAATGCTGGAGAGTGTATTGCAATATTGGATTGCCCTATAGAGAAATAATATTAAGCAATGGCTCAAAATGTTGCCTACCGCTAGCATCACTAAATATTATAAAACAAAGTCCTCCGTTGCGTCAGTCTGTCTATTTGTTCACGTTAAACTCAAAAAATACTGCACCGATTTTTATGCTGTTTTCACTAATGAATAAAGTGCTTCTGGAAGGTTTTAGTATATAATTTGTTAAGTATTTTGTATAAATTGACGAGCGGAGTGAGGGCGAGTCACTAGTTTATTATAAAGGCAAACTAAATAAACACGTATTTCTTATAATATCGAAATGTCTTTCTCTTATCTATATCTATAACTACCCTATTAAATAATAAGTATATAAAGTAAATAAAGACGGTATTACCGATTTTGATGTAATTTTAACTCTTGTACAAGGTGTCTCAAAAGAAAGTTCACATTTAAATCTTTTTTTAAAAGAAAAGTCTTAGCTTTATTGAAAAAATGTTTATTTTATATCGAAGTACACTGTTTGGGAATTTATTTTTTAAAAATAACATCGTCCAAATGTAAACCGTTGCGCTCTCGGCATTCATTTAGTCGGGCACTAAAATTGCCTATGACAGCTCGGCAGGTAGTCTCCGTGATGGCTGCCATTTCATGACATATATTTTCTTTTAATTGTGCCAGGGAAGTCGGTTTATTAGCGTAAACTTTTGATTTGACATAACCCCTCAGGAAAAAATCCATAGGCGTTAAATCGGGACTCCGTGGAGGCCAATTTATGTCACCTCGCCTGGAGATTAATTTGTTCGGAAAAATTTCTCGAACTCGAGGCAGAGATCTGTTGGACGTGTGTGAAGTTGCTCCATCCTGCTGGAACCATGTTCTTTGGTTGTAACCAGGAAAGTTTTGCAGTTGGGGTACGAAAAACTCGTCTAACATCTCCACATAACGCTCTGAATTCACTGTGAGTGTGCGTCCTCTTCCATCTTCAAAAAAGTAAGGTCCGATAATTCCTCGTGCCGACATCGCTGCCCATACGGTGACTTTGGGTGAATGTAGCGGTTTCGGATGTTTTTGTTTTGGGTTGGTTGCACTCCAGTAACGACAATTTTGCTTGTTTACATGCCCATTCAGGTGAAAATGGGCTTCATCGGAAAACAAGATGTTGGTGAACGTTGAAAAGCGCTCAATCATCTGATTTACAAAGGCAAGCCTCTGACCAGCATCTTGAGGCTTCAGTTCTTGCACTAACTGAATTTTGTACGGGTGCAGCTTTAAATCTTTGTGTAAAATGCGGCATAATGAAGTTCTGTGCACATTTAAAGCAACAGCACGCTTCCGAATCGAGAGGTTTGGATCATCTCGAATAGACTGAGTAACACTGTCCACGTTTTCGGCTGTTCTTGATGTTCTTGGCCGCCCAGATTTTGGTTTCTCCAGAGTTGACCCAGTCTCTTCAAACTTCTCAACCCATTTTGCAATGAGTCGAGTGCTAGGCGTATCATTTAAGTGACGAATATGTCTAATACTGCAGAATTTTCTACGCGCTACAGTCGCCGAATTACCGTTTTTGTAAAACTCACGTACGCACAACGCACGGTCCGCACCAGAGAAACGCTCCATAGCGACTAAATTCCCAAGAGCCAGACAACCGACTGACATACCCCCCGCGCCCCTCAGAATAGTTGCTTTCGCGAAATAAGATAAGCAAATGTGAACTTACTTTTGAGACACCCATTATTAGGATAGTTTCCGACGTCGGTGACACTTTAACATTTTTATATAATGTACCTAATCTAGTTATTACTTTTACCCATATAAAAATCCAATGTGATGAAAATTCTTTATTAAAAATATTATTACCTTTAATATAGGACAAGATATTTAACATTTAACCTATAGACCATAGTTTTTACACAAATTTCTTACAACATAATATCTTCAAAGTTAGGTAGGAGAGATCAGTCTCTCTCGTGACCATGATTGCTGTAAAGTATTCGAAGCGTCGGGAACCAAAAATCAAAATAAATCCACGACAAAATCCGAAATTTATTTATAATGTCAAATATTCGCGTATAGACTGCGCCACTAAAGATGAGACTTGACAAACCGCGTGATAAAACTTGCGCAGAAGACGATTAATAGGATACAATTTTAATATAACATTGCTATGTACACCTTATTTTGAAGACCATCGACACATTCCTGAATAGATATAGATAATAATTATACATAACTCTTACTAACATGACTTTATCTGCGAAAACCCCCCGCTTCTGACGCTCTTCAAGTCTCATCTTTCGTGGAGCGTATTATAAACCTAAGAAAGCAGTATTTTATTTACTTTTTAGAGAACTTTTTTAATATACCATTCGCCAATGTCACACACTTCATAAGGTCATGCTAGTCCGTTAACCTTTGCCGCAATGTAATGAGACGTTACGGGATCGATTGCAATTAATTAAACTATTTTATTAATTAATAGGTGCTCTCTGCCTTTAAATTTGTACAAAATTTGAACGTCATATTTATTTAAATCGAATCATCAGCCTTAAAAATAAGTTTCAAGCTTCTACCTTTTAAGAGCCCCCTCCCCCTTTCATTTTCGCATTAAAAAGTAGCCTGTCCTTTCTCAGACTCTAGACTATCTGTGTACATAATTTTATTTAAGTAAATCCGTTCAGTAGTTTTGGCGTCAAAGCGCGATAGACAAAGTTACTTTCGCATTTATAATATTAGTAAGGATAATCTATATAATTATATCTTCAATATTACCGCTGATAAACATCTTTTTCGTATAACAGATCTTTAAGAGGTGAAATGAACTCTATTAAAAATAATTAGCTAAAAAATTAAAAAAAGATTAGGATAAGTACTCGTACCTACTCGTATTTATATCTAAGCTTATTGGTTAGTTTTATTTCCCATTATTAAACATTTAAATTATGTTTTATGTAATTGCCTGTTGAAAACCAGTATTTTATTATCCTATTCAATTGATTCGGATAAAAAAGCAAAAGACAAATTGACTTTTTATTAGAGACTAGCGACTCGCCCTCGCTTCGCTCGGGCTCTTCCCTAGATTTAGCACAGGCAAAGCCGCGGAATCCGCTAGTTATGCATATAAACCTTCCTCTTGAATCACTCTATCTATTAAAAAAACCGCATCAAAATCCGTTGCGTAGTTTTAAAGATTTAAGCATAAATAGGGATATAGGGACAGAGAAAGCGACTTTGTTTTATACTATGTAGTGATGATGATGTGCCGACTAGTCGACGACTAGTCAGTAAAGCCGACTAGTACACAGGTACATTCGTAAATTAACTATAACAGAAAAACTCAACACAAACAAACAGATGCCTTTGCATCTGAGTGTAGGCCGTAGACAGAGAATAGGGTATACCTCAGAGTATACAGTACGAGACAGCGATAGTTGCATATAAGTAGGTATTATATCTACAATGACGTGAAGATTGCCATGCTTAGACTTTTACCCCCATTGTGTGGGTAATCTCGTACTTATTATTTTTGGTTGTATTAAGTCTACAACAAGTCGTTAAATTCATTAACCTTTTTGTATTTATGACTTTTTGATTGTATTCGCGCGCGAACTGAATGCCTCCGACATAAACGTAAAACGCGAAAGCAAATAAGTTGTAATTATTTTATTATATTAAACTAATATATCAAATCAAATCAAATCAAATCGGGGTCGGCTTCCAGTCAAACCGGATTCAAGTGAATACCAGGGTTCTACTGACCTTTAAATAAAACTAATCTATTATAAAAAATTCTGACAGTTATATCTAAAAGCTTCTTTGTTGCATAATGTATGCAAACTATATATTTCAAACTTATAGCTTTAATTAAGAGTGAGTAATGGCAGTCAAGGAAAGTTTGACTATTAAAATGTGGCAATTGAAATAAATAATGTTAAGCCCAAACATCTTTTAAGGCTTTCCTGCATAAGTAAAAGAAGAATATTTTTTTTTATTAAGTCCTCAATTTTTACGAAATATCATCTCACAAACTTCACAAATTTTTATAACATCTTTTGAGGGGTTTGACCACTAAAAAATACTCCAAGTGATCTTGACTCAGTTTGTAAGTGCTTAAAGACTGAAGATTATTATTTATCACTTGAGTTTCGTACAAATAAATCACACTTTTAATGCATATTAGGAAGTCCAAAAATCCAGTTTTTCTATTGGTTGACATTATTTTCCTGTCGCATAATTTTATTTTTTCAAATATAAAATCATTTCCTCTAAAAATGGTTTTATGTATGAGACATTTTTGACAGATAGTGGTTTTTTTGAAGAATATGCTTTTAAATTCCTAGAGTTCATTACATCAAATAGACTATTAATTTTTGGAATAAAATCAACAGTACCAGCAGAGTCCTTAAATTCATCAATATTGAGTTCAGTATTACAAAATTCAATAGCATACACAACAGATTCACTCATTACTTGGGCTGCCAACTTGACCTTCATTATTTGTTTGTAAAAATTTATGTGTGATTTATTCAATTTCTTACCTAATTGAAATACTTCGTTGTTTTGGAGCTCTACCAGTCATTTTACGTATTTCCATGATACAACACGGCCGTGGATCAGTTATAGGCCCCTTTTCTCCTAAGGTATTCCTGATTAACTTAAGCATGTGTGAAGGGTCTGGAAAAAAAAATATTATTGCAGACGGTGAAAGAAGGATCAATGTAATCACCATCTAATTTACAGCCTAAAACTTTCGCCATAGAAAAATTATTCGGGGATCCATCGAAAGTTACTGAGATTATTTAAATACCACAATCCTGTGTTAATATTTCGATCGATACATCCTGTGATAATATTTTACCAATCTTGCTTTCTGTTCAGTGCTTATCCGTTGATTAAAAAATATCCTAAAGGCATTTTCCAGTATCCGTTTGCACATGTCAGCATAAAAATTAACGCATCTTTAGCTAATTGGTCGTTACGAACGTTATTGCTGGAATTAACAAATCCTATGCAATCTTTGCCATCAAAATCCAAACCCTTTCTAATTGCCATTTCATCAAAACTTAGTGCGCATATTGTTTTGTGTAATGTTTTCTGATTTATTTTTAAATTATGTAAAAGTTTAATAGCTTTTATAGCTTCTGTGGAAAACCCAGGATTTCCATCAATACATTGGTACCATTGCGATTGCGTACGCGGATGAGGTAAACAAGTGTTAAATTGTTTTCTAACAAAGGTGCTAGCTTTGGGACTTATATAGTGGAGACTTAAGGCAAATTCCGCAATTCAGGAGTGTACTTCCGTTCAACGTTTTTTTACACAAAAACTTTTTTAAGAATTCTCGATGCAACCAGCATCGATTGATGACAACAAGTCAGCCGTTTCTTGGTTTATTAATGAACGAGAGTTTTAATTCTTCAATTACATTAGATTGTTCAGCAATTTTCTTTTGCAAACGCCAGGTCTTAGATCTTAAAGCAGCTATTTTCTTCTTTCTATTATCACTTAACATTATCTTCTTTTCCAATTTCTTCATTAACTTCTTTTTACGAGGAAATATTTCAACTTCTTGTGTCTGAAATTTAACAAAGAACATTACTACTATTATTAGTATTTGTAACAAACTGTGTCCCGTGGCTTCGCTCTTGTGGTCTATCAAACAGAAACTGTACATTTTTCGGGATTAAATACCTACCTACAGTTTTCAGGGATAATGTAGCTTATTATCAGTGAAAGAATTATTAAAATGGAATAAGTATTTCCAGAGATTAGTGTCCAAAACAAACAAACTCTCAGATTTATTGTATTAGTATATAGTAGTACAAGTAGTACAGAATTATAGATAACTAGCTGACCCGTGCCAGTGGCCATAACATTTTAAATTTTTACACTTTAAATGCTTTTACATTTTAAATTATTATGAGAAATTTAAAAATGTTTAAGTATATAAACGGCTACACACAGATAAAATAGCAGGAAAATAATTTACAAGAATGAATTTCTATAATTTAGACTGATCAAGAATAATCTTACCATAGTACTTGCTATTTCAATTTCCATAGCAACTTCTTCTGATAGTTAAGGTAGATTAGTAGCACCATGAATATCTGTCATGGATAAATTGTCGAGCTGAAAAATATATTTCTGACATCGCCAAACCACTTCATAAACTAACCGAGGAGAAGAGACCTTTCGTGTGGGACAATAATTGCGAATTGGCCTTCCAAAAATTAAAGAAACACCTTTGCCAAACACCGATCCTCGGGTATCCAGACACAAAGGGAGAGTTTATTGTCGACACTGATGCCAGCAATATCGGTATTGGAGCTGTATTGTCCCAGCGGAAGGATGGTCAAGAAGAGTTTATCGCATACTTTAGTAAGTCACTATCTAAACCGGAGAAGAACTACTGTGTAACTCGAAGAGAACTACTTGCTGTAGTGAAAACTTTACAGCACTTTAAGAAGTACTTGTTAGGTCGTAAGTTTTTGATAAGAACTTATCACGCTGCCAACCAACAACTTCAATAATTCCGGTTTGAAATGGGAGAAGACACGTGGAAATGGTAGCCATCTCCAACTAGTGGTACCTAAAATAAAAACATCCGAGGTACTTCGAGTCTACCATGATGGTTCTTCTGGTGGACACTTAGGGGTAAGAAGAACGTTAATGAAGATCAAGGAGAGATTTTACTGGCTGCATTGTCGAGATGATGTTGAGGAATGGTGTCGGAAATGCGTGCAATGTGCCTCTGTCAAAGGCCCGCAGACCAGAAGCCGAGGAGCAATGAAATTATACAATGTTGGGGCACCTTGGGAGAGAATCGCAATAGACTTAGCAGGACCATTTCCGATTACTAACTCTGGTAACCGATATATTCTAGTTGTGATGGACTATTTTACTAAATGTCCTGAGGCATTCGCCATCCCGAATCAAGAAGCAGTAACTATTGCAAATACTTTGGTAAAAGATGTATTTTGCAGATTCGGCGTTCCGTTAGAAATGCACAGTGATCAAGGAAGAAACTTTGAATCGCATATATTTCAGGAAGTAAGTAAAATCATGTGGGTGTACAAGACTCGAACCACACCACATCATCCGCAGATAGATAGAATGGTTGAAAGGTTTAATCAGACTTTGGAACGCCATCTAGCTAAGGTTGTGGATAAACATCAAAAGGACTGGGACGAGTATTTATCATTGTTCCTGCTATGAAAGCATTACTATAACACCTGCTTTTGCAAATTTCGGAAGAGAATTACGACTAACAGCCAGCGAACTAAGAGCAAAAATGATTGGTGTTCATGAGCAGATACGAGATGCAGGGCTACAAGCAAGTGAACGCATGAAAGCACGTTACGACCGGAAGACGACAGGAATTAACTTCGAGGAAGGCTTATTGGTATGGCTGCATAACCCGGTGAGATGAAAGGGTAAATCGCCAAAGCTAGAATCCAGTTGGGAGGGGCCTTATAAGGTAATAACGAAAATTAACGACGTCACTTTCCAAATTCAACGTACCCCTAGAAGCCCGGCTAAAATCGTGCATGTGGACCGATTGGCCAAGTATCACGGCAACAACGATGCTCGAGACGAGCATGTCTTAGGAGGGGGTAGGGTCATAATGGCACGCTTGTACCGTGCTTTACAACGGCGAATGAAAATTTCTAATTTTTGACAATTAGATAACAAGAACAGTTTATTGCAAATTTTAATGTGTCAGACAGAGACAAAGCATTTTCAGGAAAGATTTGGAAGTTACTAGAAACATTTTGAATTTTCGATACTAGAATGTTATAAATGTATTATTTACACATATAAAAAGGCCGGCAGTGTGTCGAGAGATCAGTTGAAGTTCGATGTCGAGTGAAGATTACGAAGAGATACGAAATAGTGGAAAAGTGAAGAAGAGTACAAACTGCGCGTGTCAGTGAACAGAAGAAATAAAACATCTTTGGTGCGCATCCCGAACCCGTAGTACGTAACAATATAATAAAATCAGCTAGGATTCTTTGGTCTTTTTAGATGAAATTTTCAATAAATTATGCTTATTATTGAGAGAAAATAGTTCTGAGTACAATAATTCTTTGATTTACTTGTTTCCATAAATACAGCAATTCACCATGACTTCACACTATTACCTTCTGGAATATCACTAAAATCGCAAATTACACAAATTAAGCGTTTCTCAGTTTTTTCCAACGAAAATATTCGGACACCACAACTTGTCTGCCATCAATGCCTAGTGGTGGCAAACAACAAAACCCGAAATAGAGATAAAAACAAGATTTTTTTATAGTAGAAGAAAAGATTTAGCCTTTACCTACTTGAAATAAAAATATTAAAGTTTGCTAATTAAAGCAATAAATATTTCACGTTCGTCAAACAGGATTTTATTAAAACGCTATAAATGGCGGTTCTCTTAACTTCTTAATTATAAATCTATGATTATTACTTTGCCCATACACATTGTTTAAATATTAAATTGCGATGGCTTTTAAAATAGTTATATTTTTATGTTTACTGTTTGTGTTGAACGCTACACAAGGTGAGTCAAAATATTATGATAATTTAAACGCTCTTAATTCGTGTAAGTGTTATTTGGCACACATCCCTCCAACTTGCCGTGGTAGGGGAGTGTGACAACAAACGAAAGAACCTTTACAGCTGACTATGACACAATTTCGTTGGTTTTTGCTAACAGCAACATAGGCAAAGCCACTACTTCAGCAGTCAGCATCATGTCGAGTCTTGGCAAGCGTGTAGATCCATCATTATAAATTGTAATGAATTCACACAGCTCACCTTATAACCTGTTTCATAAATACATATATTACGTAAGTTTGTTACACTCGTGTATGTATAGCTTTAAATGTGATCCTTTATAAAAAAATCTACCTACTTTAGATATTTTGACTATTATATATTTCAAAAAAGCTTGTTTGTGCTTTACTGTACATAGTATTACTCTTTTTAGTTACGACAGTATTGTAAATATGAATCGTTATGGAGGATAGCACAGAGAAGATGACACTATTCCGTGGAGGATAGCATATGCCTAATGTCTTCTTAGTATATATTTATATACTAACTAGCTGCACCCCGCGGTTTCACCCACGTAGTTGCCGTTCCCGTGGGATTACAGGGATAAAAAGTAGCCTATGTCCTTTCTGAAGGTCTTCTCTATCTGTGTACCAAATTTCATCGAATTCGGTTCAGCGGTTTAGGCGTGAAAGCGTAACAGACAGACAGACAGACAGAGTTACTTTCGCATTTATAATATTAGTTAGGATTACCAGGGAACCTTGATGGGCCTTGTATCAAAATAAGGAAGAAGGGCTTCTTCCTAACTGAAATAAAAACATTTAGTTTGTGGCCAGTATAAACAATTTCTTTTTGGTCAACTTTTTATTGCAGTCTCAGAAAAATATGGACGTGGTGACATAATATGGCATGTACTTACTAGATGATTTTTGTAGAAAAAAAGTTGCAAAATTTATAATCAAATTAACTAAAACAAAAATAGGGGTTTAATTTTTTGCAAATATCTCAAAAACTAATGGAGTTTTTTGAAATGTAAACGATTCAAAAAGAGGAGGAAATTTCCTATAAAAAGTCCGTAATTCCGGAGCTTTTTTTAAAAAGAACAAGTTCTGCTTGCAAAACTTGCATAGTTATAAACAATCAACTAAAAAAGAAGACGCAGGTTTCGTTAGTTAAACATAACATTTAATATTAAATTATTAAAGAAAAAAAATTTTAAATCATTATTTTTCTTTTCAATATAACTTAGCTACGCCCCTGCTAATTACTAATGTAACATACTTTTTATGCTATTAAGGCATTTCCAATAATATATAAGTTATTTTCTTTCCTTCTAATTTATATTGCTCAAAGTGATCGATAGATGGCGCTGTCTTAAAAAGTAAAAAAAAAAACAAGTTCTCTTTGAAATGCGCTATATTCTCTTAGTTGCAACAGACTACAAAAGTTAAAATATATAGTAACATAAAGCTATACGGAAATATTCCATTTGCAATACCCTATCAATTTTCGTGCAACCAAAACCAAGTACTGTCTGTCTATCTGTCTGTCAGCGTCCTTACGCTTCACACCCTAATTAAAATTGTACTTATGTATATTGTGAGGCATTATTATTACGAAGAATCTTGGTGTCACTCATCCGTTTGTGCCGTTATGAAATTGACAAATTGACAATTCATTAGAACCATCATTATGTTTGGCGATTACGGCATAGTGTTTCCGTTTCAGAGCAACAACAAAGTATGTAGTTACCACGACAAATTGGGCATTTTAAAGCCTCGCATAGTATTGTAATTAGGTACAGTCTGTATTGCTTAGCGCATGTGTGTGTGTGTGTGTGTGTGTGTGTGTGTGTGTGTGTGTGTGTGTGTGTGTGTGTGTGTGTGTGTGTGTGTGTGTGCGTGTGTGCGTGCGTGTGTGTGTGTGTGTGATTCATTACTATAAGGTTATATATATATTTATTGCAATGACGAATGAATGACAACGACTGAACTTAATGGTTCTTATGCAGTGAACTTAAAGTATTGGGTAGAAATAATTACTCGGATATATTATTATTAGTAAGGAGGTCTCCTTACTAATAATAATTTTAATAATTTTATTTTCCTTTTTGTCTTAATATAGTCATTTTTAAAACTTTAAACTAAAAAAGCAAATAAGCGATCGAAAGATCTCCGAGAGCGAAGTCCCTCACTCCATTTTATTACACAGTGCAATAAGATAAGAAATAATAATAATTACAATAACAAATAAATAATCAGTATAAGTTGGTTAAAAGCAATAAAAAATCTTATATATTCTACAGATGACACTCCTATTTTAAAACCTAATAAAATTTGAAGAAAAATGACGTACTTTGTAATTTACAAATATTGTTATTTTTTTTAAAGTTCAGTTTCCATTCTCGCCAAATAATTTTACATGTTACATCTCTATGATTCAAAGACAAAGTAGCGTATCGAAACGTCAAAATGTTTTGTTCATATTTTATCTATAGAATTTAGTTCTGTTAAAATTTCAATTTTAGCAAAAATAATGTGTTCAAATCATAAATAAACAGCTTTTATAAGTGTAATTCATAGTGTGTGTGTTTATAAAATAGTTATAAACGATGAAACCAAGTCTAAAATGCGGGATTTTCCGAAAATAAGTGATTTTCGTTCAAGGCAGTGTTTGCTTACCATTTAGGACAAGTAAGAAAAAATAGACTATACCTACGTGTAGTATATCAACTCAACTTCCCAAGTTATCGATTTTTTGGACGAAACGGTCTAGTATACTATTTTATCGTAATGATCTTTTCATATTTCAGAACCAACATGTGGCACTGAAGTAGAGTTCTTCCAGTGTGCAGGCTGTGATGCCACATGTTCTCAACCAAGTGCACCCTGTTTACATCGTTGTTCAGATGGTTGTTGGTGTCAAGATGGCTACGTCAGAGATAGTCAATTACAATGTATCCCAAAATCTGATTGCCCGAAATTTGAATCTGAAGATGAACTAGATTGAAATAATTTTAGGAATTTGTTTAAAAATTGTCCTTCTACGCCCATTATATAGATTCAGCTTATCAACATTTATTTTTATTTTTATCTGTCTGTGTTTCATAAAGAATGCCATTTTTGAAGATATCAAGGAAGAACTATAAAAAATAAAGAATGTACATACAAATATAATTGTCTTTTTATTATTATTTTTAAACAACACGGGGGAGTTTTTTTTATAAATTTTACTCATAAAACATAGTTTTACAATTACATAATTAAATAATTTATTAATTACTTTGCTCACTGTCTTTAAATTTCCATAAACTTTGAACGTCATATTTATTTATATCGAATTAACAGCCTTAAAAATAAGTTTCAAGATTCTAGCTCTTTACAACTCTTAAAGTTTTGACGTAGTGCTTAGCCTTAGCTCCATTAGTCACATAACGTGTCTTCAATCGTTCAGCACAAGGGATCTTAGCAGATTCTTTTTCAAATATAGTTTGAATATCTATACTAATATTATAAAGAAGTAAAGTTTGTGTGTTTGTTAAATTGTAAGGGGTAATCTCGGGATCTACTGAACCGATTTTAAAAATTCTTTCACCAATAGAAAGCCACATTGTTGCTGAGTGTCATAGGTTATACAAAAAAACCGAAAAATAAAAATGCTTTTAAGTGGTAGTCCGTTTTGCAAAGTGAATCGGAGAAAAAACGGTCGAATGAAAGCGTTTCTTACGAACGCTGCCTTAACTATGAAAGATATATTTTGAGTTCTAGAGAAAAGATGTGGAGCTTGAAAATGCCTACAAAAAAGTCAACGACAGCATATGTCTAACTTTTATGTTTAAGTTACAAAAAGTAGTTTTTTTTAATATTAGTATAGATAATTTAATTTTTAATATTAATAAAATAATTTAAATTATTTAAATTTTAAACTCTCTGTACTAAAAAAGGATTATTAACATTATGCCCAACGAAGTGGGCACGGGTCATTTAAATTATTTAAACACTCTGTACTAAAAAAGGATTATTAACATTATGCCCAACGAAGTGGGCACGGGTCAGCTAGTTTTAAATAAACCTAGTCAATACACGTGTTTCTGTTATCAGAAAAGAACTTTAAAGCTACGAGTACACTACAAGATGAGTCAAAAAATGTATGATCGTGTAAGTGTTATTTGACACACATCCATCCAATTTCGTTGGTTCGTGCAATTTGCAAAGGAGCAAATCTACTTCAGCATATGTTTGAAATTTTGTTGACATAACATGTCGAGGCTTGGCAAGCGTGTAGATCCATCATAATAAATTGTAATGGATGCACACAGATCACATTATAACCTGTTTCAGATCACTGCGGACTAAATGAGTATTTTAGTGCATGTGGGACTTGTGACAGCACTTGTCTAGTTCCAAACCCCATATGCGTCGACTCCTGCGGCCCGCCGGGTTGCTTTTGCAAAGAGAATTTCGTAAGAAACTCCTCACAAGTTTGCGTTCCGGTAGACGCTTGCCCCTGAGGAAGGAGATAACTATTCGCTTAAACGAAAAACAGGGTCTTATTATATGTATAACATATCTACTTATAAATGATTTATGAATGTTTAAAAATATAAATGGCAATAAATTCTTTGTCATTTTGTATTTTTGTTTAATTATACTAATATATGTGTATAATGTATTTTTGTAGTATACATATCGTACCCAAGTAAAACTACACAGTAGTACACGTCCAAACGAGTATTAGTAAATCCTTTGATACTGGTTTTCCTTGAAATGCTTTAGCGTGTTTCAATAATATTGTTCGTATATAGAATACTATCCTTTTCCTCGGCTTCGCCCGCGTTCTAAGCTCTAGAAACCAAATGCTCTCCGAGTCGCGGTACCTCGTAGCTACCGACGCCCCCCCCCCCCCCCCTCACGACCGCCCGTCTTGCACGTGGTGATCATTATTTTGTTGCGGAGTTATGTTAAAACTACGATCTCTCGTAAGATATTCATTAAAATCAAATAATGCCTAGAGCAATTTTGTTCAAAATTAAATACTTGTGATCAGTATTTATATAGGCAAGGGATACGATTAATAGCAATGTGTATAAAAACTTACATAACTTTAACCGTTTAGGAAGCGCATGCAACGCAACTTCTCAAGCCTCAAAAGTAATATTTTTTTCCTGTTTTTGCAACATTTTTCATTCATGCTCCGCTCCTATTGGTTGGCATGATGTAACATAGTCTATAGCCTTCCTTGATAAACGCACTATTCAACACAAAAATATTTTCAATTCGAACCAGTAGTTCCTGAGATTAGCACGTTCAACCAAATGAACAAACTCTTCAGCCTTATAATATTAATTATAGATTTATTTAGGTGTTTTTTGAAATAGAATGTTTTAATGATGTTATTGATATATACAAATACAAATCTATACTAATATTATAAATGTGAATGTAAGTTTGTTAGTTACGCTTTCACGCAAAAACTATTCAACCGATCATCATGAAACTTTGTACACATATTCTTGGAAGTATTAGAAGTAACATAGAATACTAGCGAAACCCGCGGCTTCGCTCGTGCTACAGTTATGGAAGAACCCGAGCGAAGCGAGGGTGAGTCGCTAATAGTAAATAATTTTGCTCAATGCAATCGCCAACGTCGATACCACGTTGAACACACCGGTTCTCGTCCGATCACCGAAGTTAAGCAACGTCGGGCGCGGTCAGTACTTGGATGGGTGACCGCCTGGGAACACCGCGTGACGTTGACTTTTTGCCAATTTTGTATTTTTTACGAGATACATACAACGTATTATAAATTTTAAAGATATATTATTTTATCATTTTTATTATTTATATTATCATCATCGTCATCATCAGCAGCCCTTTTTTAACATCCCACAGCTGGGCACGGGCCTCCCTCAGTATGAAGGGGATTAGGCCTTAGTCCACCGCGCTGGCCTAGTGCGTGTTGGCGGACTTCACATGTCTTTCGAAAAACTTGCTAGGTTTTTCTCCGACATGCAGGTTTCCTCACGATGTTTTCCTTCACCGTAAGACAATTAGTGGTAATCATTTAAGAAAATGATTCGCACATGAAAATATCAGAGGTACGAGACCCGGATTTTAATTTATATTATATTTCTGCACAATATAACAGTCTAATAAACTGATCTAAGTCGAGAAAAACGTTCACTCTTATTCAACTTATAAATACATATATTATGTAATTTTGTTATACTCATATATGATTAGCTTTAATAGTGATCTTTTATAAAAATCTACTTTAGATAGGTATTTTGACAAATAAATATTTCAAAAAAAGCTTGTTCGTGCTTTACTGTTTATTATTCCGTCTTTTGGTTACGGCAGTGTTATTAATAAGAATATGATCAAACTGATCAATAGATGGCACTGTCTCAAAAAGTGAAAGAAAAAATAAAAAAAACACAAGTTGTCTTTGAAATGCGCTATATTCTCTCAGTTGCAACAGACTACAAAAGATAAAATATATTATAGTAACATAAAGCTATACGGAAATATTCCATTCGCAATAACCTATCAATTTTCGTGCAACCAAAACCAGAAGTAGCCATATTTAATATAAAAATTAGGAAATAAATTTAATAAACAATAGTTTTGAAAAATATTTAAATGAAAAGATTCGAAATCAATTTCCATATAAATTACTTTTATTTGAGATAAAAATTAAATATGGCTACCATTTCACCTTTGACTAGATGTTAAATCCACCAAGTAATATATTTTAAGGCAAAATTATCGTGTTATCCAAGTAATTTAAAATTTGTAATTTTAAAGCATTTTAAATGAAACGTAGGTAGTGTTTCCAGATTAAAAAAAAATGAAAAATGTGTAGTTTCAAAAAGTTTTGTATTGTAAAATTTATTCAGGATAATCAACTACATATTCTTTATATTTATATTTCAAGATTTTATTCAAATAAAAGATATTTAAAAAAAAATAGAAACTAAAAAGTTATTTTGATGTCTAACTTAATAAAAATATGGAAAATATTGTAAGTATAATTTGGCAACACTCTCCATTTAATTCAATTTTGCCTTGAAATCAAGGAAACAAGCAAACATTATAAGAATATAAACAAAGGCATTAGGATTTTTCCAAATTCTAAAACAGTTAGGCTCAAGCTATCGTATCAAAATGGTACAGCTATATAAATACACTTATTTTACTGTTTACAAGAATATTTCGTTGAAATTCTCTATTGCTTTTGATTTCCTTACAGGCAAATTTGTAATTTCTAAACTCGATTTTAATACATGCTGTATCTAGAAGTATGAAATAAATATGTATAATTTACATATATAGTTATTTATTTATATAGTCCAAAATGACAATAGTATTGATTGTAGTCTAGTTTATTAAAAGAAATCTTTGACAGATTATAAAAAAAGTGAACTGTCAAATTGTTTCTTGAAAACCCATAGATAATATAGAGAAATAAACTTATTTTATAATTCAGATTCACATATATTTATATTATATATGATAGTAAGTGTGAGTGAGACAAAACGCTTATAATTGTCAATCATAAGAAGTATACATGGTGTCTCTTTTTAATTATATATTACACTTTAAAAATTATATCAGTTTATTTCTGTATATTATAAATGGACTAAAAATTAAAATATATAAACATTCATCGAGAAAGGTAACATGAAAACGAAAAACATTGTACATAAAGGCACAAATAATTTAAGTACCTAACGTTATTCAAAGTTACACTTAAAACTATCGCTATTTAAAATATATGTAAGTTATATTACATTAAGTAATTGATTAATAATTCTATTTCCATACAAAAAATGAGGACAATTTTGAATCGCTCCACAGATTTTATGAAAGTGTATTATTTATATGATTTTATTTTAATATAATACATAATCTACACCGGACCCTTTGCAAAAGATGGCCAATACTTTGGCACCTATATCTAAATTCGTCTGAACTACGCCTAATTTTTGATATTTTCTACAATTAACTATGTACATAGGAACAACTGTGTTTCTGTGATTTTATATATAGCAAAATTTTAAACCATAATTAGTTAATTAAACTTTAAAATTAAACATATTTCTAACAGTATTAAAACCTGTCACATGAAAATCAGCCTGCCATACTGTCTCTTTCAAAGAACACATCTTCTTTTTAATAAACATAATCAAATATAAACTTGTAATGCCCGTGACTCGCTTACGCTAGGTCATTAATTCCTTTTATGGACAATGTATACGCTTATACTAGTATTTAAAAAAATTACCAGCGTATTTCAACATATCATATTATTGCTAATTCGCAATTTAAATTGAAAAAGAGAGATTAAGATAAAAAAAAATTAGTCCCGCTGAGTTTCTTTCGCCAGTTATTCTCAAGTCAAAGGTTTCTTCTTTCCGAACTTGTTGTAGGATCACGACGTTCAGTAAGAAATTGTAACAATTTTATGCTGAATAAAATATTTTGAGTTGATTTGATTTTGATGTGACATAAGTCTCATCACTATTGAATTCCCCAAAATACATACTTATACTTCCTGATTGTAATACTGAACCACTTATATAATTTCTGTCATTATAAACTGTTTTTAAGTCCACCAAAAATTCCATACCCATATATCTCGGAAAAAGTTCGACAATGGTGTAGTTTCCCATTTTTTCCACTATAAATTACAAAAATTTAAGTAATAATTAATTTAATTTATTAATTAATTTATCTCAATAAATGAGAAACTTATGAAACATTAAAGTCGCGCTTAGTGACGTCACATGACATGAAAGTCCATAGATTAATTCTGTCATTGATAGATATTAAAAAAAAAATCACATTATTATTTTGTCTTATTGAATTAAATATGATATTTTTCGCATAGTTTAGAAGAAATTCCAAATTTAGGCATTAGTTCCATCACACATAGCTAGCACAGTTCTATCTATACTAGCATATTCTTTCCCTGACCTAGGTCTAGTCACGTGTCTGTCTGAAACGTCACAAGAACTGAAGGAAGATACCGATAGAGACTCCATATAATCGGATGTATCGGACGCGCCTGATGATGTGCTTTTGTTGGTCATTTGACTATGTCGGACAGTTGAATCTGTTTCACCTGGAAGAAAAGTTAATATAGATTAAAAACTAGGGTTTTATAAATGAAACTATCTTTTCGGATTTTGTCGCGGATTTATTTTGATTTTTGGTTCCCGACGTTTCGAATGCTTTACAGCAATCATGGTCACGGGAGAGACTAAGGTATTAGACGTCTCAGGGGGTTATATACTACCCTACTTTATTGCGCCAGCAGTCGCGGGTTCGAGTCTCGCTGGGGGCATTCATTTGTTGAACTCGGATGTTTGTACTCCAGTCATGGGTTATATTTATAATATGTATGTATTTAAAAACTTATATATGTAGTATATCAACTATCTGGTATCCGTAACACAAGTTTCCTTTTTAGCTTACGATTTGATGTTAAAGAAGCTTTCAGAGGGGACGAAATCTTTCTCAGGTACCATAGTTATAAGAAAAACCGTATGAAAGTCGGTACAGTACTGTCGGCGGTAAGCTAGCATGTATTAAGTAATTACGAAATTTCGAAACTGTAGGAAAATTAAACAAACTAAACTTCTATAAAACTTACCAATTCTCTTCTTTCTTCTAGTCAAAGTATCTGCTTCACAGGAATTCGATTTAGTCAGAGTTGCGACTTCTTCAAATTGGAATGTCAAATTTTTTAATGGATCAGATGAATTTGATTTATGAAATGGTCCATGCAATGGGGTTAGAGTGTTTCTGAACGACTTGTTCTTATACTTTTTGCAAGATTTCGAACTGGTCACAGGCATTTCGAATTCATTGAAATCTCCCTTATGATGTTTTAAAGAACCAGTCGATACTCCTGAGTCGTTAGAACTAGACGAGTCTCTATTTTTATCTGATTTGCTCGGAACGCTGGATGATCTGCGGATTTTTACAGCATCCCTAAATCTGGCAACTAAGATATTCTCAGTTTTTGGTTCTGGCGATTTAAACTTTTCTTTTTCAGAATCAATTCTTAACGGCACTCCTTCATTGATACAGTTAGTTTTGCACGTTCGTCGAATAACTGTCGGTGTAAAGCAAATCCTGCCATTTATACTAAATTCATCATCTTGACGTTTAGTAAAATCAGCAGAACTAGATCTTCTCGTACTGATAGTGTTATCAGTATCAGAATGTGTTGGATCAGACACGTGGCTTATCCTACTGATGTTGTCAGAAAAATTTTTACTGTTACTCGAACAACTGTTTTCAATTTCTAAGTGCATATAATTTATGTCATTACAACAATCTGTTGGGTGCACAGTGTTTGTGGTAGCTGTTGATATATCATCTTCATTTTCTGGTATATCTTCTAGCTCGTCTAGTTCTTCTTGACTGAATCCAGCATTTTTGAGAATAACTAAGGAGTTTTCGAATTCCTCTAATGTGGCTCGATCTATGTTTGCGTAGTTGGTTAAGTCTATTATAGATTTTGGGTTGGGGGTGATATTAACGTAGTTAGCATTCGTTTCAGTTACACTATTATCACATGTTGCTTGTGTTTGGTTGTCATTGTTTTTGGTTTCGTTTACTTGGAGGGCGCAGTTGCAGGACTGGCCGATGAGACATTTTAGTTTCTTTGGTGTATCGTATAGGCTTGCTGCGTCAGAGCTTGTGTCTACTGGATGTTCCTGGAAATATAATAAATATGGTTTATAATTGAAAGTGAATAACAAAATATATAATGATAAATAGACGTGATTTAGATTCAAATTTAAAATGTGTGACCAAGTTAATACTTGTGAATAGCTTATTTACTTAGCTAACTAATGTATTATTTTTAGAAAACTAACTGTCTTTTGAATGAAAGCTTAGTGAGAGAAACGGTTTGATTTCTGTAGTTTTTTTACTCAATATATTTTATTAAATATGTTTTCTTTCACGAATTCTTAATATATATTCTTACCTGAATTAGAGGCATAGGTGTCTTTGGCACGTCATAGTTTTCATAAGGTCCATTAAATGTCTTTTTCTTACAGCAACAAGGTTTTGGTTGTTGCCAACATTGGCAGGAATTACCAGTTTTGATTGGCACGATTGGCGTACAGCAGACTGGGCTGGCTCGTTTAGAATCAAAGCTTTTGTCGAGACAAGCACTGCGAGGTACGGAATATTCTGAGGCACTCCCGCTCGAACGGGAGTATATTGAAGCACGATCAGAATCTGAACGTTTTTCCATAATATTTTCCATTGTCCATACTGGTGACATGATAGAGCCAGGGGTGTTCATTGTTGAAGACCTGAAATAAGAAAATTACTCTTTTGAGATAATAACATAGACAAGTTTAATAAATACATATTTTGCCACATAGGTCTCATAGTAGGTTAATATTACATTTGTTTTTTATATTCTTACTAGCAATTCACCCTCGCTTTACTCGGATTAGTTCCCTAGGTACTTTTTATCGGTCGATTTTTAATGTACTTAAGAAATAATCGATTCTCCATACAAACTTTCATCTTCCTTAAGGGATTTCCATTATATTGTTTTATTATTATTAAAACATTCTATTCCTTTAAGGAACATACAAAAAAACATTCATTTTTATTTATATAAAAGATATTGAGTAGAGAGATTTAATAATCGCAATTTAAGGATTAAACGTTACAAACCTCGTCAAATGACTGATCTTCCCGATGCAACTGGAACATCTTGGCAAGGAAGTAGGCCTTCGGAACTTATCCTCGTTGCTATCAAAACTTGAGTCTAAGTCTGACAAGCAATGCATGGTGTGACTCGCAGGACCTGCCCACGAAGGAGAGACGGACCTCATAGACTGGTTGAAGCAGTCGTCCATGCAAGAACTGGTGTCGGAATAACGTTTTTCTAGAACAGAGATATTTTTTTGGATTAGGATTAACAAAAATCTAAAGAATATACATTAAACTATTTTTCGTGTAGTTTTCTAAATTAAAGATTTTTTTCTTAATGCTAAAGCAAAACAAATTTTAAATGCAAAATATTTTGTAATTCCCAAATATCAAAACATTCTAAAACGTCAGTTACATTAGAAAAACATAGTTGGAACAACTATTGTCTTTACATTTGCACAAAGATTAGCAAAATAGTCAAACATCTCTTAACATATTTTTACATTAAAATTGATATGTTAGTAAATAAATAATAATATCCGTATGTAAAATACGTAATCTTACCTGATCCACTTCTCGAAGCAACACTAAGACGTGAATGTGCCTCGTGAGTATAAATATTGAGGAGTTCGGTAAGTTCCCTGCCACCTTCTGCGGCGAACACAAACAAGCCGGCACCTTTGCCGCAACGGGAACCACCCTCGACGCAAAACCGCTTATCTACCATACCAAATCTCCTGTAGGCAAAAGAAAAATAGATAAGAAATGTAAAATAGAACATGTACATTATTGTTTATTTATTAGGGTCCTGGGATAGATAACGAGTTTCATACATCTAACATTGAGATTGAGAAGAACGTTGTCGCAAAATTTTAATTTCAAAAAAATTAAGTTTAAAATTTGAGTAACGTACGAGAGAATATTATGCATAAAACGGCTGTCAAGTAGCGTCAACTGAACTATACAATCATAAATATGGCTTGTTTAAAGATTTAAAACTGTTAATACAACTATAATGCTATGTACCTACTATGTATGAAACATCGAAAATTTGAAAATGCGACAAGTGATCATCAGCACGTCTCAACAGATATGTAAACTGACTCAATTGACTAACACTAAGTTTCCACTTTTATTCTAAGATGTTTGACCAAAACTTCTAATAGACTCTAACATGAAACTCTCCTGCACTTTAGTCCTTATACGATCACGAAACATTTGCAAACAAGATTTAAAGAACAGGAAATTCAATTTACTTTATCTAATCATATAATGGAAAGAAAAATATAAGCGAGTAAGCAAACAAAACCTAACGTAAACATTTCCTTAATTGCTCTAATTACACTTCACTCCCCAAACGCCGACTGGGAGATACCGCCCGTATGTAATTAATTTAGAACTAAATTAATAGTTTTTATACCGTACACTATGATTGATGGAGTGATTGTAGATAGCTTCTATTGTTTTATTGTTGAAATGCGTGTCCCTTTGTCTTATTCATTAACCGATTTGAAAACGGCTTTCATGTGCCACCACATTTTTTGTGAATGGAAAGGTACACTTTAAAATATAAAACTTCATTTCTACTGAGTTATTAACTAGCGTGTTTATTTTTTTAGCTGATCTATACTAATATTATAAAGTTGAAGAGTTTGTTTGTTTGTTTATTTGGTTGAACGCGCTAATCTCAGGATATATTTTTAGGGAACGATGGGGCTGACAATTTAGCATTATGGTTCGATTTGAAAAAATCTTTTTGTGTTGGATAGTCCGTTTATCGAGGAAGCCGCGGGAAATGCTAGTCTAAGATAAAACTGGTCTAAGTTACTCCTAATAATATCAGCTCATGATCAGACAGACATACATTATTTTTTCAAAACATTGTATTTTCTTTTATGAACCGTTTATATATATGCTTTTATATGTATTTAGCAAAAAGCTTATTATGACATTATAAACAGACACTTCAATTTTAGATATTATATATCTATACAGTAGATATTCACTAAGTACTTAATTTACGTCCTTTAACTTTCTTTGAACGTGTCTAAGTACATACAGTACAAAATATGATACCAGTAATACGCCGTAAATAACTCAAGGAGTTAGGTATACAGACTACAGTATACAGCCAACCCTAACGTCTACTAATACCAGACTAGACCAATAAATCAAAAACGTCTTCAAACTTGGACTCGTTTAAAACTTCAAGCCCCAAACAATAATTTCGAGCTAAATTTAATTTCCTCCACGTAAGTCGGAGATAAGGAAAATTGTTTGACCGCGATGGAATTTCATTTCCGGCGCTATCACTGCGCTGTAGCATGCCTGATATTCGCTTCAACGTCTTACCAATGATGTATAATAACTAGAAATCCTTAAATATAACTATAATAATTTAGACTAATCTATACGTTACATATTTTTGGAAAATCTGATCAAAATAGTAATTACTTTTTACGAAAATACAACTTATTTGAGAGAATTTTCAATTATTAAATCTGTACATATTTTTAATCCAGCTTATACACTATTTTTTGCATTTATTAATTTATTATGTTAGTCTAAGAGTGATACGGTGTAAAAAAGCGTAAGTCGATTTTTGTTGAACTTTCTGGTAAGTACAGAATTAGGTAAAAGAAGATATTGTGCTATTTTAATCGTCATGACAAACGAATAAAGCTACGAGCGAAAGCTTAAAGCTAAAGTTATTTATCTAAGTACATAAATCGCTGGACCGATTTTGCTGTTGTTGTGCTTGTGTCCTGTTTTGTGTTTGTGTTGCACGAAATATTAAAAAGATAAGAAAACTTAATAAAATCAGCAACGTTTGATGTTTGATGAATGAACCTAATAAATATTTTTCTATTGAATTATGATCTATCTAGTAGATATGTATCTGCCTGCGTTCCAGACTCGCTGAGTCTGTACTGAGAACTGGAGACGGGCTTTGACTCTTGTATTTTTCTCGCAAATAAGAATTGAGCTTTTGTCTTGACGTCACATGTAATGTGCTTCTTTAGCATTTAAGTGTATTCAAAATTAAAAAAAAAATCAAAATACAAAATATTTTATTCAACCTACAATTTCTAACTGAACGTCATGAGTCTAGTACCAGTTTGGAAAGAAGTAACCGCTGACCTGACAATGTATTTAATAGATCTACTATATTTTCATTAACAACTGAAGTGAGCAATTTTGTTTAAAAATTGTTTATAACCGTGTAAACTTAACACCTGGAAATTTTACATTTTAAAGTAGTAAGCTAAAATTTGTATATTTTTTATGTTATAAAAGAGACCAAAAAATACAAACTTTTATGTGATGCTGGGCAAATTAACTATCTATTATATCAAATAAATCTATATACAGCCTACAAAAGCTAAAAAAAAATCAATAGAAAAAAATGAAAATATTTCCTATGCAAACTTTCTTAATCGCACAAAAAACATGCCAAAGAAAAATAACAAAAACAAACAACTTAGTAAACGAAGGTGGACGAAAGAGTATTTTTCAGTCAATTTGTCCACGTGGGAGAAAATGTCGGCCGCCAAAGTTTGTCATAGGCAAGAATCAAACTCGTTATCTTCATTGCAACTTAAAATGAAGTAGAAGTGAAACATAAAAAGTAGTTTTATTACAATCGGAATAGGCTTTTAAAAAGCTTCTTCCGGCAGAACACGTGTTTAGTACACGCTAATGCCACACGACGCAATAAAAAGTTAACAGTTCCGATAGCATCTAAAAGTGGCGTAGTTCCGCTCGTAAACTTAACGTTACAGGGAACAAAGTTGTCATACATTACATTATTGAAAGAAAAGACCTAAGCTTAAATGATTTACTATTTTAGGTTTAATAAATAATATTGTAATTGTAGTTATATAAGTTGATGTGGGATATATTTTTAGGGAACGACGGGGCTGACATTTTAGCATTATGCTTAAAAAGTTCCTAAATAGAATGAGAATAAAAAAAGAAAAGACCCGTGCTTTCTTTTAATCTATAAGTCTAATGATATGCGAATTGTATATGTTATAATAATATAATTTTTTGAGAATACATTTAAACGGTTACTATAAACTTATCAAAGATGAAATCTTTTCCTTCAGTAAAGCAGCAGCAGTTATCACACTAAATTTCATCAAAATCTATCGAATGGTTTTCTTATGATACGGCCCACTTTCCTTCCCTCCTCCCTCCCTCTTCCCTTATCCTCAGTCTTCGTTCCCCCCTCCCTCTTTCCTCCCTCCCTTTCCTGAAAGGCCGGCAACGCATCTGCAAGCCTGACTTGCAGATGTCCATGGGCGGAGGTGATCACTTACCATCAGGTGAGCCTCCTGCCCTTTTGCCCCCTTTTTACCATAAAAAAAGTCACAGACAAACAGACAGACAGACATACAAGTTTATTTAGCATTCTAAAATAATATATACTATACGTTATCATTGGGCTCCAATTGCCTTATTCAATTGATTAACCTTAAATAGTTTCACAAATAAATGCTAAAGCTACTTTTAAAATTTATTATTTATATTGAGACAGTAATAAAAAATATAATACACATTTATATTTAAAATAAAGGTTTAGATATCGCTTTTAATTATCGATATTTATTTTACTTTCAGTCTTAAATAAAACTGGTACAGATATTTCCGCTTTAAGCCAATTAAGAGCGAGCTTTTCGTTAGCAGCCGAGAACAATGCCAGCTCTTACCGATTACGACTGAAGGGTAATTATATCAAAACAAAGAACCTTAAGTTTCGAAAAATGCAATTAGCGAGCTAAGTTGTAAGCTCGTTTTAATCATGTAACACCTTTTATTAAAAGCTCTAATATGTTTGTAACACTCGAGTTCATTATCGAATAAAGCATTACTTGTAAGTTTAAAACATCTGGACGTCCTAGGTTCAATTCCCGGGTCATGCCAATTTTAGTTATAATATTTCCGTTTAGTAAGCCACAGTAGCAGCCCGGAGTTGTAATGTTGTTCGTTTTTTTTGCAAACTTATACTTAGACAAATACTTATATAAATCTTATTTTTTTCTCTATATTTACTTTTTTAAAGTGTTTACAAATGTCAAAACCATATACGTTACGTAGACGACACGTTTGGCGCAGTGTGTACTTGTAGTGACCCTACTTTCTTGCGCCAGCGGTCGCGGGTTCGAGTCCCGCTGGAGGCAATCATTTGTTAAACTCGGATGTTTGTACTCCAGTCATGGGTGTTTATATTTATAATAAGTATGTATTTAAACTTATATATGTAGTCATATGTAGTATATCAACTATCTGGTATCCGTAACACAAGTTTCCTTCGTAGCTTACCGCGGAACTAGATGGCGCTGTGCGTAACAATGTCCCAACATATTTATTTATTTATATACTATTACTATACTAAAAGTCTAAAACCAATTATTATCTAACTTTTATTCCCATTAAACGCCACTAAGCATAGGAATGAGGTTATATTCGTAATTGTCATACGACGAACATTTTTTAAAATTTTCTGAGTTAATTTCTCAATCATATCACGTACCGAAGGGCCGTTCATGAATAAAAAACGTAGTGTTAAATCATTGTTTTATTGGAAGGTCCTTTATAGGCGTAATTTCTTTTGAATTATAATGAAATTAAAAAGTTCTGCTAACAGTCGTAATATAGTGGCACTGCGTTTAGATGACTTAAGTCGTAAATTCGATGCTTAGAAAGAGAAAATAACGATATATAAGAGAATTGTATGGCCAAGTGTGAATTGAAGGACTTTTTAGGACGAAAAGTAGGTTCTCTCAAACATGGAAGTTTTCTCACGATGTTTTAATTTACCATGAAAAATTTTTGTCGAAAACGATGCACGATGCGCACATAGAAATATCAGTAGTGCGTGACTCGGGATATGAACCTACTGCACTGCAACTAGGATATCATAGCGTTAAAAAAGTGTAAACAACTAAAGTAATTTACAATCAAGCTAATCTTAGTGCAAACTTTTCTGGGATTATAGCCGTATCATAATTACTTCGCAGGGGGTATAAACGAAAGTACTGAGATGCAGCTCGACACACGCGCCGACTTAGCGATAAGCGCTTAATCTATTGACACATTACCTAACTTCCGTAATGTATATAGAGACTTTAAACCTCTTACAATATACAAGATGTATACTGCCACTTTGCTTGCGTTAAATCAAAACATGTATAAGGAAAATTAATCTATTTTTAGAACTATGGCATGATTAGAGAACGGTTTTAATAAATACTTTGCATAATAATTACTAATTATTATATAATCACACAATATACTTATAATTATTACTAATCGTGTTATTAGTCTTACTTATGGTCATAGAATTGAAAGAAACGATTGCAAATAACCAAAAATAATAAATATAAAAGGAAGGCTCCCTTACAAAAAATCAATAAATAATACGTAAATGTGAATATATCGAAATGGGCACAATGTTCTTTTTTTATTCTTAAGAAAATACATTAAACATTGTCTTAATCCAATTTTTACTACAAGGATAAGTAGATATACTTACTTAGTTCGGGCTACAAGTTTGATTCCTGTACAATACAAATTACGTTGACTTAGCGAATATACTCAAGTTGTAGGTTAAGGAGAAAGCTTTAGAAATTTATAAAGAGATTTGCTAGAAGCCGAGACGCTCCTCCTTTAATTAAGTTTACCTTTGAACCCCTTAACGGCATCATATCAAATTTAATTATGATAGTTTTGTTAGATGGATATATTTAGTATAATTGAATTGTTCCAACGTGTTATACATTCTTAACCTATTTTAGATATGTTTATTTACAGAGTAATGAGAGTTTTGATATATCAATAATATTTAAAATTGGTATAAATTATAGTCCACGTTAGATAACATGATTGCTTTAAAACATTCGAAAATTGGGAAAAATAATGAAAATAGGTATATCCGTGAAAAATCCGGACAGATAGCTTTACTTAAAATATGAAAAATAAATAGCTTGTAAGTTGTAAGTATGTTTAGTTTCCGTTGCTTACATAAAATGTGAGACTAGGGCCATAGCGATGTAGCATAATTCTTATTGGTCCTTCAGTTCGATTCCCAATTAAGTTTTAGACCATAAAACTTGTTTGGTATGCTTTCATCATATTTAAATACTTTACTTTTCAAACTCAAGACATTTAATGTATTATTACTTTATGCACTTGTGTTCAAGTGTAGTGTTGAAGGTACTTCTTAAGTAGGTACCTACTTAACAATAGTCTGTGTTGCTCCAATTATCCAGCTCCAGATTTAGATGAAATTTTCTACGTAAATAAACTATCTGTTCAACAGTTAAACGTTAAAAAGCAACAAAAAAAACTTTTTTTCTTTATAATTCTTGAACAATATTTTGATATTTTTATCAGACATGTTATAAATAAAAGAAGAGGATATATTTCAAAATCATACTCGTATTTAATTTTCGCAGTGAAAGTATTTGTAAACATGAAAGAGCTATTACGAGGTTCATTGCACGCGAAAGACCCCTCAGGCTAAATTGTTTTGGAAATACCGATGTCTGTCTGGTCTACTTAGAAAACATTGTTGTATGCGGAAAATTATAAATATGTTTAATGTTTATATATATATATATATATATATATATATATATATATATATATATATATATATATATATATATATATATATATATATATATATATATATATATATATGAACTAGCTACCCACCCCCGCTTCGCTTGGGTTCACTCCTGGATTATGTTTTAAGATAATATAAGATGTGATATTTCTTCGCAATAAAAAGAATACATAATATAAATGTTACTCAGAATAACCTGCAGCTATCATCAGGCCAAATTTCATCGAAATATCTTAAGTGATTTTCTCGTAATTCGTTCCCAGTAAACAAAGCAAAATTCTAAAAACTATAGATTCTAGTTATTTCTTAACATACGACTATCCCAAAAAAATATGCCAATTGTTTTCGTATGTGTTTTTCTATTTGGTACTCATTCACACTAAACAGATAGTCGTAAAATAGGACGAACCAACATATAATTTTTGGTATTTCATTGAACATCTTATTTTCTTTTTATTGTAGAACGTAGTAATAATATGCCATACTTTATTTGAGGCAACGCCTATTCTATAGTTACAAACGTCCCATGGGATCGAACTAAACTTGTGGGGGAATCCCGGAGTATATTTGTGTACAGACAAAAATAAACTTTTTTCATATACCTATTTATTCTAATTTCCCTAATTGAAACTGCACTGTAAAATAATAATTATCTATGCTCAATCTAGATTTAGATCTAAATCGACATTGAGTTTTATGAATAGTATCCATTTAATTTATAACAAGTGTTTTTTTAGGATTAATTTGCAAATTACATATGGTTTTTTACCGCTTTCAAAAAGGAGGAGGTTCTCAATACAGTTGTATTTTTTTCTTTGTTACCTCAGAGCTCCGTCAATTATTATCTGATTTGGATTTATTTTTGTTTTTAAAGCTTATATACTTCAGATTTAGTCCTATTTAAGTTGGTAAATAGAAAGCCACCCTAAGAATAAAAACGGGGTGATTGATTTTTCACTCGCTTTTCGTGTCTGAAAAATTAAACTACATAACAAGAAAATCGTGAGGAAACTTGCATATCTGAAAAAAAAACAAGCAAGCTTTCGAGCAAGTTTTCGAAAGACATGTAAAGTCCGCCAACACGCACTAGGCCAGCGCGATGGACTATGGCCTGATCCCCTCTAACTGAGGGACGCCCGTGCCCAGCAGTGGGACGTTAAAAAAGACTGAAGACACAAGAAAACAGGAATGTATTATCACATAGGTATATATTTTAAGACTATAGAGACTAAAGGTAATGAGCTCACTTGGAAACCAAGTGAAGCGGGTTCAAATCTCGGGTCTCAAGCCTATAAAATTTTCATGTCCGAATCCGTTTTCAACATGATTACCACTCGATTGCACGTTGAAGGCGAATAGAAGGAAACCTTGAAAGATATGTGTAACCTGCCTGCTTTGGTCGGCCCGATCCTTCTCATGGCTTAATGAGTTTTGGGATGTTAAAATAACCCAATTTGAATATTAAGTACTTTTGTTCTTACTTCTTAAGGGTAAAATAGAGTTCGAAATATACGAAGATGTAAAGTAATGGGTATAATAATAAAAATCATTAAAAGACTAATTCATTATTGTACATACAGAGGCCGAATTTGTAAATTTTAGATTTGCTTCCGTCTGATAAAAAAACCATTTTTATAGATTTTGGTTATCGAAATCAACGTATAAACTTCTTATGGCAAAATATTTCTCATTTTTTCTAAGACATCTATACTAACAGCTAAAACATGCCTAAGAATAAATCCGAGCGGAGCCAGGTCGAGTCGCTAGTTATATAAAACTTAACTGTACAATTTTATTGGTCTACAAATGCCGAAATTCTATTTTGTGATCAAAGGATATTTAAATAAAAGTTGTTAACAGATACTTTTTTGTAATATAAAAAAAGGGATGAAAATTTAAAAAGTTTTACGATTTATATCAAACAATTGTGTTAATCTCACCCGGAATTCATTTCGGAGAGGGAGTTAAAAAGTAACGTTTCATTTTGTACCGCGGCATGAATTCATTACGTAAATAGCAGAAAAGATAAATAAATAGTAAGCCTGTGCACATTATGTTGAGACAGTGGTAGCCCAGCGATAACGCGCTCGCTTAGATATCCGAGTGATGCGGCTTCAAATCCGGGTCTCACACCTCTGATATTTTCATGTGCGAATCATTTCTACCTTGATTACCACTTGTCTTACGGTAAAGGAAAACATCGTGTGGAAACCTGCATGTATGAGAAAACCTAGCAAGTTTTTGAAAGATGTGAAGTCCGCCAACACGCACTAGGCCTTGATCCGCCTCGTACTAAAGGAGGCCCGTGCCCAGCAGTGGGACGTTAAAAAGGGCTGATGATGATGATGATGTACATTGTGTTCGAAATCCATATAGTATTTTGTATTGGTACGGATAATTTGAAGAGAAGTTATTCCATGGTGTTTACGATCAGAAATACTCATATCTAAATAGTTTCCGCGTGCTGTCGAATTTCGAACAACTTCTATACAACTTTTTATGTTCTACACCATAACTTTTTTTTTTATTTTAGAACTAGTAATTTTTCCTCGCTCCGCTCCGGTTCGTCCCTAGATATATGATAGAGAATGTAACCTTTGTATAGAATTATATACTATTAACCTGGATAACCAGATATCATAGCAACTTTAAACATAATCTATACAGTGGTTTACTCGTGATGCGGTCACAGGGAGACAGACAAATAAAAGTTCTAAAAACTATAATAATAATATATTATATAATATTGATATGTTCCGTGGTAAGCTACGAGGCTTGTGTTTCGGATACCAGATAGTTGATATACATATATAAGTTTAAATACATACATATTATAAATGTAAACACCCATGAGTGGAGTACAAACATTCGAGTTTAACAAATGAAAGCCCCAGCGGGACTCGAACCCGCGACCGCTGGCGCAAGAAAGTTGTGCACTACAAACTGCACCAAACGTGTCGTGAGATAGAATCGGCCTGTGTATCGATAATGACTATTTCAATATTTACAAAAAAAAATATTCAATTTTAAAATACAGATTCGACTAAGTTCCAATTTTATTGCATTTACAGATAAAAAAGGCAACGATAAATCATAAAACCACCTACTTGATGTAAAAACCGTAGAATAGTTGATATTTTATTATATCAATAAAGTTTTAATGCAAATTGTGATGTACGGAACATGATAAAATATAATACAGGGAAAACAATAAAGAGATCAGTCGTAAAAATGTTGAAACGCAGTCTCTGTAAACAATTTCATCTGAGGTTTATATTTGATTGCAAACTTTATAGCTTTCCTGTTTGCGTTAGGTTTACGATCACAATAAGATTAGTGGTAAATTACTCAATACTGTAATAAATGCATATTGTATAATGTATTATACAAATTACGTATACTACAATATACAGTATGTATTCACTTCAATCAGTTCTACAAGCCAGCTAACTCAAGTCGATTTTTTATTGTTAATACTTAAGTTCGTCAATAACTTAGTAGTTAATTGGAATAATCAATATAACTCATATTCAATCATTCAAAAAATAATTATCAAATCCGATATATTTAGTATACGCACCCATAAAAAGTAAAAAAATATAGACGTATCGAGAACCTCCTTTTTTATAGCCGGAAAAAAAAGATCAAAGATCCAACTAGGTTAAGTGGAACAAACCTTTCAGAGCTGGCAAAGTTTAAAGGTACATTAAAGGCAGGTTAATTGCTGAAATAAAGAGATAAAAATTAAGCATCTTCAATCTTTTACCTTTAAAAGTAAAATACGTTGCGAATTGAATTTCCACAAAGTAAAATATTTACTTGCTTCTCAAATAACTTTCTGATTAATAATCTTTATTTAAATTGGTTCTTGAGTATACATTTTGGATTTTTACGTAGTAATTAATTTTTTCATACGACTTTGCTTGTAAAATTTTAATTTTTTGTTATCCCTTCACGCTGAAATGGCTGGACGTATTAGGATAAAATTTAGTAGGTATAGAGATATATACTATTACCTGTAGTAACAACACAGACTATTGTTAGCATCTAGTGTCGCAACGTTGATCCCTAGTTATATTTTACTCCAAGAATCTTGGCAGAGATAGGTGGATTTTGTCGTTATTATGGGTTTTATTTTATGTTTGCTCTGACTAGACAGAAATACTACAGAAATACTACTTAATTGTAATTATATGTTGGGACATTATTATGCGCAATACCATCTTGTTCCATGGTAAGCCAGATAGTTGATACACAGTACACACATTTAAATACATACAAATTATAAATATATTGTAAGTATGGCATAAATTCATGACTGTAGTGATACTTTCAATATATTTGACGAAAATTAATACAAACATTCAAGTAAAATTTAAAAGTAGGCAGTATAATGAAAGTGCATTCGACCCCATGTTCCCTTTCGTTTAACGCGTTATTTGCCGTGACATATTCAAACCCAAAGCGTGGCCACTCGCCTGTAACGACACGTACATAACGTTATACTACGAGTCGCTATCGAATTCTACAATACTATATTTACTGTATTTAGCAAATACATGTATTAAAATCTCATTATAAAAAAAGTTATCAGGTATGTAAGTAACTTTGTTAAATAAAAAGTCATTTAAATAAAACTATTTGTGTGACTTTTAAGCGGATTTATTTTGATGTTTGATTCCCGGTTGTTCTTTAAGCAATCATGTTCACCGTAGCTACGCGAAGAATCCGAAAAGATAGATTTAGGATATTGAAAATGTCAAAAAAGCTTCTGAAAATTGATTTGTCTAATTATTTTAGACCATATTTTCCAAAAAACATGCTCACGAAAAAAAATGCTTACAGGGTATTTAAGTACTCAATGGATTAAAACAGCGAATAATAATAAATATACTTACAACTTCAGTACAAAGTTCGCTACGAAAGATAACGAATAAATTATAGTAAGTTAAGGAAATGACAAGAAAATTAACGCACTCGCTAACGAATAACGTTTTATTTTGTAAATTAGCCCGTATTTTGTGACCATCCATCACTTATGTCACCTTTATAATTGTAGTTAATTTCGCCAACGAGAGCTTTTATAAATATTTCATTTCACTTGACGGCGCTAATTGATTGATCTACAACGGATGTAAGTACACTATTAGTTACAGTCACTTGTTTCTTTTCTATGTCCGGAACATTGTTAAGACGAAATACAAGGAAAAGTTCTATGTTCGATACCAGTATGTTAAAAAATAAATATAATAGATCTTAAAAGAGTAATATCTATAACAGTTTTAAAAAATATTTTAATAGTAATGTTTCACAGTTCGAGAAGAAAATTGAGATTGGAACTATTCCTGAACTTTCCGTGAACTATAAGCTATTAATAAAATAAAGTATTGTGAAATCATTTTTGAAAATCTCTACGTCTTTTAAAGTAGCTTAGTACCATTAGTACTTATATATAAAATAATTAAAGTCATTAAATATTTGTGTACCTCACATAATACATCGCGTGAAGGTCACAGAGCGATAATAATATATTTACATATACATAGTATTTACATATACTCTTAGATAAACCTTAATTTTTTTACACGTTTACAGTTCAGTAAAATAAATATGTTGGGACATTATTACACACGAGGTAACGAGATTTGTGTTTCGTATAAAAGAGATTTGATACATCACACATATATAACTTTAAATAAATACATATTATATATACAAAAACAACATATGAATGCCCCCAACGAGACTCAAACCCGTGACCGATAGCATAGCAAGTAGGGTCACTAAAACTGGGTCAAACGTCGTAAGTAAAAAAAGTTAACCAAAAATAGATTTGTTAAAAAGTATTTTTAGGTCATGAGTTCGATTCCTGCATAAGCAAATGGCTTCTTAATATAACATCATTAATTAGTTAACAAATTACTACAAAGCCACAATTTTGGAATCAATGCTTCATGTGAACTGTAACATCAAAGGCGAAATTGAAGGGTGAATTGTGCCTATTATTTCGCTGGCAGTCTCATTAGTGTTTGTTTAGTCAAGGTATCGCTTTGGGCTGCATTATTTTGGTCTAAGTCACGAGAGATAGAATTATTATATCATAACTAGATGACTTGAGTATTTTTTAAACATGAGGAAGTTTGTAAAACCAATAAACAACCTTGTTAAATAAACATATTTTCATTACTACGTCGTAGGTAGCTCGTTCGAATCACGCTTGAGGTAAATATTAATAGCTATGTTAGCACTTAACTCGTATACATAATCATAGCTTCTCTTAATATTTCTACCTTATTACTTTTTTCTTTATGTATTAAATATAATAAGTAAAAAAAGTACAAATATTAACCCACTTCCTTTCTTTAATGTAGCCTTTGGCGTAGCTCTGAGGGACTTGTAGCTAACTAGGCGTTCGCTGAACCTAATAATGAAATTAGATGGCTTAAACGTTACTATTTAAGGTTCATTTTTGACAATATATGATTTAGCTATAAAGTGTTTACTTATATTGATCTAGTATTTATTAGATTTCTGATTTAAATATCTATTATTACAGTTTTTTTCATTTTCTATAATGTCTTAAAACTACATATACACTTTAAAATATCTATATCAATTACTTCATTCATTACTTTCTTAGATTTACGCGAATATTTGACATTTTTGTCAAATGAATATTTGTTTGAACGTGTTTCTTTGAACTAGTTTGATTGAAGAAAAATATTAAACCATTTTGAATGAAGGCTATTAACATCATATTATATTAGCTATCTAACATCACGCTACGGGCTTTACAACAAGAGCAATTAAACATAATTACTTACTAAACTCCCTTTTCTCTTGATACACGTAGTACTGTAATTACATATATTTCTTTATTTATTAATAATTTTACAAATTTTCTACCACACTTTATTTTTGTTCATCGTCGTCTAATACGGGAAATGATATCATTTTTCGAGATAATAATAGTTGTCTTTCTTTAAAGTCTCTATTCAATAATTGGACATACAAGATACATGAGTTAAATCTATCGTAACTATAACTCAGTTACCTACACAATATATTGTTATTGATGAGAAGCTCGAGTGGAGCCAAGTGATTTGTCATTGCTTGCCTTGCAGGTCTGACAGCGACAACTATTAACTGAAGCCTAGATCTAGGTATTATACAGTATATATCTAGTATCTATACTAGTACTAAGCTTTGATCCTTAGATTATAATAAATTTGAAAATAAATCATATTGAATATTTTTTGGATATTCTTAATAAATTATTCATTATTATTGATACAGAGGCGGAATCTTTACTTTTAGAATTTTTGTATGTCTGTCTGTATCACGTTTTACTGCGGGATCTAATTTCTGAGAAATCTATATTAAGCATTAAACGTATCGCATTATAATATATTAATTTAATTTAAATTTAATGTGATGAAATTAATATATAATTCCTTTTACGTGAATTGACTTCTACAGAGAAATTTTTACTATCTTTTCTTCCACATGGTCATTGGTCACGATCAGACGTACTATATTAGATGTATCTACAACATTTGAATGTCTGATAGAAAACCTTAAAATATAACCATGTCAAAATCCAAGGTAAAATCGTTTAAATCGTTGTCATTCAAGAAATTACTACAGTAACTTGAAGTTGTATTTTTCTATTTTAATATTATAACATTTATATTCACACGAGTCGCAGGTGTGGATGCAAAATAATTCCATTTGGCTAGAATAATGCTATTTACATATGTAGTACGTTATACGTCACATAGATTTTGGACGATATGTGAAAATTCCAGTCTACTATATAAGGTGTCATTTAAAAAAAAACAAAGTGTGGTTTATGTACTAGATATTATTTTATAGGTAAAACCTTTTACCTTTATAAGAAAACTTATGATTTATTTCGAAAATAATATTTGAAAACATCAGTCAAATTTTTTAACATAATTTCGTAACTTAATTGTGGGCAACTTTTTGAAAAATTCTAATACTAGGCACAGATAACTATCGTAAATTTTCCAATTAATAAAATCGATGAATTATTAAAAAAATCTTTGTCACACCTAAAGTTCAACATCGATAATGACATAACGAGTATCGCAAAAGCTCATCCATCATGCTCATGAGACACCTCATTATTATAAAAAATCCTGGTATGCTTCGAAATATTGCGAATAATACATCACAATAAAGACCTACGATGGGCTAATATAATTTATAGAATATGACTGACTTTTAATTTTGATAATGTAAAAATGACGATTCAAAAGAGCTTGTAAAAGTCTATTTGAATAAAGAATATTTTGATTTGATTTGATTTGATTTGATATGATGACAATGATCCTGCGTACGAACCTGAAATATTGTTTAAAATGAGTTTGTTTTTGAGTAATTTTTTAAATTCCTACTATTATAATATCAAAAATTGGTAACTTTACCACCTTTTATACTTAAGGTAACCAGAAGAAGGCATGCCATAGATCTGAGAGTCACAAGTAATAATAAGTTTTTTGGAAAATAAACGTAAAACGAAAGAAGACCACCTATTGCCCAACGTTCCCAAATCTTGATAAAGGCCAAAGTTTTAGAACAGCTAGTTATAATTCTTGCGTTCTTTCCGTCTTTTTTGTCTACATTGACACTACAAGGATATATAGCGATATATCGGTACAACATTGTAGCCCGTGCTATGTGAAAATGAATAAATCGCCTCCCAGCGCCCATTACTTTATCGGCTATCGGAAAATAAACTACTTCTCAACGACTTTATTAGCTCGTAAATCTTGTGAAATATTTCCTAACCCGAAAATATTTACTTAATCTGTGACAAACTTTACAAGTAATAGATACATTTTTAACATTATTATAATAAAACTAGCCTTTCCCGCGGCTTCGCTCGCGTTTTAAAGACTGAAAATCAAAAGAAATATTTTTCTCCCGTTTTACGTTTACGTGATGTAACATAGCCTTGCTCGATAAACGGACTATCCAACACAAAAATATTTTTTTTAATTTGGACCAGTAGTTCCTCAGTTTAGCGCGTAAAACCAAACAAACAAACAAACTCTTCAGCTTTATAATATTAGCATAGATTAAGATGTTTCGTGGAGAAGGAGAGAAAAGACAGGGTTAATAGTGATAATATTGTTTCATTATAATTTAAAAAAGTCGACTATAGATTGTTAATTTTAATACTGCTTTAGTTTTATTTATCTAACAGTGCAATTCTTTACTAAAATATTTTATTAAGATTGACAGTAAAATTTCTAATTTTAGTTCTCGAAATTCACCACACCGTTATACATATACAGGAAAATTATCATTTGCAATTAAAAACAGACAAATAACTAAAAAAAATATGAAGAAATCGTTGAAAATGTGGAACAAAATAGAAACTAGCATTCATTCTTTTAGTTTCCAACAGTAGAACAATAGATTGACTAATGCCTGAGCAATTTCTTTGTAGGGGAATACTAAGAATAGTTTCAATTTACCAAAAAATGCTAACAAAAGGCACTCGGCTATTGACGTCGCGGGCGCGGCTGCAAACAGTAGCCGACATGATTTATGAGAAAACCCTCGAAATTGACGACAAATTGTCGGTGAGTGCGGTTCAAGGGTACATTAAACGTCAGTAACTGCACCCTCACCGAAAAGTACGGGGTTGTAAGAGCTATATTTTGCCATTAACGACTTATTGCTGACTTAGTATTGATTTAGGAACTAATAATAGGATTTGTCTATACTAGCGACTAGCCTTGCTTCGCTCGGGCTCGTCTCTAGATTTACTGCGAGTGAAGCCGCGGGTTCCGCTAGTAAATGAATACATAAACATTATAAACTATATACTAAAACTTTCCTCTTGATTCACTCTGTTTATTAAAAAAACCGCATCAATATCCGTTGCGTAGTTTTAAAGATCTAAGAACACATAGGGACAGACAGACAGCGAGGCGACTTTATTTTGTACTATGTGACAGATAAAGATATTTCTACACATACACTGAATATTATGGTTGATTTATAAATACGTATTTCATTTAAAACCCGTAAAGTTTTAAAGTCCCGAACTCATTCCAACATTTCTTAATTTCTTTGATTTAAACATCTACAAAATTTATAGCTTTCATGATATATTTAGGAAAAGTTAAGATAAGTTGACCCTAATTCCTCCCAAGGCAAAGATTCCCAACGAACGCTGAGAAATATTTGAATTACCTTCCCAACTTTTTGAAATTTCAGAAGACACCATCTAAATCCTTCGTTCCCTATTACGATATTAGAAAAACGAGTTCATTTTTGGGTACATTTCCATCACATAATTATAAAAGTTTGTAAATGTTTCTATTCAAACCGTTCCATAAAGTACTGTTTACACAAATTTGTTTGATGTTGAGTAACGAGAAAGCGAGTTTTGTGTACAATAGATAAATAATTCTGAAACGTCCTAATTGAAAAGTGACTTGAATCAAATAAAATAAAACAAAGGAACAGCAAACAAGAACAGAAACTAGCTCAATTCAACGGTACAAACAATATAACATTAATCAAACATCCTAAGGGCTGATGAAATTACAGGGGTAAAAAGGGGATGAAAATGATTAAATAGGTGCTACGGTGGAGGTATGAAGTGAAAAACTATGTCGAAAAGGCAGTAATGACGTCAAAAAGACTTTTAACTGTGAATTTTCAACGTTTGAGCAACGCTTGAGGCAAAAAGTCCATGTAACTAATTAAAAGTTTTCGACAGTTTTCAGTTCGCGAATTATTATAACGGGCCTTTAAGCGGATAGTTAAGCAGTTTGCACTAATTTGAATTACATTGTGTTAACTTGCAGCAAAATATTATTTTAACGTTATTGTGGGGAATTATAGAAGAATTTTAATATCTGTAGAATAAGGTAAAGCAATTAGCATATAGTTCGTGTTATGGAAAATGTGGTACTACGATATATTGTAATTAGTACCTATAATAATAAATATTATACAAAGAGGTTTTTTATGATAAAGTTAGAAAAAATTTAAGAAACTTTAATCTTCTAAAATTTACTTTATCTAATAGGCCTCTCCCCGCTCCCGTTTATGTGATCAAACAAACGAAAAGGTAAACAATAATAGCTTTTATTTAATTTTCTCCACTGTAAATTTGACTTACTTGTTTATCAAAAGAGAAAAATAAACGAAACAAGTTTTTATTTTAAAACAAAATAAAAAGTAGATATCCTATTGATTCGGATAAACTTTTACTATATACGGCTATTATCATATCAAATTTCATCAAAATCTTTCCAATGGTTATTTCGTGATGCAATCACAGACAGACAGACAAAATTTCTAAAAACTATAAAGTACTCTGTATTGATAAAAAATACTATTTCCATAACATTTTCCAATGAGAACCTCCTCCTTTTTGAAGTCGGTTGAAAACATTCAATGGACAGATTCGACGAAGTCAAAATTGTATTACACAAGTAAATATGCAGATTAGACTCAGAATTCTATTATATATAAACATGATTTTTTTCTGTTAAAACGTACAACAAAGAAGCAAAAAAAAAATGAAAAAAAAGAATTTAAACGATTTAATTAAATAGGCTTTTTATCAAGACATCCGATTTGAATGTCAAAGGAAATCTGCGGCGTGAAAAACTGGGTCAAACTTAAACGGACAAATGGCTGTACCGCAATGAAATATGGATGGTTTGAGAGACTCGATTTGAGAGATTAGGGGTCCTGACAATAGGCTTCTACGGGACGCGATAAAGGAAGGGTTGGGAGGTCGACTGCTGGTTGTTGACGGAACTATTTATGATGTTAGCTTACATCTTACAGCTTACTTTAATCTAACGTAATTTATTAGTTGTTTTATTATTAAATTTTAGTTTTATTTTACTTGTGTTCTTGTTTAAATCTTACTCAATCAATTTATATATGTATATATATATAAATCGAATTGAATCATAATTTATATTTTAACTAGATTAATTTGTGACGTGTTAATAATTTAACCATTATGATTACTTATATATTTTTTTAAATAAGGCCACTTTATTTTTTTTAAATTAACTTTTGATTAAAAAGAAGAAAATCCTACCTAGGGAAGAACACGACTGAAAAAAGTTTGAATCACTAGTAATTTTACTAAATTAGATCAATGCATTTAAAAAAAACAAATTCAAAGATGTGAATAAAACATGTTCTATTCAATGGAGCGTAATCTTCCTCAATTTGCAGTCCGGAAACGGTACAATAGATCAGGACTGGGTTAGCCTTATTTCCGCTGAGTTAATACAACGATTTTTTTACTTGAACCTAATATAAATATAAACAAACCAACAAAATCAGATTTATGTATATTGAAATATAATTCTTGTGTGATGGATTATTTAGCTTTAATTAAGATTAAGAAGTATCTTAACGTTTACCTAATCAAGATTTTTTCATAAGAATATCGTTTAAATGACATTATGATGGTCTAAGATCCGATATATAAAATGCAAACCCCTATCTGTTATTTAATGATAATAAAGAATATAATATGAATGTTAGAAAATCATTTTAATACCCAAAAAATTATATAGAAAAGGGTTTTTTACTTATTTATTCTTTTAAAAGTCATTGAATCCTAACTGAACTTTTTTCTTTTCTGAGCAGACGTACAAACCGACTGACAGGCGAATTATTGTCTTTTTCATTGAGAATCTGAAAAAACTTATATTATATACTAGCTGTACCCGCGGCTTCGCCTGCGTTCATTTTTTTAATTGCTAATCAACCTCATTGGGTTGATCTGTAGGAAAAAAAATGTCTAAAAAATAAAAATAAAAATTTAGGGGTGGACTACCCTTAACATTTAGGGGGATGAAAAATAGATGTTGGCCGATTCTCAGACCTACTCAATATGCTCACAAAATTTTATGAGAATCGGTCAAGCCGTTTCGGAGGAGTTCAAGTTCGAACCCCGTCACCCACGTAGTTGCCGTTCCCGTGGGATTACAGGGATAAAAAGTAGCCTATGTCCTTTCTGAAGGTCTTCTCTATCTGTGTACCAAATTTCATCGAATTCGGTTCAGCGGTTTAGGCGTGAAAGCGTAACAGACAGACAGACAGACAGAGTTACTTTCGCATTTATAATATTAGTTAGGATGAATAGTCTTACCTTAACAATTTTATATCCCAAAGTGCCAGCACTTCAGGTGGTCGAGACGCGCATAACGCTAATCTCGGTCCACACGCGTGCAGTCTCACTGGTCCAGCCTTGATGCCAGTAGTAGATGGGGCCGATATGATCACTGCCGCGAATTCCTTACTACTGCCTAAATTATGTTGCACCTATAGAAAAAATACATTTAGATAACTAAATAATACACATTCTTATATTATTACTGATATTAAAATTATCTGACATTGTCGTTACTGCGTACTGTTTTGAAGGTCGCAGGTTCGGTTACTGGAAATGGTATTTTGATGTTGCATGTTTGTTTAACTCATATTATATCTCGTAGTGGTAATATTTGCTAAGACGTTATCGCTCTGTCGAAGTCCTTGTTGGTTTTTTGCAATATTTAATATACATAATATTATATATGTGTAATGTGTATATTATAAACAGACATACATACGTTAAGTTATTGCAATATTGTTACAGTTACAGTTCTATACTAATATTATAGAACTAAATAGATCATTTGTTTTTATTTGTTAAAATCCACTAATATCTATAAATTAATATATTTTAGCATTTTGCAGCCGTTACTAACAAAGGCTTTATCAAAAATGACACTACGAATTCTAAAATGGGATATTCAATACTAATATTATAAATGTGATAGTACTGTCTAATGGTCTTACACGTCTAAACCATTGAACTGATTTTGAAAAAAAAATTCGTAACTACATAGATTTTGCCTTAGTTCGAGCGGGAAAACACAGTTATCTCGCGAGGAGACCCGCGGGCAGTTAGCTAGTTTTATATAAAAAAACACCCTGCTATTTTATGCAGATGCAAGTGTCGGAGAAGGCAACTATGTAGCCGTTAAGTATACAGCATTAAGTGATTATCTAAGATAAAACCAGCGTAGTATATGATATATGATAATAGTGCTTGTAAATTTCATAGAATCAAACATCAGAATAAATGCGCAAATTAATAAAACTATCTTTTCGGATTTTGTAGCGGATTTATTTTGATTTTTGGTTCCCGACGTTTCGAATGCTTTACAGCTACATATTATCACGGTCACGGGAGACTAAGGTATTTGACGTCTCAGAGCTTTATATACTTGTTACAGACAAAATCCGAAAAGATAGTTTCATTTATAATGTCAAATATTCGCGTAAACCTAAGAAAGTATTATGCGCAAAACAAAACCAAAAACATAGTTTTATTCTATCTCACCTTTACTCTCCACTGTATTAAGATCTCCCTCGTGTCAAATGCGAGCACTGGTACTACGTCTTCACATAATATGGCGAGTGTGTTGGATTCTTTATCGAGCGTGAATCCGGACTCAAAGCCGAGGTACTGTTGTAATGAAAGCGATGCTTTTGTCTGTCCGTTCTTCTGTCGTTCCTTTAAGTCCTTGTATAATTGAAGATGGACGCAATCTGTGAACAATGAAGATTATATTAAAAATATGCATTTTTAGGATTTAAATATACCTAGTTAGTTTTAAAAATTAAAAACACCAATAATTATGTTTTTATGAGATAAAGATAACAAAGATATACTTCTATCCTATCCTTTATGAAGTATTATAAGATATTACCTCGTTAACAGCTAATGCTTTGTACAATACTAGACAATACCTCATAAAACTGTTATTCTCGAGTAATTTTATTAGTAACTAGATTTAGCGCGAGCGAATCCGCGGGTTCCGGTAGTAAATGTATACAGAAACTTTCGTTTCGAGAACCACTCTGAAACACTTAAACACTCTATTCATTGGTGAAAACAGCATGAAAAACGGTGCAGTAGTCTCTGAGTTTATCGCGAAGAGACCGACTGACGCGACGAAGGACTTCATTTAATAATATATAGTGATAATTAAAACAAAAAGATATTTTTTTACAATCATTTATCAAAGTACAGTGAATTAAGCTCAACTCACATTACGAAAGACTAATTCTCCTATCTTAAAAGCTTCTAGTTTATATAAAATACGGCTTCTGTAAAACGGATGGATGTTAACCATACATCTAGACCCTGGAGAAACTGGCTTGAGAAAATGTTGAATCTAATGGAAGCCTTTGCGATATTCGATGCTCGGTTTAATGAGGCCTGCTTAATGACCGTCGTGTATTAACGTAGCGTACGGTTTACAGGACCAGTAAAGGGAAATCAACGAGATTTTTTTAGGAAATTGCTAAAAATATATAAATTTGGCTTAAAATTACGTTTCTTAAGAAAATTTAGGTAAATTACGTTATATTTTGTTATTATGTATGGCTGGTAGTGCGTGCGTGTGAATAAATAATATTGTATAAAGTTATTCTTTGTCTGTCTGTTTCTTCGCGAATTTCTTCTAAATGCAACGGATTTTGATAGAGTTTCCATTATCATTTAGATTTTTTCTTTCGGGTGATTTAATGTGTAATAGAAAAATTCGGTTCAGCCGTTTCGGAGGAGTTTGGGAACAAACATAGCGACACGAGAATTTTATATATTAGATTGAAATATACAGTACATTGAGACTTTTTTAATCAGTCAATAAATATCGTATTTAAATCGAGAACAAAACGGTAACACAGAACAGTAGGAGAATATTCTCTCTCACATGAAATTCAAGCGTTGATTAGACGATATTCCAGTAGAGTCACGTCGCGCCAATTAGAAAACGGTTCTGAATTAATTTGAAAATGGTCTCTCGATTTTGATGTAGTGGATGTCATGTGTCCCTCGTAAGCCAAAATCACATAATTTGGACCTTATATTATAGTATTTAAGTTCAAAATACTTTTAAAGGATAGAAGTTAGGTGAAAGATAATAGATAGGAAACAGAATGGTCGTTACGATTGTGTCATTCTTAAAGCAACTCTAATAACAAGTGTTAAAGCTCAAATTAAAACGTTGTGAAGATGTAGTAATTAGTAAAAGTGTCCTACAAGGAGCCATATTTTTCAGAAGGTTCATATTTTCCTGGAACAGTTAATGTATAACTGCTTTAATTTCGTTTGATAGCTGAAGTTTGCTTTATGTTCATTCAAACTTGTTTCTATTAATGAACTGGCCTTTCCTAATTATGCTAAGAAGCACCTGCAAGAACCTTTACAAAAACAGAAAAGTCGTACACATGAATCAATTTTTTAAAATCTTTTCTTTTGAGAAGTGTCAACTATAATAGTAGCATAAAAATTATAATTTATATGTATTTATAAGTGCGTAAGAAATTCGTGACTGAGCAATCGCAGATAGCTGCCAAGGATCACTATTTGTAACTATTGAAGCGATACACATGGTGTTATTAATAATTATGTATGTACTCTCTGTGGACTCCAAAAATCTGAAACGATTTTAATTAAATTTTCAAGTAATCAGATTAGGCCAGCTGGTGATCCTGCGAAGTTTGGTAGCTATCGAAAGATGAGGGTACAGCTAGTTAAAAAATTACGACTAATTCTATATATCTACTTGTTATGTACAATAATATTCATTTAATATTTCTAGCCGATGCGGACGGAATCAAAGATAGGTCCATTTCATTTTTTCAAATTCACTTTCGTTCATTTCATTCAAATTTGTTCGTGACATTTAAATAATTTTGCCAATGGACAATATCTCCTACAGAATAGAAATTAAATATAAAAAAATATATACATCTACCTTAGATTTACTTTCACTATAACATCTCTAATACCTTTATAATACACCCCGTAGATATCCAGTTCGCATCGGGGTCACGATACAGCGTGTTCGTATTGACTGTTCTCATATCTGATTGTCTGACCATTACGGAATGACATATGAAATATTTATAAAGCCTTAATATTTTCTATGGTTTCTTTTATATTTGTTCTTGTTTTTGTGTATGTTTATATTACAAGTATTGTCGTATCATAAATATAATTTGTCAAGCATCGAAAGCTCTTCGATACGTATTCTTCTTTAGATATTCGTATATATTATTTCGTTTGATTGCCTTTGTGTGTTTGTATGTTTGAACTTTTGTATAGAAGCTTTAAATAATAATTTACTCGTCATTATTACATTATTATTATGATTCTTGCAACGTCTTACTTCCATACTAACTTGGGAAGAAAAGCCAATATAGTAACCCATTTCATTTTCTTTTTTTGGAGAATCAAACTTAGTACCTGAAGCGTCCACAAAGCCGTGACAAAAATTTTGTAATTATTATGTTACTAGTTAACTGCATACATTTAACCTAGATTTCAAGTTTTGAGACCATCTTGTTTGGTTTTCCAAACTTAACTGAGGTGGATATTTGACTTAGTAACTAAACTAACAAAATTTTACAACGCTTAACTTCTTGTTTAATTTGAAGTGTGAATTATATTGTCAAATGTTACGCGAAGTGCTCATGGTTTCTGGTGAAAGGCAAATATGCTTAGTGCTGTATGACTTCTGATTTTAACTGTAAATTGTTCCATTAAAAAGCATTTTTTTTAATACAATGTATGGAAATTCAATGCGTTAACTAAAACTTTATCAGTTCGAGTAGTTGATGAGCTTTTTCTCGATAAGCTTCCAAAGTAAGAATTAACAGTGACCTAAAATTGAACCCGCGATTATTATCTTAAATATTTACAAAAGTCTTAAATAACAATAAAGTATTTAATTTAATTAACATTAAGTTGATTCATCCAATTATTTCTTATATTTAACTAAAATAACTGACAAGCCATTCAAAACTTGTAAGATATTTTCCAAATAAATTCACGAAATATTTCGCATTCTAATCTATTCGTTCCACCCCGACTTCGCTTTCAATATAACATCACTCCATTTACGTCGTCATGTTTGACATATCCCAAAATAAATCAAAGGGGTTTTAGGATACGTGAATGTTTTATGACCCCCATCGAAGTGATATTAACCTTTCATAAAATACAATTTAATACCTACGTCGTATGCCAAAATGCCGACATCGAAGTTTGCACCTCTTGCTTTATTGAAAAAACATACGCGCGTGTAAAGATGTGCTGAATGGTTTTGTAAGTGTATGAATATTTCATTCTCCTAGATAAATATAAGCTCAGATAATGTATTTTCAAAGGTCGTAGGTTCGATTCTTGTTAATTCTTAATACGACTTTCTTACTTTTATGATAGATCAGATGGTCAGATGAGCGCTGGAGAAATTATAATGTATAAGAGAAAGAGATAGACGATAATTCTTCACGACCGGAGAATGATCAGGCGCAGGACTGAATGACCTAAGTTTTCAGCTTCGAGATCAACTTAACCTGGCTTAGTACTCGAATCCAGGACATCTAGATTCTAGAGCAATTTTGTGCACCGAGGAAATTTTATATTATACAAGCTGACCCGTGCCCACTTCATTGGGCATAATGTTAATAATTCTTTTTTAGTACAGAGTGTTTAAATAATTTAAATTATTTTATTAATATTAAAAATTAAATTATCTATACTAATATTAAAAAAACTACTTTTTGTAACTTAAATATAAAAGTTAGACATATGCTGTCGTTGACTTTTTTGTAGGAATTATCAAGCTCCACATGTTTTCTCTAGAACTCAAAAATATATCTTTCATAGTTAAGGCAGCGTTCGTAAGAAACGCTTTCATTCGACCGTTTTTTCTCCGATTCACTTTGCAAAACGGACTACCACGTAAAAGCCTTTTTATTTTTCGGTTTTTTATATAACCTATGACACTCAGCAATAATGTGGCTTTCTATTGGTGAAAGAATTTTTAAAATCGGTTCAGTAGATCCCGAGATTACCCCTTACAATTTAACAAATAAATAAACTTCACTTCTTTATAATATTAAAGTATAGATATGGATATAGATTATTTTTCTTATAGTCATAATATAATAAACATAAAAAATATTTAATAAATAATTAAAATAATTTTTATTTATTTATTCATAGCAGGTATAAATAAACTTTACAACCGTATGTTTCAATATGAAGGAAATTTCTCCATGGGATTTATTCTATATTCTCTAAGGATCTCAAACATGTGAATAAGCAATAACTTCAAAAGAAATGGTGACTAAGCTACCGTGAGGAGCATATTGTGCCTTTACGCTGTTGATCTTATGGTGTCGTCTATAGTAAACATGAAAAATTAAACGGTATGAGAATGTAACAACTATATTTATATGTACATATTTCTATAATATACTGTAATGTTATAATTTTAAATATTTAGCTTTGTCTTGCTTAGGGGATTGTACTTTATTGTATGAGTTGGATTCATATATGGTTTAATTATATTTACACTTTGTTTAGTGGCAATTTATAATAATATTATAAATGTAAATACGTGTATGTTTGTAACGCTATCACTAATATTGATTGATGTGATTTTTATATGTCCAATATTTGGAGAAGTAAAGATATACATATATTATTTATTACATGGGATATTATTCAAAATTTATACATAGCAAAGTTCGTTTGAGGAAAGTGGTACCAGTACTATAATTAAATAACTGTAGAACCGATCAAAACTGGAGCGCGTCATTAGTATAAAATACAAGAAAAATTACCTGAAAACGTGTTAATTTGTGAACTGTAATTGCTAGGTGGAACTATAAATCGAAGATTTTAAAGAACTTCGACATAACTAGCCCTAATACGACCATTTGCCAAGAAATACTTGTAATTTGTCCGATACCAAGTCTCCCCACAACGCGGCATCACGTACTCACTCTACGTGACATTTTTGCGAATAGCACCAAATCTTGCAGTATTAAATCCTGCATTCATAACATAATTTCTTAACACGTATGATGTAATTTACTAATTTCTATGTAAATAACTAAAAATATGCGTGTTTTATGCTTACCTGAATAAAAGATATGGGAAGGTTTAAGGTATATTTTGTCCATGTAATAAAATATTTACTTAGAAACGTTAGTAGCGTTGCTACATGATAAAATTATGACAATATAAAGTCCTCGGCCGTGTCTGTCTGTTCGCGATAAAACTGAAAAACTACTGCACCGATATTCATGCCGTTTTCACCAACGGATAGAGTAGTTCTTGAGGAAGGATGTAGTATATAATTTCTCAGGATTTATAAATTTTACTCTAAAATAATATAATTCTACTTTTCACTACAACTTGTGTCGAAAAAAATTTTTTCTTAATATACAACGGACTCATCCTCGCCTCGTTCGAATTCTATATAATAATAAAAGTATTATTCAATGAAATTAATATACCTTTTTTACATAAGTTAGGTGTAACATGAAACAAAAATTGCCGTTTGCTAAAAATTCTGACAAGAATGTAAATTGCATTGAATTCACAATTTCGGCCAAAACACTCAAAGTACCGACAAGAATGTTGTTAGAGATACGATCTGATCAATTCAAAGCGACTACGCGGTATTCATACTAACATGTAACATGTTTCATGCCATTAGGTTCTGGGATCACTATAAACGAATATGTTAAAGGGTAAAAAACCGATTACAAAAATATTAACATAATTTATCTTAGTTTCTATACAATATTAAAGAATTGAAATTTAACGATTTTAGAAAATGTGCATTATTGTGGAACATGCGTACTATGCATTAGAAGAATGCTATCGAGTTAAAGTCCAAAGAGCAACAGCCATTCAAGAAATCTAAAATCAGTCTTTTAGGACTTGATTACTATAACTTACTACATTTTTACTAGTAAGAAAACCCACAGGCCACAACTATGTATATATATATATATATATATATATATATATATATATATATATATATATATATATATATATATAATTTCATTGAATTTTATTCTCCTGGCAAAAAAATTGAAAAATTTGATAATATATACTCGTACCTTTTCTCACTATATATGACGTCGTACTAGTTGAAGTTTTACAGTTGCTCAATGTTTTTTTAGTACAAAACTACTTACTTTTTTTAGTGCAGAAAGAAAACGAAAGGGTGTCACTGAAATATACAGCTGACTTTGTTGTGAAATATGTAAAGAAATATTGAAGGAAATATTTTATGGCGACAGTTATTAAATTATATCAAGTCATAAATAAATTACAATGAAAAAGCATCACAAAATCCCCAAAGTAAGAGGACTTTCAGTTATTTTTAAGTAAAACTAAGTGTTTGTGAATAAACTATGAGACAGGCTCTTTAGAGGCGCACAATGCCTCGAAGTATCGGAAAAAATGCTATATTTTGAGCCTTATACGTATGGCTTTTAGTGTGTATATTTACCACGTTATCTTTATTGAGATTTCCTTAGGGACTCTTCGCTTTGTTTTTTCCAAGAGTAAAAATCCTTAAGTTATGTCCATTTGTTTTGTATTTAGAGATAGTTGAAAAACATTCGCCTTTTAGTTCCTTGGGAATCACTTTAGCGGCGTTTAGTTAAGACTAGCTTTCGCACCCGACACTGTATAGGACTGACATAAAGTTTTTGAACAAATTAAGGATTTACTCGATTTTATCATACATGTTATGTTCCGTTTTATGTATTGAACCTAATGTAAAGAATTTTGAGTTAGGTAGTGTAATTTTTGTTAAAAGTTAAAATAATTAATCTACGTATAAGTTCATATAAATAGGTAAAGATAAAAAAGTTAAGTTTTTTCTTCTCGTCTGTTTTGCTTAGTAGCCATCGACGAGCTTTCGTGTTATCAATAAAATCAACTAGAAACAGCTGCTTTATTGATACAGATAGATAAATTATATAAATAAATGTTTTCTTCAATTTTTCCAATAACGAATTTGATTTATTTACAAATTTACCCCTAAAACCCCTACCCCAATTATAATATTTAATTAAAAATTCTAGATACATCACATATGGCCATAAATAACGAAAATAAATCAGCATTCCTTATCCATTCTGGCCACTTTCGCTTTCTTTCGTCATGACCGCTTCAGGCTATGTAGGACCTTTGTACCGTTCAGAGAAAAACGAAATAAAGAATATAGCAAGATTATCGGTTAACTACACCGTGTATTAAAAAGGTTAAAATGTTTGTATTGAGTTTTTATGAGTAATATAAAATGGGTTTATCCCCGTAAAAAATATACGATGACTAATTATATATTTTTAAAACTGTAAGCTGTTATTAAGCTGAAGTAGTGAAGACGTAGTTAAAAGTCTAAATATTTATAGACAGTGATAGCTCAGTGCTCGCTTAGATAACCGAGTGAAGCGGGTTCAAATCCGGGTCTCCCACTCTTAATATTTTTATATACGAATCATTTATAACATGATTATAAGTGACTAAAAATATCGTAAAGGCACCTACATGTGTGAGAGAAATTAGAAGGTTTTCGAAAGACTAGACGAAGACTATGGCTTGACACGCTTCGTATTCAAGGGAGGCCCGTGCTCAGCCATGGGACGTTAAATAGTTCTGAATATTTATGACCCTTTTGGCATAATTGAGGATATTTCTTGCTTTCGCTAACTGTCACAAGCTGTGGCAATTATTTAAAGAAAAACAACAAAATTATAATTGAAAATTTAAAATGTAGTTAAATATATTATTTCAATTTCATAAAAAAATGTCATATCTAAATAATACAAAAGTGATTGATTCAATATAAATCCAATAACTAACATTATAAATGAAACTATCTTTTCGGATTTTGTCGCGGATTTATTATGATTTTTGGTTGTGGATCATAATAAATCCGCGACAAAATCCGAAAAGATAGTTTCATTTATAATGTCAAGTATTCGCGTAAACTTAAGAAAATATTATCCAATAAGTAACTTTAAATTTTAACAATTACAACAATGTCGCTACTAAAATATTACAGATAATGTACAATCAAATTAAAACCTCAAGATAACTCCTAAGTAACTAACTTTTAAAGTAATTACGTAAAATTAATTCAGTATATTACTCTTTGTATAAAATAATAAGGTACTTCAAAGGCATTTATATACAAGGTTTACAGTTTAAATATAATTAGGGAGGGTCGTCTGTCGGGTTCAGCCCAGATTCATATTAAAACATGTACCTACATCTTAAAAATTACGTTGCTTTATTTCTTTTTATTTTAAGTTTTTTCTGACTTAGCTATAAATGGCTACGAAGTTGGATTCAAACTCAGCTTTGCAACATGACATTTAGACCACTAACTATACGGTAGTCTGTTGGCGCAGTTTGTAGTAACCCTACTTTCTTTGCGTCAGCAGTCGCGGGTTCGAACTCCGCTGGGGGCATTCATTTGTTAAACTCGAATGTTTGTACTTCAGTCATGGCTGTTTATATTAATAATATGTACTTAACCTTATATATGTAGTATATCAACTATCTGGTATCCGTAACACAAGCTTCGTAGCTTACCACGGAACTAGATGACGATGTGTGTAATAATGTCTCAACATATTTATTTATTTATCTCATATACCTAATTAAATTCTGAAAATCCGATGAACCGATTTAGATAAAATATGATGGAAAGATAGTTCGAGGTCGTGGGATTGGACACTTGCTATCTCGAACGGAGAGGAGGGGCTGATGATATTTTTTTTATGGGGAATCTTAACTTTTTGAAGTACCTAAAGGATATTAATAATTAATATATACCCATAATTCTATAGTTTCTATTGGATACTAAATGTTTAGTTTCAAATGTACCTTGGGACGAACCCGAGCTAAGCGAAGGCGAGTCCTTATTAATAGGAATATTACAATAATCGTGTTACATATATATAACTAGCATTTCCCGCGGCTTCGCACGCGTTCTAAAGATCGGAAACCAAATTCTTTCTGAGTCGCGCGGTAAGGTACCTCGAAGAACTAACGCCCGCCCTACCCGTTTTTGCAACAATTTTCATTGATACTCCACCCCTGTTGGTCGTTGTGTGATGAAATATAGCCTATAGCCTTCCTCGATAAACGGGCTATCCAAAACAAAAAGAATTTTTAATTCGGACTAGTAGTTCCTGAGATTAGCGCGTTCAACCAAACAAACAAACTCTTCTGCTTAATAATATTAGTACCAATAAACTTTATTTAACATTGCTTTATGTTGGTATACATTTTTCTACCGTTTAACTTAGACACTGCAATTTTTAAAACAAAATAGACCAAGTCCAGGCTTACAGTAGTTTATGACTTACAAGTTACACGTTAGACAGTCTGTATAGTCTACTAAATACTACGGGGAATGGGGATTTACCGTTTCATTTTATCGCACCTGAGCTTTATTAATTAAATAACAAGCTTTGTGTTATTTGAAAAATTCTGATCTTTTTTTGAAATAAAATCGCACTAAAAATAAAAAAAAAAATGTATTGCGTGTTTCAAACTTACTATGAAACGTAGCTTGCAGATAGGCTCTTTTTGGACATTATTACAAACAGAACCATCTAGTTGCGTGGTAAACTATGAGGCTTGTGTTACGGATACCAGATAATTAATAAACTACACCAATAACTTTAAATACACACATATTATAAATATAAACACCCATAATTGGAGTACAAACATCCGTGTTTAACAAATAAATGCCCCTAGCGGGGCTCGAACCCGCGACCGCTGGCGCAGCAAGTAAATAAGCAAGGTCACTACAAACTGAGCCGTGTCGTCGAACTGACTACAACTCCGACAAACACATAAGCTACTTCAAAGTCTTTAGTATACTAAATCTGGCATTATTAATCGTCACTAGTCACTACTTCACTAAATTACTAACAAGAACAACATACTATCGTATGCACCTACCTATACTTATAGTTTTTGCGTAACTTCAACACGAACCGCTAACAAGCAAACGAAGTGGAACGCCATGACATTATTAAATAAATATATATAGACATATGTATGAATATTCTATTGATAATTATAGTTAGAATACTGCTTATTGCCTGCGGTTACACCCGTCTTTGATCTCATTTTAATGGCTGACGTCGAAAATCGTTTAAGAAAATATCCAATTAATGTTATATCAATCAAATAATTTATTTCAATATATTATTTACCAAACATATAAATCTACAGGTTAGTTTATTTATGAATTCGTTGCTCTCTTCATAGATGGATCAATTTTGATGCTTTTTACTAATTTAACTTCTTTTTAATTCAATTAACAATGCACGGATTTAAGTATTTATTACATACATAGTAAACAAAATAGTTTGTAATAAATCTTTATACGGTTTCTGAATAGATATTAATAATTTAAAGACGATAGATTTAAATATACCTACAGCTACCTGTTTTACTTGTAATATTAACCGGGGTTCTAGTGGTTAAGTTAATAAAAATATATACAAGCAAAACCACAAGCAAAGTTTAGCGGTTAAATATATTTTATACCAACATTACCTGTGCCCAGAATTAATATGTATCAGGTAAGAAAAATAAGAAACTTTCCTAACAAAGTTCTCGAATACTGTATATGTAGGGTTAAGTCGTAAATTGGGTAGTAACGAGGAAAAAATATCAAATCGACGAGGGCTAGGGCTGGCAAATGTATAAAATATGACAGATATAGGTATAAATTTAAGTCATAGTACGTTCAATTTTCTCACCATTCTTACGAATTTGTATATGGATGATCTTATCTAACACTATAATAAAAGACTAACAGGAAATAAATATTTAAATATTTTATAAAATGTCTATATGCATGCGGTATTCAAGGGTAAAAAAAGCATTTAGCCATAAGAACCATTACTCTAAACACAATTTCTAAATATTGGAACATTGTAATTACCACTGGTGAATCAAATTAATAAATAAATAGGTAAATAAAAAGTGAATAAATAAAGTCGTTACGTCGTCGTTTATCGATACAGAGGCTCTATCTGAGAACGTATCACAATAAAACCACTGTACTGGTAATTTGATATGATAATAATAGCTGTTTATGTATATTAAATTCGCTATTATATTAAAAACTCTAACTGTTATTTATTATAGTTTTAAAATATATACACACCTTAGTCACTAGGCCATTCTTCCCAATTACCTTAGCTACGCGTGTGACAACCCTACTAACTCGACGCGTTGACAAAGTTACTCGGAAATGAGAAAATCCATTATATTTGTTAGAACAGTTAGGACACGCTGACTTGTTACTTTCAACAATGTTCTCATCAAAATTAATTTATAAGTTGTTATTTAATAATAATTGCCTAATCTGACATAAACAAGCCCTAAACATGAAGACTGAACTTGTTTATTTGTCAACCGTTAAAAATGGCAGAAAGGCGCAATAGAGACAAGACGAATGGGAGGCTTGAGTCCTCTGTATTAATTGAAATATGATTAATTAAGATAGATATTTATGAATAATTAAGATAGATGTTGGTCAATTTCATTAGAATATTTATCAATTCAATCTCTGGTTGCGGCAAGCCGGGTTTAGGTAGAGGGCAAGCTTGAGATCTCACAACAGAAATTTTTCTGTGTTAGTTTCGTAATTTATTAAATGCAAGAAAAGAAACAACTAATTAACATTAATTTTATAAATATTATGAAGTACATAGTTAATAGCTGAACATTCACACTTACATCTAGTCCTAGGTTCGATTATTTTTATCTATTAATTAGGATAGTCTGAACATAAGTTACAAGTATTTTTGAAAATATAAATATCCTACGTACTTTATGTATCGGGATAAAAATAATTGACGTCACTCTTCAGCCAATAGACTCGTATGTCACAACCGGTTCGTTTCTACGCGAAAGAAGGAAAAACCAATAAATATACATTCGCATATAATATTTTAGAAATGATAGCGAGGATAAGGAAGGTTATCAAACAAAAAAGTCTTGAAAAGAGAAATTCGCAAAACAATTGTTTGTTTTATAGGCACTCTAAATCATTCTAACTTCCCACATTATGGTCGCAATTTCACCAAAACTCTGGCTTCCCAACCGGTAAAAGTATTACAATTTTCATTTTACGGTATTATTTATAGCAGGTGTACGCCATTTACATCGATTATTAAAAAAAGCAGGGAAATATAAATTTTTTCGAAGTCATAAACCCATATGTTGCAGTAAACCTACTCGGTCGTCTTATAAAACAGCTTCCTTTAAAGCCGACATATCGATATTCTATTTGTACGTTTATGAGACAATAACTGTTGGATTGAATCGAATTTTTCCTTATACACAATATTAATAAAAAAAACAAACTTGTATTGCATGACCTTTATAATTCACACATAAATATTAAATTTTATACTACTTCGTACTAAATTTATACTATGATCATAACCATCAATCACATTATGGGGTACTGTCTATCCTTAGTACTTTCAGTACTTTCTAATAGTATACCTTCATTTGTTTATCGCGTCCACGACAAGTGACGCATCGTCACACCGCTGTCACACCGCCCTCGTTATATTCGCATTGAAAACATGTGGAAAAATAACGGCCTTCTTGTTTGTGACAGTTTGTATGACGTTATATATCATTAAAATTGTTTAGTTTTTATCGACACAAAGACAGGTTTATCGTTTGTTAGTCATCACTAGTTAAATTTGCGACTTCGCTCGTGTTATTTATTATTATTCATAGATATTTATTTTAACAAAATTGTACCTCGAAATGTCAAATGTCTAGTTTGATGTGATACCATGTAACATATTTTTTACTATATTTAGGCTTTGCCTTCTTCAATATTATTCATAATTATAATGTCCCAACATATAAGTCTGTTTGTAGAGAAATAACAACGAACTAGCATTCAAACCTTAGCAACTATTACGTAGGGATTAGATAGCTTGGTTTAAAGTCGAAAGACATTGAACTCAGACCTTGACCTCCTTCGTACAATTAGCATACAATGTAGAGGATATGACGTGATAAATTCACTTATGCTGATGCAACTTTTTTACTTTTTATTAGATTTTTTTTAATTTAATTTTAATTAATAAGATTTATATTTATTCTTCTATAACAGTAGAAAAAACACGATTAACGAAGTAAATAAGTGCGAGCTTTAAGCTGCAATAATGATGTAGTAAAGCTTATAACTAACATGTATTTAACACCTAAATAAGAACTGTAATAAGAGATGACATACACAAAGATGAATGTTTATCAGTCCTTCTATTAAGCAGAAACAGATAGATGGTCGATTTGTTTATAAATAGAGATATTTTATAGATATAAAATATATATGAGTTACTTATCGCGGTACATCAAGTGGTTCCCGTGGGATACTAACGAACGCGTGGCAGTATTTAGGGTTCGAGCAAAACTAGAAGGAATTTAGTCATATACCATAAATTATTGTGTGGAAAGTACATTGATAGGACATAGCGTAGTCTTTGACTGTCTGTTTCTCCGCCTGCTTCTAAACAACTACGCAGTGAATGTCGCTATAGTTTACACTGATAGAAAAAGCAATAAGCAACGAATTGTACATAATTAAAAAAAACCTAGCAGTTCTAAGATCACCTACTCGACCAATCTGAAGAGTGCCTGAAAATTTTAATAAAATCGCTTCCATCCCTTTTGGAGTAGGTACATATGTATATAGGTACATAGGTATATAGGTATATAGGTATATAGGTATATATGTATATATGTAACATACAAACACAAGTCGTATTTTTATATAATCACAATATAATATGTCCGAAATACCAAAATTCGTATATGACATAGGTACATTATTAATGCCTCGTTAGATAAGGGGTATAATCCAATAACGGTCGATGACGTCGCTATTATTTGACCATTAGGTTTCCTCGAGAAACCCTTCTTTATACAATTCATGTATTACGGGATTTGAGTGAATGCTTAATACTGTGTAAAGCTTTCGAACGACTTATTTCAATAGTCTTTCAACTCTACTTTATTTTCGCTATTTTTATATACATATAAATAAAATTGGTGTCTGTTTTTAATTTTAAATTAACAGCTTTTCACTAAATGCATATGAAAGTATATACAATACTAGCAACAAAAAACAATTTTTTAAATTTTTGTCTGCATGTCTGTCTGTTTGTTCCGGGTAATCTCTTCCGTGTAAACGCCTAGACCGATTTTAACGGGACTTTTGCTAATTTTTCAAGGCGTAACTTAGACTGCTTTTTAACCGACTTCAAAAAAGGAGAAGATAGAAATTTTATTTATTTTAACTAGCGAAACCCGTGGCTTCGCTGACGGTAAACCTAGGGCGAACCCGAACGAAGCTAGGGTCAGTCGCTAGACATATAATAAAAATTCTAAACTTATTCTTTCTCTTCCTTGCCTTAAACTTTTGCCTGTTTGCCTGGCTATGACGACATCACGAGAAAATCACTGATTTTGATGAAATTTGGTTCATACCAAACATTACATTGATGATAACTAGTTATCCTGGTGAACATATGGGATACTTTTCATTGCGGGGAAATATCTCTTGTCTAATTCTTATATGCTTACGACGACGAAACGGAGAGGATCGGGGTTGAGTCACTAGTATCTAAAAATCTAAACTAATATTAAAATTATATATAAACTCCACGCGAGACCGCGGCTTGCACGAGTATTATTAAAGAGTTAGTTTATAGACAGATTGATATAGGCTACTTGTTATTCCAATATACTCATCAATATCACGTAATTCCCATAGGATTAGCATAATGAGCAACGCGAGGGCGGAACGCTAGTGATGTAAAATTTAAAGCTTTCAACTCATTAGTAGGTATTAAAGTTGTATTGCCTCAAATACATAGGCAATATAGGTGCTTAAAGAGCTTATAATAATCGTATTGTATAATAAATTAGATTTATTATAAGCACTTTTGGATTATTAATATAATAATTAATAATTTAAAATGCTTTTTTTATTAATAAAAGCGACAGTGTATTCGGTCTGTGGGGAAGGCGAGAAAACCAACAGTTGCTTAAATATGTAAGTCTCAATTCCATACGTTTCCGTCAGCAAGAAACTCTAGAAGTAGTAGAGTAGTAGTTGCTCTGCTTGGTAAAATATTTAATAGTTTTAAACGATCGCTACATTAATTTACACAACATAAGTACATAAAAATCTGACACAAAATGTACTTATATCGGTTAAAACACCAGCGAACAAACGTCGATGAACTCACTTTGCATGCCAATGCAAGCCGACTCCCTATTATGCACTCTCTACCTAATTTTACTAAACAAGTTTTTGCGATGGCTTTACGCAGGTTTTTTTATGATTTAATGTTTTAATATTATATCAATTTATTGTGTGTAAGTACGTAAGTAGGTAAGTAAGTAAGTGTAAGACGACTTGAAGCAACAAAAGACAAAACGAACTGTCCCAATAGCGATTAGAAGTTACAATTTTTTAACTAAAATAATTAATACATATACATATTATATAAAGTCCATATGGACATGTACGTTTGCTACTCTTGCATGCTTAAACTATGATTTCGAGTACAGATAAGCTACTGTAGATGTTTAGGACACCCGAGCGAATCTAGAATAAAGCGCTAGTAAATTAATATTTTTACGACTTTAAACAATTCAAATTAAATATACACAGGCAGAAATTATGATAATCTATACTAATATTATAAAGCTGAAGAGTTTGTTTGTTTTTGTTTGAACGCGCTAATCTCAAGAACTACTGGTTCGATTTGTAAAATTCTCTTTGTGTTGGATAGTCCGTTTATCGAGGAAGGCTGTAGGCTATATTACATCACGCTACGACCAATAGGAGCGGAGCATCAATTAAAAATGTTGCAAAAACGGGAAGGGCGTTAGTACCGCGCGACTCAGAAAGAAATTGGTTTCCGTTCTTTACAACACGTGCGAAACCGCGGGAAATGCTAGTATTATATAAACCAAACTAGCACTTTTAGATATCACAAAATACATTAAAGTATCTAGTATGAAGCACGATAATTAAATTGGCTATCGCATATCACGTTACTATATAATTACAATGGAATATTTATATCTGGCCCTCTATGGTAGCCATGGCGGTCGATGACCTGCATACAGGTGTTTTGCATGAGTCATACTTAGCTATGGTTTATGCATATAATTTATTGCATTCAAATTCTTTATAAATCCCTTCCTTTTTAAGAAAATTGTTATATATTATATATTTTTATCGTAGACATACTCAGCTTGTTAAGAAAAATATGTTTTGTAAAAATTACACGTCTAAGGTTCTCTCATAATACTTTCTTAGATATAGGAGAAGGAGAATATTCGATATTTATCATCATCGATGATATTTATACATATAAATGTCGCTTGTGTAATATTAAAATAACATTTTTCTACATCATTCAATTTCAGTGAAAGAAAACGTGATCAAACCTGAATCTCTGAAAGAACCTAGTGAGTTTTCAAAAAACATGTGTAGTCCACCAACCCGCACTTGTCCAGCATGGCGGACTATGGCCCAATCCCTCGAATTAAAGGCAGACGCGTGCTCAGGAGTGGGTAGTTAAAAGGGCAAAATACTAATACTATTACTAACTAAACTTTTACGAGAATTGTTGACTCGTCATCGTAACTTAAAAAATTAAATAAGTAGTGAATACTCTCGCTGGTAATAAATAAATATGAAAATCGAATTTCATTTACTTATAGATGACAATAGTGTAACCGTCTCGCTCACATTCAATTAATCGAAGTTTAGAAAGATAAAACTTTGCGCTTGTGAAAGAATTTTTAATATGAGGGCCATATTGACTTTAGGAACCCAGACTTAAAAAAGCAAAAAGCTTTTGAACTTTATTAAAATTTAAATTGGGTTGATAACGTACAATAGTATTTATACTAGTTTTTGTAAAGCTCGCGACTAAGCTCGATATTAAATATACTATATTTTTATTAATTATTTTATAACTAGCGACTCGCCCTCGCTTCGCTTGGGCTTTTTCCTAGATTTAGCACAGGCACAGCCGCGGCATCCGCTAGTTATGCATATAAACATTCCTCTTGAAACACTCTATCTATTAAAAAAAACCGCATCAAAATCCGACAGAGAAAGCGACTTTGTTTTATACTATATAGTGATAGCGACTCGAAATCGTCCCTGGTTATATAATAAAACTTTACTCGAGAACGACTTTATCCATTGGTGTTTAACACCTAGGTACGTTAATAATTGGTCTCTGGCTACTCGGCCCGCGGTCGTCTAATGCTCGGGCTAGGGTAGTGTCAATGTTGAATAATTCAAACGATTTTATATGTATATGATAATACCGCCATTACTCTACATAAGTTACTTGTACGTTAAAAGCAAATGATTGCCTCTCGACCTCTGGCATTCGGAGGGTACAATTTAAATTCAACGCGCCGAGTGCATGTTTAAATACATAGAATATCAGCTACAGTTGTATTGAATGAATACATTTATATAAATTACTGGTCATTTAGAATGTGGTGTTAAACCTGGATTTATACGAGCTTTTTGTAGAAGATATGCTTATCTCGGGTAAAAAAGTGTTTCTCTCGAACGAAACTTTAAAATGAACTCGGCGTAGGCTATTTGTTATTGTTATACAATCCATAGATGATACTAGCATTTCCCGCGGCTCTGCCCGCGTTCTAAAGACCGGGAACAAAATAGATTTCACATACCGTGTGATGTATTATAATACCTAGTTTGTAACGGTTAGTTGAGATTTCTCAGAAATGAGATATTTTCCCGCAGTTAGAAGTATCCTATATATTGACCCGGGTAACAAGCTATCATCATATCAAATTTTATCCAAATCCGTCCAGTGGATCACTCGTGATGCGGTCACAGACAGACAGACATACGAAAATTCTAAAAAGAATAGTTTTTAAAAAAAACCATAGATTTAGCATCTATATCGATAATAATGTCTATTACAATTAGATTTTAAAAAAAATATTTAATGTACAGAACTATTTATCGCAGAATATTATCTCAATCTAACATACGTAGTATTCAACATAATCAAGTCTATTGAACTATAATATATGGCTGTTAAAAAACTTAATAAATACTGATTATTAAATGTATTAAAATTACATAAAGACATATAATTAAAATGAATAAGCTATACGATAAATTTTCTTCAAATGCACGTTACCTTTGGCCAACCATCTGTAATCGATCGTAAATCATAGTTCCATGGCTGTGTCATGGCGACCATAAAAATGATGTATCACACCGTCATTAGACGCACGATTAATTAATTATAGCTACTGCTAATAACATGTTTGGCGGTGTGTACGTGAAGGAAGAAACAATAAAATAATGATATAGTCCTTATTTTTAACGGTCTTACCATAACTAAAATAAAATAAATATGTTGGGACATATTTACAACAGCGCCATCTAGTTCCGCGATAAGCTACTAGGTTTGTATTACGGATACCAGATAGTTGATAAACTACACATATAAATTTTAAATACATGCATAATATAAATATAAACACCCATAACTGGAGAACAAACATTCGTGCTCAACAAATGAATACCCCCAGCGGGACTCGAAGCCGCGACCGCTGGCGCAGAAAGTAGGATCAGTACCAACTGAGCTAAACGTGTCGTCAAATAACTAAGCTTTAAATTTTTCGGCTTATACCATAACTAGTGACTTGACCCTACTTTATTCGGATTCGTTCTTAGGTGTCTAGCAATAACCTATATGTCCTTCAGAACATAGTGTATTCGTCTACAAAATTTTATCAAAATCCATCCAGCCGTTTCAGAGAAAAGGAGTAAGGAACATACACACATATACGAATTTTGGGATTTGAATTAGGAAGAGCTCAAAACGCTCAAGCATACCTAATTAAGCTTATCTGCTTAAGTTAAAGAGGATATGGAAATATGAAGTTTTAATATGAAAGTTAAAAACTAGTATGTCTTTAGTACACGAGTTGTACATGAGCTTTTGATGAGCTTTCATAAAATATTAGTTAATATTATTTAACACACATACAGTGTTCGTCCGGGATGTCACGAGAGGAACTGAGTAATGCAATGATTCAGAACACCGCTAATGTGATAATTATTATAAATATTTAGAAAATGTGCAACACTAAATTTAAAATCTATCGCTACTGCCCCCTATTTCTTTATAGATTTAATAATTTTTATTCCGGTGGAAATCCGACCATAACATAAGATATTTTTTTCTAATTAAATTAAGACTTGTCAACTGTAACTAAACAAAAAAAAAAGAATAATAAAAATATATAAAAATCTCGTGTCAGAGTGTTTGTTATCGAGCTCCTCCAAAATGGCTTGACCGATTTATATGATTTTTTGTGTACATTTGGTAATAATGGTTTAAAACGCGAGTGGAGCCGCGAAAATTGCTAGTATATAGATAATAATTGCAAATTAATGTGTTAGGAATTATGCATTTTCCTTGTGCCTTATTGAGTATATTTCTTGACTTAAGACAATAATCAATGAGAGAATCTTACACGACTAAAATATAAAGATAAGAAAGTTCAAGACAAGTGTAGTGGCTATCAATTATTTTTTTACCTTGAAGTCAAATCAGTATCAATATTCAATATACATCGTTTCAATTACACGAATACGTACCAACGTACAGACGGACTTGCATCATAATAAAACGATATTGACCGCCCACTTGTAGGTTAATTGATAATAATTATACAGCGATCCAGTTTCCACATCTTAATTAATTAACAGAACGCATCTGCGAATATGTGTATTTGCTTTTGTTAAGATAAATAAAGTGAAAAGGTAAATTTATAATAATCCTCTACAAATAACCTCGTGATATAACAATTTTATGATATAAAAATGTACATAAACTTCAAAATCGTATAGTATTCAACCTCCTTTAGAGGCTAATGTAAGGAACCCCATGTTTCTTTCTTTACGAGGGGGATCATGCCATGGTACACCCAAGCACAGACCAAATGTGAGTCGATCCACTAAATATGTTTTTTTCATAAATATTTTATAATATTCTCTATGACATTCAGATTTCTTTACAATGTTTTCCTTTACTGTAAAACCTTAAACCGGCGTTAGCGGAAACCAACTTTACTCTGACCCCAAGCGAGCGCATTACCACCGAAGTACCAATGACTATACTTCAAAATTACTTAAATGTAATATTTCTAATAATTAAATCATTCTACTCTACCTTGCATATAAAAAGACAAGATAAGATTTCCGAAGATCGAAGTCTGTAATATGATAATTAAATAAAGTCATTACTTCAACTTCAATAACCATAAATTTCTGATTATTTTTCCAAATTAAACGTTAATTACGTCAGTTCTATGCAAATCAGACTTATATACGACTATAATTCGCGTCATGTAAAAAGAACGCTGGCTGTAAAGTTGCGCAGAGGCGATTAATTATCGGCCAATTTGGTGGTAAGACGCGGGGCGCGGGGGGGCGGTGCACGCGCCGCATGCTTTCCGGCTCGCTATTGGTTTGTCAGTTCAAAATACTATCGCGCACACAAAAGTTATTAATTACGAAATGGTTTTATATAAAAAATAGAGAAATAATATTTTTGACGTATATTATTTTATAAAGAGAGAGTTTTATAATAATGCAGGTAATAATTTTAAAAAATATGTTAAATTAATTTATTTTATTTTTTGTAAGTAAATTAAACATTCAACACTGAATCAAACATATTTTTTTAATTAATATAATTCTATTTAATGACATTCTATCTAATATATTTTTCAACGTACCTGTCAATAACCAATACACGTCGCGAGCGAAAGGCTAGTTCAAAAATAAAAGAATAGGCTTAGTAATTTCGTATGCGAATGTACCCATGCGCAAACATACCCCCCACCACTTTCTTCCAGCGTTCTTTTTACGTGACGCGAACTGTAATTAAATTCTATGTAGTATATATATTATATATATAAGCTTTTTCTATCTTATTCTGTTGATATTTACTCTCTAAGGCAAAGATTCTTGGTTATAAACAACCGAAATTGGAGACGAACGCTAGTCATCACTCTTGGGATCGGAATTGCCAAACAAGTTACAGTAGTTAGAATTTAGTTCGTACATTTGTGGTTGTGGCCTGCGGTTATCGGTTAAATATAACCGGGCCATGTGCGATTGCGTTCTCGCAATTGATCCTATGATGACGATATCTTAGCATTGGATTAATAAGCGTTATAACATTTATGTATAGATAGACACAGAAGTACATTATAATAAGTATTTTGTTTGAAATATTTAAAATATGTGATATTGATTTCTTTGAAGCAAGGATAGTAGCGATAAGTGTTAAGTACTAGATTCTCTGTGTCTCGGATTCGAGTCCAGCTGGGGGTATCTAAACAGTCATGAAAGTTTATAATCTTTATATCATTATTTTAACTTTTATTTTATAAAATTATATCTTTATTTTATATATTTACTAAAATAGGTTTAGCAAAGTTAAAGACTTTACACCATCCTCACACACAATATTAATAGCGCGATATTTAAGTCGATTCTTAAAACAAAACTCTTTTTTAGAAAAAAACTTAAAAGCTTCGGATATGCAAACAGCGAAGTGAACCGGAAATACTCTGTTTTTAGTGTTTTACCATATCGATCGAGTTTTTACAGCGGCTGGACTGTGTTCCTTTTGGCAAACTATCTCGCTGGGAGTTAATATGTTACCTTAGGGAATATTGAAAAATGTATAAAATTTTCAAATGTACGTTATTTATTAACAAGTATTGTTAGATGGTTAGTAGGATGGTTTAGTAGGTTTCTCTATATCAACAAAATTTGTACAAAATACAGCTGGCTTCTAGGAAAGAATGATAGCTACTTAATATTTTGGGGACTTCCATCATTGAAATTTTTATATCGACCTTGTGAAGGACATAGGGTAGTTTTTATCCGCAAAGTCATTCCTTAAGGGAGTGAAAAGGGGGATGAAAATTTATATTGGAAATAAAATATCTTTAAAGTAAGGAATAACCTCCATAGTTCCCATGCTACATAATCCCATATTCTATTAGTGAAAATCTTATCTAAATCCGAACCGCAATTCGGTCAGCAACTTTTACTTACATTATGTGAGAAAGCTTTAACAATGACATAGAAACAAATCTATACGCAATAAATTAATTATAATGCAATGTAACAGTCCCCATTCACATGACTACAACATGTTTATTGACGTCCACTTTGATCTTCCGTAGGACGGCTTAATATTAGACGGGACCAATTTATATAATATATTTCACAGTATATACCGTAATGTTTATATTTAATTTTTTCCCTTTTTCCGGCTATGGTATCACTGCAACCATTATTTAGGTCTATTGTAATCGCGATTTAAAATTCTATATGATTTGTATTATTTTAAATGAAGAATAAATTCATTTCTAGGCAGTAACTTATGATTGAATCGATTTTAAGAAAAGTTCCACTAGTAGAAAGTTGACTATTTTAATACATAAGCGTGAAGAACACTCCCATAGTAAGAAAAAAATAAAAGTGTTTTTTCAGCATGTTTAAGCAAACCCAATCACCGTTACTTAGCGTAAAATAAATATAAATGATTCCCCAAAATATATACATTACTAATGCATAAGACCACCCATCTAGACTCAGCCAATTGAATTTAATGGAGTTCTAAGTGTACAGTCTAACCACTAAAGCGTCTTTTCACTTATTAAATAAGGTTGATTTTCGTGTGTTTGTTAAAATATTATTAAACGTTGGTTTAGTTTGATAATGAACTCATTTGTCACAAAGAATTTAAAAGATTCGGTTTATTTTAATTGTTAATTTAACACAGCGTTGTTGGTGTTAACTTTTTAATTGTTTTTGAAATTTGATTTGCAAAAACCGTGATTTTTATGGCTTTATAGGCAGTTTGAATCCCGTGTTGGGAAAAATTAGCATGAAACATAGAAAATTCGATAATTTTCCTATTACGATACAGAATTGGAATGGAAATAGATAGAAAAATTAACTTTATATATTGCCAGAAAAGCTTTTCCGAATTTTTTAGAAAAGGGTTATTTCAAAAATAATAAAGAACAAATAACCTTACATACAGTAACAGCCAGGTTTTTTTCAGCATTGAGTCATTAATATCCTAGGCGGGGCTTTATGTTCATCATCCTTATAACCAAAATGAATTTATTTAGTACAAACATAATGAAACGTGACAAGTTACGAAGCAAGTCCATGCCACTTTTATTAAATCACATTTATTTGACGTGAGCGCTCGCAGCTAAATATGGCATCAGGGGGAAGTTATATTATTTGGAGTAACTTTTTAAATTATGTTTTTGTTTGTTTTGAGAATAGCCTTTTGTATTAAGTGTTTTATGCTGAATAAAATTTTTATTATTTAAATAAATATAAGAAATATTTTTGTTGTTAGGATATTAACAAACACCATCTACTTTCATGGTAAGCTCACGAGGCTGTGTTATGGATACCAGATGGCTAATAGTACACATATTAATTTTTTTAAATACAAATTATAGATAGTATAAATAATTTACCCCAGCGGGACTTGAACCCGCCACCATAAGAGCAGCGAGTAGGCTACAAAAGACGACAAAGTGTCGTCAAAAAAAATATAAGGAACACCTTGAATTTGTGTTCATATTGATTAGCTTAAAGCTTTCAAAAACTTTTTTTAATAGTAAAGTATATCCTCTAAGTTAAGATCTACATATTCGTAGTCAAACAGGGAAAAATAAAAAATAAAATCAATGTAAATGTTATAGAAAAACAAGTGATAAAAACATCATTTTCCTGGGCTTTTAAAAACATTTGTATTCAATCAGATTAATAAATATGTTCAAATTTTTTAAATACTGCCCTTCACATATTATATGCAGCGTGACATTTCATTTATTATAGATCACCACTAAAAGCTCAACGGAACCCACAATTACGTCTCAATATATCAATTTTAATAACTTTTAACCCGTGCGTAGTAATAATTCTATCCAAAGCTATTAATATCGTCATATTTTCATGGATGACATGTTTTTATTAGGGTATCTCCCATACTGAACGCTGGTACAAAAAAATATATATTATGGATAATGTAATTTGTTAGTTTATCTGTGGATATGCAGCTTTGGCTATTTTGTAAGGGCGCCGCGCTCGTGCGATGTACCTTGTTTTTTTTTTAATCTATACGTACATATATAATTAAATACATATTAAAAGGATAAAAGAACAATACTAAAAACTGTCACACATAAATCTAACAATCACTACATAATATAAAACAAAGTCGCTTTCTCTGTCCCTATATCCCTATGTATGCTTAAATCTTTAAAACTACGCAACGGATTTTGATGCGGTTTTTTTTAGTAGATAGAGTGATTCAAGAGGAAGGTTTATATGCATAACAAGCTGATCCCGCGGCTTTGCCTGTGCTAAATCTAGGGAAGAGCCCGAGCAAAGCGAGGGCGAGTCGCTAGTTAATAAATAATTCTTAAACTTATATTAGTTTCAGTTATCAATTAATTCAACGAATCGTATATCGCGTTCCTGCCATTACGATAAAAAGTAAAGTCAACTTGACAGCTCGGTCACAGGTTATCAAATATAGAAATAATGAATTTATCCTTATTATATAATAAATACATATGTCGGGTCATTATTACACACAACGCCATCTATTTCCGTGGTAAGCGAGGCCTGTGTTACGAATACCAGATAAGTACAATACATTTACATACCTTTTAAATACATAAATATTATAAATATAATCTTAAGCACCCATGACTGGATACAAACATTCGTTCTCATCAAAATGACTACCAGCGGGACTCGAACCCGCAAACGCTGACACAGCAAGTTATAGGGCAACGCTATAAACTTAGCCAAACGAGTCGATTAAATTAATAAGGTCACTTCGTTGGTGTCCCAATGGTTTTTTTCTAGTAATTTACATAATGTATTCATTTCACATGTACTAAAGTGTTACGCGATAGAATCAAGTAACTGATTGACTAATTTATTTATTTAAATCAATCGTAAATATTTCCATAACTTTCAATTATACATAATATAAAAAAACTGAGTTAAATATGTATATCAAATATTTGGGAAATGTATACCTGCTAACCGTAACTCGCTAGTGTACATAAATATTAACCAAAATCTTTATAGTGAACTTGCGACTACTTATATGTTAACTCCGCCTCAGTCTTTGTTTCTATACTTTATTTATTTATTTATTACGGACAACCAACAAAAGATACATTTTTATTATACTATTTCATACTTATAATCTAACAATCTAATCTATGTCTGGTAAATGTTCTTTTAATTATAGGTTATCACATCATGCATTATAATATCAAAGTAATACAAATAATTAAAAAAAATACAAGTTAAAAACAGTTAAAATAAGTAAAAAAAAATACAATTTAAAAATACATAGAATAATAAATTGATTAATTTAATTATTACAAGGCAATGTCATTAAGAGATATGTACAGAATTAAATATTATAGGAAAAAAAAATACAAATATTAAAAAAAAATACAAATATATAATAATATACTTCATATACTTCAGTATGATCTTGAAAGACAAACATACACCGATATCTATTATACTATACAATATCTATAATAAAAAACACTAACTTTATAAAAAGAAGTATGTTTAAATATGTTCATCTCAAATAATTTCTAACATATGACCATATGATGGTACTAAGGGCCAATTAGTATAAAAACTTTAATTAACTATGTACAAGTAAAGTTCTTGTCGTAAATTTATCATAGAGACGTTTCATATTAATTCGAATAACTTCGATAGTTATTTTAGAAATGTAATAACTCATTTTTAATTTAAATGAAATCTTTGTGATAGCTATTTTAAAGTTGAAGCTTTTTAATTAGTGATTAGAAAGGTATGTGATAATGAAGCTTAATTTTGTGTTTGTCTGTAATAGATGATGTACGTATATTAGTCTCAGTATTTTTATATTTAATCGTTATATTTATGAAAAGAAAGTTAAGAAATTTCACAGTGGTTTTCATATTATTGATGAATTTGTATGGTTAAGTACTTTTTTTATGGAACCTATTACCATTTTGACTTCAATTTATTTACCTGTATGTGAAAATTATTTGTTCAAAATCTTTTCATGATTCAAACCAATAAATTTTCCTGCTTTCATATCAAAAGTCAGAAAGCACAGTTTAATTACATAGCTAATTAAAGTCCTAAACACTGGCTTCGTTTAATTTTCCATTAGGTTTCGTAGTTTCGTATATACCTACGTATATTGCTACTTTGATGTCTGTGCGATGTAAATCAAGCTTAACACAGAGTAATCAAAACATTAAGTCCGGCTATCGATATCCCACTGTGGGGGGTTCAAAACGGATAGTCTGTGGCGGACGCGCACGTTAACGCCAATCTAGCGTTATATTGATTTATTATACCCTGGGATTTTAAGATAGGGATGCTATTAATATTAAAAAATACTTTGTTCTGCCATTTCGTCTATAATATTATTGACTCGTACTTTTTTTGGAATAAAACGAACAAAAAATTACATATTATACTGCTATTTTGGAAAATGGATTTTTATTTTCAACATATCAACAGCTTTACAATAATTGATACGTAAATTGAGTTATTTTCTTAATCTATATGTTTTAAAAAACCACTTTGTATATTTGCTTTGTATATATAGTTAAGTTTACTTGTAATTTACTTTTTATTATTCAATAAAATACTTTGTTTGGGAATCGAATCCAATATCTGAGCTATAATGACTTAAATCTGTCAACGGGTTCGATAGCTTACATTGTGTAACCTTATGGTAAGTGAAAGTGTTATGGCAGCCCTAAACCAGAATTATGGTACGGACAGGGTGACTTTTTTATTGATTTTTGCAACGGATTTATATATGTCGGTTAGCAGTTTGATTGAAATGCATATAAAGTTGCCGTTTGCAAAATTTGCTTTCAATTTTTGTATGGAAAAGTTTTATAAAGTTTTCGTACGTTCAAGTTTCAGATAGTTAGTAAGTTTTGAGTTCTAAGTTATGAATTTTATAAATTCCACTAGAATTTTTTTTCCATACAAAGGAGAAACACAGATGGATATATTGTAAGATAAAAATATTAAAGCTAACAGACGAAACCGTGCTATGTATAAATGAGCAAGAAAAGCCGCGGACACTAACTAGATTCACTTGCACATAGCAAAAAGTATAAGGTGTATACTATCACATTTAATATCATACAAACATAATATTAATTTGCACTTACGTTAGTAATTCCAACCAATTCCTCAATGTTTTTTTTTATTTTATCCAAAAGACAAACAATCCAGGTTACAGATAGACGGACAGGCAAATATTCTAGAATCTAGATTCAACTTTTTCTCAATATAGTATATTATAGATTTTTCAAAAAAATCTACCTCTTTTATATTATGCGTACATTTAAGATATAACTTATCATTTTTATCATCCTTTTTAAAGTCATTCACTAAAATATACTATACTAACGCAATACGATAATGTCTTGTTCGTATATATATATATATATATATATATATATATATATATATATATATATATATATATATATATATATATATATATATATATATATATATATATATATATATATAATATTTTTCAGAAAATCTTATTAAAATAGTCAATATCCAATTTAGAATTTTTGTGACTCTAGGAACGCATCACCAATATCATCACCACTTTACAAATTTGGTATGATGACAGCTGGTTATCCGGGCCGAATTCTAGGATAATTTTAACTGCACGAAAATCTTACCTCTCTGAAATCTTTACTTATCTTCAACACTCAATTTCAGATTTTGTTGGTATACTATGTATGTTTCGGAGCTTAATATTTATATACATACTTAATATTATTGTTAAATGGTATTGAAATCATATACATTCTATTAATTTCATACTACACATTACTCTACAAATAAACTTATGTAATAAATAATATTTATATAGAAATGAAATTATTATCTGTCTGTTGTTTGTGTTTGAAGTTAGATTAAAAATAGCATTATAGGAGCGTTGGCGTTGCATCATTCCTTTAATTGACCAATAAACCCATTAGCCGACTTCAGAAGTATTTTAATTACTCGCCTGCGAATAAAATAACTTATCAATGGTGGTTTATGAAATAGTGTACAGATTGCTTATATTTATGTATAAACATAATTATTTTAATTAATCTATTACTACATATTATAAATGCTCCACTGCGTGTATCTGCTCGCTATAAACACAACTCCACGTTCTCAAGGAACGTTTTAGTATATAATTTGTCAAGTTTTTCTTTGCATTTATTAGCGGAACCCGCGGCTAGATTCGCGATAAATCTAGGGACGAACCCGACCGAAACGAGAGTGATCGCTAGTATACTTGTATAAGCGAGAACCGCATCACGTATGAAAATGAAATTTGTCAGGGAGTTAGTTTATATAGTTTAAAGTTAGTAGATGTCCGCTAGGAACGGATTTTGCGACAGGTCCGAATTAAGGAGGTCTAAGAGCTCTCGTAAGTTTGTTTGAAAGTACTTCATTTTTTGTGCTACAAACTTTAAATTTGGCAGGGAGCAACTAGTTATGAATCGAAGCTCGAATCAATTGAAGGTGAGTCGTTAGTTAAATATAAAATTATTATAATATAATAATTAAAGTTACATAGTTCCCGTTAACTACATATACACAATATATATACCTATTTAAAACTTTTATAAAGAGAAAGGGGAAATACACTAAGATAAGTAACTCTCAATATTTTGTATGACTAAAACAAAAAATGAAACGCTTATTAATAGCTACATACCTATATATTTTTTCAACAACCTCTAAACATGTATGTTGGTCTGTACATGTACTTTTAAAGATACTTAGTAAATAGGGCTCTCCCTATGCATATTAAATATGTATATTATATACTAAGAAAATATTAACACTAGAGCTCGCAACGAATCTTTTTTATGCCAGTTGCAGTTGTGTGTTTAAACAATACAAATATTTTCCGACATACTTTATAGCGGGTTCAATACTCGTAGTAATACGACGCTAGGGTTGTCATGATTCATCAGTTAAATTAAATTTTAAGCATCATCACATTAGCCTTATTAATATACCTGTAATTCTTACAGAATACAATTATTATTATGGTTCTACTAATAAGTAATTTATTTATCTGGTTTCCATGATACGTATGTATAACGGACAGACATTATTATGAAATTCAATAAATGATGAATGTGTATTAACGAATTTCTTGCTGAATTAACTATTGTAAAATAAATAAACAAAAGTTTTTTGAGCATCCCTAATCTCAAACGAATATAACGGAGTCCACATTGATAGCAAATTCATTCATCTTAGGTCCTTTATATTATGCGATTCATCATTTAAATTTTATGTTTATACATACTACCTACATAATTTAGATTTTGTAAGACTGAAAGAAACACGAACTTAGTAAGAAAACTCATTATATTTAGTTAATTATATATCATTTATATGTACATACGATATACAAATACACTAATATGTATATAATAGCATAAATTTATATAAAACTTAGATATATTCATGCCAAAGTAAACGGAATAATAACTACCTGGCTAGCGCGTGTCAGTAACGCACCGGTCGCGTTACGAGGCACCGGGGAGCTTGTGAGGGCAGTTCCTCACCCTCGCTTTAACATTTTGGCATATGTTATAAGAGTTAAGAGGTTTTTGTTAAAATTTCTCCTGACAGCGGTCACGACTAATGTCATTGAAACTAGTGAACTGCACGAAATAGGGCACAAGTATGTGCACAGAGTCTAGTCATTCTATTATTTCTTTAGCTCTGAAAGTCCGATGCCTCAAGATGAACGGCGACAAATCTGTGGTGAACGTATTAGTGTCTGGCAATCAATCACAGTCAATTGATACACTTGATCTTGATACTGGATCATCTTAGTAGGTAGTGTGCCATATTGGATCAACTTTGAGGGAGCAACTTGGTGTTGTTTGTGTGGTGAGGCCTGCTTGAGCAGTAAAGCTGTTGCTAAATTGAATACATATACAACAACAGCGCCTTAATAATACAGGTGAGGTGAGGCTGGATTTAAGTGGATTGTACCTACTGGCTTTTCTGCCTGAAGAACCCCACATTACAACCGTTACGCATATGCAGTATACACATACGTAAATGAATATCTCAATGTCAAAAAAATATTTCTATAATGTTGTCATTCATTTATGCGTACTAACATAGATATTATAAAAACAAGTTATAATACATTTATCACACAAATGACAACAACTACAATGGACTTGGAGTAAAAATACAATTTAATGCAAATTTAATAATAAAAATGCTAAAAGCCTATGATTTATGCCGCGTGCATCCACGTCGAAATAAAACGTTCACAACATTAAACTTGAAAATTCGTGCACACCTGCCGCTTGCCCCGCGTGTGCCGACTGGCCGGTTTTAGGTAAACATAGAAGCTTATATATTCAATCTATTCTATACTAATATTATAAAGAAGTAAAGTTTGTGTGTTTGTTAAATTGTAAGGGGTAATCTCGGGATCTACTGAACCGATTTTATAAATTCTTTTACCAATAGAAAGCCACATTATTGCTGAGTGTCATAGGTTATATAAAAAACCGAAAAATAAAAAGGCTTTTACGTGGTAGTCCGTTTTGCAAAGTGAATCGGAGAAAAAACGGTCGAATGAAAGCGTTTCTTACGAACGCTGCCTTAACTATGAAAGATATATTTTTGAGTTCTAGAGAAAAGATGTGGAGCTTGAAAATGCCTACAAAAAAGTCAACGACAGCATATGTCTAACTTTTATATTTAAGTTACAAAAAGTAGTTTTTTTAATATTAGTATAGATAATTTAATTTTTAATATTAATAAAATAATTTAAATTATTTAAACACTGTACTAAAAATGATTATTAAAATTATGCCCAACGAAGTGGGCACGAGTCAGCTAGTTATCATATATATTCTTTATTGCACTATCTAGTAAGTATCAGTAAATCTTTGAAATGTTGTGAATTGAACAAACAATATCGTAATGTACTTTTCTTTCGTGAATATTAGGAATGTCTGCTTTTTAATGCGAAAATAACAGCTTTTAGTGAATACTCATAAAATTGTATACAATACTAATAAAAAAGAAACGATTATTTAAATGTTTGACTGTCTCCTTGTATGTTTCGTCAGGGTAATCTCTAGATTTACTTGACCGAGTTTGACAGGACTTTTAATTGCAGAAAGCTGACGTCATAAGATGTAAGTAAGGCTACTTTTATTTAAGAGATGGAAGGGTTCTACGTAAAAAACTAAAACCCTAAAACTCAAAAAAAAAAAAAAATCTCGGTAGAAATCGAACCCACGATATATCCCAACAGCAATGCCATCTTATACCATATTATTTTCATAATCTGAAGGGGGACGCAATCTGAAGAAAACCCTGCGATTAATAGTCCTTAGAGGGGAAGATACTAAATTAATATCTAATTTTAAGGGTTGAGCAACCCCAATCTTCATTAAACGTTCTCAGCGTTGATACTTACATACATCTATGAAATATTTAATCATATCAAAATCAAAATCAAAATATTCTTTATTCAAATAGACTTTTACAAGCTCTTTTGAATAGTCATTTTTACATTATCAAAATTAAAAGTCAGTCTGTAAGTCTGTGAGTAAACTACCACTGGCTCGGAAAGCTGTTCTGCTGAGAAGAACCGGCGAGAAACTCAACAGTTGCTCTTTTCAAAAAAATATTTGGTAACAATATTGTATTACAATTTATCTATTTATCCTACGTGAGACACAACAAGTCACTATTCCCACACATTTACATCTACCAGGTATTCCACTATAGTGTAATAAGCTTTATTCAATAACGTATTTTTAATTTTTGCTTTAAATTGCCTCAAAGGCAAGTTCAATATGGACTGTGGAATTTTATTATACATGCGTAAACATCATAGAAATGAATACTAACGCCTACCCTGGCTTTTCTAGGGTTTTTTATGTTATTCATATTTTATTATATGTTGATATTCTACACAATACACAAATAACTTTCAAATACATATTTTAAAAATCTCTAGAATTACTTGACCGAGTTTGTCAGGACTTTTAATTGCAGAAAGCTGATGATAAGATGTAAGTAAGACTACTTTTTTTTAAGAGAAAGAAGGGTTCTAAGGTCTTTTTTATTTGACACTGTTTATTGCTAAAACGGTAAAATTTTATTACTAATAAGTAGTCTATACTCTGTATGTAAATACAGAATCTTAAATAAATTCATTCAATTTGTAATACAATGTATGAAACATTCTTAAAAATATATACAAAATACACATTCCATCAATTTCTCCCTAACTTAGAAAATATTTTCCCGAACTTCCTAATACAGTGGAAAAATATATCGTGATTGGTTTATTGAAAGCATACATTGAAATAAATTCAGTGAATTTATTAGAAAATTTCGAATCGAGCTTTTAAAGTTGGCAAATTTATTTATACGACTCCTTTATATTGCAGTCAATACCAAATGAGATGTTGGATACAGAACTTTGTGCTTTTGTAAACAAAGCATTAAAATACAACATTTTAATATGAAAAAGGAAGCGTAGGCATCGTATGATGTAAAGAGGTAAACAACTGGTTGTAAAAATTTTGAAAACTTTTGGTATTTTATTAATATACTACACAATGGACGACACGTTTGGCACAGTTGGTTTGACCCTACTTGCTGCGCCAGCGGTCGCGGGTTCGAGTTCCGCTGGGGGCATACATTTGTTGAGCACGAATGTTTGTACTCCAGTCATGGGTGTTTGTTTATATTTATATTGTGTATTTATTTATAGTTATATATGTAATATATCAACTATCTGGTATCCGTAACACAAGCCTCGCAGCTTAACACGGAACTAGATAGCGTTGTTTAGAACTAGATTAGAGACCTTTGAACTTATCCAAGACTGAACTGTCTCTAATATAGATTTAAATTCAGTATATAAAGGGATAAAGTAACAAACGCTCATTCGAAAACGATCAAAATTCTAGTGTTTATGTAGCCCTACTGGTTATAACGTATGAATCTGTTCATCTTAACTTAGACCAAACTTAATAACATTTAAAATCGTAAATGTTTCAAGCAAAAGGCTTTGAAATCTTGATGAAATCACATATTAACAATTAATTTTATTTATATTTCTAGATATTAGTTATGTTTGTGTAAATAATAAAATAGGTACATTATAATAATCGATATATTAAAAAAATGTGACAAACACTACGTACAAAGACTAAGTACGACATATTATGTTACTAGCGACTCGCCCTCGCTTCGCTTGGGCTCTTCCCTAGATTTAGCACAGGCAAAGCCGCGGGATCCGCTAGTTATGCATATAAACCTTCCTCTTGAATCACTCTATCTATTAAAAAAACCGCATCAAAATCCGTTGCGTAGTTTTAAAGATTTAAGCATACATAGGGATATAGGGACAGAGAAAGCGACTTTGTTTTATACTATGTAGTGAGTAGTGATGTAATAAGTAAACTACTCTATAGTATCGAAATTAATATGATGGAAGAGAATAATATTCCACAAAATTAAACCGTAACTATCAATACTGGTAGACTGTGACTTAAAAAAATATTGCAAGCCAAAGTTATTTATTTAAAATCTGAAAACATAAAGTAACTTCAGTGCATTAATAAACCATTGCATTTGCATTTCAAAAGAACGTGAATAAAAATCAGTTTTTACGAACATTTTTATATGAAAACGAGTGTTTTTAATAACTTGTGTCGTAGATTTTAAGAGAGTATTGGATATTTTTCACTTTAGTGGTTTCGAAGATAATATTTTCAATCCATAAAAGATTGTGTAAAAATTCACTAAAAATATAAAATTTAAAAATAATAAAAAAAGATTTTCTTACCTATTTTAAGCTTTAGTTTGCGTCAAAATAATTTTTACAGTATAATTTTCCGCAGTAAAAGTATACTATTTATATGTCGAACCGAATAACCAGCTTTCATCACACCCTTCAACAAAATCTGTTCAATGGCTCTTACAATTACATTATTTTTAAAAAGCTCTCCAAAAATATTTAATGTATAGAATCGACTAAGAAAAAAATCATTACATTTATAGACTTCAGACTATAAAATACTAAAAAAATATTAAATTGATTGAGTATCTCATTAAGTCTACATCAAAACAATGTACAAGAAAATGGTATTTTGTAAAAAGTACTACAGAAACGTCCGCAATTGCATTCACGAGTATGTTAAAACTTAAAAAACAAATTGATTTCTCTTTGAGCCATTTAAGAAGCAAAAAAGTCTCAGTCGCGATATATCAAACACCAATTGTCGGACGAATAATATTTAATTTATTCGTCCGCTTATCGGATGAATAGACACTTCGCTAATAAATAAGCATCTATTCTTCACTTACGTTACGTCAAGTTTTTAGTAGTTATAAACATTAAAAAACGCCACCACACCAAGTTTTTACCTGAAACAAAATAATAGTCATATTAATTTCTAATAAAATCGTATCAAATAACCATTTTTTGTATTTGTATGAAAATTTTGTAGTTTTAAAACACATTACTTAGGGGAGGTCGAAATATTTTTAGCTTAATTTGTACCTACTGTAGTGTAAGGAGTAATAAAAATAAAGTAATAATATGTTATCAGTTTTGATGGAGAAACACATAAATATTAAATAGTAAAAGCTTTACTATTAATTTTAATTATAATATACGAGAAGGTAGAAAAATACACAAAGATCTGTACTGTTCGTTATCCTATCCTTTCCGTTTGATATTCAAAAATTGAAAAACCTTGGGAAAATACAAAAGGCTAAACCGATTTAAATAGTGTTTGAAGTGGTTACTCTTTCTCGCAATAACTAAGTAACGTTAGTTAAACTTTATATATAACTTACTATTGTATATTAGAGCTGTATAGTATTATTATATTTGACGGCACGTGTGGCTCATACATAGGTATGTAGTATAGGTATATATTTATAATATGTATATATATGTATTTAAAATTTATATATGTATAGTACATCAACTATCTGGTATCTGTAACACAAGCCTCGTAGCCTCACACGGAACTAGATGGTGCTGTTGTAATGATGTCCCAACATTATAATAATACATTACGACTCGCCCTCGCGTCGCTCGGGCTCTTCAATAGATTTAGCACAGGCAAAGCCGCGGGTTCCGCTAGTTATGCATATAAACCTTCCTCTTGAACCACTTTATCTATTAAAAAAACCGCATCAAAATCCGTTGCGTAGTTTTAAAGATTTAAGCGTACAAAGGGATATAGGGACAGAGAAAGCGACTTTGTTTTATACTATGTAGTTATTATACAGTTATAGCACGTACCTTATATAACTAGGGATGTATGTATACGTATAAATCATAGATTTGTACTTGACAAATATAAAGTGTAGGGAAAACCTTTTAAAAAATTGATAAACGATTCACGGCGCTCCCTGTGACGAGGCGGTTCTTATCGACTAAGCTTCCATCCCTTGCTGTCAATCAGGAGTTAGGACCCCCTCGAGCGAATGACAGGTAACTTTAAAAGTGCAAAAGGTGTGTTTAGGTGTACATTTCATTTAGGGTTCGTTTTTTGATAATTAAAGAATTCAGTATATGTGAGTTTTGATAACAATAAAAAAAAGTTTTCAAAAATATCTTGTTTTGCAACAATTTCAATCACGATTAATATAGGGTTTGATTAAATTTAATAAAAAAAAAGTTATTTACGTACATAATTAAAGTAATTTTTATACAATATGCAACTTGTATTAATTTTATTTATCCATTACTGGCTGAAGTATGGTTTTTTTTCATATTATGTATATACTTATCTATAGATTATTTAAAAATACTTTTTTCGGTTTTATTTTGAAAGTGTCAAATATTCGCGTATAAGTAAGTATTAGCTTCGTAGAACTAACACAATGTGGTTAAATATAAACACCATAACCGTTATTCCAGACGTTTTTAGGCAACAATCATAGTATCCGTCAGATATAGTGGTGGAATCGCTATAGACTTTTTAATAAAAAAAAGAAATATTCCGTTCATTTTTCCGGTGTGCATGAGGTTTTTGACAGCTCGGTTTTATCGAAGCCGATATTAGTCGACAAATATTTAAAGTGAGAGCGCACTATACACGCGAGATAGTAAATAATAAATAGAAGTTATTGTATAGCTGAGCACGCTATGCTAACATTTTTATATTTCGTCAATTTGCAATGGTAATATTTGAACAATAAGTTTTTAATAAATGATACTATCCCTTCGGATTTTGTCGCGGATTTATTATGATTTTTGGTTCCCGACGTTTCGAATGCTTTACAGCAATAATAGTCACAGTAGAGACTGAGAATGATTGCTATAAAGCATTCGAAACGTCGGGAACCAAATCAATCATAATAAATTCGCGACAAAATCCGAAAAGATAGTTTCATTTATAATGTCAAATATTCGCGTAAACCTAAGAAAACAATTAATTTCTATTATAATAAGTATAAAGAAAAATTTCAACAAAAATATTGTTCAGTGTTAGCTCCTACTTACAATCACTAAATTCCATAAATACACTTAATATTGATACCTATTTTATAACTTTAAAGTTAGGTTCTCTAAGAAAAATATGAGATACGAATATGAAAATCGCAGAGGTGTGCTTCCCTGCTTTGCTATCATATAGGCACCCTCTTTTATATGTATGTATGTATGATGTATGTATGATGTATATATGTATGTATGTATGTATGTATGTATGTATGTATGTATGTATGTATGTATGTATGTATGTATGTATGTATGTATGTATGTATGTATGTATGTATGTATGTATGTATGTATGTATGTATGTATGTATGTATGTATGATGTATGTATGTATATATGTATGTATGTATGTATGTATGTATGTATGTATGTATGTATGTATGTATGTATTCAGCCCTTTTTACCGTCCCACTGCTTGGAACGAACCTGTAGTCTTAGGGGATCCAACCACAGTCAACCAAGCCGCATTATCGTAGGATTAATTATCGTGACAGCTACATTTATCATGATCATTATCTAAGAAAATAAAAAAAGTAAAGATTTTCTTAGAAAGAGAAAGCTAAACAGAAGTAGATGTATTTTCGTAAGGCGTCGGACCGTGCTAATTCGTGCGCGGCGAGATCAAAGCTACCGAATTACGTGCGTACGCGCATCGTGACGCTCCAGTTGCTATTAGATTGAGGTTTAAGTTAGAGTAATGCTATTTTAGTTTTCTTTAAAGTGATATTCTTCTAAATTAGAAACATATTTATTAATACTGATCTCCAACAGTATACATACATTACATTCACAATTTACTTAAATCTAACATATTATTTGAATGTATAACCAATTATAGAACCCATCATTCGCTAAAAAAACAATGCTTTAAAACGCTTAAGAAACTCATTAAATTAAAAAAAAAATGTAACTATTTAGAACGATTACGATTGAAAAAAGAAAAAACAAGACTTATTACTTAAACAATATTTATAATTACAATGTCATTGTAAATTATACAAGAATGATCTTGTTATTCAACATAATGTAGTTGAATCTAGACATCAATTTTATTAGCATTTTTACACAGTAATGTCCAACATGATTACCACTTGTCTCACGATAAAGAACATCGTAAGGAAACCTGCGTGTCTGAGAGAACAATTTTCGAAAGACAAACTTGGCGTGCATGGTGGACTATAGGATAATCCCCTCGTATCGATGGGAAATTCGTGCCCAGCAGTGGGTTATACAATTATTTAGCACAGGTAAAGCCGCGGGATCCGCTAGTTATGCATTATATAAACCTTCCTCTTGAATCACTCTATCTATTAAAAAAAACCGCATCAAAATCCGTTGCGTAGTTTTAAAGATTTAAGCATACATAGGGATATAGGGACAGAGAAAGCGACTTTGTTTTATACTATGTAGTGATGATAGTGATAAAACCAAATTCAATATTTAATATTTTTGTTCTTCTGACCTCCTACTTGGACCACACAGATATTTTCGTTAGCAAGTGTCTAATACTGATGTCGCAACTTTAAGCCGAGGTAGGAATTTAAACCCGTCACTCTTCACTGTCATGTTGTGACATCTTTTATCTACATTTTCATTAACATCTTATTTTTCGTAAACAGATAAGTAAATAAAGACAGTTATTTCTTTTAGTGTAGTTAAATTAATGGTAATGTATGATTCAACAGCAATTTGTTAGACATTTGTTTTAAATTTTTAACAAATGTTTATCTTTAGATTTTTCACGAGAGCGAAGCCGCGGGTTACGCTTGTATATGCTAAAAACTTTCTCGAGAACCACTCTATCTATTGGTGAAAACAGCATAAAATCGGTGCAGTATTTTTTGAGTTTATCGCGAACAGACAGACAGACTGTCGCGGCGAAGGACTTAGTTTTACAATATGAAGAGATGTATTTTAAATAAAATTTTGTAGTAAAAGTTAAAGTTTTTTAAAATTAATGTTTGAAAAAGAAAAGTACGTAAAACCCAGTCAAAGTACAGTCTAGTTTAACGAATCAACTAGTATTTTTGTTTCTATTTACTACTTATATCTTAACAATTCCGCACTTACGAAAACTGACTTCAGTGCAGAAGTAAGCTCATTAACTTTGAATTGCCTTAGGGGACAACTAATGAATAATTAACTATATAATGTAAGGTTTAATGTGCCCTTGGGACGGTCAAAAATAACTTAACAGTCCCCCGGTGTTTCCGTTTAATTTAATGATGGTGTGTCAACTTTGTTTGCTGTTCCAAGTTATATCTTTGATTTAATTTTCTTGAAACTTTACTTGAAGGTTTAAGCTTTATTTATATTAGACTAGTGGTTTACCCTTATTCGGTTTCTTATTTAATTCAGAATTATTATAAATGTAGATTTTTAACAAAATATTTTTAACTTATAGTTATTGTTAAATAATCTTTTTAATAGGTAAAGTCGTATTAAAATCCGTACAGCTTATATACAACTTAAATTGTAACAAGTACAGAGATAAACAACAATTTGGTCTATACAAATATTCTCCAGACTCGAATCGAATAACAAACCATTCACATCCTAGAGAGTTAAATACATCATCACTGTGTCGCACCGTTCTTAGGTTTAAAGACATTTTTATTTTTTCCCAAAAAAGAACAATAGTTCACTTAAAATAGGGAAAATTATATAATAAAAAACTTATGTAACTAATCATACAATAGTGCTACTAAAACAGATCCTTAGACAGTATCTTTAGTCTTATTATGTACAAAGATAATATTTACATGTAATGACCCCTAATTATAATTAAAGTCATTATAATGTTACAAACAAGGAAATTTACGCATATCTGTTTACTCGTAATTAACATGAAAGTATACATTCGAGTACATACATGTTTATAATTAATTAAGTACCATTATTATAAATAAATAAGTAAATATGTTGGGAAATTTTACACACAGCACTATCTAGTTCCACGGTAAGGTACGAGCCTTGTGTTATGGATACTAGATGGTTGATATACTACACATATATATAAGTTTTAAATACATACATATTATAAATATAAACATCCATGACTGGAGTACCAACATTCGTGCTCAACAAATGAATGCCCGCAGCGGGACTCGAATCCGCGACCGCTGGCGCAGCAAGTAGAGTCACTACAAACGAGTTTGTACATAAGGATCTTTACAAAATCTAGTAAAACTTTCTATTTAAAAAACTGTTATAACTTTTCTAATAAAACTAAGCCGAAACATCTATTAAAACATAGGTGATGAGGTACTGCAGTATATTTTGCCTATTTATATATAGATTTTTTTATTTACTCGAATATTATAATTGCGAATATGCAAGTAAGAGTGGGTTTGATAATTCTTTACGATAAAACGCCTTGACAGATTTAGATGAAATTTAGTGTACAGATAAGCTATAATATAGAGTAAAATAAGCTTATAGCTTAAAGCTTATAAGCTTTAAGCTAATATAAGCTTCTATGTTAAGAAAATGGAAAAATCGTATGTATTATCGAAGAATTACGAAACCAGATCGCAACATAAAACAAAGTTCAATAAAACTTATCGTGTACGAGTATTGGTAATGCTATTGATATAATTAAACTGAAGACAATGAACCTTGTATAATATATTTGAACGATAGCGTATCTTTATTAAATACGGATGTCAAGTGTCATTTGGTGATTTGAGGCACTAAATTTAGAAGTAGTTCGTTCATTTATAGTTTGCTACATTCTTGCTTCTCGCATGCAATTATGTAAAGGCAATAAATTGGTCCCTAAATGTGTTTTTGCTATTGTCCTTGCAGGGTCCCTTTGTTAATTCAACACCAGATATTCGACGACACTTTTGGCGCAGTTTGTATTGACCCTACGTTCTTGCGCCAGCAGTCGCGGGTATGAGTCCCGCTGGGGGCATTCATTTGTTAAACTCGAATGTCTGTACTTCAGTCATGGGTGCTTATATTTATGATGGAACTAGATGGCACTGTAATATTGTCCCAACATATAAAAAAAAATATTAAGTCTAATAATTACTTTTTCATCTTTGTATCATTCAATACGTCCTCCATTCTATTCCAGGGACTTTAATATTTTTTTTTTTACTTTTGATTGTTTTAACAATGCTTCCAGTTCATTAGTGTAATACGACTGATATATTCAAACCCATTATGTTAAAAACCGATAAGAACGTACATATGTATTATGTATACTTAGTACATATGTACGTACATATTGGCGTTTTGAAATAGCTAAAAGATGCCTAATTTAATTGAAATGCTAATATCTACTTCATAATTAAAAAGTATTTTTATTATTTTCTTAAGAAAATAAAAAATAAAACTAATTTAAACCAAACCATAAAGTATGGATTATTATTTAAAGAACTTCACGACCCCTACTAAAGTATAGGCTTCGTTTTAGAGGTCTTGAAGCGCACGCCTAAAACAAAACTTATCCTAAACGCACGCACGTCTGACCTTAGAAACACACAAATAAAGACCTTTCAGGGGTCAAACCTGAAACCCCAACAATGGTAACTGTTCCCACTCCACTAGTCTACAAAAACACATAATATTATCAAACAAAATCGTAACGTTACACGACACCTAACATCCGAGGTTAATCACAAGTATACCTTTGTTTTATTTGTTTACACAACACAATGGGTCAACGCTTTAATTATAAGCAACCCGATCGGGCAAGCGTTTAGCCACTGTACACTGAAAAGGTAGACCTCGATTTGTTTAAGGCGACGAGGCATATTTGACGTTTAGACTTTGGCTTTTGTAAACTAAATTGAGGTGTTTAAGCTACCATTTAAGTACATCATATCGGTTATACTCGTAATATTATCCCTATAAAGTTGTAAAAACAACTGGTGGTGGGATAGAGTTTAAAGGCAAATCTTTTAAATACTGTTTCTAAGTTTCGCTACGAATGAATCATAAGATTAAATGATTTGAAATAAGCTTCAAATTTTATATCTAAGTATTAAAAAATATTCAATAACAAATATTATTTATAATTTTGGTGGGCTCGTACATAATTCTACGAATGACTTAGTTTTTAGAAAGAACTTACGTCGTATTGAAAGAAAGGTCAAAGTTAAGTCGTTATTGAGTTTTCTAATAGCGATATCAATTATAATTATAACGCAATTTATCCAAGGACCTAAGATAGATAATTTACCCTTTAGACCTTTAGACTTTTAGACCTTTTCTTCTAATAAAAATATATTTTTACCTACTAAATTAGGTAATTTATATAATATCATCTCTTAATGCATTTGAAATAGCAGACAGCGCCAAAAGCAGTAGCTAGTTTGTCGAACCGTAAGCAAACGATGCAAATCCGTCTATTTCTAGACAAGGAAACATTGACTCAAGTCTCGTGCAGTGAGTGACTCGATTTAGATAAAACAAGACTATCTGCGAATAACACTCGTTATTACCATTCGACGAACCCTTTTGAACCTTATACGTGTAGCATTAAAACAGTTTATAGGTTGTTGCATAAGAAAGATTAATAAAATCAGGCCCTCTTAAAATTCTTCAGGCGATCAGCGTTTTATTTCGTCCGTAATGCGTTTTAATGTATCATATAATATAGATCTTTGTGACACATCGATTTCAAAATAATGTGTTTAGCTTTCACTCGGTTGTCACAGAGCAGGTGAATTACCCACCATTCCTTTGCTTATTTTATGTAATGCATCATGGGTTGATAAGTCGGACATGATTTAAGTAACTTGTTCTATGACAAATTAATTAGTTTCTTTAAAGTATATGAAATAACAATATATTATGAAAAATCTTATTGAAATATTTTCATTATTAATTTTTCGATAGATACGTGTCGCATCTATTATTTTTCTGTCTATGTATGTCCGTACTACAAGAACCATTGGATAGATTTTGATTAAATTCCGTACCAGGATAGCTGATCCAACTCAATAAATAAGATAATTTTTGCTTGAGGTAAATATCACATTTTTGAGCAATCTATTAAAACCGTTAAAAAAACCTAGGGAACGAAGTTAAACGGAGCAAGTCCGAGGGGAATTTACGAGGATATATTTTGAAAAAACTAAGAATCGACTAAGCTAACTATAACTAAAATTATTTTAAAATAGAAAAATATAGCGTGGCTTTCGTTTAACGTCACAAACTTAAAACACAAAAGTATAAAAGGTTAACGCGTCGGACAGTCTTGCAAATGCATTTGTCTTGTTCGCTACATCCGACCACTGCGACCCGTCTGCGTCGGAACTTCGTAGACTGTAAATTAGTACTAAACTTCCTAATATATTATTTTGGGTTATTAACTGAACTAATTTGAATGCCACTTTAAGCTATAATGTATATTACAAAAGTCGAATGTGTACATATTTATTTATTAATTATTTAACTCTTTATTGTACAACAATAACACAACACAAAGAATAGACATAAAACACAGAAGTCGGCCTGATAGCTTAAAGCGATCCCTTCCAGGCAACCCTTGAGGTAGAGGAGTAAGTTTTTGTAAGTAAGGTAGGCGGTGTACGCGAAGACTACGATAGATATACAATACACATACATACATAGATATATACATACATACAAACATACATACATACATACATACATACATACATAAATACATAAATACATACATACATACATATACAAGAGCCCATTAAGAAAGTCTGATAATACATATATTTAAGAAAAAATTAATAATAATTAAAATCATTCATCTTATTATTCTGGAAAACGTATTAAAGTAGTCATTATTATCGATACAGAAGCCAAATCTATATTTTTTAGAATTACCCTTCTTTATGTCTGTATATAACCGCATTACGAGAACACCACTGGATTTTGATGACATTTGGTACAATGATAGCTACCCGGGGAAAGAACCTGTGCAAAGCACTACATAGTTTTAAACTAAGTCACTTCCCGCTGTCTGTTTGTCCCTATGTATGCTTAGATATTTAAAACAACGCAACGGTTTTTTTAATAGATAGAATGATTCAAGAGGAAGTCTTATATGACGAGCCCGAGCGAAGCGAGGGCGAGTATTATTTTAAATGCGAAAGTTTGTGTCAATGATTGTTACTTATTCATGGTGAAACTAGTGAAAATTTTGATGTAATTTACTCAAGTAGATTATTAATAATGTATTATATAAATACAAAAAAGAGACAGGTGTGTCTGGTCGTGTCGACATTTCCAATATAGCGAGAGAGAAGGTATAGTGAGTGCATTTGCGTTTGTCATGCACTTTGTGCATTGTAATATCTCACGCATAGATGAATAGCCTAGATATGACAACGTAATTCGGTCAAGAGGACATTATTATAGTTACACCGGATAAGATAGATGAATTATCGCGTGAAATACCAAATGTCTATTGTCTCGATATTGGTTAGCGCAGAACTTCGTGTATCTACCTCGAAACCTAAATTTTATACAAACATATGTGTATATATGTACATATAATTACTATATATGTACATTGTACATAGTATATAGTACACATGTGATTTAAAAATTTATTAGACTTTGGTGTTATTCGATTTGTAAGTACCTGTTTTTCTGAAATCCAAAAACAGACTATGAGAAGATCATCACACTTTCGCTTTTAAATGACTTTTGGATTGAAATAATAATTAACCTAAGAGAGAGAGAAAGATAGACAGAAAGAGAGAGAGAGAAAGAGTAAAAGAGATATAAAAAGTAATGACATAGTAAGAAGTGAGGGCCCAAAAAATATTATTATATAATATGGTTACGTAGGTGCTTTAAACTAAGCTATAATACCAAATTGTATGTAGAAGATAATACAATGCATCTCATCTAGATGTGCTATAGGTCGTAGATTGAGTACTATCTTAAAAGGGCATTAGTCTTGTTCAGCACAATCCGACTGTCAGAACTTCGTAGACTATAAATTAGTCTACAACTTTGCTTACAAAATTAATATTTGAAATGGTTTAGAAACTTATAGGATTAAGGTACGTAGTCTGTTTTGTATATCATGTCGTTATAAATATATGTTAAATATTGCATTTAAGGCAAAAATAGGGGTGATGAAGCCATATTTTTTACTAAATTGGTTTAAGCGTATAATAACTTAAATTTAGTGTGGCAACTCTAAATCATTCTATCTCACCCATAAGTCTTTCGCTCTCTTTATTATGAATCCATGGCGCAAAAATTAAAAGAGTTTTGTATTCATATAGTATTTAATAGACAACCCTATAAAAGAGCCGTACCAGCTATTACTTTTATCTCTTGCCACGTATCATCATTAGTCATACAGACGTAATAAAGACAATAATTAAATTTTGAATTTACAATAACTTTTTATTATAACTTTTCTATGTAAAGTATAATTAGATTTAAATTCTTCACGTTTAATTATTACAATTTTTACGATAAAATAAGAAAATAAAGACAAAGCCTTGTAAATATATATACCTATGTATTCAGTGGACTATGGTTATTCCAAATCATCCTTTGTACACATTTGCTTAATAAATTACATGCAAATCGGTCCAGTCATTTTAGTAACTTACCAAACTTTCGCTTCTATTGTAGTACAAGTAGTGTGACTATTTGTATAGGACGGCAAAACGAATCGGATACATAGGCGGACAATTCAAAACCATTCGAGCAAATTTTATTATATTTACATTTACCGAACAGAATGTAAGCAGTAAATCGGAGAAAAAGATAAATGGAGACATTTAGTAACCCGATCTTTTAGGAAATGAGGTGAGCGCACCAAATGTTGGCTATGTAGCATTTCCGCTCGATCGCCGTCGATGTACGGCTTGGGCTGACAGCGTGAGATAACAACGCTTTTATTTATTGTTTTGATATTATCAATAATCATTTAAGATAAACCTGCGACAAAATCCGATAAGATAAAATTATTTTTTTAAGTACAACATACTGTATTGTTTTGAATAACCAAATCTAATTCAATAAATCTTTTTAATTAAAATATTTCAGTAATAATACTTTGGTAAATTAACACAAATATTTGAGATTATAGATAATTTCGGTTGATCTTTTTGGTTTTTTCACGTTTATGGTAGGCACTTTCCTTAACGATTATATAAAGACTTTTTGAAAACCTTAAATTTTAAGTTTCTCCCGTGACCTGATTGTTGTAAACTGTAAAGCATTCGAAACGTCCGAAAACAAAAATCAAAATAAATCCGCAAAAAAATTCCAAAAATATAGTTTTATTTATATTTTAGCAAATTCAAGTGGGACATAGTTTATACAATAGGATCGATGGGAGGAAATTATAGCAACTTTCTTTATGTACCTACTTACTCATACTTATTGCTACAAAACATACTAAGTCCGATTTACCTATGATTTTCAAAACTGAATTTTTTTGTAAGTTATCTGATATTAAATTCGATAGAAAATGTTATACAAAACGAGTAGCACTATTCAAATTTTAGGAAGTATCCAAATCCCTCTAAGGGTGGAATAGAGGCAACACTATAAAGTATTTCCGCTCGATCGACGTCTCTATCGTCCGGCGCAGGCGACTGACGGTGTAAGATAACGTTGATTTTTCGCGTGAATTCACGCTTAAATAGTATTTATATTACGTTCGAAACTAAATTTGAAGGGAGTTCCTTTTTTTAAGTCTCGTAAAAATATTGTGTGTTATATTAAATTAGATACTTAAAAATTGTTATTTAAAACTATTTATTCGATACTAAATTTTAAAATTTTACATATAACTAGCATTTCCCGCGTTGCCATTAACAAACAAACAAACTCTTCTGCTTTATTATACTAGTATAGATTATACAGCGTGATGTTAAATAGCCTACAGCCTTCTTTTATTTATTTTTTACTAGCGACTCGCCCTCGCTTCGCTCGGGCTCTTCCCTAGATTTAGCACAGGTAAAGCCGCGGGATCTGCTAGTTATGCATATAAACCTTCCTCTTGAATCACTCTATCTATTAAAAAAAAACGCATCAAAATCCGTTGCGTAGTTTTAAAGATTTAAGCGCACATAGGGATATAGGGATATAGGGACAGAAAAGGCGACTTTGTTTTATACTATGTAGTGATGATGATAGTGATTACATTATATGACTATTTAATACAAATATTCGCCCATATAAGAATCGAACTCGCGACTACATACAATGTAAATCACACAGTATTAATACATTTATTTACAATAAAGGAAATTACAAGTAAACTAAACTATATGAACAAAGCAAATAATATACACTTAATAATTACTGTACAAGTCGTATGTATTTAAACATAAAAAATCATATTTCGAAATCCATTGAAAGATTCTCGACCCAAAAAGGTGAACAATTAGAGACAATTTATGAAGGAAATTTCTATAGGAACAATAGGGAATGCTCAACGGCATTCGGCGAAAGTCCATTTTTGTTTTGCCTTTGGTCACGGCTTAAAAGGCATTTGAGCTACAATAGCGTTGTCATTTCCCCAGTGTGAAGTTTGCGGTCAACTTGAAAATACAAACATTACATATTTTTAGACTTGATGAAATTCTTATATAAAGCACAGAGTATACGAAATAATTATTTAATGTTATATTACATACTTAAAAAAATTGTGATGAAAACGAATAAAAAACGACTGTCAAAAGTAAAATAAATAGTAAAATAATATTGTAATATGAGATCGAAGACACACACGCTATAAAACATAGACGTCACAAGTCACAACTGTGCGAGCTTTTTTTGTATAATTTGGGAAAAACCATAAAAATTAACTTTCTTTTTAATTGAAATAAAGTTTCCTTTAAACCAAAACGGTTATTTGCTTAATTTGATCAGGGTAGAAAATATCCCTTCTAGATCTAAGAGCAGTTTACTTTTATCAACCGTAATTCGTATCCATAGGCAAGTTAGGTCAGTATGTGGGGCACATTTGCATGACATAGCCTCGGACTTCTAATACAATAACATCGAGTGGTCTACATAATGTGTGTATACATTAGCATTACAAAGCTAGCTTTCGTATTAACTAAATAGCTAGAAACAGTAAAATTTATGAGTAAGTAAATAATTAAGTCTTAGTATTACCAAAGACTAGTAAGTATGATGCGGGTTCAAGTCCGGGTCTCGCACCTCTGATATTTTCATGTGCGAATCATTTCTAACATGATTAGGTACCACTTGTCTTACGGTAAGGAAAACATCGTGAGGAAACCTGCATGTCTGAGAAAAACCAAACCAGTTTTCGAAAGACATATGAAGTTCGCCAACCCGCACTAGACCAGCGCGGTGGACTATGGCCTGATCCCCCTCGTACTGAGGGAGGCCCGTGCCTAGCAGTGGGATGTTAAAAAGGGCTGATGATGATTTCCAAATGCAATCATATCAAATTTCATCAAAATCTTTTAAGTAGCTTTTTCATGATGCGGTCACAGACAGATAGATAGACAAAAACAGACAAAATTATAGGTTCTTTCTCAGATTTTGCAAAAAATAGTATGTGTTTAGATTTGACTCTGTTAATACTTAATTTTATTACACTCGTATGTATGATATAAATAACTGGGTATAGAAATTGTCGTTCGTAATAAATTTTTATACTTCTTCCTTACTCTGTGTCCTTAGTAAATTAATTTTATTATCTTTTTAAAAAGGGACTATTTCAGTTTACTCTATAACGGTAAAAGCTATATGGAAATAGACCCCATGCGTTACACCTTAATATCTACTGTGTTACATCAACTTGTCTTACGATAACCGGGTGTTACAATCACATAAACAATTGAGTTTTAAATAACTTTACTACTTTGTCTTAAGTAGGATTAAGCCCTTTAACTATTTTACAATAAGGTTCAGATTCGAATAAGTTTATTGTAAGTGAAGTTAAGTTTTTTTTATAAACTAAAGAGGGCTTCAAAAATATTCGGTTATGGGTTATTTTAGTATATGATTAAATAAAAGTAGGTACAGTTTCAATTAAGTGTCTTTATGTAACATCAGAATTTAAGTGAATTCGTTAACTCTTCTAAGTACTATTTGATCATTTCGTGTTTGAGTGTCTATTTCTGGAACAATGGCTATCAAATTCAGCTTAGCACCCTAAAATTGAAAGCGAAAGTTAGCTTGAAATTATTATTGAGAGCTCGTTTGTGACATAACTTTCAAATATTTTTTAATTTAATACTAGTTTTTGTTTGCGGCTTCGTTTGAGAGGTATATGAGTAGGAATCAAATTCAAAAGTATAGGCTACTTTCAGGGTGCATGTCTTTGCCATATTCTATCAAAATTTGTTAAGGGTGAAAAAATAACTGACAGAATTACTTTTAATTTTATTATATAAATAAATATCAATAGATGTCTGGCTATTAATTAAGCTATAAAATTTCCACAGATTCGTTAATAAATATAATGATTTTGCTGAGAAATACTTAGTTTATCAAGCAATATTGCTTTTTTTATTCTGTGGCAAATTTGTTGCAAAAAGCTCCAGTAGGGTATAAATTGGAGTAAAAATAAAGTTCAAGGCGATTGAACTTGAAGTATTTTGTTTGAACCATTAGATTTAAGTGTAGTCGTTGACGCTTCATTAAAGCAGACCATTTGTAACAATGTTTACATTATAGTTATACTGCCACGGTTTTTTAACATCTATTTTTGGTTATAAGAAAGAGAGTGTGGTTAAAGTTGATTTTAGGCAATGTTTAATTTTATTTACTTACGTTATGATGTTTAATAAGGTACTTCTGAAGTCTCTTGTAAACTTAAATTATCTCACAAACTCTAGTCCTAACTTTAAAATTATTTTAGTCATTTTAGCTTTAAAGAGGATATTATTTAATTTACCTTAAAATATACATGTGTTGGGGTATTATTACACAGCACCGTTAGTCCCGTGATAACCTACAAGGTTTATGTTACGGATACCAGATAGCTGTTAAACTACACATATATAAATAAAATACATACATATCACAAATATAAACACTCGTGACAAGTATGAATATTCGTCCTCAACAAATGAATGCTCCCAGCGGAAATCGAACCCGCGACCGCTAGTGCAGTAAGTAGAGTTATTACAAACTGCACCAAACGTATCGTTTTTAGGACTAGGACTTATATTTTAGTCATTCCAGCTTTAAGAGGTTATATTTAATTTATATTGTAAGCCATCAAGTGTAAAACTAATTAATTTCCTTAGAAATCAAGAAAATTGAATTTGTATTGAGTATCATCTCATTTGAAATAAGCTTTAAGCTCTGTATATATATGCTTAAATAGTGTTAGAACGAGATTTAAATCTATACATTATACACGTCATGTAATTTGTTTTTCTATATTAAGCTATTTTTTATTTTAGACTAGCATATACCTTTCGTTAATTCTAAACTTTCTATGAAGTTTTATGATACAGACTCCATGTGAAGAATTTCATCTATAACTCTAAGGTATGCTTTCATCTCCCACATTAGATCGCCTTTGATATATAATCTTACCACTAAACCACGTTATCTCGATAACTTTACATCAAAAGGTGGCTGCTGTTTACTATATATATTAGATATCGCTATTATTTTCAAAGAAATTAAAAATAAAATAATATTAAATTTTAATCAAATAAATTCGAAGATTCTATTAAATATAAAAAATCTACGTAAAGGTCTTTGTATTATAATTTGAATCAATGCATGTACGTTTGTTACTTTGTAAAGCGGTAAATAGATAGTGGTAACCTAGTAAATCTCCTTTGTTTTTATTTTTTCTTACTGGCAACTTAAGGTGACAGTGGTAGCCCAGTGTCACCCAGTACGCTCGCTTAGATAACCGAGTGATACGGGTTCAAATCCGGGTTTCGCACTTCTGATATTTTCATGTGCGAATCATTTATATCGGAGACTTACGGTCAAGGAAAAACATTGTGGGGAAACCTGCATGACTGAAAAAACCTAGCAAGTTTTCGAAAGGTATGTAAAGTCCGCCATCACGCACTAGGCCAACGTGAGGGACTATGGCTTGATCCCCCTCGAGGCCCGTGCCCAGCAGTGAGACATTAAAAAGGGCTGAAGACAAAGCAGCAATTAAATAAATAAATAAAATATAAACAAATACGAGAGAAGAATAAATAAATAATTAAGAATGATATGTTAGCTTATTATTTACCTTCTATAATTATTGTCTTAAAACATCCAATTTGCATATTAAAAGTTTACATAAGCTTTTACCTTGACAAGTCGTGCTTAGTATGATAATGAGGCAAACGAGGTTATAAACTCGCCGTGAAAGGTAATTTGTACAGTACAGTTTTTACATTCGGTACAGTGCGATTTGAATTTTGACAATCGTGATAATGTCGTGTAGGGACTGTAAGTGGCAAAAGTAAGAAAAAATATCCTTTATCGTATACAAAATACGGTTTTTGTACGTTAAGCTATCAAAAAGTAGCTTTATTTTGATTTTATGGTCAAAGAGAGCAGGTTCGATGTCAGATTAGGCATTAAGCCTAATTTTTTATCGACTTATGATATTACGATGCTTTTGTCGAAATTTAAATATGAAAAAACATATAAGCTATCTTCGAATAACGTCGAAATAATGAAATATATTATTCAAGATTTATCCAATTATTTTTAATAGAGCAAAAAATGTACCATACATATTTTTCTTAATGTTTAACAATAACATCCTGCGAGAAGATACCGGTTGTAGGAACAGGTGCGAAGTCACATCTGCTGAGTAAATGTAACCAGATAAATTGATTGATTCGTAGAGTTTATATGGGACAAGCATGTTAAAAAATGTCTTTAACATAATCAATTAAGCGAAAATGTGTGTATTAAAAAATATAATAATATGTATACTAACTTTTTTATATGTTTCTTCGTGTATATTGCACATTTTTGTACAGAAATGAAATCTAACTTAGAAAATATCTATAATACGGTTTGTTCCAGGCTCTATTAAAATTGATGTTATTTAAAAAGGACTTTTAACTTCTGCATGTTCCCAGTTTCAATGACAGTTGACACTGCTTCGTAGAAAGCTCTGACCTACAGCAGGCTTGTAAAATGGTTACCGATATACTATAAATTTGAAAGCTTTAAAGCTTTTATTTATTAAGTCTATTAATATGCATTAATTATTATAAGTAAATAGGTTATTAGTAATATATCCTCTGAGTAATTGAGAATCTTATTAATATTTTGTCTAATAGTCTATACAGATAAATAAAATTGAAGTATCTCTATGTAACATCATTCTTACTAAATGCATATGGAATTTAGGAAACTTATAAAAAACAATTTTTATATTTTTTGCCTGTGTGTTTCCTGTTTGTTCCCACTAATCTGTGAAACGGCTTTCTAATTTTGACTGGAATGATACTAACATATAGCTAATGTTATAAGGTGAAATTTAAGGCTCCTTTTTTTCTAGAAAAAGAATTAGCGATCCACTCAAAAAAATGAAGTGAAGTGAGGGCGAGTTGCTAGTTTTAATCGATTTCGTCCTTTTTAGCCTTTATTATCGCCAATTTATTATAGTTACATGTAATACATACATGTATAAAATGATCCTGCAAAATATGTATTAAGAAAATCCTTCTGTAGGGAAGGAAAAAACCTTTTAAAATGTCTTTACCAATACAAATTCTATTTGATCAAAAACGATTGAAAAGCTATGTTTAGAAATACAAATAATGATACTATAACTAGAATACGCTGTTTTGAAACGAATTTTTCAATTCTCTCTAATGCAATAGTCGTTTCTCGTTGGATTGCTTTAAAAAGATTACCTATAAACAGGTGCGCGTATTTGTTCTGGCTTTATATTTTGTGATTGATATAAAGATTCCATTTCCCATGAGTTTGAGGAATAAAAGTTCGAAATTGAAGGAGGAATTATGGGAAATCAAAATAAATATAACCGATTAACCAAGAGAGTCATATTTGACGACATTGTGTCATAAATACAGTACCTATCTCTTTTTATTTCTTTTAGTTTGATTTAAAATATGAGATTAATTTCAAACGATGATGGATCTCACTTTTATTTGCATGCTAGGGAATGTTTTGAAAAATACGATCTACGTCTTAATCTTGAACCTTCTTTGGACTACTATTAAATGTGGTATCTAGGTTAGAATAGTAATTAGCACTTAAGCTTTTGAGTCTCTTTTACACTTTTTTGTAGGAAAACTGCACTTTTAAGACGAGGAATCAGAGCATGAAGTGTCCCGTTACATCTGACGTTTAGACTGTACAAGATTATTATTGCAACAAAGATGTTATATAAGTGAAGGTTATTATTATATGTTAGAATCAAATAAAAATTATGATCATCGAAATTGTAATAATTTAAATATTACAGTTACAATATTTATGGAATTTTGGAATGGAAAACTGAATGAAGTGGGTTCGAATCCAGGTCTAGCATCTCTGGTATTTCACGTGCGAATTGTTGCTAACATGGCTACCACTTAGATTATAGCGTTTAAACATTCACATAATCTAATAGTTTCTAAAATATTACTTTAAAATACATACATATATCTACTATTAACTTGGATAAGTTTAGTTAGTTTAAGACAAATAACAGTAAAATACTATGTTTAGACAGAGAATATTAACTTTACTAACGTACCTACTTTAGTTAACAGAAACTAAACAGTGTACAATTAAAGGTATAAAATACTTTCTTACGACATTGCACTTTCAAACACAATCTCGACATAAGATATCATTTTCATCAATTGTGATAGCAATCTGCAACGGACAGATGTAAGACAGCTGCAGAGTAGAGGTTTTTTGATTGACAGATCACCTGCCCGTGGCTCGTTTCGCATTTCGGTATCGAAAACCTTGAAAATATCTTTTTGAGAGTAAATATTTAAACTTTTTTTGGGGTTTCGTATGCGTTTAATGTATGGCCAAAATAAAAAAAAATTGCTTTGCCACATTTTTCATTGACACTGCGATTCTATTGGTCGTAGCGTGATGTAATATGGCCTATACCCTATAGCCTTCCCCGATAAATTGACTATCCAACACAAAAATATTTTTTCAATTCGAACCAGTAGTTACAGTAGTAAACAAACAATCTCTTCAGTTTTATAATAATGAGTATAGGTTAATTAAGTATGAGAGTGTTAACTTCTTAATATAAATAAATTAATTAAATTAAGTAATTCGTGTTAAAAACACTTGTTCATAAATGTTGTCTGACATTGCATAATATATTCATCTCGTGATAATGTTTAGCAAGATAATGCTTCTCGTGACTCACTCACTCACGTAATGTTGCACTTAGTGTGTGCGTGGTCCATATTGTTTTAATTAGATACATATGTACTACTTAGCTTTATTATGTCGGTTTCTACCGGTTTCATGTATTCATAAAAATGGGAGCTCTATTACTTTAGTTAAGCCTTAATTAAAGTCTCGGCTTCCTTACGAAATACTATTTAGTTTCCATGAAAAATATCAGTTAAATCTACAATCTACATAATACATATACTTATATAAATCTTAAAAACTAGGTGAACACTAGTTTATAAAAATGTCTTGCCCATAATCTATCTGAATACAAAGAACCTAGGGCTTTGTTACTGTGATAAGGAGAAACATACTAACAAACATACCTACTTTCGCAATTACAACACGAATTTGTTCACTGAGATCTTCCATGTACGCGGAAAATATTTTAGTGGATTAGTATGCATCATGACAGTTTCACATAAACCGGTGTGAGATTACACACCAGATCGTAGTGTTCGAGGCAGAGGGGTCAAACAGCCCAACTTACTAACTCCTGGCTGTTACTGAAAGTTTCATAACAGAGTAACTTAATAGTTTCTTAGGTTTACGCGAATATTTGATATTATAAATGAAACTATCTTTTCGGATTTTGTCGCGGATTTTTTGTTCCAGACGTTTCGAATGCTTTACAGCAATCACGATCCGATCCGAAAAGATAGTTTCATCTATAACAGAGTAACCTTGTTCCAACCTGGAATTCGAACCCAGGACCTTCGGATCTACAAAGAAGTTTATTTTTATGGAGAACAAACATAAAGTTACATAATAAGTTATTATGGCGAAGAATAAGTACACTGACAATATGCCACGAACAATTTGCGAGATAAGAAACCGACATTACGTACACAGAGGTACAAAAATCTGTTAAGGAAAATGAAGTGTTTTGTATTTTTTATCAAGGTTTTTTCAAATTCTTGGTTCGCTTGATGATGTTATTGAATATTGTATACAAATTTTATTTTTCTATTAAGTATTAATATATTTATAATAATTTGCTACGTTATTTTTTATTTTTGCTTATGAGAGGTATTTTTAGTGTTAAGCAATTATTTTATTTTAGGTCGATACCTATGTAGATAAAAAAAATTATGTTGCGACTCACAGCACTATCTGATTCCATGGTAAGCTACATGTAGCTTACCATGGAATCAGATAGTCCATGGACTAACTATCGAGGGATACACACACAATATAAATATTAACCTATGAATGAAGTACAAATAATCAATCAATAATCAAAAAAAATGAATGTCCCCAGCGGAACTCGAACCCGCTATCAATGTAACGTTGTAATAGCAAAAAAGGCAATACAAACTAAGCTAACGTTTTGACAAATGACAATAAACGGTATCAGCCAACATTTCTAATACTAATTTATACGTTTTCTTTTACGATCGGAATAACTTTACGACTTTAGACGATAAGAAGTGATAAGAATATTAGTATGTAAATTATATGCATAGGTAGTGTTAATGACGAATGAACGTTACAAATAAAGGTTTATTTGTAACGTTCATTTTATTTTTTTTTATTTTGTTACAGGGTACCTATTTACCTACAATCCGGAAAGGAGATGAGACTCATAGTCATAACGACACTTTTAACTATATAATACTTTTAAATAAACATAATTACCGTATTTTAATTAAAGTAGAAGAAATGTGATTATTTAGCCCTCTTTAAAGTTCCATAGATGGGCTAGTACTTATTACGTGGGGGATCAGGCCATAGTCGACCATAGTTAATTGCAGGTTGACGGACTTCACAAAGGTTATCATTCGCTGTAATCATGCTGGAAATTATTCACACATGAGAATATCTAAGATAGAGATGTATGTGGGGTTTAAACCCTCTTTAGTCGGTTTCCTATGGACTACAAGGAGTAAATACGTAAGCAAATCAAATCAAAATATTCCTTATTCAAATAGACTTTTACAAGCTCTTTTGAATCGTCATTTTTACATTATTAAAATTAAGTGTCTGTAAGTCTGTGCGTAAACTACCACCGGCTCGGAAAGCTGTTCTGCTGAGAAGAACTGGCGAGAAACTCAACAGTTGCTCTTTTCAAAAAAAAAAAAATATATTTGGTAACAATGTTGCATTACAATATTTTTCTTTTTATCCTACGTGAGACACAACCAGACATTAATCCCACACGTTAACATCTACTAAGTATTCCGTTATCACTACATAGTATAAAACAAAGTCGCTTTCTCTGTCCCTATATCCCTTTGTACGCTTAAATCTTTAAAACTACGCAACGGATTTTGATGCGGTTTTTTTTAATAGATAGAGTGATTCAAGAGGAAGGTTTATATGCATAACTAGCGGATCCCGTGGTTTTGCCTGTGTTAAATCTAGTGAAGAGCCCGAGTGAAGCGAGGGCGAGTCACTAGTAGTGTAATAACCCTTATTCAACAACGTACTTTTAATTTTGGATTTAAATTGCCTCAAAAGCAAGCAGTATTACACATATATTATATAGTTTGTGTAAGCTAAGTGTGATTCCTTGTCTGTAAAAGGCATGTGAGACGTGAGTACTTTCGATTCAAAGTATAAAGTACTCACGTCTCAAACTAAATAACTACAAAAATACACTATCAAGGTATACAAGTACAAAATCTGATTTTTACGTTTAATTTATAATAAATATAAATAAAATAAATAAAAAAGGTAAACGCAATAGACAGAATAAACAAAATGTTTCCAAGTATCCAAAACACCAAAACTGTACTTTTACCGCTACAATAACAAAAAAAAACAAATTAACACAAAGCAGTGACGTGACATAACGTCGATACAATAACCGAAAAAAATGAGTCGCTTTTTGCTTATAAAATAGATTGTAAATAAAATATTACTTTCTTTGTTTAAGGGCGATATGAAATATCGACAATAAAATTAAGTTTTAATTTCTTAGTAGAATTTTAATCGATATATCTCGATATCGAAACCTATTTTCAATAAGATTTTGTACAATTTTGTACTATTTCGATACGGTTAATAGCAATTTAATTTCAAATGATTATATTTTTTTAAGTATGTTAAGTTTAAAGATCTTGTTAATAAGGTACATAAATATTTCAATCGACTGTGTCCTATGTATTAAGTCATATTTATTAAACTTTAATGATCGTAATCTTATCTATATAACATTTTTTATCAAACATATTAATTAGTTAACTTCGCGCACTGTCGTATAGCGCGTTTACGTAAATGTTAAGTAATCAATCCATTAAAACCACATTCAATTCAATTTGGAATTTGTCAATCCAATTCAATGTTCCTTACAAGTTAATGGATAATTTGTCTCACGACAAGTTCTACGTAATGCATTCACAGCCTAACTTTATCAAAACGCTAACTGTATTTGCATTATTAATGGAAATCAGTCTTTATTACAATGTATTTAAAGCTCACTTTTGTTTTATAACAAATTCGTTTCAAAAGCGACGTTTTAATTCTGTTTCTTAACACGACGCCATGGATAGGATTTCATTTTGAATGTAATAAGATCGAAGTAATATACCATAAATGTTTGCTTTGTATCAAGATAGGCTTTGTTGTTATTTTAATATACCTATAAATCAGACGTAAAATTTAAAGTATAACCTTGTAAACTGTACAGTAATAGTAGTAAAAGAAGTAGTAAGAAAAATATAAGTTATAACTGCTAATTAACATATATGACAATATATACCTAAGTGTATCAGAGTTGATACTAAGCTGCATGCTACAGGTAAATACAAGTTTGTATTAATAAACTACGCATATTACAAATATAAACACCCAACACAACAAAAATCGTCTTTATAACCCAAATGTATGCGCCCTGCGGGACTCGAATCCGCGACCGCCATTTTAAGTCGGTATAAAACAGTAACCTTCTTATCCTAAATACATTCAAAGTAGATACAAAGTCAACACAACTTCCGTTTTTAAAGCCTTGTAATTTTTTACCTCAAAACTAATGAGAATTCCGAAAGAGGAAAAGCGATAATCTGTCTGCGCACAAACAAAACCCTCGCACTTCCAGCTGTCCACGATAAACTTGTGACACTAGTGATGTGACGTATAGTCTCGATAAAATTATGTACAAAATAATCAAAATTAACTTTTCTTAAGTGATTCTCTTACATCTTCATTTCTAAGGGCGTTTAATTAATCTCAAGATTTTTTATATTATTCAATTTTTATAGGAACAATTTATAATTTTAAGAATTAATTGAATATTTACTTAAAGTTATATTTTTCATTATATTATACTTCGTTTACAGACTAAGTTTATAAATCTGATAAGATAACTTGATTTTTTTATATAATTCAATTTAATTTTTATCAAATAAAAATATATTTTCTGTGATGACATATAATAATACTGTCAAAAGATAAGAGTACCAAGATAATAAAAGATATCGATATATGCACCTAAACAACATGTATCGATTGACGTCACATCACTAAGTTTTAGCTTGTTATTTTGTGAATGTGTCACCGTAAACTGCAAGGTAGCAAGCTTTTTAAAATATGCACTTCCACTATTTCCCATCCTTTAAAAAGTTAACGTTGAAACATCACAAATGAAAAGTTTATTAAGCACTTAAAAACTACATCTAATTTAAAATTGCGCTAGTTAAAATATATATAATTTCTAAAATAAAAGTAGCCTAAGTTACTTATTATAACATTAGGAAACTGCGAGTGAAAATCAAAATCGGTCCAGCCGTTTCAGATATTAGCCGGAACAAACAGACAGACTGACAAAAAATTTAAAGTACTAATATAATACTTTTATATGCATTTAGTGAAAAGCTATTAATTTGAAATAAAAAACAAACACTTCCATTATATTTATTTGTATAGATTTATAATTGTTCGCCTAGAGGCCAAAATTCGATCACGATCATTATAATTACTATGTAGGTATAAAAACTTTATTTACAATTTTGGTAATATTACTTAAGCTAGTAAACTAAAGCTACTAAAAACAAAGGGAAAATATATATAAATATATACTGAAGTGATTTGTTTTCGCCTATTTAATATAGATTTGTTAGAAATATGGTACTTTTACCTTCCAAGAATACGTTATCCTAAAAATAATATCGGAATAGTTCTATCAATAATAAATAACGTCTCTCTTGTAACTTTTATTACGACTTTAGCTTAACCTTTGTATCAATGAATTTTTAAACACAAGTAATTATCGTATTTGATCAAAGAGGGTTTTCCGTTTATATAAGCTTTACATGAGCTTTTTATTTTTTTATTTTTTTTTTATGGTAAAAAGGGGGCAAACGGGCAGGAGGCTCACCTGATGGAAAGTGATCACCTCCGCCCATGGACATCTGCAAGCCAGGCTTGCAGATGCGTTGCCGGCCTTTCAGGAAAGGGAGGGATGGAGGAGGGAGGGAAGTGGGAGGGAGGGGGGAACGAAGGCGGAGGATGAAGGAAAGAGGGAGGGGGGAAGGGGAGTGGGCCACCCGGACTCTCACTCACCGGACGAAACGCGACAGCGTAGCTGCCAGTTCACGCCGGTCTTCTGTGAGAGAGTGGTACTAATGAACTATACGGGGCGTGCCGGCCCATTCGGTTGCTACCCGAAGGTAACAAGCATGGCATTTTGAATTCGTGTACGAAAAAGCTCTTTGACAATAAACAACATGCTTAATTGTTTTAAAGTTCTTATCATCATTCTTATCGTGTTTTTTTCGTTATAACTTTATATATTTATTAGCAATATTTTACAAAATTGACGTTAAATATTTTACGTTAAACAAAATAAATAACACGTTAATAATTTCCCAAGAAATGAAATATGATGATTTAAGCGTAAACCATAAAAATATTAAAAAAGCCCCAACTTTGTAACATTCTCATTACCCATGATATTATGTTACCTACAATATTTAAAGAGTATTATTTGTAATAGATACTTTCTAAAGTATCTACTTAAGTATGTTGAGTTACCTATTAATTAACTATAAATAATCGAACCTGTACTTAAAACTTTACCGTTTTTGTTAAAATATTGTTCTAGCCTCTAGTTTAAGGAACAATGACAACTAGATATAATTTATTTTATGTTTAATCAACTTCAAAAACGAACAATATGGAAGTACTCAGTTCGTTTTTTATAGTAAGTACGTAGATATGTCACGCAATTTTAAATGATTTTTTGTTATTAAAGTGAACAAATAAAACAATCGAAATTTCTCTCTAGATGTACCTACCCTGACCTCATGTATTATATATTTTATAAATAAAATTATACTTCATCCATCAAGCCACTATAAACAAACTTACAAAGAAGCTTTTCACTAACGATATGCACTTGAATGAGAAACTCGAGATCACTGTGCCTTTAATGAAATAAATGTTACTTATTCATATACAGTGTATACACGTACTTATATGAGTATAGTATAAAGTAGCGTCTGTTATTTAAAATATTTCGTATGTACATATAATACGTTAATATTATTATATAAATGTTTAATTGGGTTCATCTCTAGGCAATAAAAAATCATACCAAATTTTATCAAAATTTGGTTTACTTCTACTTGTGATATGTTCCCAGATAGATGGGAATAACAATTTATGATTCAACCACATAACAATATGTGATTGATATTTCAGATTTTGTTAACAATTTATACATTAAGACAGACAGACAAATATTTTAAAAAGTATAGATTCTCTAATCTGAAACGTAAACTCTATGTACACGATTGTTGAAGTAGTCAAAAAAACCTGCCGACGTTGAGCTTTATTGACGTGCACCGAATTAACTTATAAAGTTATATGAAAACAATGTATTTCAGATTATTTCCTCATAAAACGATCTTCATTTTTAACCGTGGCAAGGCTATGTTCGCGTATCTGGCCGGACACGAACGAAGCCACGCTAAGCCACTAATTAACAAAATAATTAGAAATTTTACTTCATAGTTTACTTTTTTACCTAATCTAACTTAACTGTGACAAAGAATAAAAACAGAGTTACCACACAAAGCGACACGCAATAAATAGTAAATTTCATAGAAAACGACAATGTCGTGAAAGATTTATAGATCAAAAATAAGCATTTCGCTCGCACCTCCACTCGGATTCCTTGATGCTGATGTCACATTCGCTTCTTAGTAAACGTACCTATTTCGAGCATAGAATCATTCGATGCAGATGTGCTAGCGCTTTATTGGTTTTTAATGTAACTTATATGTTCTTTTATGAGTAATATTCGTTTTCGTTGATATTTTGTTTTGGTTAGATAACGTATAAGGAGAGAATAGATGCCTAAGTTAGTTTGTAATGTATTTATGTAAATAATAATAATAATATTCTACTAATAATATAATAGAGAGTTTGATTGTTTTTTCTATGAAAAATTTGTGAATGCCTTTCAATTTTTACATAGTTATTACATTACACAGTATTTACACTACACACTTTAGTTATTAAATTATAACTGTCTTTTTCAAGTATATGATGAAATATTCCACCTATAAGAATGAAATGATTATTTTTAGTGATGTTTAAGTGAAAACATGTTTCAAATCTACATATAGACAAACAAATTTCATTTCCTTATAAGAATGTTGCGCGAAAATTCATTAAAATATTTCAGTTTTTTAAGTCTAAACGAGCTGAATGGTGATACCTGGTATTCACAATATTTCCCCTGGGCCTTATTTTTCGCGTGGTTCATAAAATGTTTTCAACAGAGAACAGACTTTGGGCTGTAACGTAAATGTTATAATAATCAAAAAAATACAATTTGTTTTTTTTTTCAATATTATAAAAAGTTAAAAACACAATATTCAGTTTTTATACCAAGTCTTATTCCTATGGTGATAAAGAAAGTACATAGTACGCAGTAAAAAATAGTGTTCACTGCAATATAATACTCGTATTTAATGCCTCAAATATTCTATGATAAATATCTATTTAAATATCTACGAAGCGAAATGTCAAGAGCAAATGAGTTTAAATATAAATAAGCGGGTGTCAGCCTTAGATTTTATTCTCGTTTCATTAGCAATTACATGTAGCATTGTGATTTACCTCTTACTTCGACCGTGGACTAAATTAAGAATAATAGCTGAATGTATAAAAGCTTATCAAATGAAAGTACACATCCAGATCTTAGCTGAGTTTCATTCATATTATATCAACACAAAGTCGATTACTTAATTTAATTTTGTTTTTAATGTTTGCATGTATGCAAATGCAAATGCAAAATGCCCTATTTTACACTGTCTCTCAAATAAATGCGTGTTGGCGGATTTCTCACGTCTATCGAAAACTTGCCAGGTTCTCTCAAACATGCGGGTTTCCTTCACCGTAAGACAAGTGGTTATCATCTTGGATGTGCCAAGCAAGGTGCAAGACCCGGATTTGAACCTACTTTATTCTGTTGACCAAGCGAGCGTGTTACCACACAGCTACCACTGCCTTAGCGTGCTTCTTAATAGTTTAGCTAAAAGTTTCTCAATATCTTATCAGTATAATAATTTAAGAGCAATTTACGTGCATAAGATATTTTATTCCCTGTATGTTGGAAACTAACTAACTAACTTTAATGATTTGCATTGTATTTAGATAAAGCTTATTCCTAGCTTTATATGTTTTCCGATAGAACACATTACAAAAATATACGACGAGCAAAGCTTGGTCGCTCATGTACTATATAGCGTGGGCATGTATAGTACTTCTAATGCAAAGCATGGCTTTTAGAATGTTAAGACTACGACCAAGTAAACAAAGACCTATTCGTCGCACTAATACTAAAATCGTGTTTAACGGTTACAGAATAAACAGTTTTGTGTTTCTCACGGTGATCATTGCCTATCTTGTACGCTTAAACGTATTTGTCTTATCGTGGGAGGATGCTGTACTGTGGACCGCTTATTGGTTTACAAATTGTTTCATTTACAGGCCATTTGTATGATTTGTTACATGTCTCCTTACCATTCTTAGATCGTACTTATACTTTATGACTTCTAGCAAAATGAATGTTTCATAGTCTTGACAAACCTCTTTAGTTTAAACTTTAAGTAGCTAGCTTTGCTGTGGCTTTGCTTTTGAAAATCGAGTTTGATTGGTTTATTTTGGAAATGACACTATATCACTATATAGATTGAGACATTAAAAGCTATTCAAATAACTTCGGAATTCTTTGTAAACAAACTTTGAATTAAACTTCAACTACGAATCTATCCCTAAATCCAATCACATTAGTTACAAAGTACATTTAAAGCATTTTGCCATTATATTCATCCATCACACTAGCAATTGTATACAAACTGGTTGTTATACAACTTATTAGGTACTAATGACCTTAGAAAACTGAAAGGTTCAGCGGAAACAGTAATGGATGTGAGAAAGAAGGCACTTGCATTCAGAAACGTATTATACTTAACTTATACATCAAAGTTAACATGTGAATGAGTTAATGTAAAATTAAAATTTAATAAGAAAGTTTATTTTCAATATTAACTTAAAAGTTTAGATTTTCAATGAATTACTTTTTTATCTATATTATTGTTCTAACTGAATCGATTATGTACTTGAAGTATTTTGGTATTGAAACAGTCATTATTACCGATACAGTGACCGAATATAATTTTTTGTCGTTTGTTTGTCTGAACATCACGACAAAACCACTAAACAGATTTTAATGAAATTTTGCACAATGATAACTGATTGGTGACAAGACAGTGGTAGCCCAGCGGTTACGCGCCCGCTTAAATATCCGAGTGATGCGGGTTCAAATTCGGGTCTCGCACCTCTGATATTTTCATGTGCGAATCATTCCTATCATGATTACCACTTGTCTTACGGTGAAGGAAAACATCGTGAGGTTTCCTCTCCTCTCTTCGTCTGAGAAAACCTAGCAAGTTTTCGAAAGACATGTGAAGTCCGCCAACACGCACTAAGCCAGCGCGGTTGACTATGGCCTGATCCCCCTCGTACTAAGGGAGGCCCGTGCCCAGCAGTGGAACGTTAAAAAAAAGGGCTGAAGAAGAAGAAGGTAACTGATTATTCGGTTTAATATTTAGTTAGTATAGTATCTCATCTCATAGAAATCTTTACTAACTGTTAAATAAAATTATTTAAATGTAAGCAAAGTAGTAACATCCGTAAGAACCTTAAACCATTTCCTTTGTTACCTTCCGATGGTATAATCAGCAAAAACATTTCACTCTCAAGAAAAGTAGGCCCTTGCTCTGCCAATAGATAAAATCTCACAATACAAGACGGTTATCCCGTTATCTACACAGATAGCAAATCCGGTAAAGCTTTTAGTATTCGTAAAAGGTAATCGGGTATTTGTTATATAAATTTAACACATTCATAAAATTCTTTGAAATGTATGTAATTTTATATTATACTAGTAATACGCGCGTTCATTTTTTTAATCGCTACTAAACTTCATTCGATCACTCGCTATAGGTTAAAAATTCTCCAAAATCACTCCAGCTTTAATATACTCCTGATCGCAGCTACCTATTTCATATATTATAATGTGCGGCGTGCACCCCTCCTCCACTCCTATTATTGTAGTTTCAGTAGGGATCCTTATTTTTTCTTGCAATTACAATAGCCTATATTAATCAGTGATAATGTAGCATTCAAATGGTGTAAGACTTTTAAAATCGGTCCAGTACTTTTTGAGCGAATTTGTTACAAACATACTTACATACAAACCTTTCCTCTTTATAACATTAGTATAGATATCATAGATAGTTAAGGCAATATCGATTTTGGACATCATGTCTTTATATTCCCTAATTACTTAACCCTATGTAGGGATTTATTTTTACCCTTAAACCAAGAACAAATTTAACCCACGGAAACCCTCCATTACACGGAAACACGGAATAAAAAGTAACATATGCTATGTCAGACTATAATCTATCTCTGGGCAAAATATCATCTAAATCCGTTTAGCCGTTCTGGCGTGGTTGATTAACAAACATCCATACAAAACAATATTAATATACTAATATAATACACTCATAATAATTATGGGATAGCATTAGATTTTAAACTGCGTTGTTATTTTAATTATTATTACATACTTTATTTCATTTTCGCAATTACAAGAACCTTGTACGTAACATTTTCATCAGCGATGAAAGTAATTTCAATAGCCCGAAGCGCCTTTTAATGTTAAATTATTTAAATTTCTCCATTACACAAGAGTATATCACGAATGTATGAGTAATTAACATTTAGTCGCTTGATGTTTAAACAATTTCTTTACATTTAAACCAGTTTTTAAGTCACTTAGCGTGGTTTCTTGATTATTTACTTTTAACTTAATATCTGTCATATCAATGAAATATTAATGAATGAAAACTTCATTACATCATGCGAATTCGTAAGTATACACTTGTACATTATAGAAAGGCACATTTGGCTAAGTTTGTAGTGTACCTACTAAAGTCGCAGGTTCGAGTCTCAATGCATATTTATTATGATTTATTTTATCGTATCATTATTTTGTTATGTAATAATGAATAAGTACATTAAGATTATAGTATAATTATGAGTATATTTTTTTTATTCAACACAGTTTCAAAGGCATTATTCCCACATGGAGGTAGATTTTTTTAATTAAATTATTTAGGTATATATCTATATGATAATCAACTAACTAAACAAATCTTAGATAAAAGTTAGCAATCTAATAAGCTCTTAACCGAGTCAACAGATCTATAATCGTAATAACGTTAACATCAAGTTCACCTTGGTGATACTAAGAAATAAATTACGTCATACAATTCTAAAGAACTAGAATTATTTATTATCTAGGAACATCCATATAGTATTTAATTTGTTGTGATGTTTAATACATGATTTCTGTATAAATATGTATTTATAAGACATAAATAAGCAAATAAAAACAAAAACAGCTCAATTTTTTTCCCTCTATTTGTCAACTGTTTTTTGTTGTTTGGGAGCTATTGACAAATTTTGGTGTTATTTGGTTTAATGAAATATTGATCCTTAGGCGACCTCTAGTAATAATAAAACGCAAAATTTAACGTTTTTATACTCAGCCTATTTTAGTTGTTTTTTAGTCAGTCAGTGATTTTAAGACTTTCACATATTCCTTTTTCATATAAAAATGGAGATGAGACTAAGCTCGCCATTCTATTTGAAAGATTTGTTTATTTCCATGAATCCTATATATTTTTCGCAACATCACTATTCCTGTAACTTCCGAATATACCATGTGTTGATATACTTAATGGGATAGAGTGATATTACATTCAAATTATGAATTATTCGGTAATAGACATGACGAATAAATTTTAATTAAATAGCTTATAATGTTTTTGAACGGAACCCTAAATTTAAATTCTTCTTAAAACATCACCTATCTGCCAGTAATCATTCCATCAAATCAGTTCAACCGTTTCGTAGATTAGATGTAGGTAATAACGGACTAGTAACTAACGGACAGACAATTTATGTTTTTCGTATAAGTATCGTATATATATAACTTCTTATGCATTTATTAAAAAGATTATGATTTTATTTATTAATGATTTTATCTGGGACCGATACATTTCCATGCAGACATTAACAACTTCGTTTCACATCATTTTTAGTTATAGACGGTCCATCTACTTTATTGCCTTTGTCTGAGTTAGGGCTATGTGAACTTGGCACCCGACTTTAGAAAAATTGTGTTCTTTTTGGTTCTTTTGGAAGATTTGGGTTAGTAGTGGATAGTAGTGAAGCTAATTTCGTTTGTAGTTTTTCCAAAAAAAAAATATAGATGACAAAAAAAAATGTCATCCCCCGACTTTGAAGAAAAAAAAATTTTTTTGCAGTTTCTTATAAAGAAGCGTTAGTAGTGGTTTGTAGTAAAAAAAATTTCGTTTGTAGTAAAATAAAAAAAATAATAATAAAAAAAATCGTCTCAATAAATTTTCCTTAACGATATTTACTAAATAAATTCAATTTAAAAGCCTACGTGACTACTATTAACAATAAAAATGATTACGAAACGTTCGTAGAGGTTAGAAGTAAAGAAATCTTTAAGTTTAGGGGAACATAAGTTCAGATAGCGTTCAAGCATTAGTGGTCTCTTGCAGCTGAGTTCATTTCGTTAGTAGTATCAATATATCGTTTGTAGTAACGTTAATATCGTTTGTAGTACCACAATTTCGTTTGTAGTAACGTAAATTTCGTTTGTAGTACCACAATTTCGTTTGTAGTATGTTAAAATCGTTTGTAGTACCGAAATTTCGTTTGTAGTAACACAACTTCGTTTGTAGTTGTTTGTAGTAACGTTAATTTTGTTTGTAGTAACGTTAATTTCGTTTGTAGTACCACAATTTCGTTTGTAGTAACGTAAATTTCGTTTGTAGTACCACAATTTCGTTTGTAGTATGTTAAAATCGTTTGTAGTACCGAAATTTCGTTTGTAGTAACACAACTTCGTTTGTAGTTGTTTGTAGTAACGTTAATTTCGTTTGTAGTAACACAACTTCGTTTGTAGTTGTTTGTAGTAACGTTAATTTCGTTTGTAGTACCACAATTTCGTTTGTAGTAACGTAAATTTCGTTTGTAGTACCACAATTTCGTTTGTAGTATGTTAAAATCGTTTGTAGTACCGAAATTTCGTTTGTAGTAACACAACTTCGTTTGTAGTTGTTTGTAGTAACGTTAATTTCGTTTGTAGTACCACAATTTCGTTTGTAGTAACGATAATTTCGTTTGTAGTAACTTTTCTTCGTTTGTAGTAACGTTAATTTTGTTTCTAATTACTTGTCTTCGTTTGTAGTATTTTAAAATCGTTTGTAGTACCGAAATTTCGTTTGTAGTAACACAACTTCGTTTGTAGTTGTTTGTAGTAACGTTAATTTCGTTTGTAGTATCATAATTTCGTTTGTAGTTACGATAATTTCGTTTGTAGTACCACAATTTCGTTTGTAGTAACACAACTTCGTTTGTAGTTGTTTGTAGTAACGTTAATTTCGTTTGTAGTATGTTAAAATCGTTTGTAGTACCGAAATTTCGTTTGTAGTAACACATCTTCGTTTGTAGTTGTTTGTAGTAACGATAATTTCGTTTGTAGTAACTTTTCTTCGTTTGTAGTAACGTTAATTTTGTTTCTAATTACTTGTCTTCGTTTGTAGTATTTTAAAATCGTTTGTAGTACCGAAATTTCGTTTGTAGTAACACAACTTCGTTTGTAGTTGTTTGTAGTAACGTTAATTTCGTTTGTAGTATCATAATTTCGTTTGTAGTAACGATAATTTCGTTTGTAGTACCACAATTTCGTTTGTAGTAAGTTAAAATCGTTTGTAGTACCGAAATTTCGTTTGTAGTAACACAACTTCGTTTGTAGTTGTTTGTAGTAACGTTAATTTCGTTTGTAGTACAACAATTTCGTTTGTAGTAACGTAAATTTTGTTTATAATTACTTATCTTCGTTTGTAGTATGTTAAAATCGTTTGTAGTACTGAAATTTCGTTTGTAGTAACACAACTTCGTTTGTAGTTGTTTGTAGTAACGTTAATTTCGTTTGTAGTATCATAATTTTGTTTGTAGTAACGATAATTTCGTTTGTAGTAACTTTTCTTCGTTTGTAGTAACGTTAATTTTGTTTCTAATTACTTGTCTTCGTTTGTAGTATTTTAAAATCGTTTGTAGTACCGAAATTTCGTTTGTAGTAACACAACTTCGTTTGTAGTTGTTTGTAGTAACGTTAATTTCGTTTGTAGTATCATAATTTCGTTTGTAGTAACGATAATTTCGTTTGTAGTAACGTTAATTTCGTTTGTAGTAACACAACTTCGTTTGTAGTTGTTTGTAGTAACGTTAATTTCGTTTGTAGTATGTTAAAATCGTTTGTAGTACCGAAATTTCGTTTGTAGTAACACAACTTCGTTTGTAGTTGTTTGTAGTAACGTTAATTTCGTTTGTAGTAACACAACTTCGTTTGTAGTTGTTTGTAGTAACGTTAATTTCGTTTGTAGTACCACAATTTCGTTTGTAGTAACGTGAATTTCGTTTGTAGTACCACAATTTCGTTTGTAGTATGTTAAGATCGTTTGTAGTACCGAAATTTCGTTTGTAGTAACACAACTTCGTTTGTAGTTGTTTGTAGTAACGTTAATTTCGTTTGTAGTACCACAATTTCGTTTGTAGTATGTTAAAATCGTTTGTAGTACCGAAATTTAGTTTGTAGCAACACAACTTCGTTTGTAGTTGTTTGTAATAACGTTAATTTCGTTTGTAGGACCACAATTTCGTTTGTAGTTGTTTGTAGTAACGTTAATTTCGTTTGTAGTAACTTTTCTTCGTTTGTAGTAACGTTAATTTTGTTTCTAATTACTTGTCTTCGTTTGTAGTATGTTAAAATCGTTTGTAGTACCGAAATTTCGTTAGTAGTAACACAACTTCGTTTGTAGTTGTTTGTAGTAACGTTAATTTCGTTTGTAGTATCATAATTTCGTTTGTAGTAACGTAAATTTCATTTGTAGTATCATAATTTCGTTTGTAGTAACGTTAATTTTGTTTGTAGTACCACAATTTCGTTTGTAGTAACGTTAATTTCGTTTGTAGTACAACAATTTCGTTTGTAGTAACGTAAATTTTGTTTATAATTACTTATCTTCGTTTGTAGTATGTTAAAATCGTTTGTAGTACTGAAATTTCGTTTGTAGTAACACAACTTCGTTTGTAGTTGTTTGTAGTAACGTTAATTTCGTTTGTAGTATCATAATTTTGTTTGTAGTAACGATAATTTCGTTTGTAGTAACTTTTCTTCGTTTGTAGTAACGTTAATTTTGTTTCTAATTACTTGTCTTCGTTTGTAGTATTTTAAAATCGTTTGTAGTACCGAAATTTCGTTTGTAGTAACACAACTTCGTTTGTAGTTGTTTGTAGTAACGTTAATTTCGTTTGTAGTATCATAATTTCGTTTGTAGTAACGTTAATATCGTTTGTAGTACCACAATTTCGTTTGTAGTAACGTAAATTTCGATTGTAGTACCACAATTTCGTTTGTAGTATGTTAAAATCGTTTGTAGTACCGAAATTTAGTTTGTAGCAACACAACTTCGTTTGTAGTTGTTTGTAATAACGTTAATTTCGTTTGTAGGACCACAATTTCGTTTGTAGTTGTTTGTAGTAACGTTAATTTCGTTTGTAGTAACTTTTCTTCGTTTGTAGTAACGTTAATTTTGTTTCTAATTACTTGTCTTCGTTTGTAGTATGTTAAAATCGTTTGTAGTACCGAAATTTCGTTAGTAGTAACACAACTTCGTTTGTAGTTGTTTGTAGTAACGTTAATTTCGTTTGTAGTATCATAATTTCGTTTGTAGTAACGTAAATTTCATTTGTAGTATCATAATTTCGTTTGTAGTAACGTTAATTTTGTTTGTAGTACCACAATTTCGTTTGTAGTAACGTTAATTTCGTTTGTAGTATCAAAATTTTGTTTGTAGTAACGATAATTTCGTTTGTAGTACCACAATTTCGTTTGTAGTATCATAATTTTGTTTGTAGTAACGATAATTTCGTTTGTAGTAACTTTTCTTCGTTTGTAGTAACGTTAATTTTGTTTCTAATTACTTGTCTTTGTTTGTAGTATGTTAAAATTGTTTTTAGTACCGAAATTTCGTTTGTAGTAACACAACTTCGTTTGTAGTTGTTTGTAGTAACGTTAATTTCGTTTGTAGTATCATAATTTTGTTTGTAGTAACGTTTATTTCGTTTGTAGTAACATAACTTCGTTTGTAGTAACGTTAATTTCATTTGTAGTACCACAATTTCGTTCGTAGTATCAAAATTTCATTTGTGGTAACTTTTCTTTGTTTGTAGTAACGTTCATTTCGTTGTATCATAATATCGTTTGTAGTAAATTATGACACTACAAACGAAATTTCGGTACTACAAACGATTTTAACATACTACAAACGAAGACAAGTAATTAGAAACAAAATTAACGTTACTACAAACGAAGAAAAGTTACTACAAACGAAATTATCGTTACTACAAACAAAATTATGATACTACAAACGAAATTAACGTTACTACAAACAACTACAAACGAAGTTGTGTTACTACAAACGAAATTTCGGTACTACAAACGATTTTAACATACTACAAACGAAGATAAGTAATTATAAACAAAATTTACGTCACTACAAACGAAATTGTGGTACTACAAACGAAATTAACGTTACTACAAACAACTACAAACGAAGTTGTGTTACTACAAACGAAATTGTGGCACTACAAACGAAATTATGATACTACAAACGAAATTAACGTTACTACAAACGAAATTGTGGTACTACAAACGAAATTATCGTTACTACAAACAAAATTATGATACTACAAACGAAATTAACGTTACTACAAATGAAGTTGTGTTACTACAAACGAAATTTTTGTACTACTAGCGATTTTATCATACTACAAACGAAATTTACGTTACTACAAACGAAATTATTATACTACAAATGAAATTTACGTTACTACAAACGAAATTATGATACTACAAACGAAATTAATGTTACTACAAACGAAATTGTGGTACTACAAACGAAATTATCGTTACTACAAACGAAATTATGATACTACAAACGAAATTAACGTTACTACAAACAACTACAAACGAAGTTGTGTTGCTACAAACGAAATTTCGGTACTACAAACGATTTTAACATACTACAAACGAAATTGTGGTACTACAAACGAAATTTACGTTACTACAAACGAAATTGTGGTACTACAAACGATATTAACGTTACTACAAACGAAATTATGATACTACAAACGAAATTATGATACTACAAACGAAATTAACGTTACTACAAACAATTACAAACGAAGTTGTGTTACTACAAACGAAATTAACGTTACTTCAAACAACTTCAAACGAAGTTGTGTTACTACAAACGAAATTGTGGTACTACAAACGAAATTATGATACTACAAACGAAATTGTGGTACTACAAACGAAATTTACGTTACTACAAACGAAATTGTGGTACTACAAACGAAATTAACGTTACTACAAACAACTACAAACAAAGTTGTGTTACTACAAACGAAATTAACGTTACTACAAACAACTACAAACGAAGTTGTGTTACTACAAACGAAATTTCGGTACTACAAACGATTTTAACTTACTACAAACGAAATTGTGGTACTACAAACGAAATTATCGTTACTACAAACGAAATTATGATACTACAAACGAAATTAACGTTACTACAAACAACTACAAACGAAGTTGTGTTACTACAAACGAAATTTCGGTACTACAAACGATTTTAAAATACTACAAACGAAGACAAGTAATTAGAAACAAAATTAACGTTACTACAAACAAAGAAAAGTTACTACAAACGAAATTATCGTTACTACAAACAACTACAAACGAAGATGTGTTACTACAAACGAAATTTCGGTACTACAAACGATTTTAACATACTACAAACGAAATTAACGTTACTACAAACAACTACAAACGAAGTTGTGTTACTACAAACGAAATTGTGGTACTACAAACGAAATTATCGTAACTACAAACGAAATTGTGGTACTACAAACGATATTAACGTTACTACAAACGAAATTATGATACTACAAACGAAATTATGATACTACAAACGAAATTAACGTTACTACAAACAATTACAAACGAAGTTGTGTTACTACAAACGAAATTAACGTTACTTCAAACAACTTCAAACGAAGTTGTGTTACTACAAACGAAATTGTGGTACTACAAACGAAATTATGATACTACAAACGAAATTGTGGTACTACAAACGAAATTTACGTTACTACAAACGAAATTGTGGTACTACAAACGAAATTAACGTTACTACAAACAACTACAAACAAAGTTGTGTTACTACAAACGAAATTAACGTTACTACAAACAACTACAAACGAAGTTGTGTTACTACAAACGAAATTTCGGTACTACAAACGATTTTAACTTACTACAAACGAAATTGTGGTACTACAAACGAAATTATCGTTACTACAAACGAAATTATGATACTACAAACGAAATTAACGTTACTACAAACAACTACAAACGAAGTTGTGTTACTACAAACGAAATTTCGGTACTACAAACGATTTTAAAATACTACAAACGAAGACAAGTAATTAGAAACAAAATTAACGTTACTACAAACGAAGAAAAGTTACTACAAACGAAATTATCGTTACTACAAACAACTACAAACGAAGATGTGTTACTACAAACGAAATTTCGGTACTACAAACGATTTTAACATACTACAAACGAAATTAACGTTACTACAAACAACTACAAACGAAGTTGTGTTACTACAAACGAAATTGTGGTACTACAAACGAAATTATCGTAACTACAAACGAAATTATGATACTACAAACGAAATTAACGTTACTACAAACAACTACAAACGAAGTTGTGTTACTACAAACGAAATTTCGGTACTACAAACGATTTTAAAATACTACAAACGAAGACAAGTAATTAGAAACAAAATTAACGTTACTACAAACGAAGAAAAGTTACTACAAACGAAATTATCGTTACTACAAACGAAATTGTGGTACTACAAACGAAATTAACGTTACTACAAACAACTACAAACGAAGTTGTGTTACTACAAACGAAATTTCGGTACTACAAACGATTTTAACATACTACAAACGAAATTGTGGTACTACAAACGAAATTTACGTTACTACAAACGAAATTGTGGTACTACAAACGAAATTAACGTTACTACAAACAACTACAAACGAAGTTGTGTTACTACAAACGAAATTAACGTTACTACAAACAACTACAAACGAAGTTGTGTTACTACAAACGAAATTTCGGTACTACAAACGATTTTAACATACTACAAACGAAATTGTGGTACTACAAACGAAATTTACGTTACTACAAACGAAATTGTGGTACTACAAACGAAATTAACGTTACTACAAACAAAATTAACGTTACTACAAACAACTACAAACGAAGTTGTGTTACTACAAACGAAATTTCGGTACTACAAACGATTTTAACATACTACAAACGAAATTGTGGTACTACAAACAAAATTTTACGTCACTACAAACGAAATTGTGGTACTACAAACGATATTAACGTTACTACAAACGATATATTGATACTACTAACGAAATGAACTCAGCTGCAAGAGACCACTAATGCTTGAACGCTATCTGAACTTATGTTCCACTAAACTTAAAGATTTCTTTACTTCTAACCTCTACGAACGTTTCGTAATCATTTTTATTGTTAATAGTAGTCACGTAGGCTTTTAAATTGAATTTATTTAGTAAATATCGTTAAGGAAAATTTATTGAGACGTTTTTTTTTATTATTTTTTTTTTATTTTACTACAAACGAAAATTTTTTTACTACAAACCACTACTAACGCTTCTATATAAGAAACTGCAAAAAAAATTTTTTTTCTTCAAAGTCGGGGGATGACATTTTTTTTTGTCATCTATATTTTTTTTTGGAAAAACTACAAACGAATTTAGCTTCACTACTATCCACTACTAACCCAAATGTTCCAAAAGAACCAAAAAGAACACAATTTTTCTAAAGTCGGGTGCCAAGTTCACATAGCCCTGAGTTAGAATAACAAATAACAATAATACCTAATCCTATAAATCCAACTAAAATCATTGTCTCACATTTTACGGCAGATTTAGGGGTTGCTTATCTCTAAGTTACGCAACCCTTCGGTTAACATTAACGTGGTAGATTTGAGGTATGAAATAGCCTTTATTCCAAAGGTAATAAGGTTTGTTTTCTAATTTAGAGATCGGTAGGGTTTTCCTTGTAATATCAATCTCGAATGACTTGACACCGACAATGTATAGAACTATCAAAGGGTCTTAAGATTTGTAACTGCTTTATATATTTTTTATTTCTTTTGTTTTACACAGATTGTGTATTTAATAGTCAATACCACTACAATTGTAACTCAAAATATTTATTCAGCATTAAAATATATTACAATTTTTCTGAACGTCATGAACCTACTACCAGTTCGGAAAGAAGTCTCAGACCTGAGAAGAACTGTCGAAAATGTGTGCGGGTCTAATATTGCTTTATCTTTTTTCTAAGTTTATTTATAATTAACAATAATTCTCTATGAATGAAGTAGCTTGGAGGCGATTACATCATTCCCAAGGCGTACAATCTTTTATAAAATCATTAATTGTATAAATAACCTTTGTGCTTGAACACAAACGTTCTTAAACATTTTTTTTAATTCAGTGATAGAAGTTTTTTGAATGTTTTCTTAAATATATAGATTATACAATAACGAAAGCAGCTTTGTACATAATGTACGAGTAGGTACGTACATATACCTATGTACTACCTAACTGGTCAGAAACAGACAGACAGACATACAAAACTAAAATAATCTATACATGCGGCCTCTGTAATAACTACAAGCAATACGCGCGGCTTCGTCTGCGTTCATTTTTTTAATCGCTACTAAACTTCATTCGATCACTCTCTGGGTTGAAAATTCTCCAAAATTACTCCAGCTTTAATATACTCCTGAGCCGCGCGGCTACCTATTTCATATAGTATGTGCGGCGTGCACTCCTCCTCTCCCGTTATTTTAGTTTTAGTATGGATCATTATTTTTTTCTTGTAATTAAAATAATTTTGTAAATAAAAAAAATATATTAATCAGTGATAATGTTACAAACATACTTGCATACAAATCTTTCCTCTTTATAATAAGTGTATAGATAATGACTATACCAATAAGATTTTCTTAAAACTACAATATTATATTTAAACCTTACCTGCAACTGGTGACAGTTTCCTCATGACACACCATCGCGACTTCCACTGAAATGAAAGAAAATTTTTAAAATTTACAATTAATTATGTTCCCACGATCTCGTAGCTGTTATTATAATCTATTTATAGGTCTTAAATGTAAATGCTTGTACTATGAATAATGGCTAAGGACAAGTTTTACTAAGGTTAATAAATGTTATGTCTAGCGAATAACCATGACTTGTTTTGAACGTATATTTAGACTAGCGACTAGCCCTCGCTTCGCTCGGGCTCTTCCCTAGATTTAGCGCAGGCAAAGCCGCGTGATCCGCTAGTTATGCATATAAACCTGCCTCTTGAATCACTCTATCTATTACAAAAACCGCATCAAAATCCGTTGCGTAGTTTTAAAGATTTAAGCATACATAGGGATATAGGGACAGAGAAAGCGACTTTGTTTTATACTGTGTAGTGATAATAATATTATAATAATACGTATATTTCTTTGTAGTCTTAATCGAAATATAACTATTTTAAATGCGAAAGTTTATATTGTTTGTATGTAAAAAAAATTGGCATACATATTTAAAAATCTAAGGAGCGAAGCCAGGATGAATAACTTAGTGTGAAGTAAAACAATTACATATAAAAAACAAGGCCTAAGTCCACCTTATAATATTTTGAAAAATTTTGCATAAGACATTAATTCGAATAATATATTCAGTAACAAGTTCTTATATATTACAGGATGCGCATGCGCATATTTTCTACACTTTATTCTATCCACTTCGCTTCAAGTTTTTAAATTAATGGGATAAATTCTAATTCAATTCTCTTGTTAATGGCTTCAAAGCGTGCCAGTTGAGCACAGATTATTTCGCCAATGTCACGTAGAATGGAGAAGACACGAAGGAGATTGGTCGGTAACATAGAGTCAATAAGTTTATTTAAATTATAACAGTATAAGGGAAGTAAATCCTTATTAAACCTACAACAAAAGACAGCACAGTTTGTATTTACACAAACACGGTTTAAATTCTGCACATTTCTTTAGCTAATGTATCATTGACGCAAGCGAGTTACCGTAAAGAACCGCACGATTTCTTACATAATGCGTAAATTATAATGATGTATGTCATTCGTGTTCAAGCGATCGGCAAAACACTTTTAATTTTTTAAATAGACTTTTTTTAAATTAATTTCTTAGGTTTACGCGAATATTTGACATTATAAATGAAACTATCTTTCCGGATTTTGTCGCAGATTTATTTTTATTATTGGTTCTCAATGCTTTACAATCATATTCACGGGAGAACTGAGGCTGAAAGTTAGTTAAAAGTAAATAAAAAAGCATTTGTAATACTAACACTTAAGAGATAACAGTCTCATTTAAATTATTTCTATGTTTCGACATAATTCGTCGTCGAATACATACAAACAAACATATAGTTAAAGTTTTAAATATATATTTATAATTATTTTAAAGTACGTATTTCAATAAGTTTAGCTTTTTCGCGTGTAAAATGGAAACTGTGATAATTGAACAGATCAATTTGTCGCCATTTACAAGTTTTAAGCAATCTTTAACTCTTAACTGATATTGCAATATTACCTTTTAAGCCGATGGTTTTATTGGACTATTTTTACTGACATAAAAAGTTAATAAAATATATTGTTTCGTTTGTATGATACATATTCATAGTCAACTATTTCCACGATAAATATCTATACTAATATTATAAAGCAGAAGAGTTTGTTTGTTTGTTTGGTTGGTGGTTGCGCTAATCTAAGGAACTACCGGGCCGAATTGAAAAATTCTTTTTGTGTTGGATAGTCCGTTTATCGAGGAAGGCTATAGGCTATAAAACATCACGCTACGACTAATAGAAGCGGAGCATCAAAGAAAAATGTTGCAAAAATGGGAATGGCGAGTATTTTGTTTAATTCTAATGATGCTGAAAGACAAATCGAAGTCGCCATATTGGCCACTATAGTCTTAGATAAAGATAATCTATATATTAAAACGTAAAGCGAAATCTTTTTACTTATTTTCACAAAATTACGAGTACATAGAATATTACAAACATACACTTCAATTTTATTTATCTGTATAGATTTAAAAAAAATTATTAATATGGAATTTTTGAAAAAAGACAAAAATTATAAAATCTTTGGCTAGATCTACAAGGAATTAATATTACTCACATTAACTGTGATTGAGAAAAACAGCGTGCTAGTACGTACTTATTAATTATTCATAAACATTCCTTCGTTATTACTTATTACCGCGTTCTTCAATATAGAATTGTACTTTGTATTTCTAATAAAATGAGTTGAGAATGCAAATTCCTTTGTTTTCTTTTATACTATCAAATCAAAATATTTTATTCAGCATAAAATTGTTACAATTTCTTACTGAACGTCATGAGTCTACCACCAGTTCGGAAAGAAGAAACCTCTGACCTGAGAAGTACTGGCGAAAGAAGCGGGACTAATATTTTTTTTTATCTATTTAATAACTAATGTATTACATGCAATAATCTTCCTGATTGTAAAACAAATGTGCTGGATATCTTATATGGAACTATCCAAGTATTTTGTGTTTTCAAATTAATTTTCTTGTCACAACGACATCATATACAATACATGTTTCTATGTACATAGGATATGTAAAACCGAGAAAGTCATAGGATAATCACTAGCTTATCCTGTAAAATAAATAAATCTTAATAAAGCTGGAATAAATAGGAAAGTAAGTAATAAATTAAAAGCTAACCACTTTGACAAACACACAGTTTAGTGGCTCTACATACTAGTGACATTATAAAGAATTTTCAAAAGAGTACTGCTTAACGAAGAAATATAACTTAACACTATAGAGTTGGAAACTTTACAGAATTTGTTAGATTTCAGTACGAGAAATCCAGAAGCGATGGAAACGCCTGTAGACATTCTCCACTTGGGAGATACGAGTATCTTTGCAGAATACAAAGTTAAGTAAAAGAAGCAAAAAAGAGAAGATCTAGTTTATTTCTTGAGGATGGTAAAAACTAAGAATTAATAAATAAAGTAATAAATAGTTGTAAATCTTTAAAGCAAAGACATTGCTTTGAATAATATATTAAAATTATAATTGCAAAAGTGTTTACGGGTGTGCGTTTCACTTTCACTCTGGATCAAATTAAAAAAATAGAAAAATTATAGGTTATAATCTTGAATAATGAATAGACTATTTTGTTGTTATCCATACCAGACGAGTAAAGACGCAGAATAAAATTAGTATAAAAAAGGCAGATTTACTTATAAAAAATATTGGGACATCGATTAGGTTTTTTAATCACTTCATAGTATAAAACAAAGTCGCTTCCCGCTGTCTGTCTGTCCCTATATATGCTTATCCCTTATATAGGTATGTACTTAGGTCCCTATATATCTTTAAAACTACGCAACAGATTTTGATGCGGTTTCTTTTAATAGATATAGTGATTCAAGAGGAAGGCTTATAGATGAACCCGAGCGAAGCGAGGTTGAGTCGCTAGTAATATATAAAGAGGTCGATTATGTTTCTGTTTTGACGCGCTTATCTAAGAACTGATTAATACGATTTAAAAAAAAATCATTTTTCATAATCGGATTAGTAGTAATATACCTAATACCAAACCGAAGCAAGGGTAAGACAATAGTGAAATATAAATTTTAATTATTGACATATTTATAACGCAAGATTAATAATAAAGATATTGTTTTTAACTATGTACTGCGTTTCAGATAATATTTACACCATTCCTTATAGATAAAAAACGTTAAATACAAAGTGTTTAGTATTATTATATCGTGAATATCACTTGTTCAATACCTTTCAATGACACCATTCTTTCAATTTAGAGTGAGATGAAGCGATAGATATACGCGTAAATTGGTCACAATTTTGTTTTTGGTGAAATCTTGGTACCTATTTATTGATTAATTTTGCACGCACTTTTTTAAATTATTATTATATAATATACTGTCACGCTCGAGTACAAAATAAGGCCGAAAATAAATATAATTATTATTTGTCTTTCCTTTTTCTCGAAATATATAATTTCGGTGTAATTAATCTTACGTACTTACGCCATATAATTATTATTTTATATTATGTACCTACATGAAGCTATGTTTAAAAAGGTTGGCGTATGGATCAACATTAGGGCTGAGGCTGGTTTTAAGGGGCTGAATTTTTTAAAGTATTGTATGTATGTAATGAAATAGAAAATTGATAAGAATGAAATTTGAAAAATCTTCAACCCCAGTCAAAAGATAATAACACTTAAAATATTGCATTGAAAACATTATGTAGGTTTATGTTTTGAATTGTACGTGCGAAGAAAGATAAAAATGCAAGCATTTTATATATTAAGACCTTTATACCTGCACTAAGCTACTAAACCTGACTTCCGCAAGCTTAAGCGGTATATAATCCTTAGATCTATTCGACCGAATTACTTAAGAAACATTTAAGGTAAGGAATGATTTAATTAAAACTACTGCTTTATAAACGAACTAACAAATAAAAAGTAATGACTATTTCAATAACATTTTTTTTTATATTTAATGTAGTAAAGACTAGACTCAGTTACAATTCTATTACATGTATAGATGTATATATACAAATATATAATATTAATTATAACATACTAGCCTTTCCCGCGGCTCCGCTCGCGTTCTAAAGGCTGAAAATCAAAAGAAATATTTTTCTCCCGTTTTTGAAACATTTTTCATTAATACTTCGCTCCTATGGGTTTTAGCGTGATTTAATATTATATCTTATATCCTTCCTCGATAAACGGACTATCCAACACAAAAATAATATTTCAATTCGGACCGGTAGTTCCTGAGATTAGCGCGTTCAAACAAAAAAATGAACAAACTCTTCAAATTTATAATATTAGTATAGATTTAACATTTACCTTCTTACAACAACGACTTGAAAAGAATGCAGTAAAAGAACATCGAACTTATTTAAGAGCTATCTTTAAGTGACAAGCGAAGGTGTACGGAATGCCGTTAAAAAGATAAAAAACACTGGTATTCGTTAACTTTCCTTCGAAGATGTGAGCTTTAATTAAAATGTTATATGCAGTGGATGGTCCATTTGCAGCGTGCTTGTTAAGTTTCAAAACGAAATCAGGTTTAAGGTATCCTTATAGGATAAACAGATGGTTAAATATTATAAATATAAAATTAAAACTAAAATTTGACGTACACAATGTAAAGTAGCTGAAATAGTATTTTATTTTTAACTTTTAACTTAACGTTAAAATAGTATTGTATTTTTTATTTTTGTAGGTTTTTTTTATATTTACGAGTTTATGGGATCATCCTGACGTAATCTATTCATCCGGCTGCGACGCCCAAATAGGGTATTGTGTTATGGAGTTACTAAATTTGATTTTTAAATATTTACGTAAACCAATTTTTAGCTACGATATCGATTAACGAACATACGCCTTTCGCGTTATTATGCACCGTCTTTCTTTGAAGTCGGTCAAAAAATAAAATGAATGGTCCCTTTGCGGTTTAAACTTGCGACAAACCGATAAAAACATAATATATATTATATATACTACATCTTTGCCTTACAAATGATTCTCTGCCATACAGAGTTATTTGTTTTGTCATTGTAAATAGCATTGTACGAAGAAAATCTAAATTTGCATTTGGACATGAAGATGCTTTCGCCGTTACGAACGTGAATCGTGACTAATGAGTCAGTTTATTCTATCTTCGTGAACGGGTTAGGTGACTAACGGAATATATAGCATTTGCAAAATCGTCTATAACCATTTTTGAAAAATAGAAGAAAACATATAATATTATTTACAGCTTTATATAGAAAAGAAAGTCGTGTTAGTTACGCTATTTCATATTTGTAATCCAATAACGGCAGGAATAATCCAGGAGACGGAGATAGGATACTTTTTATCCCGTTCAACCGCGTTCCCGTGTGACGTTACATATAACGTCAAAGAGAATACAAATCACTATAAAACGTGGTATAACAAAAACGCATCTGACATGGAATAGAAAAACGAAAATGACAGCTAATTTGATAATTATAAATTTTGTCAGAAATCAATAACCAGTAATTTGTATTCTGGCGAATGGCGAATAAGGACCAATTGTTGACATTAATTGCATCAAAAAGAAATAATTTCCAAAAAAATAATTAAAAACACGTTCATCAAATAGCCTTGTTAGATGTGTTTTTGGTATGTGGGTTCATACAATAAAATTTTATGTTTATCCAAAACATAAAATTTACGCTATCTGCTAGTTGAATTTCACTCAAATGAGCTGAGCTATCACTTACGAGTATTATTTTCATTTTAAAGTTTACTAGGTGCTCACATTCAGTCAAGTAGGTGCATCTATACTCTACAGTTTATAGGTTACAATTTACAAACAGTAGCGTTCCTGTCACTCCGACCCATAATCTATTTAGATTCATAAGTTAAATCTAAATTTGTACAGCTATTTTGAAACGTTTTGGTTAGTTATTAATTAATTACAGTGTTAAAAATAACTAAATAATTAATTAAAAGCTAGGACATTGTAAATATTCAACGCACAGAGATAACAGGACTAAAGTAACAAAGGCAGAATAGATTTTACGCTCGAAGTATCCTTAAGTGGACAGACGTCCATTGGGTTTTGTCGGAACATACTAGTTTGTAACGTTTATACGCTCCGATAGGGAACTTAGGTTCTGGGTTCAATGACTCATTACCATGAAGAGCTTAAATTAAAGCTTAAATAAACTTAAGAAGATATTAACGACGACTGACAACATGTTTGGCGCAGTTTGTAGTAGCCCTACTTTCTTGCGCCAGCGGTCGCGGGTTCAAGTCCCGCTGGGGGTATTCATTTGCTACCTTGAATGTTTGTAGTATACTATACTATTTGTGTTTATATTTATAATACGTATGTATTTAAACTTATATATGTAGTATATCAACTATCTGGTATCCGTAACACAAGCTTCCCTTGTAGCTTACCACGGATAGATGGCGCTGTGTGTAATAATGTCCCTACATATTTAAAAAAATACGATAAGCTTATTTCAAAGCTAAGTGAAAGCATATAATATCTTAGTCCAGTGGTCGAAATTCGACAATAATATTTTTTATTGATAATACTAAACCTCATCAATAGTAACTAAACAATAAACAGAAAACCGTTCAAAAGAGGAGAAAATAGTATTAAAATGGTTTTTGCCTATTTATATAGTTTTCTTTATAGTTTTAAAAATAAAACTGTGATTTGCACTGAATTTGAAACAACATATTATGTTATCGGTACTTGCATTACGAATACCGTTCGCCAACGGTCTACACAGCTACTTTTACTATTAGGTACATAATATAATGAAAATTGCCGTAATCTACAACATATAGCTTGTTTATTAATATACTGACTTGATTATTTTATAGCTTAATTGTTCCATAAGGTTATGGCCTATGGGTTACCTTACATCACACAATTACTTAATTTTAGAGGCATTCCCATACTTTAATCAAGAGGAGATTGTTTTGTATGGATTCGCTAATTATGATAAAATTTTATTGAAATAGGCTAAACTACTTACTACGAAGTTACTAAGTTAAGAAGAAACAAACTATTAATGTAACGTATAGGTACAAAATACTTTAAATATTAATACTATACTAAAAATATAATTTAGAAAAAAAACTATGCTTTGTATCAGATCGCTAAGGATGCAACCGAGCAAAAAAGTGAAAGTTAGTAGTGTGAAATTATAATTGCAACCAAAAATTGTAAAATATTGCGGTTAGCCGAGATATTAGAGGTAAAGTAATATTCAAGGCCGATTTGTCCACGTGACCTATAAAAACTGTATTTAAAATGATGCAACTTGCTACATTTTTACATTATTGTTAAATGAAAAAAATATTTTATTACTATCTATACTAATAGTATAAAGCTGAAGAGTTTGTTTGGTTGAACGCGCTAAACTCAGGAACTACTGGCCCGAATTGAAAAAATCTTTTTGTGTTAGATAGTCCGTTTATCGAGAAAGGCTATATTACATTACGCTACTATCAAAAGGAGCGGAGCATCTATGGCAAATGTTGAAAAAAACGGGAGAAAAATATATCTTTTGATTGTCAGCCTTTTAGAACACAAGTCGAGCCGCGGTAAAGGCTAGTTAATAGTAAAATCCGCCAAAAAATGGTTACTGAAGGTGATAGTAATACACATTAGAGCGAAACGTAGATAAGTCTCTTGTACCTATATATAATCATGGAATTACTGAAATAGTGGGTTACTACTTTTTACCTTTATACATAGATCCAGTGAAAAATTGTTTTCAAATTAAATACAGCAAAATGACGGTTGAATATTTCCCCCTTTATAAGGGCATATACCATTTTTTCCCTAACACAAAACATTTTCGTACACGAAATATAAGAAATGAATATAAAGTTCGACAAGAAGCTAATACGTGCTAAGCCTGCGAAGCATACATAGAATCGATTTTCCTCGAATCACTTTGTGACTACAATGCGTGTGGGCGAAATGATGAACTCGAAAGTGTCATTCGACACTTGTTCTTGGCTTACTCTATCTATTGTATCTATATAAATAAAATGATAGAGGTCTGCAGTTGTGCGCGCATCACGAAAAACTACTGGATAGATTTCAATGAAACTTTCTAAGTTTTATTTCTTAGACACTTGGCTCTTATAATAAAAAATGATTGCGATATCTTCATTTAATAAAAAGTTATTAAAGTTTCAAGAAACAACGATTTGTATATGCACTGCGTGTTCAGTGATGTATGTTTCCTTCTCGCGGAGTAGTGGGGCAAGCGGCGTAGCGCGCATGCGGAAAACTTTGTTAATATTTCAAGCAACGCGGACGAAGTCGCGGGTATCAGCTAGTATATAATAAAGTTCTAATAGATCGAATCTGTATATTAAATACTAGCGACTCACCCTCGCTTCGCTCGGGTTAGTCCCTAGATTTAGCGCGAGCGAAGCCGCGGGTTCTTCAAGTATTAAATATAGCCTATGTTCATCAGGGATAATGTAGGATTCTAATAGTAAAAGAATTTTTTAAATCTGTCCAGTAGTTTCGGAGCCTATTCATTTCGAACAAACAAACAATCAAATCTTTCCTCTTTATAATATTAGTGTAGATTATTTGGGATATCTTATTATTATTGACACATAGGCTATTTTTATAGTTTTCAGAATTCTTCTCTGTCTGTCTGTGATTACGACAAAACCACTAAGCAAATTTTATTGAAATTTAGTTTGATAACTGGTTATCCGGGTCAATATATATATGTATATAGGATATTTTTATTGCTAAATATCACAACTCTGAGAAATAACACTATGAGAAATATATTTGAAGGCACGTTAAGTGCAGTTTGTAATGACCCTACATGCTTTGCCAGCGGTCGCGGGTTCGAGTCCCGCTGGGGATTCATTTGTTAAACATGAATGTTTGTACTCCAGGCATGGGTGTTTATGTTTATAATATGTATGTATTTAAACTTATATATCAACTATCTGTTATCCGTAATAAAAGCCTGTAGCTTACCACGGAACTAGATGGCGCTGTGTGTAATAATGCCCCATCATATTTTATTTTTTTAATTTTAATATGCTATTTACGTTAATGTACATAAAATAATCCGAGCAGAGCTAGGTTGAATCACTAGTGTTTTATGTACAATAACTATCAGAATTGGGTTTAAAGGAAATGAGGGGTTAAAAGTTTCTACTCACCGAGAATATTTAGGCTTTTGACTTTCACACTTTTGTTTTAAAGAACAAAAGCTAATGTACAGGTACGAGGATGTGTATTGCACTAATAGCTTTACCCCTTTTGGGTTAAACAAGTGAAGCTTTGACAGCGTGCATGCTTAAATATTTAGGATACCTTGTTCCGTGAGCGGTATTTTAGTCCTAATTACATTAACGGGAAGCTCACATCTATACTGTAAAGTTATATAACCTACATGAAATACTTCATGAAAACAATCACTGTAGCTTATTTTGTACAAAATATATAAAATATTATAAAATATAGTATCTATATTCTATATAAAAGTATATAAAATGTATATAAAAGTTATTAACATTTTTGTTTGTTTATTTGTACCTATATCATTTTCGGATATGGAATTTCACACAAAAAGTATACACTGAACCGATTTTGACCAAATCGGGTGTAGTAGTACTTATTCGGGCCAATATTTAGGACCTTCAGCCTTTTATTTTCCGATTTTTCATATAAGTAATTTATCTTATCAAAATATTTGTAGCTTAACGTCGTACGTATCATAGAGATTTGACCACGTATTCGTAACTTTTAATTAACGGGATGACTGGGCTGTGTTACAAAGGCGCACTATTTTCATAGATGCTTGACTATATTTGATATTTCTGAATAAAACTATAGCAAACGTAAAATTTCGGAAATAATTTTTGGAAAAGGTAACGGTTTATGAAATATAAAATAAATTCCCAAAAAGAAATAAAAAAAATTGTAACTTGTTTATTGCTTAGGTTATATAAAAATAAAGCAATTAAAAAAGTGTGACTGAAATATAAAAAATATAAAAAGTGCATGAAATTAAAAAAATAATTAGCCTAAGCTTAGACAATTCCGCTTTAATTGGACAGTTTTATACATTCAGTAGTTATTACGTGATGGCACGACAAAATACAACAAAAGAGTATCGAACAAGATTTGTGCTTCTTCAAATCATATAGCCTATCTGTGTGCTAAATTTCATCCAAAAAAAATCAGCCCTTTTAGAATAACAAACGTATGTACACAAAAAAATATATTATATATTAGTAATATTGATAACAAATAACAATGTATAGACTAGGTAATTTCAAAGAACTCGAAGTAGCAAGCCTTTTACGTACCAAGAATTAAAAAAACAAAGGCGCCGCTTAAACAGTAGTACTTCTAAGAAACTTACACACGACATTGTTGAGTAAATATGTTTGTTACAATCTATCACTAGACTATGACACAAAGTTGAACCGTAATGAATTAATATGAAGTTATATAAACTTAACTTTAATATGTCGTTAAATTTTGATCTCGTGATTACTTATAAATTACTAGCCTTTCCCGCGGCTGCGCTCGCATTCTAAAGGCTGAAAATCAAAAGAAATATTTTTCTGCCGTTTTTGCAACATTTTTCATTAATGCTACGCTCTTATTCGTCGTAGCGAGATATAATACAGCCTATAGCTTTCCTCGACGAAAACGGACTATCCAAAAGGAATTTTTCAATTCGGATCAATACTTCCTGAGATTAGCGCGTTCAACCAAAACAAACAAACATACTGAAGAGGTTTATAATATTAGTATAGATTAGAAGAGTTTCTTAATAATACCAATGCGAATATTTGAAGTTTTAAATTGAACTTTTCAGAATCTGATAGTTTCTTTTTCATTTTAGTGTTAGGTTCCCGACATTTTGATTGTTTTAGAAGGTCCATTCCTTCTTCATCTATATTTTTTTTAACTAGGTACTTCTCAAGATCTCAAACTATCTTCAAACCAAATTTCATCTACATCGGTTCAGCTGATATTAAGTTTATCCATTACAAACAACTTAACAAATTAATATTAACAAAAATACATTATTTATCAATTATCTCTTTAGAATATTAGAATAGATTTTCGCGAAATTGTTAGTAAAATAATAGAATATGTTAGATAGTCCGTATGTATTAATAACATAACGGAAGTGAATGAATCATACATTAGCAAAGATATCATCATTCACATAGTATGACTTGTCCGGAATTGATTATCAAAACACGCACAGTAATAAATAAAACAAAATTAAATTACTTCTATGATTATAACATACCTACCATCTTTTTAGTTATTTCAAACCATAACGTGAAAAGAGAGGCGAAAACCTTCTTAGGATAGATGAAGACGATCATATTTAAGTTAGTACATACAACCGACTTGAGAACCTTCTCCTTATAAATTTTTAAAGCGTATTATACTAAGCAATTTAGACAAAAATTTAAAATAAAATTGCGTACATTACAGTAAATATTGTGTAAAATACCCCTTTTGGTCATATTAAAACACTCCAGGCAAGTATGTATAAGTGGAATGCACTAGTACTCAGTAGTCATGTACGTCAGTGCTAGGGTGACCAAGTTTTTTTGTAATAAATCATAAATAAAAGGTGATCGTGTTTTTATGAACAAATATTATTCAAGCTAATAATAAAATTTAAAGTTTTTTAATCCTGACAGGGGGGCATAGAAGTAGACCCGCGCCGGGACTTGAACCTAGACCTTCACGTTTTACTGCCGTACTACTAGACCGACGAAAAACTTAACCTATGAAGTAAAAGAAATACAAAATAATAAGTCAATTTTAAGAATTTTTAAGATCATTGACCTTTACTCTGATTTTCTGGAGAATTCCAATACAAATCAATCACATGGTCTTTATTAAAAGCATATCTGTCTTATCTGACACATTTCTGAAATCGATACCATATCAATTGATAGGCAAATACCGTACGCTATCTAAAAAATCGGCACATCAATTTGAACCTTAAACATAGCGAAATAAAGATTGAAATAATTGGTTTATTTAAAAAAATATATGCGTATCAGTTAGTCAACGTACACCTTTGTAGAAGGGGAGAGATACAGAGGACAAAAAAACATAACATATTATATTATACATAATTGTTATTTTTAATAAGTTTTTTCTATGTTACCTACACTTTCTTAGTTTTACGCGAATATTTAAATAAATAAATAAATATGTTGGGACATTTACACACAGCACTATCTAGTTCCACGGTAAGGTACGAGCCTTATGTTATGGATACTAAATGGTTGATATACTACACATAACACCCATGACTGATGCGGATTTATTTAGATTTTTGGTTTTGGAGTGACTGAGTCCGAGTCTCTCCCGAGACCATGATTGCTGTAAAGCATTCGAAACTTCGGGAACCAAATATCCAAATAAATCCGCGACAAAATCCGAAAAGATAGTTTCATTTATAACTCACAAGCACTTACTATTGCCTTATGGGTGGCGCTATATGACATTGTCAGCATCAGAGCAAATAGATAGGCTTTAATAGGTAATTATTTTATTTCAAAAATAATTATAAAAGATAAATATGATAACATTATAAAATAAAACTTAATCTATATACTTTACAGCAAATTAGAACTAGATTAGTCTAGATCTAGGTCTAGTCTTAAAGAAAATCAATTCCTTTCTTGATACGGTATGGGACAACCATTACGTTTTTAATTCAAGTTTCAAACGAAACATCTCTTACATTCTCAAATTTAAGTTAAAAATATCAATATAAAAATTATGTTTTTTACTTGAATTTGGGTATATTAGGTATATATTGTTTTATCAAGATATATGCGAGTCAGATAAAATCAGTTATAAGCCAACATGCAATTGCGTTTATTACAGAGTACAATTGAAATGAAGAAATATAATATCTCTCTCAAGGATTTAAGATACTTTACTTGCATAAAACTTGCAACTTTATTAAAAATGAAACTATCTTTTCGAATAGTTTCATTTATAATGTCAAGTATTCGCGTAAACCTAAGAAAGTATTACTTGCAACTACAGATAATCGAACTAACATTAAAATTGCTAAAGTTTGTGCGTTCGTACGTGTAAAAGTGCGGACGGATTTTGATGAAATTTACTCTACAGGATATCTGAAGTAACATAACCATTAAGATAGTTTCATTAAATTGCGATTACACAGTGTATTAACTTACGTTTTCTTTAAACAAGTAGATTATGTAGGTACTATTATTATAAGCTATTTATTAATTAATTGCTTTATGCCTTTATATTATTTAGGTCCATGTTTGTAACTTGATTTCGCTTAAATCGTCGAACAGATATCAATGAAACCCAACAAAATACGACACCATGTGTCATTATTACAGTACATATTATAGTGAAACTAAAATAGTTTCCATACACTAATTAATTGTTTAAATTACCTTTTTCCCGTCGCGAAATTTGACAGTGCCCTCGATAATAGACGTGGCTGGACTCGAATCTCCCATTTTTGTTTGAAAATCACGCGCCGCGACCACAGCGCCACACTTTCGTCATTCTGCACTAGTACATTTTAAGTTATCTATCACTACACTTGTAACACTGTCACTAAACTGTATGAAGTTAATCTGAAAACAAAAAAAAAACCGTTTAAAAAAAGAAAATTAGTTAGCGTTGGCTTGACGTTAAATACTTTTGCTTTATACCTTACTATTTATACGAGATTATATCTATGATTTTACTAAGAATATTTAATAAATTGTCACTAGTGTCTTAACTTAATATTTAAATTTGGTACTTTTGAATTTAAACTTTACCTTTAGAAATAATATCAATAAATTACTTCAAGACAGTCAAAATTTAGCTCTTCGCAAATATAAATAAAAAATTTGGCAAAAATGAAAGCTCGGTACAATGCAATATTTAAAAGTCACAAAAGTCTATTTACTTAAACGAAAAACTTAAAAGTGTACTATTTCTTCACATTTTTGATCGATAGGAAGAGGCCACGGGTAAGAGACCCAAGATTGCCTTCAACGTAATAGGCAATCCCGTCTTTATGATGTTAAATCTGTGTTCGATGATAATGTCATTGTTTGGCGCAAAATTGTGCTTTAGAAAGCTTTGTAACATTCTATACATTATGCTGTATATAAATTGTTAAGACAACTCGTTTCATTTACATACTGAAATATAAAACTTACAATTGCGTTTGCGTAGTTTTTTATTAGATTTGGTTTACAGTTTCACTCTTTCGCTCTTTCAAACATTGGAAATAAATAAAATAGTTTGAAAAATTCTAACTAATAGATCAATAGGATAGATGGATGGATAATAATGGATAAGGCTTCGACAGCAATCAGACATTATTTTTTTATCCCTTTACCACCGACTACCACTGCCCTAATTTCATAGATTCTTGTATATCTTCACATATAAAGTCTGTTTGAATAATAAAGTAAATTTTATAACAGCAATAGTATAGCTATAACAATGTTTTGGAAATTTTTAGGAAAAAATCTTTATAATTAAATAACGTATTGGGTTACTTCGAAGAATAAACTACCATGTCAGTTGTGTCGAATTTACACGTGTCAATTTGTTACGGCGTACGCCATAAATTAAAGGTTTAGCTTACGACCAGTAGGTATATTATAATATGAATATATACCAGTATCTTGGTTTTAAAATTCTCAGTAATAACTAATAACACAAATGCAAAAATGTGTTTTGAGTTGTGATACTCGTATAATACTGCAGAATAAAGACTCATCGTATTGATATAATTTTTGCATAGAAATTTGTGGTATGAGATGTTTATTTCAACCGACTTCAAAAAGGAGGAGGTTCTCAATTCATGTTTTTTGTATAGTGAATAAGGGGCAAACAAGCAAACGAATCACCTGACAGTAAGAAATCGTTGCCCATAGACATCTTGTATAATTTTGCATAAGCTAATCGATCGTCGTTCCATGAACTTACAATAAGAAGTTATTCGAAAAAAATAATTTCATCTAAATAAGAATTTATAAAGGAACGTTTTTGGCCTTTTTTTCTTAATTTTGCAGTAAGCAATGAAAGTGGTATCATCATATAATAATATGTAAAATCTAAGAATTTGGTTCATCTGAACGTGGGTAAAGTCGCGGTAAATACTAGTCTATACTAAGATTATAAAGAGCAAAGATTTGTATGTAGGTATGTTTGTATTTAATTGGCTCAAAAAGTACTGGACTGATTTTAAAAATTCATTCACCATTTGAATGCTACATTATCACTGATTAATATAGGCTATTTTGATTGCAAGAAAAAAAATAAGGATCCCTACTAAAACTACAATAACAGGAGAGGAGGAGGAGTGCACGCCGCACATAATATATGAAATAGGAAGCCGCGCGGCTCAGGAGTATATTAAAGCTGGAGTAATTTTGGAGAATTTTCACCCAGCGAGTGATCGAAAGAAGTTTAGTAGCGATTAAAAAAATTAACGCAGGCGAAGCCGCGCGTTTTGCTAGTCTTAAATAAAATTAACATGTATTAACTAAAAGCAACAGGTAGCCATTGTTTCACAAAATTACACCTGAATAGTAAATGGGATTTTATAACACTGTATGGGCATGCCGCTTACATTTCCAACAAATTATGAATTCTGAAACCTTCTAACGTTTACTTTCGGGTTTGAGTTTTGCTTTCAAATATTCATATTTGGGGCTAACTTCCACGAAATATGTTAAGCAGAAAATTAAATGACGCGATATTTTAATATTAATTTATGTTAAGAGCTTAATATTTAATTTATGTAAATAGACACCAATAAAATTATTTGATCCAAATTGAATTCAGTGCATACTCAATTAAGAAGAGTATAGAAACACACAGATTAAGAAACAAACACTTTATACGTAAATTGTAAATACACACATTTATGATTTTATAAGATTCTGTTTTAAAATTAAAGAAAAATCTAAATAAAACTAAGTATTTAATCAATTTTTATCGCGGATTTCTTTTCAGATGTTATTATTTATGTTACAGATATTTCAAAGCTTTGCGATCTCAAAAGTCATTATACTTCCATAATATACTAGTTACAGACAGTGCTTGCCAACAATTTAAAAAGATGAGTTCAGAAATGTATATATAAAAATATGCATTAATAATATTATATCGAAAGCTACATAAAGTAATATATAAGATAGATTCACTGGAAGATCATCCTAACACCCGAATTAACGTATAAATATGGTTTAAAATGAACACTTTGTTTCTGAGTCAGTCAAACGAGAAATGCAAGGCTTTGGATTAGAATCAAATTTGATCAATTAATAGAAATGTATTCAGAATACCTATTCAATATTGACATTTAATATTGCATTTTACTATTCCAAACGTTTCAATTTCCAGTCCGCATAAATTATTATTAATGTTTGATAATTTCTATAGTATAATAGTACTAATATTAATATATATATATATATATATATATATATATATATATATATATATATATATATATATATATATATATATATATATATATATATATATATATATATATATATATATATGATGTTTAAGGTATTTGAGAAAGATAAATAAAATTGAACTGTGTTTGTTACATTAAAATAACAAAATTAAAAAATCAACTGTTTTTTTTAATTTCATCAGTCTGTCTGTATGTCTGTTTATTCCAGTTAATCTCTGAAACGAATGGACCTATTTTGACGAGAGCTTTACGGGTAGATAGCTTATATTATAGGGAGTAGCTTAGGCTACTTATATTTCAGACACTGAACCCTAATTTCGCCTAAAAAAATAAAACATACCTCTTTAATTACGATTTTAGTGAAATTTATTATTAAGCGATAAATTAAATATTATCTGTGATACCAATCTCATACAAAATTCTGGACAGTCCACAAAGAGTAACAATATTAATTAAAAAAACATTTTTGATGTCGCGCATAAGTTATTCGCAATAAGTTTTTCAATCACCTCTTTCCAACTTATTCAATTTAATCTTTCTTTAAACTTCAGGAGGTTCTTGTTCAACTTTGAATTTTAAATATGAATGCTTATTACGTTTGTTATATATAGTGGAGGGCTTGTCGCTTTATTTACATTTTTTTATGTGTTACATACATTTCTAGATACATACCTGTATAATAAATAATAATTCTATTAATAAATAATTCTAATTCAGTCGAATCTGTTCATTTTTGGAAACTCTATACAGATGTCTAATCTACGAGTATAATTTTGAAATTTGGTTTTCTTGGTCAACATTTATTACATATTCTATCTTTCATTTCCGCAATAACAATACTTATATATTTTTTTAATACCTAATAAGGTATTTGGTGTTATTTCTGATAACATCAATAAACATGCTATAAAGTATAAGCTATAAGCGCTCTGAAGCCATTAACAAGAAAATGAATCGAATCGAAGAAATGAAAACTGAATTATAAACGCTCTAACTTTAAAGCAAAAATTTATAAATTTAATTTTTGCCAAAAAAATAACAAGGGCGAGAGCTTATTTGAAATGTCCGATTTTTCAAATGAACAACACCGAAGCCCATGTGCCCCATATGTTATGGCTATTGAATATTTGGCACTAACGGCCCCCATGGGCGCGATATCGAATGAACTAAAGCCATGGATTTGTAAATATTACCGTATCGATTTAAGGACTCGTATGTACTTATACAGAGTGTTTATTTTTGCCAAATTATGTTACAGCATTTCATTTCTTTTAAAAAAATGTTTTATATTATATCCTATATATATAAAGTAATTAATAAGGTCCTAATAGATTTTTTAAAGAAATTACAATGTTTTAACTTCATACATCTAATTCAATTCTGTTGTTGATGGCTTCAAAGCGTGCCAGTTGAGCACAATTCATACATCTATAAACAAATCCTGTTCTCCAATAGCCATCAATATGACAGCTGACATCTACAAAGCAGTTCTTTAATCAAACAAACATTACTCACTAAAATCGAACCCACTACTACTGCCGTAGAAAGAAATGCAAAATAAACATGTACCAGTACATTTTACAACTAATTTATTTGTTTATTTATTGACAGATTGGGAAACAGACAGCATTTATAGTACAGATAATTAATACAAAATATTTTTTACACTAGCCAATAAAGTTTCCACTTATAAGTAAACATGGAGTGAAGGTACAAATTAAATGTTTGTATAAGTTGAGTTCAGTTGAGTTGAGTTGAGTGCACAACACATATTAAATCAAGAACGATCGAGTACATGCTTAATGTTTTTAAAAAAAATCTAATCATATTATCATCAAATATGTCAATTTGATTATAATATGTATTGTGCGATCTACAAGCTCTAAATACAAAACAATTACTGGCATAATTTGTTCTACACTTAGGAATATAAAAGGTGTCTTTAGAACGGGCGTTAAAAGTTGGGCATCTGAAATTAACACTACTTAGAAGATAGTTTGAATCAATTAAGTTATGCAATATTTTATAAAGAAATATTTGGTCTCTGTATTCTCTGCGTTGTTTTAAAGACTTACTATTCATATGAGTAAGGTAACTTTAACTTCTCCAATCCGTTGGTGTGTTTATAAATCCTTAATTCATCGTTATCTAATCAATGTTGTGTAGTTTAATCAGCGTAAAATTATAAGATATGAATAACTCAACTTGCGTGTCACACGCGTTATATGGGAAATACTTGCTAGTCATTACGTATATCATGAACGGTATAATTGAAAGCATGTTAATGTAAAACAATAATATTATGCAAATTTGTAATCGTTTTCTTCCTTTAATACTGTTATAATTAGACTTCAGTTAATTATAACTATACGTATTAAAGAAAGAAAACGATTGTCGGAAAAATTTTACTTTTATAACGAATATCATTTTCAAATGATTGGTAAAAAATATATAATTCAGTCACGTTGACAAAGTCGGTGATACTTGGAACTTTAAAAACTCTTACTAAAATCGTACCAACATAATATTGTTGTAAGTCTCAAATGTGTTATACTAATTAGGTATTAATATATAATATAAAAACTTTTATGTCCATGTTTATTAATACTTGTTATTTTGAACGGTTCCATGGTAAACTACAAGGCTTGTTTACGGATACCAGATAGTAGATTCACTACACATATATTACATAAATACATACATATTATAAATATTATATAATGCAATATTTTCCCATATTTTTTCATAAATTCAATTGAAACATCATGTATATCATCATATATATGATATTTAACGATCATCTTTAGGACAGAATCCATATTTGCGCTAACAGCATTACGTTATAATAACTATTAGCTACCCCATTTCGATTAGCTGAGGGGACACAGGGGTTGATAAAATTAATTTCGTAAGTGTTATGAAAATATTAATTATATAAGGTGTCAGATAACCCCCTGTAGCTTTCGTATTCCGATAGTAAATGGAACTTAATTAAAACTGTAATTGATTGTTTTAGAAAAAAAAGCATTTACAAGCTCTTTCACTGATTAATAACGTTCGATAAAAACACAGTAACCAATGAGTTATATGAAAGTTGAAAGGTATTACGTCGCAAAGTAATTATTTTAAGTAAAAAAATTGAATAAAATTTAAATCACAACAAGTTTGTTTCTGATAAATTTTACCTTCACTATTTTTTTTTTAATTCAATAAAAGAATCATTAAAATCGGTTCATCATTTTGAAAATATCGCATATTATGTACAATGTACATAGGCAATAAAACAATATAGCGAATTGAAGTGACTATCAATCAAAAAATCACTTGATTTGTTGTTTTGAGAACATGTCCTTGAAATTAGACTATAAAATGAGATAAATAACTAATAAATAAAGCATTTGAAGAAACTATAAAATATATAACAAAAAATTGTTGACCATGGAAAATTAATGTAGTTAATTGCTTGCTTATTTAATATTTATACTGTATCTATACTAATATTATAAAGCTGAAGAGTTTGTTTGTTTGTTTGTATTTGTTGAACGCGCTAATTTCGAAAACTAATGGTTCGAATTGAAAAATTATTTTAGTGTTAGATAGCCATTTATTGAGAAAGGCTATAGGCTATATAACATCACATGGTATTACAAGAATATGGTAAATCTAAGAATTTGATTTTCGATCTTCCGAACGCGAGCGGAGCCGCGGGAAATGCTAGTACTAAATAAAATACTCCTTCAATGAAATCGTATCTACCATAATTATATGATCTTAACTGTACATTAAAGTATTCGACGTTAGTTCAAAAAGATATACGAGTATTCACTCAAGCGAACATACAGCTGCATGCCATCTGCTTCTAAGAAAGAAATCGCTTCACATACTAGAATTATTGTTAAATTTGCACCCACTAGATAGCGAGCTTTTGTCAACTACTTTTAACTTAAAAATAATATTAGGGCTATGAAAGTGATATTATTATTGAGAAAGCTCTAAGCAGTTTTAATAAAAGTTTTGTAAGTTTTGTAATTAAGCTTAATATTATTATTTTAATTCCTTTTTTTTTAAATTTTATTTTATCTTTAATGTTGTTTGAATGCAGTTATAAGGTACTTATTTCATTTTGTTAGGCAATGCTGCCACTGCTCTAAATTGACTTTGAACTTATATCGCGAATCGCGATTATGCGGAAGTGACTAATAGCTTTATTATTGTATTGAAATATGAAACACTACACAATAATTAATGTTGATGAATTTTAGATAGGAATGGTAATTTGTGTGTTTATCCTAACTATTAGATTTATTAGTGCCTTAATTATTTACAGTAAATAGTTGATCGAATAAAGATGAAAATGTTTTTAATAAAACAAACTTTTTGGCTTTTTTCGCAAGTTTATTATGAAGCGTAGAAATCTATCATACAACTCCGAAAAGAAGGTTTAACATATAAGTAGAAATATTCGCGTAAATCAAAGAAGTATTTAAGTTTAAACGGTGAAGTGTGAGAAAACATCGTGCGCCAAATCCGGAATACAAATATTTACTTTAAAACGCTAATTTGTTTGTTTAAGAACTAGAGATGATACTTTCTGCGGTAAGAATAAGAATCCATTTTAAAGTACGAGTCTTTATCACAGACACTTATATTACACTATTATGTTTTGAATTATCTGTTATAATTTTAACTAAAGCATGGCTGTAACATAAGGATTGACGATGAGACGTTTTTTGCAGTTTGGCTTAGAACTTAGATCCTTATATTTTTTTCCATACATACATACATACATACATACATACATACATACATACATACATACATACATACATACATACATACATATATATATAATATATTGGTCCATAACTCAATTCTTAATATACCTTTTTACATCATTAGAGTTGTTTTATAAAAACTTTATTCAATCAGCTTGATTTTAGAAGACAAACATCCTTTAAGCCACTTCATTCTAACTTATATGCTATATAACCTGTATTGGATTTTTTTAAATACTTAATTAAATAAAAAGATAAAAAACTATAAATTCTAAAGAAATATAATAAATAAAAGATCATTGATTTGAAAGGAAGTTCTTAGAAAAATGAATTCTAAGAATAAAAACCGTTATGACGTAGAGGTAACCGACTGGTACTGCTTATTACTACAACATGGTTTCGATACCTATGAGGCAAATATTTAAAGGTTAGATTTTGCCTGTTATCTTTTCACATTGATTAAAAATACATCATCCAATACCCAATTAATCATGCGAAGTCGTGGAAAAAACTAGTAAGATATTGTACTACAATACTATAGTGTTAACGTTACGACAGGATGGTCTTCTAATTACACGTTATTACACATTAAATAATATGTATTCGTCTATACTCTATTCTTATTATAATTATTTCCAGCAATACTTTCAGCAGTTATCACTACTTAGTATAAAACAAATTCGCTTTCTCTGTCCCTATATCCCTATGTATGCTGAAATCTTTAAAACTTTGCAACGGATTTTGATGCGGTTTTTTTAATAGATAGAGTGATTCAAGAGGAAGGTTTATAAGCACAACTAGCAGATCCCGCGGCTTTGCCTGTGCTAAATCTAGGGAATACCCTAGCGAAGCGAGGGCGAGTCGCTAGTATATTATAAAATCTATACTGTCCGAAGTAATGAATCGAAATGTGTCACTCACCGATTAAACAAAACTTATAAAACCTTATCCCACCCATTATACAGCGCCCTCAGGTAGTCAATACAACTTCCCAATAAAGTAAATTGATAATAGAATAAAAATATTCAATACCAGTCTATATTCATTATCCATGAAATAAATAGAAGTTAACAATAGTTATTCTTGATTCGACATGTTGAAACAAGTTAAAACCCAGCCCTAAATGAGATTTCAAAGCGATGCATGTGGTTAAGAACTCAGATCAAACACCTGTTTCTTCGGTCAATGTTCGATACCCGTACGTCGTAAACGCAAGCAAATGACCATAAAGTCATAAAAAATTCCAAGAATTTTTTGTCTCCTTGAAAGCTTTTCGGGATACCATACAATGGTTAAAAGTTGTTTAATTAATAAACACGTCGTGTTTAATGTTTATGTATTTAACTATTTAGGTATTAGATATGTCTTGATATTTCATTTAATAATACAATTATTATAGTACTGAAAATTCAGTATTTTCAAATGTTATTTAATTTAGTGCTCATACATTAAAAATAATTAAAAATAGGTATACTATATATACGATTTCCAGTACATAAATTAAATTTTAACCGACATTTCGAGCCTCATCATATTCATTACAATTAATTAAGATGCTATCGCCAAAAAATTTTAACGTTCATATTTTAATGAGGGTGTAAGAACGTTAAATTTAAAATGCAAAAATTTAAAGAATTCGTAAAGCTTTGAACACATAGTATAGAGCTTGTGTTAAATTAAATGTGAAATAACCAGAAATGAGCCAGGTGCTAGCCCTACCGCATCGAATGCACCACCTGTTCTACGATTTATCAGTCTTTTTTGCATGGAAGCCGTATTGAAGATGCTTCGCACTTATTAACTCTAATAAACACTGTTTTAAAGCAAAAACAAAACTTAATTTTACATTAAGGAAAGGTATTCCATAGGCAAAGCCTTCTAACTGCTAGAGAACCTATCAAAGGTTCGAATCCCGTTTAAAGTAAGCTTTAATTATATTGGATATACTATCATTTCCCGCGGCTTCGCACGCGTTCTAAGGACCAGAAACCAGATTCGCAAGAGAGTCGCAAGGTATGGTACCTCGCAGAACTAACACCCGCCCTCCCCGTTTTTGTAACATTTTTCATTGATATTCCGCACCTATTGTTCGTAGCGTGATTTAATTTAGCCTATAGTCTTCCTCGATAAACGGACTATTCAACACAAAAAGAATTTTTCAATTCGGACCAGTAGTTCCTGAGATTAGCGCGTTCAACCAACCAAAGAAACAAACAAACTCTTCTGCTTTATAATATTAGTATAAATTGGGTTTTTATACGTACGAATGTGTATTGTATGGGTTTACAAGGTAACCTAGTAATGAATCGTAGATATGTTTACAAAGGTGCCTAAAAAGTATAAAATGTTCAGTAAACTGTTCCGTTTTAATAAGATATGAAACAATACAAGTTCGCATAACAAAAATTTTAATTCTTTAGACGCTCGAATTCATGTGTAACAAAAACATTGTTTTTGTTATATTTTTTATGTATTTTCTTCGTGGTATTGTAATTTCTGTCCTTGTAAGACATTAAGGAAAAAAACTTTAAGGAAAGAAGTCGTTTTTGTGGAATCGCTAGAATTAATGGCACCTGGGGTTTTTGCGTTGTCACAACTGCAAGTAAGTAAATGAATACTACAATGATTTTTTACTGAGACGAGCACCTTTATTTAATCTTTTTGTCTTACGAAACATTTTTTCACTCTTATTTGTAATATACTAGCTGACCCGGCGAACTCTGTTCCGCCACAGTACATTAAATTACTGATTATTGATTACTGAGAAAAATTATAATTATCAAATTTTCAATCATACAGACAAAATTACGTTTAGCTATAATTTTGCGTTTTGTCATTCCATGTCAGATGCGTTTTTCATGTTCATGTTCTTTATTCTGTGGCTTTTAGGCGTGCCATTTGGGCACAAATTACTTCGCCAATGTCGAGTAGAGATGCGTTTTTGTTATACCACGTTTTATAGTGACTTGTATTCTCTTTGACGTTTTATGTCACGTCACACGGGTTTCGGGAACGCGCTCGAACGGGATAAAAAGTATCCTATGTCCGTCTCCTGGTTCTAAGCTACCCCACTAATTTTCAGCCAAATCGGTTCAGCCGTTCTTGAGTTATAAATAGTGTAACTATATATATAGTTGGATATAGCTCATATTAATTATAGTAAGTAGTCGAGTAACTTAAGTAGCCACTTATATTAATTTGATCTATAATAAAACTAATTGAGTGATACCGTTTTGTTTTTCACATTGAGAATATTTTAATCATCAAGTATTACTTAATAATGATTATTGCAAAAATATCCTGTCTTTTCCTAAAATTATTTGAAGTGATGACGTGATGATGACGACGAAAGCTCAGTTTAAAAATAAAATGATCTATTAATCCTTTTTTTATTATAATAATTAATAACCACTAGGGTTATTAAAGAGTTATAGTATAAAATAAAAATATAAATATAATCAATACTTACTAATACTACAATAAATATATACAAGTTTTTTACAATATAGTTATAGAATAAATTATAGATACATTTAATATGAAGAACAATGATTTATTATCCACATTAACATAAAATTTATATTAAATTACTTACAAAATTGCCATCGACTGATATTAAATACATAATTCATCACCTAAGTAGTGTGGAAAAGATTAATTTTGTGCCCCAAACCCATACAAAAACCACATCCGCCATATGTTGCGATTGCGGGTCAAACATTCGGTCAGATGTTCATTGAAATTACTTTTATTAGAATTTAGACCTTATTGCCTTTGAATTAATAAACAAAGTTTAATGAGCGTAATTTAAATTAGCTTTAAGCTTTTTGTTTGTCAAATAAACTTAATTTTCGTTTTTCAAAGATATAATAATATAAGTGAGTTACGAATCTTGTGAGCTTTTAGATACAAAAAAAATATAATCGCACTTTCAATCCGTATAAAAATGTTATTTTGTCAGCAATTTTAATATCAAAACTTTTTGACTGTGACTAGTGAATCACCCGTACGTAATACGAATAATGTGTTGATTATTCATATACATATATGATGGTAGTTGGTTTCTTGTATACACTATATATGTACTAAAAAATTAAATATCTGGCTATCTCTATCTATCTAGATAAGCCTTATAGGAAATAACGTAAAACAACATATTTGGTTAGTATGATGTCATATTCAAACCGAATCTCCCACGAAATTCAAGTTAGTGCAAAATGCAAAACAAAATTTGATATGAGTTTAATTAAGTGGAGACTTGAAAGGCTTTTTGCGAGTTATGGGTCTGGAATGCGGATGCACCTAGCACCTGTTGGATTTGCTTTAAAAAAGTATTAATCAGTAGTGTTCACTGAGCGATCGTTTGACCTTAACCTTTAGTTAGTATGTATGTATTGTATTTAGCCCTTATTAACGTCCCATTACTGGGCACGGGCCTCCCTTCAATCTGAGGGGGATCAGGCCATAGTCCAACGCGCTGGCCTAGTGCGAGTTGGCGGACTTCACATGTCTCACAAAAACTTGCTAGGTTCTCTCAGACATGCAGGTTTCCTCATAATGTTATTCCTTCACCGTAACACAAGTAATAATCATGTTTGTAATCGTATTTGAATTCACATCACTCTGATATCCAAGCGAGCGCGTTACCACTGGGCTACTACTGACGAAAGTAGGTAAGTTAGTATAGTATATAAATATTATACCTACAATGAAAGCTTTTTTCAAGTTATTTTTATTGATAAAAAGCTCTAAAGCTTATTAGCTAGCTACCAAACAAATCGGTTAACAAACAGGATTAATCTTTGGATTTATGAGTTTGCAACTGCCCATTTAAGTTTGCTAACATTTGCAAAAGGGATCAAAAGTTATATACATTTATTACTTCACATACAGAGAGCTACATTAACTTTAATTACATCGGGTTAAAGCAAAAAAATATTTTTTTATTTTTTTTGGTACATAATTCAGTTGAATTTTAGTAAAGAAAACCTAATTAGCCTAATATTATATTTTGATTATAATATTATTATCATAAGACTTAAGCAAATGTTTTGTACATGAAAAACTTCGAAAAAAAGTTATAATACATCTGTTATTCACATAATATGTTTTTGAACTTCTATAGCTATTTAAATGAACTAAAAATTGTTTTTCTTGACTTGTGATGATGAATATTTTAGCGTCTAACGATGAATATTACAGTTTATTTTCCTCAATTTCTTGTAAGTGTATTGTACATACATATATATGTTTATATATTAATTAGTTACCCAAAAATGATTTTTATTATATAAAATGGCATTTTATGGCTCTTTATAGCCATATTATATGTCATATCAAAATGATGATCTAGCTACTTTTTACATAACAATTTAAAGATCTTATAAATGTTTAAATAATGATAAAATGTAATCACTCTTAAAATAAACCTATTAAATGAAATTAAGTTTTATGATAATCGCTTCACCATAATATCGTGTAAAGTATCGAAGAGTCATTCACCCGTACTGTAAATAATCTTTTTCGAAGTCTATAAAAAGTCATGCTAACTAGTTATTTGAAACTACGCTTAGGCCGTGGTTCTGTTCGCGCAGTGCCTACTCGAATAAATAAAAGATTTTTTTCAGTTAGTACTAAAAGTTGTATACAGACAAACATACATATGAAATTAATTCATCTATAATAGTGGGAGATTAGGCTTTATTTTTTTATTTAAGAAAAGACTGGCAACTTCAAAGCAATCTCTATATTAAATACTATGCAAACAGTGCCGTTGGCAATAACTACTATGTCTTGATATGTCAAAATACTACTCAACTCTACATCTTAATTTCATTACGAATGTAATATGTATGTCTGTACATAAGTCGCGTTCACAACGAAAACTTAATAAATATTTATTGTTATTAGTCAGTCAGTGCCTAAGCATATTTTTAAGCCCATTTTAATGTCGGTTGGGCCTCCCTCCCACGTTTCCCCTCGATGCTTTCTTTCACCATAAAGCAAATGACAAGTGTTGGAAATTAATTTACATAGTAATAACTAATGATTATTTACAATAATTTAAAATACACATAACAAAGCCTAATTTTGCATTTTGCTTAAAATTTTAAAGTAAGTCACATTTTACGCCCCATAAAGACCAAGTAGAGATTGTTATAACCCCATCTGTCTGAAACCTTATGTTATGGGATTTGGCAACCCAGCCAATTCATGACATTAGACACGATCACGATGTAACATTTTAGCGCCGCTGCCATTGCGTCTGTTATAATTAAATGGGGAATTTAAAATGTTTTTATAGCGATTCACTTTAATGGATTTGGCTTTTCTCCAAAATGACTCAAAATTTTATAGACTGTAACATTTCATATAAAAAGTAACAAAGTATAGAAAGTTACATGTTACTCGTAGATTACATGACTAGGTATTAATATAGAAGATGTAAATTATTATATACTAGCTGACCCGTGCCCACTTCGTTGGGCATAATGTTAATAATCCTTTTTTAGTACAGAGTGTTTAAATAATTTAAATTATTTTATTAATATTAAAAATTAAATTATCTATACTAATATTAAAAAAAATACTTTTTGTAACTTAAACATAAAAGTTAGACATATGCTGTCGTTGACTTTTTTGTAGGCATTTTCAAGCTCCACATCTTTTCTCTAGAACTGAAAAATATATCTTTCATAGCTAAGGCAGCATCGTAAGAAACGCTTACATTCGACCGTTTTTTCTCCGATTCACTTTGCAAAACGGACTACCATGTAAAAGCCTTTTTATTTTTCGGTTTTTTATATAACCTATGACACTCAGCAATAATGTGGCTTTCTATTAGTGAAAGAATTTTTAAAATCGGTTCAGTAGATCCCGAGATTACCCCTTACAATTTAACAAACAGACAAACTTTACTTCTTTATAATATTATATTTCTATTGGTGAAAGAATTTTTAAAATCGGTTCAGTAGATCCCGAGATTACCCCTTACAATTTAACAAACAGACAAACTTTACTTCTTTATAATATTATATTTCTATTGGTGAAAGAATTTTTAAAATCGGTTCAGTAGATCCCGATATTACCCCTTACAATTTAACAAACAGACAAACTTTACTTCTTTATAATATTATATTTCTATTGGTGAAAGAATTTTTAAAATCGGTTCAGTAGATCCCGAGATTACCCCTTACAATTTAACAAACAGACAAACTTTACTTCTTTATAATATTATAAGTAAATAAGTAATAAGTATATAGATTTATTATCTTTATTATTTACTATAATAATTTAAAATAATTCTATTATGAAAGTTGGTACGTTGGTTGGTAGTCTAGTCTTATGCTTGATAAGATCGTACTACAATCCGCCTATCAGAATATGCAAGATATATCGAAGAGTTAAGGAATAGAGAGTGCACTTAAGTTTGTGAACACAGCAGGTGGAACTTGTTGCGCTTGGGCTTGACCGTTTGGAGACACAGTCTCGAAGAAAAGTTCTCCTGCTTCATGGGGTCAAAGAAGACAAAGACGAAGATGTGCAGCATAAAATTTTTAATATATTTTCTGATCAAATGAAGTTGCCAAACATAACGCCTACTATGTTTGAATCTTGCCATAGGCTCGGAATTAAGAGAGATTCTGCCCGGCCAATCCTTGTACGTTTCACTAACGTTCAACAGCGCAACCAGGTTTGGCGGGCCAAAACAGCTATGAAGGGCTCCAAAATTACATTGACGGAATTCCTGACAAAATCTCGCCAGGAAGTGTTTAAAGCCGCTCGCAAGCATTTTGGAGTAAAAAGTTGCTGGACTGCAGATGGTGTGGTTGTGGTACTCCTCCCAGATAAAAACCGGATTAAGATCACTTCTTCATCGGAACTGAAACAAATTACAACTCGGCATCCACAAAAATCTCCACCAAACGACATGTAGGGTACACATTTTGTTTACACTTTTTAAATTTAGTCGGATTATTCTTGAACTTTATAACTTATTATATTCTCTTACACTATAAGGGTATGTTAAAATATTTTACTGTTTGTCTTTTGCTAACTTTTTATTTAAAATTTAATAAAACAACCGTAACATTTCGTTTATTTATATCCATTGTCAAAACTCAAAAGTGTCACCTGTCAAGTGTCAACTTACTAAGATTGTCAACGTTACGCGTTTCGTTTCTGCATATAACAATATCTAATCTGTGTTTAAATAATTAGTTTTGATTTGTTGAAATTGTTCATGCTTTATTTTATGTTTAGTTTTCTTTTTTAATTTAGTACTAAGTGTTGTCAATGTAGTGTTTTTGTTGATTTTTTTTAATTCTTACAGTTAACTTATGTTCGTGGATAGTGTTAATTGCATTTTATTTAGTTTTTATTATTATTATATATATTTTACATATATTTTCAATTATTTACTAGCATTTTATTATATTTATTTTTAAATCTAATTTATATAAATTTTATTAGTATTTTTTTTTATATATATTTTTGTAATTATATAATGGATGATAATTTTTATTCTTGTTCTTCCGATGAATATCAAAGTGCTGGCAGTAACAATACATCACTATCTGATTGTGAGCCGCTTGCAGACAAGCTTAGTAATGCTTTAGACGGTAGATTGGCCTCTCTTTCCTTAGTGCATATCAACGCGCAGAGTATACTTGCTCATTACACAGACCTTCTCACATCCTTTAGTACCGGCTTAGTTGATTGCATACTCGTATCTGAAACTTGGCTTAAACCTTCCTTACTTTCTACTAGTTGCTCTATCCCAGACTACACATTATTTCGTCATGACCGCACTGGCCGAGGTGGAGGTGGTGTAGGTATTTACCTGCGCTGCAACATACCTGCCAGTGTTGTGTCTTTATCTCCTCAACATGATACGGGATCTCTCGAGTACCTCTTTTTAGAAGTTATGATACACCACAAAAAAATTTTACTTGGCGTCCTTTACTGCCCTAATGATAAAATAAATTACTTTACTGATTTGGAATGTATATTTGATAATCTTTTAACCCAATACGAAGAAGTAATATGGATGGGTGACTTAAACACTTGCCTATTAAAAAATGACACAAGATCCCAAACTTTACATGCCTTAAATGAATCTTTTAATCTGCATATTCTTCCTTTTTCTTCCCCCACCCACTATTTTCCTAACTGTAAACCATCTCTTATTGATATTATTTCCGTCTCTAAGCCTAACCTTGTCATCTCTCACGGCCAGATGACGGCCCCTTTCTCCTATCACGACTTGATCTACTTGGAATACAAACTCCGTTCACCTAAGGCTAGAGGCAAGATTCTTTTCCAGCGCAACTTTAAGCATATTGATCTGGCACGCTTAAGAGAGGATGTGAAAAGATGCGACTGGTCACCTGTTTTTTCATCAAATAATATCGATAGTATGGTTAACTCTCTGACTTCTGAACTGATTAGACTTTATGATATTCACGCTCCAGTAAGACCAGTTCGCATGAAGCATGCCCCAGCACCATGGTTAACACCTCTGATCAGAAGAACTATGGCTAAACGTGATAGAGCAAAATCAAAAAATAAAAAATACCCATCTGACGATAATCTCTCTACATACAAGAAGCTTCGTAACATCTGCAACAGAATGTGTAGGGATGCGAAACGCCGTTATATTCACTCCACAATTCAGGATCTCTCCCAAACGCAGGTTTGGAGATTCCTTGAGTCGCTAGGCGTGGGCAAGAACCCGAATTCAGGCGAAGTCTCAGTTGACCTGAATAAATTAAATTGCCACTTTGCTACCCCGCCTTTAATATTAAACTCACAAATTAAAACTACCACTCTTAATTACTTATCTAGTATTGTTCCACCAGACTCGTCCTCTTTCTGTTTCAAGCCAGTCTCAGAAGATGTCATTAAGAAATGTATCCGATCTATCACTACCAAAGCTATCGGCAGTGACCATCTCAGTCTCGACATGATTCTACCTGTGCTGGACAGCATTGCACCAGTTCTCACCCACATCATAAATTTCTCACTGACCTGCAATGTCTTTCCAACACAATGGAAAAATGCCTTTGTTGTACCTTTACCCAAAACCCCAAACCCATCCAGTCTCAATGAGTATCGTCCTATATCTATCCTACCCATTTTCTCCAAGGTCCTTGAATCTATCGTCCATTATCAATTCTATTCCCATCTTTCCACGTATAATCTATTATGTCCATATCAGTCCGGTTTTCGTCCATTTCACAGCACTGTGGGTGCACTGCTGAATATCACGGAGGACATTCGGTATGCCATGGATAATACCAAGCTTACTGTAATGGTACTTTAGACTTTAGCAGTGCATTCAACTCTGTAGACTTCGACATTCTTCTTGGCACTCTTCACGCAGTTAACACTTCCCCTGCGGTTATAGACTGGTTTCGCTCATATCTCTTCGGGCGCCGCCAGTGTGTGAGAGCTAACGACACTTCATCGGTGTGGTTGGACCTTACGGCTGGCGTTCCCCAAGGCGGCGTTCTATCACCACTACTCTTCTCTGTTTTTATTAATAACATCTCTCGCGCCATTTCTTCTCCCTACCATCTGTATGCAGATGATTTACAACTCTATCGACATTGTGAGTTGAACGATTTGCCTGATGCTATTGACGCCTTGAACAATGATCTAGTCGCTATTAAAACTTGGGCCGAATCTTTTGGTCTTTTAGTAAATCCAAAGAAGTCTCAAGCGATGATTATTGGCAGCAGCAGATTAAGGTGCAGATTAGATTGGGAATCAGTACCCATCATTATATTATATTAATGAGATGCAAAAGATAATGAGATGCAAAAGATAATGAGATGCAAAAGATAAAGAGATGCAAAAGATAATAAGAACAGAGTTAAGTGAACTAACAAAGGCCATGGACCATATGAGTGGACAAATAGCTGATTTAGAGAACATTGTTAAAAAGCAAGATACTACGATAAAAAATCTTTTAAATAAAAATACGGAGTTAATTAATAAGAACAAAAATCTGGAGCTTCGCGTATTAGCTGTTGAACAACGTGTTAATGAATGGGAGCAAAAAATGCTGTCATGCACAATGGAAGTAGCTGGAATCCCGGAAACTCCTACCATAAACCTCAATCAAATAGTATCAAAAATCGCAGATAATCTGAACGTCAACATTGAGGACGTTGTGAGTACGCGCCGAATGCCAAAGCCCAAAGACAGGCCACAGCCGGGACATATACTGGTTGAAGTCAAATCTAATGATGTGCGTAATCGGTGGGTGAACGCTGCGAAAATTAACGAACTGACGGTAGGAAATATCCTTACACCGCCACTACTCAATGAACAAAAAAGTCGTGTATATATACGTGAAGCTTTGACACATCACACCAAGACCCTACTATATAATGCTCAACAAAAACTCAAGCCGTCATATAAGTTCGTGTGGTGCAAGTCGGGAGTTATATATGTGAAGAAGAACGAAGACAAGAGTCGTCCCCACATAGTGCGTTCCATGTCTGATATTGATACATTAATCACTAAACAACAAAAAGTTTAAAAAATAAATGAATAGGTAATATTAACTGCTGTGATACATCTTATACATTATTTTTATTAAAATGACTAGTGATATAGTTGATGATTACTTGCATACACAAGAAATATTTGATTGCCCTTCAGTTAACTCTTTTATAAAGAAAATACCATTTAATAAACAAAATATTGATTTGTTCTGTATTCACGTGAATATCCGATCAATAATTAAAAACTTCAATAAACTTCTTATTATGATAGAATCCTCGAAGATTCCTATAGAAGTCATAGTTCTTACAGAGGTGAACATTAGTGATAATATTAGTGGTATATATAACATACCGGGTTATAGAATGCACACTAAGTTACGTTCCAAACAAAAAGGAGGCGGGATAATAATTTACGTCAAGAATTATCTCAAGTTCACTCCCGTAATCACAAAAACAATGCACTTTGAGACGATCCAAGGTACACTCAAAACCGCGAACCAAAACACCATAACTTTGTGTGCAATCTATAGACCTCCATCTTATAGCAAAACTGGATTTATTTCCGAACTCTCGCAGTTGATTAATAAATATGTAATAAATGATTCAATCATACTCGGAGACGCCAACATAGACCTTAAGGCAAATGATACTATAAAGAATAAATATATCGACATGCTCTCTGGGCACGGATTCATGTCTGGAATAACAGATTACACTCGAATAGAATTAAGACTAAATAAAATATCTAAATCATGCATTGATCACGTGTTTACGCGACTGACGAATATGAACCCGTGCACAGCGGCGGTCGATACGGTACTGGCAGATCATCGCATTGTATTGATAGTGTGCGAGGGAATTCGCTCGGCGCGCATACAGGATGATATTAAAACTTCTAAAATTAAATGTTTTCATAGAAAAATTCTAAGTGAGGAGTTAAATAGCATAGACTGGGCAAAGACAACAGATATGTCGTGTCCATATAAAATATATAAATTTATTAAATCAGCTTTTGAATCTGCGTACTATAAATCGTTAAAAAATAAAAACCAACATACAGAAAAGAATATCAAGCAACCTTGGGTTAAAACATTTATGTTAAAACTAGCCGACCAGAGAGATAACTTATACAATAAGATGAAAAAAGATCCCACAAATAATATACTTCGATTAAAATATATAACGGTACGTAATAAATTACATAAAATTTTGGAAAATAGCAAAAATAATTATTATCAAAATAAAATTAATGAAAACAAAAAAAATCCCCGTCTTCTATGGAAAATAATTAATAAAATAAGTGGTAGGGTTACGAAATCAATTGACGACACAATTCTAAAAGCTTTCGATATAAATAACCAAAATTACACTGAGATTGTTAACAAATTCGCCTCAGCATTTAAGGATGCTGTTAAAAATATATTACCAACGTGTTCAACCAAGCTCCTAAATAAGAACGATTACAGTAAATCGGTCGATGTAACTTTTTTTTTAAAACGAGCAGAGCCAAAAAATATTGAAAAAATTATAAAAAACCTTAAAAATAAAAAAGCACCCGGTAACGATGGAATCAAAGTAATAGACATTAAATTAGTTGCCAAAAAAATATCAGTAAGTATCGCCCAATTAATTAATACTAGCATTCAATCAGGATTTTACCCAAATGACCTTAAACAAAGCTGTGTCCGCCCTGTTCACAAAAAGGGTAAACAAGACGACATTAGTAATTATCGTCCTATCTCCCTCTTACCCGCTCTTGATAAAATAATCGAAAAATACTTCAGCCAACAAATTTATACCTTTTACGGCGATCACAAAATAATTAGTAAAAATCAATACGGTTTCCAGCCAAAGAAAAGTACCACGTCACTTTTATCTAGATTTGCGGATGAAGTAAATGGATATCTACATAGAAGAAAACACGTTTTAGCTCTTTTTATAGACTTTTCTAGGGCATTTGACACCCTTAACCATAGCACCATAATTGAAAAGCTTAGTAATACAGGCATTAGAGGCCCCGTTTTAAAATGGTGCAAAGAATACTTAAGAAACAGGTCCTATTTCGTAAAAATAGGCGATGTCACAAGTGATGTTATATCTGTTTCTGAAGGCACAGCGCAAGGATCGGTGCTTGGTCCTTTGCACTTCATAGCGTACGTTAATGACATGAATAATATATTTAAATTTTGCTCATCGTATCAGTACGCTGATGACACCTGCCTCTTAATAGCAGATTCAAACGTAAACAAAGCACTGGAAAAAATACAGCAAGATTTTGATTTGCTAAATAAGTGGTGTCATGACAACGGGCTTGTACTGAACGCATCCAAGACAAAACTAGTTCACATACGCTCACCGCACACCAAGACGTTCTGTGAAACAAATAATCGACTAATAGCCCATAATCATAAATGTCTTCATCTAAATATCAAGCAATGCAAGTGCCCAGTCATAGAAACTGTTGATAAGCATACTTATCTTGGATTGGTGGTGGACTGTTATTTTAACTGGAAACCTCATATAAGTACTGTATGTGACAAACTCAGAGCCTTCTTGGCTAATATAGTTATAATTAAGAAGAGAACTCCATTTAAAATTTTACTTATGCTTTATAATGCTTTAGCTGAGTCAATCATAAGCTACGGTATCACGACTTATGGTAGAACGTTTAAAACCTATCTTAACACTATAAAAAATTTGCAAGTTAGAATTTTAAAAAAAATCGTTACTCTAAAAATAAAAGAACAATATAAAAATGATGACAATAAACTTTTTAAACATTGCAACGTGTTACCGGTAGAATACAAATTTCAATATAACGTACTAAAAGAAAACTTTTTCAATATGGACATACAGCACAAAATTCAACATAAAATTAATACACGACAAATAACAAAACAAAAACTTATAACAACTTCCGCAACAAATAACGTATATGGTGAAAGGACCACGGAATATTTGACTCCTCGCTTGTTAAATGCACTGGATGTGGCTCTTAAGAACAGAATCACCATAAAAAATTTAAGAAATGAGTTGAAGTCATTTTATCTGAACATCCTGTAACTGTTTGTAACAAACCGGTCTAGCGTGTCGATCGCCTTCCCCGCGTACGCATTTACACCGATGTAAAAGATTTCTAACTTACTTAAGTTTGTAGAATTACCCTCTAATTATTTGTTAATTCTTTGTGTTTTTGTTAACTAATTTCCTAAATGAACTGTATTGAAATAACACTCCGGACAAATCCCTGCGATTTTTGGAGTGTAATATTGTAAATTTTGATGTAACATGAGTTTAAATAAAAATAAAAAAAAAAAAAAAAAAAAAAAAAAAATATATTCTGGAGTACCAATTCCATACTGCGAGAAGGTAAGGAACTTGGTTCTCATTATGGATAGCACATTGACGTGGATACCTCACATTAACGAAGTAAGTAGGCGTATGCATTTCACTTTCCACTCTCTGAAGCGTCTCCAATATTTTCTACCCTTCAAAACTAAAATTATGCTTGCGCATTCTCTACTCCTGCCCATTCTCGACTACGCCGATGTATGCTATCTGGATGTGACTGAGGAGCTACTGAATAAACTTGAGCGTCTCCAAAATCTCGCCATACGCTTTATCTATGGTCTGCGTAAGTATGATCATATCTCCAATTTCCGCGCTCAATTAAAATGGCTCCCTATCCGCCTTCGCCGTGATATGCACATCCTTACTTTCCTGTTTAATATCCTTCACAATCACAACTTCCCTTCTTACCTTCGTTCCCGTATTAACCTGCTTCCGACTCCTACACGTTCCAGGCGGCCCTGCATCACATCGATGCTTGATATTCCGAAAAGTAATACCAAATTTCTACTAAACTCTTTCTCGGTACGTGCTGCAGTGCTATGGAACAATCTCCCTAAAACCATACAGGAGAGCCCTTCTACAGTTGCGTTTAAAGCAAACATTAAAAATTACTACCTACTTAACTAGACTTGAACAATACACTTTTCGTTTTGCATCATAATATTATATATATGTTTATGTATTTATTTGTATGTATATTTTTTTTTTATTTATATATTTATATTTATGTATATGTGTATGTACGTAAATTAATGTGTAATTTATGTATTGTATTATTTTAGTATGTACGTGTATTGTATATTTTAAACATACCTATATATTCTTTTTTTTGTTTTTTTAAGCTGATGTACTTATATTCTTTACAATTCCTCCCTGCACCTTCTCTTTCTTTCCCGCTACTTAACATTATCTCCCACGCACATGGGTTGACTGGAAGAGATCTCTTGTAGAGATAAGTCCACCCTTGTCCACGTCACTCTCAATGTATGTTTTTCTATATGTAACTTTATGTGCAATAAAGAATATATTATATCGTATAAATAGTTGACTAGTCTCAGTGCGATTGGTCACGATCAAAATTCGGTCATGAACACACTGTTATTACTATTTGGTACTTTTAAAAAAATACCGAGTTTTCCCACTAATCAAAAAAAGATAAAACCTATCCTTATCTTTTATCTTATCCGTGTTTATTTAGAATATCGGTTCATAGTGAAATTCACATAAAATGGCTTTCAAAGAAACTACACGTATTTTTATTATTTTAGTATGGACTATGTGAAGATTATTTGAAGCTTTTTTTTAAAGTTGTTTAGCTATAAGTTCATTACGCCGGGTAATTAGAAGAGAGATTTGGCAACGAATACAAAAATATTTTTAATTAAAAGCAAAATTTTGGAAACATGTCAACTTTTTCAATGACTTGTGATTAATGTCAACGGCCATTGTATGAGAAACCATATATGTACTTTACCATATAAATATTTTTTTATTTATATGAATTATAATTTTAGTTATACGAATGAATATTTGATTCGTTTTGACAAACACTGTTTCCCTCCTCTTTTAAAAATATTTTTCTAGCGGAACACTCATTGTATTCTTTAATAAAAGTAACCTTAGTTACTCCTTATAACATCTAAGTAGTAGACGTTATAAGGAATAGCGCGTGAAAGTCCAGTTAAAATTGGTCTAGCCGTTTCGATTAGCTATAACAAACAAACAGACAGACATACAAAATTTTTTTTTTTTTTAAATAGGTAGTTATACATAATTCTCTTCCAATTTTCACATTAAATCTAAGAAAACATTTACTTAACAAAACTTAATTTTATTAAAAAGTAAAAGTTTAAAACACTCCTTACCACAACATTAAATAACGATTATAGAAATTGTTCTACAGTAGCCATTACTTAACTTTGTGATTTTTTATATTTTTTTCCGCTTGGCCTTCTAAGCTTTTATACTTTTTAATGCTTTTGACCTAAATAGAAATGCATAGGCGAAGTACCTACTGTACTGTGCATTAACTAATAGAACCATGAGAATAGTTTATAATTCACACAACCACAAATGCCACAGTTTAAAAAAATCATAATTAACTTGCTACATATAAATCGAGTGATGTATGTGGGTTCAAATCCGGGTCTCGCACTTCTGATATTTTCATGTGCGAATCATTTCTAACATGATTACCACTTGTCTTACGGTAAAGGAAAATATTGTAGGGAAACATGTCTGAGAGAACAAGTTTTCGAAAGACATGTAAATTCACCAACATGCATTTCGGCAGCATGGTGGACTATGGCCTGATCCCTCCGCATTGAAGGAAGGCCTATGCCCAGCAGTGGGACGTTAAAAAGGGACTTAAAAAATAGGGCAGATTGTATAATTAATTTAAAAGCTTTAAGATTTATTAACAGTAAACCAACTAAACATCGAACAATTTAATTTAGCTGTGTCAATATATTGTTCTAAAGTTCCCAAACGAATTCCTATCAAGATAGATAGTATTTAATCTTCAAGGCAACAGACCATTCTCTTAAAGGATAACCGGTAAATGTCGTATTGTTAGTATGCATAGCTTTGTAGAGAAATGCTGGCACGTAACTTTAACATTATGTTGTGGGTTTAAACGTCGTCTCGTACCATTTGAAAGTACTTGAATTCAATTGAATCTTGAAAATTGAAACATATTTTGACTGATTATTTAATTAAGAATTACGTGTACAGATAATTTAAAATTTCCACTAGTCATTAAGCATTGCATATTTTGATTTATGTAGGTATATGGATTCAATAATATGTAAAGTTTCTGCAATAATCACTCGATCGATAAACTAAGGCTAGCTGACTTTGTTTATGCCTTTTTATATTCTAGCTATCAAATAACAAAGTTCTATTAAAATCTGCATAGCCATGCGTACGTGAAGTATAAAAATAAAAGATAGCATATATATAATTTTTGTATCTAAAAATGTATAGCCAAATGTATACATTTTGTAAAATTTTATGTTTCAATTTTAAAATAGCTAAATAGAATAGCTCAGGTTCGATTCCTGTGAAACAAATTCATTCCAAGCTAATGCATTGAATTGTAACATTTATCTATTATACATAATACGTACTTTCCTTTAAAAGCTCTTGATTAAACTCTAACTGTAGTACTGAGTAACCCGTTGCCAAGCAATTTGGAACGTTTTGCAATCAACCTGTACCTTGTAGGTCTGTATCTAAATTTAATATCGCTTTCTAGACCTAGGCAATACATTTTCGTTTAAATACTCTCCTATATTTACATACAATATATTTATAAAACTAAAAAAATATTAAGCGGTACTTATGAGGCAACTATAAAGGATTTTATGTGCCACAGAGTAAGCACTAAGTACGTAATGAAATAAAAACTAGTCTTGTTTGGACATCTAGACGTGTTATGTCTAGCATGAACGGCACATCTCGAAGTCCTGGGTTCGAGTCCCGAGTTGTCCCAAGTTAACTTATTGAGTATTTCCATTAAGAAAGCTTTAGTAATAGCCTGGAGTAGGGAAAATGGCAATGTCCCACCCCCTGCCTCAGAGAGCATGTTAAACCATCGGTCCTGCGCCTGAGCTCTGCGTCTCACCGGAGTATGAGAGTGATAGAAACAAAGTATAAGGAGAATAATGTTTTTCGTAAAGTTTGCAAATTAAGATAGTGAATAACATTTTTTGCATAAATTTGCTTGCAAAATTGTCTTAAGACGTTCATTAATGAAGCGGTAAAAAGGCAGAAAGCACTTAAAAGTTCATCATATTATTTACATCGATACATTTAGTATTATAATTTATGAGAATCGAGTAAAAACTAGCACTACTTGATTTTGATGGCACATTAACTTTGCATAAGTGCAAAATAACAACTTAATACCCTAACGAAGACATTATAGAGTGCATTATTGAAAAACATTTATTACTATTAATAATAATTTTGCTTTAGCGAAACGAATTTTGCATAAACCAGCCGAGTAACAAAATTATAGACCTATCTAGATCCTAGGTACTAAAATTATAGCTTATAGTACAGGTCTAATGATGTAACGGTGGAAATCGAATAGTGAATAATTAATTTATTATTAGACAAGTACCTGGGTTTTAGAGATTATTTAGTAAAAACAAACAAACATCTATACATTAAGTAATACGATTCTACTTCAAATTCTAAGTGGAATCTACTTTTACATTAAATCTAATTAAATAGTCACTTTTATCGAAACGGAAGTGTCACGAAAAACTCACTGGCAAGATTTTTATAGGTACGAGTATGATGTTAGCTGGTTCTCCATCAAGGGATGAATCCGAGCGAAGCGTGTGTGTCTTCTATATTTACTTCACAAAACCCGGACGTATTTAAAAGTGTTTATAGTAAAATAACTAGCAACTAACAGTTGCTTTGCTCGAGTTCTTTACTTGGTAGGTTTGCACCTTGGCACCCCGAGAGCACTTCCGGAGATCTTCGGAAGGCCCAAAAGTCTTCTGAGGTTTCTGGAGTAACTTGGGTGGCAAGAGTGAAGTAGGAACAAAAATTCCCACACACGCAAAATAGGCGCTTAGTCGTCGAGTTGCGGAAAACAGCCCTTCATACCATACCATACTTGGTAGGTACGTTTTAATGCTCAGTTCAATCGAAACCTACAAAGTTATAAATAGTATTTATATTAACGACTCATCAAATATAAGTAGACTAGAAAATTAAATTAAAAAAAAAACAACAAAATAGCAGAATTGAGTGTACCATCTTTTTAAATTAGTTCATAAATTATAAAGTATCTCTTCACAGGCCGTATCTAATGTCTTTAATCTGCAAAACAAGTGGTTAAAACTAGATGTGAAAGTAAGGTACGGTTAAGTCTTCACTTTTTTATTTCTCGTACATAGTTCAGTATGAAAAGTCCGAGGTTAATGCTTTGTTGTGGTTTTTATATATACAAATAAAAAATAATGTAAGGGAACTTGCTATAGAGTAATCATGGATAAATACTATAAAGTTATTGAAATAATCGGATCACTAATTTCGGATGTTTGTACTCCAGTCATAGGTGTTTATATTTATAATATTATGTATATATTACATGGCTTGTGTTACGGATACCAGATAGTTGATATATGTGTATTATATCAACTATCTGGTATCCGTAACACAAGCCTCGTAGCTTACCATGGAACTAGATGGTGCTGTTGTAATAATGTCCCAACATATTATGTGTCCCAACATAATCAATATGTAAATTTTATTACGATGTGAAAATCCAAGTTTTAATCTATCCGTGTACTAAATTTCACTCAATTACGTCCAGCCGTTCCATTGGGAAGAAGTAACATACACACATAGGTATAAAAGTAGTTTTATCATAGACTAGCCTTTTCCGCGGCTTCGCGCGCGTTCTAAAGGCTAGAAGCCAAATACCTCCCGTTTTTGCAACATTTTTTATTAATGCTCCGCTCCTATTGGTCGAAGCGAGATGTAATATAGCCTATAGCCTTCCTCGATAAACGGACTATCCAACACAAAAAGAATTTTTCAATTTGGACCGGTCGTTCTTGAGATTAGCGCATTCAACCAAACAAACAAACTCTTCAGCTTTATAATATTAGTATAGATAACTTCTTCGAAAATGTAATCAATTACATTTTAGGATGTTTTCTTTCATTTCAAATATACTTCTTTCTCTCAACAACTTAGACAAGGCTTAAAAAATAGATATAGTATATACGCACACATATATCTATGTCAGAAATGCACTGAACTCGTCAAAACATGTTAGAAAATCTGTTCAACTACTCAAATCCAATAGTTTCTAACCACAAGACTGGAGGCGCTAATACAAGGGGATTTAAATTTAGATCGAAACTTGAAACTAAAATAACACTCTTATACATAAAAACTACACGTAAGTAAACGATGCTTATTATCTACCCACTGAATAACATTGAGAAAAAGTGATAAAGACAGATCCAAAAAGTATATTATTAAATATTAAGTTTAAATATTATGTATTATATAGTTCGTATGCTCGCTAATCGAACCTACCTTTTAGCTATGGAATATTTAACACTAGTATTTTCCGACTTCGCTCGTACGTTTATTCAGAATTAAAGAGAAGATAAAGGTTATAGAGTTACAAACAAACCGACAGTATTTTCAATTTAAAACATAACATTAATTAATCAACTTAAAAATTATATTTTTTTTCCTTATGGCTTAGAATATAATATTAATATCAGAATGTGTGATTCCACTTGGAGTAAACTAATGTTTAAAATGACTAACTAATAATGTGATAAGAAGTCGCGAGCGACAGCTAGTGTAAACAACTATTATTATTACTACTACATAAGATATTTATGTCATCAGAAAAATCGAGTGCAATGAAAAACATAAAACGTAATAAAATCACATACTATCAAATGAAACCGCATATCTGTGCGTAGTGCTAATAAATATGCGTTATCTCGATCTCGCACTTGTTGGTTTTCTCTTAAATAAAAGTGGTTATAACAGTTTCTTTTGGCGAATGTGAATTTTTTTTACTGTCAGATTTTATTTGCGGAATAATTTAAGCGCTCTACTAATGTGAGTATATTAAAGTCACCACACATATTATGTGCATAAAGGTGGCTTCGCTTAGCGTTATAAAACATGGCTTAATTAAAAAACATTGTTAAAATAATAGTTGAAAAACAAAACCTTATGTATCTAAATACAAAGTTTGATTCAAATCCTTACAGCCTTTTCCGAGATACATGAAATAAATATATATAAACATATGTATATACAAGAATAGGGTAGTGTCCACTAAGAATAAATCGCATGGACGCCAGTTTCTAATGATTAATTATGACTTAGAGATCACAAAAAACAATATTATTTAATAAAATAAATAAGGATTATTAATATTTCTACAAAATAAATTCAGCTAAAATAGACATTTTGTCACGTGACAGTAAACACCAATCAGAATGCATTACGTCACGTCGTTCGAAACGCCATTATTGCTGTTGATATTTTCGTAGAAATTATTCGTTTTAACATATTTCTTGTCGAATTGATACAGTTATTTTAAATTATATTCTCAAAAAACAAGTACAGTTTGCTATGGAATTAGGATTTACAAAGTAAACCGTAACAATTTGCCCAAAATCGAATATGAGTCAAACAATGAGTTTTGTTCATCGGTATTCCGCAATGTAAAAATGTCAGTATACACTAGCATAAAATGTATATTATAAGCTTAAATAGATTTATTTCACTTCTATATAACACCAGTCTGTTTTCATGCGTACGTATTGTAAGTAACAAATAATTGAACTGGTTTTCAGGTAAGATTTGCGAAATATAAACAAGTGTTAATAGCTAAACTTGAGTTTAGACCCTCACGCGCTTCATATAGAGGTCAAGCAGTCAGTTATGTGCAGCTTAAGCGTGACAGCAATTTATGCATAGTAAAGTATGTCCAGAGCACAAATTCATGCATTCATTTTGTATTCAATAAATAAATAAATACTTAAACTTGTATCAGAAGTATCTTTAAAAGATAAACTAGATATACAGCTTTTTTTTAAATATGTAATATTTTTCTGTATAAGCCATTTTTATACTGCTCCGTTACTGCTACACATCCGTTTTCTTCTGTCTTCATGGCATTTGAATTTACCTGAAGTATAACCAGGTTTCATGCGCAATAAGTCATACTAATTTCATAATTATACACCATGTAATTAACCATATTATTTGGCAACTAGAGAAATAAGAGCATCTGTGTTTTTATAATAAATATGATACTAAAACAAAATTTATATTAGAATACTAAAACAACTAAACTCAAATATCATAGTACATAAAGTTATAGTACAAAATAATCTTCACAAATACTGATTCTGCAAACTTCATCAGTTTCAAAAGCTTTAGATTTAGACTTCCATTGTGTAAATCTTACATCAAAATGATCTTCATAAAAATAAATTCGAGAATTTGTAGGTAAACTATTTGCATTATCTCTCTCTTTGCAAGTTTTATACATTTTTGTCGTATTTGTTTATTGTTAGGAACGTAAATAAATAACTTGTACGGCGTTTTTATAGTTGCGTTTTAACACAAATTACTTGTAATATAAAAAAAACATTTTCAATTAAAGAAAACAAAATAATAGTAATTACGTTAGAACTGAACTGTACTGTTGTTTTTATCGTATCGAACGACGTGACGTCATTCAAGACGCCATGACAGTACGGAGCGTTTTCGAGGTAATTTTAAATTGGTTTTTTATAATGCAAAATACTTAATGTAAATGATGGATGTTTTTAAAATAAAACGATTTTTTATGTTAAATAGGTGCTAATGTTCAGTATAAACCAATTTTTAAAATTTAGTCAACTAGCCTATTGTTTGCGGTCAAAGTCGATTTTGAAAGGAAAAATTTGTGTACCACTTGATACGTAAAGTATTGAACAGAAAAAGAGCGTACAATGAAGTGGTAAAATCAAAAAAATCCTTTTCTTTAGTTCTAACATTTAATTATTATACTATTTTATATCTATACTATTGAAATGATTCGACTAGTTTCTATAATACTTAAAAAAATATTAAAATCTTTGATAAAGCTAATCGCAATAGGTCAAGCAGATCCACTGTATGCTGCGTGTTCCATAGTACCTAATGTTATCATATTTATAATTATATTGGGCAGTCGTGTAAAAATATAGACAGTGGAAGCCCAGTGGTAACGCGCTCGCTCTTATAACCGAGTGATGCGGGTTCAAATCCGGATCTCGTACTTCTGATATTTCATGTGCGAATCATTTCTGAATGAAACCTGCATGTCTAAAAGAACCTAGCAAGTTTTCGAAAGACATGAGGTCCGCAAACCTGCACTTTGCAATTGTGTCCCACCACATTCGCCAAGTTAAAAAGAGCTCTGAGTACATACACACTTATATTACTTATGGTCTAAAGATAGTGAAAACTAAACATATTTCAATAAAAATCACTATGTTATGTGAAAGTTGATTAATAGTAATTAATTAGTAAAAGTATTAAAGCATATCTTTGGTAGAGATAATATATCGTCAAGTATAACTTCAATTATCTACATACCGGCACGCGACGCTCAAAACAATTTGTTGGTAACAAGTATTAATTACTTTAGAAGTTATGATTATTATTTATTAATACTTAATTAGTAATATTGAAAATGAAAGTAAGAGTTGCAAAGTACAAATTCGTAGTAATAGCAGGGTTAAGACATCTTGGTATAAGAAATTCACATGTAACATTGTTAGTCCGTGATGAACTCCAAAATACCGATTCAATCTTTGTTGAAATGTGATTAGTCCCAACTTTATTCGTTCATGGTCCCATCATAATATGTACATATCACTACATAGTATAAAACAAAGTCGCCTTTTCTGTCCCTATATCCCTATATCCCTATGTGCGCTTAAATCTTTAAAACTACGCAACGGATTTTGATGCGGTTTTTTTTAATAGATAGAGTGATTCAAGAGGAAGGTTTATATGCATAACTAGCGGATCCCGCGGCTTTGCCTGTGCTAAATCTAGGGAAGAGCCCGAGCGAAGCGAGGGCGAGTCGCTAGTACTATGATAAATATGATAGTTTTTATCCTTTTTTAAATATATTTTTTATTTATTTTTTAAATATATAATAAAACGATATTCATAATATGTGGAGAAGAGAGGCTACCTGAGGAACAGCTACTGTAAGCTATCAGCTCTAGCCCCAAGCAAGTTTTTATATGTTTATTAGAGCGCAATATTAAAACATATGTGATTGTGAATGACTTTAATTATAATTAGTCTAATTAAGATGAAATTTAGTACATTAGATAGATGGTGGAAAAACCTATACCAAATAGGCTGTTGTAAAGCGAAAGTCGAAAGTAATTTTGTTGATTTCAGGTCTACTCTTTTTCATCATTATTATACTATACTAGCAAACCCGGCCCGCTTCGCTGGGAGTATAATAAATTAAATGGTCTTTATAATTTTCTAATAAAGTAAAAGTAGCCTAAACTACTCCTTATAACATTAGCGTTATTCGAGTGAAAGTCCCGTTCAAATTGGTTCAGCCATTTCAGACTTTAGCCGGAACAAACAGACAGACAGATGGACATAAATTTAAAAAAATGATTTTTTATGTAAGTGCCGTATTTACTTTCATATGCATTTAGGGAGAAGCTGTTTATTTGAAATTACAAGCATACATTTCAATTTTGTTTAAATTTAATGGTTTGAATAACAACCAGTTAAAATTGCTCGTTGCTAACCTTACGTATGCCTACACACGTAAGTGACCTTTGTTAAGGGCACTTAAACTTTACTCAACGAATCTTTTAAGTCAAGTAAAGTAACCGACTATTTCTTAATCTATTGGAAACTTTAGTGTTTAACGTTTAAATAACAATTTTGCACATCTAATATTGAAAAAATGGGTGACATGCAGTTAAGGCAATGGAGTGGTAACGTTTGCTTGGAAAATTAAGAGTAGCGGGTTTAAATCAAAGCACTCATAGTTCTGTTATTTTTTACGTTCGAATCATTTTTAACAAGAATATCACTTGTATTCGATGAACACATCGTGAAGTAACCTGCATGTCTGCGAGCATCTAGAAAGTTATCGAAAGAAATACGAAATCCACCAGCCCGCGCTTTACCAGTATGGTGGACTATGGGCTGATCACCTTGTATTGTAGGGCCCGATTGTGGAAGGTTAAAAAGGGAAGGATACAGTAGAGCAATAATCAGTTAATGGTAGCTAAGGATAACAATGTTTATTGGCCTATTATGGGTTATACTGGGTAAAGTTAGCTATTATTAAAGCACAAATAGGGTGATCGTCACAATTAAGACATTGGTTTAATTTATTTAGAGAGCTTAGACAAGATGGCTTTTAACAATCGCCATCACTCTTTTAGCGATAGCAAATATAAATAAATAAATAAATAAATAAATATGTTGGGGCATTATTACAACAGCGCGATCTAGTTCCGTGGTAAGCTACGAGGCTTATGTTATGGATACCAGATAGTTAATACTACATATTTATAACTTTTAAATACACACAGGATATTATAAATATAAACACCCATGACTAGAGTACAAACTAAAACATTTGTGCTCAATAAACAAACGCTTCCAGCGAGACTCGAACCTTCGACCGCTGGCGCAGAAATGAGGATCACTACAAACTGAGCCAAATGTGTCGTCAAATTGTTATACTCATATATTATAGAAAAGCATATTTTGGTCGTATTTTTAATATAAATAAAACATAAAAATATAATCTAGGTATGTTAGACAAATATCTGAAATAGTATTTAATTATCGACAAGCTATATTGCTTGTTGAAAGTAAAGTTCAACACAAGGTTAAAATCCAGTGCAACTAATGCCATTATTATTTATCACAAAAACCTACAAAAAGCGATACAATAGAAATAAATTCGGAAATCGTCTATGCATTAATTTTATAAGTAAAAAAGACTAGACTTTCAAGGTCCAATTAAGCGGAAAAGAACTATTTCTAGACGTTATTTCAATTCGATCTCGATATTCTATTTCGTTTATTTTGTGTAGGTATTTAAATACTTTTTTTTTATGTAACATCTTAACCTGATCTGGGACTCGAACCGTGGACCTTAGATCTACAGCTGTACATACTAATCGCGAGACCAGGGAGGCACTCTCAACATACTTAAGTAAAACTAACATTTAATTTTATGTAGTTAGAACATATTATTATTAGGACACGATTTTACATCTTGGCTATAAATTATAATAACCTATAATTTTATTATTTTTGTAGTAAATCAATAATAGGTACTTTTAAATATATTTTCATACAACTAAAAAGAAGATTCATCTCCAAAATAACCGCGAGCTCTTAACACGGGAATGAAATTTAAGATGCGTGTGATAAGCACTCGATGTTTTTCAGTTTGTTTTGTTTGTTTTGATGTCTGTTAATGTTGAACATTTTATATTTTATTAAAAGCATAAGTAGATAGAAACTATATATAATATTTATTGTAATTGTTCGAAAATTTGTACGAATAATTTTATTATAATTAGATACTTTTTGAAGAGAAACTTCTTTAGAATCGTAGTGATTTCAAACTCGATGAAACGAAAAAATAAGTCCATAGTACCAGGCGCTCAGAGACGGGGAAGAGTTAGCCTTAATTTAAATTCAAGTTTTACTTCTGACATGTGTACTTTGTACACACGCACTTTTTTTGTTGAATAAGTAACTTAATAACCATTTTGAATAAATTCTGTAAGATTCACATGTGAACTGTTCAAGGGATGAGTAGCTACCCTCTGTCTTTATGTCATGTGCTTACTTTTTATTAGGGTTGATCTTTAAAGAGATAGCTAGTATATTTTATCTTTTTTATATCAATTATAAAAGCAATGGTAGTCCTTTGGTAACGCAAGAAATGCCGTTTCAAACTTAGGTTTTACACCTCTATTTTTAATTATTTATTTAGTAGAATTTTACTGGCATCTGCTTTAATACGACGAAGGAAAATATAATAAGAAAATCTGCATGCGCATAGTTTTAAAAAGACATGTGAAGTCCGCCAACCCACATTTAGCTAGATCAGTGGTGGACTAGTCTTTTCCCGATTGCAGGAGGCCGATCCCAGCAGTGGGAAACTATTAAGAACTGAATTATTATTATCATAGCAATTCGCATAGAATACTTAAATAGAATAACTTTTTACATACTAGATATGTACATACATAAATATTCATTAAAAACAGGTACAATTTTGAATCCTTATAAATAACAACGATTAAAAAAGCCATAAAATCCTTACAATAAAGCTAAAATATTAATTAGACGAAACCGACGCTTTGTGAAATAAATTCATAATAACCGTGCATGAACTTGTTCGCGGTGTTTTTTGCATCTTCCTTCCAAACCGGTTCTACGCGATAAAGTTTTAGTTGAGTGAATAGCTATTACCACGGTTTATGCACGTATTTGGTAACTATAAATGTATAACAAACTAAGTACTTTAAATATTGGTGTTACTGGTCTATTCATTAGTGAAAATATTATTAAAATTGGTAAATCACTTAAAGTTGTCTTTAACGGCGAAGGATATCGTCAGGAAACCTGCACGAACGTTGCATGTTTGTGAAAGACATGTGAAGTTCGTTATCCGCACTAGGCCAGAGTGGTGGACTAACTATGGCTTTAATCTTTCACATTTAAGGGTCCAGTCCGTGCCCAGCAGTGGGACGTTATAAAAGGGCGTAATATCTCAAATACGTCAATCACCAAATGTCCTTTCGCTATTTCTGCCCGAAATATGAATAAGTAGATTAATAATATATGTTTTATATTATACCTTATACTTTAACGGTGGTTTCATTTTAGAAAGTAAAAAATCTACTATATACTAAGTGGAATAGGTAATTACTTTTGAGTGGTTTTAAAGTCAATGTACCTATTTTACTTAAGAACATATTGCTGTAATTAGAAGAAGTTAAACTCGTGATCACTGGCCATGGTATGGTTCGCTGATCCAAATAATAAACGAAATGTACATTTCTTTCACTGTTTAAAATTTTTTGGTAAATTTTATGCTTTAATTATATTTAAACTAACAACTTTAACCCTTAAACGCCTAACGATAGCCTATGTATTACTCGAGATTGTAGTTTATCTTTGTACCTAAATTTCATCTTAATCAGTACAGCCATGTCATGTCACGGTAAATGCGTTACATACATAATGTATGTTCGTGACACACATACAAATGTTCGCAGCTATAATAATATTATTTAGGTATTAATTTTATTATGTACTACTAAATCATTAATTCTTTATGTAACAGGTATAATGTACCTACATCATGAAGCCTTAACCCTTCAACTAAAACCGAGTTCTGACGCAAGTTAAAAACTGGTTACAAATTAAATATAGCAAGCAAGTGCAGACAAGAAAGAACAATATGAAATATTTTTATACGTATAAATAGATTTTTATTACAGTCACGTTTTTAGTGATAAATGCATGAAGAAATTTTATTTCTCTTTAAGTACCTGCTTAGAAGTTATGATAGATCTTCTTTTTTATGAGATTGCATCTATCAATAAATAAATAAAATAAAATATGTTTTGATAGTAATTGTTTTGCACGGTAATCAAACCAGTGATCTGCGTTTTATACCTACTATAGGACCGTTATGGAACAGTGTGGCATAAGAATCAATGCGTGTTGGCTTGATAGGTCGTGAATTCTAATCCAGGTCAAGGTATATAAATAAATAATAATAATAATAAATATGTTGGGACATTATTACACACAGCGCCATCTAGTTCCATGGTAAGTTACGAAGGAAGCTTGTGTTACGGATACCAGATAGTTGATATACTACTGAAGTACAAACATCCGTGTTTAACAAATGAATGCCTCCAGCGGGACTCGAACCCGCAACCTCTGACGCAGCAAGTAGGGTATAGGTATATTATATTACTTAGTTAATTTAATTTAATTTTAATTAACAGATTATAATAATTATATTTTCGTCCGTAATCACAGGAAAACCAGGCAATAACAATATAATATAATAATCTTTATAGGTAAGTAGGTATATACTTAGCTACTACTTCGCAAATGTAGCTAAGTAAGGAACAATTGTAACGTCAATTGATACGTTTTCGTGACCGCAAATCCTTTGTGGTTGAAACTAATACTATATTATTTGCAGATATATACATTAGGTTTCCAATTAATGGGGTAATGGGTTCATTTCCGTGTTAGAACTTCTTGAAACATTGGTGCAAAAAGTTATTATAATGATAACTGAGTACAGATAAAATGTAATTTTGTTTTGTTGAAGATAGAATCTGGAAATACTTAACTAGAAACCTACACTATCGCTGAAAAGAATAACATCTAGGCTGTTCTATTGACACCTGTCATAATTTTATTTATTAAATTGAACAATTGTAAAATAGTTTTTTTTTATGTTATGTTATTTCGCAGGCAGTGGTAGTCCAGTGACGACGTTCTCACTGGTGTAAGAAAACTGAAGTAGGTTCAAATCCCAGGTCTCCCATCTCTTTAAATATATGAACGAATATTTTCTAACATTATTACCACTTTTCTTATGGTGGAAAGGAAACATCTTAAGGAAACATGCATGTTTCAGAGAACTTAACTAGTTTTCGAAAGATATGCGTGGATATGGACAGATTCCTCTCGTATTGAAAGGAGGCCTATGTATTACATTTAGATTTTTGATATAATAACTATTACTGCTCTCGAATACCATTAATTTAACCGTATTCGTAAAAATAAAATAATATTTTTCCAAAAAATCAATTCATCAAACATTAAAACACAGATATTATTTAAACTTTCCTAGTTACAAATAATCGTTCAACCAATACTAAATACAAAAAAAGTATCTATTTAAAAAACAAACGATTATTATCTGAATAGCGATCGCTTTTGTACTTTTTAATTGTAATACTTCAGTACACTCCGAGTTAACATTGGCTTATAAATTATTCAGTTCAATACTCTAGCCTTCAGCCGTAAAGCAAAAAGATCAAAATTTTAGTAATGGAAGCTTTTTTAATTGTGAAATGAACAAACTAATTGCTTAATGAATTTTAATTTTTAAGTTTTAATACTCTTCTTTTAACGTTCTACTGCTCGATCTTCCTTGAGAGGGTTAGAGGGCTTAGAAGTAGACCAAAAATAAGACGTATATTAAACTTTGTAACGCGAACTACAACTAAATGCTAAATTAAATAGTCTGAGATAGTTCTACAGTTAATATTAATTAAAATATAATATGATATATGTTCTAATCACAGAGCAGGTGAATATAGATCAATTCCGTGGTTCTAATGAATACTGGTTTGATTGCTGTCCGAATATGCACTGCTTTTTTTAGGCGTGTTTCTGCGTATTTATTACATAGGTACCTACTAAGCATTATTGCTTAAGTGTTCGGTAACAACCTTTGGCCCGAACGTCTTTCAAACAAGATTCAGAAATAAGCGAGATTCTCGAAGCCATGGAGATTTTAGCATTTTACTAATAACTAGTAACAAGTCTGGAAATGAGATTAGCATACGAAAGACCGAGAGACGTGTAATCCAGGATTTGAACCTGTTCCCTCTGCGGAGATCTAATCAATTCCACTTGCTGGGTATTGAACTCCGAACCACATAGTTCATTAGTGAGCCAATAATTGACCAATGAGGCATAAAGCTACGAATCATATCATGCCGATACAGCACTATTATTGCAGAGTTACAGTGTTCTTAGAAGTTTTTATCTACAGGTAATTACGTTACGAGAGACGTAACCTTCGCTTTTTATTCGCTTTTAATGGCTGTATTATCGCTTGTCTGAATAAATTGGTTTTAAAATTCAATTTATATTTAGTTAAAATTATACACAATGCCAAAAGAACAAAATAAATGAATGCCAGATATCTTAATAGTTTATTTTTTTAAAGCATATAGTAAATTTTAAAATTTAGTAAAGATGAAACTGGTTTTTCATTACACTGTTAGTATGGTAAAGGCAAAAGTTGGTGAATATAAGTGAGCATGTATGTACGTTCATCACACCATACGAACTTGACAATTTTAGTGAAACTCCACATAAAGACAGTTTATTTTGTTAGAGGATATATTTTTCTTACTTGTACTTTAGTCACAGTAGTAAATGAGACTAAACTGATACGCCTTTGTTCCAGTTCACTAATATAATTATATAACAATATTACATTTCTAAATAATATCGAATGTCAAGGCAAGTATCATAATACGACATACCTACAGTAATGTAAATACCATTAGTTATGTTCACACGATAAGCTTTACACATTGCACTTTGATAACGCTAAAAATACGAAGTAATGTTAGATAACATTTTGCACGTAGGTACCTAGTTACTACCAACGGATTTTTATAGTAATTGGTTCCATATTTGACCGATTTTACAATAAAAATGTTTACTTAAATATATTTCTTGAATTATTTAATACATTAGCTAGGTTTAGATTGATTTCTCATGCCAGAATGATCTCTGACGCTCATATTTGATACCATATTCCTATCATTTGGAACTAAAACAAACGCTCTAAAAGAGGGTGAAAGTGGAATGTAAAATTTATTAAAAAAGTAATAAGCTTAAAAAAAATAATAAATTATTTAATAAACTTAATAATATTTAATTGAACGTACGAAATATTGTTTGTAAGTTTCATATAAAATATATCACTAGACCATAAGTACTACTTATACTTGCTGCTAGTTACATAGTATTTTTTTAAAAAGTAAAAAATTATGTTATTAGGGTCTAAGCCATTAAAAAAATACATAATAGGGTAAACATACCGGTTTACCGACCACTACCCCTTTTCGACCACTTCGCATGTTATTTTAAATAATAGACAGTGTTATAGACCGATCTTTTCTAATTTCGCGCCATTCGATCCGGGCGAACTTCACAGTTTATATTTTAACGGCATGACCTCGAAGTTTTCAAATTGAGCACTCAGTCGCTCTTTCAAAATTTGGTGTATGAAAGCGTGTAAAATTTAGCGAAAAAAATAGTAGGTGGTTTGATTTTCAAAGGTAAGTTTTTAAGTGTTGCTCTTACTTTATTGGTCATTGATTTGGTTTGTGTGTATTAGGCATGTTTAATTTCAATATTCGAGTGCCTAAACTCATCAAACTTTTTATAATTTATGATATTTTTGGTGGTCGGACAATACGTTAACGATTAATTTCAAAATCTACTTTCCGACCGGGTGGTCGCAAAACCGGCTTATTCGCGTCGTTTTTCTTTGCCTTTATTGCGGAAACCTTAAATTCACCAACATACATTGCACTATATTTGTGAACAGCTAGAGTTTTGTGAATTTACAACTAGATTACGACCGCCTGTATACCTTATATTTTCAAAGATATGGCCTTCCAAAATAGCGAATATTTGACGGCCGATGACCAGTAAAAACAAAACCTGTCCCCGACCGTTTGAAAACGCCCTTATAATCTTACTAATATTATAAAGGTGAAAGTTAAGATGTATGCTTGAATGTTTGTTACTCAAGCACAAAATTCGGTACAGAGATAGAGTATACTCTGGAATAGCACATGCTAATTTTTATCCCGGAAAAATATATAGTTCCCTTGGGATATATCTGTTTTTATTTTGTTAAGGCGAACTTATTCAAGCTTGTAAATAAGCTTATGTTTTAATGATAATGGATACATTTTGGTTGCTGTGCTTAGTGTTAGAATTGTGCTTGTTTTTTTATCAGATGGCACCTATCAGTAAAGAAAAAAAAAATTAAGAGCCGTGCCGCTTCAACCCCTAAACTTTCCTTTGAATTTAAAAGTCCTTCTAACAAGCGTACGAAAATGCTAGGGCGAAAATTTCACATTTCGCACAGCTCTATTAAGATTCCAGAGTATTTCTTATATATCTCTTATCGACATCTCAATATCACCATTTAGTGACATTCAACTATCACAAATCTTTAGCTTGGCAACAATACTATGAAAAAAAGAGATATAGCGAAAGAGGACAAAGAAAACTAAATTAAGAAAAGAAAGCTCGAAAGAGCTAAAGAGAAAAGAACCACCACCACCAACCATCAAAGAGAATTAAAAAAAAAGTAGAAGAAACTCAATTCCGTGTTAAATGTGGTTCTTGTGATCTTGACCTTAATACCGTTACTTAATTTTATTTTTAAGTCGTAAAAGAGAGTAAAAATATACAGCTTTTGTGAATTTATTAATTGTATTATTATCATACTATTATAAACCTTACAGGCTATTACACAAGAGTCGTTTTTCTACCGTAAAATAGGTGGCCGATAACCAGTGCACTAGTGGACGATAACTGAGTGAAAAGGCCGATAACCGGTATATTTGCTATTTTTACGAATATATATTTTTATTAAATTATGTATCACTGATACATCTATAGGCGCTAGGTTTAATGAAACTAGACTATTGTAGGATGAAATGATATTTTTTTGAAAAATCTTGGAGTACAACATTATGATAAAAATCAACCCCGAAGTCAACAAGCCGCTTAAACGGTCGATAACCGGTATGTTTACCCTATACTATATTATATTTACTTATCACGATGATCTATCGCAGATCAACAAGGACATTGAAAAGTACAACTATGCCGTACTCCCCAATGTCATCCTCAAGGATTGCTTGATTGACGTTTAAATAACGTAATAATATTCATTTTGCTAATAAAAATGAAGTTTGTTTTTCGTTTTAGTTTGATTTTCATTAGCAATCTGTCTACAATAATTATAACATTTTTTGCAAACAAATTGCCTTTCAGAAGCGTTTTTCTAGTCCATTCCGCCGAATTGGATGAACCGATTCAGTTGCAAATTTAGCATATCGATAGTCCATGTCCTTTAAGATGAAGAAGAGTCATTTAAGATGACCTCGAGTAAAGTTGCTAATAGTTTATATTCCTACCAAATAATCCTAGGTACTAATATCACTACATAGTATGAAACAAAGTGGCTTTCTCTGTCCCTATATCCCTATGTATGCTTAAATCTTTAAAACTACGCAACGGATTTTGATGCGGTTTTTTTTAATAGAAAAAGTGATTCAAGAGGAAGGTTTGCATAACTAGCAGATCCCGCGGCTTTGCCTATGCTTAATTATAAAAATGAAACTTAAAATTTGGAAGAATGTATGGATGTATGTTTGTTACTCTTTCAGGCAAAAACTACTAAATGGATTTTGATGAAACTTTACAATAATATAGCTTACACATCAGAATATCAGAGACATACTAGCGGAACCCGCGACTTCGCTCGCGCTAAATCTTGGGACGAACCTGAGCTAACCGAGTGTTGTCGCTTGTTTAAAATACATAAAAATCGGACTAGCAATTCCTGACTTTATTTAGAAGTTAGAAGTATATAACCAGCCTTATATTGTAAGGTTAAATAATACTATGTACTAGTAAATAATTAAAAAAGACATTCAACGGGACTATAAAAAGAGGATATTTCGTTGACGTCAACATTGTTTTATGTCTACCTGTCAGTATTTTCTACCTGAGCTTATACTTTGTAGTAGTCTTGTTGCGGTTTTGTTCAACATGTTCTTAATAACTTTTAATAAAAAAAAACTACGAAATAGAGAACCTTTTTTTTTTGAAGTCGGTTAAAAGTTAATGAGATAATAATAAATAATATGTTTATTTAAGTTTCATTCATACATTAATTTAAGGCAAGTTTTGTATCTAAAAAAATTAAAAAATATTGAACAAACTCTTCATGACAACATAAAATCATATTATCACGTATCTAGATAAGCGAATACTATGTACATAGTCCATACTAAATAAAATGTTTGTCGACAAAGAGCAATTTGCTCTTATAGCAGTCATAACAATAAAAAAACGTTGCTCCCTTTAAAAGTTTTTACAGTGGGTATTTCTAGAATTCTAGAATAGAAAATAAATTAAAACTGGCTAGACTAGTATCCAGACGAGACAGACTTACGATGTCATGCAAAAAATGTCTGAGAACTGATATCAAACAACGTGGTCCTTTGAAATTCATTGAAATTCGCCATTTTTTGTGACGACACAAATAAATTTTGTGTAGTTTATACAAGTGTGAAAAATTATATCGATTGTTGTCAACAACCTTGAGTCAAAGATAAATGCGGGTGCTTATTTATATGTACCATACTTTTTAATTCAACAGATAACAAATAAATAAATTCAGTTTAACATGTACTACAATATAAACTATACAGTTTTTATATAATTTAATTTAATGTTCTGTGTTCTGACATTAAAAAACCGCGCAATGATAATAAAAAAGAACCAACCGTAAAAAATCCAAATGACACTTAAATTTAAAACAAAACACTACACAAGAATCACTTTGAAACTGTTTAACACGTTATTCACAATCACTGTTATACTTTCGCAAATAAATGTTTTTTTTTTACGAAAGTTATTACGATGATCTAGAGCGTCGCGACATAACCTTACCGTACGACGGTTAGATGCGAACTGAAGTGCGTGAGTGAAAGGTTATATACAGTTTGAATGAGTTGTATAGATGTGAAAGAGATAGAACAATAATGAAGCTAGTCACATGTCATGACCGAGAATGACAGCACGCATTTCGCTTTACAATTATTATGTTGGCGCGTTTTTGTTTAGCCACATGTTTATTTTTAAATGAAATTGTATAGATTGTTCAATACAGAGTGTTCATTATTTAAAGGTTTACAATTGCAAAACAATTGTGATTTATTAATAATAGTTGTCCTTCAGTTTTTGTTTCAAGTAAGCGCGGTAGTAACAAAGTTTGTTTACATGTACTTTTGTTATTGTAGATAAACTTGTAAATTCCCGCGTCTATGTCCGTTCATAAGGAAATATAGATGAGAAGGGAGTTTAATGTTATATTCAAATCCTTCAGTAGAATTTTTTGCTTTACACGTGAACCAGTTTATTGGTTATCTAAAAAAAATTCTGAGTCGATTATGGAAATTAAATATTTTTTGGAAAATCTTATTGAAAAAGTCATTATTAACTATACAGGAATCAATAGTATTTAAGAATTTCCATCTCGTAGACGTAATAATCTATCGTAGACGGATTATGATGACATTTAGCTATTTATATTAAGCTGGTATTCCTGGACACATGTCACTGAGATATCTATACTAACCGTTAAAATTACCTACCAGAATTACGGACGAACTAGAGCGAAGCGAGATTATTACTATTGATTTGGTATAAAAAACAGCACTCCGTAGGAAATTGCTTTATTATCTTAATAAATTCGCACGTGTACGTCTTCTTTCAAATTAAAAAAAAAAGATTCTTAGTCATATAAAAGGCGTTATAGGCATTAAACATTACAGTTGTCATACACTAGTAATATTTTGCATCACACTGGAATCGAACTTACGTCTTTAAAGTAGCAAGGCAAAGACAAATCCAATACCGCAGCGCGATACGTCCGACAAAAAGAAAGCCAATATGTATGGAAACAACGTATTTTAATATGTAAATTAGATACAATATCACCAAAGTAAAAAAAAAACAAAAACCCAGTCAGGCTTTGATACCAAATTAACCTCCTTTCTTGTAATAATCAACGCGCAGAATTCTTTTTTTTTCCTTATAACGTTGCAATAAGCCGGCCGAATTGGCATTGTTTTTTTTAAATTGCGTCACAGAGTAGTCAAACAATACCAATATTTAAAAGAACGTGCCCTTGTATGTTAATATACCTACTATGGATTCATCTATAACTACGTAATTTTTATAATTATTTTTTTTTGCAAAAGATAATGCAAAAACAGGTGTTATTAAAACAATTTGTACTCTCTGAAAAAAAAGTTATTTTTCTAAAATATATTCAATTATAAGTAAAAACAAAAAAATAATCAGAGTTAGTTCGTGTGTTTGTTTGAACGTGCTTACTCGGGAACTACTAATGCAATATTAAAAAAATTTTTTTTTCCATTAGATAGTCCGTTTATTGACGAGGGTATTAGGCTGTATATCACCATAGTCCATAACAAATATCATATATCACACTATCCATCTATACATCATACTGATTACTGACTGTTAAAACGAATCTAACCCGAGCAAAGCTAGGGTAAGTCGTTAGTAATTTTATAAATACATACATATAAAACTTTAACTTTGGACGTCTACTGCATACATGTGCATGATTCTACGCGGGAGTCTTAAGTTTTTAAAGTATTTTTGCGGAAAGCCATTTAGTTTTATAGCTAATTATGTCTTTTACAATTCCATTATTCTTTGCCTTTTATCGTGTACTAGCCTTTCCCGCGGCTCCGTATATTTTTCTCCCGTTTTTGCAACATATTTCATTGATGCTCCGCTCCTATTAGCGTGATTACTAGCGTGATGTAATATAGTCATTGGCCTTCCTCGATAAACGGTCTATCCAACACAAAAAAATTTTTTCAATTCGGACCAGTACTATCTGAGATTAGCGCGTTTAATCAAACAAACAAGCAAAAACTCTTCAGCTTTATAATATTAGCATAGATAATTATATGTTAAAAATACAAGATTACCAACTAAAAGATAGTATGCGATATTGTAGAGACTAGGTTTGTAGAATTTTGTAAAATTGATAGTTATACATCGAGGGTGGTCCCATATAAATCTCTAGAAGATAGTCCACCCCCTACGGTGAAATAATTACATTTAATTTTGAAGTCGTTTAGCTTAAAAACTTATAAGTTTAGTGTAGATATCGTTACTTATATTATAATTTACTGTTACTGTTTTCTTTACTTGGTAAAAAAATAAATAAAATATAATAGTAAATTTAATTTAACTATTAATATATATAAAAAGGTTTATATATATCTAAAATCTCAGAAATTATTTTAATAATAATGAATTCAAAAATACTTGTTTAATTAAAATTGATTTACATTATTTTAAGCAATTTAATCTTATCAATGCGTTATCACTTTTCCATACATAGGTATATAATTTTAAATTAACGGCTTGCACTTGGCTGCCACCCTAGTTGCTAATACTTAGTTAATAGTAGCCGTAGTTTAAAGGGTAACATACACACACACATACGAACTTGCGCATTTATATAAGTAGTCCAATTATTAAGACAGTCATAAAAATGATAATGTGTGCTTAACCGTACGATAAGTTAAGAACTTTTAAAAAAATGTAGGGGCAAATCGTAGACAATGCGTAACTGGAGGTGAGGTGCAAAAACTCGAGAGATATTACGTCGTTCATAAACTTAGAAAAACTTTTATACCCGCTTTTTATTTTTGAGATCCTGTTCGCCGTTGGAAAGGTACTTTGAGCTTTATTCAGTTTTCTAGCAAGCTTTTTGTTTTAACCGTTTACTTTTACAAGTCATTACATAAAAGAATTTGCATTTATGTTAAGTACCGTTTAATTTTGCTTAATTATTTGCCTTCACATTGTATATTTTTTCAAACATTAATAGCGTGTTTAATAATAAAAACTGTTATAACTCGTTTCCGGAACAAATTGTGTAAGTTTTTATTTAATTATTTTAACAAATTATTATCTACTTTTACGTCCTTTCCCTTTTATTAATACAATATTCTTTATTTTTGCGGAAATCGAACCCGCTATCTACGAGTATGTCATGCTAGACAGTCACAACTGACATTCAACATGCCAAAACATCACGGTGATATAACATAGGTTATGTATAGGTACTATAGTTATATAATTAGATCCTTTAAAATTTTATTAAGGTCCAAGTTAAGCAAGGGTCTCTAAGTTTTGGACTTCGTTAATTAGTTAATGTAAGGACCCTGTCTTAATCCAAAACGGTTTACTATGGAAAATAATTGAAACAATCTTATTAAAACTATTCATTGCCTCCTGGTTCTCTCGTCTTCTGTTTCTATTTAGTACGTATAACGTAACTATCTTTCTGTACGTACGGAAAGTAAACTTTAAGCATATATATAGCTGAAAGATTTTAGTGTTTTTTTCTACATTATCCTATTAATATTTTTATCAGTTTCCTCCTTTTTTATTTTAATGGTATGCTACGTACCTGCCAAACATATCCCAAAATATTTTTTTAAGCAGTTCATTAGCAATTCCTTAATTAGCTGGTGCTGATATTGAAGAGAAGCCAATGCTCAGCTGTGGGACGTTAAAAACGTCTGAATGCTGTATGCATTGTTCAATGTACGTATGTTACAGACTAAATAATTTATTATAAGTTATATCTAGTTATGTCTATTGAATTAAGCTTTAAGCTAAAAAAAGTTTTAATTTAAAAAAGTTTCGTCAAATAAAGTAGATCATCATGCTACACAAGTTGATTATATCCCCTTCTTTGTCAAAGTTAACCAAAGGGAAGTAAAGCGTTCCTTAATAGTCACATCACTAATTTCACGTGGTCTCAAAAGAACAATGCCCACCATCAGGCACGTAGCTTGTTACAAAGGCAGTCTTGTGTTTAAAGGTGAGTGTAGGGTTATGTACGGAGCGGTTAAATGCTATTAGTACTAAATATTATACAAAAAAATTCGTCATTTTAAATGACAGCTTTTTCGGATTTTTTCCCTAATTAGTTCGGTTTTTAATTCCTATTCGAACCTATATTATACTTTATTATTTTTTATTTAATGACTATAAATTTATTATTTACTTATCAACAAGACATGATTTAGTAAATAAGTAAAATGTACACAGTACACGTGGGAACCCTTCAATACTAAGGGTCTCAAGACTTAGTTCACCATACTTGCCAAGTGCGGCTTGGTGGACTGCACATGTCTTTCGAAAACCTGTCAGGTTCTCTCAGATACGGGTTGCCTCGCGATATTTTTGCCTTAGACGAGTGGTAACGTTATTGAAAAGAATTTTTTCACATAAAAATATTTGAGATGCGAGACCCGGGATTTGAACCCGCCTCACTCGGTTTTCCAAGCACCACTGCGTTACCACTGATTATAATACTACTTGCAGTAAAATTAATAAAATACGATACAATTAAAGTTTCAATATAATTTTCCATAAGCTTATCCACTAAAACCTCACACTATGTGAGTGGGCGCCGGCTTTTCGTGCTAGCTTTTGAACGTTACTTGACTGCGAGCGGAGTTTTAGTCGTTTATACAGCGTGCATTTGCTTGGATCCTTCGAGTTTTTAGTTCGATAGGTTTTTGTGCTAAAAATCGAGGGAAATGTACGTTTTGGTGGCACTTTTTGCTCTTAACGAGTGTCGTTTGACTATTAGTTGTTTTCATTTGGTAATATTAGTTAAGCTGTAAAATGTGTTTCTTTGGAAAGAAATTGTAACTTAAATATTAATATATATTGAAATAATTTACGCACAAATATTACTATTTATATTAATTAGTTCATTGTTACATTTTGTTGGTACTTGGATGAAAGGAGCAATATTTTAAATAAAACAATTTAAAATATTGCTTCTATCATCCAAGTACAAATTTTTTTGATTTGGTTTTCGTAATGGGGGAAAATTGTAAAATCGTAGACACCTCAAAAGTTATTATAGTTACAGACAGTCAGTGGAAATACCGTATAGTGTATAAATTTATTTAAAATGTCAAATGTTATATAAGAAAGTATTACAAAAATCGATTAATGTATTGTTGAAAATGTTTATTTTACATTCTTAAATGAAGAATTATAAAAATTATTCACAATTAGCAAAGATCAAGTTACATACAAACAAACAAAAAAATCAACCGAGTTTTTGAAGTGCATACAAAAATCCCATACCAGTAAACCCTTTGAAAGTGCTTTCTTACAAATTTCATGCAAAATGAGACGCGATCTTTAATTAAGTCCAATTCAAATATGTCAGCAGACAATAGTAAAGTGCGGAAGATTTATGCGAGCTTTGCGCTACACTTTGCCTGTAAGTTTTTGAACATCTGCCTCGGAAAGTTTGGGTCTGAATACACAAAGTCTGCTTTTTTGTCTACTATAAACTACTTGATATTAATACTATTCTTATTTATTTCCTACTAGCGACTCGCCCTCGCTTCGCTTGGGCTTTTTCCTAGATATAGCACAGGCAAAGCCGCGGGATCCGCTAGTTATGCATATAAACCTTCCTCTTGAATCACTTTATCTATTAAAAAAAACCGCATCAAAATTCGTTGCGTAGTTTTAAAGATTTAAGCGTACAAAGAGATATAGGGACAGAGAAAGCGATTTGTTTTATACTATGTAGTGATGCGTCATATAAAAAAGTGCGGCATTGAATATTAGGTACTAGCAATACGCACGGCTTCGCCCACGTTCATTTCATTAATCGCTACTAAACTTCATTCGGTCACTCGCTGAGTTGAAAATTCTCCAAAATTACTCCAGCTTTAATATACTCCTAAGCCGGCTACCTATTTTATATATTATGTGCGTCGTGCACTCCTCCTCCTCTCCTGTTATTGTGGTTTTAGTAGGGATCGCCGTCGCCGTGATCGAAATCGGTCGGGAGTTCATCATCATTTTCTATGTACTAGACATTTTTTCTTTTTAGACTGTAGATGGAACATTGATTTTATAAAAAACTGACTGGTAAATATCGAACAGAAAGGCGAAGAACAAGTTGACAAGGTATGCACGCGTAGCTATTAGAAAACATTGACATACATATTATGTGATTTTATATTGTCTAAGATTGCATAATACTATATATTATGTAAATAAATAAATAAATAATACTGTATAAGTAATAGATTTTACGTAGTGAGGTTTTGATTACTAACTACTACTATGCTTAATTACCAAATTCATCTAAATCTGTTAAATAGATCTTTTATTTATCCGTTACAAACAAACATAAAACAAATATCTCGCTTACTATAATAAATAAATAATAATAAATATGTTGGGACATTTACACACAGCACTATCTAGTTCCACGGTAAGGTACGAGCCTTGTGTTATGGATACTAGATGGTTGATATACTACATATATATAAGTTTAAATACATACATATTATAAATATAAACACCCATGACTGGAGTACAAACATCTGAGTTTAACAAATGAATGCCCCCAGCGGGACTCGAACCCGCGACCGCTTGCGCAGCAAGTAGGGTCACTACAAACTGCGCCACGCGTGTCGTCAACGTATAAAAAAGTGCACATATTTAAAACTTTATATACAATGAAGGAAATATTTACATAATATTATATTCATAAAGAAATTATATCTAGTAATGAAAAATTAATATAATCTTCATTTCTAAGCCAGAAATCTGAAATCTTTGCGAAAAAAGCTAAAAGATTTTAAAATTATAATTTTTAAATTTTCCCTCCATCCCGTCAACTGTCAAAACATTGATTATTTTCCGATACCCCTTCCGTCTCCGGTTCACTCTCAAGCTGCCGGAAAAGGTATTCAAATGAATGTATATTTAATTTATGAGCTTTCCACTATGGCTTTCCATTTTCTTGGATACATTATTTATAAAGGAAGTCGTCTGGTTTTGTTGCTGGCATAGCTTTCTATGTCAAAGGTTGCGGGTTCTATTGTACATTAATTAATATAATATTTATTATTTACTAATTGATTAAGTTTTATACTATAACGTATATGATAATATCCTGTATACTTAACACACGTGTCACACACGTTTTTTTCAGCTCATTTTGTCGTCGTACTGCTGAGCATAGATGTCCCTTAAAAACAAGTGGGGATTACGCCCTAGTCCACCGCGCTGACCAAATGCAGCCTGCATTTCACTTGTTTTGTAACTGGACTAGAAAACTCTGTTTAATTTATTACAAATGCAAATATCTTAATAAATTAAATCCATTCAATTTATTCTTAAATGATAGTTTTGCTTTTTAAGGTGGTATATATTTTTGCAGTATATATGATCTCCTTTTCTTACGTTTAATTCAATAAAGTGCCATATACTCGTATATCAGAGTTTTATAGTTGGCCGTTGGCGTAACTTCGCCAACTCTCAATCTTGAATAATAGACTACCTCTAATTTTACAAAGTCGGATAAAACCGTTAAGTATTCTTATCACTCTTCTAAAGAAAGATTTGCAGAAGCACTTTGCTGTTAAACGTACTATAAAACCCTACATTAAGTCTTGAAGGAGACGTGGTTTAACTTTACTGTATTATTTTTACTTATATTATATTTTAAAACATGCTTAATTACACTGCTTTTAAATAAAAATGCCTGTATGTGTACTTTATTATTTCTTCAAGTTGAAATACTGAACGGATTTGGATGAAAAATTCTAAGTTTTCAAATTAAATCAAAATATTTTATTTAGCATAAAATGTGTTACAATTTCTTACTGAACGTCATGAGTCTACCACCAGTTCGGAAAGAAGAAATCTCTGACCTGAGAAGAACTGGCGAAAGAAACTCAGCGGGACTAATTTTTTTTTCTAAATCTGTTTCTTTTTGCAAATTAAAATGAAAATTAACAATAATTCTATATCTTAATATAGCTTGGTTCGAATCTCTCTCAACTCTCATTAAGACGTAGAATAGTCTAAATATAAAGATTCCTTGTATGTATACATTTCTTATAATTTGATCATCTTATCTGATGAGATTTTTACCATTAACTTTGTAAGAAACACAATATAGTCATGATTATATGGTAAGGCCTACTCTGACATAAAGTTATTATTTTGATTTATTACTACTATAACAAACGGTTAACTTACTAACCGCTTGATTCATTGTAAGTACATATTACGTTCTACTTATCGTGAAATTATTATAATTATAACAATACCAAGTACTAAAACGGACGTGCTCAACACGACTTTGCCTAATTTAAAGCATACATATGTAGCCTGTAGTATGTCTTGATATTCTAAGATAATCTATACTAATATTATGAAGCTGAAGAGTTTGTTTGTTTGGTTGAACGCGCTAATCTCAGGAACTACTGGTTCGAATTAAAAACCCTTATAGTGTTGAACAGCCAATTTATCGGGGAAATATATTATTATTTAAATATATTATTTTTTTATACATTTTGCTCTAGAAAACCTTGGGCCATGGAGTCAAAGTGCTAAGCACTTTTTAAAAGACATAAGTCTTATCGCCTCTACTGGTGACAGGAAAGCTGGCTCATTTTTCGCCCAAAGAATCGGCATTGCCATTCAGCGGGGGAATGCGGCCAGCATTCTAGCCACTATTCCACGCGAACACGACTTGTACAGTAATAATTAAATGTATATTTACTATGTACATATAGTTGAGTTTACTTATAATTTTCTTTATTGTAAATAAAGTCATAATATGAAATTCCAAGGATTTGGTGTCCGGTTTTCAGAAAGCAAGCATAGCAGCGGGAAACTAGTATATAATAATTTTTAGTTAGTACAAATTACATGTTGTTACTTTGATACCTGACAGTATTAAAGCGTTAGAAAGTGCGTACTCTTAATGAGCTTTAAATTGCTTGATTAAGAGCTTTCGCTACAATAACAAAGGACTGATTTATTACATTTGTTTTAAATACTTTCTATTAGATTTTTATAACCTTACTTAAGCTCATTTAGTACTGTGTAACGATTTAGCTTTAATAATCGTCATTCGTTCACTTAATAAAATTTTGAAGTAAATGCAAAGTGCTGTATAAAATTGAACATCCTGGATATATAGAAGTCCTGGGATTGATTCCCGCGTCGGGCAAAGTTTAGTTACTTAAACTCTCTTTTGAGGAAATCCCAGTAACACCTCGAGTTAGGGAACGAAAAATAAATGTGTTACACCAATTCCACCTGTGCTTCATAGTGCATGTAAGGCCATCCTTCGACTTTCATACACGTTACGACCAATAGGAGCGGAGCATTAATGAAAAATGTTGCGAAAACGGGACAAAAATATTTCTTTTGATTTTCAGCCTTTAGAACGCGAGTGGAGCCGCGGGAAAGGCTAGTAACTAATATTATGGCGTTAGAAAATTTTTTGAAAATGTATATACGTACAAGTATGGTCTCGTGTATATCTTAATATATTTATTTCATGAATGTGAATAACTTGTGATATACCTACCTACTACATAATTTTAACATTAAAACTATAAATTCACTACACAAGTGAAAACGCAAGCACAAGCTAGTTTAAGAATAAAAAAATGACGTTGACTAAGAGCGTCGTTATCCTAAAGTGGGCTTCAGTCGTCCCGACGTCTTGTGAGATATTCCATCCTTCGTTTAATAGCATTTCGAATTAAATGCCGCTTCTCAATGACGCTTAAGAATTTTAACATTTATTAATTTCTTTCTCTATTAATTGTACATATTATATAGCAATTGTCTGCTCATTAAATTTAAAATAATATTGAAAACAAAAATGTTCTAACACCTTAATATAAAAATACTATATTAGTTACTAGCCATTCCCGCGGCTCTACTCGCGTTCTAAAGGCTGAAAATCAAAAGAAATATTTTTGTCCCATTTTCGCAACATTTTTCATTGATGCTCCGCTCCTATTGGTCGTAGCGTGATTTAATATAGCCTTTCTCGATAAACGGACTATCCAACACAAAAAGAATTTTTCAATTCGGACCAGTAGTTCCTGAGAATTCGGACCAGTAGCGCGTTCAACCAAACAAACAAACAAACTCTTCAGCTTTATAATATTAGTATAGATATCGGGGTCCCACCTCTGAAATTTTTATGGCGTTGCTTTAGAAACGCTTGATAGCCGGTTTTTAGGTGAATTGCGACCACTGTACATTTTAAGAGAGGCTTCAAAAGAGATATCGTGTAACATATTACACCAAATACATACGTACACTTAGATTAAGCATTCGCATTTTTAAAGTCGGTCTAAAATAAAAGGAGCGTGTTATTAGTACAGCGTAATACATAATTATACTAGGACAGTGCTTCCCATTTGCCGGGTCGCGACCCGGTACTGGGCCATCAAAATAAAATACCGGGTCGCAACAATCCCGCCCTGTTTTAAAAAATAATACCTATTATCGATATTGTATAAATGAACCATTTTTAGTATTAATAAGCTAATACACGCTTTGGTTTAAAATATAAAGTGGGTCACGAAGAGGCAGTGTAAAAATTACCGGGCCATGGCAAAACAATGTTTGGGTAACACTGTTCTAGGAGTTAAAAATCCAATCTCAAACAATAATCTAAGTCCTTATTGCCTTGAATATCTTTTAGAAATTCCTTTCAAATTGCTTTTCTATTTGAAATGTCTGTATTACTTAACTACCTCGAAAGTGTAGTGACTTGTATGTAAGGCATATTCGAAGGTTCTGGGTTCGATTCCAGGTTGAAACGACGTACATAAGTATGTAGCTGTCTAATATTAAGCTTCATTAAAAGCGTTTAAAGCTTTTTTAATATATATTTTCAAAATTAAAAAAGAATTGAATTAGTCAAAATTGAAAAAACAAGGCGTTAAGTAGCGCTAGTTGACCATAAAACCCCATAACAACACCATATGTTATGTTAAACAAATCAAGGGGACTGTAAGGGTAGCTTTTTATAAACATTTTATTAAAGAACACCTGGACGTTGATAAATTGTAAATAATTAGCTCGATTATAGTTTATTATTGGCTCGTGCTGAAATTAGATATGTTTTAACCCTAAATTATAATTGATGAATAGAACATATGGCTAGGTCTTGTTTAAAGAGTTTAGGGGATGTTAAATATGTAAGTTAGGCCAAATATTAAAATAAATGTTAGTTAAGTATCAATAGATACAGTCATTTTTTACCAATCGCAAATGAATCAAAACATGCATATTAAGAAGCAACGTCTTATAGCACAAGACACAAGTAGTTAAAGCGAAAAATTCTCCGAGAGAGGTTTCTTCTTTCCGAACTGGTGGTAGACTCATGACGTTCAGTAAGAAATTGTAACAATTTTTATGCTGAATAAAATATTTTGATTTGATTTGATATAGTAAGTACATAATAGTCTCTGGGCCAATGGGGCAGGACAAAAACCACACACATGAATGAAGTTGAATACCTTTCTTTATTTAAAGTCGGTGAAAAATAAAAAAAGTAGGTCATTATTTAAGCATAATACACGTATTCATAGACTTAATAACCCAATCTCAAACAAAAATCATAAACCTCATTGTATAGAGAATTGAGCAATTTCCTTAAGAATTTCCTTCTAGATTGCTTTTCTATTTGAAATGTCTGCTTTTTCTTTAAAACTGTTCGAGGAAAATTGTCTTAAAATTCCTCTAATGATAAAATTGCGAAATTTTACTAATAGTTAGTATGTATGTATGTATGTTGAATGAAAACTACAAAATTATTTAACTTTCTGACGATATATTGATTATGGACAAGTGATAATACTCTTTGCAATAATACAGACAGAAAGACCATTCCAAAAATAGGTATTTTCTATTTTTGTCTTTTCAATTTTTCAAATACAACCAGTATTAACCACTATGCTTATATAACCTAGGACCTAGCTTGATAATATGTAGATATAAAATCGTTAACGAAGAGAAAGCTTAAAAAAGTGAGAAGTGACTTTTTCCGCGTCTTCCCTCTAATATATTTTGACTAAACTATAAAATTTAACATTTTTGTATTTCATTCAATCTATACTAATATTATAAAGCTGAAGAGTTTGCTTGTTTGATTGTCTTTTTGTTTGTTTGTTTGGTTGAACGCGCTAATATCAGGAACTACTGGTTCGATTTGAAAAATTCTTGTTGTATTGGATAGTCCGTTTATCGAAGGCTATGGGCCATATTTTATCACGCTAAGACTTATAGGGGCATAGCATCAAATAAAAATGTTGCGAAAACGGGAAGGGCGGGCGTTATTTGTGCGAGGTATCACACCGTTGATGACTGAGAAAGAATTTGGTTCCCGGTCTTTAGAACGCGTTCGAAGCAGCGGGAAATGCTAGTATATTATAAAATCGATAAGTTACATATAAAATAACAAGATAGATCAAGAAATTGTATATAATTTTATGTAGCAATTTATTCGGGCTTCGACTTGTTTGACTAAGCGATTTTTTCTTTCGAATAGAAAGTCCTCTACTTATCTCCTACAAAGTTAGATATAAAAACGCCAATATATATTTTTTATTAAATCTATGGATTCTAAATATTTTTAATACAAAATAATCTAAATTTAATTTTTAATATTAAATATATACAGTGAAAATATAAAAATCTAAAGTTTTTACATTTAAACAAAAATATTTAAGTCACCCTTACTTACTTACTGCCGAGCGGAAACGCCCGCACATACGGAAATAGAACAATCGACACACGCCATTATCATCTATTATTTTAAATATAGATCACTAATGTACCCATTATTTTCTAAAACAAAGTCGTTTCTCAACTGTCATGTGTTAATATGTTGACGTTTTGTTAAAAACTTTAATTATATTCATGTGATGATATTTAAAACAATATACAAAAATAAATAATGATTCTTAATAAAATATTAAAAAAAAGTTCTCCCCGGCGGGGAATCGAACCCCGGTCTCCCGCGTGACAGGCGGGGATACTTACCACTATACTACCGAGGATGGTGTCAACTGCGTTAAATATTTAGATTATATATTTAGATGGGTACGTTGATGTAAAATCAATAGTTATGTCAACAACGATAGGTTATTTTTTCATTGTATGAAATATCATTCAATTCATATGAAAATACGAAGTTCGAATGGATTAAAAAGCTTTTAGAGAAAACTTAACAAAATAATACATCTACGTACTTAAATTGTGAGTAGTTAAAATTAAAACACTACAGATTCAATTTAGTTAAATTATATTTTTATAGATTAATAAAACTTTCTTTTCGGATATTTTCTTGGATTTTTGTTTCCCGGCGGTAAAAATGTTTTAAGCAATGGTTGCCATGGTTACGGGAGAGACTAAGGTTTTTGACGATTTAATATTATTTGAGTAATTTGATACCATAGAGTCGAATTAATATTGAAGCAAAGATGATAGTACTTTTCAACGGCCTGAAGCTCATGACTTGAGCTTTTACGATATTAACGTATAGGGGAGTCCTAAGTTTCAGTGGAAAGCTTGTATTTTATTTTATTTCGCTTCGCTCGGATGTTTCCTGAGCTTGAATGATTTAAGAATGCATAAAGGGCAAACGTCTACGTTCTTTTTTCGCCACAAATAGAAAATACAGAATAACTTACCATGGTTTCATTGCATTGCGATAAATGGTTAAGAAATGAATATGTTACAAACATACGAACATTCATTTTTATTTATTTTTTATATATCCCCCATAAGTATTCTGTAAGGTCTTAATGTCTAAGGTATTAGAAAATGTCTTTAAAACAATACGGTATTAAACACTACATATATGTGGACATTTATATTACAATTTTAAGATACAAAAATAAAGCAAATGACGGGTTAACACTTATATTATTGTATAGGCGTACTACAAAGTATAAATTAATAAAACTAGAATTTACGGCTCCCTCCGCATTTTTTTAATTATTCCTTAAACTAACTTTCCGCAATCTCTTAGATTTTATATACATAAATTTTATACTACTATCTAACATTAGAAGAAAAATTAAAATCGAAACAGTAGTTCCTTAGATGAGCACGTTCAAACAAACAAACAAACTCTTCATCTTTATAATATTAGTACAGATGAATGGGGCTTTAAAAGTAATTTTCATCTTATTGTTTTAGCCTTGTCCAGATGTCAACATAAAACAAAATCAATAAAAAGTTCTCATATAAAAGTGTGTATTGAGACATAATCGACTACGCCCTCACCCCAAGCGAGGGGAGAAAATTATGAACGCACGTGTTGTGTGTTGCGTATGTTTGTACGTCACTCAAATGTGACATACATCGTTATTCTGATAGAGGAATTGTTTTTATTAGATAATTGCAGGTATAAAAATGTTATTACATTGTGAGAAGGCAGTTGTATACCAATTTGACGTTGACGTTTTTACGTTTTTTGTTGACGTTGATACTGCCAGACTTGTTTACTTTAGCTATTTCCATAGCATTTTATCGTACGGTATTTTGTTGTGGGGTAATGCAGCGGATATTAAATCAATATTTATAATTCAAAAAAGGGCCATTCGGGCTATTTATAACATGAGCGCTCGGGATACTCTCCGCGAACTTTTTAAAGAAATAGGTATACTTACGGTTGCTGCGCAATATATATATTGTAACATCATGTTTGTTCGTCAAAACGTTAATAGCTACTCAAGGCACTGCGACAAACACGGTATAAATGGGTGAATATTTCATTTCATGCATATTTTACATTTTTTTTTGACGAATCAAATATTAAGCCTGATGGTGTTGTTTATTATTTTTTTGTACAATATATAATGAAAATAAACTAAATATGAAGGAGGTACAGTAATGTGACGTTTAGTATTGAAGATATAGGGCTTTGTTTTTTTTAATAAACGGTAATGAGATTAGCACGAACGGTAATTGATATTTAGCTAATGGTAATGAGATTTATTCAAATGGTGATTAGAAATATATTAAAAAGTATAACATCAGAGTACTTTAAGCAGCATTTTATTCGTTAACAATCAAATATGATTTGTAATAAGTAACAAAGAGGAAACATAATGAGTATAAATAATCAAACGCGTATAATATAAACAATCATAAAAAAGGAATTTAAGGAGTCAACTCAAAGTAAATAATAGAAATTGTCAATTTTTATTTGTAACAATAAACACTAATCGATTTATAATTTTCATGTACCACTGCAACTTGGTGTGTTAGCACTTTTACTCACCGTTACGTCAAGACAGAGCAAAAGTTTTCTTTGGTAATATTCATTACTATTCCTGTGACATGTTTAGAATACATTTCTCCCCTACCACTGTGAAAGCTGCTCTTAAAATGTGAGTAACTCACCAATGCCCTCTACCACTAAAACTTGCCAGTATTGCTCTCTACTGGCTCGCGACCAGTTTCATATCGAACTTGATCGCTAAATGTCCCAGTCGCAGATCTGTTCAAAGCCAGCCCCTTTCCTAAATTCCGATGATCTCGGCGACCTCGGGATCGGTATTTAAGTGAAGTCCATCGCTTCTGTTTAAGTGTGTCGTGTTGGCATGGAGTCCATGGAGACCTGATGAAACGCTCTACCGCTGGCCGCTCGTTTGTTTGTACCCAGATCTATCCCCCATGCCAGCAAAATACACAGTTTGAATGGTGCAGATATACACATACTAAATATTTTTATTTAACCCGAGTCCGCCGAAATCTCAGAATTCCTTTTTTCCCCCTTTTTGACACACTATGGTTGCAACAAACGTAAGAAAAATTTGCACAGCGGCCACCCCTTCCGCGTTTAATGTGGACTTTTGCAACAAAAAGGCACTCCATTCCAACCTCAATGCTGTCCATCACTATCTTGAAACAGATAAGCCGGTCTTACTTTTTTTAATGGAGACAGATATTGTCCTGCCGATACATCTTGCTTAAAATATCCTAGTTACAGCTTGGAACATGTCTTTCTGCCAAAAGTTGGGATTTGTACGTTCGTCAGGGAAGATATCACTCTGTTGTCGCCACCCCATCCTGACCTGTCAATTTTATGGTCACGTATAAAATATGGGGGACATACTCCAATATAGACGTGTATCTCATAGTGGAAACGCCGAAATAGACCGACCCTTCGGACATCCAAGAAGGGTCAGATTTCCTATTCCAGCTATATCCCTGCGTGGAAGTTGTGATCCTCGGAGATTTAATGCCATGTCCAGTTTACACGTCATTTGGAGCAGAAAGCCAAATTGGCTTCCAAAACAATAGTAGTGCTTAACGGAGCGAAACAGTATTTCAGTTCCTGTTCTTTATAAATCACAGGTTCACCCTCTCATGGAATACTGTTATGATCTCTGGGCTGGCACTCCTCAATACCAACTTCTTCCATGTGACAAGCCGTTCATATTGTCGATGATCTCATACTAACATACGACTTAGAACCCTTAAGCTTTCGGATAGATGTTGCTCTCTATGTGTATTCTTTCGTCTGTATAATGGAATGTTCTGACGAACTTTTTGATGTGATGCCACCGTCGCGTTTCTGTCACCGCTCTCTTCCCCGTCGGGTTGGATGTCATCCTTATATATTACATGCCTGGCATCCCAAAAATGAACATGCATCTTGCTCCTTTCTGCCCGCACATGCAAAATGTGCAATGATCTTCCTCCTGGGGTTTTCTCTGAGCGCTATTATGTGGGGCACTCTCAACTCCTGTTATGTTGCAGGTGTCGAGGGGCAACAAACTTACCATCACCAGCTAACGCGGATTGTTAACTCGTTTTCCCCTTACTGTTAAAAAAAATGGTCTCTCACCACTGTTTCTTTGCTGTCTTTTGCTTCGTGGAGGCATATCACCAATTGACAGAAAGGAACGCCTTTCATCTTATACATATATTTTTGGACTTCTTTTTCTTTTTCTAGAGCATGTAAGACTGGGTTCAATTTAATATCTTTTTCTGTGTGTTATTTTAGCCCTTAATCTGGTTTTTTTTTTTGGTTTTTTTAAAAACAATTAAAGTATGTGGGGGTCAAATAGACAAATAGAACCAAAATAAAAGCTTACTAATCTAATTTCCGAAAATGCGTCACTTAACATTAATTGTAAGTATAATTGTTAATTTATATGGTTAAGGTTTCATCAAATCTTAACATTAAAATCATTACCGTTACTTTCTTCTAATCACCATTCGACTATAAACGAATGGTAAATAATGGTAATTAGAAGTTTGGTAATTAGATTCATCAATATATGCGGTTAAATATAGTTTTTTTAAAGAGTCCTGGATTTATGCAGTCTATTGTTTAAAAGATACCCTATTGTTGGTTACATCTAGCTAAAATTAAATAAAAAATTACCAATATATTACCTTTTATAATCGAAACGGTATATAGAAATATTCCAAACCACACCAAATTTTAACCGGAGAAACTTATTTCAGTTTGCCGGTAACAGTCTTTCATGCGTGTATCCTGCTCTATTGCAGAGTGTCGACTGATGCCGAACGTTTTGTGAGAATGAAGGTACATAGTGATGCGAAAGTATTAAAATATCGACACAAACATGTCGCTGAATGGTAATTATGAAGAAGTGTAAGGACATTTTTTAAAATAGTAAAAAGTTGCTTAAAACTGTTCTTTCATTAATAATAAAAAAGTAAAACATAGATTATTTAGTCTTTTATCATAAATATATATGATAACTTATTCTTTAAGGACAGTTTTTTAGTAAAATATTTTGATTAGGTCAAATCTGGAAAAAGGACACAAATGGTAATTAGATTTTACGACTTTGTTATTTTTTTTTACACATACCTAATAATAATATACATATTCAACGAGTTGCGTCCATTAGAACCCGTAGCTTATTAAAAATAAATATTATCATCTTCAAAATATTTTAACGTTTTATACATTCTTTATGGCCAGAACTGTAATATGCACCAAATGAAATATTCACCCAAATACAAGAAATAAGAATAAACTTGTAACACCCAGTTTTCGCCTACAAAAAGTAAATAGGTCATTTATGGGGCAAGGTGTACGCATGTATAATAAAATTCCACAGTCAATACTGAGCTTGCCTTTGAAGCAATTTAAATCTAAAATTAAAAATACGCTACTGAATAAGGCTTATTACACCATCACGGAATACCTAGTAGATGTAAATGTGTGGGATTAGTGACTGGTTGTGTCTCACGTAGGATAAATAGATAAATTGTAATACCATATTGTTACCAAATATTTGAAAAGAGCAACTGTTGAGTTTCTCGCCGGTTCTTCTCAGCAGAACAGCTTTCCGAGCCGGTGGTAGCTTACTCACAGACTTACAGACTGACATTTAATTTTATTAATGTAAAAATGACGATTCAAAAGAGCTTGTAAAAGTCTATTTGAATAAAGAATATTTTGATTGATTGATTGAATCATCATCATCAGCCCTTTTTTTTAACGTCCCACTGCTGGGCACGGGCCTCCCTCAGTACGAGGGGGATTAGGCCATAGTCCACCGCGCTGGCCTAGTGCGTGTTGGCGAACTTCACAGACCTTTCGAAGACTTGTTAGATTTTCTCAGAGATGCAGGTTTCCTCACGATGTTTTTCCTTCACCGTAAGACAAGTGGTAATCATGATATAAATGATTCGCACATGAAAATATCAGAGGTGCGAGACCCGGATTTGAACCCACATTACTCGGTTACCCAAGCGACGTGTTACCACTGGGCTACCACTGTCGTAATCTAATACATTTTACAAATAAATTTTTTTTTTCCAAATAATACCAATATGGCATGCTATTTGTGTTTAATAAACAGTTGACATCAATTAATTTTATCATCATTGTTACAAGTATGCAATATACATATAGTCTATTTTTTCTTACTTGTCTTAAGTAGTAAACAAATATGGCGGACAGGTAACCAGAGATAATTTCATAGAGATTGCAATGACGAATGAATGACAACGACTGAACTTAATGGTTTTTATGCAGTGAACGTAAAGTATTGGGTAGAAATAATACGACAAGTTAATTTGATAATTTTATTACTCGGATATCACCTCCTTACTAATAATAATTTTAATAATTTTATTTTCCTTTTTGTCTTAATATAAAGTCATTTTTAAAACTTTAAACTAAAAAAGCAAATAAGCGATCGAAAGATCTCCGAGAGCGAAGTCCCTCACTCCATTTTATTACACAGTGCAATAAGATAAGAAATAATAATAATTACAATAACAAATAAATAATCAGTATAAGTTGGTTAAAAGCAATTAAAAATCTTCTATATTCTACAGATGACACTCCTATTTTAAAACCTAATAAAATTTGAAGAAAAATGTCGTACTTTGTAATTTACAAATATTGTTATTTTTTTAAAAGTTCAGTTTCCATTCTCGCCAAATAATTTTACATGTTACATCTCTATGATTCAAAGACAAAGTAGCGTATCGAAACGTCAAAATGTTTTGTTCATATTTTATCTATAGAATTTAGTTCTGTTAAAATTTCAATTTTAGCAAAAATAATGTGTTCAAATCATATATAAACAGCTTTTATAAGTGTAATTCATAGTGTGTGTGTTTCTAAAATAGTAATAAACGATGAAACCAAGTCTAAAATGCGGGATTTTCCGAAAATAAGTGTTTTTCGTTCAAGGCAGTGTTTGTTTACCATTTAGGACAAGTAAGAAAAAATGGACTATACATGGGTGTATTCTATGAACTTAAAATTATTAGCAAAGTATAAAACTACTTTTGACTGTCAATCTCTTTACAAGAGGTCCAAGTTTGAAGTCAGATAGGGGTATAAAAATATGATGAACAAAATATGAATGAAATATAGTTTTCGGTTAGAAAATTTTAAAGTAAATGTTTGTTTTGTGTGAATATCATCGAAACTGATATTAGGTTTGAATTTACTTAATAAACTTAATAAAGTTGTATAAACTTTGGTAGAACTTTAGTTACCACTTATCTTTACCAAATAAAAAAATATTCTCGGTTTTTTTAAGTCCCATGACTTTGATCATTCTAAGATATTCAAAACATAGGAAACAAAATAAAAAAAAAGAAAACTCAGTTCTATTTAAATCGTAAGTTAATGACTATAATACATAAAAATACATCTGTAAAATTTAATTCAAAAATATACATTCCATATCACATTTCCAAAGATAGTTCAAGGAAATCCTAAAATATGTGTTTAACCGACAATTAAAATAGAGGAAATGACTTTACCCCACATATTGGGTCGTTAAATTATTTCTGTAACGCGAATAACTCCGCTTTCTAATCGCTTGTTTAGTTTGTTGGGGTGTTTTAATTGCTATTTGTTTTATTGGAATTTATTATTTGGGAAAAAAAATATTATTTATTAGTAAAATGTATTAGATTACGACAGTGGTAGCCCAGCGGTAACGCGTCGCTTGGATAACCGAGTGATGCGGGTTCAAATCCGGGTCTCGCACCTCTGATATTTTCATGTGCGAATCATGTATATCATGATTACCACTTGTCTTACGGTGAAGGAAAACATCGTGAGGAAACCTGCATGTCTGAGAGAACCTAACAAGTTTTCGAAAGGCATGTGAAGTCCGCCAACTCGCACTAGGCCAGCGCGGTGGACTATGGCCTGATCCCCTTCATACTAAGGGAGGCCTGTGCCCAGCAGTGGGACGTTAAAAAGGGCTGATGAATGAATTAGATTATGCTTCAAATTATTTATATTAACTAGCATATAGCGTATATGTATGTGGTAATCTTGGGTTCGAGACCCGGTCGAGCCAAGTTATGAAAAGCATAGTTATATGTAATGAAAAATTGAAATTGAAAAGTTGGTCCTTTTTCTCCCATGTGCCTAAGAGATCACATAAAACCTTCAGACCAATAAAATACGAACGTGTATCTGTTACGCATTTTACAACTTGCTGTTTCACTGATCTCAATAAAATTTGCATAGAAATGTATTGCATTCTAAAGACGGATGTGAGGACAAAGTTCTTCTTGTGATTTTATGCAGGCGTTGTTTAAACTTTTAAAAATTCATTAGAATCCTTCTAATAGATTTTCTAAAACACATAATATAAAAAATAGTTTATAAAAATAATATTAGTTAAAATAAAAAAATAAAATAATAATAAAAAAGTGGTTTTTCTAGATATGAGACCACACTTGAAATATACTATATGTATATTTGGATAGAATATATATAATCAAAATTAATTTTTTTTGCTATAATATGTAAAAAAATATGTAACAGGTAAATTTAATAAAATAAACAGGTAAATTTAATATTATTCAGTCAACGTTATTAAAAGAGCAATAAATCTTTAAAAAAATAAAAAATCAATAGTGTGAAACCGAGCTTTGTCCAAAATTAAAAAGGCTTGGCATGGTTATCTCACTGTTCATTTAAGTGGTACTGCACTGTCACAGACAATTAGAGGATTCGATCCCGGTCGATATTTCTAATCCCGGGATTTCGGGATTATCAACAGTCAATCTCGGGATCCCGGGATAGTCCCGGGATTATACTGTTAATGGAAAGTGGTAACAAAAAGATAGTAAAACATATCAAAATCTTTTTCTTATTCATCTTTTAGTTTTGTGAGGACATAGAATATACTAATTTAAGTTTTAAATCTTCAAAAAGGCGGTTAAACAAAATTACACTTTCTTCTTCTATACTATCTATATCTATACTTAATATTATAAAGAGGAAAGATTAGATTAGAGATGTTACGATTTAACTCAAAAACTACTGAACCGATTTTAAAATTCTTTCACCATTAGAAAGCTACATCCTTACTGAGTAACATAGGCTATAATATATTCTCCAAAAAATATAAATCTCTACATAAAATGGAATAATGTAACTCAAGGTATCACAATTTTGTCTATAAAACTAATTATTCTGCGTACGCTGCGAAAACTGTTGACGATATATTTTTCAAGTGGTAGTGCCATGCTTGTTACCTTCGGGTAGCAGCCGAATTGGCCGGCACGCCCCGTGTAGTTCATTAGAATCACTCTCTCACAGAAGACCGGCGTGAAGTGGCAGCTATGCTGTCGCGTTTCGTCCGGTGAGTGAGAGTCCGGGAGGCCCACTCTCCTTCCCCCCTCCCTCTTCCCTTCATCCTCCGCCTTCGTTCCCCCCTCCCTCCCACTTCCCTCCCTCCTCCATCCCTCCCTTTCCTGAAAGGCCGGCAACGCATCTGCAAGCCAGGCTTGCAGATGTCCATGGGCGGAGGTGATCACTTCCCATCAGGTGAGCTTCCTGCCCGTTTGCCCCCTTTTTACCATAAAAAAATATATATAAAATAATGTTCTATATAAGTATTAATAGTACTCATGATTGCTCAGAAAAAAGTCCGCGATAGCATAGATTTAACTATTATAGTTATGCTACAATAACAGTTTTAGTTTGAAATGTTTAGTTTAAATACGGGTGGAATCGAATAGCGGTGATATTTGTATCATGATATTAATCCTTATAATTTTAAATTGTTTGATAAATAAGGTAAATTATATATGTGTTAGTCACACTTTAAATAACAAGGATCTGACTTTTCGTTTAGAAGTTATGACGGATATAAAAAATCTCTAGGTAAGAAAAAAGTCGCGGTTTGAACAAACTGTCCTCACGTTCAATCTATTAACAAATAGCTACTAATTTTCGTATTTACGTTTAAAAAAATCTTTTATATATTAAACTTTACTCAATAATTATATATTTTTTATATTATTAAAAAGGCTTTATTAAGTAAAATACAGTGGCAAAGTCTACCAAACGCCGCCGTGTCGCGCCGTGTGGCCTGTAATCACGAAAAATGGGTATAAAGAAGGTGGGTGGAGAAGTGTGTAAAGCCGAAGATTTATCATTTGTAGAACCGCAAGTAAAATTAAAAAATATAAAGTGAAATATTCTTCAAAATACTCCATTTCAAATTTGTACATTATTTTTTTCTAAAAGCAATTACACACTTTTACGCATAATCCGGTACCGGTCGGTACCAAAAACAAATGAAATCAGCTGTGTAAACAAAATGGCTGTCAAAACGTCTCATCAAGTTAGTGCGTTTCGTTTCACGCACATTTTTATTGACTTATTTAAAAAATGTATCAATCCCGAAAATCCCGGGATTTATTGAATTTGATCCCGAAAATTTCGGGACTAAAATATGACCGGGATCCCGGGATCCCGAGATCCGGGATCCCGGGATCGAATCCTCTACAGACAATACATCGTTATGGAAAGTCATTTGTTTAAATATTTTTCATATTGAATATTTCAGTATATCTTAATTATGACGTTATATCCCAACCCGTGTATAGCAACTTATAATATGTATGTATTTAAACTTATATATGTAGTATATCAACTATCTGGTATCCGTAACACAAGCTTCCTTCGTAGCTTACCACGGAACTAGATGGCGCTGTTGTAATAATATCCCAACATATTATAATATACTCGTACAATCAGACTGTACTGGAACAAATATTAAAATTTGCTAGAAATATTTGCTTTTAATAGAATCGAACCCAGACTTCTCATTGGAACTTGTATACATTTTCTGATAATTGGACCAATTACAGGCATAAATTAGAGTATTTATATGAAATTTTATTAATTATCTACTAAATGTAAACTGAAGTTACGAAAGTTTAATTAATCGTTTTCGTAACCACGTACATTTCTTTGCACTATTTCTGTAACCTGCATCGTTACCTGAAAGAAATCGCTATTGAGAGATTAAGCACCATATACAGATCGTACCACGAAAGATGAGAATTGAAATTAATTATACATAACTCTTACTAACACGACTTAAGTGCGAAAATCCCCCGCTACTGACGCTCGTCAAGTCTCATCTTTCGTGGCACGTATTATACATTATAGAAGCTTTAATTATTTATATGCCTTGATTTTAGGGTTCCGTAATAAAATTTGAGTCCAGTTAAATAGCTAGATAGCTTTTTTAATTTAATATCTTCTAGAGATTTTTTTAAACCAATGGTTGCTTTATGCTTTTAAAATTGTTACTTCCAGATCGTAATTGCCTAATCGCAAAATATTATAAAACAAAGTCCTCTGCCGTGTCTGTCTGTCTGTTCTCGATAAACTCAAAAACTACTGCACCTATTTTCATGCTGTTTTCACCAATAGATAGAGTGGTTCTCAAGGAAGGTTTTAGTATATAACTAGCGGAACCTGCGGCTACGCTCGCGCTAAACCTAGGGACGAATCCAAGCGAAGCGAGGGTGAGTGGCTAGTACTTCAAAATATTCTTAGAAATACATTCTATAAGCTTTTATACAAAGCTTTCCAAAGCTTTAATCCGTCCTTCTAGTGTAATATATATATTCTCAGGTCTTTTTGAGCTTAAAGCAACGCCGTTACAACTGTTTTGCAAGTTGGCACGCTCTGAAATGAGATTACGAGTGTACCGCTTTGTACATTTGGTTCATTCGAAAATTTGCGGCACTCCCTAACTATGTTTGTATCGAAAATTTGTATTTGCTAATACTATTTAAATTAAAATAGTATTGTGGATGAAAATGTTGTTTTAAACACGAAGCTTATCTGGCGGTTATTTTCTAATCGATTTTAAAATAGGGAAGTTCTCGGCTTTTAAATTCGGACTGAATCGATTTTAGTGATTTCTTATATACGTGTTTATGTTGTGTATTATATACGTATAAGTTTTATTTAGGTTATTTGTTATTTATGCAAGGATGTTGTCCCAAAAATATTTATCAACTAGCAACACACCCTCACTACGCTCGGGTTCTTCCCTAGACATGTTTTAACAGTTATTAATTTCTCACATATGAGATATATATCTGCATTAAAACATTTCCTGTATGTTGAGCCAGCTATCATCATAGTACTAAATTTCATCAAAATCTATCCAGTGGGTTTCTCGTGATGCTATCACAAACAGACAGACAAATATTCAAAAAACTCGAGACTCCACCCCTGTATGACTGTATAAATGAAATTTTCAAAAATGTACATATTCAACCCAGAATTTATTAAATTTTTATAGTTACTTAATTTTTTACTTAAGCTGAATAAACGTGATTAGTTGTTAGGTACGTAGAATATTATACTTTTCTTTTTTCATGACTTTATTTATTTAAATTTAATGTAATAGTTTTACATCAAAGGTACTATTTCAATCAGCCTTTCATTTTCATGATACTTATTCACTTGATGGATTGGCCAAAGAGCCTTCGGCCCCCGATTTATATGCCCAATGTTCAAATACAGGCCATAAATTATGGTATCGTCAATATTAGAACTGCGGAATTTACGAGGTTTAGCGCGTTTTTATGGCTACAAGATGGTGTTTTATATAAAGTAAATTCTTACTAATAATATTAAAAGGTACGTGTAATTTTTTTATTGTTAGAAAATGCAGACGTTTAGTTTATTTTATTTTTAACCTTATAGTTTCACTACTTGAATATCGATTTTAACATATTTATAAAAACTTTTTAATAACTGAAATAAAATCAACGCTTTTAGTACTTGTAGTAGTCTCTTAACATAATGATGAATACAGGAGGTGAATCGTTTTCATCGCATGCTTTTGGACAAGTCAATTATTTTGCTAAAAACCCTTATTTAAAAAAATATGTATAACAAGTTTTTACCTACATTGTTTAAAAAAGTAAATAAACATTGATTAGTTGCTAATATGTAATAAAAATATCAAAAAGCCAACGTCACGCGGTGTTCCCAGGCGGTCACCCATCCAAGTACTGACCGCGCCCGACGTTGCTTAACTTCGGTGATCGGACGAGAACCGGTGTGTTCAACGTGGTATGGACGTTGGCGATAATATGTTTGAAACAACTGTTTCACATCGTCTTCTTAGAAATTTACCAAACAATGTTCAATCAAATTGATACCTTATATCTACGTAATCGAGTATATTTTCGTTTGCCAATTATACTAGTTTCATTACAACTTCAACTAGTATTTTTATACTAGTAGTAATGGAATCTATATTATATGAAACACTACTATACTAAAACGGCTGGACCGATTTTGATGGAACGTCTTGTGTGAGTTCGAGTGCATTCGAGAATGGTTTATATTCACAATATATAGTGGACCGACCACTACAAAATGTATTTTTTTGAATTAATTAGTTATTTATACATTTAGACAATAAATGACATTCAATTATAAATAAGTTGTTGCTAGGCAACGTTGTTTTGTACATGCGAAGTGCGAACCCAACGTCTGTCGGGTCCGCTACATTATAAAATATTATATACCCTACTGTTATTTTTTTAATTAAACTAGTTTCCTTATCTTAACTGTAATGTAGCCGTTTTATTCTATACTAACGATTTTATTATACGTACGTTTTAAGTTTCAACGGTTAGTTTTAAATAATTAAAGTTCTCTTTGCTAAATTTTGATTTGGATTACTTATACCTATCGTTTTATAAATCTTCTTCAAAATCTGTCAAATGATTTCGTGTTGCGGCCGAAGAAAGACTAAGAACTAAAGATTCGGACTCGTTCGATAGCAATGAATATTTCAATAAAATATTTTATGTACAATTTCGAATAAGATTTTGGTTTGCGACGGTTTTTTATGGGATAGGCAAAGATTTTTAAGACGTCATTCGAAAGGTTCTCACGCTGAAGATTGTTTCATTTATAATTAAAAAATATCCGTGTAAATATAAGACATTATTAATTTAATAATTTTATGGATTTACACGAATATTCGACATAATAAATTAAATTTTTCCCAAAAATGAAAAAAAAAATCGCGACATAGACCGAAAAGATAATTTCATTTATATGTAGATTATTAACTGTTTAAATCTATTTAATTACAAAAAAAAAACAATAAATAAATAACTCAATAAAAAAAGTAAACCACGTTTAAAACTTGTGAAGAACGAGAAATATTAATAGTTCTGATACTAATGACCAATATTTTCTGGATGAACGCCAGATATCGGAATTGAGATATGACAAGGCGATGGGATGGCGAAATTAAAATGCTCTACCGATTCCAGACTACATTTAGTTATGTTTAAAATATAATTATTTGTATAATGTAACTGATATTCTTTTTACCCGACTGCGCTAGAAGGAGCGTTATGTTTTTCGAGTGTATGTTCGTATGTATTTCTTGGCACGCTCTGTAGCCTAAATTTAGATTCCTCTCAACTTTGAGAGTTACAATGGTTATATCAAAATTAAAAAATTAAAAATGGCCGATTTTTGCGACAATATTTTTTGTGTCCAGTGGAAAGAAAGGTTAGGTAGAAAGAAAGAAAGGTTTTATATATCTATAACACTAGCCTTAAAGCTAAGCTTAAGCTTACCTTGGAACTGGACGGTGCTGTTTGCTATACCGATATATTTACACACCTATGAGTACGTATAAGGACAGAAAAGATGATGATGATGATGATGAAAGAGATTATAGATGACTATTCCGTGCGTTTAAGTCTAAAGAAACATGGTTTCACAACAAATGTATACGGAATCCAAAAAGTTATCTAATTTACGCGCCATTAGTCTAAACTCTAATTAACATAAAAGTAATATTTGGAACAGCCTAAATAAATAAGAATATGTTTATTTAGATTAAAGTCTCGCACACACATTACACATCTGGCACCGCATGTGTCACTGTACGTGTGACAATGACCCATATTCGAAGGGATTTTAGGGCACAACCAATAATAACTTTTCTTCTACTGCTGGAAGATTAATAGTATAATAATTCAAATAACTTTAATATAGAAGAAACAAGTTTTTATAGACATAATTGCTTAGATTTTTCCTCAACTTATTTAGAACTAGCATTTCACGCGACTCCGCCCGCGTTTTAAAGACGGAAAATGAAGTTCTTATGCTTTAACCGCAAGTGTATACATGTACACACGTTTGCTTGCGGTTGCAACCACGTAATGTATATGTTATTATCATGTATAAGCTATATCATAGTAAAGTTTCATCATAATCCGGTCAATAATTTTACGTTAAAGAATAACAAAGGTCAAAGGCCCATGCATCTTACAAGTTTTTACAACAAAAGTTGCGATGGTTGCAATTTAGTAAATAGCTCGTTGAATATAATTTCTGAAAATATAGTGACTAAATATAAATGCGAAAGTTTTTTATGTCAGAATGTGTATGTGTATCTGTATATAAAATATAATAAAAATTTAAATACATAAATTAATATATAATATTACTAGCGACTAGATATAGAATTCATGGGTAATGGACAAGGGTACGCCCGTACCTTAGAAGTACCTACTACATTTCGATGTATCTGTAAAGAGTAAGCCAGCATTATCCATTTAATCGTACGAAAACTTTTAAAATTTTAGATTTAGCTTCTGTAACGATAATAATGTCTATTTCAATGATATTTTCCAAAAAACATTCATTGTATAGATTTAACTCAGAATTTTATTAAGATGTACAAATGAAAAAAAAACATAGATTTTTTATATAAAATGGTCATTTAACACCATCAAAAACCCATTGCAATAAGACTGCTATTTAGTTTTAATTCAGAGTCTGCATTCAGAGCACGTTAAATTTAGAACTAGAGTTTTATCAGAATAGAACAAGAAGTTTCCATTTGTTCAAGAAAAGGAAATCTTGAAGCTTTTAAAAGTTGCATTTTCTTTTTTTGAATTCAGTAAAAAATATGGGCAATGGATATTAGGAAATTGTTAGTAAGAAGAAAACACTAGCTATTGATTGTAGTCAATACTAGCGAGTCACCCTAGTTCTGCTTGGATTCAACTGTATTTTAACGGTTAGTATACATATTTAAAAAATTTAATATTTTTCCGCAGAAAAAAAGACCGAATATGTTGGTCCGGATTATCAAATATCATCATAGCAAATCTGAAACTAATATTGAAAAAAGTGCGTGTGTACTAAGTACACATGTCAGAAGTAAAACTTCTTTGGCAAACTAATTTTTAAATCTCGTTTATATTTATACTAAATAACCCCGTCTTAGCTCGTTGAGAGAGGGAGATGGCGCGAAGGTCACACCCACGAGTTAGACAGAGTTAGAAATGTCACTGACTCGCGGTAGGTGAGATCTAACTAAGGCTAACTCTTCCCCGTCCCTGAGTGCCTGGTACTATGGACTTATTTTTTCGTTTCATCGAGTTTGAAATCGCAACGATTCTAAAGAAGTTTCACTTCAAAAATAAAACCATGTTAGCGTAAATAGATGACCCTTTTGCATTTTAGGTCAAGATATTTAACAAAGTTACTTCCTAAAATATAATAAAACTTTTTTTAACCAATCTTTCCCATAACTTATAGTAAAGTGGTTAATTATATCAAACAGCTTAAGCTATGCGAGCAAAGAAATAGACTAACATACACATAAAGCATAATCAGCATTACCCACATTCTAGACTAGTCGGGTAAAAAACTATGGAGAGGCAAAATTCAACTTACTTAAAATAGTAAGAAGTTCTACATATGTCCATATGACACTGTTATTATCTATATCTATACTAATATTATAAAGAGGAAAGGTTTGTATGTAAGTATGTTTGTAACGAACTGGCTCAAAAAGTACTGGACCGATTTTAAAAATTTATTCACCATTTGAATGCTATATTATCACTGATTAATATAGGCTATTTTAATTGCAAGAAAAAATAAGGATCCTACTAAAACTACAATAACAGGAGAGGAGGAGGAGTGCACGCCGCACATAATATATGAAATAGGTAGCCGCGCTGCTCAGGAGTATATTAAAGCTGGAGTAATTTTGAAGAATCTTCAACCCAGCGAGTGATCGAATGAAGTTTAGTAGCGATTAAAAAAATGAACGCGGGCGAATCCGCGCATATTGCTAGTAAGTTATAACATGAAAAGATAAATAACATGGTAAAAGAAATTTAATTACCGTTAATAAACAAAAAATGATACAAGTTATTACTTTATTAAATTCCTGTCATAACGTAAACCTGTATAAACATACTGAAACATTATTAAAAGAAGTCTATGGGTTCGCAGAAAGCCAAGAATGAGTTTTTATTGTACGATAGGTTCTGAATCTATTTTATATCCGAGAATTACTACAAATCTTTTCTGGAAAATTGTATTGACTAGACTAAACAGAGTGATTTTGATTGAACCTATGACAGACGAGACTTAACGATCGTCAGTAGCGGGGGGTTTTCAAAGGTAAAGGCGTGTTAGTAAGAGTAATATAATTAATTTCAATATCTAATTAGGGATGTTTCGATGACCTTCGAAATAAGGTTATATTAAAATTAGTACATAAAAATCGTCTTCTACGCAAGTTCTTTCGTGCGCGGTCTATATTAATTACATAAATCATCAATTAAAGATTTTCTTCAACGATTGTAGAACGCTATGTTTTGTAAGTACTCATTTTTATAAGGTTTATGTTCAAAATATAAAGAATATTTATATTAAGGTCATATATATACAACAATATTAGATATTTGTTGTCTGTACGTCTAAGTTTAATTTCGGCTTTGAACAAATTGTTAACCATAGAGGAAGAGATTTTAGTTTAACAGCCTTTAATCCATGAAACGGAAAAGATTCCTGTGGGATAGATAGTGTCATGTCTAATATTGTTAAATGGATTGAAGCGAAATTCGGAATGAAGATAGCTTGTACACTGTTTCCTTTCTTGTGTGTGTTAATTTTAATATATCTTAGGTATAAATATTCAAAAAATTTTTGGCATTTAAAAAAGTAGGTACATATAAATAAAATTAATTTTTTTTTGTGGTAAAAAGGGGGCAAACGGGTAGGAGGCTCACCTGATGGGAAGTGATCACCTCCGCCCATGGACATCTGCAAGCCAGGCTTGCATGCGTTGCCGGCCTTTCAGGAAAGGGAGGGATGGAGGAGGGAGGGAAGTGGGAGGGAGGGGGGAACGAAGGCGGAGGATGAAGGGAAGAGGGAGGGGGGAAGGAGAGTGGACCTCCCGGACTCTCACTCACCGGACGAAACGCGACAGCATAGCTGCCACTTCACGCCGGTCTTCTGTGAGAGAGTGGTACTAATGAACTATACGGGGCGTGCCGGCCCATTCGGTTGCTACCCGAAGGTAACAAGCGTGGCACTACCACTATATAAATGTATTTTATATGAAAGTATATATTTTTTCTTTCTGTCAGGACTTTCACTTGCAAGCTAATGTTACAATTAGGATACTTTTATTTTATTAGAAAATTATAAAGACCGTTTAATTTATTTTAACTTACGCCCAGTAAAGGGGGCAAGGTTTGCTAGTATTTGATATTTTTTAATGTTAATTACAAATATAAAGTAGAAACAAGGGATCTCTAAAAACAGGTGTTTTCTCTATACAAATAGAGATCTCGACTGGGAATGCTGTATAGGCCATAGGGCCAGGAAGTAGGTACATCTCAGTCAAGTTTCTCTCTGGGCGCCACTGTGGAAACAGGCCGCGGACGGCGTGAAAAAAACCGGTCCTAATGAGTGTGTTATCAGTGCTTTCGATGTAATCGATTTATTTTATTGTATACTAGTGTGTTACCGTTGCTTCGCTCGGTTGATTCCAGTGGCGAGAACTTCGTTCACAATTTCATGGATTTTTTGAGCGGAAATGTTTAAAATTGTTTTTTTCTTATATTTCATATGATTTTAATAAAAACTTGTTATTTTCACGTTACAATTAGACTTTTTAATTGTATTTATTTATTTAGACTTATTCACGTTACTTTAAGGCCTTTTGTATTTTTAATCGGTAATTAATTTAAATCTTCTTATCCCTCAATTTATAAAATAACTAGCGACTCGCCCTCGCTTCGCTCGGGTTATTCCCTAGATTTAGCACAGGCAAAGCCGCGGGTTCCGCTAGTTATGCATATAAACCTTCCTCTTGAATCACTCTATCTATTAAAAAAACCGCATCAAAATCCGTTGCGTAGTTTTAAAGATTTGAGCATACATAGGGATATAGGGACGGAGAAAGCGACTTTGTTTTATACTATGTATGTGTGATAATGCATGCTGTGATTATCTATAAGAAGAAATACAATCATACTTAAAATTTATTATGTAAATTATTATCATTAAAATTATTGTAATTTCTGTTGGTAATCGAAATAAATAAATAAATAAATCTGTAAAAAAACTGTCAACTGTTAAAAGTAAGTGTGTCTATGTGCTATTCTAAGTTATGGTTTATTGTTCTATTAAATTTAATCAAAATCGGCCCAGCAGTTTAAGCGTGAGGGAAAACAAAGACACAAACAAATTTTCTCATGTACATATATAAGTTAGTAGCTAAAGAAGTTTCTTCTTATAACTTCTAGTGCATGTATTTCATTTAATTGTACCGTTTTGGCTTGAAAATGCTAAGTGGGTGCACTTATACGAGACTTTTTAGTGTATGAAATTCAAAATACTACGTATTTAAATAAAACTTAAGTTAATAAGGTTTAAAAGAAACTTTTAAATGAAATTTGACAAATGTTTTATTACTTCAAAACAATAAATGTGATATAGAAAGGACGGTACAAATTAATGATATATACATAAATATATTTCTTAACACATCCCACATCGCTTACAATATTTAGTATCCAGATCTTAATGTATTTTAAAAATTAGTAATCGATATGTTATAAGTGGAAAATACTACAAAAAAGTTCAAGCTGTTCATTAACCTCTTTTTACTATCATGTAATGATCAAGTTGTCTGCTGATGGAATGATATAGCTAGATTTTCAAATATTCGAATTCGAATAAGGTTATACAATTTTTATCGAAATCGGGCTAGCCGTTTCAACATATGTAACAGTGTGTATTACTAATTTCCGCATCTACATTAGCAGTCAGATCTTAGACCACTGACGATTTTTTCTATATGTAAAAATAATAATTATATTATAATATTATATGAAAACAAATTGAGAAAAGCACTTAAACGAATATTAGAAACCTTAACGTTAGATACACATAATTAAGTTTCAAACGTCCCTCAGTCACGAAACGATCCACCCCACACAACTCTCTCATATTTTGCGTTACATTAATTAGACATGTAACTTACCACTGACATTGACTTTTGGTTTCAATTAAATATAAGCAGAATAAGGCTGAGTATAGGTTTTTGTAGTGGTCGTAGGTTCTATTTAGTTTGGGACTAATATTTATAAAGATTTATTTGATTGTCGCAATTTATAACAAATAACAATAACAATTTTCGTAAAAATTTAGACGAAAGTCAAGCTTGAGTATGAAATGCTTCAGTTTAGGAAAAGAAAAACAACCTTTTTTAGGTTTTTCTAAATTATAATATAACTCAATGTAAACAAGCACTGGTATTGCAAGTTTGCTAAATGTCATCTTTTTTCTCTTTCTATCTATTCATGTTAAAATCACGTAAAAAGTAAATTTGTACTTTAAATATTAGTAGAACAGCTAAAAAACAAACAAACAAACTCTTAAGCTTTATAATATTAGTATAGATAATCAAAATTTGTCTATCTTTTCCGAAAAAAAAAACGATATTACAAAACGCCCAGCGAAGCTCAGTCACCCTCAATCACCTACTTATATTAATATTGTCACGCTTTATGTTTATACTTTTCCAAGTTATAATATACTAGCTGACCCGTGCCCACTTCGTTGGACATAATGTTAATAATCCTTTTTTAGTACAGAGTGTTTAAATAATTTAAATTATTTTATGAATATTAAAAATTAAAAATTAAATTATCTATACTAATATTAAAAAAACTACTTTTTGTAACTTAAATATAAAAGTTAGACATATGCTGTCGTTGACTTTTTTGTAGGCATTTTTAAGTTCCACATCTTTTCTCTAGAACTCAAAAATATATCTTTCACAGTTAAGGCAGCGTTCGTAAGAAACGCTTTCATTCGACCGTTTTTTCTCCGATTCACTTTGCAAAACGGACTACCACGTAAAAAAAAAAATATTTTTCGGTTTTTTATATAACCTATGACACTCAGCAATAATGTGACTTTGTATTGGTGAAAGAATTTTTAAAATCGGTTCAGTAGATCCCGAGATTACCCCTTACAATTTAACAAATAAACAAACTTTACTTCTTTATAATATTAGTATAGATTAATTATTATCAATATCATTTCTATTATCAACTGTCTAAGCATTGATAAAGCCTTTAAAAATATTATAATCAATACTTCTATACGTGCACTGTGCAGTAAATATCGCAGAACATCAATAATTCCAACGCGTAACCACAGTCGCTGCGTGGCGAGGCGCCGAGCAATCGCGTTTAATAAATTATATCACTAGCACTGCTTTATTCCGCTTTGCTCTTAGCAAACCCGACCCCTTGTGCTAGGCGTAAGTTAAAATAAATTAAACAGCTCTTATATTTATTTATAAAATAAAAGTAGGCGAAGTTACTTCTTATAACATTAGCTATCTGCTAGTGAAACTACCGTCAAAATCAGTCTAGCCATTTTCGAAATGTGACAAACAGACAGGCAGAAAATGTAATTAAAAATTGATTTTTGATGTAAGCACTGTATATTCTTTCATGTGCATTTTGTAAAATAAAATTAAAAACAAAAACTTTAATTTTATTTATATGTATGTACCTACTAGCAAATTACCATTTCGTTTGGGTGCATATTTAGGTACCAAATAATAGTCTATGTGTTAGTCTTATTTAACTATAGTCTAACCCATTCTTGATGTGTGATCACCTTGTTTCTGTGAGGTGTATCAGCATTTGGCAATCTAACCTGCCGTAAAGTCCATAAATGCAGTTTGAACTTAGGAGTTGGTAAAAGTAGCTACTTTCATATTGGAAGTTCACACTAGTAGAGTGAATGAAAAAAGTATTTTTTGCTTGTGATTAATTTCTAAACAATCAAAATATGTTTAATTGCTCGGTAACATGGAAGTTATTTAGTTAGAAGAACGTATTTATTTTTAACCAATCGTCGTTTTGATTAACAAAAACAGCAATGGAATAGACTTACGAAGATTTACAGATTCGCAGACAGACATGGTTATTCTTTTTTTCGATAGCGAATATATTGTAAAATCAACTGCAAGAAATGCATTTGTCAGGATATCTCAATTATTTTATGCAAGGACTTTGATAAAGTTCATTCCATTTTTGTCTGGAAAGGGTCTTTTGTCTGGTGAAGAACGATCGAGGAGTTGAAAAAGTATTAAGTATTTGTTGTTATCATGTCAATTTTTTACTAACATGTACTTATTAATATTATGTAAGTACAAAATTTGATCTAAATCATTAATACAACCGTTTTTGAGATACACGTAATAAAGTATACATATGTAAACATATAGACAGTGGTAGCGAGATAACAAGCTCGCTTGTATAACCGAGTGATGCGGGTTCAAATCCGGGTTTCGCACCTCTGATATTTTCATGTGCGAATCATTTATATCATGATTACCACTTGTCTTACGGTGAAGGAAAACATCCATGAACCCAGCAAGTTTTCGAAAGACACGTGAAGTCCGCCAATACGCTCTAGGCCAGCGCCGGTGGACTATGGCCCGATCCCCTCGCACGACGACTATAAAAAAAAGGGCTGATGATGATGAAACAATATATACAAAAAATTCTAACTTAATATTATAAAATTTATTATGTGAATTATTATTATTTGTTAGTTGATTGAAGTCATAGTGGAACGAACCATTCAGTAGGAAGACGGTATTAATAACGACGTAGACGGACAGACGTACAAAACGTTCTTTGATGCGTTTCAAGCATTTGCGCTCATTACAATAATTGTCTGTTTCATAACCATTTACAGTTATTACGCTCAGTGGTGACATAAGATTTTGTTTTGAGTACGATATTTATTGGAAAAACGATTCTCCTAGTAAATTCTTAGATTTTAAATTTAGAACTAGACTAGCGACTCGCCCTCGCTTCGCTTGGGCTCATCCCTAGATCTAGCGCGAGCAAAGCCGTGGGTTTCGCTAGTGTGTTATACATATAAAGTTATAAACCTTTCTGTCAATTCTGCATCAAACGGTTACATAAAAAAAGTTTGTATTGTCTAAAGCGCTAAGGTTAGATTTAAAATAATTTTATATGGTGGTTAATTTTTGTTGAATTTTCTAATTCTCCGCGCAATTTTCTTATTTTTTTCTTTCATAAGAACCTTCTCCTGACAATAACAAACACAAGAAAAAAAGAATTAGCGAAATCGGTCAATAAGAAGAGAAATAGGGATTCATTATATTCATATTCATAGCACAGGCCTTTCTTCGTTATGAAGGCGATTAGGCCATAGTCCACCACGCTGGCCAAGTGGGTGTCTTTCAAAAACTTGCTAGGTTCTCTCAGACATGCAGGTTTCCTCACGATGTTTACTTTCACTGCAAGACAATTAGTGATAATCATTCGAAATTATTATCAGAGATGTGAGACCCAGATTTCAATCCGCTTCACTCAGATATAAATTCGTTACCACTGGGCTATAAATAAAAATAAAGAAGGTTGTTAAAAATAAGGAAGGCATAAAGAAATTTGTATAAAAAAGTAAAAGGTACCTAGGAACGTACGAACCAAAGCGAAGCGAAAATCGAATCGATACGAAATCACATTCATGAGTAATTAAAATACAAAAAACTACAAAAATTTTACACAAATTAAATTATACGTACGTAAGTTAAGCACATTTACAAGTGACAGAGCTTTAACATCATGTACACGAAAAAAAGTTCTTTATTTGTGTTGTGCGTCCTTGTAGCGTCCTACATTCTATTGAAATGCCCTAACGATCCATTGAAAGCTCAGGAGCTTCCTGTTCATATCCTTAATTAAAAGAGTGAAATAAAGGAGACTGTAGGTAATTAAAAGCCTCTTAACCTATATACGGGACCATACGAGGTCCTTTAACGACGACTGTGAACGAATATAATGAAATAGTTGGAGAAATTGTGTCAGCGGGTATTTTGTTTTTTTTTGTTAATACGACACGCGTGGCGCAGTGTGTAGTGACCCTACTTGCTGCGCCAGCGGTCGCGGGTTCGAGTCCCGCTGGGGGCATACATTTGTTGAGCACGAATGTTTGTACTCCAGTCATGGATGTTTATATTTATAATATGTATGTATTTAAAACTTATATATGTGTAGTATATCAACCATCTAGTATCTATAACACAAGGCTCGTACCTTATCGTGGAACTAGATAGTGCTGTGTGTATATGTCCCAAAATATTTATTTATTTATTTATACGTGGGCACCTGTATGTCTGTACAACTAAAGATGTATTTAGCAACTGAAGCATTGATTTAGTTGCTAAGGCATAGACAAGACTTGGGTTCGATTTCTAGGTTGGGCCGAGTACAGTAAGTCATATTCTAGTTCAGAAATTCTTAGCTAGGGATTGAGAAGTTAGGCGGTTGCGCCTGGTCTTTGTGGTCTCAGTGGAGTTTGAGAATGTACGAATAGAGAATTAAAAAAAATTACATATACTCGTGGTCTCAATAAGACTGACTTTATTTATTAGGAGGATGTAATAAATAACAAAAACTTTTATGTATGTTTAATATATACATATAAGTATGTACATCAAGTAAATATATAGACAGTAACTTGAAGTAAAATATAATTAGCTAATGTTCGTAATAAACATGAGTAAAGCTAAGTTGCTAATTATTATATAAAAAAATACACAAAAATAATGAAATATTTTAAAAACTCTATTAAGTCATATTGTAAAATTGCATCTCACTGTACCTGCACTTTCATTTTTATTTTAGTGCTTCGAATACATTTGCCATTGTTCATTTAAAACGTTCATTTAGATAACACTGTTTTCAAACTAGTGACAATATTTATTATTGCTGTGAAAAATTTGTTGTGTGAATAAAATATTTAAAAAATACATTACGTATTTTTTGGGTCGTAAACTGCCTCGATGGTGTAGTGGCTGGCATGTACGGACGCACACCGAGAGGTCCTGGGTTCGAGTTCCGGGTCGGCCAAATTTAGTTATTGAGTAAGTTAAATAGAAATGTTTCGTTAGCAGAACAGGAACAGCCCGGAGTTGGAAAGTTGGCGGTGTTTCATTTACTACAAGAAGTCTATCAATTACATTTTGATAAAGTAACATCTAAAGTCTAGACAATAGACATGATTAAAATAACCAACGAGTGAGTATATAACTATGTTTTAATAGTTAAATTATAGGTAAATTTAACTACATAGAATATAAATAGGCTTTTTAATATAAGTTATCACTATCACTACATAGTATAAAACAAAGTCGCTTTCTCTGTCCCTATATCCCTATGTATGCTTAAATCTTTAACACTACGCAACGGATTTTGATGCGGTTTTTTATAATAGATAGAGTGATTCAAGAGAAAGGTTTATATGCATAACTAGTGGATCCCGCGGCTTTGCCTGTGCTCAATCTAGGGAAGAGCCCTAGCGAAGCGAGGGCGAGTCGCTAGTTATTATTATATTATAAAACCTTAACTTAGCCGAATCTGTCCATTCAATTTTTGTCTCTCTGGCTATTTCTCTGCCTGTGACTTCACGAGTAATTTCAAAGATAGATTTAAGTCCATATACAATTCTTAGTTAAAAATGTATTGTATTTAAAAATACAAATTTTTTATCATTCTACACATATTTTTTTAGAATTTTGGGCCTAGTCTATTAATGAAAGAGAATGGTGAAAATCAATTAAGGTGAAGTTATCGTATAACATATACACAAAAATCAACAAAAAAAAAAGAGCGCCTCTTCTTCCACATCGGTCAAAACCTTAGAAGATTTTAAATCAGACACATTTTCCAACACAAAGTAAAGGATAATCTTCAAATATTGAATCGTAACAGACGTACAAATAGTTTTTTGATGCAAATATCCAATAATCCGTCCAAACGCGTCGGCTTCATAGAGGGTCGCTTAGAGCTGCTCGAATTGATTTGTTTACCCATATTGACATTTTGGGTTTATTGTACAAACACCGTTATACATTTTGTATTGTATTCAAGGCTTTGATGTATACTAATCTATACTAATATTATAAAGCTGAAGAGTTTATTTGTTTGTTTGGTTGAACGCGCTAATCTCAGGAACTACTGGTCCGAATTGAAAAGTCTTTTTGTGTTGGATAGTCCGTTTATCGAGGAAGGCTATAGGCTATATTACATCACGCTACGACCAATAAGACCGGAGCATCAATGAAATATGTTGCAAAAACGGGATGTATTTGGTTTCCAGATCGCGCGCGAAGCCGCGGGAAAGGTTAGTATAATATAAAGTAGATATTGTATGTTTTTGGTTGGTCGGTCTCTGGGACTATGACAAATTCAATTCTTTTGTATTTTATAGCCGGTTTATTGAGGATTGTTAAGGGATATCGTTTCTCGCGTGGGTGAGTCTTACAATAATACTTAATAAATAATAATAAATTTTTATTACCATAAAGTACAAACAAATGTATTAGGTAAAAATTTAAAACATGAATTTGTTGAGGTATCTTATAAATAGCATCTACAGCCGTACTAGGAGGCCCTATGCATCAGCTGTCGGTGCCAAATCCCCACAGTTAAACAAATAAGTGCAACCAAAAAAAGTGCTAATTAAATTTACAAGTCAGTATGTATTTGATAAAAAATAAGTTAAATATAAAATAATATTGTTTTGAGTTAAATATATTCAGTGTCGTATGTATACATGGTTTACACAATTTTTTTGAAAAATAAATTTCAACAACGGTTCGCACCCTACACTACTACACTACTACCCTAAAAGAATGACTTATCTATTGTATGAAAATACTAGATTTCTAGAAGCGATGTTTCAACGTATGTAAGGGTCAATATAATCTCCTATTATAAATTTACTGCCGACTTACGCCAAAATCAAAAACAAAATATTTTATTCAGCATAAAATTATTACAATTTTTTACTGAACGTCATGAGTCTACCACCAGTTCGGAAAGAAGAAACCTCTGACCTGAGAATAACTGGCGAAAGAAACTCAGCGGGTCTAATATTATTTTTTGTCTAACAAGTATTACTCGAATTTATGGTAAGTCTCTATTTATATGGTGCATCAGCATAATAAGCTTCATTAAAATCAGTCCAGCATTTTGTGCTAGATAATATTATTTACAAAGATTTTGAAAATCATTGGTATACTAAATTCCATACCAATATGTTAGTACAAATTAAAACCTAGTTTCTATCAATTCGCCCATCTATAGTTCTTTACAAATGATTTAGATTTTAGACTAAACTTTTAAATTTCAATTTAGTTTTCGATATAAATCCACTTATCCGGGATCGCGGGATGAAAGGCTATTGAAGTGGGGATAGAGTAATCCAACACTAACCATTCAGATTCAAATGATGCCTTTTATAATCGTTTGAACGTTTCCGATTGCGCTTTACCCTTTCTATGAGGTAGAGTTGGCCCTTTCTATGAGGTAGAGTTGGAAGAGATTTTAATTAAAATTGCTTAGTTTTAGCGAATAAGAAAGAATGGGGTGTTTGAAAGTGTCATCTAACATGTTTTTTCCAAATAAAAGAACCATTATTTTAACCTTTATTAAAGAATCTTTATTCAAATTCGGTTTAAAAAATATATTTAAAGGTAAAAATAGTGCCCATAAACTTATGAATTTAAAATTTATCCATTTTTAATGTAATTGATTTTTTTTTTTAACTTTCTAAAATACTCGTTTTACATGACTAAGTATATTATATTATAAAATATTCTTGGCTTGAGTACTTTACTGAATTTCGTACAACCATTGGTAACGTGTAGAAGTAACAAACATAAACACATTAAATATTATTACAAAACTGTCAAATCCATACTATGACTATAATAAAACAGTAACTTAGCGAAATCTGTACTTGAAGTATTTCTTAAAAGCATTGTAACGTACAATACGTTTTATTATAGTCCAAAATTTTATTATAGCGTACAAATTATAGTCCAAAACAATAGTTAATTAAATTTTGGCCTGTTTGTCTATTTGTCTCTATGTTTATTTGTGTGTGCGAAAGTAATAAATCGATTTTAAATTTTAGGGAAACATTTAATTCCCTTGGGAAAACAATCTATACTAATATTATAAAGCTGAAGAGTTTATTTGTTTGTTTGGTTGAACGCGCTAATATCAGGAACGACCGGTCCGAATTGAAAAAATCTTTTTGTGTTGGATAGTCCGTTTATCGAGGAAGGCTATAGGCTATATTACATCACACTACTACCAATAGGAGCGGAATATCAAAGAAAAATGTTGCAAAAACGGGAAGTATTTGGTTTCCAGTCCATAGTACGCGCGCGAGGCTGCGGGAAAGGCTAGTATAGTATATAAAAAAAGTACAATTTTTCTCCTATTTTGTCATACATATAAAAGTTTAGTTAATTATCTTGTTTTGCCACCACTACTACTATTTACCCGGCACACGCCTATCAAACTATTCGGTTTCCAACAATATGTGGATTCGTTAGCTCCGAGCCGCTGAACAAATGGATTGCGACTGAGCGTGTAACTTGACCCGTTTTATTATTTACTGGCTTTTGAATTTATCCAAAATATTGGTTATTTTTCATCTTTATAGATGATCCCACCTGGTTAGTGGATTTGGAATCAAATATGCTTACAATCTTTTATAATGCCACGGAATCGTAAAAAAAAGCTCTTATCCTGGAATAATAATAATTTATTTAAGCTCGTTTTCACGAGCTTTTATTTAACTTGCAATTTTGTTACTTTGTGTGTTTGAATGTGTTTATATCTCCTCTGGTCGTTTTAATTTGCAAGTGAACGTATATGTTTGTTCTAAAAGAAGCGTCAAAATCTAAAAAATAAGCCTAAATCTATAGGCTTAAATTACTATCCAAAGTACCAAAGTATTATACGAATCGTATGAACTTAAAATAAAACAATAAAAATGTTAAAACAAATTAAATTTTACACAAAAAATGAAATCATTTCAATAACCTTATCGTTTAAAGTTGTTACTGTCAGCTATATAGTAAATCTAAGGTAGTAAGTTCTAAGAGAGGCCTATTTCCAACTGCGAGCAAAAGCATGCTGACCATTAAAAGAATCAGTATTGAAAAACCGTATATATAGCATAAAAAACGCAAAATATATAAAAACTCTCCTATTTTGAAAGTCGGTTATAAAATGCAATATTTAAAAAACACTTTATCACGTTTAATATACATAGTACGTATACCATAATTTTTCGTTACATGTCCCGAGTAATTTTTTAAAGTAACAGGAATCAATCTACGTCAGAATCACAGCAATAAATTACGCCATCTCATTTTTCATTTCCACCCCACATTTAGTATTTTTTACGTGGGCGGGCATCGAACTTAGGGTATCTGTGGTTACGCAGATGGCGCCTAAATTGAAACCGCCACGGTTAATTACCCTACTTTGTTACATTTTATTTTGACTTTGAAAAAATGTTTTTCTGTGTCATATTACTTGTCTCTTTACAAAACATTAAATACTTTTTATTTCACTTCTAGATACGAATAAGTTTTAAGGAAAAGTGTATATTTGCTTTGTACTTGTATTTATAAAATTAATATTAATTCAGTGACTTTCTTCACTCTGATATTATATTGAATTAGGAAAAGTCTGAATTTCTTAAAAATTAGATGTTTTCATACATAAAATAAAATCATCATAAAATATGCTAGGATAGACAGACAGAGAATGTCTATTTCAATTGGATATTATAAAAAAATAATGTTCTGATTCAACTGGTTTAGAGTTATATATTTTTCTTAACTTTTATAATCACTTTTTAACTTTTTGGGTACCGTCGATATCAAGCATATGGCATGCCACACAAATGCTTCCATCGGGACTCGAACCCGCTACCGCTCGCATAGTAAGTAAGGTACAGTAATAGTACACTACAAACTAAGACAAACGTGTCGTCAACAAGTAGATTGGTCCTCTATGCCACTGCATTAATTCGAAATTAGGTTACTTTAGCTAGAAAATACCACTCGTCATAAATTTTTAACTTTTAAGGTACCGACGATAAGCATATGGCATGCCACATAAATGTTTCCATCGGGACTCGAACCCGGTACCTTTCGCATAGTAAGTAGGGTCACTACAAACGTGACGTCAATAAGTAGATTGGTCCTCAATGACACTGCATTAATTCGAAATTAGGTCACTTGCTAGCTAGAAAATACCACTTGTAATAACTTTTAACTTATCTTTATCGCTAGTTTTACTATTGACGGCGCCCTCGTGTCGTGCGAGCGGCCGTTACGATACGAGTGTAGTATAAAATATGTACTGTACAGTGTACAGGTTGGTCTCTCAAATGACACATGTTTTAATATTATAAATCTATGTTGGGACATTTACACACAGCACTATCTAGTTCCACGGTAAGGTACGAGCCTTGTGTTATGAATACCAGATGGTTGATATACTACACATATATAAGTTTTAAATACATAGAATATAGATATTATGTATATAAACATAAACAAGTGCATGCCCCTAGCGGGACTCGAACCCGCGACCTCTGGCGTAGAAAGTAGGGTCACTACCAAATGAGCCACTACTAGTCGTCGATATTTTTTTTATATGTCATGATTTACTTAATTTAATGATAGGTACTTCATATGTTAACATGAGAAACATTACCATCTTTCTGAAATTGTCGGGTAAAATTAAAGATCCTACAAAATAACTATTGAAAATCGATCTAATGTAAGTCGGACTCGTACACGAAGGGTTCCGTACCATCGTATAAGATATAACTCTATGTACTTTTTTAATACTTTTGTAAAACAAATTAAAGCTGTGGTGTAATAAATATTAATATTTCATATTAATTTACGTGATACCCGTTTTGGAATTCGCCATTTTAGTTTTTATTATTTGTTTTTATTACGACAATATATAAATACACATTGAAAATATTACAGTTCATGAGATACTGCCGCTGACAGACAGACGAACGACAGGCCAGTTTTAATAAAAAGGCATCAATCGGGTACGGAACCCTAAAAACCAACACATTCTGGTAATAACTCAAGCTATTAAAATTTTAAACTGATAAAGCAAGACGACCATTACTATCGAACTTCTTTATCATAGTGTCGCGACACCTCATTCATACGAGTGGTCTCATTAGAAATAGATTAGACACAGGATGTGACACTACATAATTTACCTATGGAAGTCGAGATATTTGCTTCCTGTAGGTTACAAGTTAATTGTATATAGCAATTAATTTTTGTATTGGTAGGCATTATCTCCTAAACAGCAATATTAACTTGCCTATACATACATTTTTTGGTAGAAACAGGTAGATTTTCATATTTTATCAGTACATATATATAAAATTGGAGTGTCTGTTTTTAATTTTAAATTAACAGCTTTTCACATAAAAGTATATACGGTTCTTCCATCCAAAAATCAATTTTTATCATTTTTGTCTGTCTGTCAGTTTGTTTGTTCCGGCTAATCTCTGTTACGGCAGGACCGATTTTGATGGGACTTTCATTCGCAGTTAGCTAATGTTATAAGGAGTAATGTAGCCTACTTTAATTTTATTAGAAAGTAATAAAAAGCGTTTAATTTATTTTAACATACGTCTAGCGAAGCGGGCCGGTTTTTAAAATTAGATAGTATACAAAAATCTTAGATTTTTCAACAGAACAGCATATTGTGTCCCTTAATTAAACCCACTATCCATTCTAGATATTAAATAGTGACACTATTTCTAAGCGGTCATGAAATATTCTATAGAGATAAATAATATTGAAATGTCTCTTTTTAATTCCAATAATTTTTACTAAATGTATATATGAAAGTATATGTACATGTTCTTATTTTACACAAAAACAAATTTCAAAAATTGTTCTGTGTCTTTTTGTTTCTGATAATCTCTGAAACTGATAGATCGATTTTGGTGGGACTTTCACTAGTAGATAGCTGATGTAATAAGAAGTAACTTAGACTACTTTTATTCGAGAAAAAGAATTAGGGTTCCGCTCAAAAAATAGCAGACGAGGCCTATGCAGAACGAGGGTAAGTCCACGATTCATCTGCTCTGTGGGTAAGTCGCTGTTGTATAATAGGAAGCATAAAAAATAGGGTGATTACAAGAAGATCCTTTTAAAGCCGTTAAACGTGTATCTATCAACGCTATTAAGTGGTGGGATGTCGCAACACCTTATCCACACTTTCATTAAAAACTAAACGAAAGACATGGGGCTTTACAGATGGCTTTTTAGTTGAGTGTGTTAATTTTAATGGAGATTTTAACTAAAATTTATGGGTTTGATGCGATAAAAAAATGTTTAGTTACCTTTGATATGTTTTCTTTTTATTTATTTTCACATTCTTTAAAACTTATGGTTGTATTCTACAATATGTATTAAGTAAGATTAAATATATAAACTAAACATATATATAGAAAACTAACTTGCGTATCTGTAAATTTAAATATTTAAAAAAATCTTATTGAAATAGTCATTATTACCCAAACAGAAACCAAATTTATAGTTTTTATCAAACCAAATTACTTAGTAGTAAGTAGGATATAAACTTAGTTATGTAAAAGTTCACTCTGAAATTATAAAAAAAACTTACTCTAATGATAGATCGCTTCACAAATCATTTCGTTAAAGTTTATCTTGTCAGGTTGACAACATCAATATTTACAGTCACATTTAATTCGAAATCATCTAAAATGCACCTTATTTCCTTACAGTTAGAATGCTTACATGTTTTAATACACCTTACTGTGGGATAGGTTGAGTGATAAGCTTATACAAATATTTATTTTCTAATAAATTAGGAATGTTGGCTTTTAAACTTTTTTATCTTAAGATCAGAGGTTGGAAGTCATCTCTATATTATAATAAAATTCTAACTGATTCGAATGCTTACATTAAATATATTTTTTTAATATATGTTGGGACATTTACACACAGCACTATCTAGTTCCACGGTAAGGTACGAGCCTTGTGTTATGGATACTAGATATACTACACATATATAAGTTTAAATACATACATATTATAAATATAAACATACATGACTGGAGTACAAACATTCGTGCTCAACAAATGTATGCCCCCAGCGGGACTCGAACCCGCGACCGCTGGCGCAACAAGTAGGGTCACTACAAACTGCGCCACGCGTGTCGTCATAATTTTAATAGTCTTATTGAATTAGTCATTCGATATACACGATTCGCTTTTTATATGTTGTCTGTCTTTCTGTTTTTCTGTCTGTAATCATATCATAATAGTATGATGATAGCTTTATATAGAGGTTATTCGAACCAATATTACAGTACTTTTTACTACGGAAAAATGTTTCTCTGAAAAATATAGGTATAAAATTTTAATATGGATATAGTGTGTTTTTAAACACCTTTAATTTTAGGGTATAAAATAAATAAGTTGTAATCTCAACGCGGTATTAAAATAAAAATATATTCATGTAAATCACTACATAGTATAAAACATAGTCGCTTTCTCTGTCCCTATATCCCTATGTATGCTTAAATCTTTAAAACTACGCAACGGATTTTGATGCGGTTTTTTAATAGATAGAGTGATTCAAGAGGAAGGTTTATATGCATAACTAGTGGATCCCGCGGTTTTGCCTGTGTTAAATCTAGGGAAGAGCCCGAGTGAAGCGAGGGCGAGTCACTAGTCACTACATAGTATAAAACAAAGTCGCCTTTTCTGTCCCTATATCCCTATATCCCTATGTGCGCTTAAATTTTTAAAACTACGCAACGGATTTTGATGCGGTTTTTTTTAATAGATAGAGTGATTCAAGAGGGAGGTTTATATGCATAACTAGCAGATCCCGCGGCTTTACCTGTGCTAAATCGCTAGTTAAATATAAATAAAACGTATGTAGGGTCGAACTAGAGTAGTTAGTATGGATTTCTCAAAAATGAGATATTATCCTTCAGTGGAAAGTATCTTATATGTTGACAACTAACCTATAATCTTAACACCCTTTCCTCCATCCTTTCATCAAATTTTTGGTGCGGTCACAGACAAAAAATCTGAAACCTATATGTTCGATTGATGATATTATGATTCGGTCTATGTATCGTTAATTATATTGAACTATTTCAATTCATCATCATCATCAGCCCTTTTCAACGTCCCACTGCTGGACACGGGCCTCTCTCAGTACGAGGGGGATCAGGCCATAGTCCGCCGCGCTGGCCTAGTGCGTGTTGGCGGATTTCACATGTCTTTCGAAAACTTGTTAGATTTTCTCAGACATGCAGGTTACCTCACGATGTTTTCCTTCACCGTAAGACAAGTGGTAATCATGATAGAAATGATTCGCACATGAAAATATCAGAGGTGCGAGACCCGGGTTTGAACCCGCATCACTCGGTTATCCAAGCGACCGCGTTATCGCTGGGCTACCACTTTTTCAATTACATTTCCCAAAAGATATTCAATCTACAGATTCAACTAACAATTTTATTATATATGTATATTAACCCTATGCGTAAAGGATATGTATTGAAATACTTATTTTAGTTATTTTGTGTAACTTGAAAAATTATATGAACGGTAAGAAACTTTATACGATAGTTCGGATAGGCTAAGAGATGTGTAGCTAAAGTAAAGTAATATACTAGACGACACGTTTGACTCAGTTAGTAGTGACCCTACTTTCTGTTGGCTTTCATTTGTTAAGCACGAATATTTGTACTCCAGTCATTGGTATTTATGTTTATAATATGTATGTATTTATATATGTGTAGTACCTATATCAATTATGTGGTATCCGTAACACAAGCTTCGTAGCTTACCACGGAACTAGATGGCACTGAGTGTAATGTCTCAACATAATGTCGTGTGTTGCCTAGTCTCAGTGGCATTGGATGCTGCCACCAGACAAAAATACTTATATAGATAACTTACTTGATAGCTTAACAGATACAATGTGAGTAAAATTAAACAACTAGAGCTTATTAATAAAGGAACGTACATACGATACAGGAAAAGTTTGGTAATATAAAATGTACACTTCACTTTTTAATATATTGGTTGAACTTACAAGTTAAAATACTTGAAGTTAAAAGCTGAATTTTACAGCATTGATCAAAATAATATACAGAAAGCTTAGAATTTTTAAATGATTAAAGGGGACGCTCTTAGACTACATATCGTAGTCAGGTGCGTTTGGCCGAGAGATATTATATTAGGGTTGCCAAATTAAATTACTCTTTACGAGACTTTCACGTATTCTTGTTTTCTTGTTGTCAGTTTTTTTGTGGAAAAAGGTTTATGATATGAATACGATATATAATATTAGGCAAAGCTTATGCTATTTTATACATTATTAAATTGTGCTAATCCAAAATCAATCCACAGGAAATAGTACGTAAGTAATATTACTAATATTCATTTTTACGAGAAAAAGAGAGAGAAAACTAAAAGGAAAACCTTAGTTTAAAAAAATATTGATCTCCCTTGTGTTGAAAGGGAGGATGTGACCTCCCAGGCCCAGCAGTGGAACGTAAAAAAGGGCTGTACACATATAATTAATGTGTTTCTTAATATATTAACTAAATATAATAGATAAATATTGACAGTAAAACACAGGACAGTCTAGATTTTTCAAAAACAATGGTAGCTTTATTTCGACTGCTATTGACGCGGTCTTAGCAATCCATTGAGTTATTGGCGAAGTTTATGAGTAATTGTTGCTCGCGTTGCGGTCTGTTTTGTTTTGGCTTTGAATTAAATAATAAATTCGAAACGTTTTAAATCCATAAGGCAGTTAGACTTTATATTGGCTGGCTCGTATATTAAAGGCTTTATATTGACTTAAACATTTTTGCAAAGATTTAGTAATTCAAATTTCATATGAAATATTACTGATTCTTACTAACTTTTGGACAGTTTATACTATAATAATATATAATTAAAAAAGTTTTTTTTTTATTTTTGTAGTAGAGTCTCTTACATAATCGTGATTGCAGTAACTGAGTGAAGCATTCGAAATGTCGGTTATCAAAAATCAATATGAACTCGGGAAAAATCTTTAAAGGAGGTTTTATTTAATATACTCGTATTAATAACGTTTTAAGAAGTGGTAGTGCCATGCTTGTTACCTTCGGGTAGCAGCCGAATGGACCAGCACGCCCCGTATAGTTCATTAGTACCACTCTCTCACAGAAGACCGGCGTGAAGTGGCAGCTATGCTGTCGCGTTTCGTCCGGTGAGTGAGAGTCCGGGAGGCCCACTCTCCTTCCCCCCTCCCTCTTCCCTTCATCCTCCACCTTCGTTCCCCCTCCCTCCCACTCCCCTCCCTCCTCCCTCCCTCCTCCATCCCTCCCTTTCCTGAAAGGCCGGCAACGCATCTGCAAGCCTGACTTGTAGATGTCCATGGGCGGAGGTGATCACTTCCCATCAGGTGAGCCTCCTGTCCTGCCCGTTTGCCCCCTTTTTACCATAAAAAAAAAATAACTAGCGACTCTCCTATATCTCGCTCTTGCTCCGAATATTACAATTAATAAAAATAACACATTAACTAATGAAGAGGTATTTTCTTGTACTAAAAACCCGGATCATCATCATACAAAATTTTATCAAAATCTATTCAGGTTTGCTCGTAATGTGGTCATAAACAGACAAACAGGTTATAGATTCGATTTCTATATCGAAAATAATGGCTATGTCTGAAGGATTTAAAAAAAATAATGGCTATGTCTGAAGGATTTAAAAAAAATAATGGCTATGTCTGAAGGATTTAAAAAAAAAACGTAATTTCGACTTAGAATTTTAATATTTGTAGGAAATTATTTTTGTATAATTTAATTACATAGTGCAATGCACTATATGCCAGGACCCGTATGCTTGATATTCTATAGATAAGGCATAGTCTAGTTGAGATAAAAGGGGTTAACATTGCCATTCAACACGCGTGTCAACAGTGTGTCGTAAAGCTGATTATAAATGTAGGTTTCATAGTGTGCTTAAATTTTTTGTATTTGATATACTCATGATTGATATTTCGTTATGGAAATTATTGATGAAAATAGCATTATTATACTATATATATAAGAGATATTTTATATTTTATTTATTATTCTATTTGACGACACGTTTGTCGCAGTTTGTAGTGACTCTATTTTCTTGCCCAAGCGGTCGCGGGTTCGAGTCCCGCTGGGGCATTCATTTGTTAAACTCGGATGCTTGTACTCCAGTCATGGGTGTTTATATTTATAATATGTATGTATTTAAACTTATATATGTAGTATATTAACTATCTGGTATCCGTAACACAAGCTTCCTTCGTAGCTTACCACGGAACTAGATAGCGCTGTGTAGTGTGTGTAATAATGTCCCAACATATTTATTTTATTTTTTTATTTATAAATATAAAATTTCGGCGTGAAGAAATACGTTTTTGCCTATGGCTTGGTATGGTAGACGGGGCGGGGCATTTGGACCTAACAACGCATTAGCTACTAACTACTAATAACTAGATTTAAAAGGTACGCGTATTTTGTTAATTTATCCTTTTACTAAAATAAACGTAGCCTAAGTTACTTCCTATAACGTCAGCTATATGACAGTGAAAGACTAGTCCAAATTAGGCCAACCGTTTTAGCGATAAGCTGGAACAAACAGACAGACAGATAGACAGACAATAATTAGTATTTATTTTCGTATACGTTTGGTAAAAACCTATTATTTTGAAATAGCAAGCAGACCTTAATTTTATTTACGCATGAATGCGAAAGTTTGTATCTATAAATGTGCGTATAGTATGAGCGTGGATGAGAATCGAATCGGCGACCTTTAGAATAATGCAAGTTACATACAGGTTCTGCCAACTATCATTAAAATATAATATGTGAAAGCGTTTTCATATAATATTTTACGTCATCTTTCGTATTTAATACGTAATGGCTGTTAATTGATGTCAATTGAGCTCAATGGCAATTTCCCATGAATTATTGCTTTTGTTTCCAATTCGGCGACACGTTTAATTTATTACACGCATATTTTTTTTATCTATACTAATATTATAAAGCTAAAGAGTTTGTTTGTTTGTTTGGTTGGTTGAACGTGCAAATCTCAGAAACTACTGGTTCGATTTGAAAAATTCTTTTTGTGTTGGATAGTTCGTTTATCGAGGAAGGTATAGTATTATAGTATTATAGTCTGTATTATATCATGCTACGACTAATAGGAGTGGAGCTTCAATGAAAAAAGTTGCAAAAACGGTAAATGCTAGTCATATATATTCATAACTAAATACTTGTCGAAGGCTACCTACTTGCCTTGTAAATATAAAAACTAAAAAGATAGTTCACAGACAGGAGAGTAAAAGGTCTAAAGGCTATATTTATTATCTATGTTATGTTTCTTTTTGTCAGTTTGCCTGGTTACATATAAACCAACGCGGATAGAGCCGCGGGCAACGCTAGTTATAAATATCTAAGAAAAACAATATTAAGAATTCCTTAATAATAATATGAAATATCCATAAAAGTAATCATGTAATGTATTCATATTTTCATATTCGAATAACGATAAAGGGATGGGTCATGTAAATGATACTAATAAAATAACAAACTACCCTCTATATTAAAAGGGACAACTTTTAATGAATTCGAAGGGAATTTTTTTCCCTTGTATCATTAGGCTTAATGGTTTTGATAGTTAAGTAATGACCATCTGGTAGGTAGCGGGTTCAATAGCTATTAGAGATACGTATCTGTCCAGTTATCACACTTAAAATATGGATGTTTGAAAGCGTGTGCGTGCTTTATTCTTCTTTAATCTATTGCTATATTGTTTGGAGTGAAATTTCGAATGAGTATAGTTTGTATACTGGTTTAATAAACATATGTCCAACGAACTATCAGTCATTATAAATATAAATATGTTTAGACATGACACCATCTAGTTTCGTAGTTTCGTAGCTACGAGGCTTGTGTAACGAATAGCAGATAGTTAATGCAACACATATACCTCATGACTGGAGTACAACAAATAAATGAATGCCTTTAACGGGACTCGAACCCGCGACCACTGCCACAAAAGGTAGGGTTACTACAAATAAAACGTGTTGTCGGGTCTATATATAATGAAACAAAACCGCAGAATTTCATAATAAAAGTGTGAATAAGAGGTGTTAAACCTGAATATAGAACGTGGGCTATCTTAAGTATTCGATAGTAACTAAGTGGGATCATGGAGTCTCATTAGGAAGGAAGACAAATTAGTTCAAATTAATAGTGTCAATACTCCAGTGCTACTCAATGTGCTATTAATTAATATTATTATAAACAAAAATAGTAACAGAAAATATTAATTCCAAATTATGAAAAGGACGTGTTTATAATCTTATTATTTTTAATTAAAAAATTATGATTTATAAGCAAATAGGGTCTAACAATCATTCATCTATAAGCAAATAGGTTCTAAGTCTTATTCTTTTTATATTTCACTCATTTCAATAAGGTGGTAATATAATATAATTTATCTACTTAAATAAGCGCCCTATACCGCGTAAATAATGAGATTAACAGCAATTAAAATATCATCTTTCGTAGAATCAAAAGCTTAATAAAAATCACCCAATTTCTAGTAATTAAAATGAATATATTTAACGTATAAAACATTGTTTTTGTCAACATGTTTGTTTGTAAATTCTACCATTATCAGACGAATCCACGGGCAAAAGGTAGTCGATAACAATTACAAGTTGGCTTATTGCACACGCCGGTACCGTCTCGTGAACTTTCTCGTGCTACTTGCTACTGCGGTGTATTGTCTTAGGCTCTCTTCAAACTGTAAGACTGTTGAAGGAGGCTAATGGTTTTCGAATGTACCTATGTACCTGAATGAGTTTTATTTGTACATTTCTTGGCATGCTTTTTAGCCTGAATAGATTGATGTATTTTCTTAAAAGATATGTTACTAGTTTTGTTTTAGTTGTTATATTCATATATAAATTAAAATAAATAAATGTATGTCAGACCCCACGTAATACCCCCGTACAGGAATACAGGCTACTACAGAATTGCAGTTGCCTATCACTATATACAAATTAAGAAGAGGACGTTTTGTACTGCGAACATTTAACATTAACGACTCGCTCTTAAAAGCGTAATACGTATGTCACAAAAATATTCCATAAAATTGTTTTCAACAACCTGCAATATTTTTAAAATATTTATCTAGCGACATCCCACATTATGGGTTAGACAAGAAAAAAACAAACTACCTTACGTGTAGAGGAGGTCCTCTAAAACAAATTTTTTTATGATTTTATTTTATCACTTCGTTGGCTTAACTAGTTAATATGATGTCGTCATATTAATTAGTTATTGTTTGGCGTAGTTTGTAGTGACCCTACTTTCTTGCGCCAGCGGTCGCGGGTTCGAGTCTCGATGGGGACATTCATTTTTTACCTTGGATGTTTGTACTCCAGTCATGAGTGTTTATGTTTAAAATATGTATGTATTTTAACATATATATGTAGTATATCAACTATATGGTACCCGTAACACAAGCTTCGTAGCTTACCACGGAACTATATAGCGCTGTGTGTAATAATGTCCCAAGTTATTTATTTATATTTCTATCCAATACTTTTATTTGATAAAGTTTATACTCATATGGGGTGTAAAACAAAAAATCTAGTGAATTCAGAAATATGTATCGCAGTATTTTTAAACCTTAATATGTATTTTCTCATACATTTTGCTAATTAATATACTATATAGGACAAACTAAAAATTTTCTAACTAGATAGAAAGTCAGTATGAATAGGGCCTTACTAAATTATCTATTCTGTTGGAACAACGTCAACTTATCTGTGGATTAAGTGAGTAAGGAAATCGACCACACGCGGTGTTGTTTTACACCGACCGTATAGATTATTATTAGATGCTACTTTATTAACTTTGTTTATAGATTTGCTACTTATATACAACACTAGCGAGTCACCCTCTTCGCTTGGGTTCGTCCCTAGATTTAGCTCGAGCGAAGCCGCGGGTTCCGCTAGTATCACTATCACTATACATAGTATAAAACAAAGTCGCTTTTTCTGTCCCTATATCCCAATGTATGCTTAAATCTTTAAAACTACGCAACGGATTTTGATGCGGTTTTTTTTAATAGATAGAGTGATTCAAGAGGAAGGTTTATATGCACAACTAGCGGAACCCGCGGCTTTGCCCGTGCTAAATCGAGAGAGCTAAATAGAGGGCGTGCTAAATAGAGGGCGAGTCGCTAGTATCTTTATAAATTATAGCCTATATGTGATGTTCTGGTGTGTAAGCTAAATTATTGTAAAGTTTCATTAAAATTCATTCAGTAGTTTTTACGTGAAAGAGTAACAAACATCCATCCATCCATCCATACTTACAAACTTTAGCGTTTATAATATTAGTAGGATTATTACAATTTCTTATTGAACGTCTTGAGTCTACTACCAGTTCGAAAAGGAGAAGGCTCTGTCCTAAGAACTGTTTAAGTGCCAGTGGAATTTTCTTAACGGAGTGTTCCGTAAATTATTAAATTATATTTTTTTTAAACAATTGGTGATTCACATTGTATTTGAGTTTGTACAGTCTATCAATGTGTTTTTTTAAATTACAAAATTATTCTTTATTTAGCTAATAATAATCCTTTTTATTATGTATTTGATATGTGTTTTTCACCCAAAAAATACTATATAGAGTAACTTTTACATTTTATTTTTCAATACACTTCACGTCTACATGGACTTCCAGATGGAATATCCTATAAGGGTTTCTTATTTTCTTTATGAGACGCGGAACCCTAAAAATTACTAAAGATGCTCTAGGCTGATGGCATAAATTAAAAGTGAAATGTTGATCGTAAATTAACCTCCTAAAATATTTTTTCAATAAAACCGATTATTTGTAGGAGTATTTCTATCATAGCTATAAAACGCTGTTCCATTTTATTTCAATTCTTAGTTAAAGATGTGGTTTTAAGATAAAGAAAAATATTGTGGACTGTTATAGACATAAATAATAATACTAGCTACTTTATCTTGCTTCGGTCGGGATCGCTATGTAGGTATGCTTAAACGGAGTAGATATTATTATTTATATATGTTGTCATATATTTTATTAACGATACGTTTGGCTCAGCTTAGTAACCCCACTTACTAGACTAGACTCGAACCTGCAACCGCTTACATAGTAAATAGAGAATCACTACAATTTAAGCTAAATGTGTCGTCAAAAATAAATACAAATTTTCTTACATATTCATATTTTTTTACTCAGTCTTTACCTGAAGTAAAGGAAAAAAGGTTTAGAAGTAACAATTAAATAAAAATATGCAACCAAAGCTGAGGGAAAGTACTAGTTAAGTTCTTATATTTCGACACAAGCCTATTCGTTTACGAGCCACCAAATAAAACTAGTCGTTAACATAAAAGAGAGCGCTATCATAATTTGAGGTTTTAAAATTCCATATTGATGTGGTTCCCGTAACGAGTTAAGTAACCATTTCCGGGTTAAAACTTGACTTCCGGATATTCAGTGCTTATTGTTTCAGTCTATAGGATATAATATAATAAAGTAAACAAAATATGCAAAATATTATTAAAATCTTTTTAAGAAAAAAAAAAAGAAATATAAGAATATATTTTAAATCAAACAAGATATTTTTATACTGACTAAGCCTAATCCCTTTTACAGTTCATATTACAATTATACAACAATAGTTATTCAAAATATTATTTAGGACTTTAATGTTGCTGTTCATTATTTGGAAACCCTCTGGAGTATTAGAAACCACAATCATGCTATGTATTATATATTATGTTAGTTAAATTATATTATTAAATACATAATATTAATATTATGTATTTATTTAAAGTTATATATGTAGTATATCAACTATCTGGTATCCGTAACACAAGCATCGCAGCTTACCACGGAACTAGAATGTCCCAACATATATTATGTTAGTTAATTCCTATAGATTAAGTTACAGCAAATTGAATTTATTGAATTCTATTCAACCCTTTTTAGCGTCCCACTGTTCTAAGTAAGCAAAACGTTTAATTAGAATAAGAATAGATAATATGTGTTACAAAAAAAATGAATGTAAATTATATACAAGAATTAAACATAAAAAGTAGATCTTAAGATGTATGTATACCATGTATAAATTAATGAGAAATAAAAACTTTGTTACACTCATTGTCCCGTGCCGTCCCGTATAAGAAATAAGATAAAAATAAAAAACAGGGTAGTTAAATAATAGAAAGAGCCCAAGAATAAACGAGGGTGAACGAAAGAAAGATCAGTTATGCGGAATGAAAGTGCGAGAAGAATACTTGATAGAACTGTAATGAAAGTGTTAGCTAAAATAGTCTCCTTCCCCCATGTTATAGGTATTATTATAAAAAAACGTCGCACTTTTGGGACCACACCTTGCTTCATCAAGAAAGGGATCAGGCCATAGTCCACCACGCTGGCGAAGTGCGGGTTGGCGGACTACGCATGTTGTACAAAACTTGCTAGGTTCTCTCAGACATGCAGGTTTCCTCACGATGTTTTCCTTCACCGTAAGACAAGTGATAAGCCTGTTAGAAGTGATTCGCACATGAAAATGTAGGTGCGAAACCCGGATTTGAACAGTTATTTAGTTATCCAAGCGAGCGCGTTACCATTGGGCTACCACTGTGTTTAACGGTTTAACTGAATATATATGAAGACACGGCGCAGTTTGTAGTGACCCTACTTTCTTGCGCTAGCGGTCGCGGGTTCGAGTTCCGCTGGGGGCATTCATTTGTTAAACTCGGATGTTTGTACACCAGTCATGGGTGTTTATATTTATAATACGTATGTATTTTAACTTATATAATATATATGAAGTATATCAACTGTCTGGTATCCGTAACACAAGCTTCCTTCGTAGCTTACCACGGAACTAGATGGCGCTGCGTGTAATAATGTCCCATCATATTTTTTTTTATGGCAAGAATTAATATTTAGAATATTTAGTTACTCTAAATAAAGAATAGCCACAATGTAATTAACGTAATATGAGATATATGAATGTTCAACACAAATTGTAATTGTTTCGCAAACATGTTAGCACCAACGTGATTAATAATTCGAAGCCGACAGTCGATATGTATTTATTGTTCGGGATATTCGGATCGTATTCAGATTACAATTGGACGGAAATTACGAGATCATTCTTTTTACTAAAATGGCTTTTAAATAATATTAAATTGGTATTTTGAAATATTTTGGACACAAGTGGAGTAGTCGTGTGTTTTTCTATATGAAACTTATCTATACTAATATTATAAAGAGTAAAGGTTTGTATGTAAGTATGCTTGTAATGAATTGGCTCAAAAGTACTGGACCGATTTTAAAAATTCTTTCACTATTTGAATGCTTCATTATCACTGATTAATAAAGGCCATTTTAATTGCAAGAAAAAAATAAGGATCGCTACTAAAACTACAATAACAGGAGAATAGGAGGAGTGCCGCGCAGCTCAGGAGTATATAAAAGCTGAAGTCATTGTGGAGAATTTTCAACCCAGCGAGTGATCGAATGAAGTCTAGTAGCGATTATAAAAATGGACGCGGGCGAAGCCGCGCGTATTGTTAGTATTTTATATATGTATGGGACGACACGTTAGGCTCAATTTACAGTGACCCTCAGTTCTGCCCCACCGGTCGCGGGTTCGAGTCCCGCTGTGAGCTTGGGTTTGTCGAGCACGAATGTTTGTAATCCAGTCACGGGTGTTTATTAAATATTCAAGTCTTGTAGCTTACCGTAAACTAGATGACGATGTGTGTAATAATTTACCAACTTATTTTGATAATAATCAATATTTATTATGTAAGTACTCTGTCTGTCTGTAGGCTTGTTACATTTTTATGTTTACACCGCTGAACAGATTTCGATGAAGTTTTGCTTAGATGTAAAGCGAAGCTGAAAAATAGGGTACTCTGTAACATATTACTTTTCAAATAGCCACATTATAGGATGTAATATAATTATATGCTTCCTCCAAGATTCTTAGAAATTCTTGCCTTTGAACTCTAACATACTTTTTAAATATAATCAATATTTCAACAACATGCATATAAACTTTTTGTTGGTTTATTCCTTTTATACTAATATATTTTGGTTTCTCACAGTTACATAAAAATGTTGCATAGAATCTTAGAAAAAGCTTAGCTACCTTTTAAAAAACCTTTTAAGTTTCAAAGTACTTTCAACCTTTCAACTTTTCATAGTAGTTTCGATTAATGTACTCTTAAGCAAAATAATAGGTGTTAACATTGTCTAGTCAGATCAGATCAAGTTACCCGTCAAAGTCACTCTAGTGTCAAAGAGAAAGCTCAGCAAGCAATAACTAAGTTAGACCTCAATCTGCTGCCTAGGTAATTGTTATAAACTTGGACAGCACTTAGGATTCGGACGGATACCCTCTAAAATAGCTTTAATTTTAAGGATTTATTTAATATAAATAAAATCTTGTTTCACAGTGTTTGTTATAGAAATACTCCTTATTCACTCTGCTCTTACAACAGACGACTAGCACAAATTGCGAGTTAGTCTACAAAATCTATTAAGAGATTTGAAATCTGCAATGGCGTCAATCTCAATCACAATGAGTTGCAGCAACAAAAGACGCACTTTCACGCAAGATGCACTTTGATGGTAGAAAATAAATGAACAAAAAATGCGATGTCTCTTAGTATGAACTATGTATGTATGTATATTATACACTAGTAAAATAGTTTTTTAAAATACATTTTTTATAAGGCGCAAGTTCGGTTCGGCCCCACATGGAGTACTGTTCATATCTCTGGGTGGGAGCACCCCAGTACCAGCTACTTCCATTTGACCGCATTCAACGTAGGGTGGCTCCAGTTATCGACGATCAAGCTGTTTCCGCTTGGTACTTTAGCTCTGCGTAGAGATGTTGGATCACTCTTCATCTTCTACCGCATTTATCACGGTGAGTGTTCCAAGGAATTGTTCGGATTTATCCCGGCCGCAGAATTTCACCATCGGACATCGCGTCAAAACTGCAACTTCCATCCACATCACCTCGATGTCCAGCGTTCCACAACAGTGCGATTTTTAAGGCATTTTCTGCCACGCACTACCAGCTGGCCCCGGCGGTTTTTCCGAACCGTTACGACCTGGCAACTTTCAAGAAGAGAGCGTATTCTTTCTTGAAAGGCCGGCAACGCATCTGTAAGCCCTACGGTGTTGCAGATATCCATGGGCTGTGGTGATCACTCCCATCAGGTGAGCCTCCTGCCCGTTTGCCCCCATTGTCCCATAAAAAAAGCAAGCTGTTTTTCATCCTGTAGAAATCCTGCGAATAGAGAAAAGAAAAAAATATTAGTTGTTATTAAAAATTTGTTCAAAGTTGTTGTTGCTCTTAATGTTTTAAAGCTTAACTAATACGTTTTAGATTTTCATTTGATCGGATATATGATATCACGCTTCTACCATAAATAAACGTAAGGAACCGGATAGTTTTAAAATTAAATGCACACCTAAAAGCTAAAAAGAATTAGTTAACCCTAACTAAAAATAAATCATTTCAAGCTTATTTAAAAGCTATATAGCGCTATAGTAAGCTATGTTTAATGGATAAACAACTTAATTCTCCACTTGACGGTACCAGTTTTCAGTAGATTTCACAGGAAATGCCTTTCAGACTGTCTTGTTCGCTTAAGTAAATAACGAGTCTGTAACACTAAGTACTTTCTATAGCAGTGACGATAAATTATTACTTAGCATTTGCTTCGGACTTGCTTTTTCTAAACTACCCACTGTTTCCGGAAACAATCTGCGCGTATATTCCAATCGACTTTGACGACACGTTTGGCTCAGTTGGTAGTGACCCTACTTTCTGCGCCAGCGGTGGCGGGTTCGAGGCCCTTTGGGGGCATTCCTTACTTGAAAACAAATGTTTTGTACTTCAGTCATAGGTTTTTATATTATAATATGTAGATTACACTATTCCCAACTTTGCTTTAAAATTGTATAAACAGATAAATGAGATTGAAGTGTCTATTTGTACCATCAGCACAGCTTTGACCCAACTTTCTGCGCCAGCGGTCGCGGGTTCGAGTCTCGCTAGTTTAAAACATTTGAAAAGTTGAAAAATCGTATTGAAGTAGTCATTATTATTGACACGGAGGCTGATTTTACAGTTCTTAGAACTTTTGTATGTCTATCTGGTGACAGCATAACTAGAAAACAACCGGAAAGATTTTGATAAACTTTTACATGATTATAGGCGGTGATCTAGGTCAATATAGAGGAATTTTAGTTTTATAATATACTAGCAATACGCGCGGCTTTGCCCGCGTTTATTTTCTTTGAAAATGCTGGGTTGAAAATTGTCCAAAATTACTCCAGCCTTAATATACTCCTGAGCCGATATTATGTGCGGCGTGCACTCCTCCTGTCCTGTTATTGTAGTTTTGGTAGGGATCCTTATTTTTATCTTGTAATTAAAATAACTTATATTAATCAGTGATAATGTAGTATTGAAATGGTGAAAGAATTTTTAAAATCGGTCCAGCACTTTTTGAGCCAATTCGTTACAGACATACTTACATACGAACCTTTCCTTATAATATTAGTATAGATAAGTTGGAGCTTTAAATATGAATAATCTACCAAACGTTTTCTAATCATGTCTCCTGGCACTGCACCTGTAAGTAGAATGCCTTTCCGTTTAATTACCTTTTCTAAATAGTACAGGAAGTTGCTATTTCGAAGATAAAAGTGGCATTGTTTGAAGTTTAAATATTTATCAAACCTTTTGTCAAGTTAACCATCTGTGAACGTCCTCAGTGAGCGTGAAACTATATTGTTACTATTAATTGTTAACAATTACGAGGAGGAAATTATATTTTTAGAAGTAAATAGACCTTTTTGATTATAAAAAATCGATACTTCCAAGTCCAGTTGTGATAGTCTAAGATCCGAGGTGTAATTGTCCTTTGCTTATCTGATTACCGGAAGAAAAATAATTATGTGAAATATAATCGCGTCATAGATGATGAGTTAGAGTGAAATTTGTTAAACTTAATATAAAACATGCATTTATTTCATTGATTAGCTTAGCATTAATGTTCTTGCTTGTGACACAAATGAATGCTCCCAGCAGGAATCGAACCCGCGACCGCTAGCATAGCCAGTACCGTCACTGGAAAGTGAACAAAACGTGACGTCAAAATACTGTATTGATTTCACTATGAAGAATCAAAAACAATGTAGTATAAGAAAAGTATTCATAAAGAAAGTGTATTAAAAAGTTACGAAAGGGTTTCTTCTTGTGAAACTACTTTATTGTGTTCAAGTTTAGACCCTTCGGATATTATGTTGGAAAGAAAATTAGCTTATTTAGCGTTCTATATAAAATACAATTTATGGAACGCGAAATTATTAACATTTTTTTTATTAATAATATTTTTATTTAAAAAAAATCCAAAAAATATTTTTGATTGATTACAATCAAAAAGCAGCCAGATAGCAAATCAAATCAAATCAAAATATTCTTTGTTCAAATAGACTTTTATAAGCTCTTTTGAATCGTCATTTTTACATTATTAAAATTAAATGTCAGTCTGTAAGTCTGTGAGTAAACTACCACCGGCTCGGAAAGCTCTGAAAAGAACCGGCGAAAACTCAACAGTTGCTCTTTTAAAAAAAAATTGATAACAATATTGCATTGCAATATTTATTTATTTATCCTACGTGAGACACAACCAGACATTCATCCTACACATTTACCTACATCTACTAAGTATTCCATGATGGGGTAATAAGACTTATTCAATAACGTATTTTTAAATGTTATAAGGAGTAACTTAGGCTACTTTTGTTTGAGAAAAGTAACATTTCCATCAAAAAAATAACATCGTATCTAGCTTGCTCTCTACTAAGAAATAAATAAATCGACTGCAATAGAACTTTTACCAGCAATTTAATGCTCTATATAATGATATATCATCAGCCCTTTTTAACGTCCCACTGCTGGGCACGGGCCTCCCTCAGTACGAGGTGGATCAGCCATAATCCACCGCGCTGGTCTTGTGCGTGTTGGCGGACTTCACATGTCTTTCGAAAACTTTGTAGGTCTTCTCAGACATGCAGGTTTCCTCACGATATTTCTTTCACCGTAAGACAAGTGGTACTTAATCATGATAGAAATGATTCGCACATGAAAATATCAGAGGTGCGAGACGCGGAGTTGAACCCGCATCACTCGGTGATCCAAGCAATTTTTTACTGAATTGCACTAGTAAAACCACAGGTAAAGTTAGTATTAAGTAAATGAAAATCAACTAGCATCAACTATCTTTGCTTAAAACAAAGCGCGTTGCGACACTAATCTGTGGATGATAAATCTCCGGTTAATGCTGCATTACCTAAAATTAAACAGAGATTACGCTTGGCTCATACCCAAGTAATTACTTACGTTACATAATGTTCTGATAAAACTGCTCATGACATTCGACTATGTTTGATGTTTTCTTTCATATAAAACTACTGACTTAACCTAATTTCGCTGATCGCTTGTGTTCGTTCCTTGGGTAAGTTACAAGTTTACAACAACACTAGTATAGAATTCCTCAGAGATGAAATTTTTCTGCAGTAAAAAGTATAATATCATGACCAAGATTACCAGCTATCGTCTAACCAAATTTTATCAAAATTTATCCAGTGGTTTTCTCCTAATCCCGTCACAGACATAATGACAGACAGATAGTCGTGCAAACAAACAATCAAAAATTCATATATTTATGTATCAATAATAATTATCTTTTCAATAAATTTATATATTTTTTTAATGTATTACATTTACAGATTTATTACAGTTTTGACTTAGTAAGAATTTTACTACATGTACGTATGACTATTGTTTCTCTTATGGAACTTAGATTATCTTAATCTTAGTCTCAAAAGTCATATTATATTACATTACAAGCGGAGACACAAGCAAAAGCTAGTCGAAATATATAAGGTAACGTTTACATGAAAGCCAATTAAGCTTTTGTAATGACAATGACATGATCAAACGTATTATTCACGTGCCGCCACGAAAGCGGATGTGCTTCAAAGTGTAACAGCACAATGGCGTTGATATGATAATTTAGTACATTTTCACCTTCCGTCATTGTTCTGTGGTGCTTGGCTTAGTTCATAAGAGAGAATGTGTAACGAAAATAAATAATTTTTAATATCAATCATAAAATTTGTCGGTAGGTGCTGTCTGTAACAACTATGTAATGGCCTAAAACTAAAATAAATGATGTAATATAGCCTATAGCCTTCCTCGATAAACGGACTATCCAACACAAAAAGAATTTTTCAATTCGGACCAGTAAGTAGTTCCTGAGATTAGCGCGTTCAACCAAACAAACAAACAAAGAAACAAACAAACTGTACAGATTTATAATATTAGTATAGATAGGCTTGTGTTATAGATACCAGATAAACCTAATCTAACACTACTGACGTCGGAGGTTAAATATAAGATTTTTTTTTTAATAAACAAACATTCCAGTACTTAATCACTTAACAGTTTCACGTTGGCTGCGTATTATGAAAAAACTAGGCAGCTTATGAACCCGCCTTAATGTAAGGATTCAGCGATAAAAATCGCTATTTCTTATAATTTATGGCACACATCTGAACACATGTTTATGTGAGTTATAATACATTATATTGTCATTTGTCGTATTTTATATTTACTATTGTTATTATTCGTATCATGGATACGTATATGAAATATAAATTTAATATTATACAAGTTAATTATTACATACCCTATAGGCTACAGCTTAATATTTTAAACGTTTTTTACTCCTATAATCATTAATGACCTATGAGTATGCATTATATGGTCGTACAAGGTACAACATGTTAAGTTAACTTGTAAGTGCTATTCTAATTCATAAGAATAACTAAATATTTGTATTATCAAAAATATTCTTTTATAAAGTTAGACAATCACAGTATTAGTATTAAATTCGAGTCCGCCGTTGTCGGTTATTATTTCTTCGTCACAATGTAAAGACTCAGACTTATGCAAAAAAGAATAAGGAAGTATTTATGTGAAGTCAGGTGTAAACACTAGTTTATTTATAGATAAATAGATAGTAAAAATAATATAATGTATGGATTAGTTTTTTTTAATGTCCCAGTTTTGATCATGGGCAATACTTGCTATGTTCTCTCAGATATGCAAGTTTCTCCCAATGTTTCACTGTAATTTTGGAATTGATTCTTATATGAAAATATCAATAGTATGAGGTTTTAGATTTAAAGCAGCATTACTCGGTTTTTCAAGCGAGATCATTACCACTCTACATCAGAAACTATTATAACCTGCAGTATACATTTAAAATACCAAGTATTCTACCACAACAATACAATCGAAGACAACGGGCTTATGAAAGATTCCGAGACCGAGAATATTTGCCGAGTTCTACGAGTTCCGCGATCGCAGCCTCCCAGTTATTTTCAATTTATCTCAATGGATATGCGCGAAAATTAGATTTTTTAAGACAAAAGCTAAAATTCAATGAACCCGATTGCTGGAATTTTATACGGTGCGATTATTTTTCATTTGATTTATCTATCTTTTCGGATTAATTCGCGGATTTATTTTGATTTTTGCTTTCCGTCATTTCGAATGCTTTTGGAGACGGTAGAGACCGCGGAAAAATTGGAAAATATACTTAGTTTTAAATCAAAAATATAGTTAACAAAAGGAATGTATTATAAAAAAGTATTCTTTACAAGTAGGTGATGTTTATGTGGCTGGCTACTCCATCATCCTTAAATGGCTTGATGGATACAGATTGACTATAACTAACACTACAAATCGAAACTAAAAAGAAAAAAAAATAATTTTAATTACTTAGTTATTGTTGGAGTCGGTGCCAGCCAAGGAGATTGTATTAGGATTATTTTGCTTTGGCTGGCACCGACTCCAACAATAACTAAGTAATTAAAATTATTTTTTTTTCTTTTTAGTTTCGATTTGTAGCGTTTTGAAGTCGGTTTTCATTTTTGTTAAAAAATAATTTATTTTAAATTTTTTTGTGGAAATTATTATGTTTAAATAAAATATTGGAAGGCTAACTAAACTACTGCTCCAATAAGTCAGCGAAGTTTTGAAATGAACGACAATAGTCAATCGAGATTTGTCCACGTCTATTTTTCCACGTAACTCGTAGACGTTAATAAGATTTACCTTCTATTATCAATCCACCTAATATCCTGAAGGAGTACGACTATCAGTTCATAAGTACGTATAATATTAAAAGAATTTTCTTTCAACTCCTAACCGTTGAGGATATATACCTTACATCATCACAAATTCTTGAACAGCTTTAGAAAATATATGAAAAAGGTAATCAGTGCCGATAAAATTTAAGGGTTGCCCTCGATTTCTCTAGGATCCCATCATCAGATGCTGACTTGGTGACATTGAGAACATCTTGAATGTATACCCTACCGAACAAAAAAGAAATTTTTAAAATCGGCCCACAATTCACGGAGAAATCGGTGAAAACACATAAAAAACAACTGTTGAGGAATTTTACCTTCCATCATCAGCTCATCCACATGAGATGATGATTTTCGTACGTAAAAGCTTTATCGGGTTTAGAAAATATATCAAAAACATAATAGGTGCCTGTAAATTTTGAGAGTTGCCTTCGATTTCCCTGGGATCCCATCATCAGATCCTGACTTGGTGACAATGGGACCACCTCGGAACTATACCCTACCAATCAAAAGAAAAATTTTTGAAATCGGCCCACAGACGGCGGAGCAATCGGTGAACATACATAAAAAAAAAAAAATACATACAACGATTATAACCTCCTCCTTTTTTGAATTTTTTTTGAAGTCGGTTAAAAAGAAAGGAATCTTAAACCTAGGTAAGGTTTAATTGTTCATATCATAAGTGGATTTAAAAGATCTTACTAAACTTAAATAATACTACGTTATTGGATGACGCGAATGTATTTTAATTTTAGGTCCCTTTACATAATGCTTTACTGCACGAAGGAAGTTTATTGATGCAATATTTGCGTACATCTAAAAAGTCTATTTCATAAATTATTTAACTGTACAATACTTAATATTATATTATGTGAATAAAAATGTCTTATGAAATATAAGGAATGAAAAGCTTTTATTTTACGAAACCTGTCGACAGATTTCTTTAAGGTATTTTCAATATGAATGCAGGCTCGTAGTGCCGTAGTGTGTAGTGCGGAATGCCGAGTATGGCAGTGTCTAAACGAAGAAATACATAAATATAAATTATTTATTAATACACGTTATTTTTTTAATTTTATAATCTTTAATAAACTGTTTAGGGAATAATGGTTTTTAACTAATAATCGCTCAGTGTTCGAAGTTCGACAATAATAATTTTAAAACAAATTTCAAAAAGAAGTTTCACGGAACTAGAAGTCGCTGTGTGTAATAATGTCCCAACATATTTATTTATTTATAGTAAATAGATTATATAGTAAAAAAGTAGTTTTAGAGATTAACTGCTTCAGCATCTCTCCTTATATTTTACTTTTACGCAGTACACTTGAGATAAAGCTATAAACACCCATTTTATGAGGACGATGCAGTCACGGTATAGCTTAGGTCTTAGAAACGAACGTAATAAAACTCTATCAGCTTACGTATAACCTAGACCGCTAGATCTTGACTGAAATTTTGCACTAGTATCGATACTAATATTATAAAGCTGAAGAGTTAGTCTGTTTGTTTGTTTGTTTAAACGCACTAATCTCAGGAACTATTAGTCTGCATTAAAAAAGTCTTTTTATGTTGGATAGTACATAAAAAAATAATACTATATAAAAAAATAATATGTAATTCCTAAAATAATGTTAAAAAATAATAATAAACTCTAATCATAATACTTTCAGTATCAAATGATGCGTAATGATTTCTCATAGATGGCGTTATTAATATTTTTATTATTTAATTTTAGTAAGTGTTAATTGTATTTTGCTATAATATTTTATATCTATAATATACTAGCGATTTAGCGCGAGCAAAGCCGCGGGTTCCACTAGTATTACAATATATGATATTACTGCATAAAACAAGCAAAATAAACACTAGCTTCTCATAAAATGGAATCCATAGCAACTTCATTTCGTACAAATGAAATTTCTATTTACAGCTGTATCATACCCAGACTGGATCTAATATAGTATTGGGCTCCAACTGCTCGCGTGTATGCACTTGCAACCTGTTTATGAAAAGAGTGTAAGGCATAAGAGGTAGCGATTTTCAATTATTTTATTATTTTGATATAGATGCTTGAAACTCTCATGAACTTATATAGTAATAGAATTTAAGTTAAGCGGTACCGATTAATAGATTCTGAATGTTCCTTTATCAAATGCTTCGATAACTCCTATGAATGTGATTTCCAAAATCGCTAAAAAAATAAAACATATTCTTTCAACTTAATTTTATATTATATATAAATATTATTTAATAGTACATAATATATTGCATAACAAATGCTGAAAAAATATTAGAAGAAGTGCAGCCGAATTGAGTACATTGAAGGTGGTAAAAAGATTAATGCAAAGTGCTGAATTTGATTATTTTTGCTAACATTTATGCCAAATGCCAAAGCTATTGGAAGAGCCAAAGGGGCTAAGCTTCCTACATTTTGTACCGAGACGGAGGCGTAATGCGATTGAGACGCGATAACTTAGTTTGACTATAAGAAAAATTGTGTTTATCCTATACTGGTAGACTATTGACGCTTTATTTAAACAGGATATGGCTAAGGCTCTAAAGTAGAATATACGTATGCTAAAATAAATAAAATTTACATATGTGTTTTAATTTAACTTATACTATTTAATTTACTGGCCTGAATTACAAGTTGTTATATGTATTATAACTACTCGTATTACGAGAGTCTTGTAACTTTGCCAAAATTAATTAAACAAGTTTAATTATTTATTATTAACTATTCGTTTTAATAAATTATATCTTAGTGATAAATATAAGATATTCTAATGCTCATTGGAATGAAAAAGGAACGGAACTGTTTTGTATAGAATTCGTCCGCAGGTTCGATTTAACAATCAGAAGGTATCTAAGAAACGAGATTTTATCTCAAAGTAAAAAGTTAGACCAAGGTAGGATCGAGACTAAGAAAATCATCATACCAAATGTCATCAAAATTTATTGTTTTTCTTGTGATGCGGTCACATACATCAAAATCCGATATTTTTTGTAAATATACATTCGGCCTCTACGACAATAATAACTACTTTAATAAGATTTACCATACATTTTTTTTATTACGCACCTAAGTCTAATCAGTTAGAATTTTAATATAGTTTACTAGTGGAACCCGCGGCTTCACTCGCGCTATATCTAGGGACGAACCCTAGCGAAGTGAGGGTGAGACGCTTGTTTAAGATAAACATTTCAATCATACATTTTAAATAAATAAAAAAAAAATCATACATTACATATGTGTAACTCTAGCGGTTTTGGCAGCGCACGCCAGAATAGCTCGCAGATGGTAGATTTTTAATACGTGCTTGACACTTATCGTCATATTTTTGACAATTCACACAATATCTTTATAAATTGTAGCCTATGTGTTGTTCTGATGTACAAGCTATATTTATAATATGTATGTATTTAAAAGTTATATATATAGTATATCAACTGTCTGGTATCCGTAACACAAGCTTCGTAGCTTACCTCGGAACTAGATGGCGCTGTGTGTAATAATGTCCCAACATATTTATTATTTATTATTATTGTAAAGTTTCATTAAAGTCCATTCAGTAGTTTTTACGTGAAAGAGTTACAAACATCCATCCATCCATCAATACTTACAAACTTTCGCGTTTATAATATTAGTAGAATTATAGAGTATGTATATAATATAAATTTAATTAGGTACGTCTGCTATTTACTGATTCTCGGTCGCTTTTTTCGACGGGTATATTTTATGTAATGAATTTTAAAATTGAATATTTATGTCGTCCCACACTCTTTATACTTATAATTGGATGCACTAACGTATATAAAGAAAAACATGAATATTGCATTATGCACGTGTTTTAAAAACTGATTGTTAAAACCACGTGGGCAGTAGCCGCTATAAAAATATGAACTTCTATAACTATATCTTTTTAAAAGTATCATCTTTAGCCCTTTTTAATGTCCCACTGCTGGGCACGGGCCTCCCTTAGTACGAGGGGGATCAGGCCATAGTCCACCGCGCTGGCCTAGTGCGAGTTGGCGGACTTCACATGTCTTTCGAAAACTTGCTAGGTTTTCTCATGCATGCAGGCTTCCTCACGATGTTTTCCTTCACCGTAAGACAAGTGGTAATCATGATAGAAAATGATTCGCACATGAAAATATCAGAGGTGCGAAACCCGGTTTGAAGCCGCATCGTTCGGTTATCCAAGTGAGCGCGTCACCGCTGGACTACCTTTTAAAAAGTATAAAGTTATATAAACCTAGTGAGTCCCTTTGGATTTAGCTGAGTTAGTAACTTTATTTTGTATACAGCTCCGAATAATAAGCATATTACACTTCTATACATTAAATAATTTTAGGAACATCTAATTTAAATAGTTATTGATTAATAAATAAATATGTTGGTACATTATTACAACAGCACCATCGGAACTCGTGGTAAGCTACGAGGCTTGTGTTACGGATAGGTGATATACTACACATAATATATACATTTTAAATACAAACATATTATAAATATAAACGCCCATGACTGGAGTACAAATATTCGGGCTTAAGAAATGGAATCCCCCAGCTGAATTCGAACCCGCGACCGGTGGCGCAGAAAGCAGGGTCACTACCAACTGAGCCAAAGGTGTCGCCATTATTAATTATTATTAATCAATAATATCGATTAAGGCCGTATCTATAGTTTTGAGAATTTTTGTCTGTCTGTAACCTTTTACCTTATCATGAGAAAATGACTGGAAAGATTTTAATGAAAATTGGTATAGTTATAGTTCGTTATCCAGATCAAGATATAGGATAGTTTTTATTGCAGGAAACATCATATCTCAGAGAAATTATTTGTAGTAAATTATTTTTTAATAAAAATGAAAACCGACTTCAAAACGTTACAAATCGAAACTAAAAAGAAAAAAAAAAAATTAATTAGATACTTAGTTATTGTTGGAGTCGGTGCCAGCTAAGAAGGACAGTTTTATCCTGCCTTTGCAATGAACTTTCGAATTGATTATTATTATTATTATTTTTTTTAATGGTAAAAAGGGGGCAAACGGGCAGGAGGCTCACCTGATGGGAAGTGATCACCTCCGCCCATGGACATCTGCAAGTCAGGAAAGGGAGGAATGGAGGAGGGAGGGAAGTGGGAGGGAGGGGGGAACGAAGGCGGAGGATGAAGGGAAAAGGGAGGGGGAAAGGAGAGTGGGCCTCCCGGACTCTCACTCACCGGACGAAACGCGACAGCATAGCTGCCACTTCACGCCGGTCTTCTGTGAGAGAGTGGTACTAATGAACTATACAGGGCGTGCCGGCCCATTCGGTTGCTACCCGAAGGTAACAAGCATGGCACTACCACTAAAACTTGATTTTGATTATATTTATAAATTGATACATTAATTAAATTGTATTAAGATTATTTTGCTTTGGCTGGCACCGACAACATAATAGGTGCCTATAAAATTTGAGAGTTGCCATCGATTTCCCTAGGATCCCATCATCAGATCCTGACTTGGTGACAGTGGGACCCCCTCGGAGCTATACCCTACCGAACAAAGAAATCGGCCCACAGACGGCGGAGAAATCGGTGAACATACATAAAAAAAATATATACAACGGAACATATAACCTCCTCCTTTTTTGAAGTCGGTTAAAAATAGACATGAAGCAACCATTCAATTGCATTGCAAGACCTATGATCGAATAAAACGTACGCGTACTCTAGTTCCCAGGGACTATTTAATCTTATTGTACACAAATCGAATGTTCTGCACATTTCGTCGTCTTCAATTGGTTTTTGCGGGAGAGTGCATCTGTTCAATTGGATGCTCGATGCTGGATAGTGATGTGGGTCATTGAACTTTTAACGTTCGCTATTGAGATATTTTATTAATAAAAAAAGTTACTATTAATACTTTCTTAGGTTTACGCGAATATTTGACATTATAAATGAAACTATCTTTTCGGATTTTGTCGCGGATTTATTATGAAGTTTGGTTCCCGACGTTCAATTTTTAAAAAAAAAATACGTCGGTATAATCGAAGGTAACTGATGAAAATGAAATCGATGTTTTTATTGGTTATTTATACAGGGTATAGTTTAGAAGTTATACGCTTCTGAAGTCGTAAACATTGTGCCCCAATTAGTTCTGTCAACCCTTCATTTAAAATTCTATCTAGGTATCTATTGTAGGTACTCATAGGTAGTCCCTAAGTAGAAAAAAAAAAGGTTTTTTAAACGTTCTTAATGTATGAAAATTGTTTTAAAATCGAAACGGTGAATCTTTTTATATTATAAAATTATTTATTTTTATCGTTTTAAAATAATTACAATTTACAATATAACACTACTTTATAAAAGTTTATTTTTTTGGTCAATATATTGAGCAATAAAAGTAAGGTACAAGATTGGGACTCGAACCGAAATTAAATTATGTATATATACTTCAATCTAATTCATTCGTGTAGTATTTTATTTTAATTGCAATCCAGGAGTACAGATCTCATTGCGCGAAATTAAAAGCTACTTTTCTTATGTATATCCCAAATTGTTATATATAACAAGTACTTATATACCCCTAAACAATCTAAACCCAAAGTAAAATTATCTGAACTAAACCATTAATTACAACTAACCTACCGTCTATTGTCGTGGTAATGGAAGGAACGCCTTCTCCGTGTTGACTATAACCTTACTAACTTTGTTACATATACAAAATACAACTTTAATTCATTATAATAGAATTCAATATGCTTTCGCTAAGTTTAATACAGGAATAATTAAATTAAACGTTTCATTTTTTATGGTATCACTAGTCATTTTTCTTGCATCCACGCGCTTATTTGAAGGAAAACATCGTGAGGAAACTTGTCTGAGAGAACTTAAGTTCTTGAAGGGGATGTGAAGTTAACTAACATATTATCCTTGGCAGTGTGGGTTCTTCATCGTTTCGAAGGGAAGTCTGTGCCCAACTGTGGGACTGACGACCCACTAAGGCTTAATTCAGATTTATATTTTGTTATTAATTCATTGAGTATCTTTAATAGATGTTGTAAAAAACAAAATAGTTACTCGCAAACACAAGCTACCATAGTTAAATCCCAATTAAATAAGCAGTTCAGATATGTACTACTACAGCTACATTTATAACTTTTCTTCACACAATTCTTCGCTTTACTAGTGCCAAATGTTTAACCTACGTATTAGTCAATCCAGGTCAGGGGGTGTAGCCTCAGTAGCTTCCAGCAAGCCGGCCGGGCGCGAAGTTAAGAAACGCGCAGGAAGAGACCACTTCGGTGGGCAGGGTGTCATGTGGGTTCTTCCTGGTACTTCTCTGACAGCAGAATGGACTCTGGGACAACCCCTTGGCTGTGTTGTCTGCTTCGGTAGTACTGCCAGGCAAGCCATCCTTGACGTCCCATTAGGACGGGTTTAAAAAAAGGGCATAGTTTATTTATTCTATTAAATTTCATCAAAACCGGACCAGGTAGTTCAAAAGGAAGTAGTTACCAACATCTACTATATATATTCTGTGTCAACACTAACAAACAAACATTCGCATTTATTCATATGTATAGACCAATTCTTATATATTTTAATAATATGAGATGATTTGTAAACTTGCAAAATTCAAAACAACGAGAACATAAATCAATTTCATATCTAAATTTTAGTTTGCTTATTTCACTTTCCTTATATAAAGTACAGGAAAAACTACTTTATGATTTGGAAATAAGATTTATTTTTAAATGCGATGTTACAAAAGGCTTTACACTAAAATAATCATATTTCAACTTAAACAAAGGTGTCGAGACATTTGTGGCGAGATGAATATATTTCACATGATTTTTAATTAATAATGAAGGATTTAAAACGTTGTAAATGCTAATCTATATATAGTTTGTTATTGTATTTAACAATAAATAAATAAGCTACGAGGCTTGTGTTACGGATACCAGTTAGTTGATATACACATATATAATTTTAAACACATACAGTGTCTATTTTAATTTCAAATTGACAGCTATTTACTAACGGCTGGGCAGATTTTGATGGGACTTTCACTCGCAGATAGCTAATGTCATAAGACATAACTTGAGCTTCTTTTTATCCGACTTCAAAAAAGGAGGAGGTAGAAATTTTATTTATTTAAACTAGTGGAACCCGTGGCTTCGCTGACGCTAAACCTAGGGAGGAACCCGAGCAAAGCGGGGGTGAGTCTCTAGTTATAAATATAAACACCCATGACATGACTGAAGTACAACGTTTCGTGCTCAACAAATGAATGCCCCCAGCGGGACTCGAACCCACGACCGCTAGCGCAGAAAGTTGGGTCACTACAAACTGAGCCAAGCGTCTCCAGAACCTTAAATAATAATTAAACTTGGGCTAAGTTACTTATAACATCAGCTATCCAATATAGATCCAGCCGATTCATATAAAAGCTAATAAAAACAGACAAATGATCTTGTTTTTTTTCTTATAAGTAACGTGTATACTTTCATTTATTATATTTATTAAAAATCTGTATTAATAGTACAAATTGACACTTCAATTTTATTTATTTTTATAGATTAGTACTAATTAATTACTAATTATGTACCTAATTACTATCAATGGCAAAGTAAATATTTATTTAAGGTGGGAACAAACTTCAGTAAAAATTGAAGCAATGTTTTAAAAAGTACTTGTAGTAAACGATGTAATAAAGCGTTATTGTCTTTTAATATCGATTCGATCACCACTGAAGTGTTTGCGCCGTTCAATCAAATGCGACGAAGACGCACGTTTTATAAGTATAATTCGCGTCATGTAAAAAGAACGCTGGCTGTCATATTGCGCAGAGGCGATTTATAGGCCAATTTGGTGGTAAGACGCGGGGCGCGGGACGGCGAGGCACGCGCCGCATGCTTTCTGGCTCGCTATTGGTCTGTCAGTTCAAGATACCATCGTGCACATAAAAGTTATTAATTACGAAATATTTTTATATAAAAAGTAGAGAAAAATATTTTTGACGTATATTGTTTTATGAAAAGAGAGTCTGATAATAATGCAGTTAAAATATATATTAACCGAATTAATTTAATTTTTTGTAAGTAGATTAAACATTCTACATTAAATCTGACATATTTTATGAATTAATAGAATTGTATTTAATAACGTACTATCTAATATTTTTTAATGTACCTAACAATAACCAGTATACGTCGCGAGCGAAAGATTAGTTCGAAAATAAAAGAATAGGCTTAGTAATTGCGTGTGCGAGTATACCCATGCGCAAGCACACCCCCCACCACTTTCCTCCAGCGTTCTTTTTACGTGACGCGAACTGTAAATGACTATAGGTACGTTCCATAGTTTTCTGTATACTCTATGAATTTCTTTCTTTCACTTTTCGATAGAAAAAGTTGTTTTTGAGATTAATTCTACATATATATTATCTGTGTATATTTTACTATGTTATACAAAACATATATATAAAAACAACAAAAGTGGTATATTTTCATTACATTTTAAATATAAAACTTTATCTTATCAATAATAAGCAAATGAAAATATCTGATTGATTTCTTCTTTAGATATAGACTGAGATATAGACTGAGATATAGGATATATTTTATTATAAATATAGTAAAATTAAAATTAAAAAACTTAGTCGAATCTGTTCATTGAATATTTTTTGGAAAATCTAATTAAAATAGTTATTATTAACAATACAGAAGCCGATTATATATTTTTTGGATTTTTTGTATTTCTGCCTGCCTGTCTGTTTGTGACCGCGTCCCGAAAAAACCCCTGGACCGATTTTAATAAAATTTAGTATAATGATAGCTGGTTATCCTGGATAACATATAGGATACTTTAAAATATATCATTTCTGAGTAAAATTATATTAACAAATAAAACAAATTCTTTAGTAATATAAAAAATCTAAGAATTTGGTTTTCGGTCTTTAGAGGTTGGTTGGAACCACGAGAAATCATCATCATCAGCCCTTTTTTTTAACGTCTCACTGCTGGGCACGGGTCTTCCTCAGTACGAGGGGGATCAGGCCATAGTCCACCGCGCTGGCCTAATGCGTGTTGGCGGACTTCACATATCTTTCGAAAACTTGCTAGGTTTTCTCAGACATGCGGTTTCCTGACGATGCTTAGGTACTTCACCGTAAAACAAGTGGTAATCATGATAGAAATGAATCGCACATGAAAATATCACAGGAGCGAGACCCGGATTTGAACCCGCATCCCTTATTCATCCAAGCTATTAGTAATATATAAAATCAAAGAATTTGGTTTCCGGTCTTTAGAAATTGGTTGGAATTTTGGGAAATGCTAGTCTTAAATATACTCAGTTTTCTACATTATACCTTATGTAGGTTCTTGTAACATAAGCTATTTACGAAGATCGCGTCATAACCGCATTACCTGATTGGACGAAGCAAACAGTATTGTTGGCCTTTTGTGATGTAAACAGTTAGAGAAGGTTTAGTTAAGTGGAGTAGATATCTTTAAGTGATTTGACAGAGGTCGCAAGATCATTTTTGCGAGGTTATAGGCTTTTAACTACGTAGGATTACTTATTTGGTGTATAAAAATATATAATTTGTATGTCTGTTTGTCAGACTGTTATAGATTATTTTGGTTTATATAAAGAAGTTTTATTATTATGTAAACTGAACTGAATGAACTGAAATTTAAACCCATATAAAATAACAAAATAACAAGCAAAGTCAAGGTAAGTTTTAGATAAAAAATCAAAATTATTTAAAGTAACCAGATTTTTTTATACCGTGAAGGATACTACATGACTAATAGTTTTTTATCGTTACGTTTATTGTTAACCGATTTGGAATGAATGAGTGTAAGTTTTCTATGAAACAAAATGCAGTTGTGTAATATAAATATAAATATTTATTATGTTCTATATTATTGACAACTGTCAATTGAATTAAATTCCAAACTAGCGATATGTTATAGCGATCAGATTTCTCAGAAATGATAAATTTTCTCAGCTTTTTTCTACTATAATGAGTTTGAATCATACATATACTAGCAACTCACTCCCGCTTTGCTCGGGTTCATCTCTAGATTTAACGCGAGCGTAACCGCGGGTTCCGCTAGCTATACATATATAAATCTTCCTTTTGAATCACTCTTTCTATTAAAAAAAAAACCTACTTTCTTGCGCCGGCGGTCGCGGGTTCGAGTCCCGCTGGGGGCATTCATTTGTTGAACTCGAATGTCTATACTCCAGTCATGGGTGTTTATATTTATAATGCGTATGTATTTAAAGTTAAATATGTAGTATATCAACTGTCTGGTATCCGTAACACAAGCTTCCTTTGTAGCTTACCATGGAAACAGATGGCGATGTGTAATAATGTCTCAACATAGGGACAGACAGCGAGAAGTGACTTTGTTTTATACTATGTAATGATTCACTCCGTACATTTATGAAAACCGCATTAAAATCCGCGTGGTTAAAAAGATCTAAACGTACAGACGGTGGGAAGCTTTGTTTTATATTATGTAGAGAAACAGTAGAATCAATGATCCGTTACACTCAAGGATGACACGATTTTTTATACAATTGTAACAATCATTGATTCGTAAAGGCCAAAACTTAGTTTGGTTTATTTGACATAATTAAAGCTTATCTTGTGAGAGCCGGTTGTTTGTAAAACTGAATATATAATTTTCCAATATGTTGAAAATCACTATATGTTATACAATATTTATAATTAGTCTGTCAGTTTGTGCTGCTGTGTTTATTGCTAAAGGTAAGTTGTTTTTAAAACTAAAATAAGGTGTTTTTTAGTGTACACTTTCTAATAAGATTTTACGAAATACCTTTTTTAAGTAGTCTTTCTCTATTTAGAGTAACTGAGAAATAAATATAATAAAATTTTGTTTGTCAGTTACACTCAATTAAAACTTAAAAATTACTGAAAAATAAACTCGTGATTAACTCGAACCCGCGATAGACGAAAAGTAACTACTAACTAAACCAAACGAGTCAAAACGCAAATTAAAAGCCAATTTTAATTACAAAAAATAGCAGATTAATAAGGAAGAAGGAAGATAAGTAATTTGATTTTTTTTACGAAAACTTCTCTCTCAAGTTATAGGCTTTTAACTATTTACGGTTACTTACTAGTATTTAGGGTATAAAACATATAATTCGTATGTTTGTTTGTTAGGCTGTAATAGATTATTTTGGTTTATATAAAGAAGTTTTATAAATATGTAAACTGAACTGAACGAACTGAAATTGAAACCCCTATAAAATAACAATTGAATAACAAATTAACAAGGGAAGCCAAGGTACGTTATTAGTTAATAAATCACTACAATTATTTATAGTTTAATTATATTTAATTATAATTATTTGTAGCAAATTAATAAGGAGATAAGTAATTTGATATTTGATATTTCTTACGAAAACTTCTCTCTCTCTGACTTTAAAAAAAGACTTCACACTTTCCTCAAGTTTTAGAGATTATCACTATTATGCTAATATTAAAATAAAACATAATAGAAGGAAAATGCTGCAATCGGTAAGTATCTTTAATATACATTAGATTATTTCAAGTTACACCATTGTGTATAGTTATAGAGAAAATCTTATAGAAATCTTTATTTAGAGGAAATATCGTTAGAAATTAGACATTTCATCGGGTATTTTCTTCAATATTTCCTGAAGTTCTAAGTCCCGGCATGCCAGCATTGTTATACACTTGCCACCGGGATAAGCTCGCACCATACTTTTTCTGAAATTTATTAAATTTACAACTAACTTTTGCTTTGGTTAGATTGATATTTGATTTTTTCGTACAAGTAATTCATTTTGTATATTTAATTATTTTAACTGAAAAAAAAGGCGAAGACTCGGTCTGTATGTCCCTCTAAGGCTTGACGCTTACGCGTGGCGAGGTTCTATAGTCTATACCCTATAGTATTCCTTTCCTATAGGATGTAATCTATTGCCTTGTCAAGTTGTATCGAAACAAAAGGTCATGGTGTCATTATCATTTCTATAATATCTTAAAAAGCACCCCACGCTTTTTTTTAAATAAAATTTTATTTTCTATTTTTTAGTTCGGTTTTCTATAAAAAGCGTGTTTTTTAGTTTTTTTAAACTATCATTTATTTTTTACTTTTTCTAGCAAAAATCATATTTTGCAAATTGAAAAATGGAATAATTTTATCAAATTAGTGTATTGTCATCGGTCCTCAATAAATCTACAAAGTTTGAACGAAATCTGGCCGTTTAACGTGGGTCAAAATCGCGCCCAAAGAAGTCGGTTACAAACAAACATACATACAGGTGAAGCTAATAAAAAACGTGTAAAAAAGGTACTAATTTTTACCTACCTAACTACGATCTACTACGATTATTTGGCCCAACTTGGAACCCAGTGTATCTGCCGTACTTGCTAGCCACTAGATCAATGACACAAGTAAAGTAAGGGCAAGAGTGTATTATAACTAATGTTATATTATTTGACTGATTTGATTATAACTAATGTTATATTAATACGTGTGGTGCAATTTGTAGTGACCCTACTTGTTGCACCAACGGTCGTGGGTTCAAGTCCCGCTGGGGGCATTCAATGTTTGTACTCCAGTCATGGATGTTTATATTTATAATATGTATGTATTTAAAAGTTATATATGTGTAGTAGCTATATCAATCATCTGGTATCCGTAACATAAGGCTCGTACCTTACCATGGAACTAGATAGTGCTGTGTGTAAATGTCCCAACATATTTATTTATTTATTTATTTATATGTATCTATACCTACTTGCAATAGCACCCAGCCATACAATGAGCGAGGCGATTCGGAGCGGTCTTAACTCTATTATTTAATTCCGCTGTCTCCCAACACGTATATTCTTCATAAAATGAACAGGATTTGTGTATTTCATCAGATTCGCACTCTTTTTCTACAAAATGAATAATAATATTAAGTATGTCACGACACTATGACATACAGCGCCATCTAGTTCCGTGGTAAGCTACGAGGCTTGTAACGGATACCAGTTACTTGGTACACTACACATAAGCTTTATATACATATTATATAGTTTTTAAGGGTTTTCGGAAAAAGAAGAAACGGCTACCCTAATCAACAAATTTACCCCCAAACTAAAAGAAAGTGAAATAAAATTATACAGTAAATAATAAAAACTATAACACTGATATAAACCATAATGTTGATGACATAAGCATAAACCGTATTAAAGCATAAAATTTTTCACTATAATATGTAGTTACCTAAATGAACGTAAAGACCTATATACCTAATACTCATGCGTCTTCTGATAATGGCGCCTGATAATAACGAAACTGTGATTTGCTGTTTAAAAATATTAGTGAATAACCAACGGTCGATTACTATGTATTCTAAAATTAACCTCAAACATACAGACGGGGCGAAACATTCATTGTTTATTTAAAAGGTATAAGTAGGTTCGTAATTACTTTTGAACTGTGGATAAAGATGACACGTTTGACACAGTTTGTAGTGACTCTACTTCCTGTACTAGTTGTCGGAAGTTTGAGTCCCACTGGAGGTATTATTTTGTGGGGTGATCACAAAAGTTTGCACTCCATTCATTGTTTATATTTATAATATGTATTTAAAAATATGTATTTAATAATATGCATGTGTTATGTATGAACTACCTTTAATAACAGTCTTTTAGCTTACCATGGCATACCAATTAGATCTGCCGTCCTTTGACTAAAAAGCGGTTAACCCTCATGCGATGGAATCTTACTTTTTACCATAAATCATTTTATTTCGCAATGAACTCTCTTTTACTTCTTACTCCCAAACGTGTATCTTTCTTAAATTTATACATAGTAAAATTAGTTTCAAGTAGTATAGTTTCGTAGAAATATTATTTCCCGCTTATTTTGCCAATAACTCCTACTTGTCTTTCTGGGCTTTGCCGCCTTTTAATCAAAGGACGGCAGAGATGGTGTTGTGTGTTATTGAGGATGACCCAACATTTTTAGTGGTAGCCCAGTGGTAACGCGCTCGCTTGGATAACCCAACTGATGCGGGTTCAAGTCTAAATCTCGCGCTTTCTATCATGATTACCACTGGTCTTATGGTGATGGAAAATATCGTGAGGAAACCTGCATGTCTGAAAAAAACCTAGCAAGTTTTTGAAAGACATGAGAAGTCCGCCAACACGCACTAGGTCAGCGCGGTGGACTATGGTCTGATTCCCTTCGTACTGAGGGAGGCCCGTGCCTAGCAGTGGGACGTTAACGATGATATGATGATGATACGATCTATTTGATGTAACTTTTCTTTTAGTTTTTTAAGTGATACATTCGTTATTTATTAAATTATTTATTTGATTATTTTTCTCTTTGAATATATCGGGGATGAAATATGATAAAAATGAAAAAAGAAATGAATTAATTTGATATAAAATGATAAACCTTTTATTAAAAAAAAAAACTATTAACCATAGTAAAAATATTTAACTCACTCAACATTAAACCGTTCAATTCCCAAAAACACATGAGTACTAATAATATTTTCATTTATAATTTCTATGTAAATTTGATTAATCAAAATCGTCGAACAATCCCATAGGAAATGATTTTGATTGGTTATTAAAAAGGCATGAAATTAGTTTAGAATGCAATTACAAATATCGTTCATTGTAACTCGTAGTGTAAAATATAAGATTTTTCTGTCCTTTTCTAAACCTCAGCATTATTAGAGATAATAATTCTATTGGCTGATTGGCTTTGGGTACATGGATTAATGGGTTCGCGACCTGACTGAAGTTTTAATGACTTAAAGCTACGAGACCATACAGTGGTTAAATGAAAAAAAAATTGTCATTAGCCCAGTTAAATAAAATTCAAATTCGTACGATACAAAATATAAAAAAATGACTACTTTATTCTGACTACCCTCAGGGAAGTAAGAGGAAAACAGTACTAAATTACTTAAAATGTTATTCACTAGAGGAACCCGCGGCTTCGCTCGCGCTAAATCTAGGTTGTCGCTCGTTTAAGATAAACATTTCCATCATACATTACATATTATGTGTAACTCTAGCGGTTTTGGCAGCGCACGCCAGAATAACTCGCAGATGGTAGATTTTTTACTACTTACTTGATACTTATCGTCATATTTTGGACAATTCACACAATATCTTTATAAATTGTAGCCTATATGTTATTCTGATATATGAACTATATTATTGTAAAGTTTCATTAAAATCAATTTAGTAGTTTTTATGTGAAAGAGTAACAAACATCCATCCATGCATACTTACAAACTTTCGCGTTTATAATATTAGTAGGATTTTTCGATATTTTATTCCCTCGTTTTTAGTGGAGGGCGGACCACACAACAGGGGTACTTTGAAAAGGGTTGAATACATATATTTTCTTTGTTTTAGGTGAATGTCCTACAAACGAGGAGTATCTACTCTGTGGACCATCATGTGCAAACTGCAGCAATCCAAATCCTTCGAACTGTAGCGATGATTGTATAGAGGGTTGCTATTGCATGGCTGGATATTTGAGGAACGATAATGGCACTTGTGTTACTGTAAATAAATGTGGTATGAAAATTATTTATTACAATTTATACTAATTACTATTACTAAATTTATCTTAGCTCTTAAAATACACTATAAATCTTTAATTTTTTTTCTGTATATTTCATATCGATACCTTAGTTCGCATAAATTGATAGCAGTTTCTTTCTTATAAAATTATTTCTAAATTAAGAAATATGAACTTTATAAAAGCTCTACTCATTCTTCGGCAGCATAAAGATAATAGTTTACAGCCTTATTCATGTAGTTCAACAAGTTTTTTCAAAACCAGCTGAGCAGTTTATGAGTTTAGCGCCTTCAAGCAAACAAACAAACAAAAAACACAAACAAAACAATACTTAATAAAAAAAATAAAAACTAATCTTAAAACCTAATGAGCGTGTAATTATGATTCTAAATGTTAATAAGAATATAGCACAATTAGATTTTATATTGTTTTTCAAATGACCTTTGTGGTTTCCGGTTAATTTAAAAAAAAAATCATGGTTGGTATACTTTTCATGAACCGTGATCAATTTCCTGCTACTTCTTTAATTTATTTGTTTAGTTCCGTTTAAGTTGAAGATTTAATTTATACTACTTACTTACCTTGGCTTTGCTTAGCTAGCTAATGAGTTTAAGAATATTATATCACAAATATCAAAATTTCATATTTTTGATTAACAGCGTGTTACATCCATTTCGTAACGCACATAATAATAAAATAAATAAATATGTTGGGACATTTACACACAGCACTATCTAGTTCCACGGTAAGGTACGAGCCTTGTGTTATGGATACTAGATGGTTGATATACTACACATATATAAGTTTAAATACATACGTATTATAAATATAAACACCCATGACTGGAGTACAAACATTAGTGCTCAACAAATGTATGCCCCCAGCGGGACTCGAACCCGCGACCGCTGGCGCAACAAGTAGGGTCACTACAAACTGCGCCACGCGTGTCGTCAAATAATATGTACGATTTTTTTTATTTCACATAACTAAATATTTACATGATTTAATATATTTTATGTGAACACAAATTTAGCTAAATGCGTGGTTAAAATTTTAATCAAAAAAAAACTAAGCAATTTTTTTTCTAAACAGTTACAACAATATCTTGTGGAGTGAACGAAGAGTTTCTGCCTTGTGGTACCGCGTGTCCCGCTACTTGCTCTGTACCGGAACCGGAAGTTTGCGGCGTGGACTGTAGTATGGGATGCTTTTGCAAGGAAGGATTTTATAGAGACGAGATAAATCATAGATGTGTGACGTTTGATAAATGTCCTATTGGTAAGAGATTTTTATTTATTTTTACCGGGTTACGGTGCAGTCAAACTTTAAAAGTCAAAAGTTAGAAACAAATAAGTAAGTAGCTAATTTATTATTAACTATTTTGTTCATTTTTTTAATCGCTACTAAACTTCATTCAGTCACTCGCTGGGTTGAAAATTCTTCAAAATTACTCCAGCTTTAATATACTCCTGAGCCGCGCGGCTACTTATTTAATATATTATGTGCGGCGTGCACTCCTCCTCCTCTCCTGTTATTGTAGTTTTAGTAGAGACCCTTATTTTTTCTTGCAATTAAAATAACCTATATTAATCAGTGATAATGTAGCATTTAAATAGTGAAAGAATTTTTAAAATCGGTCCAGTATTTTTTGAGCCAATTCGTTACAAACATACTTATATACACACCTTTCCTATTTATAATATTAGTATATAGATCACCATATTATTTTAATTCCAGACACCGATCAATGTGTTAATGAGAACGAAGTATACGATATGTGCAATGGGTACTGTGAACCTAGCTGTTTAGATCCTGAGCCTGTATGCCCCAAAGCCTGTACATCTGGTTGCATTTGTGCATCTGGCTTGTTGAGAAGTTTAGAAGGAGAATGTGTTAGTGTCGATAAATGTAGTATCAATGGTACTATACCGGATGTACTAACTAAATATTTAAATACTATTAATAGTATATTACATTTGAGTCTTATATAAAAGGTATTTGTTTTACGGAAATTTATTTGTCACATGTAAGCTTTTAGATTGCTCAATTTCAAATAGAATTGAAAACCGTTTTTTTCGTCCATTATGTATAATTTTTAGCTTCAAAATACTATGTTATAATTGTATGTATAGATAAGTAATAATAAATATTGATCAATAATACAAACGTATATCAAATTGGGCAGAAAAAGATGCATAAACTCTGTTATAAGCTTTACGTATTGGTATCTCTATGTACTATATTATATAATTAATGTGCAGTAAAGAATAATAATGTTCTCCGACCGACTCCGGCCATGGCGGTAAATCTTATTGAGACAGGCCAACTACGCAGGAGATATTATAGTGCAGCGCGTGTACGTGCATACACAAGTGCACTCTCTATTCCTATCACTCTCATACTCCGGTGGAACGACTGTTCGACACAACCAGTGAAAGCTAAGGCGCAGGACCGACGGCTTTACGTGCTCTCCGAGGCACGGGGGTGACTCACCGCCAACTATTACTGAGCTTACTGAACAGAAAGACTCAATAATTAAACTTGGACCGACTCGGGACTCGAACTCAGGACCTCTCGATGTATGACCGTACATGGTAGCCACTACACCACCGAGGCAGTTTGTAATAATAAAGGTCTCTGTTTTTCTTTTTCTGCGATAAAAATATATTACTTGTAAGAAATAAATAAATACATTTTTAAAAATATATTAGTTTTATTTGAATAATTGTATGTCGTATATAAATATTAAAATAATGTAGAATTAATGCCTGAGTCAGTTTTTGATTTTTCCATACATCCCATTTCACGGTAGTGTCACGATGTTATTTATCTGTAATAAAACAAAGTAAATTGTATGAAAATCAAATTATGCTTGTGCGCCATCTATCGTATGTTTTTGGAACAATTTTTCTTAAAATAGTATAGCAATAGATAGGTTTAATAATAAAAAACTGATAGACAAACTCACAAACGTATTTTTATATAGATTCCATTATACGTGGATACATTAGTTAATATAATCTACTGTAGAAATATATGTTTTACTACTACGAAAGGCGCGAAAATATTAATGTGCAATAAAATAAATAATCTCACTTTAAATGCTTAAATTATTCATTCAAAATGAATATAAATATGAATTTTTCACAACGAATTTTAATTATAATTCAATATTATAAAGAAAAGATATTTAGAACAGCGACATCTAGCGGTAAATGATCATATTACAATGAAGACGATTCAAAGAAGAGTTCTGTTAATACTTCGTCGTAGAATTTTCTGATATATACCATAGATGGCGTTGATCATTTACTTAATTTTAGATGCTCTGTTCGAGTTGTGAAGGTTAGCTTAGATTTGTTAGCATATCGTCTAAGAGCCGGTGGAAGATCGACCTTCACCGATCTGATAACCAGATGAGACATATTTTTTATCAAATATAATTCATAAACAAATATGCCTATGATGACTTGCCTATCTGAAAGTGCTCATGGCTATTTTTAATTAAATTAACTTTAATCGATTTTTTTTTCATCACTTTCATTCTTTTGATAACCAAATGAATTTTATTTCACTGTTAGTTTTTAACACACAGAATATGCCTCAGTAGGCTTCCTACTCATTTTTGTGTATAGCTACCTGGCAAGCCGATGTGAACAGGTAAGTCAATATAGGTGACTCCATCGTTCTGCTAACTTATCGAAAGTTATATCAAATGTTAGATCATTTTATTACAAAATCAGTCATAAAGAATTGCCTGCAAAAAATCATACTTAAAGCACTGTTGCCTAGCTAAAAATAGCCATGAGCACTTTCAGATAGGCAAGTAATTATAGGCATATTTGTTTATAAATTATATTCGATAAAAAATATGTCTCATCTGGTTATCAGATCGGTGAAGGTCGATCTTCCACGTCTCCTCTACCAATATAATATATTTTTCCAAAGAGTATAGTTATAAACTGGGATTATTTTTCCTTAGTAATAAAGTATCCTATATGACTAACAGACAGACAGACAAACACTATAATATAAGTTTGGCCTCTGCATCAATATATATATAGTTATGCCTAATTCAATAAGATTTTCCAAAAAATATTTAGTTGTCTATTCTGAAAAAGAGAAAGTTTCTGTATATAATATATACGAGAAAACTCCGAACTACACTCATTCAACCGACCATAACACTTATTTATGTATGATGTATTTCTAAAGTAAAATAAAGGAAATAGCAATCTAATTTATATATGAAAAGCTCCATCACCTTTTTATATTCTTCTTCTCGTATCCCATACGCTAAGTAGGAGTAGGATAAGAAGTCACTGTGGTTGGAGACCAGCTGAAAGACGATAGACTTGTGGCCGGTTGCACCTCTCACTACTGAAAAGGTGACTTCGCCTCCTTCACCCACTGTGGCTGATACGTCCAAGTAGGATAGTACGTAGCCTGGCTGAAATATTTTTTATTATAATCATTATAATCATCCCTACTTAATATTATAAATGTGAATGTAAGTTTGTTTGTTACGCTTTCACGCCAAAACTACTCAACTGATCATCATGAAACTTTGTACACATATTCTTGAAGGTATTAGGAGTAACATAGGAAACTTTTTATTAAAAAAATATTTTTTACGAAAAATTAAAAAATTGTTTGTCAAAAATAGGTAGCCGTGAGTGTATTAACGATGGGTTCTGAAGTAGCTAGAGTAATTTTAAAGAAATTTTCAGGCATCCTACAGATCAACCCAATAAGGTTGATTAGCAATTAAAAAAATGAACGCGGCCGAAGCCACGGGTACAGCTAGTTATATAGTAAAAAACAAAGTCGCTTCCCGCTGTATGTCCCTATGTATGCTTAGATCTTTAAAACTTCACTCTTTAACTTTTTATAGTTAAGTGAAAAGCATTTTGACGACACGTTTGGTTCAGTATGGAGTGACCCTACTTACTGCGCCAGCGGGCGCGGGTTCAAGTCCCGCTGGGCATCCATTTGTTGAGCACGAATGTTTGTGCTCCAGTGATGGGTCTTAATATTTATATTATGTATGTATTTCAAAAATGTACATGTGTAGTATATCAACTATCTGGTATCCGTATATCTGGCGCTGTTTTAAAAAATGTCCCAACATATTTGTAAGGATATGAAAGCAATAATACTTTCAAGCAATAATGACTTGAAACTACTGTACAAAATTTGATGAAGTTTGGTATAATGATAGCTGGCTATCCGGATCATCATATAGAATAATTTTTAGTCCGAGAAATGTCTAATTTTCGAGAAATTTATATCAACAATAAATAAAATATACCTCGGTACATATCCGAGTCCAGCAAGTGTGAGCTAGACTCTCTAGAATAACATAACATCTAAAGAAATATTCCATACGATAGAATCGGCTCTACTTTTCTATCACTGACCCTTGAAACTAACTCTAACTGGCTATTAAGGACCCTTTTGTCAGATGTTTTCGTCTAATGAAGCCTTTTATCTAACTGGAATTCGTTTAACCCTCTTTTCAACCGTAAGCTTATTGAAGAGTCTAGTATATATGAACCGATTTCTTTTAACGTTAGCGTTAACTCCCTAATAATTTTCCTAACTTTTTGAATTTAATTATAGTAATTAAAATACTATTTTTGCAAGGGTAGACTTTATTATAGAATGTAGAATAGAATAGACATATGAGAATATGAGAATATAAGAATATAAAATAAGTATTTAGAGTATAGAATAGAATCTTCTAGTCTTTTTATTCTTTTTTTCAATCTTTTACCTATCTTTTTTCAATCTTTTCGAAATCTACGATAGGTTATTGTACAATATTATTGAAATTTGTTATTATTATGGATATAAAGACCTAATTAATTATAGAACCTTCGTCTGTCTGTCGAATTTAGAATAAGGTCCGGAATTCCTGGGCCTCAAGTCTGCTATTTTACATGAATTGTCATTATAAAACAATGCAATTTTAATTCAATTACCATTATTCAAAAATTTCGTAGTCTACTAAATTTACAATGGTCGATCAATGGTCTTGTCATTGAATTGTAAAAGCGTTCGTAAAACGTTTATTTAGGCTAAGTTCGATTATATAATATGTTATCAATTTATGTTTTAAAGACTAAGCATTATGTAAAATGATCATACAAAGCCAAAAAGATAGATTAACAGACTACGCAATACGTTTGATCATTGACTTGTCATTACGTACGGGACTACCAATTATTTGCAAAGTGTCATTGAAGTGTCAGTGACACACCATCGGAAGACAATTGCATTAGTAGACTACCAAAATTGCAAAAAGTAGCAATTACGATGTGATTGATAGACCCTTGTAACACCATTGCAATAGCAGACTTGAGGCCCTGACTATCAAACAACCATTATGGGTTCAGCCCCTTTTTTTACCATCCCTCTGCTGGGCACGGGCCATGGGCCTTTCAATATGAGGGCGATCAGGCCATAGTCCACCACGCTTAGTGTGGGTTGGCGGACTTCACATGAATTTCGAAATCTTGCTAGATTCATGCATGTCTGAGAGACATGCATGTTTCCTTATGATGTTTTATGTTTAACAAATAGGTACAAGCATTTTCCGCGGCCTCGCACGTTTTCTAAAGACCGGAAACCAAATTCTTTCTTAGTCGCGCGGTATGATGCGACGCAGAACTATCAATAAGAAACACAAAAAGAATTTTTCAATTCGGACCAGTAGTCCCTGAGATTAGCGCGTTCAACCAAAAAACAAACAAACTCTTCAGCTTTATAATATTAGTATTGTTGCGTGTTAGGGTTCGAACGATTTGGAGAGAAAGACCTGCTGACTCTTTCAGAGACTTTATTCACTAGCACTAGGTCCGACACAAAGCACTAGGTTCAAACACTGGGTACAAACACTAGGTACTAGGTACAAACACTAGGTACTAGGTACAAACACTAAACAACTAGGTACACTCACTAAGCACTAACGATGTCCGAGGTTTCCACTGGTATCACTTTTGATCACTAGTCTTCACTGCGAAGTCGCTTCGTCGATCGCTCAAACTGAACTCCAATCGCTCGGCCACCCGCGGCCTATTTATACCGGCCGAGTCTAGTCCCAGACCATTCTGGAATGTTCGCGCGTGTACTCGATTTTCGAGTTTATTCCTCTATATAGCTCCTCTAGCGCCATCTAGTATTGAGTGGAGGTTTCACGTTTTGTACAGCACAAAAAGTGGTTCCCTCACTCCACGCTAGATGGCGCAAGCTCCTTTACTCGTGTATTCGTAACACTACTCCCCTCTTAGCGATGCTCGTCCCGAGCATCGTTGTTACTGCCATGGTAACGCGCCAGACGGTCTATGTGTACCACTTTGAATGTCCCTCTTGGTTGCTTTTGAATCCTATAAGTCACATCATTCATTCGGGTAACCACGTTGTATGGACCGTCCCACTTGGTCTGCAACTTTGGAGATTTCCCTTTCCGGCGGGTTAGGTTATGCAGCCACACCAGTGACCCTTCCTCGAATCCTCTCGTGTTCGATTTCCGGTCGTATCTGGTTTTCATGTTCTCACTTGACTGTAACCCATTTTCCCGAACCAACGCGTGTATGTAGCGCATTTTTTCCCTTAAATTGCTGACATAGTCTTGTAGGGTCTCTTGTTCCTCCGGTGACCCTCCTGTCAATAGGTCTACTGGTATTCGTAGTTCTCTACCGTAATTGACATACGCCGGGGTAGCTTTTATACTCTCATGCTCGGCGGTTCGATACGACAGAAGGAAGAGTGGTATATACTTGTCCCAATCCTTTTGTTTGTCGTCTACCAATTTCGCCAAATGCCTCTCAAGAGTCTGGTTAAATCTCTCAACCATTCCATCGGACTGTGGGTGGTACGCGGTGGTCCTCGTCTTATGCATGCCCAAAATTCTGCACACTTCCTGGAACACTTGCGATTCGAAGTTCCTGCCCTGATCAGAATGGATTTCTAGAGGCACACCAAAGCGACATATCACTTCTTCGACTAGCTTAGAAGCGACTGTTGTAGCTTCTTGGTTTGGTATGGCGAACACTTCGGGCCATTTGGTGAAGTAGTCAATGACGACCATAAAATACTTGTTTCCTGATTCCGTTACAGGAAATGGCCCGGCTACGTCAACTGCAATTCGTTCCCACGGTGCACCTACATTATACAGCTGCAGTTTCCCACGGCTCCTGGTCTGTGGTCCTTTTACAGCAGCGCAAGTAGTACATTTGCGACACCAATCCTGTACATCATCTCGACAATGCAACCAGTAGAATCGTTCTCGCACTTTTGTTAACGTCCTCTTGACACCTAGATGACCTCCTGATACGCCATCATGTACTTCACGGAGAACATCTGGTACTCTCGATCTTGGGACAATTATCTGAAGATGGTACTCTCTGCCGTTAGTCTTCTCCCATTTCCGGTAGAGTATTCCGTTTTGAAGTATCAGACTGTCCCATTGCGCCCAGTACGACTTAGTGACAGCGCCAGTGGGTGCAACCTCACTCCAGATTGGTTTTACTTCACCCCGTTTCTTCCATGTGATGATGTGCCGAAGGTCGTCATCTGTTTCTTGAGCCTCCCTCATAGCATCATTCTCCCAGAGACCCAAAGGACTTGTTCTCGTTAGCTTTAATGTTACTTCATTAGATTCCTGCTTAACACAATGTTTGCAGTCTTCCGAACACGGCCTTCGTGAGAGTGCGTCAGCGTTCCCATGCATCTTTCCGCTGCGTGCCTGGGAGATAACGGTTATCGGGGCTTCCTCCGCGTCAGCCAGTACTCGCCCCATAGTCCTGGCTTTCATTCGTTTCCCTGATCCACGGGCAGGGGACGAAGCCCTCTTCAGCTCCTCTATTTGATCCTCGATCCTTTTCATCCTTGCCAGATGGGTCTCCTTCTGCGGGCAGTTGAGCTGAAGATGCCCCCTCTCGCCGCACTTGTAGCACATGACTCCATAACTTCTCTTCGTAGGAGCCTTAACCTGCTTGGCTTCCTCAGAGACCTCACGGACCTTATGGGTCTGCCGTACGTCATGGCGAACAGCCTCGACCTCCAAAGCATGTGCCAATGCTTCCTTTAGCGAGGTATGGTGACGAAGCCTCACTGCAGCTCTGACATCCAGGTCTTTGATTCCGTCGACAAATGCTTAAACAATGTTCGTGTCTACCATCTTGGTGTCGGCTCCTGGGTGTGCCTTCCTGACGAGTTTTTCAATTTCCAGCGCCCATTGTTGAAGTCCTTCTCCTGAGCGTTGGACTCTGTCACGCAGTTGGACACGGAACACGTGTTCCAGGTGTCGCTCCCCGTATCTGGATTCAAGTGCCTCCATCAGGTCTTGGAACCCATTTCCTGTATGTGGCAGTGCTTCCAAGACAGACAAGGCTTGCCCTCTGAGCGCCACAGTGAGAGCGGTCAGACATTGTTCTTCCGTCCATCCATTGGCAGTGGCAACAGTCTGGAATTGCTGACGATAAGCGTTCCACGAAGTAGTGCCGTCGTATGGCGGCACTTTCACTCTTGGTCCTTGCGCCCCTCCGGTAGTTCCACTAGACATTGCAACTCCCGTGGTTTCAAGGCGCACTACTTTCTTCTGTAGTTCAGCGAGACCGGTTTTCACATTTTCGACATCCAATCCTAACCCGGTAACTCGTTCTTCCACTTCGTCGACATCTTTTCGAAGCTTACCCACCGTGTCACTAACCTCTTGTATAGCCAAAAGCGCTTTTTGTTGGAGGTCTTTTTGTTGCTCTTGTGATTCTTGCAAAGCCTTTTGTGATTCTTTCATTACCTCTTGTGATTCTTTCATTGCCTTCATTAATTCAAATAAACTTCCTAATTGAAGTGCCACTTGAGGGTCTGTAGAAGCTACGGTGCCGCTGATGGGCGTGGCCTGTCCGGTGGGCGTGGCAAGGTGGGTGGAGCAAGTGGGCGGGGCCTGAGTCAAAGTGGGCGGAGCCTGAGCCAAAGTGGGCGGAGCCTGAGCCAAAGTGGGCGGAGCCTGAGTCAAAGTGGGCGGGGCCTGAGGGGCGTGGTCAGTGGGCGTGGCCTGGTGGGCGGGGCCAGTGAGCGTGGCCTGAGGGGCGTGGCCAGTGGGAGTGGCCTGGTAGGCGTGGCCAGTGGGCGGAGCTTGGCCCCCAGTGGCATCCGCAGCTCGTTGTGTCCTCGTCCTGACCCCCTCCTTGGGGTTCTCTCTCGGAGTCAATGGCATCTCCAAATCTCACTTCCGACACCAGTTGTTGCGTGTTAGGGTTCGAACGATTTGGAGAGAAAGACCTGCTGACTCTTTCAGAGACTTTATTCACTAGCACTAGGTCCGACACAAAGCACTAGGTTCAAACACTGGGTACAAACACTAGGTACTAGGTACAAACACTAGGTACTAGGTACAAACACTAAACAACTAGGTACACTCACTAAGCACTAACGATGTCCGAGGTCGTAGCCAATGTCGTAGGTTTCCACTGGTATCACTTTTGATCACTAGTCTTCACTGCGAAGTCGCTTCGTCGATCGCTCAAACTGAACTCCAATCGCTCGGCCACCCGCGGCCTATTTATACCGGCCGAGTCTAGTCCCAGACCATTCTGGAATGTTCGCGCGTGTACTCGATTTTCGAGTTTATTCCTCTATATAGCTCCTCTAGCGCCATCTAGTATTGAGTGGAGGTTTCACGTTTTGTACAGCACAAAAAGTGGTTCCCTCACTCCACGCTAGATGGCGCAAGCTCCTTTACTCGTGTATTCGTAACAGTATATAGCTACACCATTTGAGTACAGATTACTGCGCCAATTTCTGATATAATGTAAATTTGAAGTATTATAAATTAACAAAATTATAATTTTTGTTATAAGTATGGTCCATTGCTTTAAGTAAGTCATATATTATACAGTCAGATGCAAGCGATGGAGCAAATAAAATAAGCAAAAGCGGGTGAAATGGTTAATGTAAGATAATAAATACACTTTTATGTTAAACGATTTCAAAAATTCGTACTTAATATTGCAGTGAAAGCCTCATATTTAGTCGTTTCACTCGGTTACTTCATTCAGGTACTTTAAAAGTCGATGATTGAGAGAGTTTCCTGTAGTACCATAAACAGCTATCTGACCGGACAGACATACAAAATTATTTGAAAAATATTAAATGTACATATTCGATGTTAAAATTTTGTTATGGCATAAATTAAAAGGTGGAATTTTCAATTGATTTCGAACCTTTTGCTAGATACTTTCATATTTTAAAGAAATTAATCGTAAACTTATAGCGAGTGAAGTCTCTTATACCAATCTTGACTTTTCCATTCTGTACAAATAAATTGGATTGTGGTCGATAAAAACAGCTCTTTACCCGAACAATATTAAAAAATGGACAAAGAAAAGTCAAAAGAATGGATGTATTATTATAGAATTTGCTCCAGCGCGTCCTTAAGACCCATTCTCAATATCACAGGATGTTCCTGATATGTCAGGATTAAAAGCGACCTATGTCACCCCGACCTATAAATGCTTTTATGAAAAGTAGACGTCTAAAGCTACTTCGATTATGCTTATAGAAACGAAAATAAGCAAACTAAAATACGTTATATTTTTTATGGGAGCTTTACCTTACAGTACCTACAGTTCCTACTCGTCTCCTTCCTAAAAGACCTAAAAGTTGTTAAGTATATTTCTATATTGTCTGTGTGTTAGATCTGTGGTCTTTACAATTTTTGTTACTCTATCTATGTCTTTGTCTCTGCCAATAAACTAGAGAAAATATTTAATACCTTTAAGTGTATTATGTTTTTCTTGATTTTAGTTATTATTAAGAGTTTCTGGTTTATTATTGAGAAAGAGTGTGTTATTGTTGTTTTATGATTGATAGTTTTTTGTAGTTAATTTTTAAAAAATTTTGGGTTTCTGTACTTGTCTGGTGTTATGATGTATAATCTGAGATTACCATTCAACAAAAGTAACCTATGTTACTCCCATTTATAATTGTTTATAATATTATACCCTAGGTAAATTTCATTAAAATCGTTTTATCACAGACAATAAAAGATTTAAATACTTTAAAATTATTAGTAGTAGTGTGATGTAGCTATCATCTTACCACATCAAAATCTGTCCAGATTGATGTCCGTTTTATTTCGTGATGCGGCCACAGACCGAAAGACACAGACTGAGAGACAGACTAAAATTCTAAAAAACTATAGATTCGAACGAATTTCCATAAAATATTAAATGTGCCTACAGATTAACTTAGTTTGTAATTAGTTTAGTGGTTAATGGTTTTTTAAAGGCCAAATCCTTTAGCCTTAGCCACAAAACATTCCAACAGTCTTATTTATTGCAAGGAGGGCTCGATAATTGATTGGTGTCTCCATTTATTATAAAATGACATTTCCCTCAACTTACTTTAACATTCGCAGTGACAGTGACGAAGAATGGGTCATAATTGTTCTTGTGTCGATATCTGTCTGAACCTCCAGTCATGGGTAAGGAATCTGTAAGGAATGAATAAAGTATAGTACATATAGTTAACCTTAAAAACATGTAAAAATATGGTAATCCAAAATATTAAATTTATTTCTTTACTTATCTATACTAATATTATAAAGCTGAAGAGTTTGTTTGTTTGTTTGTTTGGTTAAACGCGCTAATCTCAGGAACTACTAGTCCGAATTGAAAAAAATGTTTTTGCGTTGGGTATTCCGTTTATCGAGGAAGGCTATAGGCTATAGGCTATATTACATCATGCTACGACTAATAGGAGCGGAGCATTAATGAAAAATGTTGCAAAAACGGGAAGGGCGTTAGTTCTGCGAGGTACCGTACCGCGTGACTCAGAAAGAATTTTGGTTCCGGTCTTTAGAACGCGTGCAAAGCCGCGTGAAATGCTATAATATAAAATATAATTACCTATAATGAAAAAAAATCTAACTTATATAACTAGCAAAAACCTGAGCTTTGTGTGGGTTCGCATAGTTTTTCTAACCGGTAATAATTTTTGAGATAATTGTTAATGTTCATTTTTTTATGATTATAAAATTATTTTTTTTACAGATCATCTAGATTTTACACAACAAAAGTTAATGAGAGTGAAAAGTTTTAAATAAAGTTTAGCTCACTTTCTATGAAATGAGTCATAGTGTGATAACTCTTAATATAGACTGCAAAATTAAAAACAGAAAAACTAGTACTTTCTGAGATGACTGACTAATATTTATATATATAGGCGACTCACCCTCACTTTACTCGGCTGCGTGACTATAATGAAAACTAAAACTATCCTACGAAAATCGTATGTTTCTCCGAGATAAAAACCATATTTGCCAAATTTGTTTTATCTAGATCCCTTCAGCCGTTCTGTCGTGAATCTGAATGACATACACAAATCGATCCAACTTAGCATTTATTATAGTATATTTACTAATGTGTGCGCAAACATTATTCTTTCACTCTTAAACTCCGATGGGATGATTCGATACAACTTTTAAGAGTTACTGTGATACGTGTTTATCGGTCACGAAGTCGAATAACTAGCTATATATTTTTATCATAGAATATTAATTACTAATCTCAGCCCGACTGGGACTCGAACCTAAAACCTTCCTAAATATTCAGCCGGCTATGCTTGAACTTGAGACAGCTTTAAAATTAATAAATGTCTCTAAATTAAAGTCACGTGGTATAATAAAATTTATTTAAAGAACTTTTAAAACTATATTTATACTTACTTTCATACTCAATTCCAACTTTGAACTTCTGAGTCTCATAAAGCTGAGGATATCCCCAGACACAAACAAACACAAAAACACAAATAAAAAATAATTTAAAATACATTTTTAAGATTTCTCTTCTAAGACAAATAGAGACTGACACTGAATCTATTGACTCACTTTATCGATTGGTTTAGATAAGTGGATTATTTTTAGTGATATTACACACTATCTCCTCGCCGGATGACACTATATCTTACAGTTTTATCAAGAAATAAAATTTGTATGTTTTTTTGAAATGGTTCACTTATTTAGAGGTAATTTTTAATTATTTTGATCGTTCCATTCTAAACTACTCACTAATTCCATTTCTAAAATAAAATTATCCTAAATTACTCCTTGTAATATCAGCTATCTGCTAAAGAAAATTTCGTCAAAATCTATTCAGCCTTTTTAGACAGACAGACTGATAAAAATGTTGAAAAATGTGTTTTTTTAAGTACCATATAATATTACTGACAGACCTCGAATTTAATTTATTTGTATATATTAAAAGTTTTTTTAGATAGACTTTAAAACAGCAATATGTGCTAAATTCGTATCTGATATTTAAGCTTATTGTAAACCTAATGTTTATTAGTTATATTTTTTTAATTTAAGAAAGAGATAGAAAATAAAAAAAAAAGGTTTTACATTTCCTACATATGGAATTACTAATGCATTTTTTTATTCTTTCGATTATTTTAAAATAAAATTATAAGTAATAAATTGCATCACTCTATTTTCGTTTGTATTGTAATGGCAGTCGACGATCCATCATATACCATTTTCGCGCGATTCGTTTCAAAATGGCCACCTGTCAAAATCGATTTTACCGCCAACACTATACAATGCTATGATGTTTGGTATATTTTTTATTTATCTTACTTTTATTGATAGGTAAAGGTACACTATATATACTCGTAGCTAACGCTTTTGAATGCTTTTGATGTCAAATTAAGGCTCCATTTTCGGATATTTATTACTTTTATATGACATTTTGTTTTAATATATGTCACTTTATTATTAAAAACCTTGTTCCTCTTTCATATTTCATTTCTAATGTTTCAATTAAGGACAAATTATCCTTAGCAAAATTAATTTTATGTAAGATATAAGAAATGAACGAATACCATTTTTTTTCTACGTAATGAATATTAGGAACTTTTTGACATTCAAATTTCAAAATGTAAATATGTCTACAGAATATGGGTTGTAGAAAACAAAATGTTCTACTAGCTGCTTAAAATCGATAGTGTGAATCTACCAATATTGATAAGCGAGATATCAAGATACATAACAATAAGTAATGATTTCGAAACGAAATACTTATCATTGCAACTGAACTAAGATAAAAATGCTTAGAATTTATACTAGATAAAGATATTTTGTGCGCAATTTTGCAAGAATGTGTGGATTTGGTGGGTTTTTCTTATACCATTTTTAAAATATTCTATAAACACACTTATTTTATTTGTATACACGAAGTAGCAGCGATAGCTTTGTGAAAAAGCGCTTGCTTCAAAAAGCAAGTGATGCAGGTTCGAACATCCCTTATGTTGAAGGGAGGCCCGTGCCCAGTGGAACATTACCGAGGTCTAAATACATTCTGAAATGGCAAATCAAATAATTATTTGTAGAATGCCTAAGATTCATATGTAGATTCTTGAGTTTCCAAACCATTTCCAAAAATTTTTGGAACCGAAAATACGATTAATTCCGTAACAAAATCCGAATAGATAGTTTTTTAATGTTTAAGGCTTAGTTGATGAAGTATTAGTTATACTCGTATTTCATTTCTTAACAAATCTGTATGAATGGAAAGTGCTAAACTCAGCAGTCACTATCATGCTTGCTGTAGCCCTTCATCTTTATTACATTTGTTGAATGAAAACGAAATGAAGTTTTCTAACAATAGTTGTAGGGAATAGATTTTTCCATTTGCGTTTTTTAATTAAGCTGTGACAGAGAACAATCAGTTTAGAATGGAAACCTAGTAAGTGTGATTAAAATAAGCTATAGTAGTATAAGTGTGATTAAAATTGTCTGTACGTAGCAATTGATTAATTATGCAACTTATGTAGGTATGTCTTATCTTTTCGTCAGTCCTTTTTTTTCAACGTCCCACTGCTGGACACAGGCCTCCCTCAGTAGGCCCACTCTTACTATCATGCCATAGTCCACCACGCTGGCCTAGTGAGTGTTGACGGACTTCACATGTATTTCTCTCAGACATGCAGGTTTTCTTCACGATGTTTTCTTTCACCGTAAGACAAGTGGTAATCATGATATAAATGATTCACATATGAAAATATCGGAGGTGCGAGACCCGGACTTGAACCCGCATCACTCGGTTATCCAAGCGAGTGCGTTACCACTGTGCTAACTCTACCTGCGTTGGATGGTACATGCTACTGGTATAGCATACAAATATTATTTTTAAAACAGTATGTTAAGCTTTTTACTGAGTATTCTAAGCGGTTGTTTTCCGGCTATTTCCTTAAGTTTAATATAAATTTTAAACTTTATATAAAAGTTGTACGTGTAAAAAAGTTTCAAATTATTTTAACGAGTTCATTATAATTTAATTTAGTGTTGCCATACCTGCTCGGAATATTTGTCGAAAAACTTTGTCATAACGCTGTCGGCCATAAACATGAGTGTAATGAATTTAGGAGTAAAAGCTCTAGAGATTGTTATGTTCGCACTCTTATTTAATCACTAAAAAGTTTCTTGCTTAGGAATTGGTGAGGGTACTTAAAAATAGTATAAGTTATTTTAAAGTTTTAGTTTAATTAGGATTTTTTAAGATTTTTGAATGTCGAAATTTTGAATGTTTCACAGCAACATGGCGACGAGAGAAATTAAGTCGATAGTAAAAATTTGGAATAATATTTAAAATGTAGGCAAATAAAACGAAATAGAATGGTTTACATTAGGCACTCAAAATCAAAATAAGCCCCAATTAACCGTATAAATATGTATCTAGTTGTTATTTTAAATTTTACAAAATATTTTGCAACATTCTTGTACTTCACGGGACATTATGACACACAGCGCCGTCTAGTTCCGTGGTAAGCTACGAAGGAAGCTTGTGTTACAGATACCAGATAGTTGATATACTACATATACGAGTATCAGTTTAAATACATACATATTATAAATATAAACACCCATGACTGGAGTACACACATCCGTGTTTAACAAATGAATGCCCCAGCGGGACTCGAACCCGCGACCACTGGTGCATCAAATAGGGTCACTACAAACTGCGTCAAACGTGTCGTCATCTATGTTTCAAGAAGCTCCCCTCGAGTCGCAGGTGTCCATCGAGAGTGATAGTCACTTTAACGTCTTGAGCTCCCAAATATTGTTGCCGTAAAATATAAAATGAGGGTGTCATACATAGACTAGAAAAAGTATTTGAAAACCATTTTTTCTAGTTTTCGCTTTTGTATTTCGGTTTTCTCTAGTTGTATTTTATACTAGATACTATACATCACATCCACATTAGCTCCGCGAATAATTATGGTTTAAAAATACAATTAAGACTATTTAAGTGATCATTATTGGACCTGGATTATTGATACAACCTAATAGTGAAGTGCATCAGTTAAATTAATAAATATGTAATGAACCTTCGTCTTGTGAACTTTACTACGAGTATGTCAGTTATAAGTTAAATCACGACTGAATTAAAAACAACTTATGTGAAATGTGTTGATATCATTTATATAAATAACATTGAATATTAATGTGCAAAGTGACAGTGTATAAAAAATAATAATAATATATAAATCTAATTCTATATTCCTGCCAAGATGTCTCTGAGCTTAAAGCGCTAATTAAGAAGTCTTGTCATCGGTAGTATTGGACTTGCGGTGTATAATAGCTCTGGTACGCAAGGCACCCGAGTTCGAATCCAAGGCGACTTTGTAAGATTTTTATTTATTTTCTACGAGCATAACATTTAGAATAATTTAATATATATTCATAGGAATAAGTTTTAAGAAGTCTGAGTGAGATATTCATAATGTCGAAAAATAAGTTTGAATGTTGCTTACGGTTACCTAACTCTAAAGAAGTTGTTAAATGTCAAAACTGCAAGAAAAAATATCACTACGCATGTGTAAGTACCACAACAATTCCGTACAATGAATTGACGAGCGAATACAAAAACAGTTGGCTCTGCCCTGCATGCTCTAGACCACGATCCGACAACACAACCACGTCAATCAGAAATATCCAATCTTACAATAGTGTACCAAGGCCAGTGGACGAAACTCAAGACAACGGTCTCATATCTGTTAGACGTGAGGAATCAGGAACATTGCGTGATACAATGGATAACGAATCTCTATCGGAAGTAAGAAGCATTATCAGACATGAGTTAGTGTCTATTCTTGATAATTTTAAAGCAAATATTGTTGAGCAAATTGATTCTAAAATAAAGATAGTGCTTGACAATATGTCTTCCATTAATACATCAATTAGTTTTTTAGAACAGAAATTTGAGGATGTCAAGCTCGAAATGACTAACAAAATAGAAAAAATTCAAAACCTGGAACAAGAAAACAAAACATTGCGCTCTTCGGTAACGGATCTACAGTCAAGAATATCGTTACTTGAACAACAGTCTCGTGCATGTAACGTTGAAATTCAATGCATTCCCGAATTTAAAAACGAGAACTTAATAACAGTAGTTAAACAGATAGCTTCCACTGTAAAGTGCAATATTACTGACCATGATATACAAAATTGTACGAGGATTATGAAACTAAATAAGGATAGTTTACGCCCCCGGACTGCCTTAGTCAAATTTACTACACCAAGGATAAGAGATACCTTTCTAGCAGCAGTCTTATCGTTTAACAAGAAAGCAGCCAGCAATAGAGACAAATTAAATACAAGTCATCTAGGTATTAGTGGAGATATAAAACCAATCTACGTATGCGAGCATCTTTCCCCTGCTATTAAAACATTGCACGCTGAAGCGAGGATAAAATGTAAAAAAATTGGCTATCGATATGTCTGGGTAAAAAATGGTCGAGTTTTTGTACGAAAATCAGATAGCTCTGAATATATTTATGTTAAGAATGCAGACTTACTCACTTCTCTACAATAATGTTAATCTGTTTTAATTTGCAAGTTTTAGATGATAATCATAAAATTCTCTATGTTATCAGGTTATTATCAAAATGTAAGAGGCTTAAACACAAGCATGCACGATGTACGTCTAAATGTTCTAAAAAATAACTATGACTTTATTTTATTAACTGAAACCTGGCTTAATGGCAGCGTATATGATTCTGAGGTTCTTGATGATAGGTACGTCATTTTTAGGCGTGATCGAGAAACATGTCCACTATCTTCCCATAAAAAGATAGGTGGTGGTGTCCTCATTGGCATTTCTAAGAATTTGATTTCGCGTCGTCGCTTAGACTGGGAAAGTGACTGTGAGGATCTTTGGGTATCTGTCGAACTGAAATCAGGTCAAAACTTCAAAACGTTAAACTTATGTTTAGTCTACATACCTCCTCCGGTCGACAGTAGTATACTTGAAACATTTGTCGAAAAAGTCAACAAAGTCTTCACTGTCAGTCAGAGTGATAATTGTGCCACAATAATATTAGGAGATTTTAATCTACCTGGTATTTCCTGGTCTAGTCCTATTAACCAAAGCGGCTTCGATACTACTTATGATTTATCAAACTCTAGCCATAACTGTTCGCTTAACAACATCTTAATAGATTTCATAAATTTTCATGCCTTATACCAGTTTAATGGAATCAAAAACATTAAAGGCAATGTACTTGATCTAGCACTAAGTAATAGTAAAATAATAAATATTCGCGAATGCCAATCGCCAATACGCAGTGTGGATTCATATCACCCTCCTCTAGACATATCTATTAACGTAGCACTCAATAATTTCTCTGAACATAATACATCAAAAAGCACCTATAATTACTTCAAAGCAGATTATGAAAATATAACAGAGTCCCTGGATAAAGTGAATTGGCTTGATGAATTTAAACACTGTCTTGATAATGTAAATGAAATGGTCAGCAGGTTTTATGATATACTTTATAAAGTAATCCGTAAATATGTTCCGAAAACTCAAAAGAGATGTAGGTCATATCCCATATGGTTTTCACAAAATCTCATCCGCATTCTTAAGAAAAAACATAAATACCACGTTAAAATTAAAAAATTTAATAATCCCTTAGACAAACTAGAATTTCAATATTTAAGAAAAGATTGTAATAAACTCATAAATAAATGTTATAATGATTATATTAAATTAATAGAAAGTTCAATCTCAACTAATCCTAAATATTTTTGGACATATATAAAAAATATCCGCAAGAAAAGTAGTTCATATCCGTCATCAATGTTTCTGGGTAACGTTAGGGCAGACTGTAGGCAAGATATCTCAGATCTGTTTGCATGTCATTTTTCATCGGTATATGAGCCGGGTGATGGTAAAATAGATTGCAAAGTTCCTAAGTTGCATTCATTTTCGGGAAACATCTTCCTCTCGCAAGGCGATATAGAAAAAAAGTTAAAAAGAATTGACACTACTAAGGGTGCAGGCCCGGACAATATCCATCCAATTTTTATATCTCGCTGTGCAACGAACTTATCATTTCCTTTATTTTTAATTTATAATTCATCTTTGAGGACAGGAGTTTTCCCAACAAAATGGAAGGAAGCTAGAATAGTCCCTGTGTTAAAAGGTGAAAATCCTAACTTCATCGAAAACTATCGCCCTATCTCGATTCTCTCGATTATGTCGAAGGTCTTTGAGGGTTTAGTGTATCATTTCTTATATAACCTAGTAAAATCAAATCTTTCTGAAAGTCAGCATGGATTTATCGCGGGAAGATCTTCTAATACTAATCTCATAACTTATATTGATGAGGTGATGGGAGTGGTTGACGAGGGTGGACAAGTAGATGCAATTTACACTGACTTCTCAAAGGCTTTCGACAAAGTAAATCATTCAATTCTGATTATGCAGCTCAAATCTTTTGGTGTCACTGGTTCTTTATTGAACTGGTGCGATTCTTATCTGCGTTTAAGGACGTCCTCGGTAGTTATTGATGGACATCAATCTACTCCATTTTGCGCGCACTCTGGAGTGCCTCAAGGGTCTATTCTGGGTCCTATCTTTTTCAATATATTTATTAATGATATAGCCTCAATTTTTAAATATTCCAAGGTTTTTATGTATGCAGATGATTTAAAACTAATACGTAGAATCAAAACGCACGATGATGTTACACTTCTGCAAAAAGATCTTGATCAGCTAAGTGACTGGTGCAATACCCATAAAATGCATTTGAACGCAAAGAAATGTCACCTCATTCAGTTCACTCGTAAAAAGAAAAAGATATGTAGTACATACAAAATATTAAATGTGACTATCGGTAAAGTGGAGGTTGTCCGGGATCTGGGAGTACTGTTAGATTCTAAATTGCAGTTCACTGCCAACATTCAACACATCACTAAAGCCGCTCTTAAACCCCTAGGGTTTGTCCTTAGACATGCAAAAGAATTTAATAATGTCTCAACAATAATAACGCTGTACAATTGTTTCGTTAGAAGTAAATTAGAGTATTGTAGTGTAGTCTGGTCTCCACAATACAATACACACGTAGATAGGATTGAGCGAATACAAAAAAAAATTGATAAAACATTTAGTATATCGTTTTGGAGTTCCACGAATGTGTTCAGGATATCAGAACAAATTAAAATATTTCCAATTGCTGTCACTACATTCGCGTCGTAATGTACTAGATATGTTATTCTTCTACAAATTATTAAATAACCTAATGGATTGTCCACAGCTGCTTTCCTCAGTAAACTTTAATGTACCCTTAAGAATTGCGAGAAAACGATGTCCTTTATTTCACACTAAAAAACATAAAACTAATTTAGGAAAAAATGCGCCACTAAATAGACTACCTAGAGCTTACCATGACCTGTGCTTGAAAATTGATGATTTAGACATCTTGCATGACAGCCTCAAGAGTTTTAAAACTAAAATAATACAGTCTTATAATAAATGAACATAGTTTTATGTAACTTTTATCAATTATTATTAATCTACATTATTTCTAACATTATTGTAATAATCTAATCTGGACATGACATTGCAATTGTTATTATTATTATTTATATTATGAATTATTAATTGTTTAAAATATCTTTATGTATATTATGTGACATTTTATTTGGAATGTAATAATTATAATTGGTTTTTTCTTTTTAATAATTTAAGTTTATAGTTTATTCCATATGATCGCTTACAAATCTTAATAATAATTATCATGCTGTATTTACCTGTAATTAAAAGTGCAATTAACATGTTAAGTGTAGTGCCTAGATAATTTGTGTTAACCATTGTAACTTTTGTTGGTAATTCAATAAATAAATAAATAAATAAATAAATAAATAAATACTACTATACAGACCCACACTGCTTGGGTTTCCTAGAAACGTTTTAACGTTTAGCATGAATTTTTCAGAAATTATATATTTTTCTAGCTAGCAGCTAAAAATATGCTATAGTTATGATAATGAATAAATAAATATGTTTGGACAATGTCATCATATCATATTTTAATGCCATCATCTGTCAAAATTCATTCAGTGATTTTCTTGTGATGCGGTCGATGAAAGACAGACAAAAATTCTGAAAACTATAGATTCCGCATATATTATAAATATCGATAATAACGATTCAACGATATTTCGATAAGATTCGATTCGATTAAAAAAAATGTATTTTGTTCTCGGCAGCTAATTCTAGAATCTAGAATCTAGATGCTAGTCTCTTATTGAGAGTAGCATCTGCAGAGCAATTATTATTATTAGTGCAAAAGTATGCACAACAATTTAAGTTCACTTTATTAATGTCACTCTTATATTCGTGGGACGTCCATTTTACTTACGACGACTTCAGTAGCAGGACTAAGACCTTTACATTCTAGTATTACAAGTACTAGGGCTCCTAGGAGTTAGTGACTTCTCAACTACGAGCGGTAGGCTTTCTTGTTAGAAATAGAAAATCAAATAATTAAACTTCACCCGGGTCTCGAACCCATACCCTACGGACACGCAGTCGTACTTGCTCATTACCACTAGACCATGGAGCTATTGTAATCGAGTCCACCGAGTAATGAAAGTTAATTTATAACAATGACTGTCACAATTATTACCAAATTTCCCAAATATTGCCTTCAGACGTTAAGTTGTATAATTAAATTGTACTTGTGTCGGTACAAATACGATGGGTAATTAAGTTAACTCAGTCTCTTGTTTAACATTGTCTGCCTCCTTATACTGCGATGTAATTAATTGACAAATTAACCAAAACATATATGTATATAAAGCAATGGTAGTCCAGTGGTAACGCGCTTGCTTGTATAAGCGAGTGATGAGAGTTCAAATCCGGGTCTCGAACCTCTAATATTTTCATGTGCGAATCATTTCTAATATGATTAACAGTTGTCTTACGGTGAACATCGTGAGGAAACCTGCATGTCTGAGAGAACCTAGCAAGTTTTCAAAAGACATGTGAAGTCCGCCAACCCCCATACAGCCAGCGTGGTGAACTATGGCCTGATTCTCTTTGATTGAGGCCCCTGGCCATCAGCTGTAGGACGTTATAAAAACTGAATACAATAAATTAAATAATATGTACACGTATATTGTAAAGTTGAAAAGCGTGTTGTTATTATGTATAATTGCTTATAACTATTATTGCTTATTACTAGCGATTTACTAGATTTTGTTAATAATTTCATACCAGAATTCTTTTTTCTCAAATAAGTAGCCTAATTAAAGTCCTTCTTATACCTTATTCTTGTTAGTGAGCGTACTGTCAAAATATGATCAGCCATTTTAGATTCGTATTTCTGTCCAATTTCTAAAAAAGGTACATTTGTAAGATGAGGATTTTTTGTGTTTTACACACAAATATTATAATACATTATGTGCATTATACATATCGTGAAACTATTTCTATTATTTATTCAAAGGTAGTTTGAAGTTGGTGTATATTTAGATATTGTTTACGAAACAAAATATCTTAAGAGATGACTCCTGACAGCCAGACAATTTAACGTTTATAATATTCATAAGATTTCCCAAAATAACTGACAGATGGATAGACAACAAAACACATAGAGCAAAATTTATTGCAAACTTGTGTAATACTCCCACTTCACTCGAGTGCATCCCTAGTGGCTTAACAGTATTCTTTATGTAATTCCAGCTTATATACCTACATATTTTTATAACAACACTTGAGTTCGTTTCTAGGTGCTCCCTTCCAAAGTTAAAGTTTGTAGCACAAAAAGTGAAGGACGTTCATACAATCTTACTAGAGCCCTTAGACCTCCTTAATCCGCCCCTGTCACAAAATCGTCTTAGCGGACGTCTACTAACTATAAAATATCTCTCTGCCAAATATTATCTTTATACATCAAGCAGTTTTCGATATGTTATATATTTCTAAAACACAGTACCCAGATTAGAAACCGAAATATAGTGGTTTCAAATCCCTCTCACCGAAGGATACGATAACATATTTTATTTCGCCTGAATTACATCGAATGCCGCGTGCATTAACTAGTATAATGACTAAAAGACTCGTATAATCCACCATTATGAAAGTTCCGTCGCGCGTAATAGTCCCCTAGGGTGCGATGGTACCAGGCGCAACATTAAGGACCGTCGTGCACTTAACACCTTACGACAGTGTGTATGATTTTAGTTTTGCATTTTATTTACTAAGTAATTAGGATATATTTCATTATATTGCCTTATTTGTTGTGGAAGTCAGTTTTATATTAGTACAAGATTTGATATATGGTAATATTATGCAGAAAGAAAGAGATATTGTCTTTTAGAACAGAGTAAGATTAATGTTAAAGAGTTTAAGTACTTTTAAGACAATTTAGTTCCATTAGGTGATTTTTAGGTATAAAAATACATTCAAGACCTGCTTCTAAACATTTCCGAAACATGTTGGTATAATTCCTAGCAGAAACTTTACTACAATCTTAAATTATAATGGTTACCTATGTTACCACTTACAAGTGGCATCACGTATATTTGGGATATATTTGGGACATTATCAAATCAAATCAAATCAAATACTCTTTATTGCACACCATTATATAACATTACATAGTAGATACATAGAGAAGAAGTACAATAGGCGGCCTTATCGCTATGAAGCGATCTATTCTAGCAACCTTTGGGTAGAGAAAAAGAAAGAGAGAAGGAAGGGGTGCAAACAAACTAAGAATAGGTATTTACAAGTGAATATATAAACAGACAAACAAAAAAAACGTATATAATACATATAATATATATTACTTATATACACGTACATACATACATACATATATACATACAGATACATACGTACATACATATTTATGTAAAATAAAATAATATAAGACACTATAATTAATATAAGTTTAGATAGTAATCTTTAACTAACTTTTTAAATAGCGGCAGCGAATCGGCATGTTTCACTTTGTTTGGTAAAGAGTTCTACAGTCGAGCAGATTGAACAGAAAAAGAGTTTTACACACAACATTATTACACACAACTCCATCTAGTTCCGTAGTAAGCTACGAAGCTTGTGTTACGGATACCAGATAGTTGATATACTACATATATAAGTTTAAATACATGCATATTATAAATATAAACACCCATGACTGGAGTACAAACATCCGATTTTAACAAATGAATGCCCCCAGCGGGACTAGAACCCGTGACCGCTGGCGCAAGAAAGTAGGGTAGTAGTAGTAGTAGCGCACTACAAACTTTGCCAAACGTGTCATCCACAATATTACATCATATAAGCTATATGCTAGTGGAAGTCCTATCTAAATCTGACCAGACATTTATATTTTATAATCGGACAGACAAAAGTTACAAAAAAGCTTACCCGTATTATTAATTTAAATAAATGAATCTGAAAAATATAGTAGAATGTATATTTGTATATATGTATATAAATATGTTTGTCCACATATTTCTCCGAAACTACTTATAGGATAGTGGTAACCCAGCGGTTACTCGTTCGCTTGGATAACCGAGTGATGCGGGTTCAAATCCGGGTCTCGCACCTCTGATATTTTCATGTGCGATTCATTTCTATCATGATTACTACTTGTCTTACGGTGAAGGAAAACATCGTGAGGAAATCTGCATATCTGAGAAAACCTAAAAAGTTTTCGAAAGAGATGTGAAGTCCGCCAACTCGCACTAGGCTAGCGCGGTGAACTATGTCCTGATCCCCTTCGTACTGAGGGAGGCCCGTGCCCAGCAGTGGGACGTTAAAAAGGGCTGATGATAGGATCCTGATTATTCTTGTTTATTTTTTTACATTTATAGATACAACTTAGTATATCGCGTAGCAAAATTTACTGGATATGCTACTTTACACTCAGAGCATCTTAAAACGTCGTTCTTCTTAACTTTTCTAAGATATTTAAATTTTACACTTAGCAAGTTAATAATTATGTAAAGTAAATTCTAAGTAGAGTCCTTTTTTAATTTTGTTTGGTGTCAAATTTTTACTCCCTTAAAGTATCGAGTTAATGTTGATTATTTATGGAATATAAAACTTTATGGGGTTCTTTGTTCATCATTTTCATCCCTTAATGATGGATCGAATATTTGGATTTCTACTATTTTAATAGATAGAGTGTAGTTATTGCTACTAATAATATCTTTTAATATTATAAATTTGTGTAAGGACGTACATGATAGATTGGTTTACTTTTTTACGCCAGAACGACTAAAGGGATCTGGATGAAACTAGACAAACAGATGGTCTATAATAACATAAAGGCTACTTTTTGACGACACGTTTGGCTCAGTTTGTAGTGTACTTGCTGTGCCAGCGGTCGCGGGTTCGAGTCTCGCTGGGGACATTGATTTGTTGATAACGAATGTTTGTACTCCAGTCATAGGTGTTTATATTCATAATATTATGTATGCATTGAAACTAGAGGATTCGATCCCGGTCGATATTTCTAATCCCGGGATTTCGGGATTATCTACAGTCAATCTCGGGATCCCGGGATAGTCCCGGGATTATACTGTTAATGGAAAGTGGTAACAAAAAGACAGTAAAACATATCAAAATCTTTTTTTTATTCATCTTTTAGTTTTGTGAGGACATAGAATATAATTTAAGTTTTAAATCTTCAAAGATGCGGTTAAAGAAAATTATACTTTCTTCTTCTATACTATCTTTATCTATACTTCTATACTAATATTATAAAGAGGTAAAGTTTGTTTGTTTGTTAAATTGTAAGGGGTAATCTCGGGATCTACTGAACCGATTTTATAATTCTTTCACCAATAGAAAGCTACATTATTGCTGAGTGTCATAGGCTATATAAAAAACAGAAAAATAAAAAGGCTTTTACGTGGTAGTCCGTTTTGCAAAGTGAATCGGAGAAAAAACGGTCGAATGAAAGCGTTTCTTACGAACGCTGCCTTAACTATGAAAGATATATTTTTGAGTTCTAGAGAAAAGATGTGGAGCTTGAAAATGCCTACAAAAAAGTCAACGACAGCATATGTCTAACTTTTATATTTAAGTTACAAAAAGTAGTTTTTTTAATATTAGTATAGATAATTTAATTTTTAATTTTTAATATTAATAAAATAATTTTAATTATTTAAACACTACTAAAAAAGAATAATTAATATTATGCCTAACGAAGTGGGCACGGGTCAGCTAGTAATATTATAAAGAGGAAAGATTAGATTAGAGATGTTACGATTTAACTCAAAAACTACTGAACCGATTTTAAAATTCTTTCACCATTAGAAAGCTACATCCTTACTGAGTAACATAGGCTATAATATATTTTCCAAAAAATATAAATCTCTACATAAAATGGAATAATGTAACTCAAGGTATCACAATTTTGTCTATAAAAGTCATTATTCTGCGTACGCTGCGAAAACTGTTGACGATATATAAAATAATGTTCTATATAAGTATTAATAGTACTCATGATTCCTCAGAAAAAAGTCCGCGATAGCATAGATTTAACTATTATAGTTATGCTACAATAACAGTTTTAGTATGAAATGTTTAGTTTAAATACGGGTGGAATCGAATAGCGGTGATATTTGTATCATGATATTAATCCTTATAATTTTAAATGGTTTGATAAATAAGGTAAATTATATATGTGTTAATTACACTTTAAATAACGAGGATCTGACTTTTCGTTTAGAAGTTATGACGGATATAAAAAATCTCTAGGTAAGAAAAAAGTCGCGGTTTGAACAAACTATCCTCACGTTCAATCTATTTACTAATTTTAAGCTACTAATTTTCGTATTTACGTTTAAAAAAAACTTTTATATATTAAACTTTACTCATTAATTATATATTTTTTATATTATTAAAAAGGCTTTATTAAGTAAAATACAGTGGCAAAGTCTACCAAACGCCGCCGTGTCGCGCCGTGTGGCCTGCAATCACGAAAAATGGGTATATAGAAGGTGGGTGGAGAAGTGTGTAAAGCCGAAGATTTATCATTTGTAGAACCGCAAGTAAAATTAAAAAATATAAAGTGAAATATTCTTCAAAATATTCCATTTCAAATTTGTACATTATTTTTTTCTAAAAGCAATTACGTCGGTGGTACGTCGGTCGGTACCAAAAACAAATGAAATCAGCTGTGTAAACAAAATGGCTGTCAAAACGTCTCATCAAGTTAGTGCGTTTCATTTCACGCACATTTTTATTGACTTATTTAAAAAATGTATCAATCCCGAAAATCCCAGGATTTATTGAATTTGATCCCGAAAATTTCGGGACTAAAATATGACCGGGATCCCGGGATCCCGAGATCCGGGATCCCGGGATCGAATCCTCTAATTGAAACTTATATATGTGTACTTTATCAAGTATCTGGTATCCGTGTCGTAAGCCTCGTTACTTACTACTTACTTTACTCTACGGAAGTAGATGGCGCTGTGTGTAATAATGGCTCAATGTATTTATTATTATTTAGTTTATTTTTGTCCCGGAAAAATGTACGGTTCTTTTTTTTTATGGCAAACGGGCAGGAGGCTCACCTGATGGGAAGTGATCACCTCCGCCCATGGACATCTGCAAGCCTGGCTTGCAGATGCGTTGCCGGCCTTTCAGGAAAGGGAGGGATGGAGGAGGGAGGGGGGAAGGAGAGTGGGCCTCCCGGACTCTCACTCACCGTACGAAACGCGACAGCATAGCTGCCACTTCAAGCCGGTCTTCTGTGAGAGAGTGGTACTAATGAACTATACGGGGCGTGCCGGCCCATTCGGTTGCTACCCGAAGGTAACAAGCATGGCACTGCCACTTTACTTTCTTTCTTCACGAGGAACGATTCCGAGGCCGCTACTCCACAATGTTTCATTCAATTAATTTTTTTTCATATTAATTTAACTTTTTTATGGTTATTGAAAACTTTTTATGGTATTTTTAACCGACGTAAAAAAGGAGCAAGTTCTCTGTTCGGTTGTATTTTTTATATTTGACACCTCATAACTCCGACCTTTATGAAACGATTTATTAATAAAACAAATAATTTTCTTTTTTAATAAGAAAAAAAATTTGTTATTTTCTAGTGTGTTTTTGAAGTCTATAAGTTAATTAACATTACCGAAATATCTGGAATTCATTTATCACGGGAAAATCCTACTTCACATCATAAATATGTTAAGGCCTAGACTAATGTTAGGGTTCTAGGGGACTTTAAATAAGAGTTGACTGTATTTGCCGTTATATCGTAAATTAAAAGGTTTTACAACTGGTTCCCACCAAAAATTTATTACTTTAATTTCTTTTGGCCAAAATACGTTATGCTGGTACCGCGATATTGCTGAATCTGTGAAAATGAAGTTACACATTATGAGAGATAGAAATGATGATTCTACAAAGCTTGGGTCAACTGTTAAATAGACGATTTGTGAGAAAAAAGTAATCCCATCGAGATAGTTTCAGTACCTATAATATACATGCACGGCTGCTACGGAGATCCCGGGTTTGAGTACTGGGTCGGGCCAATTTAGTTATAGTATTATAATGATATGTCATTTCATTTTAACTGACTTCAGAAAATGAGTATACTTATTAGTTTTAAGTGATTTTAAAGTCGGTATGCCTTTGTTTTGTTTTGTTTCTTATTATAAGTAGTTATATTTTAAACCTTATCTTAGCCCATATTTAAAATATTTAATCTAGCACACTAAGAGCCGGTGAAAGCCAAATCGCGTCCCCCGAGATATAAGTTGACATAGCGTCCCACAAATTCTAGTGAATAGGGCCTTGATTTTGTAATAAAATCCTTTTAGTAACTAAAGTGTAATTACATTATGTTATGGAAATTTATGCTTCATACATATTGATATTGTATGAGATAATATGTAAGTATAGTAAGTAAGTAAGACCAAGTTTAGCGCAGCTTCCACTAGTAAAAAAAACATAAAATAAAACCTCTAACATAAAACCAATTCATTTTTTGAAGTCAGTTAAAAATAGCTTAAGTTACGCCTTATAACATTAGCTTTTGCAAGTGAAAGTCCCTTCAAAATCGGTCCAGAAGTTTCATTGATTAGCCGGAACAAACAGACAGACAGAAGACAATTTAAAAATTGTTTTTTGATGCTAGTCAAATCAAATCAAATCAAATCAAAATATTTTATTTAGCATAAAATTGTTACAATTTCTTACTGAACGTCATGAGTCTACCACCAGTTCGGAAAGAAGAAACCTCTGACCTGAGAAGAACTGGCGAAAGAAACTCAGCGGGACTTGTATATTTTTTTATCTCTCTTTTTCTTTAATTGCAAATTATCAACAATTCTATTTGTTGAAATAGCGTGGCGGTGATCACATCAATCCCAAGGCTTACTGTTTCTAAAATACAAAATTTATACTGATATTATTACAAAAATTTATAAATTATTATACCAAAATATATTTTTTTAATCATAAAATAATAAACAAGTAAATTAAAGGCACTCGTACATCCAATTTCGATTCAGAAATCCAGACTATGTACTAAAGTTAATTAAACCGGTACACGCGCTGTACGTGGGCAGGGCTCGAGTGACATTTTCACAAAATCACCAAAAATGATAAGTTAATACTCTGAAACAATTCACTTTTAAAATATTAATATAGGTATAATAAGTAAGTTTCTTAATTTAGTTAAAATAATTTGAAAAAAGTAAAGAGGGACTTACTAAATGTCATAAATACGTCACTAGTGTGACACTAGTGACGTATTATGACATTTAGTCATCATAGTCAGTCGGGTGCTTCCCTAGTTGCCTACCGTTTGCGTAAAGCAGCAACAAACATACATACAAAAATATAGATGACGTACATAAAATTTTTGCATTTACGAGTACAATAAAATTTCGATTTATTTAATAAACGATAGTTTAAAAGCAAGAAAAAGAAGTTTTATATAGACCCGGTTTAAGTCCCTTACAAACAGTTTTTTTTATAATGCGAAGAAATTTTTATTTTTTTTATTTGGGAAACAAACAGTGCAATAATAAAATAATTATAAATAATAATAATATAGCACATACAACAATAAAGTTTCCACAAGTTCATAAGACAAAACGCAAAAGAAAAGAAAAAAAAAAACTACGTAAAATATCGATTTTTTCCTTTTTTTGATAGCTAACCAAATAACTAAGTCAAATAACCTTTCTTTATGTTTGAAGTTCTGAAGGCTTGTCGAGACTTGTCAAGTGTGTGGATTCGTCATTAGAATTTTGACTATTCTACCACTAGCCCAACTGCGGATTGGCGGACATTTTTTTTTTTTTATCGGGGGGAAATCCTCATGGACTACCTCCGCCTGGGGAAAGGCGGAGGGGAGTCCGGACTCTTACCGGCTAAAACCACCCCGGTGTCTCCTCGCACGTGCGCGTGAGGCCGCGGGATTCCACATTCTTCCGCAGCCCCACACTAGTGCTGGCCGGATCCGTGCGGGCCTCATCTCCTGCACGGGGTAGTGAGGTGTTGAACTACCCCGCGCATCGTCTCAGAGGTGCGCGCCAACACTCGCGCGCACCTACGACTCGGGTCCATCGAATAGGGGGCGAGGATTTCCCCAAGTCCCTCGCCCCTGGGGGTTGGCGAACTTCACACAATCTTCAAAACTAGTTTTTTTAGACTTGTGGTGTATGTTTGTGATGTTTTCATCATAACACAAGTCGAAAATTATAAACACCTGAAAATATCTGAGGTTATGGGTCTGAATCAGCTTTATTTGATTTTTCAATTGAACAGCGAGTTGCTTTGATTCAAAATTCAAACGTTTGTAATGCTATATTTTTAAATATAGTAAATAATTCATGAATTTAGTGCAAGATAGCTTAAAGCTTTTACACTTAAGTTTAATTTAAGCTTTTATATCAGAAACATAATTTTCCTAAATGGTTATTAAGCCTTCTACAGGGGTGTGTTACACTTCACCCTCAAAACGTAAGGGGTAAAATATTCTAGACTATTCTCTAGAATATTTATTAATTTCCTCTAAAGAAATTTTGATTACACACGTCGTCCCTACACGTGTAGGGACTACTTCGTGTAGGAATTTAATATAAAAAAATAAAAAAGGGACTTAACGGATGTAGTATGTCATAGTAAACTTTATTTTAATTTATTTCTGAGTAATTATGCCTTAGCTATTTTATCCAATGTTTTTAAGTGATATTTTGGTCTAGAAAAGTTAACAAAGAATTTATATATTTTTATTTTAACCTTTATTTTCTTAAATAAAAGTAGCGTAAGTTACTCCTTATAACATCAGATATAACAGATCCAACAGTTTCGGAGATTAATCGGAACCTTCGGATAGATGGACAAAAATTTTAAAAAGTGATGATTCAAAAGTGCTTGTAAAGGTTTATTTAAATAAAGTATATTTCGATTTGATTTGATATGCATAAGGAAAAAAAATGTAATTTTAAATTATAAACAGACACTTCAATTTGATTTATCGGTGCATATATTTTTTTTTTAATTACAAAAGTGTGTTTGAGTGACAAACTTTCTCTCGAAATTATCTCAGAAGGAATTGAAGAAAATGACACATTGTTTGTACAAATAAAGTTAAAAGCTCTTTGAGTGAAAGCGCTAGTTTCAAAAGAAACTAAGCTTTTAATGAAGTCCTTTAAACGGTCAAAAACTTTGTAATTGCTTGTTAGTAGGGGATGAAAGATATATGTACATATTATCCGGGGTAAAAGGTTCGTATACGACTCGTGTACATACATATGTATAATGTATATAAGCATTTTCATATTCCATTTCAACTTGCTGCTCCATTGGTCTACTTTGATTTCGGTTCACGTAAAACTAATAATCAACCCCCAAACAAACCCTATCTAAGGGATGTTATGTTTCACAAAAGTATATAAGCGTACGTAAAAATACGTATATATTTAACCCCAGTTATACATAAATAATTAGTGCAACAAAAACATAACCGAAGAACAAGAGACCTTGTCTACATATAAATAGTTAAACAGAGTATCGATATGAATAATATATTGCAATATCAAAAAGGCAAAAGTATAAAATATTCAATAACCAATTCTGATTTCGCTGATGCTGTATTGTCTAGATCGAAGGAAACTTCACAAATTCAAATATATTTCCTTAAAGAAAACACTAAATTAACATAAGTTTTATTATAACGACTAGACTCAACTTCGCTTCACTCGGGTTCGTCTCTGGGTGCTTTTTGCCAAATGTAGTTTATAGCGCAAAAAATGAAGGACTTTCATACAAACTTGCAAGCTTTAGACCTCCTTAATCTGGCCCTGTCGCAAAATCCGTCTTTTGCGGACGTGACTATAAACAACCTCCCTGACTACTTTCATACATCAGTATGTAGAGTCCCTATTTTCTTGCGTCAGCGGTCGCGGATTCGAGTCCCGCTGGGGGCATTCATTTGTTGAACTCGGATGTTTGTACTCCAGTCATGGATGTTTATATTTGTAATATGTATGTATTTAAACTTATATATGTAATATACCAACTATCTGGTATCCGTAACACAAGCCGTAGCTTAGTACGGTACTAAGTAGCGCTGTTGTAATATTACTCACACATACTATGTCTAATATTTTGCAATTGTAATATGTAGTAGCTCAATTCATTCAGAGTTAGGACGCCAAAATATGTATACTGTATTCAAATAGACTTTTACTAGCACTAAAATCGTCAATTTTATATATATAATTAGATTTTCAGTACGTAAGTCCACTGTTATGAAGTACAATATAGTGTAATATGTAATATACGTATTTGTGTTACGTGTTTACTAATAAAATAAGATTTTATGTAGAGTAGCGGCCGGAGCACTAAAATGAATCCGGTTCACACTTGGCCGGTTTTTATTGTTTGTTTTATATCAGAGGTTAAAGAAATGGGAAATTGTACTGATATTGTGACATAGCATATGCAAAAAATTCAAAATTACTTTATTTTTATGTTTAATTTTCGTTCTTTAGTCGATCTGTGTTTAAAAATGAAAAGGATTTATTTCAACGGAATAATGAACTATCCATGAAGAGTCGCTTGAAAAAGCTAGTTAACCTATTTTCGATATTGAATAATGATGATATTACTTCGGCAATTACCGCCACCTTCTTATTTCACGAGATCTACTTTAAACGTCTTTATAATCTATACTAATATTATAAACGTGAAAGCGTGTATGTTTGTCCTTCTATTGACGTGTTATCTTAACTGGAATAAGTTAGGAGGCTGGAGAGTGGCATAGGCATTTTTTTACCACGAGAGCTTAATTTTAACGGGAAAACATTTTTAATAGTACATTATACAATATACATAGCCAATCTATGCTATACTAACCGTTGAATCGTACCTACGGGCCAAGCCATATTAGTATAAACGTTTCTTTATTTTATATTATTATTCCAAAGACACTCTACAAATGTAGAACGGATGGAAGGACAGCAAAGGCTTACTAATAGGTTCTTAAATAGACCCTTTGGGTACGGAACCCTGAAAAATCACTTAGGGTACGTAATTAGGGCCTGGTCAAAGTGAGGGCCAGTTACTATTTGATATATTAATTTGGTTAAATTAGCTTGACAACTTGAAATTATTTGACTACTCATTTGGGTCAGTTTGTAGTGACCCTACCAACTACTTGCTGTTCCAGCTCGTAGGCCGTAGATTACCACGGAACTAGATGGCGCTGTGTGTAATCACGCCTCAATATTATAATGTCAACATTTATAAAAATAATTTTAAAGTATTTCACATATATATAAAAACTGTTTTATCAATAAAACAATAATTGATAGAGACCACTTAAAACCCATAAAAACGTACTTAGTTAACACTCACAGTGGGCAACTTAGAATTGTAGTTGGCTTTGTTTTTAATTTTGATGCTTTTTCAATTTGAGAGCTTTAAAGCTTTCTACTTTTTACAGCCTCTCAAATAATATAGGCTTGCTTTCTATACTTGGTAAATTATTTATTTATACTAAATACATATTATAACATTATATCTATACCTAATGCCTATCGGTACCTATAAGGGTAAAAATTGAAAATGCTTGTATGTGCGTTTGTTTTGGCTTATCTCCGAAACGGCTGGACTGATTTCGACAAGACTTTCACTCGAAAATAGTTAATGTTATAAGGTACGATAAGGTACGATAAGGTACGATATAGGCATTTTTTTTATTACGATTGGGTTCCGTTCAAAATAAAATAAAACTTATTTATGTTGAAGACAAAAAATATCAATCTAAATAATAGACAATAATAGAAAAATAAAAAAAGTAAACACTAAAGAGTAAGTGTATTTATAAAAACTTTTTTTTATAGGACAAAGGGGGCAAACGGGCAGGAGGCTCACCTGATGGAAAGTGATCACCTCCGCCCATGGACATCTGCAACACTGCAGGGCTTGCAAATGCGATGCCGGCCTTTCAGGAAGGAATACGCTCTCTTCTTGAAGGTTAATAAGGTCGTAATATTATTTATTTATTTATGTACCATAAACAAAGTAACACAAAATGAAATAACATAATGTTGACAAAGGATATCTTATCTTTATGAGATCTCTTCCAGAAACCCTTATTTCTAAAACTATAAACTGAGAATTAAGATATAACAATTAATTATTGTATTATTTACGCAAAACAAATAACTACTAACAAACTTACTTATATGCATATATACTTATACATACTTATATACACGCATATTTTTATACATACATATTTATATACATATATATTTATATATATAAATATTTATATACATACATACTTAATACTGTTAAAGAGAAAAGACATTTCAAGCTGAAAGGCGCAGTGCAGTGCGTTTGGTCCACAGGTGGGGGGTGGCCGCAGCCTCATCAGTAGCTAGCCGACCTCCGTCGGGAACGGTCGTGACTTCGAGTTTGACTGACGTAAACAAATAAGTGAATCGTAATGTGATTTCTGTGTTGTGTTATGTTTAACGTTTGTGGACTCTATTAGTGATGGATGGAGAAAATCGTATCATTTTGAATGTTGGTGGAATAAGGTATTTGAAATTTATGTTGGCTTTTAAGAATAGGCTGTTTAAATCTAGATGAATGCCTAAAATTGTAAATGCAGGGTACAATTTTACTAATTTTGAATGTTAAATATAATTTATTTGTTAGATTTTTTGGGTAATTGAATAAAAAAAAATATTAGGTAATATAAAATACGTAAATAAAGTAAAGAATATAATTATATGAAATGACTAAACTATTTAAAAGCCACGATTAATTTGATTTAGACGTTTTTAATGTCATAATTAAAAAAATAAAAAAATAAAAAATATTTTTCATTTTCCTTTTAACTATTTTAATTCTCACTGCCTTTAAAATATGTATGAATCTTATTCATTTTTTAATATGATAGAATCTTAACTAAAATTTATAACATAGTCAAATAAGTCCAAAAAATTACTTATATGAAAATGTTATAACTATTTCTAATTATTACCCACATACTAATTTATTATTAGTCATGTTTTACAATTTAAAGATAATTGAAGGATGAAGGCAATGTAAAGTTTTGAATTTCAGAGAGCAATAAGAAAAATGTTTAGGTAGGGCATCAAATAACATGGCAAAATGAAAGGGCCCAATGTAATCTAAATAACGGAAACCGCTATGAACCGTTACATTTATGTTTGTTTCAGCAGAAAATATCCGCGACAAAATCCGAAAAGATAGTTTCTATTACAATGTCAAATATTCGCGTAAATCTAAGAAAGTTTTCATTTATGTACTTTATAGGTACTTCTGATAAGGAAATTAGCAAATTAATTTTGATTATGATTACCAAAAAGATTTATGAAAAATTACTTAATAAATATGTGATATTATTTAAAATACATATATCCAATGAAAAACTCTACGAAGTGTCTATTCATCCGATAAGCGGACGAATAAATTAAATATTATTCGTCCGACAATTGGTGTTTGATATATCGCGACTGAGACTTTTTTGCTTCTTAAATGGCTCAAAGAGAAATCAATTTGTTTTTTAAGTTTAAACATACTCGTGAATGCAATTGCGGACGTTTCTATAGAACTTTTTACAAAATACCATTTTCTTGTACATTGTTTCGATGTAGGCACATACTCTCAGGGAGTGTTAGTAACGTAAATTTCATAGGACGACTCTATAGAGCCAGCTCTCTTACATGTAAAAACTCTTGGACTTATTAAAAGTGGGCGGGATCTTAATAATAAATTAACAGCTCGGTAGGTTAGGGTTATTTATTTTTTATTTTTGGCATAGGTATATCCTGCACATAAAAATCGCTTATTTTATATTAGAAATCAAAGAAGTGATAGATATTCGTACAAACCGACAATAGTCGGACGAATAATATTTTTTTTATTAATACGATTATCGGATGACTAGCAACAGCCTTTAAAATAATTTAATCCAAGTTATTAAGTCCAACAATTGTTGGACGACTAAATTATTTTACTCGTCCAACTAGCAGACGACTAGCAACAGCCAAAACTCTACGGTAAATATTAAAAAATTTCAAGCCCTTAATAATGAAAAATAAATATAAAGCTTTTACGTCTGTATCTTTGTTTCAGTCATCATTAATGACTAATTTTCATTATATTTTCCACTATTCTTATCATTTTTTTACTCGTTATTTACTCGTTACTATTATACTTGTCATTTACTCGTTAGTGTTGTAAAAAATATCCCTGTTGGTGAAGTAAAGTAAATAATATAATATTATGCTTTGAAAGGAGATTTATGCCCAGCAGTGGGATTACAATTTTTTGCTAGCGTATACAAAGTTTGTCGTATGTACTAATTGAGGAGTTCTCTCGTGAGTCGTGAGGAGATGATCATGAGGATGATATTATCATGTTACTGTAGTGTAATCAGAATTAAATACAACTGCTATATTAATAATGATTCAACTATTATAAGTTGGTTAAAATAGATTTCCAAGATTATTTAAAAGTTAAGTAGAGCTAATAAAAGCATGGTAAAAAAACTGAATACGTCTAAAATACACTTAATCTATAACTAGTAGTTTAATATAATATAGTAAGAACAGTAATTATACATATTATCTAAATTATTGAACGTCGAATCAAATATTTCAATTTAGGTCTCATTATGAAAGTGCATATTATTAGATTTTTAGAACTGCTATTTTCGTATATTTCCCCTTTCGATAGCCATCTGACCTTTTAATTTTATTGGACTTTGACCTAAATACACGAAGTTTCTAATTAAAATCATGTCCAGTATATGTGATTTAAACTAGTATGTCGGTTTCACTTCCTTCTTTACTTATTAGGTAAAGGTAGAGTGGAATTTTCTTTTTTTTTTTGATTCTAAATAAGACTTCTTTTTTTTAGTTCTAGACATCTTGAATGCTTTACAGCGACTCATGGGATGTGATGGTGATAAGAGGGTTACTTTTGGATTGTTTAATATACTGATTGATTTAGTTATCCAATGTATAACATCGGATAAATATTTAAATATACATAAGATACGTATTTTTTTCTTTTAGCACTAATAACAATAATTAGTAGTTTAATTTTAGAGATAACTAGTAATATATCGGATATATCACTAGTTATCACTCGGGTGCATCCCCCGATACGTGGATTATGGCTTTAACGTTCTTATAGAATTAATTCATCTTTTGCTGAAAACCGCATTTAAATCCGTCCAGTAGTTATAGAGTTTATCGCGAACAGACAGACGTGGCGTGGGACTTTGTATTATAATATATAATGATAATGCATAATATTTTACGGTCCCTTATTAGATTGTAAAGTGCGGCGTTTTTGTGTATAATCTATACTAATATTATAAAGCTTAAGAGTTTGTTTATTTGTTTGGTTAAACGCGCTAATCTCAGAAACTACTGGTCTGAATTGAAATGTTCATTTTATATTGGATAGTCCGTTTATCGAGGAAGGCTATAGGATATATTATATCACGCTACGACACAATATGGAGCGAAGCATCAATGAAAAATGTTGGAAAACGGGAGAAAAATATTTCTTTTAAGAGCTTCCTTCGCGTACGCTGCGTAAACGGTTAAAGTTATGCAAAAATCATGTAAGACGGGAATGTTCCTCTTTGAGAGTTCAAAAAAAAGGCTAGTAATGAAAAAAATCGACAATATCGATATACAGCCATACCGTTGCTTATACTTTTATATACTTGAGTAGAGCCTAATATGACCAATACGTGGAAAAAATATTATTTACTTACATTTTTAGATGAAATCATACTCGTAGTTACTTTCTATTTTGTTGAACGTCTGCATGACTAATATAAACAATAACATACCTGATATTACCAATCGTATTGGATTGCCACTCCATTGAAATATAAGTGAAGAAATGAAGCGTACTTATGTTAGAGTACGTTTTTTTTAATAGCTCTTGTGAAGACTGGGCTTAGTAAGATTAGATGCTGTGACCGCAAAGTATCAGAAATATGCCATAGCAAGAATCAAACTCAGTACCGTTTCAAGTTATTTTTTTGTGCTCCAAACATTTCTTACAAAACATCATCTGCCTATACTCTAATAAGCCCAACAATCTTTATAATAAGATTTATACATAAATCATAGGATGTAAACAGGTCTGTTGGTTGTTTATAATTGGATTATAATAAATCTGTTTTGATTCAGGAAGTCGTGAGTTTGATTTCCGTTTAGGGTAAAACATCTCTATGTAACTATAAAAATATTTCAAAGTGAAATAAAGTTCTTCTCTTTGATATTTGTGTTTTTTGTGTACTTTTAATTATTCTTTTTACTTTGTATAATCTATGTTCACAGTATAGATTATATAAAGATGGTTATTTGTATAACTCAAACTTATTTTATTATCCAACCGAAATCGCCTGCTTTCTCATTAAATATTATCATTATTAATTAGCTACATGTATGAAAATATATAGAGTAAATATTGTTAAGAAAATTATAATATGCCGTCCGTTGTTATGTTTGTAAATCCGGGATAAGAGCGTTAGGGCTAATAGCAATCATCTTTTAGTCCCCCATGTGTCATGGTTAGTTAAGGGGCTTTCACATTTAGGTAATTTCTCGCAAATAGGGGTCAAAGATTGTACGACATAATCGTATATAAACATAGCCTTATAATAAACGTATTTTAAATAGTAGATGAGATATAACACCGCCTACGAGAATTGTAATGACGTCAAACCTTGTCTCGTATTGTGTGTTGGGACATTATTGCACACAGCGCCATCTAGTTCCGTGGTAAGCTACAAAGCTTGTGTTACAGATACCAGATAGTTATTATACTACATATTATATAAGTTTAAATATATACATATTATATAAGTTTAAATATATACATATTATAAATATAAACACCCATGACTGGAGTAAAAACATCCGAGTTTAACAAATGAATGCCCCCAGCGGGACTCGAACCTGCGACCACTGGCGCAAGAAAGTAGGGTCACTACAAACTGCGCCAATCGTGTCGTTAATATTTTTAAGACTACTTTACTTATTCATAATTTACGAGTATAAAAAATTCATTTGCTGCGTGTGTCTGTGTGTTCGCGATAAACTTAAATACTGCTACCGATTTTGTTGTTTTCACCAATGGATAGAGTAATTCTCTAGAAAGGTTGTAGTAAATAATTTGTCAAGATTTTGTATACATTTACTAGCGGAACCCGCGGCTTCGCTTGTGCTAAATCTAGGGATGAGCCCGAGCGAAGCGAAGGCGATTTGCTAGTCTATATAAAATCTCGTGTCATGGTGTTTGTTGCATTCCTCTGAAATGGATAGACCTATTTTAATTTTTTTTTACTTTTGGTAGGTATGACAAAATGTCCTAAAGTATTTTTCAGCCTATAGATTATCACCCTCCATTTTATATGGCTGAATCACGTTTACCGCGTCAGTGTCTTATATTTTTTTTTTGTATTCACATTATAAATATATAAATTTAGATGTAACGTTTTAAAGCAATTTTTGGATTTAGATTAGATTTAATTATTAAAGTTTCACGAAAAGACCTAAATTGTTAAATCTCTTACGAAAAAAACAAAAAAAACCTTCATAAATTTACATAAAAGTACATATATATTTTAAATTCTTAAAAGAGACTTTTCAGGTAACGAAAATTATAATATCTTAAGATTATGTGATTATAACTCTTGTGTATTTAATATCGTAGGTAATTTATAAGCAGAATTTACATCGCTTACCTTTTATTCGTTCGATATTTTCAACTTCCGGTCTTTAGAACGCGGGCAAAGCCACGGAAAATGCTAGTACTCATTAGAAATTCACAAATTCTTTACATTTGTAAATTTGGTTGTCTCCAATCATTGATTCTTGAAAAAATCTACATATAAGGAAAATTGGAGTGTGTGTTCTAAATAGCTGACCTATATTGAGCTCGTATGGATTTTTGTATTATTGAAAAGTGAATAGAATGGCGTTTTGTTTTCTACATCTGCAAAAACTGATGTATAAAATGTATATTTTAAAGTATGCTTTATACAGTACTTGGCAGCAGGTGCACGAGTCAATTAGAGGACTTTTTAAGTGAAAAACGTCTCTCTTATAAAATTTGAATAATATTTTGTTAATTTTATTCTTTATGTGTACTTGAAGTGTTACTCGTAGTCGTAGCCCAGTGGTAACACGATCGCTACGGAAATTAAGTAAGCGGGTTCTACTTTCGATACTTTAATTTGCGAACTATTTCCATATCAAGTAAGGGACCATTCATTTATTACGTAAGACTGTTTTCGCTAGTTTTTGACCCCCCCCCTATTTATAAGAAAAAAATAAGAATAGGCCGACCCCCTCCCCCCTGTTTAATATTTATTACGTAAGAGTTTAAAAGAAAAAATTAATACACGTTTGGTTTATTTTAATGTTTATTTTTCAAAGTAACATTTTTTTGAAATGTTTATTTGTAATTTCATAGGTACAGTATCTTTCGTGCGGTTGCCCGCGCTTTTTCAAAGTATAATTTTAACTTTGCGCATTTTTTTGATCTTACGTAAGAACTATCGAGACTCCCTCCAACCATTGTAAGAAAACATAAGACATGGTCGACCCCTAAATTGTCTTACGTAATAAATGAATGGCCCCTAAGGAGACTTGCATGTCTGAGAAAATCAAGTTTCTGAAAGACATGTAACGTCCACAAACACTTGGTCTAGTGAGCTTGGCAACTTAGCCTGATCCTTCTAGTGTTGAAAAGAGACCTACACCGAACAATAAAATGTTAAAAAGGGACAGACAGATGACATTTTTATGCATTAATGATTAAAATCGTCATAAAAAAGTAGTAAAAAGCGAGTAGACTTTAAAATGTGTTTATTCAACTTCATTACAACTTATTCAATCTTAACTTTTCTTTAGTATTTTACTTATAATTAGTTTAAGCCCTTAAATAAATAGTTATTGTTGTTTTGTTAATTATTATAATATTTTGATAGAAAATAACCCGTACACGAAACGACTCCTTGTTATTCAAAGATATTTTGCTTGTATTGTATTTTATTAATAATAAAACATAAAATTAAAGTTATAAAAATAGACGACACGTTTGGCTTAGTTTGTAGTGACCCTTCTTTCTTGCATTAAAGGACGCGGGTTCCAGTCCCGCTGGGGCATTCATTTGTTAAACTCTGATGTTTGTACTCCAGTCATGGGTGTTTATATTTATAATATGTATGTATTAAAACTTATATAATATGTAGTATATCAACTATCTGGTATCCGTAACACAAGCTTCCTTCGTAGCTTACCACGGAACTAGATGGCGCTGTGTGTCTTAATGTCCCAACATATTTATTATTTATTATAATAGTCGATTATGACCTAAAAATTGTTTCAGTGAACTTTTTTCTTCACACTTCTTAACATAGCTTTAAAGCTGAAAAAACAACTTTTGCCATACATTCATACATATTTTAGTTTAACTTCAAAAAGATAAATAATGCTAATTTTGATTTACTTTCAGGGATTCCTACGTTTGAAACTCTTTATGTCGTTACATGACGTGCTTACTTATGTGCATTTTTTCCAACTACTCTAACAACAGAACGATCGAAATATTAATTTTTGTCAACTATTCTACTACTTTTATTATAATACCTTATATACAACAGCACCATGGTCATATAGAAGATTTACCTTTTATTTCAATTATTACCTCCCATGATTAGGTACCTCAGAAATTACCAAAACATATTGCGGGAAATACATTGTACAGTAAAGGCAGGGAAGTTAAAGTTGATTGCTGCCAATTATTATATATATAATTAAGCCCGTAACTTTAACAGAATCGTGCCAACTTATTGTCATAGTTAGCATACTAATATTATAAACATCTCGATGGTAGTGCATAGCATGTACGAGTAGCTGCAGTCATGGGTTCTTCAAGTTTAGTTCTGTCAAGAAATTTAAGTAACAGTTTAGAGTACATAGACGTTATGTAACCCCGTACCTCGGAGAGTCGTCGGTTTTACTCCTGGCTTGTATAAGTGGAAAAGAGAGTGCACTTATGTTTGCGTATACATGTGCACTAACATTTCCTGCGCACTTGGCTACTTTTATTGAGTATTAAGGCTGAAATCTTCAGTAGGTAATGATCATTAGACATTAAGAGAGTGGACAGACATTAAGACATTAATGTTAATCTTAATGAATGAGCGGTAACGCGTCGCTTGGATAACCGAGTGATGCGGATTCAAATCCGGATCTCGCACCTCTGATATTTTCATATGCGAATCACTTATATCATGATTACCACTTGTCTTACGGTAAAGGAGAACATCGTGAGGAAACCTGCATGTCTGAGAAAGCCTAACAAGTTTTCGAAAGGCTTGTGAAGTCCGCTAACTCGCACTAGGCCAGCGCAGTGGACTATGGCCTGATCCCCCTCGTACTGTGGGAGGCTCGTGCCCAGCAGTGGGACGTTAAAAAGGGCTGATGATGATGATGAATGATCATTTAAATACAAAGGTATGTAATTAAATAAGTGAATGACAGTTCATGTACGATATTACGGCTTAACAAATTAAGTTTTTTGTTACCTTTAACACGAGTGAAACCATAGTCAAGAACTAGTATATAAACAATGCAATTGAAACTATTTTGTTATAATAAATACTATTAGAAACGAGCAGCATGTGTTCCTTTAGAACAAGCTCCGCCTTAATTACATTTTCCGACAACTTTAGTTATTTAACGTGACTTGTGTCTACAAATTTGAACACAATGTTACACTAAATGATACTGTCTGGCAAATAATCTATATATATCTATATATATATAATGAAAATGGTGTTCGTTTGAGGCACAATCACGCCTAAACCACTGATCGTATCGACATGAAACTACCACCATTCGATGCGAAATTTTTCCTAGATGGTTTATGGCTATTTATTTTTCGAATTCTAACGTTCCTTCATTTTTTTATTGCTGTTTTACTTTTATGAACATTTATCCCGCTAATAAAAACAAAAGACAAGCGTTTTCTCTTGATTCTTTTGTTTTCATGGATTTCAACGGAGTTTACTAAACGGATAATGTTCTTTTACATTCAGCTAAGAATCTACTTACAAACTTCCACGCATCCACCCACCAACTCCCACGCACCCCTGCACACCCACTCTCATTTTTTGATAAAAATAAAATGCCGTATCTATGATCGAGTATCACTTGAGAACGGCTGGACCGATTGGGTTAATTTTTTTTTGTTGTCTTCAGAATTGTGAGAATGTTTATATGTAAGAAAATTTTAAAAAAGTCTGCTAAAACGTTAAAAATTTCGATGATAATCGAAGTATCCCAATTTCTACTTCTTTAGTTACTCATCACGAAATCTCGGGAACTATAGGACTTAGAAATGTGAAACTTGGTAGGAATATTACTTTCGTTATGTAGAGGTCAACTAAAAACGGATTTTAAGAAATTCATCCCCCAAAGGGGATTGCGGGGGCGTTAACAATGAACAATTCCCGTTTTTAAACTATAGCTGTTTGTAAATCCGGGATAAGAGCGTTAGGGCTAATAGCAATCATCTTTTAGTCCCCCATGTGTCATGGTTAGTTAAGGGGCTTTCACATTTAGGTAATTTCTCGCAAATAGGGGTCAAAGATTGTACGACATAATCGTATATAAACATAGCCTTATAATAAACGTATTTTTAATAGTAGATGAGATATAACATCGCCTACGAGATTTGTAATGACGTCAAACCTTGTCTCGTATTGTCGTTGCTTACACTGAAATATAAAGATATGTTGGGACATTATTGCACACAGCGCCATCTAGTTCCGTGGTAAGCTACGAAGCTTGTGTTACAGATACCAGATAGTTGATATACTGTATATTATATAAAGTTAAATACATACATATTATGAATATAAACAACCATGAGTGGAGTACAAACATCCGAGTTTAACAAATGAATGCCCCCAGCGGACTCGAACCCGCGACCGCTGGCGCAAGGAAGTAGGGTCACTACATACTGTGCCAATCGTGTCGTTAATATTTTTAAGACTAAGACTTTACGAGTATAAAAAAGTCCTTTTTTCGCGTCTGTGTGTCTATCTGTTCATGATAAACTTAAAAACTGCTACCGATTTTGTTGTTTTCACCAATGAATAGAGTGATTCTCTAGAAAGGTTGTAGTATATAATTTGTCAAGATTTTGTATACATTTACTAGCGGAACCCGCGACTTCGCTCGCGCTAAATCTAGGGATGAGCCCGAGCGAAGCGAGGGTGATTCGCTAGTCTACTATATAAAAATCTTGTCATGGTGTTTCTTGCATTCTTCCGAAATGGCTCAACCAATTTTAATATTTTTGTTACATTTGGTAGGTATTACAATATGTCCTAAAGTATTTTTCAGCTTATAGATGCCCACCCTGCATTTTTATTGCAGAACAACCTTTTGCTGGGTCAGCTAGTATCTTATAATTTTAAAATTTTTGTATTTAGATTTAATTTGATTATTTAAATTTCTCGAAAAAATAAATTTTTAAACCTTTTACGAAAAAAAAAACACCATTAAAATACATAATTAGGTACTTAAATAAATATACGTGACTGCTGCTACTGCTGAAAAATATTCCTGATAAATTTCAACTATCCGTCATAACTGGTTATAAAATATCACACGGTATAATAATATGTCAAATTTAAAAATTAGATTTCCGGTCTTTAGAACGCGGACAAAGCCAGGGGAAATGCTAGTACTCACTATAAATTCACTTATTCTTTACATTTGAAAATTTAGTTGTCTCCAATCATTGAAATTCTTGAAAAAAATCTACATATAAGGAAAATTGGAGTGTGTGTTCTAAATAGCTGACCTATATTGAGCTCGTATGGATTTTTGTGTTATTGAAAAGTGAATAGAATGGCGTTTTGTTCTCTACATCTGACTGACTGACGACATGTTTGGCTCAGTTGGTAATGACCCTACTTTCTGCGCCAGGGGTCGCGGGTTCGAGTCCCGCTGGGGGCACATTTGTTGAGCACAAGTGTTAATATTTATAATATGTATGTATTTAAAATTTATATGTGTAGTATATCAACTATCTGGTATACGTAATACGAGCCTCGTAGTTTACCACGGATTTAGATGGCGCTGTTGTAAAAATGTCTCAACATATTAAAAAAAACTACAAAAACTGATGTTTAAATTGTATACTTTAAAGTATGCTTTATACAGTACTTGGCAGCAGGTGCGCGAGTCAATTAGAGGACTTTTTGAGTTAAAAACGTGTCGCTTATAAAATTTGAATAATATTTCGTTAATATTAATCTTTATGTGTGCTTTAAGCGTTAGTCCCAGCCCACTGGTACCAAGATCGCTTGAAAAATTAAGAGAGCGGGTTCTACTCCCGGGTCTGGCAATTTCGATACTCTCATTTGCGAACTATTTACATATCAAGTAAGGAGACTTGCATGTCTGATAAAATCAAGTTTCTGAAAGACATGTAAAGTCCACAAACACTTGGTCTAGTGAGCTTGGCAACTTGGCCTGATCCTTCAATTCAATTCAATTATTTCCTTTAATGGCTTCCATAAGCGCCAGTTGGGCACAGTTGACTTCGCCAATGTCGCGTAGAATACCTGATCCTTCTAGTGTTGAACAGAGACCTACCCCGAAGAATAAAATGTTAAAAAGGGACAGATAGATAACAATTTTTATGTATTAATGATTAAAATAGTCATAAAAAGTACTAAACGGCGATTAAAATTTTAAATGTTTATTCAACTTCATTACAACTTTCGCAATCTCAACTTTCCTTAGATATTTTGCGTATAATTAGCCAATAAATAAATAATAATTGTTATTTTCTTATTCAAATATAATATTTTGATAGAAAAGAAACCAGTACACATAATGACTTCTTCTCAATCAAAGATATTTTCCTTGTATAGTTTTTTTATTAATATTAAAACATAAAATGGATGTTACAGTAGAATCGAAGGAACGTTTTTGTACTAAAGGCTCTCTACGAACAGACAGATCGAAATATTTATTTTTGACAACTATTCTACTGCATCACCATGCAATGGTCACATAGAAGATTTACCTTTAATTTAATTATTACGTCCCATAAGTAAGTATCTCATAAATAAAAAAACATATTGCAAAAATCACGTTGTACAGATAGGCGTGAGCGAAGTTAAAGTTGATTGCTGGCAATGATTATATATATAACTAGCGACTCGCCCTCGCTTCGCTCGGGCTTTTCCCTGGATTTAGCACAGGCAAAGCCGTGGCATCTGCTAGTTATGCATATAAACCTTCCTCTTGAATCACTCTATCTATTAAAAGAAACCGCATCAAAATCCGTTGCGTAGTTTTAAAGATTTAAGCATACTCATAGGGATATAGGGACAGAGAAAGCGACTTAGTTTTATACTATGTAGTGATTAAGCCCGTAACTTTAACAGAATCGTGCCAACTTATTGTCATAGTTAGCGTACTAATATTATAAACATCTCGATGGTAGTGCATAGCATGTACGAGTAGCTGCAGTCATGGGTTCTTCAAGTTTAGTTCTGTCAAGAAATTCTAAGTAACAGTTTAGAGTACATAGACGTTATGTAACCCCGTACCTTGGAGAGTCGTCGGTTTTACTCCTGGCTTGTATAAGTGGAAAAGAGAGTGCACTTATGTTTGCGTATACATGTGCACTAACATTTCCTGCGCACTTGGCTACTTTTATTGAGTATTAAGGCTGAAATCTTCAGTAGGTAATGATCATTAGACATTAAGAGAGTGGACAGACATTAAGACATTAGACAGTGGTAGCCCAGCGGTAACGCATCGCTTGGATAGCCGAGTGATGCGGGTTCAAATCCGGGTCTCGCACCTCTGATATTTTCATGTGCGAATCATTTATATCATGATTACCACTTGCCTTACGGTAAAGGAAAACATCGTGAGGAAACCCGCATGTCTGAGAAAACCTAACAAGTTTTCGAAAGGCTTGTGAAGTCCGCTAACTCGCACTAGGCCAGCGCGGTGGACTATGGCCTGATCCCCCTCGAACTGTGGGAGGCTCGTGCCCAGCAGTGGGACGTTAAAAAGGGCTGATGATGATGATGAATGATCATTTAAATACAAAGGTATGTAATTAAATAAGTGAATGACAGTTCATGTACGATTTTACGGCTTAACAAATTAAGTCTTTTTTTACATTTAACACAACTGGAACCATAGTCAAGAACTAGTATATAAACAATGCAATTAAAACTATTTTGTTATAATAAATACTATTAGAAACGAGCAGCATGTGTTCCTTTAGAACAAGCTCCGCCTTAATTACATTTTCCGACAACTTTAGTTATTTAACGTGACTTGTGTCTACAAATTTGAACACAATGTTACACTAAATGATACTGTCTGGCAAATAAAAAGGTTGTAACAAGTAGTATATATTTGAAAAAGAATCGAGATAGAAAATTTAAAAATGCATAGAAATAATATTTCTTCAAATATTTTAAGTTACTACGTTTTAAATAGATTTACGTCTATCTTGCTTTGGATGGATGATGTGGTGAGACACAGACAAACATAAACACAAATAACCAAAACAAATGAGTAAGACTATTAAAATTTGTGTATATGATACATTTAGCTTATAGTAGAGGAGACCGTGGTAGATCGACCTTTACCGATCTGATAACCAGATGAGACATATTTTTTATCGAATATAATTTATAAACAAATATGCCTATAATTACTTGCCTATTTGAAAGTGCTCATGGCTATTTTTAATTAAATTACAGAAGAATAATATATATAAAGACGTGATATTCTAATGGATCGAAAAATTTTTTGTACCAACAGTCATACTTTATGTTATGTTGATTTTTAATTAATTTAATTGGATTTTGTTTGATCTAAAAAAATTCAATTATAATAAATAACTAAGCCATTGGACCAATATTGCGTTTATTTGTGCTGAAAATTGTTATGAAAATGTTATTTGGACGTACGTTGTAGTGCTTTGGTAATGAAGGCTATTTAATAGGCTGATTTTAGTACAAATATGTATTCAGTGGTTCGATTAATCAAACTTTCGCTGGTAATTATTCATTAAGAAACTAATGACTTGTACTTGCTTTTCTCGTTTTTCGTACATGTTCAAGAAATGCGTTTTTAGGTATTTTACTCGTGTCATGTCTGATGCCTTACAGAAAATATGAAAAACACATAGAAAATATTTTTTTAATAAATTTTGCTGTTATTTTCAATATTACGAACGGTGTATCAAAAAGCTTTCAACATAATGTCCACCTCCGCTATCACTTACCATAATCTTATTCAATTTTTTAACGTTATCTATATATCTATACATTTACACGTATAAATAGAATTGGAGTGTCTGTCTGGACCGATTTTGACGGGACTTTCACTCGCAGATACTTAATATTATAAGGCGTTTAGGCTACTTTTTTACTCACTTCAAAAATGGAGGAGATAGAAATTTTATTTATTTAAAATTTGTGGCTTCGCTGTCGCTAATCCTAGGGACGAACAAAAGCAAAGCGAGGGTGAGTCGCTAGTTTAATATAAAAATTGTTTCTTATCGGAAAGTTGACATTTTATAAGAATAGATAGTAAGTATTATCAGAACTATAACTGAAAGCTTAAATTTGATTTTTGACTGTTTTATTACATTTTTAATAAAAAGTTGTTTTAAAAAAAACTATTCACTTTTAACTTATTATATTGATTATTATCTATATTTGATCTTGAATAAGATCTAACGTGAGCGAAGTCGCGGGTTCCGCTAGTAATAAAAATAGCCTATGTTACTCCATGGTAATGTAGATTTCTAATGGCAAAAGAATTTTTGAAATCGGTGCAGTAGTTTTTGACTTTATTCGTTACATACAAAAATACAAATCTTTCCTCTTTATAATATTAGTATAGATTTATTGGCAATATAGATTTTAAAAATCAAAACATAAAAGAGAATCTGTATATTGAACGGACTACCTTCAAATTGACGACGACGACACGTTGGCTCAGTTGGTAGTGATACTCTATACTCTCTGCGTCAACGGTCGCGGGTTCGAGTCCCGCTGGGGGCATTCGTTTGTTGAATTCGGATGTTTTTACTCCCAGTCATGGGTGTTTACATTTATAATATGTATGTATTTAAATTTATATATGTCGTATATCAACTATCTGGTATTCGTAACACAAGCTCTATTCGTAGCTTACCACAGAACTAGATGGCGCTGTGTGTAATAATGTCCCTTAAACATTTAAATCATACAGCTAAGTTATTACTCTTAAAAAGACCAGAAATTATGAATATCAGGTGTACATTTCCACGTTAAAGTGTAGAATATGTAAGAGAGTGCTTATTCAACTAAATGCTGCTGAAAGTTTGCTTGGATGTGTTCTCGAGTAGAAAGTTGTGATAAGCTTTACATGCCAGCCACGTTTCAAGAGCTTTTGCGTATAACATGATACATTTTTTATGATTTACATAATTTATTTGGTTAACTTCATTTATCAAGTAGGTACTATACTGTCAGATGGGGTTTAACTTTTATAGTGCAGTGGGAGGCTTATTGATACTTATGTTTTGAGTTCAAAGATAGCAGGTTTGATTCTTGTATTTGGCATAGCAAGTCTTCATAACACGCTCTTAGTTCCATACCTATATATTATAATATAAATAAAACATATTTAATAAAAAATAACATATCCTCTTCACTGGTTTCGGTCATACGTTTAAGAGATTGGAACCCAGGACTTCTAAATCTGGAGCCATAACATACAAGCTTTAATTCAAGGAGACTGGACTCAACAACTATAATCATATTAAATTTCATCAAAATCTGTTTTGCGCTTTTCTCGTGATGCGGACAGACAGAAAAACAAACAAAAATTCTAAACGCTATAGAATCGTTCTCTCTATATTACTAATGGCTATTTTAATGTTTATTTTTAAATATTTAATGTTATTATAAATGTGTAATCTACACTTGCGTTGCGAAATTGGTTTTCTTCTTTTGACTTGGCCTATTCTGCATGTTTGAATTAAAACAGTCCGCCGTTAAATTTGTTTGCTTTTCCGAGTTTATTAAGTTGAAACAATATTTAGTAGGTCCGTATTTTTTGTGAGAGATTCCCGTACTGAAATAACAGTGGCAAGTTATGCAAATTTAAGCAAAGCTAGATTAAAAATATCATTATTCCTTGGTAATAGAATCTGAATAAAAGAAAAGTTAATTAGATTATTTTTATTTATGTATATATATACAGCATTTTCAAATTTCCCAACGTTGGGCACGGGCCTTCAATGCGAGGGTGATCAGGTCATAGTCCACCACGCTGGCCTAGTGCGGACTAGCGGACTGCACACGTTTTTCTTCTAACTTGTTAGATATTCGTCATGTCGGTTTCTTCGCAATGTTTTACTTTACCGTAAGGCTAGTAATAATGTTGTAAATGATTCTCATATTAAATTTGGATTTGAACCCGCTAATCTGGGTTTCCCAAACGAGTAAAGTAATCGTGATGAAAATGATAATTAAAGACTGTAAGACGTTTAATCGGTTAACTAAATGATGGGCCAAAAACGAAGTTAGCTTTCAGTTTTAGCTTTTGAAACATATACAAGAATAATGTACATTATGTATATCCTATACTAACACTAGCAATTGTAGTTCTTGAGATTAGCGCGTTCAACCAAACAAACAAACAAACCCTTCAGCTTTATAATATTAGTATAGATATAGAACGCAACCTGAGTTAAACCCGAGCGAAGCGAGGGAGTGTCATAAGTCATTGGTATAAATAAATATTGCTTTGTATATTTCTTAAAAATTGTGAAGAAATAGCGCACAGATTATTTACACTCTTCGCCGTCTCGTTTAATATTCGGTTTCACATCTCATTGACTTCTCTCAGGCTTAGATGGCTTCAGTTTTTCGTTCTTTTCATAAGCGTTGTTTATTTTTAATGCTTTTAGCTTGATGAGATCTTTTTTAAAATTTTCCTGTTGTCTTATAGCGACTTGCCCTTCTTCACTCGAATCCGCTACCTGTCTTTTGTATTTACTTATACAGGTATAATATGAGTAAAATCGTTCATATTGGTATGTCTTTACGTACGTTTTAATGGTTAATAAGGAATAGGTTATATTATTTTTATATACACAAGTATGATGAATTGTTTGGGTTATAAACAACCCGACCTAGGCATTAGTATATAGCTATAAAAAAACAAGTTTTTCTTGAGTTCAAAATATCCATAACACAAGCCTCGTAGCTTACCATGGAACTTGATGGCGCTGTGTTTTATTGTCCCAACATATTTCTTTATTAATTTAATTCACACCATGGTATGCTTAACACAAGGCAGGGGGATTTTCAAAGCATGGCATTCAAACGAAGTGGCTTTATTCAAGACTAAGCTAAACGTATTTTACGCCGCTAAAATATTTACAACATAAAAAGGTCGAATGCCTTAGTAACGTCGCATACCAGTAAATAAACGTTTTAAGAGGTAATTTAAAAGCTTTTTAGGAAACCTTTTTAAAAAGAAATTATGTTGATATAGCATCGTGGTATAGAATAATTAAGCGATACTTATTAACGAAATATTATTAATAAGATTAATCATGACTTTTTAATAGCCAAAGCTAGGTGTGGGCTTTTTCTCAATGCGAAGGGATCGGAGCTTAAGTAACTAAACTATCAATACGTAGGTTGGTTAAGTGTATTGAAAATTATATATTTTCTAACAATTTATATTATGACTAGCGTTTCCCGCGGCTTCGCACGCTTTCTAAAGACCGGAAACCAAATTCTTTCTTTGTCGCGCGGTATGATATCTTAAACTACTAACGCCAGCCTTTCCCGTTTTTGTTAAAGTTTTCATTGATCTTGCGCTCCCGCTGGCATTCATTTGTTAAACTCAGATGTTTGTACATATTATAGCTGGAGTAATTTTGGAGAATTTTCAACCCAGCGAGTGATCGAATGAAGTTTAGTAGCGATTAAAAAAATGAACGCGGGTGAAGCCACGGGTATTGCTAGTACAAGACAAATGCATTCTTAATACTAGTAAGAAGGACTTCTTTATATTGAATTAGAAAATCTGTGAATGAGAAGAGTGTCATAATTTTCGTCTATCCCGATACATCAAGAGATTCTCATGGGAAATTATTGTATTCCATAAAGTATTGATAGAACGTGCCTAATCCCACGTTATGTGGAGGAGGTTTCGCTGAGGTCCAACCTCATTAGTAACTGAGGTTTACTTTCGAACGTTTGACGACACGTTTGGCGCAGTTTGTAGTGACCCTATTTTCTTGCGCCAGCGGTCGCGATTTCGAGTCCCACTGCGGGCATTCATTTGTTAAACTCGTATGTTTGTACTCCAGTCATGGCTGTTAAATTTATAATATGTATGTATTTAAACTTATATATGTAGTATATCAACTATCTATTATCCGTAACACAAGCCTCGTAGCTTACCATGGAACTAGATAGCGCTGTTTGTAATAATGTCCTAACATATTTATTTTCGAAATTATAGAACTTCGACCTGATAAATCGAAATATAGGTACTTTATAGGTATGATTAATTTATTTATTAATAATTTTATGTGTATAAAAATTATGGATTTTTGGATTTGTCCTTCATTTTTCTTAGCTCTGTTATTTGTTCACACGCCTTCCACTTGACACTTCAATTTTCTACAACTAAAAAGAAAACGCGGTCTTAGCGATAATACCACTTGTTGTGCACATTTCTATCAATATATTATATTTTTCATAATTTCCTTTTACTATTTCTGCGTGTAGAATAATGAGTTTTTATTAATATTATTTGTACGTCTTTGAACTTCACGAACTGAAAGGAGCCTGGTCCTTTGGAAGGCTTCAGTGGAGACAGTTTTGCATCAACAAATTGTTTATTCTACCACGGAATAAAACGTTTTGCCCAATCTTTTTTTTATTTAATTAAAGGGACAAGCTTAATATTTCTTTAGATCTTCTTCTTCTTAAAGAGGTATCTACATTTCTGAAGGTCGGCAATCATCCTCCTAAGTTTTTCTTTCTTCAGGGCTAGCCTGAACAGATCTTCAAATTTATTTATCCCGGTCCATTTCCGGATGTTACAAGGCCAGGACATCTTCCTTCTTCCAACACTTCTCTTACCTGCCGGGTATTGCCCATCAAAATAGTCTGCAGCAGTTGATAACGTTCATACCTTAGCACGTGTCCTAGGTACGCAACTTTTCTCTGTCTGATGGTTTTAATAAGTATTAGATATGGAACTTTATTATTAAATACAACTGACTTACCTTTGCTTCGTTCCTTTCTCAAGCTAACGTCTACGTTTAAACAGCAAGTAGGTATAGCTTTTTCAAAGATAGTACATTATGTGTTGACACGTTTTTCCAATTGACCTACTCTTCAGCCCTAAAGGAGTTTTACTTCAAAAATAAATAAATTATTTAAAAGCAAAATAATGGACCAAAATATCATGTTACTGACAAATTTATGTAGATTTAATATTTCGAGTTCTACCCTCCAGTCTCAGGAGACGGTAGGAAGGCAACGGTACATTAGATGCGCTTACTTGTATACAACTTCGAAATTTCTTCTCGTGCCTTATGATCTTGATCGCTTTTAGGTTTTTTACAAATTAATTAATAATAGTAACAAAAATAGCTGTGTTTTTACGTCTATTAAAACATAGTAATATGTAACTTGGTCTATATTTTTTTATTTATTTTATTTGCTTTTGATGCAGTTAAAAGTATAGTATACATATATGTGTTGAGTAAAATGGACAGCATCATCATACCAAATATTATCAAAATTTGTCCAGTGATTCTCATGTAGCTTTCCACGGAACCAGACGCCGCTGAGTGGAATTATGTCGCCACATATTTAGTATCTATCATCTAGATTTCTAAGTGTCTTTGGAAATGAATTATTAATTATTTAGTACTAGCGACTCACCCTCGCTTCGCTTGGGCTTTTTCCTAGATTAAGCACAGGCAAAGCCGCTAGTTATGCATATAAACCTTCCTCTTGAATCACTCTATCTATTAAAAAAAACCGCATCAAAATCCGTTGCGTAGTTTTAAAGATTTAAGCATACATAGGGATATAGGGACAGAGAAAGCGACTTTGTTTTATACTATGTAGTGATTTCTTAAAATAAAGCATCCCAAAAGGAAATGCCTAGCATTACATATTAAATAACTAATAAGTTAAGAAATTTATAGTGACGAAATATATTACCTAAATGGGACATTGCCAGATTTATATTAATTCGAAAATAGTTCTCAAAGTTATTTATTAGCTGTTTTAATTAATAACATTTTATAATAAGAAAATTAATTTGAAAATTATATGAAATTGTATTGTCCACACGTTTGACTCCGTTATTAGACTCTACCTGTTTTACAAGCGGTCTCAGGTTCAAGTCTCGTTCGCATTCATTAGTCATGAGAGTGAGAGAGAAAGAGAGAAAGAGAGAGATACAACATTAAACAGTCTATACAATAGTAGTTATTATCAATATACCGACATTGTAACAAGTTCATCGTACTTAACTGTTGTATAAACAAAACTAAATAAAGACTTTCAATTATTAACCGATCAATCTCCTTCGTGCCTTCTCCATCTATGTACGTGATATTGGCGAAGTAATCTGTTCTCAACTGGCACACTTTGATGCCATTCATATCTGTTATTTTATCATTTTAGTTAACCTCGAGGTATTAATAACAAAATAAATAGCATACTAAGCCATTTCGGTAATCAATAAATCTTGACGACACGGCTTTGTAAGTAGGGTTACTAATTGCTGCGGCAGCGGCTACGTTCGAGTCCCGCTGGGGGCATTCATTTGTTGAGCATGAATGTTTGTACTCCAGTCATGGGTATTCATATTTATAACATGTATGTATTTATAATTATATATGTATAGTGTATTAACTATTGGGCATCCGTAACACAAGCCTCGTACGTTACTACGAAACTAGATGGCGTTGTGTGTAATAATATCCCAACATTTTTTTAATAAACGCATTTCAATAAGTGAATATGATACACCCACTTTACAGCTGATAATTATTTTTCACGCCGGTTTGACAAGAAGATTAACTTGACTTTTATTCCAATTTTCAATTATCAGCACTTCTTTTTGCACTAGCGACTTATCATTGCTCCACACGGTTTCGGCTCCTAGTAACAATTAGTTTTAATAATTCATATAGATTCAGTAAAAAGAATACTTACTATATGTTGATCTATCTATCCCCTGCTATCATACCAAATTTTATCAAAATTTGCCTAATTTTTGCCTAATGCGTTTCCAGACAGGCAGACTGACATAAATTCTAAAATTATTCTTAAAAATTAAGTTTGGCCTCTGAATCGATAAAGTGACTATTTCAATAAGATTTTAATGTACAGATGTAATAATAATAATGTTCTCCAACCGATTCCGGCCATGGCGGCCAATCTCATTGAGACTAGCCAACTGCGCAGGAGATATTATAGAACAGACACAAGTGCACTCTCTATTCCTATCACTCTCACACTCTGGTGGCATGACTACTCGACACTACCAGTGAGAGTTAAGGCGCAGGACCAATGGCTTTACGTTCTCTCCGAGGCACGGGGGTGACACACCGCAAACTTCTCAACTCCGGGCTCTTACTGAGACTTATTAAACAGAAAGACTCAACAACTAAACTTGGCCCGACCCGGGACTCGAATCCAGGACCTCTCGATATGTGGCCGTACATGCTAGCCACTACACGACCGAGGCAGTGTAATGTAAATGTATATCACTACATAGTACATAGTATAAAACAAAGTCGCTTTCTATGTCCCTATATCCCTATGTATGCTTAAATTTTTAAAACTACGCAACGGATTTTGATGCGGTTTTTTAATAGATAGAGTGATTCAAGAGGAAGGTTTATATGCATAACTAGCGGATCCCGCGGCTTTGCCTGTGCTAAATCTAGGGAAGAGCCCGAGCGAAGCGAGGGCGTGTCGCTAGTTATGTATATTGTATCTTGAATCGCCTATTGCTTCGCTTGCGTAGCTGATTTCTCAGTAACTTATATGTAACTACTAATGTATATAACCGCTTAAATATAACACTTTCATATAAATTTACGAGAGCCTAGACTTAGTGTCGGTCTAAGACCTTATTTTGACCTCGGCGCGTAATTTGTTCTAAGCTTGTACGTACGTACTTTATTCTCGTACGTTTCGTACCAATAAACTACTTGCTTACCTTTTAGTGTAGAGTAGAGTTAGTATTTGGGGATTTCGCGTTCATGAATTCGAATTTGTTTTTAGACTAGTGAATCACCCTTGCTCTGCTTGGCTTCATTCTTTAGGTGCGTTTTAACGGTTAGTATAGATTTTTCATGTGATATTTTCATATAGTAAAAAGCGTCCTTTGTGTAGATCCAGCTATCTTCATACAAAATATTATCAAAATCTGTCGTTATTTTGTTTTTTTTAGTAGAATTACTTATTAGGCTGTTCATTAAGATTTAGGTATTACTTAATTTTCATGTGTTATTTGTTTTTAGACTTAGGTATTAAATCATTTTTTTTTGTTATTTGTCCTGCCAGTGCTTGTTATGATGTGTTTGAAGTAAACAAATATTAGATGAATCGAGAAAAAGAGAAGAAAAAGTCATTATCTAGAATCTAGAGTATACGTAGTAAAATAAGCTAGTTCTCAGCAGTGGTTGCCATTCAACTATAATTATTGTAGAAAAGAGGTAGTACCTATATACATACTTAAATATAGTTTCTTACCTATTTAAGTAACCTAAATTAAAACTTCCCAAGATCTTAAATATTTTTTTTAAACTAATTAAAAAATAAAAAGAAATTCGATTGATAAGCACTTTCTTTGCTTATTTAGCTTGTATGAATTCAGCCCTTTTAAAAGTGAACGTGAGGCTCCTTTCAATACGAGGGTAATACGACAATAGTCTAACACGCTAAGGGTTGAAGGACTACACATGTTTTTTGAAAACTTGTTAACTCTCAAACATAAAGGTTTCATGATATTTTCCTGTACAGTAAGTAATAATGTTAGAAATGATTCGCACATTAAAATATCGGAGGTGCAGTTACGATATGAACCTGTTTAACTTGGTTTCCCAAGTAAGCGCGTTACCATTGAGTCACAACTGTCATTTATAATAGGGAGAAAGAGAGAGAGAGAGAGAAAAAAAAAAGAGACAGTGAGAGAAAGAGAGAGATAAACCTATTCATTGTTTATATCTTACTTATATTAATCAGTTATAATTTCTGAAAGTAATTCATTTCTATTAAAAGACGTTTTGTTTATCTCAATTTATTAGAAACCGTTCTTAGAAAATGAATAACAAGTTGATAAATTCAGTCACAGCTTCGAAGGCGTTATTGTTATGGTTTCGTGAAAATGACGAGACAATATAATGTATCCTTGAATACATAATATAAAGTGGAATATTATGAAAGTAGGTTGGACAGATGTAATTGATTACTCGATTACTACTGGAAAAATGTGATATTTTCCCAACCCTACCAAACTTTTCTTATTTTCTTATTAACCAAATTGATGGGATTAGGTAGTTTACGTATGGTATTCGACTGTATTCATACCCGTTAGTCTCCACCGACTGCCAATTAATAGGTGCTAAAGTTTAGTCAAAATAGTATTCACTTTTCTTAAAACTTCAGTGCTGAATTTTACTTATGTTTTACAGAATATTGTTAAAATAGACATCGATACGAAAAAGTTCGGCGAAAAAATTGAACTAAGCGTTAAGCTTTAATCAATTAGTATAATTATTTCGCTGAATTTTAAACTGAAAAATATAGACGTAAATCAAAAAAATTATTACTTTGTAAGAAATAAAATAATCTCCTTTTATTAATACTCTATCACTTTCATCGGTAACTAAGCAACCAAATCTTGGAACATGATTCTAAGTTACGTCTAATAGGAGTATTTATTTGAAACTTTTAATGGTGTAAAGTTCGTACAACAATACAATAAATAAACATATTATTTATAAAATTGAAGTGTATTTTTGTAATGTTATAACACCAGCTTTGTACTAAATGACACTTAGAGGAAATAGTAGAGGAGACCGTGGGAGATCGACCTTCACCGATCTGATAACCAGATGAGACATATTTTTTATCGAATATAATTTATAAACAAATATGCCTATAATTACTTGCCTATCTGATAGTGCTCATGGCTATTTTTAGCTAGGCAACAGTGCTTTAAGTAGGCAAGTCTATATGACTGATTTTGTAATAAAATAATCTAAAATTTGATATAACTTTCGATAAGTTAGCAGAACGATGGAGTCACCTATATTGACTTACCTGTTCACATCGGCTTGCCAGGTAGCTATACACAAAAATGAGTAGGCAAGCCTACTGAGGCATATTCTGTGTGTTAAAAACTAACAGTGAAATAAAATTCATTTGGTTATCAAAAGAATGAAAGTGATGAAAAAAAATTCGATTAAAGTTAATTTAATTAAAAATAGCCATGAGCACTTTCAGATAGGCAAGTAATTATAGGCATATTTGTTTATAAATTATATTTAATAAAAAATATGTCTCATCTGGTTATCAGATCGGTGAAGGTCGATCTCCCACCGGCTCTTAGACCAAAAAATGTCTGTCTGTCTGTTTGTTTTCATTTATCTCCGTAACACACATAACATATTATTCTTTTAAATATAATTGCTTAAATATTTTCATTACCAATGAATGTACAAGAAATTAAATACCAAATGCATATAGCATTCTTCATTTCAAAGTAATAATGGAAAGTGGAACGGACTTAAAATCGCTGTGTCAAGGTTAGCTACAGAACGTTCTTTCCATCTCCGTAGAACCTAAAATATTACTTAGTTACTTAGACAAATGGATTTTTATTAAAACGTTGTATGGAAAATGTTTGAGGGATTTGATTTAAAAATTTGAATTATATCTTCTTTATAGAAGAAATAATAAGTAATTAAAGCAAAAACTGTTTAAGTGGCATAATTTTTTAAATCATGTATGTATTTAGCCCTTTTTTATTGTCTCACTGCTGGGTACTGGCATTTCCTTCAATACGAAGGGCATTAGGGCATAGTCCACCAGCTCACCAAGTATGGATTGGTGGTCTCATTCTCGTATGGCTGTACTACTACAACTACTATATAATCAACTAAAACTGCACATACGAGAATTTACTTGCTAGATTCTCTTAGACGTGCCAGTTTACTTACAATTTTTTGTTTTAAATCGAATCGAAAGACAAGATCGTAAAGGGAAAGTGATTTTTTTATATCTAACATTCTCTATTTTATTTGAGAAAAAGTATCTAATCTTATGCACAAAATTATATTATTTTGGACAGTAGTTCTTTAACTCTATGGAGACTTCCTTAATGTCACCAAAAATATCTGCAATTAATAAAAGCTGCTTAAATCTATAACACGTTTCAACTTATAATAAAAGAAATTTAGCAACCCTTTCAAATAAGAAGATATACTCGAACAATTTCAACACTTTTGCTATCGACTCGTTAAAATACAAATAACCGTTAGTTCCCAACAATAGCATAAACTTGTTGTTACAAAATATTTGTTTAGGTACGAAAATGTTAAATTTTGTATTTACAATTCAGCATCGTTTTAGGTTTAAAAGGATATTTTTGTATTTTCTTAGTACAATACGGTTTATAAGTTTTCAGGGGTTACTCATAAACTTTATTCTTAAATAAAAGCTTTGGAGCTTAATTTCTTTGCTCCAAATAAATAAAAACAAGTGAAAATTTCTTTTTTTGGTTTTATATTTAAACAAGACTGTAGTATAAAATAATGATATAATTTAGCCGTACTTTAGTTTAGGATTTTGAATTAATAAGCTTCGATTCGTTTGTATTTCGTAGATAATGAATAGAAAAGCTTATTTTTTAACGTTAGAAAATGCATTTACTCATACTACCAGGTTATGTGGGACTCACCGGCTTTAAAGATGCCAGTGCTACCCATTAATCACAACAAAATCTCCAACGTCTCAACGAAGCGTGTCAGGTTTGCTGAAGCAGACTACACAGTCTAAGCCATGCTCCACAGTCCTCTCTGCTATCGGGTACCAGGAGCAACGCATGGCCCATCAACCTCCGAAGTGGGCCGTCTCCTTATGTGTGCTTTCTTGGCTTCACGCTCGGCCATATTGCCAGACGCTGTAACTAAGAAGATTGAATATATAGCTAAGTAGCAATACGCGCGGCTTCGCCCGCGTTCATTTTTTTAATCGCTACTAAACTTCATTCGATCACTCGCTGGGTTGAAAATTCTCCAAAATTACTCCAGCTTTAATATACTCCTGAGCCGCGCGGCTACCTATTTCATATATTATGTGCGGCGTGCACTCCTCCTCCTCTCCTGTTATTGTAGTTTTAGTAGGGATCCTTATTCTTTTCTTGCAATTAAAATAGCCTAAATTAATCAGTGGTAATGTAGCATTCAAACAGTGAAAGAATTTTTAAAATAGGTCCAGTACTTTTTGAGCCAATTCGTTACAAACATACTTACATACAAACCTTTCATCTTTATAATATTAGTATAGATTAAAACATTTTCAAAATAAATGTGACCTACGAATAGACAAACATGATTAGCAACGACTTTTTTATCATATTTTGTAAGTGAAAATTTAGTACAAAAACTTGTAGCATATAAAAATAGGTCTAAGGCTCATTTTAATGAAAGAAAAAGCTTGTTTTATTTCTACATAAGTAATGTTCGTACTGAAAACTAATCACTTACCACTTATTGGTTTAGAATTGAGAGCGCGGTTTATAGGGATGTAATCAAAGAAGCTGTAATCTGGACTTTATATAAAACATTTTATTAGACTTGCTATTATGGCGGTTTTTCCTGCGTTAATATTTTAATTTAGTTTTTTTTCTTCTTCTTCTTCTTTAAATACGTCTCCATTACTGAAGTACATACTCCTTAATTATTTTTTGTTTGGCAACACCTCTGTCTGTTTTGTAACGAAAATTTCGATTTCAAAATAGTTTATTGGCGATTTTGGAAATTAAAAAAAAAACAATACTTTTTTTTTGAACTACGCTTTGCAGAGGACTTTATAATGATGATTAAGTTACATATTTCCGTATCAGGCTCGATTTTTTTTTGCTTTTTTCAACAGTATTCATAATAAAACAGATTTTTTATAGTTTTAGACTGTGTTATTGTTCCCGGTAATCTCTGAAAGGGCTGGGCAGATTTTTACGGAACTTTTACTGGTAGATAGCTGATATCATAAAGAGTAACTTACGCTACAATTATTTCGAATAAAAAAAATATTAAAACGTTCTTAGATATGAACAAAAAAGCAAAGTAAAGTGAAAGTAAATGCTAGTAATAGTCTAATAATGTTAATCCTATAGATATTGTACATTGGCCCGAGGCTACAAATGAACAAAATTAAATTTGTCGGTTTTCTTTACACAAAGCTATTATCACAAAGCTTAGATTCTGATTAAAGCTAAGGTAGCTGAATAAATCGTTAGGATACATTAAATGACCTCAAACGGTAATAGGGTTCTTTGTAATTGGGTTTAACGTACGTTATCCTACTTGATTAGATGTATGCGTAACATATACTTTCTCTATCTTTTCCTTAATCTTTTTTCTTTATCTTTATTCTATCTATATTAATGGACCAAATATATTTACTAATCATTAATCGAACCTATTTACTTTCGAAAAATAAACAATCGCTATCAAAATACGAATAAAAAATGTAGTATAGTACAGCTAATAATTAAAATGGATCATTAATTCGGTTCACAATAATTACTTACCAGGGTGCAAGTAAAAAAAATATTAGATGCCTCCTTTTATCCTCTATAAAATAAGGATAGACAAAAGGTAAATAAAACTCGGTTATACTTACAACATGTATTGGAAAACAAATCAAAATATTCTTCATTCAAATAGACTTTTAAAAGCTCTTTTGAATCGTCAATTTTACATTCATCGTCATCATCAGCCCTTTTTAACTTCCCACTGGTGCCCAGCAGTCTGTCTGGAGCTAATAGAATCAGCAGGAAATCACAAAAAACATAATCTATTCATCATCATCATTAGCCCTTTTTTTAATGTCCCACTGCTGGGCACGGGCCTCCCTCAGTTCGAGGGATCACGGATCAGGCCATAGTCACCCGCGCTGGCCTAGTGCGTGTTGGCGGACTTCACATGTCTTTCGAAACTTGCTAGGTTTTCTTAGACATGCAGGTTTCCTCACGATGTTTTTCTTCACCGTAAGACAAGTGGCAATCATGATATAAATGATTCGTACATGAAAGTATCAGAGGTGCGAGACCCGGATTTGAACCCGCATCACTCGGTTATCCAAGCGAGCGCGTTATACCTGGGCTGCCACTGGGCTTTTTACATTATTAAAATAAAATGACAAGACCTTGATCTACGAACGAGTTAAAATCTTGAACGAGTAAACTACTAGACAGATTGTGATGATGTTTAGTATAATGAATCAATAATTTCTAAGAATTTTAAACTAACAGTTAAAACGTATTTAAGGCCGTAAAGCCGTCGGTCTTGCGCCTTATGAGAGTATGAGAAGAGAGAGAGAAGGAGTTTGAGAGTGATAGGAACAGAGAGCGCACTTGTGTCTGCGCATACACTTGTACACTATAATATCTCCTGCGCAGTTGGCCAGTCTCAATGACATTGGCCGCCATAGCATCGGTCGGAGAACATTACTATTTAGGGACAAAGGCAAGCGGAGTAAGGGATATTCGCTAGTTGTTCATAATTATGTACGTAATCATAGATCCTCGTTAAAAATTTTATAAAACTCCGCTGCCTTATTTTTTTCCTTATTTTTGAATCATTGTTAAAAAGATAACGTACATTTTGTTCTGAATGTTAAACGACAACTTTGCCAATTATGAAGAGTGGTTCATGTAAAAAGTTTTAATAGTCCATCCTTAAAGGCTGGAAGAATTACATATAAAAAAAATTTAAGCATTACCCATTTTCATTTTTAGTAAAAATTAATTACTGTCCTTTTCATTACATCCACATAGTTCTAACTAGGGAAAACGCGTTCTATCTAAAAACTAGTTTTAACTGTAACATAAACAAATAAAAATTGTCTGTTTGTACGGTTGTCTATTAAGCGTTATTGCGATTATCACGACAGTTTTCATAAATAAATACATAATTGTAGTTATTTCATCATACAATAAAGTTTATTACTAAAAATTTTTACTTACAAAACTTTACGATTTCTCATATATTACAATTTAAATAGAATAATACCCACATATGTGTATGAAAGCTTTGAAACATCCAAAGTTAATTCAAAAGCTCTTTTAAAATAAGAATTAAGCACTGCTACTTTATTATTAAACTTTTTAGGAGTAATAATATACTTGTACGTGTATTGAATACGAAAAAACGTTCATTATAACGGCGTAAAGATTTCTTGTAGTGACCATTTTTAAAGGGCCTTATTAGCCGACTACAAAAAAGGATTATTTCAAAGGTTATTAATTATAATATGTATATAAAAGTTATTAGTTATAGGTTCGATATTAGTCTACTATATTTTTATACTTACCTACGCGAAGATGACACGTTTGGCTGGCGTAGCAAGTAATCTCTACAAACTTAGAGATTACTTGCTACGCCAGCGTTTGCTGGTTCGATTCCGGATGGATAGTTCATTTTTGTTATGAGTACGAATATCTATAGTCCAGTGCAGTCCAGTATTGGGTGCTTACATTAATATTTTTAATATATATGTATTTAATTTTACATCTGTGTATCAACTATCTGGTATCCATAACACAAGCCTCGTAACTGACCATGGATTATGGAAACAGATGGTGCTATGTACTAATGAACCAATATATTTATACATTTATTACTATGGAATACGAAGTATTTCTCGAGAAACTAGTCAATAAGATTATACTACAAGTGCTCAAAAGATCGCAATATGAATTCATGTGCGATACAAATATGAGCAAGTCTGAAAATGATATTGGAAATAAACGAAAGATATGATTTCTTCGTATACTTCAAAAGTAGAAAAAGATTGATATGAATATATGACTCTAATAAAAAATTTATTACTTGTAACAGCCTATCTAATACTTTATATTAATGACTATAAATAGTAGAAATTTAAATGACTATAATAGTAGACTATAATATTATTGAGTAATAACATATAAATTATTTACTTAATAGTAGAAAAAACAAACTTTCACATTTATAATATGTAGTGTGATTTTTATTAAGATTTCTATTTATTTCCTAAAACTCATTGTAACCGCAATCAAACTGAACAGATTTATTTTGATCCTTTATTAAGTCATATCCTAGTTAAGATTAGTACTAAATGTGGGCAATCGTAATACGTCATTATTTATTGTTATTACCCAATAGTATATTTGTGTTCTTATTAGTTTCTTGATTGGATGTGGTAAATATGATTTTTGTGTATACTAACTTAGTGCTATCTTAAATATTAAAGGGACATTATTACAAACAGCGCCATCTAGTTCCGTAGTAAGCTACCAAGGAAGCCTGTGTTACGAATACCAGATAGTTGATATACTACATATATAAGATTAAATATATACATGTTATAAATATTAACACCCATGACTGGAGTACAAACGTCCGAGTTTAACAAATGCATGCCCCCAGTGGGTCTCGAACCCGCGACCGCTGGCGCAATAAAGTAGGGTCACTAAAAACTGCGTCAAAACATAATTGTTATTCATTTCAAATTACCAGCTTTTCACTAAATGCATAATATGAAAGTATATCGCGGTCCCCTGACCATGATTGCTGTAAAGCATTTGAAACGTCGGGAACCATAAATCTAAATAAATCTGCGACAAAATCCGAATAGATAGTTTCATTTATAATCGTTTGGTCTTCACAGATAAGAAATTTTACTCACAATTTTCTTCACCATAAGATAATTTGTTATGATTTTCAAATACAAAATTCAAATCTATGAGACTCCTTATATCATAGTTATATTTTTACTTCATAAGTAGACCTACATTTTATGACATAATGTACTAAAGTCAATATTTCGAAAACATAGTATGACTACAGAGAGACAAACATTTACACAATAATTTTAAAAATGTCCAATACCTTAGTCAGGAATCAAATTTACATCGTCCGAAGCGATAGTAATACATTAACATATTCTTTACGCAGCATTTATTTATTCTGCTAAAAGTCCTATTTTCTTCATAGTCATGAAAGTATTGTGAAACCACTAATGGTAAGGGAATAAAACGCTTTTAACATAGAAAGCTTTAAAACTGAGATAAATTTAAAGCTTTATATTAGAAAGCTCTTCCATATTACTTACGACAATATTTCTGCAATTTTCTTTGCATTTTTGTATTAAAATTTACTTATTTAACTTAAATTTCTTGTTTAATGCATAAAAAAATTGGCTACACATAGAGTTCTAGTTCTAGGTTCGGACCCCGAGTCGGGTAAAGTATAGTATAGTATAGTGACATATAGTAGCCTTAGCGTAGCAGTAGTTTAAGAATGTTGGCAAATATAACATTCTCAACGTACAAGCGACTCACCCTCACCTCGCTCGGGTTTACCCCTAGATTATTAGAGTACGTTTTATTTATTTTTGAGCGGAAATCGCAACTCTTTTTCTTAAAAGTAACCTTAAAAGTAAATTAGTAGTAAATAAAAGTAACATTCGTTACTACTTATAGCATGAGCTATTTTCCAGTGAAGTTCAAAATCTGTCAAGCCATTTTAGAAATTAGCTGGAACAGAAAGACAGACTAAAATGTTAAAAATGATTTTTCTTATAAGTACCATAATATATAATAACAATGCATTTAGTTAAACGCTGTTATGTTGATATTACGAACAGCCAGTATAATTATTTTATATGTATACATTTATAAATATATGGATGGTAAAAAGTTATAAAGCATATTCAGCCTACAAATGGAAAGAGTGTTCGCAATATAAATGTAATTTAGTTGAGAAAAAACGTTGATGAACCCTGTATTTCATTTTACGAGAACATGCCTGTGTTCGAAGCAGCGTATACACAGCGTGTTCTAATAATGCTGAAAAGGACTATAGTCTTTATATCTGTTCCTTGCACACTCATAAAAAATTCATAAATTAATTTAAGCGTAGCGCACATAGCGCCATCTAGTTCCGTGGTAAGCTACGAGGCTTATGTTACGGATATCAGATAGTTGATAAACTACACATATTTAACTTTAAATTACATATAAAAAACACCCATGACTGAGGTACAAACATTCGTGCTCAACAAATGAATGCCCCCAGCGGGACTGAATCTACGACCGCTGGCGCAGAAAGTACTCAGCGTCTGTGTCTGTACGTCAGTCGTCAGTCACTCTAATCTTGTTGAAATTTATATTTTGAAATTTTATGTAGGTTTGATTACTGGCTCAGGTAAGCGTTTTAAATGCGGGTATTATTATTTTATTTTTAATAAGATAAAGATTTCTCTGAAGCTTCCCTTTAAAACTACATATTTTTAAAATTTAGTTACTTTTTTCACGTTCCATTTATTTTCTTGTATTACAAATATTTCAATAGTAGTTTTCAATACCTATGTATCTTAGATTTCTTAATAGCCGTGACTTTTATTTTTCCATATAATATTTGTATCTTATTACTTGTAATTTGTTCTGCCGTCAACCTATCTTATAAACAAACATTTTTAATATAAGAAAATAAATTACACGCGAATTTCAAAATGACTCAGTCACGTCTCTCATATAGGCCCAATAAAAACGCCAAGAGCTCTTAGCACCTGTTGACGTGACATTTGATTATTTTTTGAGCACTTATGCTTTGTAATTACGATCTATAGATTTCAAATTAGATTTTTATTATTAATTGACCTATTTAAAAAAAGAAGTATTCATTTTTTTCGTGTGTAAAAAACAAAAACACAAAAAGTGCACTCACTGTTTCTGTCACTCTCATACTCTAGTGGGACGACTACTCGACACAATCAGTGAGAGTTAAGGCGCAGGACCGACGGCTTTATGTGCTTTCCGATGCACGGGGTTGAAACACCGCCAACTTCCCAACTTCAGGCTTACTGAGACTTACTAAACAGAAAGGGACTCGAACCCAGGACCTTCAGATGAGCGACTGTATTACATTAAATCTATAATACAAGGAATATGGCTGATAAACAAAGGAAAACTAAACTGCTCTGTAATCTGTCTCAACAAGCAAGCTTTTTGGAACGAAGTTCCTTATGGGGAGGGATGCCCTAGCCGGGAAAAATGTCCATAGCGTTAGAAAAAAACGTAAGATTTTTATGTATAGTCAACGTATGATGGCTATACAGTAGTCTATACCTAATGTATAGTCTATGTGTCGACTGTTATTATTATATATTTTTATAAATCATTGTAAATAAAATAATTTTATCGATAAAATAATAATAAATAATGTATACCCGAATAATTATTTTATTTATACCGCTAATAGAACTTAAAATTAATGTTTTTATAATAAGGAAGTTCGTTTCTATCTGGTGTCCCACGACACCACACGTTATACTTTTCATATCCAGTTCTAGTCTATTTAATATACATTTTCTTCTATTTACTTTTTTGTAGATACGAAACGTACAAGGCTACGCTGAAGAAGATCCCCGCAACGCGGCTCTCTCGCTTGACCGAGGCGCTCGCCAACTACGACCCGGTGCTCAACGAATACTTCTTCGATAGACATCCGGGAGTCTTCGCACAAGTCCTCAATTATTACAGGTACCTGTATTTATTATTGCTATTATTATTATTAATAATAATACTCGTTATTGTACATCAACAGAAAATATATCTATACTAATCTATACTTATACTTATTACTTATTTTATTTTATATTTTATTATTTTATTTTATTTTATATTTTATTTTATTTTATTTTATTTTATAATATAATATAATATAACATAATAATAATATTATTAAGAAGTAAAGTTTGTTTATTTGTTAAATTGTAAGGGGTAATCTCGGGATCTACTGAACCGATTTTAAAAATTCTTTCACCAATAGAAAGCCACATTATTAAATTAATTAAATTAAAATAAAAAGGCTTTTACGTGGTAGTCCGTTTTGCAAAGTGAATCGGAGAAAAAACGGTCGAATGAAAGCGTTTCTTACGAACGCTGCCTTAACTATGAAAGATATATTTTTGAGTTCTAGAGAAAAGATGTGGAGCTTGAAAATGCCTACAAAAAAGTCAACGACAGCATATGTCTAACTTTTATATTTAAATTAGAAAAAGTCAAAAGTCACTTGTTAACTAGCTAATGTTATAAGGCGTAACTTAGGCTACTTTTTAATCGACTTCAAAAAAGGAGGGGGTAAAATTTTTATTTAATTTAATTAGCGGAACACGGCTTTCGTTAAACCTATCTAGTATTATAATATAATACTAACTAATCTAAACTAAATTAAAATTGTAGCTGTGCGGTTAAATATTTTTTAACGATAGATCCAGTCTCCGTATCAATTAATTTGTATTTCATGAAGATTTTCCAAAAGAATATTTAATGTACTTAGATGCTAATTACTTAGAAGTTTATTATTTGTACGACTATGGATAAGAGGTCGTATTTCTGGTCATCTTATCTGACTTAAAATTATTTATTGTTGAAAATATCTATACTCTATATATGTAAAAAAATCAATGAATAAAATTTTGGATTGATCCTATAGTACAAAAACAGTTAATAAGTTTAAAAATTCGAATATATACGGGCGAAGTCGCGATAATATACATTATTATCGTAATTTAATATAAAAGTCCGCTATTTGTAACGTGTTACATTTAAATTGAAATAAAATTGTCAGAGGCTTCATTTCAACAGCATACAAGATAATATTCAGTGGCGAGCGAAAATATTTTAGTACTAATATTTTACGAGATATAGCTCTAACACCGCTGATGCTTTTTACCTATTTTGTTTACTTTATTTTCTTTTTAGGTGGTTTTTACGCTTACTATTAATCGTGTAATATTATTAACAAAAAGCAATATTTAAAAGTAAGCGATATTTAAAAGTAGTGATATTATGGTAGCCAAGCGGTAACGCGCTCGCTTGAATAACCGAGTGAAGCGGTTCAAATCCGGGTCTCGCACCTCTGATATTTTTATGTGCGATTCATTTCTATCATGATTACCACTTGTCTTACGGTGAAGGAAAACATCGTGAGGAAACCTGCGTGTCTTAGAAAAACCTAGCAAGCTTTTCGAAAGACATGTGAAGTCCGCCATCCCACACTAGGCCAGCGCGGTGCACTATGGCCTGATCCCCCTCGTACTGAGGGAGGCCCGTGCCTAGCAGTGGGGCGTTAAAAAAGGGCTAATGATGAATGATGATATTTAAAATATTTTTTTCTATACATTCGATAAATTTGAGAAGGTACTTGTTACTTATACGTACCTATATACCTATTATGTACTTATCTGATAGAATAATCTATGGAGCAACCCCATGGCTATGTGGTCTGCTTCGACAGCCCTGTCGGGAGTTAATACGTCGTAGTTGAGAGCGTAAGGGATGCTGTGACACTCCATTAAGACGGAATAGGTTCTATTAGGTCTAAGTGAGTAGTATAGCTTCTGTTAAGGGTGAGTTCCATCCATATACAAGTAGTATTCGTATATATTTGAAAAAATAAATAATGAATATGTCGGGACATTATTACACTCAGCACCATCTAGTTCCGTGGTAAGCTACGAAGGAAGCTTGTGTTACGGATACCAGATAGTTGATATACTACATACATAAGTTTGAATACATACATATTGAAATATTAACACCCATGACTGGAGTACAAACATCCGAGTTTAAGAAATGAATTCCCCCAGCGGGACTCGAACCCGCGACCGCTGGCGCAAGAAAGCAGGTTCAATAGCTTGCGTTGCAGTTGTTTTATTTGTGTTTTGAATATTGTCTGTTTAATTTGGCTCCAAGCGATTTTTTATAAAAACCTTCTAGACGTGAGATCTTATCATTTATAGTTGACATCAAAACGTTACAAATCGAAACTAAAAAGAAAAGAAAATAATTTTAATTACTTAGTTATTGTTGGAGTCGGTGCCTACCTATACCTATACCCTACTGAATAAAAAAGAAATTTTTAAAATCGGCTCACAATTCACGGAGAAATCGGTGAAAACACATAAAAAACAACTGTTGAGGAATTTTACCTTTCATCATCAGCTCATCGACATGAGATGATGATTTTCATACGTAAAAGCTTTATCGGTTTTAGAAAATATATCAAAAACATAATAGGTGCCTGTAAATTTTGAGAGTTGCCTTCGATTTCTCTGGGATCCCATCATCAGATCCTGACTTGGTGACAATGAGACCACCTCGGAACTATACCCTACCATACAAAAGAAAAAATTTTGAAATCGGCCCACAGACGGCGGAGAAATCGGTGAACATCTATAAAAAAAATACATACAACGGAACATATAACCTCCTCCTTTTTTGAAGTCGGTTAAATATTTATAACATTTTTCCAAAATGATGGGTCCACCATATTAAAATGAATATGTACACATATATACGAGTATATTATATACTTATTGGTCTATGTACGTGAGAATATGAAATCGCGATTAGAAACATTTTGTAGTCATTAAAATCCTTTAAATAAGAAGTTATTTACAGTTCGTTACGAAAGTTACGTATTGTATCAAATAGAAGGCGATTTAGTAGCAAATAAACGATCAGATAATATTACTCTCAACACCAGATGTTTTACTTCGGATCGTCATTTCGTGGCAATTTATATCTAAACTGTGCTCGTTTTAGGGCTCTAGTGTTACCTTTTTGTATACAGTGATATCGTGGAGTTGGAATGTCGTAAGTTCGATTTTTGTTTGAGGTAATATTCGTAAAATTATGAATGGATTTTAACCCAATAAGTCAAAGCAGAAAGGTTGGTGTAATTTATTAAGTGGCGATATTTGAAGGGTTATAAGTGGATGTATAGGTACTTTATATCGCGGGCGATATTTTTCACTGAAATTCAGAATTAGTTAAATAAAATAATACCTTAACATTACCATCAAGAGGTCCTGGATTCGAGTCCCGGGTTGGGTCAAGTTTAGTCGTTGAGTCTTTCTGTTTAGTAAGCCACAGTAACAGGCCGGAGTTAAGAAATTAGCGGTGTGTTCAACCTCGTGCCTCGGAGAGCACGTAAAGCCGTCGGTCCTGCGCTTTAGCTTTCACTGGTCGTGTCGAGCAGTCTTTCCACCGGAATATGAGAGTGATAGGAACAGAGAGTGTACATGTGTCTGCGCGTACACGCACTGCACTATAATATCTCCTGCGTAGTTGGCTAGTCTCAACGAGATTGGCCGCAATGGCAGGAGTCGGTCGGAGAACATTATTATTACCTTAGTTACTCACTTTACTTAATTCTTCAATACTGTTTAACTGGATGATCGAACTTCACTCGGCGTAGTGTAGGCATCATTAAGGCTCATTGCCTAAAAAAACTGATTTAAAAAATCTGTTGATAGAGTAGAAAGTACTGAACTATTTCATATTTAACTATGTATTTTTTACATATGAGTAAATATATACATACATAGATTACTTAAACTTATTTCAGACCATTATAACGTTAAGTACTGTTTATCCCTCGCCTACCCCCACTCTTTGGTCGTAGCATGATGTTATGGGCTATAAACTCCTTCAATAAAAAGGCTGTTAAATTCAAAAATAAAATTAAATCGTAGTAGTTAGTACAGAGATTATCATACACATATATATTTTATCTTATAATTTATGAATATTTCATTCTTAAACTTAAATATATCTTCAACTACACGTTTGGCGCAGTTTGTAATGACCCTTCTTTCTTGCGCCAGCGGTCGCGGGTTCAAGTCCCGCTGGGGCATACGTTTGTTAAACTGGATATTTGTACTCCAGTCATGGGTGTTTATATTTATAGTATGTATGTATTTAAACTTATATATGTTGTATATTAACTATCTGGTATCCGTAACACAAGCTTTCTTCGTAGCTTACCATGGAACTGGATGGCGCTGTGTTTAATAATGTCCTAACATAATATAGTATATTCTATATTTCATATTTAATGTTGTACCTACATAGATATAACCTTGAGTAACACATAAGTTACTGCTATAATATTAGAATTTTTACATTTGTAGGTTTACGCGAATATTCGACATTATATTTTGATTTTTGGTTCGGATTTTTTGGATCGGAAAATAAATCCGCGACAAAATCCGAAAAGACAGTTTCATTTATTTGAATATTTTTAGTGACACTATTTTTAACGTGTAGTATAGATATAAGTATAGATATTTGCTGGAGATATGACACATTCTTAAAACTTTCATCCCTCTATTCACCCTCTTAAGGGATGTTTTGGATTTGACGGGATAAAAACTATCCTATATCCTTCCCAAGGTATCTTCATATCTTATCTAAATCGGTTCAGTGAATTTTTAGTATATCCATAACAAATAAATATCCAATTTTTTTCTTTTTATAATAGTAATAGTATAAACATTTGCAAGAGTCATAAAGATGCGTTTTCGAGTGAAGTCAGGTTAAGTAACTAGTATTCAAATACTTTTTAACCCATTTGATATGAAAGTGTAAATTTCCAACAGAAATACGTAAGCTGACATATCTATTTGCACTGTAACATTAATCTAAGCTCGATATTGGATGTCGAAGTTTACGATGTACTGAATGTACAACTGTGAAAGCGTGCTTAAGACCCAAGTTTTAATGTTGGCTATAAATTGTCGGTTTCTTGTTATGATAGACTTTATTTCACAAATAAAATGTGGGTGACGATGTTGCTTGGTTTCCTTACAAATTTCAATAGATTTTATCATATGCATACTTCATCATCAGCCCTTTTTAATGTTCCACTGCTGGGCACGGGCCTCCCTCAGTACGAGGAGGATCAGACCATAGTCCACCACGCTGGCCTTATGCGTGTTACCGGATTTCACATGTCTTTCGAAAACCTGTTATGGTTTCTCAGACATGCAGGTTCATTCACCACGTTTTCCTTCGCCGTAAGACAAGTGGTAATCATGATATAAATGATTCGCACATGACAATATCAGAGGTGCGAGACCCGGATTTTTTCCGGATTTCTAATTTGCTAAGTTTTTTCAAAAATGCAGGTTTTCTTACGACGTTTTTCTTCGTCATAAGGCAAGTTGTAATAATATAAGAAATGGTTCGTACATAAAAGTATTAGAGGTGCCAGACCCGGGGTTTGAACCGGCTAATTTCCCAATTCATAACCGAGCGCGTTAACACAGTGGTACACATGCTTATCTACTATTTTTTATTTTTTTTTATTTTTATTTTTTTTTATTTTATTTGTTTATTTGATTCACCAGTGGTAATTACAATGTTACAATATTTAAAAATTGTGTTTACAGACACAGTTCTTATGACTAAATGCATTACCTTTTAAGGTGAATACCGCATGCATATTATAGACATTTTAGAATATTTTTTTTAAATATCTAAAGTAATAAAATTATCTTACAATACTAAAACACAAAAGAAAGGAATTCAAAGACATTCTTTAGCTTTCTTTTGGAACTTAGGTAACGAGTCTCGGAATGGATCTAAGGTAACATTATTGTTAAGAATGTCACAAAAACACAAACTATTAATTATACGCGTAGTTTATAATACTGTGTTTCACTTAAAGTTTGAACTAAAAGTTTGCTTATAATATTATCACGTCGCAGGAGACACGTTAGTATATTCTTTATTGCACAATAAAGTAACATAAAAAATATCGGGAAAAAAAAGATTAAGATAAAAAAATAATATTAGTCCCGCTTAGTTTCTTTAGCCAGTTCTTCTCAGGTCTGAGGCATCTTCTTTCTGAACCGGTAGTGGACTCATGACGTTCAGTAAGAAATTATAATAATTTTTATGCTGAATAAAATAATTTGATTTGTTACTAAAAAACCTTAACTATAATAGTGGCTTGACTCAAAACTATAACTCAGGACCTAAGCTTTAATCGATAATACAATTAATTAGCAAAATTTGTATATTATTTTAAACTTTTTAAGTAATAGAGTTTACAAAATCAAATCTCTAAGCCGTCTGTTATTAATTAAGCAAATCATTTATTCATTTCGTCTCGCAATATCAAAAGTGATTCGCAAACTTATAACAAGTGTACCGCAGGCCTTAGGCTATGTATACAAGTTTTGTAGGCTCAATAAACTATATCTTTAATCTTGCCTTACCAAATTAAATGTTGGAAAATGGAAGCCTAGAGCTTACGCCTAAGCCTAGGGCTTTCATTTTCCAACTTATTTAATTGCATTAGAAAAATGGCATTAGTATATTTTCTTACAAGTTCAATTGCCATAGATAGTCTCTACTTATCCTGGCTCCATCATCAGATCATGTCGATAGTACCATATTTAACATCATAGAAATAAGACTCCAGTTCTTAAAATAAGTAATACACATTTCCACTTATAATAATTTCCTTTAATTTTGGCCACGGTGGCCAATTTCATTGTGACAAGCCATCTGTGCAAGAAATATAGTGCAACGTATGTGCACGCAGACACAAGTGCACTCTATTCCCATCACTCTCATATTCCGGTGACACGACCAGTGAAAGGACCGGCAGCTTTACGTGCTCTTTGAGGCACAGGGGTGAGACACCGCTAACTTCCTACCTTCCTTTTAACGCGAAATTCTGGGACTCAAATCAAATCAAGATATTTTATTCAGCAAAAAATTGTTACAATTTCTTACTGAACATCACGAGTCTACCACCAGTTCGGAAAGAAGAAACCTCTGACCTGAGAAGAACGGGCGAAAGAAACTCAGTGGGACTTATATAAAAAATATCTCTTTTTTTCAAATTAAATTGCGAACTAACAATAATTCTATATGTTGAAATAGCCTGGCGGTGATCACATCATTCCCAAGGTTTCAATTCCCCAATCGTTAATCGAATAATAGCCTTTAGTACACAAACGTTACTTCACAATGTACTAGTACTCGAACTCAGGACCACCCAATGAACAGAACATGCTAGTAACTACACCATTGCGACATTTTCCTTTAGTATGTACATAATAATTGAATAAAAGAAAGGAAAATTACATTTTTATCATAAAGAAAATATTAGAGCTTTCTCGGAATTAAATTTCATTTATAAAATGGTAGCTTATTATTTTAGTAACAGAATCATTTCCCAAGAGATAAAGGCATATACCGTTGGAATGTATGGGTGTGTAACATTTTTTTCTATTGCAAATACATCTAATATTTAAAAAGTAAACAGCTGTGGCTTCGGTTATACTCTAATTGTTAGAGTGAGATGTTTTGTTGTTACAGTTAACTTAGTTTTACTCCAGATCGTATCTATCTTTTCTCAAAAATTATATCTAATTATGCTCAGCCATTTTAGTAAAGGAGTAAAAAACATACTAAGACGAATATTCATATTTACAATATTCTTGTGTGCTAATAATATTTCTTCATAGTAACGCGCTCGCTTGAATAACCGAGTTATTACGCGGGTCTCGCACCTCTGATATTTTCATGTGCAAATCTTTTCTATCATGATTACCACCTGTCTTACGGTAAAGCAAAACATCGTGAGGAAACTGCATGTCTGAGAGAACCTAGAATGGTTCCGAAAGACATATGAAGTCCGCTAATCCGCACTAGGCTAGCGCGGTGGACTATGGCCTGATCCCCCTCGTACTGAGGGAGGCCCGTGCCCAGCTGTGGGACGTTAAAAAGGACTGAATTACAGTTACAACAATATTCTATATACAATTCTTAAACTATATTTATTAATTTTATTTTAATTTATTTATTTATATAAGTACATAGAAAAGCTTAAATATTGTATGACCATAGGCTCTAATTGACGGAATCTCAGGCAAGTAAGGCTAAAAATACTTTAATTTTATTTCTTTAAAAAATGTAAATAAATGAAATATATATTATATAGTTGAATTATATATAAATGAAAATGTAACATTATGTAGAATATAATAACTCGTATAAGTCATTAGTGGGCTTAACGACTTTTTAAGTAGGCCATATTATAAATTATGTATTAAATGTTTTAAGCTATTTGGAACGTGATAATATCTTTGTAAAATACTTCAAATAACAATATGTGAGAAAGTTATTAATTTTCAATTATATATTCCAAGAATGTGAGAAATTCATTGGTGAAAAGTTTATTTTTAAACGCTTGTCTGTCCTTCTATTTACTTCTATTGGTATTGTAGAGTGTAGACTACTCAAAGTTCAACCATATTCATTATTGAAAGTTTGTAAAAGAATTCGCATATTTAGGGCTCTTTTTCATTAGTCGTTAACTCAGTCGTTACACCGCAAGCGGGGAATCCCCGAATACGGGCTATCGACTAATGAAAATAGGCTATATATATCTCGGTCGTAATACGGCATACGCACGTGGCCTAACAACCAATGAAATTCATCGGTTGGTGTAAAGCATGTGTAGTGCGCCGTGCGGGGACTCAGTTTACGAATATTTCTTTCTTATTCTTCTGTAAAGTTAGTTAGTGAACAATCAACAAGCGGGCCCTATCGACTAATGAAAACGGTTTTCGCATGCTGGCTCTATGGCATGCTTAAACAAAAATCTCCCGTAACTCGTATGCGGGCTCTATCGACTAATGAAAACGATTAAAGCATGCGGTCCCTATGGCATGCGTGAACATAAATCTCCCGCACCCCGAATACGTGCTGTAACGACCAATGAAAATGAGCCCTTATGTAAAGAATAACTAAGTGTTTCTGAAATTAGTTAAATCCTTACTTATATTATAAATGCGAAAGTAACTCTGTCGGTTTGCCGACCGATTTAAATTTAGGACTTACGAGTAGGATATTTTTTAAGGCAAAAAAAGGGCTATAAGGGATTGAAAAAGGGGCTGAAATTTTGTATAAAATTATATCATTTTAAAGCTAGAAGCTTGAAACTTATTTTTAGGCTTGTGATTAGATATAAATAAATAAGACATTCAAAGTTCGTAAAAATTTTATTCTAAAGTTAAAAGTAGTTAAAATAGCTTTATAAAAATAAACCCAAGTAAAAATTACTCATAATTATTGTATAGTAAATACAAGTATCTTCAACAGAGAATCGAACGCACGACTTTCTTCATAGTATACATTAAGGCATAAAAAATCTGCTCTAATACATAAAAAACCAACGAGACATTGATATAAATGTCTTTACGATGTATTCCTAGTGGACTAGATAAAGGGGCTGAAGTAAGCTGGCATGTATTTTTTACTACTCTCAAAGGTGTGATTTAGTAAGCAGCCAAAACTATTTATATACCCAGAGTTAGTTATTTCTACCAGCTTTGTGGGATTTAATCAAATGAAGTCCTTGTCTATACATTATATATACAATATACATATATACATCTATACATATAAAAAAATTGGAGTGTCTGTTTTTAATTTCAAATTAATAGCTTTTCACTATACGCATATGAAAGTATATACGATACTAGCAACAAAAACCAATTTATCAATTTTTCGTTTGTCTGTCTGTTTGTTTCGGGTAATCTCTGAAACGGCTGGACCGATTTTGACGGGACTTTCACTTGCAGATAGCTAATGTTATAAAGCGCAATTTAGGCAACTTTTAAACCGATTTCAAAAAAGGAGGAGGTAGAAATTTTATTTATTTTAACCAGTGTAACCCGTAGTTTCGCTGACGCAAAACCTAGTTCTATATCAGTATATAGAAATAAAATATAGATAAAAACACATGCCTAAATTAAATATGCCTTGCTTCAAGGTCGGTCTAAATACAAAATATGAAAAACATTTTTTATCAATTTTAATTGGATTTGGATAACCGCAAGCCGTAACACAATTTGAAGGTAACCGCTGTAAAAATATTTTATGTTCACTCAAAAGTAAAATTATAGAATACTAGCCTTTCCCGCGGCTTGATTGAAAGTCAAAAGACATATTTTTCTCCCGTTTTCGCAAAATTTTCAATGATGCTCCGCAAAATGCTCCTAATGGTCGTAGCCTGATCTAATTTAGCCTATAGCCTTCCTCGATAAACGGACTATCCGACTCAAAAAGTTTAATTCGGACCAGTAGTTCCTGAAATTAGCGCGTTCAACCAACCAAACAAACAAACATTTCCCAACTTTTAAGAAAAGGTAATAGCCCATTTTATATTGAACGATCTAATCAGTTCAGCTGTATAAGTATTAAGGAGTAACAGCATACACAGAAATACACAAACTTTTGGCCATAGCAGACCAGACCGCGTCGCTGGGCGCAAGTTAAAATAAATTAAACGGTTTTTATAATTTTCTCCTCCTCTCTCTCTCTAAGTTACTCCTTATAACACTAGCTATCTGCGAGTGAAAATCCCGTCAAAATCGGTCATCTGTTTCAGAGATTAGCTAGAAAAAACATTTAAAAAAATAGTTTTTTGTTTCTAGTACTAATAATAAATATAGAAAGTATATACGACATATACTTTCATATGCATTTAGTGAAAAGCTGTCAATTGAAAAATAAAAAAGGCACTTCAATTTTATTTATATGTACTGATATAAGCCAGATGAAAAAAGAAAAATATAAAACGGTTTTCATACTCCACGTAATGTCATACGCTGATTACGTTAATTAGACGTTATTGGGGTCGCTTTTTCGGGCTTCGCTTGTTTACTTCATTTGTTAGCATTACAGATGTCACAGCTAAGCAGATATTGTTTGAAATTTGAAATATAATATTTCTTTTACCTTGAATTAATTTATGTAAGTTTTGTTAGTGTATATAATAATTTTTTAGGTTTTTCTTATAGAAAAATGTTTATACGACTGCATGTTTGGCTCAGTTTGTAGTTATTCTACTTGCTGCGGTAGCGGTCATGAGTTCGAGTCTCTTGGGCTTTATTAATTTATATGAGGAGCACGAATATTCGTACTCAAGTCAAGGTTTTAATATTTTTAATATGTATGTATTTAAATTTAAAGTTAAACATAAAGTTTTAGATGTGTATTATGTAGTGTATCATCAATCTGGTATGAGACAAGCGCTGTAGCTTACCATGGAACTAGACGGTGCTATGTATTAATGTCGTATGATAGTTAATCATTAATTTATTCTATTATTTTATTATTAACTAGCTGATACCCGCGACTTCGTCCGCGTTGCTTGAAATATGAACAAAGTTTTCCGCATGCGCGCTACGCCGCTTGCCCCACTACTCCGCGAGAAGGAAACATACATCACTGAACACGCAGTGCATATACAATTCGTTGTTTCTTGAAACTTTAATAACTTTTTATTAAATGAAGATATCTAAGAAGTGTCTAAGAAATAAAACTTAGAAAGTTTCATTGAAATCTATTCAGTAGTTTTTCCGTGATGCGCGCACAACTGCAGATCTCTATCATTTTATTTTAAATATAGATTTAAGCAATGTAACATCTGCCTAAGTGTAATCTACACGTAGGCAGACGGTAAATAGCGATTTTGCGATCGTGGTATAGTAGTACATTACACGATGAAACATTTTATTTTCTTATCATAGGAGTATAAAAAATAGACTTAAAATAATCGTAACTTTATGTCGTAAAATATAAATAAATAAAATATATTGGCACATTATTACACACAGCGCCATCTAGTTCCGTAGTAAGCTACGAAAGGAGCTTATGTTACGGATACCAGATAGTTGATCTACTACATATATAAGTTTAAATACATACATATTATAAATATAAACACCCATGACTGGAGTACAAACGTCCGAGTTTAATAAATGAATGCCCCCAACGGGACTCAAACCCGTGACTACTGACGCATGAAAGTAGGGTCACTACGAACTGAGCCAAACGTGTCGTCAATATCTTACCTAGCTTTACTCATGTTTATAGAGCGTGCTTATTTCTCTTTATATTTCAAAGAAAGTATAAATGTATGTGACTGAATCCATATTTTACTACTTGCAACTTTCTATTGTTACTGAAGATAATTTATTTTGTAAAGCTCTGAAATGGATTCTAAGAGCTTTCGAAAACTTGCTTTGTAGAAACTATTAAATTCTTTAACTTAAATTACGTTTTAAGTTTTTGATAGAACTTCTTTATTGTACAGACGCTGTTTTATCTAATAGTTTTATAATCTATTCATATATAATTAAATTGTGAGTCAAATCTGCACGTCTCATATTTATTGCAAAATTATTATTTTCGATAGAGGCCGAAATTATAATTTTTAGATTTTTTCTATTTGTTTGTAACTGCATCACGAAAATAGTACTGGTTAGACCTTAATAGTGACTAGGTTGGTGCTCAGAATGCCATCTGTCAGTCTAGGACTCGATTGAGAGGCGTGTGCTTAGGCTTATTGGTGACCCTACCCTGGTAAAAGCCAACTTACAAAGCCTCGATCACCGACGTAGGGTTGCCAGGGTTTGTGTATTCTATAGGTTACATTTCGGTGAGTGTGCGCAGGCATTACATGATTTAATTCCCCCATCCCCTTTTCATCATCGGACGACGCGACGAACAGCTGGTCTCCATCCTTATGTGGTGGACATCCCACCTGTCCGGACGAAGCGTTTCGCTTCGTCATTTATTATACGTACGGCTAAGGATTAGAACGACCTGCCTGCATCAGTGTTTCCGCCCGATTACAATATGGGTGCCTTCAAGGCAGGAGTGAATAGGTGGCTACTGAATTAGTGCGACTTACCATCTACGACTACGTTACCACTTACCATCAGGTGGAACGTAGTCAAGCACTTATTCAGAATGGATAAAAAAATTATAGCTCGTTATTCGGGTCAACATATACTTTTTACTGCGTAAAGATGTTTTATCTCCGACCATAATGTCCAGTAAGAGTGGCTAGTAGGTATCACATAAACATCCATAAAAATATTAATCTTTACCTTATAAGTATATAAAAATCTTCCATACGTGTGTATGTAATTGAACCTCCTGAACGGCTGATTGAACTGACCGATTTTGATGAAATATTTTGTTTATGTTTGAGTTTGGTTTAGATTCACGATTTGGTCCACTACAAAATTTATTTTTGCTTATCTTTACATTTAGACAGTAAATGACATATTTTATATTCTTGTTTTTTTTTTGCGTAAGAGTACAGGACAACGTCTGTCGGGTGAACTCGTATACTATAAATGGTTATATACTGTCCACTACATGAAAATAATTAGACACTCTTGTAATGACTCGCATGAAACCTATTGACTTTGATAACAGTTATCAGACTCATATTGATTTACTTCATAAAAGAAGCTTGTGTTACGGATACCAGATAGTTGATATACTGTATATTTAAGTTTAAATATATTAATAAGTCATGGGTGTTTTAAATATACATGTTATGAATATAAACACCCATGTCTGGAGTACAAACATCCGAGTTTTTAATACACGAATGCCCCCAGGGACTCGAACCCGCGACCGCTGACGCAAGAAAGTAAGGTCACTACAACCTGCCAATCGCCTAACGCTGCGCCAAACGTGTCGTCATATCTTATCAACTATATCTACTTTGTGTCTTCTTCATTTAACGTGACATTGGCGAAGCAATCTGTGCTCAACTGGTCCGCTGAAGTCCAAAAATTGGTTCAAATATTCACGCATACAAGGCAACCAACACCCGATCGCTTTCGATTTATGAACGGACTTCAAAGGCCGCATCAATGTGCGATAGATTACGTATTTTGCCTATTGGTGCGTTACAATTTTGCATAGTTACATAGAGGCATATTAGCTTTGTGAATGAATTTGCTTATCATCAGAAAATAATATGGTAACCGTTAATATATGGTCATTAGTTTTAACTGACTTCAAAAAAAGAGGAAACAGCATAATTTGTATATATATTGGCTTTCTTTGAATGTATTTTTTTCTGTAAATATTAATCAGAAATAGGATATATTTCCGCAATAAATACTATCCTATGATAACTAACTATCATCATATCAAATTTCATAGTAATCTTTTCAGTATTTTTCTTATGACGCGGTTACAGACAGATAGACAAACAAAAATGATAGAAGAACTGCAATTACAAAAAAGGCCTCAGCACCGATACTAATGACTATTCAATAAGTTTTTCCAAAAAAAAAATCCGAATCAACTTAGGAACGAAAATGAATATCGTTACGAATTAGAACAACAGCTGATTCTCATTATATTTCAGATAAATATAAATCCCGTATAAATTTCAGAAAAATCTTTCGCTAAGGGTAGAATAATTGATTGAAATTAATTTAGGATTCAGTGGACCTTTTAGTTAGAAGTTAAATGTTTTAGAGGCTTCTTTCTGCCTCAGAATGAGCTTTGATGTTTTTATTAGATTACTCAAAAATTCTCTTCTTTGATTAGTTAATTAACAGTTGAAGAAGCTTTTGAAGCCTTAATATTTAATAAGCTTTTTTTAACAAATATAGTTTTTTTATTAATTTCCTTTTAGTTCAGACATTAACACACTCATTCGTCTGTTTCCACGGTACGGTACGTAAGCTACGAGGTTTGTGTTAGGTATAAATTACAAGATAGTTGATACACATTCATTACATTATATACGAGTATGTTACAGTTAAAACCAGTTTTTAGATAGAACGCGTTTTCCCTAGTTCCCTTCCTAATGAATTTCACGTTTTCCCTAGTTCCTTTCCTAATGAATCCGTATTTGCCTTGGTCATGTCATCACGCGTGAACGGCTAGACCGATTTCGCTAATTTTTTTTGTTGTGTTTGTTATTGTCAGGAGAAGCACATAAACTACGCACGTATGAAAATTGCACGGAAAATAAAAAACAATTAAGAAAACTTTATAAAATGAACGACGTTGTTTATATTCACGATGGAATGGATGGAATGGGTGGTGCAAGGTAAATATACAAAACTCACAGCATGTACCTAGGGATGCGAGGGTGAGTCGCTAAATATAAATATAAACACCCATAACTAGAGTATATACATTCGTGACACACATGAATGCCCCGAACAGGAATCGAATCTGCGACCGCTGACGGAGCAAGAAGGGGCCATTACAAACTGAGCCAAACATGTAGCCAAAGTAGTTTTGAACTTAATTAATTTCGCACAAAGCAAACATAAAAATAAGTTTGCAAACTTTAATGCAAGCGTTCCTGACAAGACGAAGTTTACAATGTACTTCATAATAAGCAATACTAAGTTACAAAGTCCGTCTTTTACTGTCAAAAACAATATAGTAAATTTTTAAATATGAATTCAAAAACTTATTCACTATCATATAAGTTAATTTTTAGTAAAAGTAAAATCAATCATTAGTTTTAAAGTTCATGATATTTAAGTCTTAAGAAAGACTGGTGAAATAAAATTATCTTTTTTCTTATGTCTTCTTCTTCTACTGGTCTATTGCCATATCTATTTGGAGGCGGCTCTTGTAATCACATCTTCTCCACAAATATCTTTACTGTAAAATTGAAATCAATACCTTTTTAGGCTTACGCGAATATTTGATATTATAAATGAGATAAGAGAAGAAACTATCTTTCCGAATTTTGTCGCGGATTCATTTTGATTTTTGGTTCCCGACGTTTCGAATGCTTTACAGCAATCATGTTCACGGGAGAGAACTGAAAACTGAAAAATAATAACTGTCAAACTCCAAGTTTTATATTAACCAAGATAAATTATACACGTATACTTCTTTTTCATAAAAAAATATAATATGAATTTAAATAACTTATTAAAGTTTATTTCTCGCTACTTAACATTTGTATGTCGATAAAAGCTCTTTAAAAATGACGTACTCGTGTGTCTTTAATTAACTGCTGCTGAGCTCGGCAATAAATTGAACAAATTAATACATTGAAGTCAGCATATTATATACTGGTAAGTAAATAAATAAATAAATAGATATGTTGGGACATTATTACATACAGCGCTATCTAGTTCCGTAGAAAGCTACGAAGCTTGTGTTACGGATACCAATCATTTGATATACTACATATATAAGTTTAAATACATACATATTATAATAGACCATGACTGGAGAACAAACATCCGAGTTCAACAAATGAATGCCCCCAGCGGGACTCGAACCCGCGACCCAGACTGCGCCAAACATGTCGTCATTTTATTACCGCTATTAATTTAAACGATAAAAAAAAAACTGTTGATTCTTAGATATGAACGCAAATAGATAAAAAACATAAAATGAGTTTTATACCCACAATATTTACTGTACGAACCAACAAACAGCCCACATAACGCTGTCTTAACAAAAGTATTCAATTTTATTACGGAATCCGTCGATCAAACGTTTTTGTTGACAGAGACCATTCGATCAGTTCTGTTTAAACTTACGTCATGCCATGGTTTTCCTTAGATTTTTATAAAATACATACCTAGATTTTTTAATTAGGAAGAGAAGGAATGGCATTCATTTGTTAAACTCGAATGTTTGTACTTCAGTCATGGGTGTTTATATTTGTAATATATATGTATTTAAATTTATATATGTAGTATATCAACTATCTCGTATCCGTAACACAAGCTTCCTTTGTAGCTTACCACGGAACTAGATGGCGCTGTGTCATGTGTGTAATAATGTCCCAACATATTTATTTAGCCTTCGTATTAAGCTTAATGGTTTGAGTTATAAATTAATAGGCTGAACTTGTTATAGGAATTCTATTACCATTTTAAGCATATCTTATGCCGTGAAAACCTCTGTGGTCATACTAGAATACCCCATTGTACTGAAAGTCGTGTCAACAATGGGACGTTAAAAATGGGAGAATATACATGCATATAAGTATTTCATTTTATAAATTACAAGCGGTTTATAATTTTTAAAATTTGACCTTCCCCTTTTTTAAAGTTGATTAAAAAGTAGCTTGGTACGCACTATAACACTAGCTATCTGCGATTGAAAGTCACGTCTAAATTGGTTCAGCTGCTTCAGAGATTAGCCGGAACAAACAGACAGAAAGGCAAAAAAAATTAAAGTTATTTTTTGTTGGTAGTATCGTATAAACATTCATATGCTCTTAGTGAAAAGCTGTTAATTTGAAATTAAAAACAGATACTCAAATTTTATTTATATGCATATTTTAGAATCACTGTATAGCAAAACTGTTTATTAGTTCGTGGTAATAGTAGTATAATTATCAAATACTTTAATTACTTTTATTGAGTGGTAGTGCCATGCTTGTTACCTTCGGGTAGCAACCGAATGGGCCGGCACGCCCCGTATAGTTCATTAGTACCACTCTCTCACAGAAGACCGGCGTGAAGTGGCAGCTATGCTGTCGCGTTTCGTCCGGTGAGTGAGAGTCCGGGAGGCCCACTCTCCTTCCCCCCTCCCTCTTCCCTTCATCCTCTGCCTTCGTTCCCCCCTCCCTCCCACTTCCTTCCCTCCTCCATCCCTCCCTTTCCTGAAAGGCCGGCAACGCATCTGCAAGCCTGCTGATGTCCATGGGCGGAGGTGATCACTTCCCATCAGGTGAGCCTCCTGCCCGTTTGCCCCCTTTTTACCATAAAAAAAAAAATTACTTAAAGAGAAACACTATCTTATTAGTTTAATTGAATATTATTGAGAATTACTACGATGTTTGTGAAGTGCTCTCATAGATCCTTTGTGGATTGATCTTAATTATTTGATAGATGAAAGTGGCTTTTATACCACAGTAGACTGTTTTACTTAGACTTAAGTGTAAATTATTATAATAATAGCGAATCGTGTTTGTTCCTGGATTTAGCGCGAGCAAAGCCGCGGGTTTTGCTAGTTACGCAATATATAAATCATTCTTCACTCTATCTTATCATTAATCATTATTCTTATCATTATCATTTATTTCTTGAATCACTCTATCCATTAAAAACACGTCAAAATCCGTTGCGTTGTTTTAAAGATCTAAGCATACATAGGGACAGACAGACAGCGGGAAGCGACTTTGTTTTATACTAGGTAGAGATGAATTTATCTTGATGATTTTAACTATGATACTATCTTTGATACTTCTATATATTTAATATTTACTTACTTACCAACATTTTTTATCAATTTTATGATAAACATAAAGATAAAAGTTACACTTATTAGCACTACTATCTTACATTTTTTTAAATATATCGTTCTATATAGTAGCAATATGATAAAAACACTATATTCTGTGAATATTTCAACCAGAAAACTATTACGTTTCAAGAGATCTTCATTTACCCAAGGATGAATGGATGACGAAGTATACTCAGTAATAGACTCGTTTTGACCCAAATGGGTATGAAACTCAGAAAAATGGAATTACGATATCTAAACCAGCATTTTTTCTTTACAGAACCGCATTACATTAGCTATTTCATCAAATCTAAATATATTTTATTCAAATATTAATAACTTTACAAGCACTTTTGAATCATCGCTTTTTATGTTTTAAAATTTCACTAGACTCCACCTTTCGCTTCATTCGCGTTAGTTTCTATTGATAATAGAAGACAAATCTATTCCACGGAAACTGCATTTTCCGGGATAAAGAGTAGACTACGTACTATTCCCGACTATTGTCTGTTTCTGTTTCAAAATTTCGTCCATATCTCCTAAACCATTCAATGAATGGTTGTGTAACAAACATCCAACTAAACATCAATGCTGAGAATTAAAGAAGCTACCAACTGCGGGAAATTCAACAATTGCTTACTTACGATAATCTATCAAAAAATAAAAATTTGGCAGGAAGGCAGTTTATATTATTAGGCGTCTAAGAACGGATTTTGCTACAGGGCCGGATTAATAAGATTTAAGGGCTCTTAGTATGAAATGTCATCATTTTTAGCGCTACAAAATTAAAATTTGGAGGTTGTTAATACTTAGTAGAAATAGCTAAGAACGGAATTCAAAACAGGGTTGGATTAAAGAGGTCCAAGTTCCGCAATTACCAAGAACGTATTTTATGAAATCTACCCACAAAAGAGGTATTATTGGGGCTTAAAGCTTCTTTTACGATTAAATTTAACGATTTGAATATTTTTTGTACTTAGGGACGAACGAATGTGATTCGCTAGTTATTTTATTTGTTGGGACATTTTTTTTACAACAGCGCCATTTAGTTTCGTGGTAAGCTACGAGGCTTGTGTTCGTGCTCAACAAATGTATGCCCCCAGCGGGACTCGAACCCGCGACCGCTGGCGCAGAAGGTAGGGTCACTACCAACTGAGCCAAACGTGTCGTCAAATTTTAATTTTATTATTATCTACTTATCCTACATGAAACCCAACCAGTCATTATCATCCACTAAGTATTTTGTGATGGTGTAATAAGTGGTAAGTGAAATAGAGAATACATTAATAAAGCGTTATATTGATGATAAATGCTATTTGAATAGCTATTAGTATTTTCATTGTTGTTTGTTGCTATGTCAGTCTGACGAGGGTCGCGTCAGACTGACATCTTACTGAGCGTCCTAATTAATACTTAATGATTTCAATGACCTTAGTTTTGTTGATACGCTAATTTATCAAATTATTTGTATTAAAAATAAATTATAATTGCTTTTTTAAGTTAATTATTAAATAATAATTGAAATATATTTCTTGCTTAAATAAAAAGAGTTTTTTTTATATCAAGGAAATATCTATTTCTATTAATGTATGGTGAAAATATGAAACTTTTGAATAACATATTATTATAAAAATAATCATGAAAATCGGTTGAACATATAAAAATTAACTTTAAAGCAAAAATAGCTAAACGAATTTAGATGACATTTTGTGCTAGTCTATGATTTGAGGAACAGGTTAATAATAAAGTCTTCGTAAGCATATTAGAGACGCGAGTAAAACAAGAATAAAATGCTAGTATGTATGACTATATTTTTTGTAATTGGCAATCCAGTATCCATGCGTTTGACATGATTTATTGCAGTTTATGGGCCGTTGACAAAAGATTTATTTTATCGAGTGATAGGTACGAATGTTTGTACTACATTCATGGATTTTTATACTAATATGTATGCAACTATTTAGAGTTATATATGTGTAGTGTATCAGCTATCGGGTATACGTAACACGAGCCTCGTAGCTTAGATGGAACTACGACGATATTGTGTTAATATCCGAATGTGTTTATTAATTTACGATTATCTATACTAATATTATAAAGCGTTTGTTTGTTTGTTTTTTGTTTTGTGCGTTAATTTCAGAAACTAATAGTCCGAATTAAAAAAATATTTTTGTGTTGGACAGTCCGTTTATCGAGGAAGGCTATAGGCTATATTACATCACGCTACGACCAATAGGAGCGTAGCATCAATGAAAAATGTTGCAAAAATGGGAAGGATGGGCGTTAGTTCTGGGAGGTACCACACCGCGCGACTCAGATAAAAATTGATTTCCGGTCTTTAAAACGCGTGCAAAGCCGCGGAAAATGTTAGAGGGTAATAAATTATTCTACAAAAAAGGGCCATTCGGGCTATTTGTAACATAAGCGCTCGTGATACTCTCCGCGGACTTTTTAAAGAAATAGGAATTCTTACGGTTGCTTCGCAATATATATATTGTAACATTATGTTTGTTCGGCAAAATATTAATTGCTATTCAAAGCACAGCGACAAACACGGTATAAATACAAGAAATAAGGATAAACTTGTAACACCCAGTTTTCGCCTACAAAAGGTAAACAGATCGTTTATGGGGCAAGGTGTACGCATGTATAATAAAATTCCACAGTCCATATTGAACTTGCCTTTGAGGCAATTTAAATCAAAAATTAAAAATACCTACGTTATTGAATAAAGCTTATTATACTATAGTGGAATACCTGGTAGATATAAATGTGTGGGACTAGTGACTTGTTGTGTCTCACGTAGGATAATTAGATAAATTGTAATACAATATTGTTACCAAATATTTTTTGAAAAGAGCAACTGTTGAGTTTCTCGCCGGTTCTTCTCAGCAGAACAGCTTTCCGAGCCGGTGGTAGTTTACTCACAGACTTACAGACTGACTTTTAATTTTGATAATGTAAAAATGACGATTCAAAAGAGCTTGTAAAAGTCTATTTGAATAAAGAATATTTTGATTTGATTTGATTTGATTTGATAAATATTTATGTTATAGTACATATACCTAATGAATAAATGCAAATTTGTTTTAAAGAAAATGGTAGGAACATTTTTGTTTAAACAAATTTTGAATAGAAATAAACTTGAAAGTATAAAAAATTCGACATTCCATTTAACTTAACAAATTAACTGCTTAAGCTTTAAGCGGCTAAAGAAACGGGTGTAAAGCTTTCATTAAGCTATCTCGCGAAGAAGTGTCTCTTATAATTAACAGCCGGATAAAGGGTATTTTATGATGATGATGATGTAAACTTAAAATATTTTTTTCATTATTATTTTTTGATAATTTTGTTATTTCATCTATATTTATATATTTTAATCTTCCAAATAGTTTGTTTTACCTTTTAATTTGAAGTTACTTCAATTGATGCATAGAAAGTTATAGTAAGGCATTAAGGATTTGACTACTGGCTCAGTTGGTAGTGACCCTACTTTCTGCGCCAGCGCGGCGGTCGCGGTTTCAAGTCCCGCTGGGGGCATTCATTGGTTGAACACGAATGTTTCGACTCCAGTCATGGGCTTATATTTATATTTATAAAATGTATGTATTTAAAAAGTTATATATGTAGTATATCTGGTATCCGTTACACAAGCATCATCGCTTACCACGAAACTGGATGGCGCTGTTGTAAAAATGTCCCAACATATTTATTTATTTATATTTATTTAAATATGTTGTGAAATAAATAAATAAATAAATAAATAAATAAATATGTTGGGACATTTACACACAGCACTATCTAGTTCCACGATAAGGTACGAGCCTTGTGTTATGGATACTAGAAGGTTGATATACTACACATATAAGTTTAAATACATACATATTATAAATATAAACACCCATGACTGGAGTACAAACATTCGTACTCACAAATGTATGCCCCCAGCGGGACTCGAACCCGCGACCGCTGGCGCAGAAAGCAGGGTCACTACCAACTGAGCCAAACGTGTCAAATGACTTTTATGTACAGTAAATTAAATTATACTCTTATTTAAAAAATGTAGAATGTATCCTTTTTTATTGTATAAGCCACTTTTTTATAGAATATTTGAATATTGGTTGAAAACTAACTAAAAAAATAAAAGCCTTTTACGCTTTATTTATCGATAATAACACTTAAATTGGTCTTCGAAAGCTTTTCAAGGAGCTTATGCTAAGTTGCTATGAATTAATAATATTAACACAGTAATCCCCTTCTCCTGAAAATAACTTAAATCTTTACTAAATTTTCAATTGTGTTTGTATAAAAGCTGACCAAACATAGTGTCTCCATGACATCGTTTAAGGACGCTTTTGAAAAATACAGAGCTTTAAGAGGATTTCCGGTTGCATGCAGTAAGCTGCTATCGCAAATCTGACATGCAAAAGCTTGGTCTTATCATGAAAAAGATACAATATAAGTTTGATTTTTCGTATCGGTCTTGCTTGAATTTTACTTATAATTCTAAAAATGTCAATATATTTTTATAACCTGTAATAAACTCTCAAAATTCGGTTAAATATTTAACAGTCGTTCTATGAGCTTTCTAAAGTTTTTTTAAACAGTTATGCAAATCATGTTTGGTAGTCATGTTTGAATAATAATCTTGAACCCTTAAAATGATTTAAGGATACTCGCCAGGATAAAATAATACAAGATTAATAATATAAGTAATTATTAGTGTCTATCCTAGCCTTTTATTAACACAGACATTTAAAGATGGCGGAAGAGAAAAGCTCGACGTATTATTAAAAAAAAATACTATAAAAATTTGGTTAAGTTCATAAATGGTGCTGTTGTAAAAATGTCCCAACATATTTCTATATTTTTATTTATTTAAATGTATGATTTTTTTTTAATTTCTTCTTCACAAAATTCTATCAGTATAATTTTCTTAGATATTATAATAACTATTTATTAAGTACTTCTGTTTTAAATTAAAAAATTTTACTTAAATTCGACATATAGTTTTCATGTTCTTTTAAAGTTTATTAAGAAAAAAGGAGTTTCACGGTAGCTTAATTGAGTGGCATGAAGCGGCTACGTCCGAGTGACTCTTGACCCATTCCCTACTTTGCGAATTGCGACTTGGGACTTTGTTTTCTTGTAGATACCTTTTGTAGGTTTCGTAGTTTTTATTGAAGGGTTGTAATATAAAAATTCTTAGATTTACGCGTATATTTGACATGATAATATTTTTTTTGATTAAACAAAAATTATTATTATTCGCGAAAATCCCGAAATAATAGGACTGTTATATGATTTTAAAAAGTAATAGCAACTTGGACTTACATATTTTTTAAATAGCACTCGATATTTTTATTTAAAATGAGCATCTTTTAGTCTATAGAAAATTCATGAAGAACCTCCGGACTTAAAATGATATTAAACAAACGATTACGATAACGTTCAATTTTTTATATTTAATTCTTTAACGATTGCAGAACAACTTGTATAAGTAAAAGTGAACGAAGAGGTCTTTCACACGGGTAGTAATCAAAAATAAAGTCTTTTTTCTTGAAATACTAGAACCAAGAATCAGTGTTGCCTTAAGAAAAACTCAAACTAATATTTTATATCAGAATTACAGAACAGGCAACTTTTACAATTAAATAATTATTTATAATTCGTACACATAAATCATATTTTAATATTATTATAATTTATATTATTTTTGTGGTGTAATATTATGTGTTCTCTACTCGAGTCTCGTCTAATTACATTTCGATAACAAGATTTTTTTCGTTATCTTCAATCATTTAATTCGTTGAAGCCATAATTAAGAAGCCATAAAAAATAAGAGATTTTTTCAAGGATTTTTTAACTTTGATTGGATAAAATTATAATACTGGTGTTAATTACATTTTCTTCGAACAATCTGTTGGAAGTCTCGATTCTCTCGCTTTATATCGCTGAAAACGTTGCCAACTTTCTATAACAGATGTACATAGGTTTTCAAATCATATCGCTTACGTGAAAAGTTATTGTTTCAACACTTTTCATAATTTTTTGATCAGGAAAATTGAGTGTTTTTTGAAACATCCGATCTTCAGAAACGAGTGGTATAAATTGGACGACTACAAATATAAATATGTTGGGACATTATTACACACAACGCCATCTAGTTCCGTGGTAAGCTACGAAGGAAGCTGTGTTACGGATACTTTATATATAAATTTAAATATATAAATTATTAATATAAACACCCATAACTGGAGTACAACGTTCGTTAGTAAACGTTCGAGTTTAACGAATGAATGCCCGCGACCGCTGGCGCAAGAAAGTAGGCTACAAACTGCGCCAAACGTGTCTTCGAACTATATTTTTGAGCTATGGCTTTTATCTCAGAGAATTTGAATCAGAAAAAAAATATGATGGTTCCTCAGTAGTTAATATAGTGCTGTTTACTCGTATTTACATACTCCTAGGGTGACATTCCGACACAACTTGTTTGATCGCTTTATGTACTCTTCGTGTCACGGGAGTTGAGGCACCGTCTACCTCCTAACTCTGGTTACTAAGAATTTTTCAAAAAAATAACTATCCGTGAACAAATATTTGGATTCGTACTAAAGGGCAAATGGACATACTTACGTATTATGAATTACAAAAGTTTCAAGATACAAGTAGCTTATTGTATTTTACAACAAAAAACTAAACCTTAACCCTTACTCATCTATAAACGTACTCATAGTATCTTGTGTCTTTGATTGCTGTATAGAATTACCTACATTTCAGGACCTAATAATCCTGAAAAATATCCAAAATGATATATATTTATTTAAAATACACAAATCAATATTAAAACTAGAGTATATTTTGTGTGAAAAAACAGGTGGATGAAGCTCAGATGGGTCGATAGTTTATGGTACAACGTTCAATGATAGACTGCATTTGGCAGTTTGCCCACGACCGTGTACTCTCGCTTTTGGTTTTAAACAATATAAGTTTTGTATAAAATATAACAATTTTTATTTTAACGCTCAATGGCTGCCAAAATCTTATAAGTGCCATTTTTAGTTGCTAGTAATGTTATCAAATTTAACCTTATACTATATGGAGGCAGTTTTCAGCCAAGTTCTTACTCGTTGTAAATTAAAAGCACATTTAGAGGATATGTTGGGACATTATTACACACAGAGCCATCCAGTTCCGTGGTAAGCTACGAAGCTTGTGTTACAGATACCAGATAGTTGATATACTACATAATATAAGTTTAAACTTTAAATACATACATATTATAAATATAAATACCTATGACTAGAGTACAAACGTTCGAGTTTAGCAAATGAATGCCCCCAGCGGGACTCGAACCCGCGACCGCTGGCGCAAGAAAGTAGGGTCGCTACGTGAAACGTGTCGCCTATATGTTTACAATATATAAAGGAAATAAGAATCATTAAACATTAAATTGTTATTAGAGAATATTCTTTATATATTTTAAAGTTATTGTGTTTACATTTGCTTCTGCAAGATTAAATTACCATGATGAGCATCGAACTTAAGTACCTTCTAGAAGTTAAAAAAACAAGATTAAAGTAAAATATGGGTCCCAGATAATTTCACCTAAAAAACGAGGTGAATGCAGAAACTTAAGTGTCTTTTCCATTTATTTGAATAAAACTAGATTAGTTTTTGTTGGAACTTTCTCAATTGATGTAAATCGTGGGAAGTATTGAAACTCTTATTGATCCCTACGGAAGCTTTGAAATTGCAAGAATTCTGTTATATTAAAATTATTTTGGGGCAAAAGTTTGTGAATAGAAAACTTTCTAAATAAGTCTTTTATAATAATCATCAATGATTAAGCTCACTTTGTAGCGATCCTAATTATTGTGCCAGCGGTCGCGGGTTCGAGTCTTGCTGGGGGCATACAATTGTGTGAGGAACACAAATGTTTGTACTCTAGTCACCGGTGATTATATTTTCAACTAGCGACTCGCCCTCGCTTCGCTTGGGCTTTTTCCTAGATTTAGCACAGGCAAAGCCGCGGAATCCGCTAGTTATGCATATAAACCTTCCTCTTGAATCACTCTATCTATTAAAAAACCGCATCAAAATCCGTTGCGTAGTTTTAAAGATTTAAGCATACAAAGGGATATAGGGACAGAAAAAGCGACTTTGTTTTATACTATGTAATGATTATGTTCAAATCAAAAAATCGTTGTATTTGAAGTTATACGTGCATAATGTATCAACTATCTTAACTATCCATAATACGTGTTTATTTATTATAATTATTATTTATAATTTATTCTTGTGTCTTATTAATATGTACTGTGGCCTGTGGGTAAAGCCTTAGGTACGAAATAGTAATATTTTAAATTTAAGGAAAATGTAAGAAGCTGTTAGTTTGTCATCATAATTTTGGAAGAAAAATTCTTTTCAAACTATATAACAGCTTAGAGTTTCAATAGAATGTTAAAATTCAGAAAGTCGTAAATCTTCAGAATTCTCCCTTGGGCCCTTGTATAAGGGGCTGTTATTGGCCACTTTATTAACAAAATAGCCTGGCATTTTACACCGTAATGCATGGGTTCTATCTAAATGTAAATAAAATCCTTGTTAGAAATATAAAAACTTTGAAAACGGCCAAGAATAAACGACGTTAGAAGAATAAGTGATAAAATTATTACAAATTTTTAGTTTTTAATTAGTAGATGACATATTTTGTGCTTGATTTTTTGTATCTTATGTTATATTAGCTGACCTGGTGAACTCTGTTCCGCAAGAGGATTATTACTGATTATTGATTTGTGACAAAATTAATAATTATTATATTATCAACCATACTTAACCATAGACAAAATTACGTTTAGCTGTCATTTGCGTTTTGTTATTCAATGTCAGATGCGTTTTTGTTATACAACGTTTTATAGTGACTTGTATTCTCTTTGATGTTTTATGTCACGTCACACGGTAACGCGGTCGAATGGGAAAAAGAGCCTATGTTCGTCTCCTGTTTCTAAGCTACCTCCCCACAAATTTTCAGCTAAATCGGTTCAGCCGTTCAAGTTATAAATTAATGCCTCGACGGTGTAGTGGTTAGCATACAGCTACTCTAGAGTAGGTCCTGGGTTCGACCCCGTGTAGAGCTAAGTTTATTTAACTATCGCGGTCACCCGTAGTAGGTACGAAAGGTAATATAGAACACAAGTCTCGTAACTTACCATGGAACTACTACTAGGTAACTAATATAAATAGATAGATGATAAAGTTACAGGCATAGAATAACAATTTTAATAGAAATGCAACACTAATAATAAGGATGTATAGACAAAAAGTAGTATAAAATGCTACTTATAGAATAGAATATTTTTCTATATCACTACATAGTATAAAACAAAGTCGCTTTCTCTGTCCCTATATCCCTATGTATGCTTAAATCTTTAAAACTACGCAACGGATTTTGATGTGGTTTATATGCATAACTAGCAGATCTCGCGGCTTTGCCTGTGCTAAATCTAAGGAAGAGCCCGAGCGAAGTGAGGGCGAGTCGCTAGTTCTTCATATTATAATATTTTTCTATATCTATATTTTTTTGTAATATAACTGGTATTTTACATCAGCTTAACTTTTTTTGCCATTTTTTGTAAGGGCTGTAATATTTTCTTCCCAAATTGTTACGATGTCAGCTTTCAATAAGCGAGCGAACACTTTTATGATAAATAAACAAAAAATGAATTTACGTTCCACCTCTATTGCGGTATTATTTATTATGGTAAAAGTGTTTTGTCAATTTTTCTTTTATACGACTTTTAAATAATAATTGCTTCGTTTTTATATATATCTTTCTTCGTGTGATTATGTTAGTTTGTTCATTAATGATTAGTACAGGAAATTTCCGATCCAATTTTATTTTTTTTTGTTTAAGGGTCACTTACTGACCATAAAATCACAAAATGCTGACATATCCAGGTGGAGCTTCGACCGCAATCTTGAAAAAAAGTTTTTGGCCGATATCTCGGAAACTGCACTTTAGGGCAAAAGTTGTTCAGACCATTATTGTAGAGAATAAAATTTCGCATCTTTTATTTTCTGTAAACTTCTTTGTAAAATTTTTTGATGATTTATGGCCCACTTAATGAACCGGTTGTTCTATTTCGGCCGATAACTTTTAAAATATTGGAATTATCAATATAATGCATCTATCCATTTTTTAAGATCACATTATTATCTACAAATTTTCTTTAGTTTTTTTTAATGTTAATACTTTTTCAAATGTCAAATTGAGTACTACTTAGGGGCCATTCATTTATAACGTAAGACTTTTTTCGCAAGTTTTTGACCCCCTCCCATTATAAGAAAAAATAAGAATAGGCCAACCCCCTCCCCCCTGTTTAATATTTATTACAAAAGAGTGTAAAAGAAAAAATGAATACACGTTTGGTTTATTTTAATGTTTATTCTTCAAAGTATTTTTTTTTTAATTTTGTAATTTTAAAGGTACAGTACCTTTCGTTCGGTTGCCCGCGCTTTTTCAAAGTATAATTTGAACTTTGCGCATTTTTTTGATCTTACGTAAGAACTTTCGAGACTCCCTCTCACCCCTTTGTAAAAAACATAAGGCATGGTCGACCCCCCTCCACCCCTAAATTGTCTTACGTAATAAATGAATGGCCCCATGAAAATTATGTAAAATTGGTAGAATACATGTTTGACTTCAAACAATCAACGTTAGCTTTTCACGGGTACAATGAAAATACAAATTAGAATGCTGACTTCCACATAATATACGATATGCAACTCCATTTCGTTGCTCGCTTAGATCTCAATTTAGATGCATAGAAATAGTCATCACGAATTTTGCAAAGAACAGTAATTTATATTTTATCCATACTAATAGTATATACCAGCGACTCGTCCTGGCTTAGCTCGGGCTTGTCCATAGATTTAGCGCGAGCGAAACCGTAGGTTCCGCTAGTAAATAGATAAAAAAACTTGACAAAATATTTACTAAAACCTTTCTCGATAATCACTCTATCCATTGGTGAAAACAGCATGAAAATCGGTGCAGTAGTATTTGAGTATTTCGCGAACAGACAGACAGACGCCGTGGAGGGCTTTGTTTTATAATATTTAGTGATATATACACATAAGAACAATCCTAGGGGCCCACTTTAAAGGGACTTTCCCTCGCAATGCGCAGTAACCTCCGCTATTATTATCTCCCTTTCAAAGTGTGGCAGTAACGACTGGAAATCTAGCCAGGCATGAAGCCAAGAAACGCAAAGGGGGTGGCCCACTACAGTGAATGGTGTGCCGTACTAGTTGTTCCAGGTCCTTCTCTAATAGTAGAGTGGACTGAATTGAATTCGCGACCGCTGGCACAGTAAGTTATCACTACAAATTGAGCCAAACATATTGTCTGAAATAGATTACGTTTTCATTAAATGAAAATTATATGATAATGATTTTGTATTGATAATAATTAGTAATTTAATAAATAGTAATGATTTTGTATTTAATGATTATAATATATGATAGAATCAAATAATAGATCTAAGTTACTTCCTTATGTGCTTAGGCAAAATAGAAGGCCAAGAGCTGGTGTAGCAAAACAGTTCAAACAAATATAGTATCGGAAATGGACATCCGCAATGTCCGGATCGCTCGAGTTTCCAAATAGACTGGCGTTTTCAAATCGATAAGCTGTAAATGGGTTTGACTGTATTTAGAACTAGAAGTAATCATAGACCTTAGTATGCCTTTATTTCTTTACATCGAAATTCAGTGTAATTTTCTTGAATATATTTATTTTTGATTTGAAATAAAAAACAGACACTTCAATTTTATAGACTAGCGACTTACTCTCGCTTCGCTCGGTTCCATCCCTAGGTTTAGCGAGAGGGAAGCCACGGATTCCCCTAGTTAAAATAAATATCATTTCTAAAATTTTACCTCCTCCTTTTTTGAAGTCGGTTAAAAGTAGCCTAAGTTACGCCTTATAACATTAGCTATCTGCGAGTGAAAGTCCTGTCGAAATCGGTCCAACCGTTTCAGGGATAAGCCGAAAAAAAGAGACAGACAGACAAAAATGGTTTTTTGTTGGTAGTATCGTATGTATACTTTCATTATGTCATCTAGTGAAAAGCTGTTAATTAGAAAGTAAAACCCGACACTCCAATTTTATTTATATGTATAGATTGTATTCATAGATTAAACAAATATTTCTCTTCAGTAGGGATAGGATTATCATAAATCTTAATACACCAAACACCTAATTTTCCTGGTAAGGCCCTTTTGTAAGGACTTACATTGTAACTTTTAGCACACAATGTCGCAATTACTGGAATTATAATGATGACTTCTAAGCTTTTCGCATTAAGCTAAAATATAATTATATTATTGTGTTTTCTTTATCTACTGATGTATACATTTATTTTACAGAAAACAAAAGAATGAAAGGTGTATATTTTTGTAAGTACCAAAAATATAAAAAAAAGCTTTTCAAATATTAAGCAATTTTAATGATTACTTTTGAAAGAATCATATTTTTTGTTGAATTATACTTCGATAGCGATCTATATTTTCAAAGAAAAGCCTTCACTCTGAGGATGAAATGATAACGTTTAAAGAGCTTTTAAAGTCAGCATATCTTTTAAGCAAAATAAAAATGTTATAATGTAAATCTCAGCCTCGTATCGCTCAGGACTAAACTTACAATAGACAGCTTCGTGGGAGCTTTTTCGTAAGAGGGAAAATAAACAGTGCTTCAGTCGAGTCCATATCTATATACTAATTTCATAAATAACTATAACTGTCTCGGTAGTGTAGTGGCTAGCATATATGACCATACATGGAAAGGTCCTGGGTTCGAGTCCTGGGTCGGGCCAAGTTTAGTTATAGTCTTTTTGTTTAGTAAGCCTCAATAAGTTTTTATAAGAGTTAAGAAGTTCGCTTTGTGTAACACTCGTGACTATGAGAACACGTAAAGCCGTCGGTCCTGCGCCTTAACTTTAACTGGCTGTGTCGAGCAGTTATCCCACGAAGTATGAGAGTACACTTGCGCACTATAATATTTCCTGCGTAGTTGGCCAGTCTCAATGAAGTTGGACGCCATGGCCGATCATGCATTTTAGTTATAGTTTTAATTTAATTTCTCTTACCATTATAGTTTACAAAGTAGTAACTTTGTGCGGAAGCTCCTAAATGATTTTTGCAGTATAGTATAAAAACATCTTAATTTATTATGCTTAAATATTATAGTACATTAGTATCTACTTGTATACATCTCTTAATCAATTTCTATACAAATATGTGTTATTTCCATATATTTGTTACATATAGAACAATAGTGTGATAAACAGTCTTCTGTAAACAAACATTACATTTCTAATAAATTAATTCTATTTGACTTTTGTTCCATAGCTGTCGTCAACAGCACCATAAATAAATATTTTTACTCATCCGTATGTACATATAGTCTAGATGTTCTAGGTATAAACAACTCCGATGTTTTGGCAAATCTGTGCTGACCTCATCTAGATTGATTAGGATTTGTACTGGTAACTGGTAAGGGTCCTAGGTTCAGTCAGTCATCTGTTTGAAACGAGGGTAATTCGCTAGTAATTCATTTTTTTAATGGTAATACTGACGTCGCAGTCACTCTATAAATAATTATTACGGTTGGGTAAAATATTTATAAAATGTGTATTTATAGCTTAAATAGCTATACAAGGTATACAGGATAATAGAAAAATGATAATACCTAAAACTTTCCTTAATTTATATTGTTAACTTTTATTTATTTAATGGATAATAAATATGGACTGGTATTGAATATTTTTATTCTATTATTAATTTATTTATTGGGAATTGTATTGACTACCCGAGAGCGTTGTAAAATGGGTGGGATAAGTTCTGTTCAATCGGTGAGTGACACATTTCAAGTCATTACTTTAGACAGTATTGATTTTATAATATAATTGCTGTATCATAACTGCTGAAAATATTGCTGAAAATATTTGCTGTGGAAATACTTAATTAAAGTAAGAAATAGTAATAATAACTAAGTAAGTAAGAAAAACTAATACATATTATTAAATGTGTAATAATGTGTAATGTGAAGACCAACCTGTCATAGCGTTAACACTATATTAAACTCTTAACTTTCACCATTAATTCTTTGTCTAACAGAGATACTTACATATTTTAAAAAATCTCGTTAACATTTTCGGCTCCAAATTCCAAGATCCTGTACATGCCATTACTGTGTGAGTAAAAATATAAAGAGGATTACCTTATGTTTGCAAACAAGCTCTACCCTATTATTTTTGTGTATTCAACCCTTTTATTACTGATATAGCTGACCTTGAGCTTTTAGTACAAGGTCATGTTATAGGCAAAGTGCGGGTTAGCGGATTTCATACATCTTTCGTAATATTGTTAGGTTCTCTTAGATATGGAGTACTTATGACTTATTTTAGCTTTTTAAATTATTTATACATACTAGTGCTCGTCCGGTAGTTGAAATTAGATCAAGATTGAATCTAATATTATAAAGCTGAAGAGTTTATTTGTTTGATTGTTTGTTTTTTTTTGTTTGTATGAACGCGCTAATCTCAGGAACTACTGGTTCGATTTGAAAAATTATTTTTGTGTTGGATAGTCCGTTTATGGTAGAAGGCTATAGGCTATATAATATTACGCTACGACCAATACGAGAGGAGAATAGAGAAGAGAGAAATACGAAAACTAAAAATGTTGTAAAAACGGGAAGGGCGGGCGTTAGTTTTGCGAGGTATCATACTGCGCGACTCAGAAAGAACTTGGTTCCGGTCTTTTGAATGCGTGTGAAGCGTAGTAGAGTCTAATATATCGGGAAAAATACTTAAATAAACTGTTTTGTCTTTACATAGTTAATAATTTTTTATAAGAACACGTTTGGTTCAGTCTGTAGTAACCCTACTTTCAGCGCCAACAGTCGCTAGTTCGAGTCCTACCATTACTCCAGTCATTGGTGTTTATATGTATAATATGTATGTATTTAAAGTTATATATTAGTGTATTAACTAACTGATATTCGTAACACAAGCCTCGTAGCTTACTACGGAGCTTAATGGCGCTTTTGTAATAATGTCCCAACATATTTATTTATTTATCATTATTCTATTAAGATCAAACGTTGTGAAGGTTATTTATGACATACATACTTATAAGTAACTTGAAACAGTCTTTCTTGGTTACTTATACAAGTTAAAATTAATGTTATCGTATTAATGCTAAACTCTTTGGCTTAGGTTAAAGTCTTAATTATTTAAAAGTTTCTTAAAATTTAATTTGGAAAGTTGGTAATTCATTCAGAACATGTCATAACATGCGGGTTGGTCTAAGTTTGTTATTCTATTTGTTCTACAACTACTATGAATTGAACAAAATATTATGAATTGAGTATACTCAATGATCGGTTTTCTTTAATTTAATGTCCCTTAGTAAACGCTTAAATTACGCCTATTAAACAATCGCTAATGCCAAAAAAATATGCCATAAAAAATCGTCAAAATCGGTCCAGCTATTTTGAAGACGTACCTACAGACGGACAAAAAAAATTAAAAGTGCGTGTGTACAAAATACACATGTCTGAAGTAAAACTTCTTTGGCAAAGTTAGATATGTCACTGACTCGCGGTGGGCGAGATCTAACTAAGGCTAACTCTTCCCCGTCTCTGAGTGCCTGGTACTATGGACTTATTTTTTCGTTTCATCGAGTTTGAAATCACATCGATTCTAAAGAAGTTTCAATTCAAAAAAATATAATATCGAGAACACGTTGGCTCAGTGTGTAGGCTGCTTGCTGCGCCAGCGGTCGCAGGTTCAAGTCCCGCTGGGGGCATTCATTTGTTGAACACGAATGTTTGTACTCTAGTCATGGGTATATTTATTTATAATATGTGTGTATTTAAAAGCTATATATGTAGTGTATCAACTATCTGGTATCCATAATACAAGCCTCGTAGCTTACTGTGGAACTACTCGTAGATGGCGTTGTGTGTAAGTGTCCCAACATAGTAAAAAAATATATATTGTAGTAGTTGTATTGTTCAGCATTTTTTGCAAATTTTCTAATCACTACTTCAAAGAGATAATAATAAATAGGTTAAGTGCATGTACAGTGTACACTATCGTAACTGTCATGTTTAAACGCTTCACTCCACGCTACTAATAGAAAGCTCTTAACGCAGTGTTTAGAATTGATTGATTATTCTCACAAATATAAATCCAAATACAATAGTTATTTATGATCTAGGAAAAATAAACTTATGCGAGTATGCTTAATTTATGCGAGTTTGCGTAAAACGCCGTTTAAAATGTGACTGCTATTGTAAATGCGTAAAATTTTGTGTGTATTTTTGTTATTTATTCGTACTGAAAGTGTACTAATATGTGTCTTTAGCCCTTTTTAAAGTCCCCCCGCTGGGCACGGACTTTCCTTAGTACAAGGGGGATCAGGCCATAGTCCACCGCGCTGGCCTAGTGCGAGTTGGCGAACTTCACACGTCTTTCTAAAACTTGCTAGGTTTTTTCAGACATGCAGGTTTCCTCACGATATTTTCCTTCACCGTAAGACAAGTGGTAATGTTAGAAATGATTCGCACATGAAAATATCAAAGGTGCGAGACCCAGATTCGAACCCGGATTTGACTGAAGGACGAGATCGGAAATAAATTTATGTACTTGCAAGAAAAACCGTGTCATCGGTGAAACTCTGAAAATAGTAGGCTAAAATGGCAATAAGCATATCTGATAAAGAACGTTGGAATCTGAAGGTTCTTGACAGGAGAATAGTCTTCTTCTAAGAACTATTGAAGTTGTAGCCATCTTGCTATAAGGTGCAACGACCTACGTTGTACGTCTAGTACAGATTACTAATACACATCACCCAAATTAGAGCTCAATGGCACACAGTAGGAGGATGTAAGAGTGGACTGAAAGGGACTGATTATGATGATTATAATAATTATAAACAAAAAATGCTATTTTTATAACATTGTAAAATTTACATTTCATTTGGAAATTTAAACTGCATACTTGCATTAAGCTATTTGCATATTATGTAAGTAAATGTTTGGTTACATAAAGGTGAGATACCGTAATTGTACAATACCACACGAAGTCATTAAGTGGGAGTATGTTAAACTCTACATGCTCTACCAACGAGTAAATCTAAAAATATCTTTTAACAAGCACTGTTTTTAAAAGATAGACTAGTTTGAGTCCGCGGGCTTGTTTATTAACTTAAATATATATTTAATACTACACATATATACATTTTTATAAACGATCATATTAAAAATGTTTATATTTGCCCATTAATGGATTACAACCATTCATGTCAACACGACCGCTAGCACACCAGGTAAGCTCAATACAAATTGAGCCATTTTAATACACTGAAATTGAATCCTGTATTTTTAAAGCCGGTTAAAACATCTCATTTTGAAGGTTTAACACATAAAGTTTCCTTGAGAGACTAAAGTTTTAGAACTACGTGGGCATGACAGACGTTCCAAAAGTTGAGGGTTAAGGGCATCTAGATTTCACTTAAGCTACAATTAGTAAATCCAAACTTATATGAGGTAACATCATCTATTAGTACACTTAATAGAAGCTGTAATATAAATTACTAGCAATTCACCATCGCTTTGCTTGGGTTTATCATTAAAAACAATATATAAGGCTTATCGTGAAAAACAAAAATAAATCTATAATACAGGAATCGTACATTTTTCTGGAATATCAAATCGCTCGAATAACCGAGTGATGCGGGTTCAAATCCGGGTCTCGCACCTCTGATATTTTCATGTGCGAATCATGTATATCATGATTACCACTTGTCTTACGGTGAAGGAAAACATCGTGAGGAAACCTGCATGTCTGAGAAAACCTAGCAAGTTTTCGAAAGACATGTGAAGTCCGCCAACTCGCACTAGGCCAGCGCGGTGGACTATGGCCTGATCCCCCTCGTACTGAGGGAGGCCCGTGCCCAGCAGTGGGACGTTAAAAAGGGCTGATGATGATGATGATGATGATGAAAAAGGAATAAACCAGATTCGTTTAGCCGCTATGGCGTGATTGAGTAACAAACATCTATCCATCCACTTTTACAAGTAAAATTTTATAAATAAAAAATAAGGATTGGGGTTATTAAATTAAAATTAGGAATACATACTATGATCTGGCATATGGCAGCATATTAACCAATTTTTTCTCGTCATATTACACTATGGTTGGTTTATTCTGATCATACACTATTATGACAGAAAAAGCAAGTAGTAAGACGGTATAGAAGTTTAAACATCAATTTTATATATTTATATATATATACGATGAACTGTCCGTACATACATAATTATGGTTTCTTTACACTATTATTAAGATAATTATTATATTTAATGTATGTACCTACTGCGTTATATTATAATCGTTATAACAATTTAACTCCCAACAGTTCCTAGGATACGTATAAGTTAAACGAAGTATGTAATCGCTTGAAACCACTGAGCTTAACGGTTGTGACGTCATGCAGGCTTACTTTATTTTTATCTCAAAACAGAGTATTAAATGCAGGCTTAATATTACTCATATAAATATTTTACGAACAAAATATATAAAAATTATCAATTAAAAATACTTTAATTATAACGTAATTTAAATTTTGGTATTTGATTTTATAAGAATCAGGCTCGTGACCTATTTAAACTAAAATCGTTCTAATAATTTCAGATTACATTATCGAAGTCGACACAAAAAAAATATTCATAAAATAAGAACTACTGGATTAAACTATGTTAAATTTTTATGGGACCAAATGGCAACTATTTCGCATCAAACAAAAGAAAAATCACGTAAATCTGATCATATATCACAGAGTAATCCGTGCACATACATAAAAAAAATACCGATCGATTTGATAACCTCCTCCTCCTTTCGGAAGTCGGTTAAAAATGAAATCATTCGGAGTAGAACATATAATGCTGTACAAGCATATTCTTCCACCTCTTTTCTTTATCCTTCTTAGGCTCTAACATGTCAGTGCCAGCCTTTGCCGTCTGACCATAAAGTTTCAGGACGTCTACATTGTATTTGCTTCAACAATTCTAGAAGTTCTGAAAGTATATCATAACATGATAAAAAATTATTGAACACAAAATAAAGAAACTTTTTGTAAATGAAACTTTTCGAGTGTATTTAGATTTTTGGTTTAAATTTGTGAAAATAGAAAAAATTTGAATAGATAGTTTTATTTAAAACTAGCAACTTGCCCTCGCTCCACTTGGGCTTGACACTAGCTTAAGCACGTGCGATGCCGCGGGATTCACATATTACTTTACTAAAATCTTCCTCGAAAACCACTCTATCTATTGATGAAAACTACATGAAAATCGGAGCAGTAGATTTTGAGTTTATCGCAAACAGACCGACAGACGCGACGGAGGACTTTATTTTATAATATTTAGTGACGTCAAATATTCTTGTAAAACTAAGTTCTAAGAACAAATTTTGTTATAGGACCGGTAAACTCCATTACCCCACAAATGTGTGCGGGCCGCTGTTCGAGGAGGAGTTGGAGTTTTGGGGGCTCGACTCCAACCAGGTGGAACCTTGCTGCTGGTCCACATACAGCATACATAGAGATACACAAGTATGTACCTTATATACCTTGTAGTACCTTATATACCTTGTAGTACGTTATATATTGTAACTTGTATGTACAGTATTATAGTTTGGCTCAGTTGGTAGTGACCCTACCTTCTGCGCCAACGTTCGCGGGTTCGAGTCCCACTGGGGGCATTCATTTGTTGAGCACGAATGTTTGTTCTCCAGTCATGGGTGTTAATATTTATATTATGTATGTTATCCGTAACACAAGCCGCGTAGCTTACTACGGAACTAGATGGTGCTGTTGTCTCATTCATATAAACGAACTATGAGCTTTAAAATAGTATTTGACTAGCTATGGAGTTCTACCAAATTTCTGGTTTAAGAGGTCAAATAATATTTAATCTAATAAAATGAATATAGCTTAATTTAGACTTTAAAGAGAACTTTAAATTTGAAGAGTTAAATCACAATTCAAATTTACTTTTAATTTAATAAAGCGACCATAGTAAACGGTGTATTATTTTAACGTAAAAGTAATATTTACCCAAAAAAAAACAATAAAGGTTTTCATAACACTTTCTTAGGTTTACACGAATATTTGACATTATAAATGAAACTATCTTTTCGGACAAAATCCGAAACCTTCATTTATAATAAAGGTTTTAGGTAACTTTATAGGTACAGAATCCTCATAATGAGGACTTTCTTTCTATGAATTCAGTCAAAAAGGTAAGATTTACGACCAAAACGTTTTTACTTTGTCACGCGGGTAAAATACTATCTTACATATTTGTAAAACTCTAGACGCCAGCTGCTTCACTCCGCTAGATGTAGTCAATTCGTCGAGGAAATGTCCTTATTTAAGAAAAAATATTTAAAATATATCTGTCATGCAAAAATGAACCATAACTCAAGAGAATAGAGGTCAAATTGTGTATCTCAAGAGTATTACAGATATTATGCCATCTTGATCGCATTACCTTTGGAATTTACATAGAAAGAGGTCTGATTTTCGATCTTCATAATGAATTGGTTAAAGAATTGAATTTCGCGAATTTATTTCTAAGGAGGTATGCCAGGAAATAAGATGATTGAGCAGATTTCAATGTTAACTTAAAATTAAGACACAGAGCTATTTAAAAATGTTAATTAAAAAAATAATTAAGTAAAGAAAATAGATTTAGAATTATTATAGATAAAGCTGTAGTATTTTTTATCAATTACCAAGAAAGAGGCGATTTTTTTGCTTTGAATTTAATATAAATATTTTAAATGAAACTATCTTTTCGGATTTTGTCGCGGATTTATTATGATTTTTGGTTCCCGACGTTTCGAATGCTTTACAGCAATCGTGGTCACGGGAGAGACTAAGGTAGACGTCTCAGGGGGTTATATACTTGTTACAGATAGTGCCTACCCACAATTTACAAAAAAAATTCAAGATGGCTTCAAAGTACCTTATATTCCTTATAAATATTTTAATTTATTTTGTGTTATGTTTCAGCTTTTAAGAAAATTACAAAAATTATGAAATTGTTAGTCTTAAACAAATCTAGTTAAATTTAACCCAAATACTAGCTGTGGTATTGATTATAAACTTTGCAAGTATATATTTCTGATGACAGTACAATAATTTAGATCTGACAATGAATCCAGAAAGTTTCAAACTTTCCTATGACTAGTAAACTCTTTGAATTAGATCTTATTCGATTTGTTTTGACAAGTCCGTTATATTGAACTTGAGGTTTTCTGGTTTGTGTTATTTTATCAAGAAGTCCCGGTCTGGTCTTGTACACATGGATGCCCATTGGGACCTAACAACAGTATGGACAATATCTCAAATTTGGGAAACTTTATAAATCAAACTACCTTTTTGGATTTTGTCGCGAATTTATTTGGATTTTTGGTTCCCGACGTTTCGAATGCTTTGCAGCAATCATGGTCATGGAAGACACTGATCAAATAAATCCGCAACAAAATCCGAAAGTATAGTTTCATTTATAGTGTGAAATATTCGCGTAAGTCTAAGAAATAATTATTTAGGTAACTGAAAACTTGTTGTATATGTGTTTATACATAACTTGCCTACCACTGTTTTGTACCACATCTTTATTTTAAACTTTAGTAAATGTTTTTAGACATATCGACTCTCTGTGAGCATCGACTGCCAACTACGAGTATCTTAGTTCTAGGCAGAACGTATTGCGATGCTTTAACACCATTATAAAAATAGTGTTATATTTATTGGCTAAAGTATCCTACATCCACTACATTTGCCTTAATATAGTTCTAAGACTGTCCTAATAGAACATAGTAACTGGTTACCATTTTTTTATTTAAAACACTCAAGTAAAGGTACTCGTTGGACCGATACATAGATAGATGGACAAATTTTGCTAAAAAACAATTTCATATCGTCCCTTTAGAAACCAAACCTATAGAATACAATTACAAATAAAAAAAGATACTTTCCTTTATATAACAAAGAAGTAGCGAAATCAAATGACGTCTAAACAAAGTAAAAATCACCCAGCAAATGTTTTCATAAGATAAAGCGCAATTTGTATGGTAATTCGTGGAACGCGTCCACGGGGAAACATTTAAACTGTATATCTCAGTCAATAGAAATGGGTCCGTTCCAAGGTTAGGGTTTTTGATAATACCAAATTATACAAGTTTACTGTTTTACAACTAGGTTATACTATAGAAGTATACAAGTTTAATGTTATAACTAGGTTATACTATAGATGCAAGAGTGTATTCTATACTTGCATTTTAGAGACTGTAGATTAAAATAAATTAGTAGCCGCTGAATTTCTGTTTCTTGATTTCTGTGTTTATTGATTATAATATTAAAAAATATAATTCACGTTGTTTTTTTATTAAACCTAAGTCTTTGTTATTACATAGATTGTTGTAAAAATACTTATCATTATAAATATATTAAAAACTAGCAATACCCGCGTTCATTTTTTTAATCACTACTAAACTTCATTCGTTACTAAACTTCATTCGTTACTAAACTTCAAACCTCGCTCGGGTTGATCTGTAGATTGCCTGAAATATTCTTCAAAATAACTGCAGCTATTTCAGAACCCATCGTTAATATACTCCTTAGCTGCGCGGCTACCAAATTCATATATGAGTACCCCTCTCCCGCATTTGGCACCCCTCTCTCTCCCCATTGCCTGCTGTGCTGCATTTTTAACTTCTATTAGTATTTTGATTAGATTGTAAGTGTAAAATCATAACATCTTTTGAATGGAGAGTCCGATTTATATAATTTTAAATGTTATATACTGCCTATTATCTAATTCCCTGCCAAATTTAAAATTTGTGGCACAAAACATGAAGGAAATTCATAAAAACTTATGAGAGCACTTACATCACCTTAATCCGGCCCTGTCGAAAAAACATTTTTAGCGGACTTCTACTTACAATTAACCACCTTCCTACATTATAAGTTTTTAGCACAAAAGATGAAGGACTTTCATACAAACTTGCTAATACCCTAAGCCTTCTCCGATTCGGCCCTGTCGCAAAATTCGTTCTTTGTGAATGTATACTTACTATTAACCTACCTGCTAAATTTTGTAGCACAAATACAGACTTTCATGCAAACTAATGAGAACCCTTAGACCTTTTTAATACTGCCCTATCGCTAAATCCGTTCTTAGCGGACGTCTACTATTTATACACTACCTCCCTGCCGATTTTCTTTCGTTCGTGTTCGAGTTCGTGATGAATTAGTGAGAATTTTTCTTATATAAGCAATAATGATTTTCATATTGCTTATCAAAAAATAGAATATCATCAACAATCAACTATGTAATTATTAATATCTACTAGACATACTCTTGGCTGTATGTAGTTTCGGCTTGAACCAAACGATAGCGCGATTTAATCTACTACTGGCGCCATCTATGTAGTACCTACATAAGGTCACTCAACTTTTTTACAGGGATGTATTTTGGTCTCTCTATACACTGAAAGTATTATTTACATGAAAAATTATAAGGATCGAATTAAGAACATAGTTGTCTTAATACTGTTATTAATATAATACAAGCGATTTAGCGCGAGCAAAGCCGCGGGTTCCGCTAGTATATATAGTTTATTAGCATCTTCTTGACACCTCACCTCACATTGTCATCCAGATTCATTTGTATGTATTTTTGTTTGTTTGTTTATTACGCCTAAATCGCTGAAATAATTAGATAAATTTTGATATGGAGGTGAATTAGACTTTGAAAGAGGGGCTACTGTGTTATACTATGGTACTGTGTATATGCTTAGGTATATTAAGCAGACCGAATCCCATAAGACTTAGACACGTAATTCTGTCATAAATTTTCTATGAAACCAACTAGTTATGAATAATATCTGTGAGTCGACTCTAGTCTATGTACCATCATATAAAACTATGTAAAATCTAAGACTTTTGTTTGCGCTCCTTAAAACGCGGACGGAGCCGCGGGAAATACTAGTCGTTAAATAAAAAGAATGGGTTAATATCAACACTCAACGTAAGTTATTTACAAGTACAACTACTTAATATTCTTTATAGCAAATTCATTGGTCTTAAAACACATTGTATTCTTCGAAATAGCCAATTTTCTAACGAAAACGGGAAAGTAGTAAAGTTATCTTGTTCGTGTTGACTCTTTGCACTATTCGGTCATAAAGACGTTTCATTGGACCAATTCTCGTACATTTCTTCCGTTCAGAATCTACTTTTGTCATTGAAATAGCATACGTTAAATATACATTGTCTTTAAATTAAACTAGAAGTTAGATATTATTCGTTTAGTCTTATTTTTTTTTATTTCTACCACAAAATTTGTGGCAAAGTTTCAGCAGTTATAACATAGCAATTATACTTTAACATCTCCACTGTTCGAAATAATAAAAGAAATGTGTCAAGGATTTAACGGATTTAAAAAAAACGTATAATAGAACCCCCATTTTTACTGTGCTGCCATTACATAGTCAATAATAGTCCCAATCAAATAAAAATACTCAATACATGTAGCAGTAAACACTTTTCTTTTTATGCATACATATTATTTTGTAGATATAAGTAAATAAATATGTCGGGACATTATTACAACAGCGCCATCTAGTTCCGTGGTAAGCTACGAGGCTTGTGTTACGGATACCAGTTATTTGATACACTAATATAGAACTCTAAATAAACACATAATATAAATATAAACTTAGACTGGAGTACAAACATTCGTGCTCAACAAATGAATGCCCCCAGTGGAACTTGAACCCGCGACCGCTGGCGCAGAAAATAGGGCCACCAACTGAGCCAAACGAGTCGTCAATAGAAGTCTGATTCCATTTTATACAGTTTTCCATCGCTGGAGAGCATTCGTCACAAGTTGGATCGTAACTCGTATAACAGCGGTTACAAGCTAACCGGCTATTTTCTGAACGATTTCACTCTTGAATTGCTCTTTTAAGGCCACCCTTTTAGCTTTTATTTTGTAGTTTTATGCATACTAACTGATATATATGAAAGTTGAAACAATTGAACTACATATCTTACGAATTTCGATACTCATTTATACTTTCGATACTTCGCTATTCTTACTATTATAAAGTGGAAAAAATCGTATTTGTGTTAAAATTTAAAGATACCATATCTTCAAATGAAGGGATTTATAAACGAAGCAAATGCATTACCTATTAAATATAATGCAAATGCCCTTAAAAATGTTATCTGTTCCTTATTTTAATAAGGTTCCTTTTTTTTAAAACGGCTATGTTGATTTTAAAACGACTTCTTCTGATTGCTACGTTATTTACTCGAGTGTTACTTTATTTTTCATCGTTATAGCTCGGTAAGTGGTACAGCATGCGAAAGCTTGTAAGTATTTAATTAAAAAAAATGTTTATGGGACATTATTACAAAAGCCCCTTCTAGTACCGTGGTAAGCTAAAAGGTTTGTGTTACGGATACCAGATAGTTTATATACTTCACATATATAAATTTTAAATACACACATATTATAAATATATACACCCATGACTGGAGTACAAACATTCATGATCAACAAATGAACGCCCCCAGCGGGACTCGAATCCGCGACCGCTGGCGCCGAGTGAAGGGTCACTACCAAAAGCGTCGTCAAAATAAACTATATTTTTGGGAAAAATAATTAACAAAAGAATGCGAATGACGAACGAAGCTTTTAGTACAAATTAAGTGCTCACTTTATTCCTCTGTTCTCACTTTATTGCAGTTGGTAAACGGTAATTTATAAATTTCGTTTCAAAATTTGTTGTTTTAATAAATAATATAAGGTTTTTGCCAAAAAATATTTTATTAAATGTATGAATAGATTATGTTTTTTGTGATTTCCAGCTGTTTTTATTAGCTCCAGACATCTCAACTTATAAGACGTGGAAAATACTCTTTTACCTTAATCATTATAGCTTAAAGAAATAATACTGAGTTAAATGTAAAAAAATAAAATATTCAATGTACATTTTCGACTAACGTAGAATTTTATTATATATAGCGTAGGTTAGGCGTTAGGTTTAGTGTCAACGAAGCCACGGGTTCTGCTAGTTAAAATAATAAAATTTCTTTTTTTTTATTCTTATTCTATTTAGGGACTTTTAAAGCATAATGCTAAAATGTTCCCCATCGTTCCCTAAAAATATAAATCCCACATCAACTTCAATTATAACTACAATTACAATCCTATTTATTAAACCTAAAATTGTAAATCATTTTAGCTGCCATTGAGGTAGGCTCCGTCAATATGCTCTGAAAAATACCCATATTCATCAAATTTAAGTCAAATTGGGATATCAACTCACGACGTTTCACCGCGTTCCGGGCACATTCCACTAGGAAGTGTTGTACATCCTCTTCTACTCCGCACATGAAATAAAATTTCTAAAATATTTAATTTTGAAGTCGGTTAAAAAGTAGCCTTAGTTACGCCTTATAACATTAGCTATCTGCGAGTGAAAGTCTCGTTAAAATCGGTCGCCGTTTCAGAGATTAGCCGGAACAAACAGACAGACACAATTAAAATAGGTTTTTTGTTGCTAGAATCGTACATACTTTCATATGCATTTAGTGAAAAGCTGTTAATTTGAAATTAAAAACAGACATTCCAACTTTATTTATATGTATAGATTTATAGATATAGATTTATAGATATTATGATATAATTTTAAAAGTTTCACTTCAAATGTCAAATATCAACGTATATTCAAAGAAAATATTACGTTTGGTTATCTTAGCCACAACATCCATCATATTATTATTTTGTGCACGTAGTTTTTGGCCTAGAAAGTATTGTAACTACTTTCCTTTCAGTAGATCAAATGTATACTAAATATAACCCGTAGTAATGTAAATAAAATGAACTGTAGAGAAAAGGTAGAATAAGGTAGAAATTTTTGTCATATCACTACATAGTATAAAACAAAGTCGCTTTCTCTGTCCCTATATCCCTATGTATGCTTAAATCTTTAAAACTACGCAACGGATTTTGATGCGGTTTTTTAATAGATAGAGTGATTCAAGAGGAAGGTTTATATGCATAACTAACAGATCCCGCGGCTTTGCCTGTGCTAAATCTAGGGAAGAGCCCGAGCGAAGCGAGGAAGAGTCGCTAGTGTTTACATATTTCAGTCAGAAGTTTCCTCACAACGGACGGAATGGACGTAAAAAACCTTGACAGTAGACGTATTTAGACTTTTTCTTGTCTTTATTTTTAAAATGAATAATATCTTAATATCTATCTTCTTGTGAGACGTTAGCAGACCAAGCTAAGACCTAAGCGAAGACGGGAAATTAATAAGAACAACTTTCTATATAAATGAAAACGAGTTCCCCAAAGGGTTTCCCGGTTTTAATTAATTTCACGGTTATCTTAAAGTTTCTTTGAGAATTCAAGGAGTTCGAACTGAATATATACGATTACATACTGACCTTTAAAATATATGTACGAGTAGGTGTACCTTTTTTTCTAAAGTAGTTTTTTTAATTTTTGTAAACACGCACATGCGTATGGTTTAAAGCAAAACGAAATTGTACGGCGTTGGCGTTTAACGCAAAAAGTACTACACAGTTTTTTATTAAATTTTGTATAATATTAACTCATTACTTGGTTTAACATTTAGGATGCTTTTTTAGAGCTATGTTTTATTTCTATTTCCATTAAACAGGTTCTCTGGCGTAGTCTTTAGATATTTATGTATATGGCTAACTATTATTATGTAGAATTATTATTATTATGTACTTATGTGTAACAACGCTTTATGCAAGGGGCTAACTAGTTATGTAAAAAGAAATAGGGAAATCCCACTAATATTATAAACGCGAAAGTTTGTAAAAATGTATAGATGTATGTTTGTTACTCTTTCACGCAAAAACTACGAAATGGATTTTGATGAAACTTTACAATAATATAGTTTACACATCAGAATATCACATGAAGTTTTTTAGCTAGATAGATTCGCCAGCACTAAATCTAGAGACGAAATCGAGCGAAGCGAGGGCGAGTCGCTAGTCCTTTATATTCTTATACACAGAGTAAGCCACCTGCAAAGAAGATTTACGTTGAAAGCTCTGAAAGGAAGAGTTATATTAAAAGTTTGTTAAACAAATTATTCTGTTTTCCATGTTACGGATGTAAACAGCTTTTATTTAAGACTTTCGCAATTTGTTACCTTATGTTCGTTATTTAATTTTTATTTGTGCTACCATTTTGTTTTTGATATGTAATAATTAAATATTTAAAAAATTTTTGAGATACCGAATAAAGATTATTTTTATTTTTTTTTTTTTTTTTTTTTAAAAAGCCTTTCGTGAATATAAGAAAAAGACGAATCTAAATGAATACTATTATATTTAATATTATTATACTGTGGCATATTCAATGTTAAACACCTATGATGTACCCAAGGTGGAAATCGTCGTTCCTGCTAATAATGTAAGCGCGATAGATAGATGTATGTTTGTCTCGCTTTTGTACAAAAAAAAGTTTAAATGGACTTTGATTAAACTTCATAGTTATATAGTTTACACACATTAGAATGATCAATGGGCTGTAATTAAAAAAAATATTGATATATAATAGAATTACGCTAGTGAAGAAAAAAAACACAATATAAGTGAAATCTTTGAAACTCCTTTTATTTAGTTACTAGCTGCGCCCCGCGGTTTCACCCACGTAGTTGCCGTTCCCGTGGGATTACAGGGATAAAAAGTAGCCTATGTCCTTTATGAAGGTCTTCTCTATCTGTGTACCAAATTTCATCGAATTCGGTTCAGCGGTTTAGGCGTGAAAGCGTAACAGACAGACAGACAGACAGACAGACAGAGTTACTTTCGCATTTATAGTATTAGTTAGGATTCGCAATAAGCACAGTTTTAGTAAGGAATTTTTTTAAAGTTCCTACAATCAATACTAATATTATAAAGAGGAAAGATTTGATTTTTGTTTGTTTGTTTGTTTGTTTGCTTGCAATGAATAGACTTCGAAACTACTGAACCGTTTGAGAAAATCTTTCACAGTTGCGAATTTACACTATAAGAGTGACATAGAATATATTTAATATCATGCTGTAAAAAATTAGGGATCCGTACTAAAACTCCAATAATGTAAACCAAGGCTGCGAACCCGAGCGAAGCGAGAGTGAGTCGTTAGTGCGCAATAAAAGCATAGCATACTAAATAATAACATATCTAGTAAGTAGTAAGTAAGTAGTAATAAAATGAATTGTAGAGACGAGGTGGAATAAGGTAGAAATTTTTGTCATATATTTACATACGAGTATTTCAGTCAGAAGTTTCCTCACAACGGACGGATGTTCGTACCGGATGTAAAAAACCTTGACAGAAGGCGTATTTAGACTTTTTTCATATGCAGCAGTCTTTGTTTTAAAATGAATAATATCGTAATATCTATCTTAGGTTTGCATATTCTAAGCACCCTCCATACTTACTGTCAACTGAGAGTTCCTGGGTTCGAGTCCCGGGTCGGGCCAAGTTTAGTTATGGAGCCTTTCTGTTTAGTAAGCCTCAAGTAAGCCTCGGGAAGTTGGAGAGCACATTAAGCCGTCGCGTCGGTCCTGCGCCTTAACTCTCACTGGTCGTGTCGAACAGTCGTCCCACCGGAGTATGAGAGTGATAGGAATAGAGAGTGCACTTGTGTCTGCGCGTACACTCGTGCACTATAATATCTCCTGCGCAGTTGGCAAGTCTCAATGAGATTGGCTGCCATGGCCGGAATCGATCGGAGAACATTATACTTACTGTGGCCTTAGATTAAACAATAGTTATTTACTCGTACAAGAAAATATCAATAGGTATTATAATATGTACGTAAATAAATATTATAAAGTTACTTAATAAAGTTAATGAATATAATTCGGCACTTTATATGTCCCACTGCTGGGCAACGTTTAAGTCCAAAGTCCAGAGTACTGTCCTAGTGCGGGCTAGCGGACTTCACATGTTATACAAAAACTATTTACGAGAGGTTCTTAGAAATACATTATTTACAATATTTTCCTTTATATCTATACAAATATTATAAAGCTGGAGAGTTTGTTTGTTTGTTTTTTTGTTTATTTTTTTGTTTGAACGCGCTAATCATTCTTTTAGTACTGGATAGTCCGTTTATTGAGGAAGGCTGTAGGCTACATTAAATCACGCTACGACCAATAGGAGTGGAGCAACAATGAAAAATGTTGCGAAAACGGGAGAATAACATTTCTTTTGATTTTCAAACAATTCTTTAGAATGCGAGCGGAGCCGCGGGAAAGGCTAGTATCTCATAAAGTTACCAAACTTAATAAATTACCTTATATTTTTGCATATAAGTATTAACCATTTTTCGTCATTTACTTGTTTGTTCTCGGGAAGCTTTTGTAATGCGGACAATTGTGTGTGGACTTTCCACAAAGCTTTGCTGTGTTTAATGGCTTGTTAAGTATTTTCCACTTACATTAACGGTTGTTTAAGCTCCGTGTTTATTGATTTCTCTTAAAATTTGTTATTTGATTTAACTGTAAAATATTTCTCCTTTTTATAATTATACGATAAATATGTAGTGTATGTTTGTAATATGAAAAAACTTATTTTTTTACTAAATAAAAACACAATTGTTAAGATGTATGTCTGTCTTTCTGTTTGTTCCGTATAATGCCCGAAGCAGCTGCACCAATTTTGATTGGACTTTTACTAGGGTATAGCTGATGTTACCAGTAGGATTTTATTTTAAAAAAAATAAGGTTGTTATAAAAATATATTTATATGCTTATCTAGTTCATACTGTAGTTTAATCTAGATCCAGGTCTCATTTTCAAGCTTGGAACTCCTTCCAGTTATATTTTTCAATACTACAAGGCAAACCAATTCAATGAGGAAAACGATAACAAACAAACATACAAGGTTTAAAGCGTACATATCCTTGATTTTGTTTAATATTACTGAGCCTCAGGTCTTTTCTGTGTCAGAGGTCGTAGGTTTGAGTTGAAAGCTATTCAAAGTAATATTGTTACCCAGCGTAGTAATTTTAGTTTGAACTAAAATATAATAGGACATTTTTATAATGATTATCACTTCTTTATTTAATTTGGGCTGTAGCAGGATAAAAAAATCTAGAATCGATATTAGGTATATTTTTATTAAAATTATAAATCAAGTACTTAGGTCGAAGGCATGTAGAAAAATCTAAAATTAGGGCAAAAGTAACTAGGTTGAGTGACTAATAATACCTAGTACATAACTATGTGTATAATAAATAATATAAATCATAGTATGAAAACTTTTTCAATTTCCAACGCAGGATGCGCATTTATTTTCGAAGTGAAAATTAGGTTATTAAGCTTAACCAAAGTTTTGGCATCTTTTATCTATATCTATACATGTTAGGCTTAGTTTATAGTGACCCTACTTACTGTGCGAGCGGTCGCGGGTTCGAGTCCCGCTGGAAGCATTCATTTATTGATCACGAATGTTTGTATTCCAGTCATGGGTGTTAATATTTATATTACGTATATGTTTAAAGTTATACATGTGTAGTGTATCAACTATCTAATTTCAATAACACAAGCCTCGTAGCTTACCACGTAACTAGATGGCGCTGTGTGTAATAATTTCCCACTATATTTATTTATTTAATAAAATTGTGACTTAGTCGAATCGTACATTAAATATTTTTTTGAGAAATACAGATCTATTTATAGGTTTTAGAATGTTTGTCTTTTTGTAAGCCATTATTTTGATGATATTTGGTATAATAAAAGCTCGGGTCTACATACAGGATACCATAATATCTAACGCTAAGAAGCATTACAATTGCAATATATAAATAATAATTTATTTCGCGAGCAACGACGCAAGCAAATACTAGTTTATTTTTAATAATTCAGATAGCATTATAAATAATGTTTTAATTTAAGAAGTCTTTTGTTACAATTTACATCTTTTGAGTTTCATTTATTTTGTATTATTAAATTATAGGATTTGAATAGGACCAGATATTTTTCCTTTAATTCAAATTACAAAGGTTCTCAAACCTCGAATCTTTAACAATTGAAATTTTGGCTTAATTAAGCATAATTAATTAACAACTCTAACATGAAAATTTTAAGCCAGATTACAGTAAGAAGTGGTTGATGTTGAATATTTTATCTATACCTATAAATATAATTGGAGTGTCTGTTTTTAATTTCAAATATATAAATATATAATAACAGCCTAGTACAACAACGGTACTAGCAACAAAAAACCGATTTTTAAAGAAAAAAATCTGTATGTCTGCGTGTTACGGATTTCTCTGTGTTAATCTCTGAAACGGCCGGACCGATTTTGATGGAACTTTCACTCGCAGATAGCTAATGTTACAAGGCGTAACTTTTTAACCAACTTCAAAAAAGAAGGACGTACAAATTTTATTTATTTTAACTAGCGGAACTAGTTTATAATATAAATGTCAAAGTTTGACAAGATTTTTGGCTTCAAGAAGATAAGTTTGGGCTTCTATTAAATATAAATATTTTATTATATATTTATGGTAGAAATATTTTATGGTTGGTTACATACTGTTGATGTTAATATGGAAATTTATGTACATATAAGCTTCTATTTATATTATCATTGAGAAGTCCCATAGGGCTCATAGCTTGTGAACAATAATATTTTCGAAAGAACTTTTCTGCTATTTATAAGTGTAAGTAATAGAGCTATTTGATTTGTACGATTTCTAATAAAACAGTATTTTTGTTGATTACTCAATTATTTTAGATGCCATTTACATGCGAAAATAAGTAATAATTTAGAAAAAAAAAGAAATAATAACGAAATATGTCAGAGTGAAGTACGTATCTGAAACTATGGTAGTGAAACCCGGATGAGTACAATTTGGTATCATCGCACTGGTGATGAAACCAAGGTGGATAGAGTCACACACCTGATGAAAAGCGATACCTTTTGCCCATAATAGCTATCTCAATTTCTAAGGTAAACATAAATAAGAAAGTCAGTAAAAAACTAATAACAAAAATCTGAATCTAAAATGCGTGCGTGCACCTATTTTTTGTAAAACATTCAAAATTTCGGGAACGAAAAATAGATCCTGAAAGATTTATCTTAAATATAAAAAACTGGCATTTCTCGCGGCTACGCACACGTTCTAAAGACCGAAAACCAATTTCTTTTTAAGTCGCGCGGTATGATAGGTACCTCGCAGAACTAACGCCCGCCCTTCCCGTTTTTGCAACATTTTTCATTGATGCTCCGCTCCTATTAGTCGTAGCGTGATAAAATATAGCCTATAGTATTCCTCGATAAACGGACTATCCAACACAAATTTTTCAAATCGGACCTGAAGTTTCTGAGATTAGCCCGTTCAACCAAACAAACAAACTCTTCTGCTTTATGATATTAGTATAGATTTGCGTAAATATAAGCAAGCAGTATTATATTATCAACATTATAATAGCTTATTATGAAAATTACTCTGCAATGGAATCGAATATACGACCTTTGGCCCATTACACTTGCTGTAACTATCTTCTAGTAAAGGGACACATACAAAACAAATCAATTTAAAGCTTCGTAGCTCTAAGTTCGTTATTTATACAGGTACCAGCGCCAAGTTGGGATGGTAAGAGGAATTTTCCTATTAACGTATTTTATGTTACATTCGCAGATGTACAGTTTGAGTTATTCACTAGCAGTTATATTTAATATTCGTTTTTCTTTTGCTCTATTATATTACTAAAACTTATTATTCGTACAGATTCAACTATTAACCCCTAGAGCGTCGGCCTCCGTTTTACGAAAAGGCTCGAAGCGTCGGCGTAATTTCAAGGACGTTTGATAGACAGGGTAGACCTTCGGAAAAACGATGAATTCGTTGATATGTATATATTAAAATGGTATAAATTATACCTTCCCGGCTTCGTTATGAGTTTATCTAACTATTTATATAATTTAATAAGCAAATAAAACTGACCTTATCTCGCAGTGATGTAATATATATTTTTTTATTTTTAAATTATTTTTAAATTAGGATGCATATGCGGAGCCGTCGACGCCTCGAGCCTTTTCTCTTATGATCTTACGGTGTATCGTGAAACGCTCGAGGGGTTAAATAGTAATCGATTCTGTAAATAAAATGTTTTTGTATAGTCTTATTATAATAGTTATTAATGCTGATAAAGAAGCCAAATGTATAGTTTTCAGAATTGCAGCCTTTAAAAGTTCTAAACAAACGTAGCCTACGTTACTCCATATAAAATTAGCTATCTGCGAGTGAAAATCCCGTCAAAATCGATCCAGCCGTTTCAAAAATTATCCAAGACAAACAGACAAACAGGCAAAAAAAATTAAAAATAATTTTCTGATGTAAGTACCGTATATACTTTCATATGCATTTAGTGAAAAGTTGCTAATTTGAAATTAAAAACAGACACTTTAATTTTATCTATATTCTAATGTACTCTTATATTTAGCAAATGTAATCACTTAACTTAGTTGTTTCTTTTTGTGTATGTTACGCCATATCTTTGTTAATAAAGGACAGGGAAGGGTTGAAGAGGGATTTTAATGATATAAACTAAAATTTAACGTTTCTTCTTCCGACTTAAGGGGTGTTTTCATATAAATTTTATGATAGCATGGAACGTTTCACCATTAAGGGTGAAATTATTTTAAAATTGATGTTGTATTACATACAGCACCATCTAGTTCCTTAATACGTTATGAGTTTTGTGTTATGGATACCAGATAGTTGATACATTTTACTTAATATAGATAATGCATATGAGAACAAACATTCTTACTTATTAGAAAAATAAAAACGCCTAACGGGACTGATGACCTAACTCGAGTATGGTGAACTAGACAATTTTTTAAAAATATTTTAATCAGCTGCTCTAGATGCATGATGATACGTTTTGCTCAGTTGGTAGTGGCTCTACTTTCTGCGCAAGTGATCGCGGGTTTGAGTTCTGCTGGGGGCATTCATTTGTTGAGCGCGAATTAGATCAAGAGTAGTCTCAATATTCTGGAATGAACTGAGAACCTCTTCAACTGCTCGATTATTAAGTTTTGGCTTTCGGTGCATCAGGAGGCAAATAAAAATAGACTTTCAAAGACTTATAGATATAAGATAGATGTAACACTTATTGTGATGAACATACAACTGATTTTTGTATTTATTATATTCATTAAAAAAATGCTAGATTCTTTAAAAAAAATTTAATGTACAGACAACTCCAAATTTGATTATATGTATAGACTTCACTAAAACCATGAGAGCTCAAAATATTGTAAACATGAGTTATGAATTATTCAACTACGTACGTCTATTATATTGCCATAAGAATAAATCGTTTTGATAGCTTTACTTGCCAACTTGAGGCAAACTAACAACGTCACGAGGGCGTGCGACATAATACGTGACGAAAGTTGCTAATAATTAATTATATTTACGCTTTTTCTATATTATTATAGCAAAGACTACCAAACCCGGTCCCTGGGTGTAAGTTAAATTAAACGATTATTATAATTTTCTAATAAACAAAAGTAGCCTAAGTTACTCCTTATAACATTAGCTATCTGAGAATGAAAGTCAAAACCGGTCCAGCCGTTTCAGAGATTAACTGGAACAAACAGACAGACAAACATAAATTTTAAAAATTGATTATTTGATGTAAGTATAAGCTTTCATATGCATTTAGTGATAAGCTGTTAATTTAAAATTAAAAACAGATACTTCAATTTTATTTATATGTATAAATTTATCCTATTGTTATCGATAGAGTATATATCTCATGTATTAATAATAATGACTATTCCAATACGATTTACCAAAAATAAAATTGTAACTAAGTCAAATCTGTTATTGTCAAACTTGTCATTAAAAATATTTGGAAAATCATAATATTAAAATATTATTATTACCGATACAGAGGCCGAATCTTTAGTTTTTAGAGTTTTTGTCTGTCTGCTTGGATGTCAGTCTGTGACAAATCAAAGGAAGGATTTTAATAATATTAGGCATAATAAATAATAATAAATAAATATGTTGGGACATTTACACACAGCACTATCTAGTTCCACGGTAAGGTACGAGCCTTGTGTCATGGATACTAGATGGTTGATATACTACACATATATAAGTTTAAATACATACATATTATAAATATAAACATCCATGACTGGAGTACAAACATTCGTGCTCAACAAATGTATGCCCCCAGCGGGACTCGAACCCGCGACCGCTGGCGCAGAAAGCAGGGTCACTACCCACTGAGCCAAACGTGTCGTCAGTCGTCATAATAATAGCTAGTTATCAGAGTTAACATGTAGGGTACTTTTCATTGCAGGAAAATCATTCCGAAAAATCTATTCATCCATACATTTTTATTGTGATAAAAATAGGGAAAACCGCGGGTAAAACTAGTTAATGACAAAACAAAAACCATAGAACGAAGTTTATCCCCATTCTATACACTTTTTGTTGTTATATTACTCAATTTATACCCTCATGAGGGATAGACGTTAAATCGCATTAACTAGCACTTGAAACTTAGTTGTTTGACTTTCGGTATCTATTAATTCTCTGAGGTATTTTGTTTGTTTGTATACGATACTCTTTCTCTTATATTTTAGATATGTAGTTGTAGGTTTATCGGTAGTTTTACCCTACTTCTGTAAAAGGAGGGTAATGTGTTTTGAGTCTGAATAGTTAGTATTACGCTCTACAGTCTAATTATTCTAGTTGCTAGGTTATTTTAGGATTTTAAGCTTAGATTTTGTAGGCTTTTTATAATTTATTCCATTTTGACAAGTGTCGACTACCAAATATATTTATAAAAAGTGAACGTTTTAGAGATTGTTCAATTAATTGATGACCCAACAATGAGATTTAATGTCTGTATATATACCACTTTTTTTAAATTTTTATGTGAAATAAAAAAAATATCGAAAATCGAACTTTGTACCTTCACTTTAGTTTTACAAACTACCAATAATTCCGTGGTCAGATGGTTGAAATAATAAATGAAAATGGCATTTTTAGTGGTAGTTTAAATCCTGTTACAGCAGTTATTACTCAATAAACCACTGAGTGGAGTTCACAACGACTCTATAACAAGCACTCTTATATAATGATTGGTTTGCAGCATATTATGTAAATATATACATGCATTTAAATATATAATATACATAATGTGTACATACGTAGCGCATAGGTAGCGTACTTATTTGGAAAGCAACGTGAGTGGATTCAAGGCCTAGAGAGATTTGCACCGATACAAATAAAAAATAATAAAGTGTCTATTTTTAATTTCAAATTAACAACTTTTCATTAAATGCATATGAAAGTATACACGGCATTTACAACAAAAAACAATTTTAATTTTTTTTGTGTCTTACTGTCTGTCTGTTTCTTTTGAGTAATTTTTAAAACGGCTGGGCGTAACTTGATTGGATTTTACTCATAGATAGCTAATATTATAAGGAGTTACTTAGGCTATTTGTATTATAATAGATTTTTTTAATTAAAAGATTTAAAGAACATACCTACACAAGTTTTTAATTTTTAATAGGCAATGAAATTACCATTACAATGATATCCTACATATACCCTTACTATTGACAAAGTTTGAGTACAAGTATTTTAAAGTTGCTTTTTTAAAAGGTACGATTTTGTGACGCCGAGTGTATTATACGAAAACACATAATTTTCCTCAACACGTATATTAAATAAATATGTGGTGTACTCTGTATTTCGTAACAGACACTCGCGATATCTCTGATAAGCAATTGATATGTACAGGACATATTGGTTGATAAATTAAAATGTACACAGTTCATTAAAAAGGCTAAAGCCTATGCTATGTGGCTGGTGATAATATTATCACTATAGGGTACTAGCGTTTTCTCGCAGCTTTACCTGCGCTTTTTGTTAATATATCACAAGGGTTCAATGCGACATGTCTGTCGGTCATAACTATATTTTGCAGACGAAAAATGTATATGTATGTTTATTTAAATGATTAAAATATATAAACTATTTATTTTACTAGTTTTCATGTAAAATGCCATGGGAATTGGGAAATTCATGATGCACAGAGGACTGTAATACTCTTATATTAGTCATTCGCCAGAAAGCAATGGTATAAAACTGTTATCAAGAGAATAAAGCACCATAAATTATGCAAAAGTTTTTAATGAAGCAGAAATTACTATGAGCGGTAGGTAGATATATTTAGGCGTATATTTTTGCTTGTATATCACAATGTCCTTATTAATTTTAATTAATCATTGTTTGAAGACAGTGGTAGCTCAGTGTAACGCGCTCCCTTGGGTATACGAGTGATGCGGGTTCAAATCCGGGTCTCGCAACAGCCATAATTTCTAACATGATTACCACTTGTAAGACATTGTAAAAAACCTGCATGTCTGAGAGAACCTAGCTAGTTTTCAATTTTTCATATTTATTTTGCCTTATCTCTGAAACTACTCGATTGATTTTGACGGCACTTTCAATGTCAAATAGGAGAGACAAGGCTACTTTTGTGTGTTTAAAATATAAGTTTATATGTACTATTATACCGTAAAATAAGGATAGATAAAAATATAACAAAATCTATACTATAAAAGTTACACAAATAAAATATGTCATTAGCCTAATGCTTGCAGCAGACACTTACGTAATAATTAAATAGCCTCCATTAACCGTAATCAAGAACACATTCTGTTCTTTTACTCTCGCACAATGTTTATTGATTTAATTAGAAAATAATATTTGCACTTCAACCCTTATTAATTTAATGAGAAAGTATTACCTGATTTGTATTTTTTTTATTGGGACAATATTACAACAACGTTGCGGGTTCGAGTCCCATTAGGGACATTCATCTGTTGAGCACCAATGCTTGTACTCCATTCATGGGTGTTTATATTTATAATATGTATGTATTTAAAATTTATATATGTGTAGTATATCAACTATCTGGTGTCCGTAACATAAGCCTCGTAGCTTATCATGGAACTAGATGGCGCTGTTGCAATAAACTTCTAACATATTTATTTTATAATATTTAGTAATAATAAATATCACGAGTACTAAGGGACCAAAAGCTTGAAGTAGTGTTCATTATATAGGTACATAATATGTAGAGGCCTGTCGTAAGAGTTTATATGAAATTCTTAACAGTTATGATCGCCTGGTACTTATGATAAGGTCCTATCATACAAATACAACCAAATATTAATGTATGTTGAACAAAATAATTATATCGTCACACATTTTCAAATAAATCTTTATTAGATTACAAAATTGAAAAATAATTTGAATTTGTCATAGATTAATAAAAAAGTCATTCAGAAAGCTATAAGGAACTGCGAGATTTATATATTTTTTAATAATGTTATTTTCTTTACTTAGTTTCGTATCAAATTGAACTACTTGGGCGACCGGACTCGACTCGCCGTTTTATAAGTAATTAATCAATAATGTAATTATTGTGCTATTCCACTATAGGAAATGATATTCTTCAGGAGTAAAACCTATAATAAAAATAGAGCCGTTACCTGAAATAAAGTTATGTATATATTTATTGTACATAAGAATTGCTTATTTAATATTAAAATATATAATTAGTTGAAGTGAATACAAAGTTGAATCTTTAAGATATCAAGTACGATACATTCTCAACATGACCAAATCAAATCAAATCAAAATATTTTATTCAGCATAAAAATTGTTACAATTTCTTACTGAACGTCATGAGTCTACCACCAGTTCGGAAAGAAGAAACCTCAAACAAAGCAAAGGAAAACATTGTAAAAATACCTGTATATTTGAGATAAACCTGCTAATATTCAAAAAACGTACGAAGTTAACAAATCTACATTACACAGACAATGAGCATGCTCGTCCCATGAGTGCGACGTAAGTAGACTAATACATTATTTGTTCTCTAGCTGCTTCCCTCGAAACAAAAAACAAGTCTATCCCATGGGATCCGTGAATTTTTCCGGGATAAAAGTAGCCATCAGTCCATCTCTGTGTCTATATTAATAAACCCTATTAAAATACTATCTTAGGTTTATAAGACACTAGCTGACCCGTGCCCACTTCATTGGGCATAATTTTAATAATCCTTTTTAGTACATAGTGTTTTTAAGTTAGACATATGCTGTCGTTGACTTTTTTGTAGGCATTTTCAAGCTCCACATCTTTTCTCTAGAACTCAAAAATATATCTTTCATAGTTAAGGCAGCGTTCGTAAAAACGCTTTCATTCGACCGTTTTTTCTCCGATTCACTTTGCAAAACGGACGTAAAAGCCTTTTTATTTTTCGGTGTTTTATATATAGCCTATGACACTCAGCAATAATGTGGCTTTCTATTGGTGAAAGAATTTTTAAAATCGGTTCAGTAGATCCCGAGATTACCCCTTACAATTTAACAAATAAACAGACTTTACTTCTTTATAATATTAGTATAGATTATAAATGAAACTAAATTTTCGGATTTTGTCGCGGATTTATTATGATTTTTGGTTCTCGACGTTTCGAATGCTTCCAAAATCCGAAAATATTGTTTCATTTATAAACTCTATTATTTTAACATTATAAATGCGAATATTTAGATAGATGCTTCTTACTCAATCACGCCAGAACAGCTGAGCTGATTTGGATAAAGTTAGACATAGAGATAGATTGTGGTGATGAATAACGTATAGAAATTATCCCGGAAGTATAAAATTTTATTAAGTATGGGTTTGTTAGTTTTAATAAACGTACTAAATATTGAGTAGGTATTTTGTGTTTGCTTTCATACGGTTATGCTTAATTGTATTTTTTTAATTAAATAAATTTAAATCATATATTTAATGTAATAACCACTAGCAAACCTAATCTATACTAATATTATAAACGAGAAAATTTGTAAGTATGGATAGATAGATGGATGGATGGATGGATGTTTCTCTTTCACGTAAAAACTACTAAATGGATTTTAATGAAACTTTACAATAATATAGCTTATACATCAGAATAATACATAGGCTACAATTTATAAAGATATTGTGTGAATTGTCCAAAATATGACGATAAGTGTCAAGTAAGTAATAAATCTACCATTTGCGAGCTATTCTGCCGTGCGCTGCCAAAACCGCTATACACATATGTAATGTATGATGGAAATGTTTATCTTAAACAAGCGACTCTACCTCACTTCGCTCGGGCTTGTCCCTAGATTTAGCGCGAGTGAAGCCGCGGGTTTTACTAGTTAACTAAATAAATTAATAAAATGTACTGTTCCCGGTTTTGTATGTCACAGCGAGGCTAAGTACTTACGCTACTATTAAATTTTATGTATGGTTGGCTGCTTTGAGTGACATTTCGTAAGGAGGATAATATTATTATTATTATTCGTTCAAATGACACTCCTAGAAGTCATTGAACAAAATATTTAAATTGACTTTTAATTCGTATTTTTTCAATTTCAAGTGTTAAGTCCCTTGACAATGTGGGGCGAGGGGACGCATTAAAGTTTAGTCAGTAGAAAAAAAACAGCGTTGCTAGCATCTTTAGAAGAGGGGACTGAAGGATAGGCGAATCCTTTAAGTTCATTTTATGTATTAAACTGTACATTTAAAAAAAACAAAGGCAAAATTTATTTTTATTATACATAAACAGAATTATATGGACAGTGTCGACGAAAATGTCAAATTCGTATTTAATTTGCTTAAAGAAATTTCTTTATATTCATAAAAAAATAAGTTGCGTGACAAAAAGAAAACGTTTATTTTTTGTATGTAATGGATAAACTAAAAATCTGGTAAATAAACTTAGACGGAATTTGTTATGATGATAGTTTCAGACAGTTTGCATCGCTAAGATTATTAAAATTAATAAGCACATTTACTGACACTGACATAATTTTTCAGTTTTTTTCAGTTTAGTTTGAGGAACTTACTAAACAAATTACCATAATTTATAATTTTAAATGTAATATTATAATATGTAATAAATAAATTTAAAAAATTTGAAAGCTTAATATAATATCTAAAAAATATATAATTTACGATTTAAGTCTATCATATTAAAATATGAAATATGTTTTGTTATTTAATAAAACTTAAATAAAGCTTTATTAAAATAATAATAAAGCTTAAATAAAGCTTTATTATTATTATATTTAATAAAACTACAAATGTAAAACTTTCATTTTGTAGCCTGCAGCTTAAAACATCATAAAAATCAATTCAAATCTCCATTCAATTATAACTTAAAAATGTATTCCAGTAGCAAAGTAATGTAAATATTATGTATTCAATATCTAAATAATTACTCGGTTTTCTTTTAGTTTGCGTTTGGTTTATTAAGTTACATTACTATTAAATAGTGTTATGTATTTACTAAAATATTTTTTTATTTATAATAATTAATCACTACATAATATAAAACAAAGTCGGTTTCTCTGTCCCTATGTCCCTATGTATGCTTAAATCTTTAAAACTACGCAACCGATTTTGATGCGGTTCTTTTTAATAGATAGAGTGATTCAAAAGGAAGGTTTATATGCATAACTAGCGGAACCCGCGGCTTTGCGTGTGCTAAATCTAGGGAAGAGCCCGAGCGAAGCGAGGGCGAGTCGCTAGTTGTATATAAAAGATAATATTAGGCATCCTAAATCAACTAGGTTTTATTAGAATTATTTAAACAAATCTCAAAACAGATTACCTTATCTAACCTATAAGTTGACATATAATTTTTGTCTTCGTCGATTTATGGTCACGAAAACAATTTCAAAGAAACGCCAAGCCATTTTTACGCAAATCAAAATTACAAACGTAACATAAAACGCACTCCTAATTCTATAGATTTGTAGGAAAACGATCTTTTGCATTGCAAAAAGGTTCTGGACCAACTTCTTAAACATGTATCTGACAAAAAGTGTGGACATACATTAAAAACTGGACTGAAAATGTATATTTCTAAGCCCATGATATCATGAACTGCAGCCATAAAAATCCACTCGACAAAAATAAGTATTGTCTTATAATATACAAAAAATATTATAAAAAATTTCTTCGAATAATCAATTCTACATCAAATCAAATCAAATAAAATCAAAATATTCTTTATTCAAATAGACTTTTACAAGGTCTTTTGAATCGTCATTTTTACATTCTCAAAATTAAAAGTCAGTCTGCAAGTCTGTGAGTAAACTACCACCGGCTCGGAAAGCTGTTCTGCTGAGAAGAACCGGCGAGAAACTCAACAGTTGCTCTTTTCAAAAAAATATTTAGTAACAATATTGTATTACAATTTATCTATTTATCCTACGTGAGACACAACCAGTCCCTAATCCCACACATTTACATCTACCAGGTATTCCGCTATAGTGTAATAAGCTTTATTCAACTACGTACAAATACCTAGATTTTCACTAGATTTTGTAAATATTAGCTTTTCATATATCCATACTTAATATTATAAAGCTGAAGAGTTTGTTTGTTCGTTTGGTTGAACGCACTAATCTCAGAAACAACTGGTGTGAATTGAAAAATATTTTGATTTTTATCCTTTAGAACGCTAGCGGAGCCGTGGGAAAGGCTAGTGTAAATTTACTTTAAGAACGATCAAAGGAGCTCAAATCATATTCTCAACGGCATCATAGCTGCAGTTGTCAGTATATTTTATGTGAACATCGAGAGAATTCTAGACGAATTTGCCCGAAAATGTGAGAGAGTGATGAGGCATAGAATGACATGTGCTCGTAAAGGAGGATTATAAATAAATAATTTACTATGTACTATTTCTTAGATAATATAGCGAAACGCACTGTCTTTATGTATGTTTATGCGCTTGTAACAAGCTATTCGAATTACTTTATTATTGTATATTATGGACGTTTTCTAGTCTAAGATCCAAAGTCAGACAATGTTGGCTCATCTGCTTTCTGGTTAAAAGTATTTTTATAACTTAAACGAGTACAAAAGTATTGTAGAGAAGTTATCCAAAAACTATGGCAGGTAGTAATATATAAATTTTGAATATTCATCTTACCCACCTTTCAAAGTAAATCTCAATCAAAAATCAAAATCTCAATCTTTTTCTTTTTCTTTAAATGCCAACAAAAATAATTTAAAAAAGTCTTTTATACCTATAAGTACTACACGTATGGAGAAGTTCAGAGGTAATATTGTGGCAAAACTTCCCTATTTATCCTACACTAATGACCCCAACTTCTTATATAACTCCTTATTTAAATTAGTAAAAACTGAGTTTTCTACAATATTTGCTTCTAAAACAGTCAATTCAGGGGGTCTCTTGACATTCGGTGAATGGGCAACTCCTGGCATATACAAGAGCAGGCAAAGGCTATACGAATTGTACAGTGAAAGAGCCTATAATCATAATGTATCGTTTGCTTCTTTTGTAAGTGCCTACTCAAAATTGTTTAGAAGAGTATGTTCCATGGCAAAATCATTATATATTAAAGATAAAATAAAAAATGCTAATGATAAAATCAAAATGACATGGAACATAATTGCCTGTGAAAGTGGAAAAGTCGCAGATCGCAGCTTCGATTTTAAGTTAAATATTAATGATAATTTTATTACCTCAGACCGAGAAGTTGCATCTGAGTTTGAAAAATTTTTCACTGACATTCCACTTTCAACAACGCAATCACTAAACTCGTCTCCCGACATTGCCGAACTTTTGTTAAAGAAAAACGTCAAAGAATGTAATGTTATATTTAAATTTAAACAAGTAAACCCCAAAGATATAATGGTAGCTTTCAGAAGCCTGGACGTCAAGAAAACAGCTGATCTATGGGGTATATCTGTAAAAGTTATTAGCTCGGTAATAGATGTTGTTGCACCTTACCTAGCTACTATATTTAATGGCTGTATAAAACATGGTGTGTTCCCTGATCTAATGAAACACAGTAAAGTTATCCCTATTTTTAAATCAGGTAGTACCCTAGACCCTAATAATTTTAGACCTATTTCGGTACTCCCAACATTTAGTAAAATTTTTGAAAAAATTATACTCGGGCAAATGTTATTGCATTTTAATGCACACAATCTACTTCATAAGAAACAGTTTGGTTTTACGAAAGGTCGCTCCACAGCAGATGCTAGTGTTGAGTTAGTTAAAAATATTTTTGAGGCTTGGGAGAGGTCACAGGATGCTCTTGGGATATTCTGTGACTTATCCAAGGCCTTCGATTGTGTGCATCATGAGACATTGATCAGGAAACTACATCACTATGGAATTAGAAATAAGGCACTCAGCCTCCTGAATTCCTATTTGAGTAATAGAATTCAGAGGGTTGATGTAAATGGTAAGAGATCTCCTGGGGCTCCGTTAGATATGGGTGTTCCACAAGGCTCTATTCTTGGTCCATTTCTCTTCCTAATATACATAAATGATTTGCCATTCTTTGTACAGGACAAACATGAGATAGTATTGTTTGCAGATGGCACTTCACTTATTTTTAAGGTGAAACGTAATTTACTAATGTACGACGATGTAAACGATGCTCTCTCAAAGGTTGTCTATTGGTTTGATTCGAATAATTTATTATTAAATAACCAAAAAACTAAATTAATTAAATTTACAACACCTAATGTTAAACTTGTTGATAATGGTGTAGTATTGGGAGGGGAAATGTTAAAACCAATAACATCAACTAAATTCCTAGGCATTATCATAGATTCGAAATTGCAGTGGAATCTCCATATTAAGGGGCTAGCAAAAAGGCTCAGCTCTGCAGCGTTCGCGGTAAAAAAAATTAGACTTATTACAGACGTAGATACAGCTCGTATAGTATATTTTAGTTATTTTCATAGTGTTATGTCCTATGGAATCTTATTATGGGGAAATGCTTCTACTGTTAATACTATTTTTGTCCTGCAGAAAAGAGCTATTCGTGCTATTTATAGTTTAGGCCCTAGAATATCATTAAGAGAAAAGTTTAAAGAAATTAAAATATTGACTGTTGCTTCTCAATACGTGTACGAAAATGTTATGTATGTTCATAAAAATATACACGAATTTCCCAAGAATTGCGACATGCATAGCATTAATACTAGGAGCAAACATAAACTTGTAATGCCTGTAACTCGCTTACGCCGAGTTAGTAATTCTTTTTATGGACAATGTATATGCCTATACAACAGGATCCCAGAAAACGTTCAAAAAGCTTCTATTGCCAAATTTAAAAAAATTGTGAAGGAACGTTTGTGTACTAAGGGTTATTATACGATTAACGATTTTTTAGAAGACAGTACGCCTTGGGAATGATGTGATCGCCGCCAGGCTATTTCAACATATAGAATTATTGTAAATATGCAATTTAATTTAAAAAAAAAAAGAATGAGATTAAGATAAAAAAAACATTAGTCCCGCTGAGTTTCTTTCGCCAGTTCTTCTCAGGTCAGAGGTTTCTTCTTTCCGAACTGGTGGTAGACTCATGACGTTCAGTAAGAAATTGTAACAATTTTTATGCTGAATAAAATATTTTGATTTTTACTTGTAAGCAATGATGAGGGTGACATATTCACTTTGTGAAAAAACCCTCTATAAAAAATAAAGAGAAAAAAAAAAAATATATTTTGATTTGATTTGATTTGATTTGAATTATTTTTTTATTTTAGTACATATGCATGCAAAACTTGGTTCTTCATAAAAATCGACACATAATTAATATATTAGACGTGTAGTACCCAGGAGTTGAACCTGCTTCCCTTGGTTTTCTAAGGGAGTGTGTTACCTACTAGGCTACTTGTGCCTTTAGTAAAAATCCAACATTTTATATATTTTTTGTTAAACAATTTTCAATTTATCTCTTCAATAAAAAATACATTTAAACATTGCCTTGTTTACGATTGCAGTATTATTTTGAAATAAAGAAACCATTACAATGGAAACTGGATGTTTTATTGCCTACAATAATGATACTGGGTTCAAACTCGTAAAGTTTCTAATAATAAGAGCCTACTTAGTTTTATATTTTATTTAAGCTTATCTCTATTGGACTAAATACAAGACATTACACTTTTCTGGGCTTCATCTTGTAGAAAAAATCCAAAGAAATCTTAAATTTTTGTACCCTGCATTATTACTAGTACCGTGTTATATGAAATCTTGATTGGCGTTTAGAAGAAAAAAGAGGCAAAAGGCCACAACTTTTATTTATTTCTTCAAAATCAAAAGTTTCCTCCAAATCAGTTTAATATTTACCTCTATGTACATTATGTTTTATATCGCTATAGAATAGCGATAAATATACAAAAATACACGACATACGTAGGTACCTAAAAGTAGCCTTTTTGGCAAATATCACAGCTAAAGCCTATATCACTTCTTGTTATATCCGGTTGTTTCAATGCGAAGGCGTCACAAACATAAGCACTCGAAGACAATTAAAACTTTAGCAATTATTACAATTGTATTTTTTATCGATACTGTAATTTAAACTTGTGAGAGTCCTTAGACCTCCTTAATCCGGCCCTGTCACAAAATTCGCTCTTAGTTAACGGAACGTAAAAAGTTCTACTATTTATAAACTACCTGCTGATAGAAATTGTTTATCATTCATATAAATATTTTTATTATTTAAGACACGGAACCTGTAACCTAAGATGAACTAAGCAAATCCAATAAGATATGTCACCGCTGTACCGTTGCCGTCTTCGAACAATAGATTTCAAATATTCGAATTACTTCCATTCGCCTGATAATAAAAATTGAACGAGCTTTTAATTCACTTCAATGCTTTTGTGTTGAACTTAATTCATATTTTATCTTTTAAAAGACATTATAAAGCTCTGATTTTTCAGTTATTAGGTTAATATTGTTCAATGGATAAAATATCATAATTTTAATAAAATCATTTTAGTTACAATGTATATTTAAACAATTTTACTACTAAATGTTCTAAAGAACAAAATAATTATACAAATTGAAAATTATGTAACCAATTTTAACTGTTAATTAAAGCCTTATGAAATAATCAATACAATTAATGCATGTAAAAAGTGTTTTTTTTTTTGTTTGAATGCTGTTGTCTTTGGGGCGTTTGGTGCAATGTGGAAAAAAACCTATTTACCGACGAAGAGTATACCTTTAATTACGACGAGCGGTATGATTATATAAAACTAGCTGTACCCGCGGCTTCGCCTGCGTTCATTTTTTTAATTGCTAATCAACCTCATTGGGTTGATCTGTAGGAAAAAAAATGTCTAAAAAATAAAAATAAAAATTTAGGGGTGGACTACCCTTAACATTTAGGGGGATGAAAAATAGATGTTGGCCGATTCTCAGACCTACTCAATATGCTCACAAAATTTCATGAGAATCGGTCAAGCCGTTTCGGAGGAGTTCAAGTTGCCTATGTCCTTTCTGAAGGTCTTCTCTATCTGTGTACCAAATTTCATCGAATTCGGTTCAGCGGTTTAGGCGTGAAAGTGTAACAGACAGACAGACAGAGTTACTTTCGCATTTATAATATTAGTTAGGATTACCACTTGTATTATAGTGAAGGAAATTTTGAGGGAAACTTCATGTCTGAGAATAATTAGTAATTTTTCTGAAGTTATGTATGTGAAGTCCACTACCTCACACTTACCATGGTAGGCTTCCCCTTGATATTAAAGAGAGGCTTATGCCCAGCAGTATGATTTTAAATAGGGTTGTTTAGTACTATTTATTACTTCATGGCAATCAATCTATAGATAGAGTCTATGAGTTGAAACTGGAATTGTCTTCGATACTATTAAAAACAATTGTATTTCTATGCAAAAATAGCTTATTCTCTTCTATTCTTCTTTAGAATAATAAAATATTATTCTATGCCTCTTGTTATAGAATATTCTGCATATTACAATATGTAAGTAGCATATTACTTTATACTATTAGGGTATGTTGAGTTTTGACAAGGGACAGCGAAGTTATAAGTTTGTTACGTAACTCCGTAAGGTTTTGAGCGGCATTAAATGCTGGTCTCGTATAAAACATGTCATCATGAATACAATTGAAGTCAAATTTATACATCTATACATATAAATAAAATAGAAGTGTCTGTTTTTAATTTACAACTAGCGACTCGCCCTCGCTTCGCTCGGGCTCTTCCCTAGATTTAGCACAAGCAAAGCCGCGGGATCCGCTAGCTGTGCATATAAACCTTCCTCTTGAATCACTCTATCTATTACAAAAACCGCATCAAAATCTGTTGCGTAGTTTTAAAGATTTAAGCATACATAGGGATATAGGGACAGAGAAAGCGACTTTGTTTTATACTATGTAGTCATTATCAGCTTTTCACTAAATACATATGAAAGTATATTAGGACACTAGCAACAAAAAACTAATTTTTAATTTATTGTCTGTCTGCCTGTTTGTATGTATGTCTGTCTGTTTGTTCCGGCTAATATCTGAAACGGCTGGACCGATTTTGACGGGACTTTGCTCGTAAATAGCTAATGTTATAGGGCATTTTACACATACACAGGCTACTTTCTAACCGACTTTAAAAGAGGGCGGGGGGTGGTAGAAATTTTATTTATTTTGACTAGCGGAACCCGTGGCTTCGCTTACTCTAAGCCTGGGGCGAACCCGAGCGAACCCTCTCGGCGCTGTGTGTAACAATGTCCGAACATATTTATTTATTAATTCCAATAGTAAACTGTAACTGTGTTTCGGAGAATAACGAAGAAAACACAACATTTTTAACGGTTATTTGTCTTATAAAAAATTTATTTGCATTCAACGTCATAACTCCCTATAGATTTTGACTCGGCAATACACGTCTTCTAAAAATAGTTCTCCTATACATCATTCAAAAGCTTAAAGCTTAATGCACGAAATCATGACAATGTGGAAATTTGCGACTGTAATTTCTTGGTGGACTGTAATTGCATTCTCATTTTGCACAGAAACCGAATTTCATCGTTTTTTTTTAAAATACACCTTTATATAAATAAAATTAAAAAAAAAAATCTTATCTAATTCCAAAATGTCATCAAAATGATTAGTTAAATTCGTTTAAAATTAATATCCAAAAATTGCTCTTTGAATATTATACATTAAAAATAGAACTTGTGACCTTGCGCGTAGTAGGCCAACCTTAACCATCAGGGTTTTGAAACTGCGTCATTTTGTAGTATATCAATATCAACTATCTAGTATCTGTAACACAAGCTTGCTTCGTAGCTTACCACGGAACTAGATGGCGCGGTGTATAATAATGTCCCAACATATTAAAAAAAAAACAAAAAAAGCAAACTAAAATTAAATAGTAAACCTATGTTAATACAGATTTTTTTCCAAATCGTTAGAGCCGTTTGCGATATACATTAAACCTTTACATATAAAATTGTAACTAAGTCGAACCATATCGACGTTTATAATCGAGGCACAGGCCGAATTTATAGTAATTAGAATTTTTGTCTGTTTGTCTGTCTACGTGTCTGGGAAAACACCATAAGAAAATCGCTAGAGATTTTGATGACATTTGGTACCATACTAGTTCGTTGTCTGAGTTAACATATGGACATTTCACTGCGAGAAAATTTTATGTACTTATATTTAAATACAAAAAACTAATGATTCTGATCATTAATATTTAGATACATAAAATATATATATGTACACTTATGTATTACTTATATATACTTATAATATGTATTTTGCTAGTTAATTGATTTTTTATAAGGTTTTAAAAAATGCAAAACCTAATTAAATAAAATTTTAAAATATGTATAAGTATAGTTTGGGTCCAGGAATTGAAATATAATCTGCACAATGTACACCTAGGTATAAGTATTTGTGGAAAACAAATCACGATCACTTCTAAAGCTTTAAATGATTTATTACACGCTCAAGGGAGATTTATTTTCAAAATTTATAGCACCTTGAGGAGACTTATCTATTCATTAATAATAAAAAAAATTAGAATTTTTCCTTCAGTACGTCAAAAAAGAGTAATATTATACGTATTTTTAGTAAAATCATCGAATAAATAATAAATAAATAAATATGTTGGGACATTCTTACAACAGCGCCATCCAGTTCCGTGGTAAGCTACGATGCTTGTGTTACGGATACCAGATAGTTGATATACTACATATATAAGTTTTAAATACATACATATTATAAATATAAGCACCCATGACTGAAGTACAAACATTCGTGCTCAACAAATGAATGCCACCAGCGGGACTCGAACCCGCGACCCCTGGCGCAGAAAATGGGATCATTACCAACTGAGCCAAACGAATCGTCGAATGTCGTCTATATATGCATTAGAAGAAACTAATTAAAGCAAATCGAATACTTCTCATTAATTATTTCCTAACAAATACATAGTTTATTACTATATTAGTGAAACTTGTAAAGCCATCTGTTGCTTTAGGCTCTGATGTGTGGTACAAATTATATTTTCATAATAATACCTTTATTTAGAGGAGATGGTATTATGATATACTAAAAACTTCTTATATGCCTACGTCTACATATTTAAATATAGTAACTACTATTAGGATAAAATTGAGTTGTTCGCCCCCGAACTCCTCACCCAACACTCCTTGCTCATTCACCTTGTTATTTTTTTATAATATGTATGTGTTTAAACTTATATATGTAGTATATCAACTATCTGGTATCCGTAACACAAGCCTGGTAGCTTACTACGGAACTAGATGGCGATGAGTGTAATATCCTCCTCACATATTAGCGTCACTCAACCCAGTCGGGCGTAAAGACAACAAAAGCACTGGGATGTGTCTCACTTCAGTACCATGGGTGGTAGTCCCATGCTGGATAGTCTTGGTACATCTCTGATAAGTGACAGCAGACTGCACCATGGAAATACACCTTGGTTATGTGATTTGCTTCTGCAGACCTGTCGTTGTGGCTTCGTGTTTGAGTACATAAGCTATCCTGTAACTCCCTGTTAAGACGGGGTAGGGTAGATATGTTGGATTTTGGTCCGTAGAGCTTACTTTTCTAGCCCGCATGTTATATATAATTGTAAGGAAGTCATAATCTAATTTCATCGACACAGGTATGTGTAATTCATTTCCTGAACTAAAAAAAGGTCATCTTGATGTTGTAGATTAGTATATTACAAATCGAAACTAAAAAGAAAAAAAATAATTTTAATGACTACTTAGTTATTGTTGGAGTTTTGAAATCGGCCCACAGACGGCGGTGAAAATGGTGAACATACATAAAAAAATATATACAATGAAACATATAACCTCCTCCTTTTTTGAAGTCGGTTAAAAATAATCTATATTATGTAGTTCAAACCTAAATCTTCCCACCTTTTTAGCGTCAATGAGTATAGATATTGTATTCAACCATTTTTAAATGTCTCACTACTGGGCACGAGCCTTCCTTCGTTCGGACTAGGCCATAGTCAACGCTAGCCAAGTGCGGGTTGGCGGAATGCACATGTCTTTCGAAAACTTGCTAGGTTCTCTCAGTCATACAGATTTCCTCACGATGTTTTCCTACACCACACTGGACTACATACACAATTTCGCATTAATTTAATTCTTAGTAAATTACGAAAAATTAATACTCTTGTAACTTAGGCCTTATATTCTGAAACTGATCTGACCAGCGAAGTAATTTACGAGTCCATAAACTGATTTTATGCGTCAACAATCAAAGGGCTTAGTTCGTTGACGATCTTCAATAAATTAGCTAAGCTCATGTTTTAATCCAACTAGATGACCTGTGGGAAAGCTTCACACGGCGAATTATTCACTTTTAATATTCGTTGTGTTAGAAGTTTTATAATAAGTTATTAACTATTATATAATTTACTGTCGAAAATATTTTTAACTAGTATTTTCCGCGGCTTCGCACGCGTTCTATAGACCGGAAACCAAATTCTTTCTGAGTCGCGCGATATGATACCTCGCAAAACTTACACCCGCCCTCTCCGTTTTTGCAATATTTTTCAATGATACTCCGCTCCTATTGGTCGTAGCGTGATATAATATAGCCTATATATAAACAAATAAACAAACAAACAAACTCATCGACATATTAGTATAGTTATACTCGTATATTTCAGCTTACAAATATTTTTTATTTAAATATTAATCTATACAAATATAGATTAAGATCCCAAGGTCGGTAATTCGCTGGGCATAAATTAAAATATATTAAATGGTTTTTATATTTTTTTAATAAAATAAAAGTTGCTTCAGTTACTCCTTAAAACATTAGCTATCTACGAGTGAAAGTGCTTTCAAAATCGGTACAGCCGTATCAGAGATTAGCCGGAACAAAAAGACATACAGACAGACAGAGAGACTCAGTAACTAAATGTATGGGATTCAGTAGTTTAAGTCGGTACTTAATTAGAGTATGTGCGTACCCCGCTAGTTTGGGCTAAAATCCAATTAACCACCGAGTACCCCAATCAGTTCTAAAGTTAAGTAAAAATATTATTCACTAACACAGGTACATTCTTACGACGATCTAAGAACGAATCCAAGCAAAGCAAGGTTGACTCGCTAGTTAAAATATAGAAACATAAAGATCCATTACGAAATGATATTAGAAACCCCTATTTACTATAACCCCCAACATTTCGACAGAGAGTTAACAACCGTAGTTAGCCGTATCTGTTTTCTGTAATTCCATCAAATAATATTCCTTAAAAGCTATTTATAATAATTATATTGTACGATCTAATCTTAAATGTTCTAAAACGTAATTATTATAGGTATACCATTATAATTATAACCAAATTCAGCGAATTTCCTTGTAAATTTTAAGTTTATACCCTCTATTCATATGCGCCTTTGTTTAAATTTTAATAGGGTGATTTGTGTACAAAAAATGTATAGATTTTTTTTTTGATATTTCGAATATTGTTGGTATTTAATTCGAATATTGTTTAAAAAATAAATTTAAATTAAATACGAAGAAGAAATTTAAAAAAAAATCACATACATCTTATTTTATATGAGAAAGTTTATATTTTAACATCAAAGCTACAAAGCTATTAAAGAGAGTACAAAAGAAAATAAATGCCATGAGTCAAGAAAATATGGACAATATCTGTAAATAAACTTTTTGTAGAGGCTTAACACAATCAAATAAGAATGAGGCGACCCTAATTGAATAAAAGCTTTTCCCTGTCCACTGTTATGATTTATTACGGTTTAAATATAGTTTCAGTGTAATATCGCTATATTTTGGAACTTACATAATATGACAAAAGATAATATTAATACTTGAATGTCGAATATAAAAACTTTCGTGATACGAATAGAAAATGTGGTTTAGTACAAGTTATCAGAGCTTAAAAGCTCGCAAGGACTTAAATATTAAAAATATCGTTTCTAAATGAATTCCAAGGCCAGTTGCTGAAACTTGATTTGATGGAAAAGGAGTTTTGTTTTAAAGTACGAAAATAACAATCTTTGAAGACCATTAAAAATTGAGAAGAATAATTTTATTTCAATTTTAATGGATCATGATCGGCTTCGCACGCGTTCTAAAGACCGGAAATCAAGTGCTTTCTGAGTCGCACTTATGATACCTCGCAGAACTAACCCCCGCCCTTCCCCTTTTTGCAACATTTTCCATTGATGCTTCATTGCTATTGGTTATAGCGTGATATAATATAGCCTATAGCCTTTTTCGACAAACGGACTATCCAACACAAAAAGAATTTTTCAATTTGGACCAGTTCTTGAGATTAGCGCGTTCAACCAAAGAAATAAACTCTTCAGCTTTATAATATTATAGCATAGACTAACAACTCTCTCCCGTTCGGGTTTTCCCAGTTATAAGAGATTTCCCGCAGTAAAAAGAATTCTGAATAATAATCCGGAAAACCTGCTATCACAATAACAAATTTCATCAAAATTCGTCCAGTAATTTCCTCAATATTACTGAAAAGGTAAGGATGTACATTCTTCTAATGAAGTAAACTTGCATGAAAAATAGTTTTAAATAACGTTATAAGCTATTTCACTTTAATATTATATTTTCTAGAAAATTAAAATTTACAGGCACAGTCGAAAGCGAAATTTTGAAACACGACGCCATCATTCATAGTTGTCCTTATTCTGAACCATTGTTAAGTGAATATGAAAGCTATTGCAAATGGGTTAAGATGTATATTTGAAGTAATAACAGTTAAAAATGTCACGTCACGTGCTGGCCATAAAATGTCGGGTTCTCAGAAAAATATTAAATGCAATAAGCGTTTGTGGATCTCTAAAATTCTATTTTATTTCCTCTTTTTAAGTTTAATCGTAACATTAAGGGAAAGTTACTATTTTGAAGAGGGTTGTATGAAAGGGATAGGTTTTTATGGAGCTTATAAAACTATGGGATTTGACGAAAATATTTGATTTCTATCCTAAAACCATATTTTTGGATTGAACGATTAAAATTTCGTTAAAAACTAAAATTGTTTTAAAATAAAAAAATGTTAAGATTACAGCTCATTCATAAGTTAAAGCTTTACAATTTTCATATAACTTTATTAAGTCATTTTGGACCTTTTTTGGTTATATTAAATGTTTTTCTTATTTCTATATTATTACTAGAAATTCCTTCGCCCGCGTTCTAAGATCTGAAGTGGGCCACCCTTATCACCTAACGGAATCAAAAATGGCCTACGACGTATTCTCAGATCTACGAAATGTATAAAAAAACATAAGAATCGGTCAAGCCGTTTTGAAGGAGTTCGATAACAAACACTGTGGCACGGTATTTTTTATATATAAGATAATAAATCTAATTAATTGTCCCACTGCTGGGCACGGGTATTCGATACGACTCGATCAAGCCATGGCTTACCATGCTGGCCCTATTGTAAGTTCACATGTCTTTCAAAAACTTGCTTCATCAGATGTGCAGGTTACTTCACGATGAGAATCGCTTACCCTACGGAGAGAGATTCACCGTAGGGTAAGGATTATCAAATGAAAACGTCTGAGGAGGACGACCAGGGATTTGAACCGGCACCAATCGTTTTCCCGAGTGAACTCACTACCACCACTTTTCATATTATGTACTAATTATTTTTATAATAAGTTTATTTTCCTATATTCTTGTTAAGAAATATATTATATTTATTCTACGAAACAACAATATAGGTGGCGAAAAGTAATCCACCTATGACCTTTTGTATACCTTAGGGAGTACCGTGTCCGTGATCGCAATAACAACTGAATCGAACTATCATATCTATATAACAAATCCATATGATAAAAATCTGAAAGTATAAATTAAATATATTTTAGTAAATTTCATTGAAATAGTCATTATTATCAATAGATTAGACACGTTTGGCTCAGTATGTAGTGACCCTACTTGCTGCGCCAGCGGTCGCGGGTTCGAGTCCCGCTGGAGGCATACAGTTGAGCACGAATGTTTGTACTCCAGTCATGGGTGTTTATATTTATATTATGCATTTATTTAAAGTTATATATGTAGTATATCAACTATCTGGTATCCGTAACACAAGCCTCGTAGCTTAACATGGAGCTAGATGGCGCTGTGTGTAATAATGTCCCAATATATATAGTCGGAATCTAGTTTTTAGATTTTATTGCTTGTCTGTGATCACATCACGAGAAAATTACTGGATAGATTTCGATGAAATTTGGTATAATAATAGCTATATCCCGAATATATTTTACATATTTTAAATTAAATACAATATTGGATACATTTTACATAAATAAATAACAGACGAACTAATAATTTTCATATAACTACGAGTAAATATAATAACAATTATTATTAAGAGAACAACCAACAACAACTTTAAGTTATATCTACTGGGTCCCTGCTATCTTTACAAGCAAAACAAATCATTATAATGGTCCAGATATTACGTTTCATAATAAAAATACATATATTGTTTACATTATCTACATACATAGTGCCCAGTGGTAGTGTGCTCACTTGGATAATAGAGTGAAACAAAAAAGAAAAAAATAGGTTCTAATCCGGGTTTTGCATCTATGTACGCCATGGACGTATTAACTAACGGGCCAGTCATAAAATACAAATGCATGAAAACACTTTCAACCATTTGAAGTATAACGCACACAAAGAATTGACACAATACATCAAAATTCACTCTAATGCTAGTGCTTGAACGTAGTCGATAAAATACATACATCAATGACATTTTAAATATTAATAATAAATATTGTTTGATTTTTCGCCGACAATCAAACCCAGAACGTTCGAATGGGAAAGAAAAGGCGTATCATAAATAAGCTGTAAGGCAAAGAAAATAAAGGGAGAATAAAGGTGGGGTAAGCTTCCGGTATTTATATTTTAATTATACTAAAATAAGCAGGACATTGTTATGAACTTTTTACTCAATTATAGTTATTATAGACTTCAAATTTTTTGTTAAGAATTTTTTTTCTCTTTCGAGAAGAATCCCTAGGAAATGTAAAATTTTGTGTAATTTATGTGTTAAAATAAAATAAAAATTAAGTACACATACTAATTATAATTTTTGCATTTATAATGTTTTTATTTAATTATAAAAATATTATTATAAATTTATTGTCATCAGATTGTAGGATACTGCGATAAAAGTATTTTATGTTATTGTACTGTACAAATAACATCCATTATTCGCTTAGTTATTTCGTCAAATATCGATATATTTTTCGACATTGTCAAGCACTAGTCGATGTCAAATGGACTTACTCGACAGTTCTGTCATTTGTTTTGAACGGTATAATCCAGCCATTTTATGATGGTTGTCAGATGTCAACAATACATAGATAATAATACGAAATTTTATTTTACATTTACTTAAATTTTGTGATAAATAACATTAAATGTAATAAAATATATTACTTACAAGTGAAAAGAAATAGTGCTGCTTCCGCTGCTATAGTTTTTACACCATCTAATAGAACATTTAGTCATTTTTGGGAGATGTTTTGTTGACAAGTAAGTGCTTGAGACTGACGTAAAATCAAACGGCCAGGCCTAAAATATCCTGATTACTGTCAAGGCCGGTAAAGGTACGTCCGCTTATGTGTCTCGTCCATTAGTTAATACGTCCATGATGTACGCATATTAGTACGTTGTTGAATAAGGCTTATTACACTATAACGGAATACTTAGTACATGTTAATGTGTGGGATTAATGTCTGGTTGTGTCTCACGTAGGATATATAGATAAATATTGTAATACAATATTGTTACCACATATTTTTTTTGAAAAGAGCAACTGTTGAGTTTCTCGCCAGTTCTTCTTAGCAGAACAGCTTTCGGAGCCGGTGGTAGTTTACTCACAGACTTACAGACTGACATTTAATTCTAATAGTGTAAAAATTACGATTCAAAAGAGCTTGTTTTTTTTTTTTTTTTTTTTTTTTTTTTTTTTTTTTTTTTTTTTTTTTTTTTTTTTTTTTTTTTTTTTTTTTTTTTTTTTTTTTTTTTTTTTTGTGTTTAATATCTGCGATCAGTCGCCAAACTATAAGCAGATAGGTTCAGTGAAAATAAGTAAGTATCAGATCAGCGAGGCCAACGCCCCGCTGTCTATTCATAGGACGTGGTTTCTCTTCAATCTTTTAACCACGCTGACATCGTTAAGTAATCCGGAAGCAAGCGGATTAGGGTGGCGAGCAAGACGTTCTGTGTGTACTTTTTTATATCGCTCGATTTCGGAGGTTACTGTTGGGATATTTAAATACTCATGTATTTCATCGTTCTTCGTAAACCAAGGTGCGTTAGCTATGTTCCTCAGTATGTTGTTTTGCACTCTTTGCAAGCACATGACGTTACTCTTACTGGCCACGCCCCACAGCTGAATACCGTAGGTCCAGACGGGTTTCAGAATTGAGTTGTAAATTAGGATTTTATTGTCCAAGGAGAGCACGGAATTTCTGCCCATCATCCAGTATAGACTTCTAAATTTGTGGTTAATTACATCTCTTTTTATTTTTATGTGGTTTTTGAATGTTAGGCGTCTATCTAAGTGGAAACCAAGGTATTTCACGCAGTCACTTTGAGGCAAAATGTTATTCATTAGGTAGACCTGGGGGCAGTTTTGTTTTCTCAAAGTAAAAGTTACATGTTTGGATTTCTGAGCACTGGCTTTAATTCGCCATTTTTTGAGCCATTCTGAAGTAACGTCGAGATGTCGTTGTTTGTTTTTGAATAAAAAATATTTCCGTTTAGAATCTTTATTTCTCATTAAGAATTATTACACAATTCACTTACATGAGAAAACACATTAAATTTTAAAAACATTCACAAAAATATGCGAGTACGTACAAGTAACATTTATAGTATGTGGGTAACCTTTAAAAACAATATTTAAAGCGACAAACAGTTCATAGCTAAGCACTAAGAATAAAGAAATCATAGAAATGGCATAGTCTACGGTCTACTTATTAATTTTTAAAATATAATATTTGAGCATTTTTTTAAATGTTGTAATTGTTTTTGATTCCTTTATATCTGTTGGTAATTTATTATATAACTGTGCTCCTTCAAACATTAAACTCCTTTTACCGTAGTTAGTTCTTGGGGCGTATAAGACTAAGTTGTTCGCATTTCTTAGGAAATGCTTTTGGATTTGTTGTTTTTTAGTGAATTTTATGTTAGAATGTATATCTCCGCTCAGCACTTTTCTTATTAGCATACACGTATTATAGGTATACGTTTGCTCCACGCTCAATATATTAGTTTCCTTATATATTTTATCTGATGGTGTTAAGAAATCATATTGAAATAATATTTTAATAAGTTTATTCTGAGCAACTTGAATTGGTTTTAGATTAGTTTTAGCAGCTGAACCCCAGACTTCGATAAGGTAATCAATATGAGGTTTCGCTAATGTGTTGTATATTATATATTTGACTTGTTTCGGAAGACATCTAACAATATTTCGGACGGATCCCATAATAGACAATAACTTTCCACGTAACTTTTCTAGGTGCGGCTTCCATGTGAGATGACTATCAAGGGTTAGGCCAAGATATTTTTCACTTTTAGCTTTATTAATTATTTCATTATTTATTTTAAGAGGTTGGTAATTATTGATTCTTTTATTTTTAGCCGAAAATATAACATAGTTAGTCTTTTTAGTATTGATTGTTAATAAATTATATTGAAACCATTCGTTGAGTATATTAAGGTCATTCTGTGCTTTTTCTATTATAATATCGATAGAATTACCGAAGTAAAACAAACTGGTATCGTCAGCGTAGAGGGTAATATCTCCATTTAAACCTATTTCTTTTATATTATTTATATAAATAAGAAATAAAAGAGGCCCCAAAACCGATCCCTGTGGGACTCCCCATGTAATTAAAGAAGGTCTACTCTGATGCTCCTTTATTTTAACTATTTGATATCGATTTTCAAGATATGATTTTAGCATTTTATGGGCATTACCAGTGATACCTATACTTTTCAATTTCATTAGAAGTATTTCATGACTGACAGTATCAAAAGCTTTTTTTAAATCTATAAAAATACCTAGAGCAATTAATTTTTTATCAATATTTATTTTAATTTTTGTTATCAGGTCAATTGTCGCTGACAGGGTGCAAGATTTTGGTCGGAAACCGTATTGTTTGTCATATAAAATTTTTGTGGTACTAAGATAGGATTCAAGTCGATTGTATATCACTTTTTCAAATACTTTAGACAATACGGGTAAAACTGATATAGGACGATAGTTTCCAGGATCAGTTTTGGAGCCAGATTTAAATATGGGGGTAACTTTAGCTATCTTTAAGCTATCTGGGAAGGAACCTATTTTAAGGCACTGATTAATGCATTTAGTTAAGTTACTTAGAATAAGAGGTTTAATGAATTTTATTACCCTCGTACTTACCTCATCTGAACCTGTCGATGTATTAGAATTTAAGTTATCAATAATTTTTTCAATTTCTTTAGGAGAAGCTGGAGTAAATTCACTTAGATTATGACATGTATTGTGACATTTTGGTAAAGTGTAAATTGTATTATTATGATATTTTTGGGGAATATTTTGTGCTAATAATTTACCAATGTTAGAAAAGAAGTCATTGAAGTGTTCGCAAATTAGTTGTTGATCTGAGATCGTACTTTTAGGTGTGATAATGTTTGAAGGGGCAAAGTCTTCCTTAATTTTATTATTACATAAGCTACCAATTAAGTTCCACATTTTTAACGGTTTTTTTCTTGCATAATTAAAAGATTTTAAATAATACTGACTTTTTGCTCTCTGGATACTTTTCATAACCCTGTTTCTCTCAATTTTAAATTCTTTTTCTATATTTTTGTCCTTTGGGTTGTTCTTGTAATGTTGCCATAAGAGGTTCCTTTTATCAATACTGTCTATTATATTTTTATTGATCCAATCGCTTCTCGGTGAATTTAGAAACTTTACTTTCTGGACCTTATTTTCTTTGATGCAAGTAATAAGTTTTGATTCTAATTTTGTGAACTCTAATATTTCGTGTGCATTATATATTTCAACGGCTTTATAAATATTTTCATAATTTAGTGCACTATATTCCATCTTCTTCAGTATATTGGGCTTATATTTTTCTATTTCCATATAAATTTGTTTATGGTCGGACATAGCCGAATCAACAATAGCTAGATGGAAAGAGTGTTCTTTGAGATTTGTGCAAGCATGGTCTATTATGCTTCTTGTTTCTGGGGTAACACGTGTAGAATAGTCGGAGTCAACTTTATTTAACGCTACAAGACCATATTCTTCAAGTGCATCTATATATTCCTTACTCGGTTTATCAGGGCAGAGAAGGTCTAAGTTAAAGTCTCCCATAATTACAGCTCGTTTTTTATTAGACAGTTGAGTAGAGTAAACTTCGAGAAAATCTGCAACATTCTTTCGGTTGTTTTTGTAGATAGCTCCAATGTCCAGACAATATTTATTAATGTGAGTCCACAAATAATGATTTTCTTGTATATAATGGTGTTCTATTAGATTGTGCTTTAGACTGTTGTGAATAAAAATAGATACTCCACCCCCTCTAGAAACTTCTCTGTAGTTATAATAATGTGTAAAACCTGGCAAGACATGTTTTTTTGCTTGATCCTCTGACCTTATCCATGTTTCCGTAATAATAACTATATGTATTTGATATTTAAAAGACTGTAGAATACATTGTAATTCATCTAGCTTACCCTTTTTAACTATACTTTTAGCATTGGTGTAAAAGAATTTTAATGATTTTTTAGACGTAGTTATATCTGAATATTTTTTAGCTATTTCATAAGTCACTTTATTTCCCTTTAGCATTATTGTCTCGCCTCTGGAGATGGGTTGGACTTTTTTGGAAGTTTCTGTACAATCTTAGGTACACCATTTTTATACTTTATGGTCAGATTTTGTTCGCCATTATTAATTCGCAGATCCAACTGATTCTTTACATTTTTAAAATAAGCCTGTTGTGCTGGTGTTAGATCAGAGAATATTTTTATGTCATTAAGTTGCACATTTTGTTTCAAACGTAATATAGATTTAACGGGATCGTGGTTCAGAAAAACAGCTTTTAGTGGGCGACATTTTTTGGCATCATATTTTCCCAGGCGATATATTTTTACTGGTTCAGGTATATCTTTGGAAATCATTTTGATGATGTTTATAACTTCACACTTATCAGAGTCTTGTCTTTCACGGTGATCTTTGAGAATTGGCTCAGGTATACCTTTTAAAATAATATTGTTTTCCCGACTTTTACGTTCGCTTATCTCTGACATAATATCCTCACTGTCGTATGTTCTTTGTTGTGGTAAAGTTACTTGAAGTTGTTGCATTGTAGATTCGAGTGAAACAATTTTTTTATCTTGGTTTTCTGATGAATTTGTTAGGTCTGATAGTTTTGTTTTAATTGAGTTTTGCTCTTGTACAAGGTTTTCAGTTGTAACTTGCATATTATTTACCTGATTTTTAATTGATAATATGTCTTCCGATAGTTTTTTAATACTTTCATTTTGATTGTTAGTGAATTCTGTTAGAAAATCCATCATTTTATCCATTTTTTTATGCAAGATATCTATTTCCTGCTTTATATCTGTATCCATTTCAGGTTGCTTTCTCTTCCGTGTAGTAATAAATGGTTCTTCTGTGTTAGGTAGGTTATCTTCTACATATAATCCACGACTTGATAAATTTATTAGTGAGCCACTTTGTCGCTGCCCGATGCCACTTCCAGTAGGTGAACGTAGCATGTTCTATGATGCGTGCGAAATTATGAGTAATCGCTCACTAGCTGCTTGTGGTTATAAAAGACAAAAAATATGAACTTGTCCTTTTTACTCGAGGTGGAGCGGGGTGCACCGAAACGCTGCTGCACCGTTCCCAGAAGACTTATGCGTTAATTAGATATTTAGCAACAATTAACTCACTGTGTAGATAATTTTAGTTCAAATTTGCATGTAGCACTTTTAATATTTCTAAACAAAACCAACAAACACGTCTGCTTCGTACGCCCGCTTACACTGAGTTTCAATTTTCATTGATGATTATGATATTTTCATGTTTATACATTTCGCTGAAGGTATAAAAATAGATATGAGTAAAAAATGTCATTAAAGTCCCAAAACATCCTTTATTCTTCCTCCTTCTTTCTCTTTCTTTTTCTTTCTTTTTCTCCGACCTTAGTACCTCTTCTTTTTAAAAGTCAGCCAAAAATAAGTCCTGAAAGGCCTACGAAGTAAATACTGTAATAAAAATTGTTTATGATCGGTTAAAAATTGGTTCGAAAGTATCCATCGAGAAAATTGATTATAAAGTACTTTATTAAGAGTCCATTCTAAGCGGGGTTTGGAATATCATTAGCGAGTTTATTGAATTCGGTTTTAAACAAATGGAATTGGTTTATTCAACACAAATATTTTGGTTTAGATCGTTGCATTATGTAGCTTAAAATTAGCTTTAACTTGTAATTATGCTATACTGTAAAGTAAGTACTTATCCTAGAAACTCACCCTTGCTTTGTACACTTGCTTTACTTATTTACCTTACTATTATATTATTAAATAGAAAATTTATATGCTATTAAATAGAAGAAAAAAACAAAGTTATGTCACATGAACCAAACATTTTTTCAGGTTAAAAAGTAGCTGTGAGTTATTCCAGACCATAATCTATCTCAATGCTAAATTTCCTCCAGATTTGTTCAGCCATCTATTCCATCCATTCACCAAACAACCAACTAAGTTTTGTTTATAATATTTTTGGGATACTTTGAATAATGTTAAATGATGATGTAGCATCATCATCAGCCATTTTTTTACGTCCTGCTGGGTCATTGCTGGGCACGGGCCTCCCTCAGTACGAGGAGGATCAGGCACACCTAGCCCTATAGTTCACCGCGCTGGTCTAGTGCGTGCTGACAGACTTCACATGTCTTTTTTTTTTTTTTTTTTTTTTATATCAATCTGAATTAGTGCTTGACTACGTTCCACCTGATGGAAAGTGGTAACGCAGTCGTAGATGGTAAGTCGCACTAATTCAGTAGCCACCTATTCACTCTTGCCTTGAAGACACCCATATTGTAATCGGACGGAAACACGGAGGCAGGCAGATTGTTCCAATCCTTAGCCGCACGTATAATAAATGACGAAGCGAAACGCTTCGTGCGGACGGATGGAATGTCCACGACATAAGGATGGAAACCAGCTGTTCGTCGCGTCGTCCGATGATGGAAAGGGGATGGGGGAATTAAATCATGTAATTCCTGCGCACACTATCCAAAATGAAACCTATAGAATACACAGAGGCTGGCAACTTTACGTCGGTGATCGAGGCTTTGTAGGTTGGCATTTACCAGCGTAGGGTCACCAATAATCCTCTGCGCACGCCTCTCAATCGAGTCCAAAGCAGACAGATGGCATTTCGCAGCACCAGCCCATATGTGACTACAGTATTCCACACACGACCGGACTTGAGCTTTATATAAATCAAGGAGCTGTCCCGGTGTGAAATACTGTCGGACCTTTGCGAGGATGCCAACTTTCCTCGCTGCTACATTGGCCTTAGACTCGATGAACCGCCCGTAGTTCATGTTGGAACTAATGTCCATCCCCAGCAACTGCAGACGGTCAGTGTATTCCAGAGGCACATTTTGGAAAGTAGGAGTCAAGGTAAAAGGACTCCTTTTCGCGGTGAACAGACACGCCTGTGTTTCGGTGGCGTTGAAACTCACAAGATTGGCATCGCCCCAAGTGGAGACTGCCTTGAGTGTGAGATTCAAACGCTCTACCATGGCCTCTCTTTCAGACTGAATTTGATCTCTACTGGCCCGAGCACTCGGCAGGTATCTCTCTACAACAGTGCTGTCGTCTGCGTACCCATAGATACCGGGTATAAGCAGATCGTTAATATGCAGCAGGAACAAGGTTGCAGAGAGAACAGATCCCTGAGGAACTCCAGAGTTGATCTTTAAGGGTTCTGATGAACAGCCTTCTACTACAACTCTGAGTGATCGGTCTCTCAGGAAGTCATTTATCCAGCCGATCAGGCCAGGAGATATGCCATAGGCTGAAAGCTTGCTTATAAGGCTAGCGTGCCAAACCCTGTCAAAGGCTTTTGAGACATCGAGGGAGACAGCAATCGCCTCCCCACTTCGCTCAAGAGCTTCGCCAATGGTGTGGTTGGCATACACTATAAGGTCCCCAGTCGACCGATTCCGGCGAAACCCATATTGCCGATCACTGAGGAGATCATTCTGTTCAAGGTATGCCATTAGTCGATTGTTCAATACACGCTCCATAATCTTGCTGAGTATGGAGGTGATTGAGATCGGACGATAATTGGCAGGGTCAGCACGGCTACCTTTCTTGGGCACTGGTTGCACGTTGGCAAGCTTCCAGGATTTAGGTACTATTCCAGTCTTAAGAGAAAGGCGGTACAGACGTGTCAGTATCGGAGACAACTCGGGAGCACATGTTTTAAGCACTATCGCTGGTATACCATCAGGACCACTGGCTTTATTCACATCTAGACGACACAAAACTCTCTTTACCTCCTTATTGGTTATGGAGATTTCAGGCATTGAGATCCCGCAGTGAGGTATATGTGGTGGAATAGCATTGCCAGTGTCTAGACATGAATTTTGGGCAAAAAGGGAGGCAAGTAAAGACGCCTTTTCCTTTGCCGTATGAGCCAGGGATCCATCAGATTTTACCAGCGGAGGCAGTGAGGGACGACAGAAGTTCGTCTCTACCGCTTTCGCAAGGGACCAAAAAGCTCTGCTGCCAGATGGTTGGGCAGAGAGCTTTGTGCCAAAATGTGCAATTCGGTCAAGACGAGCCTTCTTTAATGTCTTTTTGTAGGACTTGGCGGCTAAGTTAAAGGCTCTCTTCTTTGATCTTACATCCGGAGTTTTGCGGTCTCGAGCATCAACCCAGGCAAGGTAGGCCGAATGCTTACGCTTTTCAGCAAAGGTACATTCGGCATTAAACCATGGGCGAGCTTTGCCACCGACGTGTACATCAGAGAACGGAATAAAATATTCCATTGCTTGATGCACCACATCAGTTATAGCATCAGCACAACTCGACGGATCGGAAGAAGAGAAGCAGACCTGCCGCCAAGGGAAGGATGCAAAAAAGTGCCGCATCTCATCCCAATCTGCTGACTTGTATTGCCATACTCGTCTAACACCAATAGAGTCATTATCTGGTGGAGAGTAAGACGACACAGCTTTTACCAGACAGTGGTCAGAGCTACCCAATGGGGATGAGACCTGGATGTTATATCTGTCTGGATCAGTTGTCAGCAGAAGGTCCAGACAATTAGCTAAGTGGCCGTCAACATCGGGTACCCTCGTCGCTTTTTCAACCAACTGGGAGAGTCCAAGTGACACCGCAAACTTCCATGCTTCTCTCCCAGCATGGTCCGTTTTCTGGTATGGGAACAGCCAATCTTCATGATGCGCGTTAAAGTCCCCCAGAAAGACAAGCTGCGCGGTAGGGTACCTTTGCATAGCCACATCAGCTGCCTCACTGAGATATTCAAACAACCGAGTTGTCTCCTGGTCACCTGTGTGCGATCGGTAGACACAGGAATACAGGATCTTTTCGATTCCTGTATCTACTATAACCCAGATCGTAGAGAATGTGGGGTCTTCAAGGTGGCGGAGACGCTGGAAACAGAGGTCATTTCGCGCGTACAAACAGACTCCAGCCCGCGAGCGGAAACTATGCTCCAACGTGTATCCGGTATAGTCAAGGTACGCAGCGCTCAATGGACATTGAATCTGCGTCTCCGTCAAAAAGAGCATGTGTGTGGCTGCACAGTCTCGAGGTGGAAGTGGACCGATGAGAGATTTGAGTGCAATCCTCGGATATTTGTGAGGTGCACTGTAAGGTGCTAGGTTTTTCTTAGACATGCTGGTTACCTCACGATATTTTTCTTAACCGTAAAACAAATGGTAATCATAATAAAAATGATTCGCACATGAAAATATCAGAGGTGCGATATCAGACCCGGATTTGAACCCGCATCACTCGGTTATCCAAGCGAGCGCGTTACCGCTGGGCTACCACTGCCTTCGACGTGGCATATTAATACATAAATAAATTTTTAATAGGCTCTCTATAAAGTCGTTAAAATTATTTTAAAAAATCTGACAAGTCACATCTGGGTTTAGTTAGAGAAAAATATTTTAGGAGTGGAGCCTAGGATAGGCTAGTTTTAAATTACTTAAAGTGAATTCATTTCATTATGTCTAATTATTTTATTCAATGCTTCACTAATCTAAAATAAAAAATCTTTCCGGACTTTTATCGTACCTCATGAAACTCATATTAAGGTTTTTTTATTCTAACTTTAATATAGAGCCCAAATTTAGTTACATATTAGAGCAGATTAAATTAGAAGTGAAGCAACAGCAGTAGAAAAGTAATAGAAATGAAGTAGCTATTTTAACCAGACAAGGCCATACTGTCTGACAGATAAAGCTATTAGTAAATCTACTTGTACTAGCTTGTTGTGAATATCTTTAGAGAAATAACATTATATTTTAACTACTCTCTCTTTCTCTCTCTTCCCTTCTCCCTCTCTTTTCTTCCCTCTCTTCCCTTCTCTCTCTCTCTCTTATAACGTGTGTTTGTAATTATTTCTGTGTTCGATTTGGCAAAAAATTTTGTTGACTCAGATTTGATTTTTTTTTTACAAATAAATCACAATCTGTTAATATAATTAACATCCAATTGCGATATATTTATTTAGACGAAATATAGATGAATTAATTATTATTCTACATAAATTCAACGAGTATATTTTCATTTAAAAATCAGACATTTTAAAAGATTGGAGTTGCACGCTATATAGGCTCAGTTGAAATATAACGTGTATGTAATAAACTTATTATTTTATTCTGATATAACAGATTACATTTATGTTCTCTTTTACGGAGCACGGAGTTGTGCTGTTACTGGAAAACTAAATAAACTTGGCCTTACCCGGGACTCGAACCCAGAACCACCGATCTGTAACCTTACATGCTAACCACTAAGCAGTAATTTATATTTATACTTGCATATTTACATACAATTCTTTGTAAAATAACGCCAGCCCAATTTTATTTAACTAAATTATGAAAGTGAAAAGCACAGCATTCGCTATTTCCATTTCAATATTAGAATTTAAAATGTTTCCCTCAATAGGCAATCGTGTGACGGTAATGAAGTCGTTTGGTTTTGCAAATCGTTTTGCTTAAGGTTAAGCGAATTGTATAATATTGCAAATATTTAAACGTTGCAGCTAGGTATGTTACTTTCTTTAAAACTAATGCTTAAATTAATTTGGTCATAGAGCTTAAAAGCTTTTGAAAGTTAGTTTAAGCTTAACTAGCGATTAACCCTCGCTTGGTCCAGGTTTGTCCCTACCAACATTTTTATTGGTTATACAGAATAGTTCGTATATTTTTTTATTATAAATATAAACACAGTACAAACTTTCGTGATCAACAAATGAATGCCCCTAGCGAGACTCGAACCCGCGACCGCTAGCGCAGTATGTAGGGTCACTACAAACTGAGCCAAACGTGTCGTCGAAATGTGTATGAATTTATAGTTAAATACATATACTATACACTCATGCACGTTACATTTTGTACTAACAGCAAGAGAATATGTACTTCCTAGTATTTGGACTTTGCTCTTTGTGTGGCATAGTGCGGTCACGGTTAGAGGTTCCGGTTTTAATGAAAATACAAATAAACTGGTATAATTTATTATTTTAATGTACTTTAGTGCCATTTTGGAAATTTGTAGGTAGGCACAGTCTGTAACAAGTGGTGTATCATATAATGACCTACGAGACGTGTTCCACTTTAGGCTCTGACGAAAATCGAAGTACCTATCTAAAAATGTATTACATTAGGAATATTCATAAAAACGAAAAAAATAAATTATTAAATAACTATATTTACATATTATATAATTATTTTTATTTTTCTTTCCTTTCATTATTTGACTTAAGTTCTATTATTAATTAAGATACTCTATGGTGTTACTATTGTCCACAGAATACCCTCGCAATTTTGGACAAGTTGGACATCGACAGTGAAAAGCCCTCGGAGGAAGAAATCGCGAGGCTTTTTGGCTATGAAGAAGCATACCTTGCAGGGGACCTGGGCATCTGGCAAAGGGTCAAACCCAAAATTTGGGCATTATTTGATGAACCATCTAGTTCACCAGCTGCAAAGGTAAAGTTCAGAATCTTATTTTTCAATTTTATGTATCACTATATATAACTTATCCTAATAATATAAAAGTGTAAGGAACTGAGAGAACGACTTAACCCATTTCATTCATACTTTTTGGTGTAAGTAGACTTACCAATTTTATTTTGATTCAAATTTAAGTAAATTAAAATGGATAATTTCTAAAGCAGGTCCTTTAAGTTTAGAAAGATATTCAGGTTAATATTATTAGAATATTTCAAACAAGTTCGCCAAAAGCACAAAATCCACAGCCAACTCGTTTATAATACATGATAAGACGTGCTGCCAATTTTCAGATGTTTTCTAACAGCTACTTAAGTTTAAAAATGGTCTGCGAAAAATTGTCTTCCGAGTAAAAAGTTTAATGCTGAATTATATGCTTTTTTAAAATAAGGGCTTACTTGTATGTTTAAAAAAAGTAACTGACAACAGGTTAAATATTTAGAAACTATAGTTTGTCCATTTTGTTAATGGTTTTTTGACAGCTCGCCGAATGACAAGCTAAAGTGATGACTGACTGAAAGGACGTATTAATCGATTTCTCTTATTTTTTTAAGTATAAAATAATATTTATTTTTATATTTATTAATATGAAAATAAATATATTATCGTAAAAATCAAGTGTGGTGGAGAGAACTAAGAGAATCATAATGTGTTTCGGGCCGTGACATTGCATATTTTGATAATTTATGCACACAAGAGTTAATAATTAATATTATAACTGAAGACTCCTCATCGGACAAATCTAATATAAATGATGATTCTGACGTATCATGTTAATAAAAGGAATTAAACTATTTTAGTTATTTTATTTGTATGCCTTATACTAAGTAGAAAGTAAAATTTTACTATTAACTTTAATATTTTAATTTATTGGTTTAAATCTTAAAATTTTTTTGTCTTCCTTATTAAATAACATTAAAATAACATTACACCTTATTTACATATTAGCATTGATTTCTATCGATTATTTGTAATCTGTGGCACAATCGTAGTAATCGTTATGTGTGGCACAGCAATAAGGGGGAGTTGCCCGTCCATGAAGTACAATATTAATGAGTATGACATTTTAACTTTAATGGCTAACCATTAAATACGAAACTTCGTGGGCGTGAGCTGTCAAAAAACCATTAACAAAATGGACAAAGTATAGATTATTTTTAATAGATTATGCTTGAGTAGCCTAAGTTACTTATTATATAAGCTATCTGATACTGATAGTTTACATAAAATCAGTCAAGCCGTTTTGGGAATTATTCGTAAACAACGGACAAATACGAGTATGTATGCTCAGATCTTTAAAACTACGCAACGGATTTTGATGCGGTTTTTTTTAAGAGAGTGATTCAAGAGGAAGGTTTATACGTATAACTAGCAGAACATGCGGTTACGCTCGCGCTAATTCTAATTAAACATAAAACAATGTACTAGAAAACTACAGATCATCAAAAGCCCTATAAAAATCAGTAATAGTCTCTATCCCCTAAGATACTTTCACAATTTTTTTTAACTATTTCAATCATACGGAAAAATACTGTAATATCATAATAATAGTAAAATTATTTTTTAACAAAAATGAAAACCGACTTCAAAACGTTACAAATCGAAACTAAAAAGAAAAAAAATATTTAATTTCTTAGTTATTGTTGGAGTTACATTTTTGTTGGAGAAGGACAGTTTTATCCTGCCTTTGCAATGAACTTTCGAACGAATCTTTTGATTATATTTACAAATCTATACATTAATTAAATTGTATTAAGATTATTTTGCTTTGGCAAATTTTTGAAATCGGCCCACAGACGGCGGAGAAATCGGTGAACATACCGATTTCATAAAAAAAATATAATATATACAACGGAACATATAACCTCCTCCTTTTTTGAAGTCGGTTAATAAACTTTATTTACATGTTCTATACAAACAGTCTTTATAATTCAATGCTTATTAATTCGTATTCTCAACGAGTTAAATATTTACTTTGGATTCAGTTAACTCCGTTAACTGCGAATACGATACATCAGAAAGCTCAATTTTGATGCCACTGTGACGCAGAAGCTACGTATAATGGCGAGTGTACATTAAAGGTTCTATAAGTTTACTAAGTGATCTACCACATATAATGTACTAAACATATTTTATAAATGAAACTATCTTTTCGGATTTTATCGCGGATTTATTTGGATTTTTCGTTCCCGACGTTTCGAATGCTTTACAGCAATCATGGTTATGAGAGAGACTAAGGTATTAGTCGTATTAGATATTTTTATTTATATCCTTATTAAATACAGTGCCTATCCACAATAATATTGTTTTAATGAAATGAAAGCACAGTTACTAGTTCTGCCACGTTTTTCTTCTTCTTCGAATGTCAATGATTACATGTAATTGTTAATATCAGGGTTAACAATTAATATTTAACACAGTGCATCGTCTAGAGAGAAGGTGCTATTTAAATTAAAAGCTTTTAAAAGCTTACAAACAAACAGGATAGACAATTTATTAGTAGCTTTTGCCCGTGGTTCCGCTTATGTAGTTAATTATGCTGTCCTCCTCTCCTAGGTCAGCTTTGTAGCTTATGAACGTCATACTATACATCGTTCTGGTCGTTAAATGAACGCATCAAACAAAAAATATATTATGAAACATTAAATACATGTGAGATTTATAGTAAAACACTTAATTCAGTAACTTATAGGTATTTTGGAATTAATTCAATTCAATTCCAGTTGAGTCTAGATTACTCATTACTTCGCCAATGTCACGTAGAATGGAGAATATACGAAAGATTTAAACCAATTTCATTTGATATTATTGGGAGGTAGTCCAGTCGTATCGCGCTCGCTTGAATAAGCGAGTAATGCGGGTTCAAATCCGATTCTCGCACTTTTGGTATTTTCATGTGTGAATAATTTCTATTACGATTACCACTTGTCTTACGGTGAAGGAAAACATCGTGGGGAAACCTGCATGTCTGAGAGAATATAGCAAGTTTTCGAAAGACATGTGAAGTCCGCTAACACGCACTAAGCCAGCGCGGTGGACTATGACCTGATACTGAGGGAGGTCCGTGTCCAGCAGTGGGACGTTAAAAAGGATATCTTTTCATAGGTTCATTTGCTATTTACAGTTTATTTATCACATGATTTGGGGCGCATTTTTTATCACACCGATTCGACATATGAAATAAATAGTGATTAATTTTCTTTTTTAGATCATATTTTGACTCGATTAAGAACAGTCTTACTGGACTAGATGACACAAAAGAGAAACAGCTAAACGATAGTAATTTCCGTAACAGCTAATTTAACATCTAACCTATATAAAATTATAATAAATATTTATTTTAAAACTTATTTAGTACATTCAGTCTATACTCACCGTAACATGAAAAGCGCACGTAAATTATTCACAAAAACCAATTCGGATTCTTGACTGCCGCTCGGCTTAAATCGAAGCTTTTGAAATTTACCGAATATTTATGGTATTTCTATTTTCTATGGGAATGTGAAAAAGCTTATTTAAATGAATTGAAAAGCTCAAACGCTTTTTTTATACGCTTTAACCATTTTACTATAATAATAGTGAATTTATAACGCATGTGCAGTAATTCAAATTCAATCACCCATATTCCAGCCTTATGTATGAATTCTATGATTATAAATTATTATTTATGATATATATGTGGGATTTTTAAAAGGAGTATATAATATGCATGTAAGAATAAAAGGCAATGAATGTAAGGATTTTAAGAATAGAATGCGTGAGTTTACGCGAATATTTGACATTATAAATTAAATATCTTTTCGGAATTTGTCGCGGATTTATTTTAAAACCATTGTCATAGGAGAGAGGGAGTTGGTTCCTGAGTACTTATCTCGGCAATAGCAAAGCCCATTTTAATGTGTTTTATCATTATTGAAAATGGGAGAAAGGTATAAATTTCGAGTCGAAAGAAAAAAAATATTCACGTGGGACGTGGGTAAATGACAGGAACAGCTGACTGATAGTCATTAAAATTTTACTGGATAATAAGCAAGAGTTTATATTCGTACATGCTTCATTTTATCGTTAAACAAGAAAAGCACTATAAGTATTAGCTAGTTTTATCATTATAAATGAAACAATCTTTTATTTCATTTATAATGATAAAACTAGCTAGTACTAGTAAGTAATTTATGATAGTCTATCATTTTGAATATTTGTAAAAAATTGTGGGTAGGCACTCTGTAACAAGTATATAACCCCCTGAGACGTCTAATACCTTAGTCTCTCCCGTGACCATGATTGCTGTAAAGCATTCGAAACGTCGGGAACCAAAAATCATAATAAATCCGCGACAAAATCCGAAAAGATTGTTTCATTTATAATGTCAAACATTCGCGTAAACCTAAGAAAGTATTAGTTTTATCATTAATTGTACAGTTATATTAATAAATATGTCATGTGCAAGTTTACTTTTAGACATGTCAGTTTAATATGCGAGACTGTTCACGTGCATGAATATGAATCAACTCTGAAACCAGTGAACTAGTTGAATAATTTGTCTTTACCAATATTATACGGACATCTATAAATTGATAAAATTTTGAATAAAATTCAGTAGAAAACGACGACATGTTTGGCTCAGTTGGCTTTCTGTGCCAGCGGTCGCGGGTTTGAGTCTCGCTGGGGGCATTCGTTTTTTGAGCACGGATGTTTGTACTCTAGTCATGGGTGTTTATATTTATAATATGTATATTGTATGTATTTACAATTATTTATATAATATGTGGAGTATATCAACTATCTGGTATCCGTAACACTAGCCTCGCCACGGCCTAGCCTCGCCTAGCTTACCACGGATCTAGATGGCGCTGTTGTTATAATGTCCAAAAATATTTATTTTTTTAGTTATTTATTTATTGTAAATTAAATAATTTACTTCATTTGCTTCATTAATAAATTGCAAACGTTTCATTTCTTTATATTGATTTTGATTTTAAATTGTTTTAATATAATTTTATCACTTTCTTTTTAATATTAGCGACTCACCCTCGCTTTTCTCGGGTTCATCCCTAGGCCAGGTATGTTTTTTTGGAGCGGATCCCTAATTCTTTTTCTAAAATAAAAGTGGCCCGCATTACTCATTATACGAGTAAAATCAGATATCTGTCACTCAAAGTGCCATCAAAATCTGTCCAGCCATTTAAGTCGATTAGCGGGAACAAACAGAAAGACAGACAAGGAAACAGACAAAAATGTTTAAAATTGTATTTTCCACAAAAGAACTGTATATAATTACAAAATATATGTGCTTTTCATCAGTACTCTTCCTCAATTAGCGAAGAAGTACCTACGTATTTTTAAATTTGTATAAAAAATATGAAAGTTTCAAAGACAAGAAATATACAAAAAGACAAATGACCTAAATTTCATATTACATCTGAAACCATTTGTTAATTTACTACATAGAACGTAATTCACTTTATTGTAATTAAGGTACATTTCACACTGAATATTTTAAGTATAATGTATATATTTTTTAACCTGTTTTATTAACCCTTATGACACATTAGATTTGGAATAGCATTTATGCATACCATCTTTAATGACGACACGCGTGGCGCAGTTTGTAGTGACCCTACTTGCTGCGCAAGCGGTCGCGGGATCGAGTCCCGCTGGGGGCATACATTTGTTGAGCACGAATGTTTGTACTCCAGTCATCGATGTTTATATTTATAATATGTATGTATTTAAAACTTATATATGTGTAGTATATCAACCATCTAGTATCCATAACACAAGGCTCGTACCTTACCATGGAAGTAGATAGTGCTGTGTAAATGTCCCAAAATATTTTTAAAAAAATCTATCCGTAACAACCTGTATTTATATAACAGGTGATTATTACTATATCCGGATATAAAATAGACTACAAACAAAGGGTGGTTTACTTCCCCCTTCTGTACTAGGAGCAACCCCCAGGTATAATAATAATATTAGTCCCGCTGAGTTTCTTTCGCCAGTTCTTCTCCGGTCAGAGGTTTCTTCTTTCCGAACTGGTGGTAGACTTATGACGTTCAGTAAGAAATTGTAACAATTTTTATGCTGAATAAAATATTTTGTTTTTATTTTTTTTTTGATTTCGGTACCGTATAACAAGATCAGTCCATTTTTGCTTCGCTCCCCTACTCTTAGCATCGGGCAATCCAGCCATAAAGCCTCGAGGAATTGAAGACACCAGATGTTAGCTAAATCTTATATAGACAAAGTTATTAAGATATCTCGTAAGTATGAAACGTATCCCAGGTTTAAAAATTTGTTTAAATTAGATTACATTGGTTTCAGTTTAGTTATTACTATAGAGCTTCTTTACCTGTTAATGAAATAAAATTGAGATTTTTAAAAAATTAAACATTAAATATTATGTTGGGACATCATTACACACAACGCCATCTAGTTCCGTGGTAAGCTACGCAGCTTGTGTTATGGATACCAGATACTTTATATACTACATAATATATAAGTTTAAATACATAAATAATATAAATTGACTCACGTTTTCCAAACCAAGATTAACGTATTTCCTGTTTTCAAGGTTGATTAAAAATTACCTTCCTTTTAGTAAACTTGGAAATAACTTCAAAATTAACAGCATAGTATAAAGAATGACATAGTAGGGCAACTTCGGCCCAATCCGCGATATAATTACCTGTCATAGTTACCATAGTTGCCTGTCACAGGGTTGTCACTGTAGCTAAATTTTAATTCAGTGCTCAGAAATTGGCATTGGGCCGGGAAGTGTGTTATTAAAAAATATTTATTTTTTATATATATTTAAGAATGTAAAACATTTTGTTTCTACATGTTTATGATTATTTTTATTAGGCCTGTAGTTACTCGCTTAACTGATATATCTGTAGAAAATAGTATTAAAACTCGAACTGACGCGAATAGATTTATCTCGAAATGAATTTGTGTAAATAAATAAAATAAATCCTTTAATTTCTTGCGTTTACAAAAACATAAATATGCTATTAGTAACAATTAAAAAAAAAAACTATAATATATCAATAAAATCATATCACATCCTATTAAAATAATAAACTAATACAACAAAAATAAAAGTACCTACATAAGTATTTCATCATCAAGTATAAATTATATGCTATAGTTTGCCCATTTTATTAATGTTTTTTTGACAGCTCACGCCCACAAAGTTTCGTATTTAATGGTTAGCCATTAAAGTTAAAATGTCATACAAATAATATTGTACTTTATGGACGGGCACCGCCCCCTTACTGCTGTGCCACACATAACGATTACTACTATTGTGCCACAGATTATAAATAAATAAGGTGTAATATGTTATTTAATCAGGAAGACAACAAAATTTTAAGATTAAAACCAATAAATGAAAACATTAACATTATGTAAAGTTTTACTTTCTTCTTATTATAATCATACAAATAAAACAACTAAAATAGTTTAATTCCTTTTATTAACATGATTCGTCACAATCATCATTTATATTAGATTTGTCCGATGAGGAGTCTTCAGTTATATTAATTATTAAGTCTTGTGTGCATAAATTATCAAATGCAATGTCACGGCCCAAATCAGACATTATGATTCTCTTAGTTCTCTCCACCACACTTGATTTTTACGATAGTAATATTTATTTTCATATTAATAAATATAAAAATAAATATTATTTTATATTTAAAAAAATAAGAAATATCGATTATTACGTCACTATAGCTTGTCAGTCGTCAAGCTGTCAAAAAACCATTAATAAAATGGACAAACTATTATTTATATTATTATTGTTTACCTTTTCTGTTCAGTAGGTAATCTGAACAAAGACAACTCTGGAATCGATGAAGAATTTAGACACCCAAACACACAGCAATAAGTTCTTCTACGAATATCACACATTTTTCATATAGTGAAAAATCGTGACGCGCAAAACATGTGCGGCGTCAGCCTAGACTGGCGCACTGATATACGGTTCGAGATATTGTATGAGTGTGCGTGCGGCAACGTAAAGATACTATGACGCACACATACAAGCCACGCGCGGTGCGTTTGTATGAAGTTGCCCTACTTTGTCATTCTTTATATACTCTGTTAACAGTGTGCATAAGACTTCGAATACCTTGACCTAAAGACCTAAACTTAGCTCGTACCAGAGAGATTTATACTATTTAGAATGACTTGGAATTTCATTTAGGTTGAAACATTAAGCTTTCGTACTGTTTCACTTAAGCTCCATTATGTGTGTTTTTTATAAGACTAGTTTTAGCTTGCGGCTTCACTCGCGTTGTAAAAGCAAAGACCAAGGCATTGTATGTCTAACGACTGTTCTAGCAACATTTTATCAGCGGTTTATCCATGTTCAGACAGACAGGGTAATGTTGCATTTCACATTTACATTATCTTATTTAAGTATGAATATACAAGAATTACGAATACAACTTATTGTAAAACTCGTTACTATATGCCACTTCTTCTCTCTTCACTCAATTATAAACTTTATTGATTATAGACTTAATTTTACAACTGAAAATAGGTTTTTAGTCTCTCAAAAGTAGACAAATACACGCGCAACGTTAGGTGCAGATATTAGTATAAATATTACAATACACCTGCGCTTATTTTGTGCAAACGTTTATTTGTTGTTTTACAAAAGGTAACATTTTAAAAGGCCTTCATCTATCCACATGAGTAAAGGAACAATAGAAAGTAATCATTTTCTTTGCAAAAGCTCAGAGAGTTTATTTTTATTGTTTTGGTGGGAGCTTCAGTCTTTTTTTTAATGTTGGCTACTGCCTCGGTGGTGTAGTGGCTAGCATGTACGGTCATACATTGAAAGGTTCTGGGTTCGAGTCCCGGTCGGACCAAGTTTAATTATTGAGTCTTTCTGTTTAAGCCTCAGTAGTAGCCCGGAGTTGGGAAGTTGACGGTGTTTCACCCCCGTGCCTCGGAGACGTAAACTTGTCGGTCCTGCGCCTTAACTCACTGGTTGTGTCGAATAGTCGTCCCACCGAAGTATGAGAGTGATAGGAATAGAGATTGCACTTGTTCTGCGCGTACATTGTGCACTATAATATCTCCTGCGCAGTTGGCTAGTCTCAATGAGATTGTCAACCATGGCCGGACTCGGTCGGAGAACATTATTATTATTTATGTTGGCAAATATACGTACACATATACAGCCAGTGGTACCCAATTAAATTCAATGTAACTTTCTTACATTCTTTCTTAATGTGGCATTATAAAATCATACATATTATGGAACAAAGTCCTCCACCGCGTCTGTCTGTTCGCGATAAATTCAAAAACTACTGCACCGATTTTCATGTTATTTTCACTAATAAATAGAATGGTTACCGAGGAAGGTTTTAGTATATAACTAGGAAAACCTGCGGCTTCGCTCGTGCTTTATATTAAATCTACGATCAGAGAAGTACCAGGAGCAATCATGGTATCTCGAGCATGCTAATATGCCTCTAGCCTATACGCCTGGCTGGGAATGTGCATGATCATTATATAGATGAAATATTGTATGTGTAATGTGTGTATGTTTGTTATTCAATTGATGAAATTTAGTTTATCATTAAAATAATGAGGTATTTGAACTATTTTAATAACATAAAGCAAATATTTTAAAAGTTTCACAACTAACTGTCATTACCAGTGGGACGGAAATGATTGATTACTGTAGGAATCAGTTTAGTGAACAAAAACAATTCTCAAATTTACATAAAGAAACTTTGTAAGAAGTTTTTGTTAATAGAAATCTATTGAGATGTTCCTAATCCGGAACAAGTTTGCTCTGTTATTTTTTCATTAAAAAATTGTGAGAACCATTTTTCCATTAAACTAGATTTTGTGAAATTTGTATATAATGTCCTCATTTTTTTATAATAAAACAATCTGCAAGACTAGCAAAATGTTAAAAACTATCCTATCTTTTAAGTTCGGACAAATCACACATTTAAAAAAAATGTTAAGTCCGATAAGTAGTTACGTAGTTCATTGCGGAAAAAGAAAGTGATACGAAATTTTTATTACTGGCAGAAAATCTCTCGTTTTTTGCCTTACCCAGGATTTAAACTCGGGACCGACGGACAATAGTACTTTCCCACAAGACCAATCAATACTTAATACTTTCTTAGGTTTACGCGAATATTTGACATTATAAATAAATAAATAAATAAATATGTTGGGACATTATTACACACAGCGCAATCTAGTTCCGCGGTAAGCTACGAAGGAAGCTTGTATTACGTATACCAGGTAGTTGATGTACTACATATATAAGTTTAAATACATACATATTATAAATATAAACACCCATGACTGGAGTACAAACATCCGAGTTTAACAAATTAATGCCCCCAGCGGGACTCGAACCCGCGACCGCTGGCGCAAGAAGGTAGAGTCACTACAAACTTCGCCAAACGTGTCGTCGACACTACCTTTTCTGATTTTGTCGTGGATTTATTTGGATTTTTTGGTTCCCGACTCTTCGAATGCTTTACAGCAATCATGGTCACGGGAGAGACTTCATTTATAAGACCAATCAAAGCACTAGTTAGCTTTGGGTTGAGAAGATGTAATGAGATTAGCCTAACTATCATCATCCCGTCCATCCTTGTTCAAGTCTAACCAAGCGTAAAATCGATCTCGAACGTGTTTCTACACATTACCCATATTACCATATTACATAGACAGCGCGTGCCAAAGCTATTGTTAAAGTAAAAAATAGTAGCGTTATTTCGCTATTTAGCTACAATCGTCTTACCATTCCGATCGTTAACTTTATTTATAGAATTTAAAAAAATATTATAAAGATAATTATATAAGAGAAGAGGCATAATAAGCTTTTTTAAGTTTTCAACCGACTTCGAAAATGGAGGAGGTTCTCAATTCGTCTTTTTTTATCTATTACATAATATAATAAAATTCTTATCGAATATGTACTTTTACATAACTTCAAATAGTCATTATTATAATATGTTGGGACATTATTACAAACAGCGCCATCTAGTTCCGTGGTAAGCTACGAAGGAAGCTTGTGTTACGGATACCAGACAATTGATATACTACATATATAAGTTACATACATATTATAAATAAAAATACCTATGACTGGAGTACAAACATCCAAGTTTAACAAATGAATGCCCCAGCGGGACTCGAACCCGCGACCGCTGGCGCAAAAAGTAGGGTCACTACAAACTGCGCCAAACGTGTCAATACAGAGGCAGAATCTATAGTTTTAAGAATTTTTGTTTCTCAGCCTAGAAACGTATCTCGAGGAAACCACTGCACTGGACAAATTTTGAAGAAATTATTATTTATTATATATACAATATACATGTAGTGTACTTCTTACTACGAGAAAATATCTCTGTAACATTTATAATAGAATTAACAAAATAGCCTCACACAGGAATCGAATTAGCGTCTTCCTATATTTTTGAAGTTATACTTCTTTAGGCGCGTTATGAAAAAATGATGAGAGTGAAATTTTAAGATGCGCGCGCATCACTGTGACACAAAAGCTACATGTTGAAGTTGGCCACAGAATAGAATTAAAAGTATATATATTTTTTCAACAATGACATGGGTGTCATTTTTGAGGTTTCTCGGGGTGCTGATTACGAAAATGAGGTCCATTTTCAAATCCAAGATGGCGGACATCCGTTTTTTTTTCAACAATGACATGGGTGTCATTTTCGAGGTTTCTCGGGGTGCTGATTACGAAAATGAGGTCCATTTTCAAATCCAAGATGGCGGACATCCGGTTTTTTTTTCAACAATTACATGGGTGTCATATTTGAGGTTTCTCGGGGTGCTAATTGCGAAAATGAGGTCTAATTTCAAATCCAAGATGGCGGATATCCGGTTTTTTTTCAACAATGACATGGGTGTCAATTTCGAGGTTTCTCGGGGTGATGATTACGAAAATGAGGTCCATTTTCAAATCCAAGATGGCGGACATCCGGTTTTTTTTAAACAATTACATGGGTCAGGGTGTCATTTTCGAGGTTTCTCGGGGTCCTAATTGCGAAAATGAGTATGTATTATTTAATGATGCCAAAGAAGTATAACTTCTAACGCGTGTACATAAGTACACACACAAATTTTTCTATATAGATGCAAACATTTAATTTCACACATCATACATACATTACGATTTGTCACTTATATTTTATGAAAATATATTTTAAAAACTTTCATATTTTCCATTTCCATTGTAAATTTGGAAAACTACCGAGCGTAGCTTCTAATTTTCGCGTCGTATTTCGAAACCTACGTTGTGAAGTCTGTTTGTCACAAAGGATGGGCAAATCGTTTTTTATACTCTCATTCCAGCTTCAAATATGACTACTGCAATATGATAGTTAAGTTATAAAATCGTGTGCTAGAAACCTATCATTGCTTCGTTCTTTTTAATACCCTAGTGACAATTTTTACAATTTTTTATATATTATTAGCACATTATACAGGAAGTTTATGGAAAATTTAACACTTATAATAACAAGCTTCATACTTTGACTAAAGAATTACATACATTGTAAATGGAGTTTTGAAACTGCGGAAGTCTTCTAGTACATTCTATTTACTAATTGTATTCAGTTTAAAAGCTCCTTAAGTAAACTTGAATAGCCTTTATATAAATAATTTTTAAACTAATCTATAGTTCTATGATTTATAAATTAGATTGTACGCGATAGAGCGACTCATCTTCGCTTCCTTAGGTGCTCGAGAGCCTTAGACCCGAAAACATAGAAAAAAATCTTACTTCTTTAGTTTGAAGCAACTGAAAGGTTAAAATTTTGTAAATTAAGAGGATACTATTAACATCTATAATATCTATTTTGTAATTAAGGAATAGCTAAACAGAAATAAAACGTAAAAGCCTTAGGCGGTAGCTGTATATAAATAAACCAGTTAACACGAAAATAGAGTGATGACTCACTTTGTGTTTGTGTCAATCGTTGAATTTATTACCTCATCGACGTAAACAAAGTGATCTACATAATATTGCTTTAGAAATTTATCACATTGTTTTTACACATTATTTTTTTTGTTTATAAATTAATATAATAAGTACTATCTATACATATAATCACTACATAGTATAAAACAAAGTCGCTCTCTTTGTCCCTATATCCCTATGTATGCTTAAATCTTTAAAACTACGCAACGGATTTTGATGCGGTTTTTTTTAATAGATAGAGTGATTCAAGAGGAAGGTTTATATGCATAACTAGCGGATCCCGCGGCTTTGCCTGTGCTAAATCTAGGAAAAAGCCCAAGCGAAGCGAGGGCGAATCGCTAGTATATTAAAAAGCAAAAAAAACATTAACGCGCAAATCTATGCAACTACCAGTTAGATTTTTTTATTTCATGTTTAATTCGTGAAGAAGGTTAAGGCTGAAGAATATGACTACAACTTTGAGGGTTGATAAAGTTATACATATACCTAGTCACGAAAGTGCTTTTGTCGAAACACTTATTGTACTTTCCACTAGAGATTTTCTCTTATATATTATGGAAAACAAATCATTATTTCTAAAGTTTATACTTTTTACTATATAGCACTTCGCTCAGGTCGCTCTCAACGTTTTAATGATATTAATAGATTTCCAAGTAATGAGTCATTTGACAATTTTTCGCAGTTAAATGTATCCTGTATATTGATGCGGATAAACTATCATTATACTAAATTTCATAGAAATCTGGCCAGTAGTTTCCTTGTGCGTTAGAGTCGTACACAAATTCAAAAACTATAGAATTTACTTATCATCAACAGCCCTTATCAACGTCCCACAGCTGGGCACGGGCCTCCCTCAGTACAAGGGGGATCAGGCTAAAGTCCACGCTGGACTAGTGCGTCTTGGCGGACTTCACATGTTTTTCGAAAACTTGTTAGGTTTTCTCAGACAAGCAGGTTTCCTTACGATGTTTTCCTTCACCGTAAGACAAGTGGTAATCAAGCTAGAAATGATTCGTACATGAAATTATCAGAGGTGCGAGACCCGGATTTGAATTCGCATCACTCGGTTATCCAAGTGAACGCGTTACCGCTGGGCTAGATTTTATTTAGTTACAATTTTATTATACGTATTTCGTATATTATGTTTATGTAACAAACATTAAATTTTATTATATGGAGTGTAGAGGATAGAGTATTAATCAAAAAAGAGCTACACACTCTTAATTACTTTCAGAGCATGTCAGTGAAAGGGCAGCAAGTGAATACTAATGAATTAATTATGTAGTCTTTTTGATACTGGCCAAGAATAAATAGTAGTCTTAATTAAGAAAAAATAGAAACTACATCGTGTGAGAGACATAATGATTTACCAATTATTTTGTAATACTTTGTAACTTATTAGGTTTTTGCTATAGTTTGAATAAAAATTCTTAGATTGTACACATTTATGTGCAGATTTAGCTTTCTTACTATTTAAATATACTAGTGACTCTTCCTCGCTTTACTCGGGTTTGTTCCTAAGTATCTTTAACAATTTGTAGAGACTTATCAGAAATTATCAACCACCAGTTATCAACATACAAAATTTTTTTTAAATCTGTCACGTGATTTTCTCGTGATGTGATCACAGACAGACAAATATTTATAAAACTATAGATTTGATCTCTGCACGGATAATTATATAAATAATGAAGAAATAAAATATTATGTTGGGACATTATTACACGTAGCGCCATTTAGTTTCTTAGTAATTTACTAAGTATATAACTTTAAATGAATACATAATATTATAAATATAAACTCCCATGACTGAAGTACAAACATTCGTGCTCAACAAATGAATGCGCCCAGCGGGAATCGAACCAACGACCACAGGCGCAGCAAGTAGAGTCACTACAAACTGTGCTAACGTGTCGTCATAATAAGTATTAATTATTATCAATAAGATTATCAAAAAAGAATTAACAATTTTGACTTATAGAATGTTATTATATGTATAGATCCACATACTAAGTAGAAAATAATACTAAAATCTTATTCAATTCAAATGTATTTTTTACAATATCTTGTTTGTAAGGTATTTTTTCCGCCATTACGTCAAACGTCAAGCATCAGTCAGTAGTTGTAAAGTTGGACTTTGATAGATTGTTGATTGATAGTCTCTCAAAAAGTCATGTCGAAAACGTGTATTTTCATGCATTCACGTAGTTTATATCGATGACGCTATTTTGCAGTTAAATTGATATAAAGCTTTCATACATTATCATTTTCTATGTATTTATTGTAGGCAGTGGTAACGCAGTGGTAATCTTTGCTTGGAAGCTAAGTGAAGCTGGTTCGAATCCCGGTTCTTGCTAATGTCTTCACGTGCAAAACATTTTTAGCATATTTTTATTGTTTTCTCTACAGGAATTCATATAATACACAAATACAATTATATAGGCAGTTTTCAACTTTCGTGGGTCGTCAAGATTCGATTTTGAAGAGGATATCAGGAATAGGTTTTACGTACTCTCTATAGTAATGCTCTGGGTTGTACACAACCAACTTCTCGACAAAAACCTCGATAACTGTGTACTTTAACTTAACCTGGATTCTGGAATCTTCAGATCTGTTTGTTAGTTATGGGTAACCAATATTAAAATAATAAATGTAAACGATTTTTTTTCTCCCACTTTAATATAATAATATTTGTAATGCTATATAAAATGTATTTTTATTAGTTAAATACAGAGTTTATCCAATTTAATCATAATTTATAGAAAACAATTGGTAAACAAGTTACTGATTACAAAAAAAAAACTGGGACCCAATTTTTTGAGGATATTCCTGACAAAATAATGTGACAAATTGTCATAATGATAATTTAGTATGGTACAAGTTATAAGATAACGTGAATGTTAAGTATTGATACACTTTAGAGACTAGCAACTTATACTTCGCTTAATTACATCTCTATGTGAAAATAGCCAGTATTACTCCAGTTCATAGTCTACTTTTGTTCAAAGTTCAATCTAAATCTGTCTATTCTAATTTTTTAATTTAGAGAAAGATTGTAGGTTTTATTATTCATTTGTTTTTAAAAATGTAACTTTTTGTATAGTATTTATCTCGTTTCTTAACGTCCAACTGCATACGGAATGTAATAATCCTACAATACGAGGGCATGTGAAGCCATTAAATGATAGAAATGGTTCGAACATGAGAATATTAAAATTGCGACTCGGGGTTTGAACCCGCTCCATTCGTTTTCTCAAACCAATTCCCTACCACTGGGTTACCACTGCATATTTTTGTTCTGATTTTAATGATTTACCCAACGATGTATTTACTTAGTATATATTTTTAACATCCACGTATTTTTTATGTGAAAATACTCGTGAATCGTTTACATTTATATCTTATACCGTTGGATGGTAAATGTGGGCCGCAGTCGCATAACTTTGATTGATGATTCGGCTTCCTGTCCGCTAAAGCTGATTTTTGTGAAGCGGAATTTTTCGTGCTAGTGAAAAATGTTATACATTATGTGCAAATGAGGTTGTTACATTACGTAATTGATTTCGCACTTTAAAAATTATTAACGTCGTATTTATTGATTACTATTATTAAGAATACTAGCACACCCTGTGATATATTTTAGTTGTTATAAATATATATGTTGCGACATTGTTACAACAGCGCCATCTAGTTTCGGGGTAAGCTACAAGACTTGTGTTATGGATACCCGATATAAATTTATATTTTATAAATTTAAATACAAACATGTTATTTAAAATAAAAACACCAATGACTGGAGTACAAATATTCGTGCTCAAGAAGTGGGACTAGAACCCGTGACCACTGGCACAAAAAGTAAGTCTTTAAGTGAAAGCCAAGTAAAGAACATAAATAAAAAATAATCAGTTCTGACATTTTTGGTTTTCAAGCTTTTTTATTTAGGCTTTTTGCTAATTAAGAATTTTTATTATACTTAAACCACCCCTTAAAACACGCCTCTAACAAAATATGCAAAGAATAATTGAAATGTGTCCATCCGTTTATTGAGTTTTAGCGAGACTTACACTTACTTACTTACTTACTTACTTACTTACTTCACATATTTTTTCTTCTACATATTACATTTTAATGCCTTTTTCTAAGTAACATTTCCGAAGTAAAGATATTTTTTCTGGAGTTCAAAGGGAAATGACAAAGAAATCCTTTATGTTCGTAGAGAGCAATATTTTCAATGTAAATATGAATAAACTACAATGCTGCGCTATCGTGAATATTAGGGTTAGAGAAACTCAATAAATATCTTATTATAGCTAAGTGAATCTAAAATAAGAAATCGAAAATATACGGCTTTGTCTGTTTTGAATAAGAAAATAGAAACACAGTATATAAAACCTTACAGTTACAATCATACTTTTTATGTCCAATAGTCCATATAACATTTCAGCCCTTTTGGTTATTACCAAAAGACCGGTAGGATTGACCTTGACATGCAGGTTTCATTACGATGTGTTCCATCACCATAAACTAGTGGTAATCGTGTTGGTAACAGAAGAGAATTAGATACCAGATCGGTAATGAACCCGCTACATTCAATTTCTCAAACGAGCGCTTTACCACTGTGTTACTTGTCATTTTTATTTAATTTTATTTGATCAATTTCATAGTTTGAGTAAGCAGACCTATTTATATTATGTATGTATTTATGTGTACGCATTATCTGCGCAAACAAAGAACCTTTATTTGAATTGCTGTAGTTGTAATACAATTGTTGTTTAATTTCGTGGGTAGACACGTAGAAAAATTTATTTACGTATAAACTACTACATTTAGGTTATATGTAAGACTTATAAAAAGCCTATACTATCAATTTAGATCCCACTGATAGATAGTCTCCTTGAAGATTCTTTTGGGACGTTTCTATTGTAAACTCTGCGACAGGATGATCTTACAATTACACGTTTTTACACAATAAATAATATGTATTCTTTTATTCTTATTATAATTATATATGCCACAGCAAATATTACCAGCAATACTTTCAACAGCAATTATATTAGACAATCTATACTGTCCGAAGTAATGAATCGAAATGTATCACTCACCGATTAAACAGAACTTATAAAACCTTAACCCACCCATTTTACAGCGCCCTCAGGTAGTCAATACAACTCCCAATAAAGTAAATTGATAATAGAATAAAAATAGTCAATACAAGTCCATATTCATTATCCATTAAATACATAGAAGTTAACACTATGTATAAAGATTATATTATAGTAATTAGTGTGTATCACTAAATTTAATGAAACAAAGTCCTCCGCCGCGTCTGTCTGTTCGCGATACACTCAAAAACTACTGCACCAATTTTCATGCTGTTTTATAAATATAAATATGTTGGGACATTTTTTTACAACAGCGCCATCTAGTTCCGTGGTAAGCTACGAGGCTTGTGTTACGGATACCAGATAGTTGATATACCCACTACACGTATAAATTTTGAAATACATACATAATATAAATATTAACACCCATGACTGGAGAACAAACATTCTTGCTAAACGAATGAATGCCCTCAGCGGGACTCGCACCCGCGACCGCTGGCGCACAAGGTAGGGTCACTACCAACTGAGCCAAACATGTCGTCATTTTTCACCGATGGATAGAGTGTTTGTCGAGGAAGGTTTTAGTATATAATTTGTCAAGTTTTATATACATTTACTAGCGAAACCCGCGGCTTTGCTCGCGCTAAATGCTTGATATTTTTTCTTCTTTCTAGGTGATATCGGCGATGTCGGTTTTCTTCATCTGCATATCAGTCCTTTGCTTCTGCTTGAAAACGCATCCTGATCTTCGAGTATTCTACCCTCTGCCGTTAGAACGCTATATAGAAAACACTACGACTGTTATCGAAGCACAACCTTGGCACGATAACGGCCAGCCTCACGTGGCCTTCTTCTATATAGAGCTGGTATGCAACGTATGGTTCACCATAGAATTGCTGGTGAGATCTGTGGTAAGTACTTAGTTTATTTTTAATTCTATTTATTAATATTTTCCAATATGACATGCCAAATTGTGAAACTAAAAATAATTGGCGATTATAATAATATCTAAAGTTACCTTATAAATGAAACTGTCTTTTCAGATGTTGTCGCGGCTTAATTTTGATTTTTGGTTCCCGACGTTTCGAATGCTTTACAGGAATCATGATAACGAGAGAGAGTAAAGCATTCGAAACGTCGGGAACCAAAAATCAAAATAAATCCGCGACAAAATCCGAAAAGATAGTTTCATTTATAATGTCAAATATTCGCGTTAACCTCAGAAAGTACTAAAGTTATGTTTCAATAAAGATGTGCCTAATCTGACTTTAACCAAATCAGACTTTAACCAAATCAGACTATTTTGCCTAATTATTTTGCGTAGTAAGTAAACTGATTCATGAAAGTTAAAAAATATTTTTTACAAAAGGTAGTAATTGTGTCAATTACAACTGTACGATTTCTATCATAAAGCTTTCTTAATATACATATCTTAACTTTTTTAATTACACTATTTAAATATTTGATTATTATTAAGAAAAATTACCGAATATTACCGCCTAAAATGTAAAAAAAATACATCGATAGTAATATTTTCTGTCATTGTTTTCTGTCTCTCTGTTCTGTCCTGTTCGCTTGGACTAATCTTCAAAACGACTATGCCAATTTTGACGGGACTTTGACTGGCACGTAGCTGATGTTATGAGGAGGAACTTGGCTTACTTTTTTTTAGAAAAAGTAACAGTTTTCCGTGAAAAAATTAACCTATTAAATGTTGATAAAGTTGTACCTATGGACACTCTCAAGCAAAGCCAGCGAAAGTCACTAGTGATTGATAAAATCGAACCTTTGATCTGCAAAGCAGTAGATTATATCAATTATTTTTCGATAACGAAGTAGTATTACAATGTCGCCTCCAAAATTCAAAGAGATGTATTCTCTTAGCGTTTGAAATGCAAGGTCTTTAAAAACATTCCCAAAATTTGGATATTCGTTCGATATTTTTCAAATGTTTTAAGACCCTATTCCGTTAGGGTTAAAGTACATATTCTTTTAGCATCACCTTTCGATAATTTTGTTACCTAATAGTCGAGCTACCAGCTCTTTAAGAAATCCGACACCAATTCGTTTGGTTCAATGCTTGCAAATTTACCCGCTTGTACATAAAATGGAAACGTAAATTTATAACGTGGTTTTATAGTACTTTCTTAGATAGACGGAAATACATTATAAAGAATATATAAATACATTATAAAGAATATATAAAGAATATATAAATGTCAAGTTGCGCAGAGGCGATTTATCGGCCAGTTTGGTGGTAAGACGCGGGGCGCGAAAAAAACTATATTCATATACAAATCTAAATTGTTTACTTCCTTTTTAAGACGGCTAACAAATAACTTATTCTAAAGTTAAGGTACATGCTACAATTAAAAACAAGTTTTGGCGGAAATATATGCTACGTTACTCTACTACTCTTGTTTAAAAGAATACAAATAATAAACAAGTGCGTGTGTACAAAGTACACATGTCAGAAGTAAAACTTCTTTGGCACACTAATTGTTAAATCTCGTTTATATTTATACTAAATAACCCCGTCTGAGCTCGTTGAGAGAGGGAGATGACGCGAAGGTCACACCCACGAGTTAGAAAGAGTTAGAAATGTCACTGACTCGCGGTGGGCGAGATCTAACTAAGGCTAACTCTTCCCCGTCTCTGAGCGCCTGGTACTATGGACTTATTTTTTCGTTTCATCGAGTTTGAAATCACAACGATTCTAAAGAAGTTTCACTTTAATAATGAAAAATTGATTATAAAATATGTATATGTGTTAAAAGCAATCTTAAGGTGAAAACTAGTTGAAGCAGACACATAATATTATACCATCAAGGCAATATACACAATTTGTAGCAAGTACAAAACAAGTACACATGCAGATTAAATACATAACCCTTCTTTAGATTTCGCTGCAGTTGGATAAAAAATTCCGTATACACTTCATCGTATGCGTATCGTGTGATAATATTTTTAGCAAAAAGAACAAAATTCATGACTTCGGACATTATTAAGAGTCCACGATTAAGGATAAAGTATCAAAGCTTTAACACGTTCAATTACATATCTCGAGTGTCAGACTCAACGTGATCCGGATGTGAATAGCGATGTGCCATTATTTTTGTATATACCTATGCTTATAGTAAAGGTACTATAGTATAATTCGCGTCATGTAAAAAGAACGCTGGCTGTCAAGTTGCGCAGAGGCGATTTATCGGCCAGTTTGGTGGTAAGACGCGGGGCGCGGGGGGAGAGCGCGCGCCGCATGCTTTCTGGCTTGCTATTGGTTCGTAAGTTCAAAATACCATCGCGCACACAAAAGTTATTAATTACGAAATGGTTTTATATAAAAAAATTGAGAAGAAATATTTATGACGTAGTATATTGTTTTATAAAGAGAGAGAGTCTGATAATAATGCAGTTTATAATTTTAAAAAATATATTAAACGAATTAATTAAATTTTTTGTAAGTATATTAAACATTCTACACTGAATCAAACATATTTTATTAATTAATAGAATTCTATTTAATAACATTCTATCTAATATTTTTTAAATGTACATGCCAATAACCAATATACGTCGCAAGCGAAAGACTAGTTAAAAAATAATAATAGTCTTAGTAATTTCGTGGGCGAATGTACCCATGCGCAAACACACCCCCCTGCATCACCTTCTTCCAGCGTTCTTTTTACGTGACGCGAACTGTAGTACTATATAATATAGTAGACTACCTAGTACCCATGCGTATTTGCTGTGCCGATTGTTTACGTATTCAACCCTTTTAACGTCCCACTTCTGGGTATTGAATTCAATGCGTATGGGATCAGGCCTTAGACCACGCTGACTTAGTACTTCAGGTCATAGTTACTGATGTATTATAACTTGAAAACAAACTCGCCGATTTGATTATTTAAAAAAAATCTTATAAAATTTCTTAAAATTGTACTAAAATTGTAAAAGGTTCTTACTTATAGAATGAAAAGTTAAGAAAATTGCGCTTAAAATTAGATAATTGCTGAAAACTTAACGACTCTTTCAACTTTGCGCATTGGAAAGGTACCTAGAAACGATCGCAGCGAAATGAGGGTGAATATCAAGTTAGCATGATTAAAATATTTTTATAACTAAGGAATTATGAGATACAAGTTTTCAACTAAATGTTTTTTCACTATAAAAGAAACTTTACATAAGCAAAAATATATTAATTACAATACAATATTTTAACCTAAGAAAATACAAACTTCATCCCCTATTTAACGTCTTTGGGGGTACATTTTCGAATATACTACGAAAAGTCAGCAGTCGTTAAGGAAAAGAATAATTAGACTAAGACTATAATAAAGGGAAGTCTGTCTGTCTGTACGTATGTTTGTGTTATGTGCTCAAGCGGAGTGAGGGTATGTTGCTAGATATAGGTAAGTACTAAAGTATTTACCCATATCTGCGCTACAATCATTACATAAAACAAAGTCGCTTTCTCTGTCCCTATATCCCTTTGTACGCTTAAATCTTTAAAACTACACATCGGATTTTGATGCGGTTTTTTTAATAGATAGAGTGATTCAAGAGGAAGGTTTATATGCATAACTAGCGGATCCCGCGGCTTTGCCTGTGCTAAATCTAGGAAAAAGCCCAAGCGAGGCGAGGGCGAGTCGCTAGTAAATAAATAAAATTATTCTTCAAAACGAGCTTAAAAAGTATAATATTTTAAAATAACCTTATTACAAGCTTACAAACTTTTATGCTAAAAATAAAGAATATAACACAGAACGAAGCATAAGCAAAGCTTGTTCACTTCGCTCGTAGTCCACTCAAGTTAAGTGTTGACCCGTTTTCTATCTCTTATTGAGTTAGCGTGGATGCGTTATACAATGCGAGCTTTTGTACATCTGTCGCTTTCAGTATGTGTATATTTATTTAGACTATTGAATAAAAAGTTTCTTTTTGTGTAAGCTTCGTATTATTATGAACTTACGACTTATATTTTGTAACTATCGCTACTATTAGAGAGCTACTAATCATAACATAAACTGTTAATACTAATAGTAATATTATAAGAAGGCACAGTTTGTTGGTTTGCTTGAATACTCTAATCTCCGGAACTAATCTGATTTTTAATTTTTAATTTTTATTTATTTTTATTTAATTTTGTACTAGATAAGACGTTTATAAAGAAAAGCTATATATATCACCCTCATATATAATTTAGATGTAACACAAGCGAGCAGTGGAATCCGCTACTTATAAATATAAACCTTCCTCTTGAATTACTCTATCTATAAAAAAACGTATCAAAATCCGTTGCGTAATTTTAAATATCTAAACATACATAAGGACAGACTGAAAGCGGGAAGTGACTTTGTTTTATACTATGAAGTGATATAGTCTATGATATCACTCCATTCAAACGAAAACACGTATCTAGGGACAATTCCGTGCGGAGCAAGGGTCAGTCAGCTAGTATGTTTTGCTTTCAAAGCGCTATCAATAGAATATTTTTAATTATTGTATGTAAGGACGTAGACAAAATAATATTCTAAAATTTTGTCGATAAAAAGGCATTAAAAACTGCGCGGAAGATATTATAGTCTAGCTGCATACAAGTGCACTCTCTATTTCTATTACTCTCGAATACCAATGGGACGATAATTCGATGCGACCGGTGAGCGGAAGTAGTACCAAGTACCGACTCACGTACTGGCTACGTACTCTCCAAAGAATCGGGTTGAAACACTGCCAATTTCTCCAATATCACAATTTCTACACAGAACTTAAAAAAAAAAGTAAAAAACATGATATAACATTCTTATTTAATGTAAAATATATTTATAATAGTATAAATTATTTATCTGTAGTCTATACTAATATTATAAAGCTGAAGAGATTGTTTGTTTGTTTGGTTGAACGCGCTAATCTCAGGAACTATTGGTCCGAATTGAAAAATTCTTTTTGTGTCGGATAGTCCGTTTATCGAGTAAGGCTATAGGCTATATTACATCACGATAACAAAACGAAAAAACGACCAATAGGACCGGAGCATCAATTAAAAGTGATGCAAAAACGGGAAGGGCGGGCGTTACTTCTGCGAGGTACCGTATCGCGCGACTCAGAAAGAACTTGGTTTCCGGTCTTTAGAACGCGTGCGAAGCGGCGGGAAATGCTAGTTACTAATAAAATAATTGCTATATCATAACTGCTGAAACTATTGCTGGAAATATTTGCTGTGGGAGTAAATAAATAAGAATAAACGAATACATATTATCTACGTGTAATTGATAGACAATCTTTTCGCAGCGTTTACAATGAATATAAACACCCATCACTTGAGTACTACCACTCGTACCAAAATAAAGCTCAAATTAAAATATTCGATCTAACCTACATGTACATTATTATATATTTTCTTTATAGTGGTGGTAACAAACAAACGAATAAACATTTTTATAGCTTTAGTTTTTTTTAAATTTTACAGTAAATGCTCAAAAAATATTTGGCTTTTAGTCCAAATGGAAAAATTAATCCAATCAACTTTGTACCTTAGCCTATTTTTGGCAGGAAAAATGTACAAAGTCAGTTTAGTAGCGGCTGGTAATCTGTTAATACAGCGCTCGCTTCTAACGAATAGAGAGGTGAACTTTTTCATACGTTGTACAGAAACAAAACGTTATTGGTTTACGTAAAGGCCATTTACATTGTAGATAGCTTTTCATCTATGATGTGTATATCAGAGAGTTATATAGAGTTTTTTTTATATCGACGACACATTTGGCTCAGTTTGTAGTTGCACCAGCAGTCGCGGGTTCGAGTCCCGCTGGGAGCATTCATTTGTTGAGCACGAAGTTTTGTACTGCAGTCATGGGTGTTTATAATAATATGCGTGTATTTAAAGTTATATGTGTAGTGTATCAACTATCTGGTATCCGTAACACAAGCCTCGTAGCTTACCACGGAACTAGATGGCGCTGTTGCAATAATGTCCTAACATATATAGTCTACCAGTGACTCACACTCGTTCCTTAGGTACTAAGTACATTTTTATCAAAATCTGTTTAGTAATTTTCTCGTAACGCAGTCATAGACAGTTAGACAAACAGACAGACACAATTCTAAAAACTTGTACATTTTCAGATTCTGAATCAATTATAATAACCTTTTCAATAAGATTTACCAAAAAATATTTCTTTAATATTTAACTATAACTATATATTGTATTAATAGCCCTTAACGCCAGGGCAAAGGCCTACCTTAATACGAGGGGATCAGGCCATAGTCCACGTCCCTGCCAAGTGAGGGTTGGCGGACTTCACATGTCTTTCGAAAACTTGCTAGATTCCCTCAGACATGTAGGTTTCCTCACGATGGTTTCTTTTAATACTACTACTACTAATACAAGTGGTAATAATAATTGGAATGATTCGCACATTAAAATATCAGAGGTGCAAGACCCGGATTTGAACCCCCATCACTCGGTAATACATGCGAGAGCGCTACCACTGGGCTTCTACTGCCTAAATATAGATTATATATAATAATATACTACTGACCCATTTCCATTATTTGTTATACGCCGAGTTATTATTCTATCAGAGTTCCGTTATGATTTGATTACTACGTAGAAAGTTATAATACTACAAAAACATATTTGAATTTGTACCCTAAACTCTTACAACGTTCGTATAAATGCCACATTATATTGTTATTATTATTAACTGCCTCGGTGGTGTAGTGGCTAGCATGTGCAGTCATCGAGGGTCCTCGGTTCGAGTCCCGGGTCGAGGCTGGATAGCGGTGTGTCACCCCCATGCCTCGGAGAGCATGTAAAGCCGTCGGTCCTACGCCTTAACTCTCACTGGTCGTGTTGAACAGTCGTCCCATCGGAGTATGAGAGTGATAGGAACAGAGAGTGCACTTGTGCACTATAATATCTCCTGCGCAGTTGGCTAGTCTCAATGAGATTGGCCGCCATGACCAGAATCGGTCGGAGAATATTATTATTATATAATAGATTTACAATTTCAATATATCTTACAAGTATAACTAGAAACCCTGGCGTTGCTTACTTTTTGATAGTAATTGAACCAAATATTTATAATTTTTTGAAAGTTTTTTTCTATGTACGACTAATAAGGTTCAGATAAATGTGCGAATTAAAAACATATTAAATTCAACAACTTAAAGATGCTATACCATATTCTTTCCTTATTAACTTTTTCAATCAAAAAAGAACTAAAGTTCTTAAGTAAATAGAGATTAACGCTAAATTGCAAAAGTTAAAGAAGACGGAGTAATTCAGTCTATTTACATCTAAAATTGAAATTGCGAGGACATAGAAAACACGTTTTAGTGACACGAAAAATATTATAATCGTACTACTATTATGGCCACTATTATAAGATAGCTGATACACTATACATAATATTATATAACTTTAATTACATACATATTATATAAACACCCATGAATAAAGTACAAACGATCATGCTACACACAAATAAATGCCCCAAGCGGGAATCGAACTAACGACTGATGAAACAGCACAAACTGATCTAACCGTGTTGTCACTGTACAGCTAAAAGCGTCTACAATTTACACCGACAAATATTTAGATCTTAATCGTAGCTGAACGTAAATTATGCTAAACTCATTGAACGTCGAGATCTTTAGCGGGAATAATGAAGCGATTAACATTTGCATTTCTGAAATGTAAATACCAATATTATTAAGCACTAGCAATACGCGCGGCTTCGCCCGCGTTCATTTTTTTAATTGCTACTAAACTTCATTCGATCTCTAGCTGGGTTGAAAATTCTCCAAAATACTCCAGCTTTAATATACTCCTGAGCCGCGCGGCTACCTATTTCATATATTATGTGCGGCGTGCACTCCTCCTCCTCTCCTGTTATTGTAGTTTTAGTAGGGATCCTTTTTTTTCTTGCAATTTAAATAGCCTATATTAAACAGTGATAATGTAGCATTCAAATGGTGAAAGAATTTTTAAAATCGGTCCAGTACTTTTTGAGCCAATTCGTTACAAACATATTTACATACAAACTTTTCCTTTTTATAATATTACTAGCTTTACCCACGGATTCGCCCGCGTTCATTTTTTAATTGCTAATCAACCTCATTGGGTTGATTTGTAGGATGCCTGAAAGTTTCTTCAAAATTACTCTAGCTATTTCAGAACCCATTGTTAATACAAACAATAATTTAATTTTTCGTAAAAAATAAAATATCCTATGCTACTTCTAATACCTCCAAGAATATGTGTACAAAATTTCATGATGATCGGTTGAGTAGTTTTCGCGTGAAAGCGTAAGAAACAAACTAACATTCACATTTATAATATTAGTAGGGATAGGGATATTAGTATAGATATAGACTAGTGAATCACCCTCACTCCGCTTGGTTTCATCCTTAGATATATTAGTATGGTTTTCTTAGGAATTAGATATATTCATTTATAATAACATACATTCTATAAAAACATACGGTTAATGTTTTTTAGTACATTGCACATTACTAAAGGCTTCATTTGCAATGAGTCGTTGAAATTCATGAAAATTTGTTCTATATACGTCACACAACGTTATCACTATAATAGCAATTATCTCGAACACCTGTACTATTAAAACAAAGCCCAGTAAGGTTAAGTAGATTAATTATTAATCTATGAATAAATAATTTAAATTCTAGATTGATTTATATGTACCTACGTGATAACTCACTATCACTGTTATAATTGCAATAATTGATATCTTAATGTAGTAGTAAGTGTGCTTGCGTGTGTGTCTGTTTATACCTATGTTTGAATCGGCTGAACAAATTTTGATGCTAACTACTAACTAACGAACTAACTAGTTCACTGGACTATATAGTTCAATATTATTCACAATATTATTATATATATTATTCAATATGTAGTTCAATAGACTAGGTCAGTTGTACAATTGACTAACTCAATCATCTTAGCTTAGCTTCTCCATTGATCATGGTTGCTGTAAAGTATTCAAAAATGAGTAACTATGAATGAAATCTGCGATATATCTTAAAATAGTGTTATTTAAAATATAATGGCCTTAATTTAACATAAATATTTTAGTTTGATTTGAATTTCGTATATTAACATTTGCAATATACAGCTTTAGGTGCGCGCTTATTTATAGGTAGTAAATATATAAGTTAATAGCGTTTTACCCTAGCTTAGGGCTAGGGGGTAGCTAGGGGTTTTCCTTAGGCCGCTGATGCTATTCGTATTTCCGGGGTTTAAGGTATCCTTAGATATCCTTCCAGGGTCACCATACAGACATACAGCTACTTAAAAAAAATAACCAAACAATAATACACCAAGTATTAGGTCTACTTAATAAATATATAATGTCTTAAAAAATTGCTCCCAAATTTTTTAACTAAAGCTCGTTAATAGCTACAAAACAAAGTATTTATACATACAATATACGTATTGTGCATATAGATTCTGAAATATGTCGTTTCTGACAAGCTTCTTCTAAGCCACTGGGTCTAGAAGCATAAACATAAGACTTTCTTATAAATGAATGAACCTGAGAAGGAAAGGCACCTTAAAAATTAATTCCCTAAAAGAATTAAAAAGAGGATAAACGTTTGTAAGATAGACAGATTGCGTAGTAGCCCAGTAATAACGCTCGCTTGGATGATCGAGTGATGCGAATTCAAATCCGGGTCTCACACCTCATATTTTTATATGCGAATCTTTTTTGTCATGATTACAACCTCTATTATGGTGAATGAAAACATCTTGCGAAACCTGCATGTCTGAGAGAACCTAGTAAGTTTTAAAAAGACATGTGAAGTCCGCCATGCACTAGGCCAGCACGGTGGACTATGGCCTGATCCCCCTCGTACTGAGGGAGGCCCGTGCCCAGTAAAATACAGAAATTTACTACAGCCTTTTTAATTTCCGAATAGAAAATTCACCACTTATTTCTATATAAATTATTTCTATTCATACACTTTCATGATTTGAACTGATATTTATTGAGAGAAAATTAGCTTTCAGTTTCACAAACCGAGCTTTTATTTACAATCAATAAAATAGAAGCTTTACAATTTTTATACAAAATATTTCGATCAAATATAGATTTATTGGCATAGATTGGGTTATCGTTTATTATTTATTATGAAAAATAAATGTTTTCAATGTAAAATTAAACACATTTAGTATTTGTAAAACCAGCATTTACTGGATTAAATATCTATACATATAAATAAAATTGAATTGTCTGTTTTAAATTTTAAATTAACAGCTTTCTACTAAATGCATATGAAAGTATATACGGTACTTACATAAAAAAACAATTTTTAAAATTTTTGTCTTTCTGTCTGTCTGTTTGTTCTGGCTAATTTCTAAAACGGCTGGACCGATTTTGATGGAATTTTCATTTGTAATGTTATAAGGCGGAACTTAGGCTACTTTTGTTTTAGAAATTTTATTTATTTTAACGAGCGGAATGAGGAATCCGCGGCTTTGCTTACGCTAAATCGCTAGTTTATAAATATATATAGTATTCTTTATTGCACTTTAAGAAAATATTATACAGACATTTTAATATAACTTTTGTATGCAAAGGTGGACTTATCCCTTATTATTTTGTCAGTTGCTCTTACTTTAATATGTCTAGTAATTGCATAGGTTAAAATTTCGGATAAAACTGTTGTTGGAAATTAAAAGAAAACATAACAATAGTATTAATAAATATTTAAACAGGAAAGAGATAGTAAATTTCATCATTTTCTTTTTCGTGTGTATATTTTGCGATTTTTTATCTTTTTATATCGGCAGAATATAACTTTTACTTTTTTTTTTATTAAGTTTTTACGGTACTTCTAACAAATAACAGTATTTTTTGTTTTTTGTTTTCTTTGGCTAATTTTTTCAGGCTTATCTCCGAAATGGCTGGACTGATTTTGACAGATATTTTACCGACAGATAGCTGATGTTATAAGGAGTAACTTAGGCTGCTGTATTTTAGGAAAATAATTAAGGTTTCACTTACAATAGTTAAAACTGGTCGTCGTCTGTTTAACTTTTTACTAGGAAGTGATTGTTAGTTTCATTCATTCAATTCAATTATTTGATTAATGGCTCCGAAAAACGCCATATTTTAATAGATTTTACAAGAAATATGTCAAAAACAAAATCCAATTCATCTCCATCACTTTGCAGAACCCAATTACTTCAACCATAATTTTTCTCAAGTTCCCAAAAAAAAGGTCGAAAATCAGATCGCGGTTAGTTTTCCTCACGCTCACGTCCTTTATCAAGCGTACCGGAAAACTTCAAATAAGTTGAAATATATATATAATATATATGTACATATTGTAATAGATATGTTTTGTGTGTATCGACAACATAATTTTTACATGTAGCTGTAATTTTTTTCGATTTTTGCCTACTTATTTTGATTTTTTGTGTTCCATAGCAAAAGCTAAATATTGAGATTTAGTTTAAATTAAAAATATTATGATTTTACATATTATAAGGGTTATTATTATTTTATTATAAATCACTACATAGTATAAAACAAAGTCGCCTTTTCTGTCCCTATATCCCTATATCCCTATGTGCGCTTAAATCTTTAAAACTACGCAACGGATTTTGATGCGGTTTTTTTTAATAGATAGAGTGATTCAAGAGGAAGGTTTATATGCATAACTAGCAGATCCCGCGGCTTTACCTGTGCTAAATCTAGGGAAGAGCCCGAGCGAAGCGAGGGCGAGTCGCTAGTTATAACTATAAAAGATAATAAATAAATAAATTAACACACAACATCATCTAGTTCCATGGTAAGGTGCAAACCTTGTTTTTTGCGTCCAAATAGATTCAACTTCGAACTTTTTCTTTTTAATGTCGGTCAAAAATAAAAGAAATTCTTGTTACGAGCATGCCGGTGAAGGTGAGAGTGCCATTAACGTTAGATAGGTTGCGTGCATTGTATGAGATATTTTGGGATTTATTAAACTGAACTACGGATACCTGTCGTTATTTAGGAGTATACATATCCTAGCACTGACTTGTGGCTTTACTTGTATTAATTATATTGAATTTTCAGAATATATGTGACTTATACTTTTAGAAAATAATAAATTTTGAATAGTTTAGAGTCTAGCTAATACTAATATTTTTTTTTCATTTGTTTCTTTGACGCATTCAATTTAAGCTTTACATTCTAAGAGAAATTAAGTTCTGAATTGAAGCTTAAGTTATAATTAAAGTTTAGAAATATACTTAGTCATGAATTGAGTTAAAAAATTAAAATGAAAGGTTATGATTTACTGATTTAGTGATATATTTAAAATACCAGAAAAAAGTTTTAATTGAAAGCCTTTTTGAAATGAATAATATACAATTTAAGGCTTACAGGCATACAAATTACATCAATTTTTTTTTCAACCTTTAAAGAAGTGAAGCTATGAGAGATCGTAGAAAATATCGATACACACTCACTTCGCTCGGGTTCATACGGAAATGAAATATTTTCCAGCAATAACGAGTATCATAGGATACATACTGAAGGATAATACTGACTTAGTCACTATTTCAATTTTTCGAAATATTTAATATGCACATTTGACTTCAATAGAAATGTATTTTTAATGTTTTTTTGTATTATGTGTATTCAACCTTTTTTACGTCCCACTGCTGGGCATGGACCTTCCTTGCAGACGAGAGAAATCAGGACTACAAGACTGGCCAAATGTTGGTTAATGGACTTCACATGTCTTTGGAAAGCTTATTAGGTTCTCTCAGACATGCAGGTTTCCTAACGATGTTTACTTTCACCGTAAGACAAGTGGTAATCATGATAGAAATGATTCGCACATGAAAATATCAGAGGTGCGAGACTCGGATTTCAACCCGTATCACTTGGTTATGAAAGCCAGCGTGTTACTACTGAGCTACCACTGCTTATTTTCATTGTATTGTATTATATTATACATAGATAATTATTATAAGATCGTTATCTCGCCGTCTTACTTTAACAAAATCATTCCCTCGTTTAAAAGCCAAATTAATGCGGAAGGTTGTTGTTCCATGTTTAGTTCTGAGTCCTTTTTTAAGTGGAAGGGAAATTTGAATCGATTGCTCGTTAACTGGTGATTTTTGTTTATATTTTTTGTATTTATAGAAGCTTTATGCGTTTGTTATTCTTCTTATTTTTAAGTAAAAACAGGTCGTTGAGAAAGTGTAATATTATGCAATCGAAGACATAGTATATACATTGTACATATTTATACTTAAAGCAAATCTAACAACGTTTCACTTATTAAAATCAGTTCAGCCGTTTACTAAGTACGAAGGAAGATATGGTCGGATATAGATGTATACATATACATACATACATACATACATACATACATACATACATACATACATACATACATACATACATACATACATACATACATACATACATACATACATACATATTATAGAGATTAAACGTCACCGCAAGCGGGTAAAACAATAAGTGTCGTAAACCATTTCTGAGATTTGTTAATTTAGGATCAGATACGCCTAACTACTTTTGACACCAACAGTCAAACTTTCATTCAAGCCTTCAATATGAATGGATGAGAATGAGGGTAGGAATACTGAAATATTTAAGTTATTGTAAAGTAGCTAACCCAGCCTGCTTCGCTGGTCGTAATTTTAAAAAAATTAAATGGTTTTTATCATTTTCTAATAAAATAAAAATAGCCTAAGTTACTCCTTATAATATTAGCTATCTGCGAGTGAAAGTCTTGTCAAAATCGGTTCAGTTGCTTCACAGATTAACCAGGAGAAACAGACAGTCAGACGGCCAAAAACCTTAAAAATTGCTTTTTTATGTAATTACCGTATACATTTTCGTATGCAAAAAGTGAAAAGCTGTTAATTTGAAATAAAAAACAGACTCTCCAATTTTATTTTTATGTACTGATTGTACAATATTATTACCTATATCATTCTCATTCAAAACATACAAAACTTAACCCCTCCAGAGACTGTTCGCTGTAAAATATAACTTATACATATTTAAATACAATTTTGATCTAGTCGAATATACATTAAATTTTTCTTTCGGTAAATATTATTGAACTAGATATTATTTTCAATACAATCTATAGTTTTACGATTTTTGTATGTCTGTCTGTAAGAAAACCATGAGAAAATCACTGGACAGATTTCAATAAAATTGAGTATAATGATAGCTGGTTCAACATATAGGATATTTTTACTACCAGAAAACATCTAATTTCTGAAGAATCTATACAAGTTGTTATAATGTACCTAGAATTAATAGATTATGTTTTATTGTCCCATAGAAATCGTAAGATTTAATAAATAAAATGTTAAAAATCTAAACAAAATAATAAAAAAATCGTTTTAAAGAACTACTCGTAGGTATATAAAACTTAGCAAAATCAAACTGACGACCCTCTCCATACCTTATCTGGCCCTAGGACCTTGTCCAATGTCCATACCTTATCTGGCCCCTGATAAAACACTTCTGTTTTATCAGAACGATTTATAACGGTTAGATGAATCTCGATTGTGATTGCTAAAGTAAAACTAAAACTATTGAGAGCTACGAGTATCTCTGAAATGGATTTATGAGAAGAAAACGGATTTGTGCTAAAATATTGTAAGATATATTCATGAAGCAACAGCTTTAAATGAAGCATACTTTTTCAAATATACTTTGAAAGCATTTTTAAGTCATAAATTTTCATTTTTGAAAATCCAAATAAATCTATACATATAAATAAAATTTAAGTGTCTGTTTTTAATTTCAAATTAACAGCTTTTTATGCTTTAATTAGGAGGAGTTTATATTTTAGAAATTTTATTTATTTTAACTACCGGAATCCGTAGCTGGAACCTAGTAATATAATAAAATTGTAACAATAAATATTTTATTGGGAAATCTACGAGTATATCTCTATTTAAATAGATATTATTATCAATAATTGTGATGATATACGATACAGAAGCCGAATGAATAGTTTTATAGAATTTTTGTCTGTTTGTCTGCAACAACGTCATGAGACCGCGTCACGAGACAACCACTGCACAGATTTTTAATGTGGAAGCTATATCAAAAATCATGTTAGAAAACTGCGTAAAATATCTTAAAAAGAGATAACTCGTAGATATTTTGATGCCCTTAAAGATTTTTTCAAAATATATATATATTAGGGTGTCCGTTATTTCCCAAGTTGATTGTTTTTTGCTGCCGCCCCCTGAAGTTTTAGTTTTTACCCTAAAAAAAATTATCCAACGTAAACAAGCTCTTAATTTTCAAGTTAAACCGTGCCTGTGTCATGTTACTTTTCCCATTTAAATAACATGGGATTTTTGTACTTTTTGCATTTTATTTTTTATCTCCGAAGGAAATAAACCTACAGCTTTGATAAAGAAATATTCTAATACAAAATTTTGCGCTCTACAAAAAAGGTATCTTTGGTTTTTTCGCTAAAATCATTCCTTTAAAAGTTATACGCAGTTAAAGTTATGCGAATAATTTATAATCTCAAGACTGAAATTTTGTTTCTTTATCAAAGCTGTAGGTTTATTTGCTTCGGAGATAAAAAATAAAATGCAAAAAGTACAAAAATCCCATGTTATTTAAATGGGAAAAGTAACATGACACAGGCACGGTTTAACTTGAAAATTAAGAGCTTGTTTACGTTGGATAATTTTTTTTAGGGTAAAAACTAAAACTTCAGGGGGCGGCAGCAAAAAAAAATCAACTTGGGAAATAACGGACACCCTAATATATATGTATGCAAAATACTTATACAATACATGTGAATTTGATAAAAAATTCAAAATTTTCAAATTTATTGTCAAAATAATACCTAGAATTGATATCGTCGATCGAGTTTCATCAAATTGTATTAGTCATGCAACCTTGAAGTGATCAAAATATGTACATTTCATTAGTCAAAGCGTACAGCAAATATGGGGTAATCATGTGTGTACAATGTACATTATACCTTTACGTCTATGGAATACCTTTCGGATGATATAAATTTCATTCTCTTTATCTTTTATCTATCATTACATAGTATAAAACAAAGACGACACGTTTGGCACAGTTTGTAGTGACCCTACTTTCTTGCGCCGGAAGTCGCGGGTTCGAGTCCCGCTGGGGGCATTCATTTGTTGAACTCGGATGTTTGTACTCCAGTCATGGGTGTTTATATTTATAATATGTATGCATTTAAACTTATATATGTAGTATATCAACTATCTGGTATCTTTAACACAAGCTTCCTTCGTAGCTTACCACGGAACTAGATAGCGCTGTGTGTAATAATGTCCCAACATATTTTTAAGTCGCTTCCCGCAGTCTGTCTGTCCCTATCTTAGATCTTTAAAACTACGCAACTTATTTTGATGCGGTTTTTTTAATAGATAGAGTGATTCAAGAGGACGGTTTGTATTACGTATAATACACTAGCGGTCCCGCGGTTTCGCTCGCGCTAAATGTAGGGACAAATCCGAGCAAAGCGAGGGTGAGTCGCTTATCTGTATACAGATAAATAAAACAATATGTTATTTTATATGGTACCTACTTACTCGTATAAGAAAAATACAAATTTTATTATTTTACATACTGTATTATAATTTTAATCAATACAATTTCTTTGTCTATTACAAACTTGCTATGAAAGTTAGACAAGGCATACAATAAACTTTTGGGCAAATAACTGTATCTACAAACTAAACAGTATATTATTTAGTAGTCAACCCTTCTTACTGTCACTCTGATGGAACTCAACATGAAAGGGATCACCGCGCTGGCTAAGTACGGGTTAGCGAACTTCTCGTACCTCTGAAAGCTAATTAGATTCTCTAAGCATTTAGTGTGTCTATTCCATAACTGCAAGGCAAGTGGCAATCACGTCCGTAGTTAAAAATAGCTCGCACATGAAATTTATTTATTTATTTATTTCTATCTAGAGAGTAGTAGAGTAAGGTGCTATTTCTTACTGCTTTAAGGAAAATAAAGCCTTATTTAGTAATACCTTTGTCATTAAATTAAACGAGAAAATTATACGAGATTTGAATTAAAACGCGAGATATGAAGGAACTCTACTTGGTTAGTAAGCCAATGCGTAACTGATAGTTTCCACAAGTCTTTAAATATTAGCAAGCCGACCTAAATATCTTTTAAATTATATTTTACTAGCTTTTCCCGCGGCTCCGGTCGCATTCTAAAGGCTGAAAATCAAGCTAAATATTTTGTTCCCGTTTTGCAACATATTTTATTGATGCTCTGCTTTTATTGGTCGTTGCGTGGTGAATTATAGCCTATAGTCTTCCTCGATAAACGGACTATCCAACAAAAAAAATGTAATATACAGATTCCTTACTTAGATTTTAATGTACCTATATATAAATAGAAGATTTTAACTATTATCAAATTTCGAGGTAAGACATCCTAAGCAGCACTTTAACTTAATTTGCCAGTTACAGTAAGCTCATGCTTACTACAGTAGACTAATTTTAGAGTGCACGAAAAATGCAGCAGAATTGTGTATTATGCTTTATATTAAAACTAGGCTTTCCCGCGTCTCCGCTCGCGTTTTATAGACTGAAAGTCAAAAGAAATATTTTTCTCCCGTTTTTGCAACATTTTTCATTGATGCTCCGCCCCTACTGGTCGTAGCGTGATGTAAAATGCCTTTCACAATAAACGGACTATCAAACACAAAATGAATTTATCAATTCGGACCAGTAGATCAAGAGATTAGCGCGTTGAACTAAACAAACAAACAAACTCTTCAGCTTTATAATATTAGTATAGATAACTAAGTTCTCTCCTTGGCTTTAACCAGATCCTGATGGCAAATATAAAGGTAGACAATGTATTAATAAATATCAGAGGTAAATATAATTTACAATTTAAAATACATATTAGAAATGTAAACACCCATGACTGGATTGCAAACATTCGTGCTTATCACATAAAAGCGGGACTTGAACCCGCGATCACTGGCACAGCAAGAAGGGTCACTACAAACCTCAGTTTGTATTAAAATGGCTACATCTATAGTATAATTTAATATAATGAAGTTTTTAATATTCATGGTATTACAAGTGAATGCATCATCACAATATCGGCTTATGCACAGCTTAAATTGTGTGGGGTTTACAGCTAACTTAACTGTAATTTATCTTTTAATCATCAATTTTAAATAAAAATTGATTGGACTATACAAAAATATTAGTGTATTGTTTTTAATATAAGTGTCATATAATACGTATTACGTTACGTACGTTAGTATACGTTTTTTTTCAAGGAGGGTTCCTTGAAAAGAAACGTTTTACGAAATATAAAGCATAATAAAACGATTTACCAACGTTTCTCTTCTCTTTTAAAATCGGTTAAGGAACGAGCAGAAAAAAATATGTAAATTTTTATTAAATAAATAATTTCAACTCGATTTTTAAAGTTTTTTTTGCTATAACAAAGTTTTGTTACTACTAAAACGACTACAACGTTTTTTTTAGACAACAACTCATAACAACAGTGAAAGTCCTGTCAAAATCGGTCTAGCTGTTTGGGAGATTATCTTTAATTTTATTAATAAATAAATATTAAAAACATAATGTATTAAAAAGCTATTAAACATTTCAAAACGTTAGTTTTAATATGTAAATTCTATTCTAACAATATTATGTCTTCATAAAAAAAAATATAATATGACTCATTAATCCAGACTATTGTAAAGATGTAAAATTAGTTTGACTTCGGGATAATCAGTGGAGCTATTGAACTATTTCTCATAGTCTTCTATGAGAAATAGCTCTAAATCTTCGCTTTAAAGAAAAGTATATTATGTTTGACTTTTAATATATATTAATATTGTGTCTTAAAAAACCAGCGGTAACCCAGTGGTAACGCGTTCATTTGGTAACTCAAATGAAACGGGTTCAAATCCCGGGTCTCTCACCGTTGATAACTTCATATGTGAATTTCCAACATGAATAACTAAACCGACCCGAAAAGAAAAAGGGTTGGTTCGAAAATTTTCAGTATACTCAAAAGTACCTGACCAAGCTTTATGAAACAAATACTAAATTTAAGAATATTATTATGGGCTTAAATGGAAATAAAAAATCGAATTCAAGCTTTTCATTTTTAATAAATGTAAAATAAATAGTATGGTGTTTTTGAATATATTGAAGACATTTGTACTCCCCCTCGTATGAAAAGAAGGACTTTAAAAAAACATATAGTTATTTTTAGTTATAATACTAATTATAGTTATTATAGTTTGAATAAATTATATCTTAATTTTAAGCTCGGCTCTGTGATTCTTAATTTTTTTTTTACTTTTGTTCCAGGTAGCCCCAAATATAATAGAATTTGTCAAGTCACCAGTCAATATAATAGATTTTATTGCCACATTAAGTTTCTACATGGACGTTGTAGTGGAACTTACTGTGGTAGAAAGGAATGTAAACAAAGCTGATATCTTAGAGTTCATCTCTATTATCAAGATCCTCAGACTGTTCAAGCTGACGAGGCACAGCCCCGGATTGAAGATCTTGGTCCATACCTTCAAAGCATCAGCAAAGGAATTGACATTATTGGTGTTTTTTTTGGTCCTCGGCATCGTCATATTTGCCAGCCTTGTGTATTACGCTGAAAAATTACAGGTAAGTTAAATAATAATTAATAATTTTTAAGTACTGAACGTCAGTGGTAGAACCAGTGGTAACACGCTAGCTTGGATAACCGGGTGATGCGGGTTCAAATCCAGGTCTCGCTCTCTGATATTTTCATTTTAAAGTAATTTCTAATATGATTACGACTTATCATACGGTGAAGGAAAACATCATGAGGAAATCTGCATGTCTGAGAAAGCCTAGCAAGTGTTTGTAAGACATGTGAAGTCCGTCAACCCGCACTTGTCTAGCTTAGTGGACTAACTGTTTTCCTTCGATTGAAAGAAGTAAAATGCCCACCAGTAAAGCGCACGCTAAATTTAATTTCGTAAAGACAAAATGACGATTAGTAGTTAAGACCCTAAGAAGTGTTAGCCTAGGCCGCACCAAATTTAACCCCCTGCAAATAAACAAGAAATTGAATATTTTACACAGCCAGGAATCGAACTTAGAATAGCTAAAATATTATCATTCCATTTACAAAGCCATAATTTGGTACTAATAACCTGTTCAAACAGCTTAATTTGTTAAGAGCAATTGCAGTAAAATAAACTAACTTCAACGAACGAATGTTTATGAAACGATAACTAGATTTCGAAATATAACGCAGGTGAAAATTGGACTGAATTTCATCTTTGACGAAGTTAAGTGCTTTAACAAGCTACATTCAAATAACATTAGTAGCCCTTGTTTGAGTTTATTAATTTGTAACTTTGCTACTTATAGCTGAATTTTTTTTTTGTTTTTTTTTAATGGTTTAAATGCTAACGGGCAGGAGGCTCACCTGATGGGAAGTGATCACCTCCGCCCATGGACATCTGCAAGCCAGGCTTGCAGATGCGTTGCCGGCCTTTCAGGAAAGGGAGGGATGGAGGAGGGAGGGAGGAGGTAGGGGAGTGGGAGGGAGGGGGCTACGAAGGCGGAGGATGAAGGGAAGAGGGAGGGGGGAAGGAGAGTGGGCCTCCCGGACTCTCACTCACCGGACGAAACGCGACAGCATAGCTGCTACTTCACGCCGGTCTTCTGTGAGAGAGTGGTACTAATGAACTATACGGGGCCTGCCGGCCCATTCGGCTGCTACCCGAAGGTAACAAGCATGGCACTACCACTTTTAAAAAAACTTTTCTGGCTTAAATGTAGGAAAACTATGTATAATATTGAAAAGTTAATGATGATCTAATTATGAACAAAATTGTATGAAGCAGAATGCGTAATATAGAGAGCAAATGGTTACTATTTTAAAGAATAGTTAAATTAAAACTTAATTTCTTTGCTAACTGTGGAAAAAAAATAATATAAAAAAACATGTCAATAATATATTTCAAAACTAACGACTCTCCCGCGAGCGATGCCACGAGTTTCGCTCGTTATACATATAAACCTTCCTCTTGAATCACTCTATCTATTAAAAAACCGTATCAAAATCCGTTGCGTAGTTTTAAAGATCTAAGCATACATCGAGACACAGACATATATATACAGACAGACATCGAGGCGATTTTATTTTACTAAGTAGTGATAATACTTCACAATTTATTGCATAAATAAAAAAAAACATGAATAACATATATGCTACGTAGTTTTTCCAAAAAAAAACCGTTAAATAGATTTATTTTGATTTTTAATAGGGACAAATAGAGAACAAAGCGAGAGAGAATTTTATACATATACATATAAATAAATAGCGACCAGGCAGAGTCAGAAGAACAAGTTAGTATATGACAAATCATGATTCTATAAACAATTAACTCTCACACCAAATTACTCAGGACATGACATCATTGTAATTTAGTGTGATTGATGATTGTAGTTATCCACTGACGTGGCCTGAAGTACATAATTTGTTTAACTGCGAATGAATAATTATCGCAGCTGCTTACATGCAAATGTGGTATAATATATGAATATTCTTTATTTCACAAATAAGTAGGTAGTACAAAAAATGCTAACTCAGTGGTTTGTGGTGCAAGTTTGGAAAACCGAGTGAAGCGGGTTCAAGTCCCGGGTCTCACACCTCGGATATTTTAATAGTAGTACTAACAATAGTACTTACCCGCAATTAAAGTGGAGGATTGTTTTCTGACCCTCTTGTATTAAAGGGAAGAGAGAGAGAGAGAGAGAGAGAGAAGAGAAAGGAGACCCGTGCCCAGCAGTGGGACGTTAAAAATAACTAAATATAATACTTACATGTCACCAAATAACGTATCAATAATTCCAATATTTCACTATACTATTAATATAAGACTAAAGATATTGATATCAAATTAAAATCAATTTTAATAAAACTCCTAAATAAGAGTTTCATTTCATCCTTCAAAACTCATTAATAATTCGGTTCGATTAAATCTTTTTTTATTATTTACGATACAAATTGGATTTTGTTAGGGAATTCATTTTACATTATTACAACAGCACCATCATGTTCCGTGGTAAGTTACGAGGCTTGTGTTACGGATACCAGATAGTTGATATACTACACATATATACATTTTAAAATACATATTACGTACACAATAAGTTTAAATACATACATATTATATTTATAATATGTATGTATTTAAACTTATTTATGTAGTATATCAACTATCTGGTATCCGTAACACAAGCCTCGTAGCTTACCACGGAACTAGATGGTGCTGTGTAATAATGTCCCAACATATTATGTCCCAACATATTATATTATAAATATAAACACCCATGACTGGAGTACAAACATTCGTGTTTAACAAATGAGTACCCCCAGTGGGACTCAAACCCGCGACCGCTGGAGCAAAACGTAGGGTCACTACCAACTGAACCAAACGTGTCAAATCTTTACAAGTTAGTTTATCTATTTTTGACTTTATACAGTTTTTGCGCTCTCGTAGATCATAAGTGACTAGCGACTCACCCTCGCTTCACTCTTGTTCTTCCCTAGATTTAGCGCGAGCGAAGCCGCGGGTTCCGCTAGTTATGCATATAAACCTTCCTCTTGAATCACTCTATCTATTAAAAAACCACATGAAAATCCGTTGCGTAGTTTTAAAGATCTACGCATACATAGGGACAGACAGTCAGCGGGAAGCGACTTTGTTTTATACTATGTAGTGATAGAAGATAGCTTAATAATATTTGGCAATTGTATTGAAAAAGTATTATAATAGTAATAATTCATTCATCATTAAACATTTTAAATTATTCAGAACATTTTTTTAACTTATTGAAATCATGTTTAAAATTGTGTGTATTTCAAGAGACATGTGGAGTCCACCAACTCGTGCTAGATCTAAGTCTTAAGTAGATAGCCAGATTCCCTTCTGATGGAAGGAAAGCCCAGCAGTGAAACATTAAAAAAAGTTTAAAATAAAATCTATATGACGTCACACTGATATGTAATTTTCAGTAATTCTGGCCCCAAAATGTCTTTCAAATTACGAATATAGCTTTACTATTAAAATCAAACTCTAATCATTTCATCAAAGGCCTGCGGCCGGTTTTGTACATCACGTAGCACATTACAAGAAAATTGGGATCCTACCTTTGTTCAAATGAAATTGTATTGATTTTTCGAACAGTCTGAACTTTATAGCTGTTGTAGCACATTGTATTTTAGAAATTCAAATGTCTAATAAGAAACTAAAACTAAAAAAAATTTATTCACACTAGTAGAACCCGCGGCTTCGCTCGCGCTAAATCTAGGGACGAACCCGAGCTAAGTGAGGGTGTGTCGCTTGTTTAAGATAAACATTTCCATCATACATGACATATGTGTAACTCTGGCGGTTTTGGCAGCGCACGCTAGAATAGCTCGCAGAAAGTAGATTTTTTGCCACTTCTCGTCATATTTTGAACAATTCACACAATATCTTTATAAGTTGTAGCCTATGTGTTAGTCTGATGTATAAGCTATATTATTGTAAAGTTTCATTAAAATCCATTTAGTACTTTTTACATGAAAGAGTAACAAACATCCATCCATCCATACTTACAAACTTTCGCGTTTATAATGTTAGTAGGACGTACCGTAGATGTGTTTTAACTGTAAGTATAGATTACAGTAGTAAATAGTATCCCATATATTGACTCAAATAATCAGATATCATCATGCCAAATATCACAATCCTATGGTTTTCTCGTGATGCGGTCACAACAAAGATTCGGACAGACAAAAATTCTATAAACCATTAATTCGGCAAAAGCTGGCATGCTCATACTATATAATTTCACAAAATTGCAGTCTATGTAAATATAATTTAAATATATCAGCAAGAAAGCTTAAAAGACATGAAGTAAACAACACACCGTGAATTAGACAATTTGTTTAAAATTTAAGATGTTTACTGGAGCTTTCTATAAATATCTTGTTTGTTATATAATAATATAAACAAGATCTAGAAAAGCTTCCCTAAGAACTTTAAGGAATACATATATATCTTTTAATGTACTGAGAATAAAGCTTATGTAAAAGTCGAATGTATAAAGTTTCACTGTGTAATAACATTCAACCAATACTATTGATGTTAAAGAAAAGTGAAATTAATAAACCCTTTTTTTTAATTACAAGTACCTAGTACAATTATTCAGAAGAGGAAAAAACTTTTAATTCGCTTTTTAATTTAAAGTGCTTCAGTGTTAAGGTAGTACGTACTACAGAAGAGTTGCGTGACACTTACAGTTCGTCTCTTTAAATATGAAGTTACGTTTTGTTTACTGGCGACCTACCCTAATAATAAAGATGTTGCTAACACAGCGTCATCTATAGGGATTGCAATCCGGCGTCATTTTCAATCCGGCCGGATCCGGCAGAATTTCCATCAATCCGGCCGGATCCGGTCGGATCCGGCCGGATTGACCAGATCGATATAATTTTCGCCTTTTTGGTTCAAAATGAACTGTTATTAAGTTATTCAAGTATCATTTTACTTAATAAAGGTAAGTAGTTTATAAAAAACTAGCGGAACTCGCGGCTTCGCTAACTAAAAGTACAAAAAATATGTTTTTACTTATAATATACCAAAAATTGATTCTCCATTTACCATTTCATCCCTTTTGTTATGAGGACTCTTAATCTTTAAATCAGTTATTCGGTTTTCTTGGCGTAGTTGTAGTAGGTAGTAGATAGACCTATGCCTACCATTAAAAACTTTTTATTGACTTTGTTGAGAAAAGTATTACGTTTTTCAAACATGTACAAAAATAAACTGTTGTTTAAATCAAAAGCACTAAGAAGTATTGATTTCATCTTTGATGTAAGTTACCCCCAAATTACTGTTTACCCCTTTTTAACCCCGTAAGGCAATGGGTTTCAATAAAATACGAAACACATTTTCCATCAATTCTGTTAAAGTATCTTTATGCAAAATTTGAAGTAGATTGGAATCACACCATACAGACATTGCTCCCATCTTTTCTTCATTAGGCATAAAATTTCGGAAAATCCTTTCTAATCCGATAATAAAAAATAAAATAAAAAATAAAAATAGCCTTTATTGCTGTTTTCTTTTTACAAATACACAATACAATTACAAATGCCTACTCAAACTATTAAAATTTTATGTAATTATTAATTTAAGGTAAATTACTAAAATTACTATCGGCAACTGGAGTTTTTTTAACAGCTTGTCTGTCAACAAAGGCCTCCTCTAAAGATATCCACTTATTCCTGTCTCTTGCTAAGCGAATCCACGTCGGACCTGCTATTTTCTTCAAATCATCTTCCCATCGTTTAGTTTGTCTACCTCTCCTTCTTTTCCCGTCTCTCGGATACCACTCTGTTATTATCTTCGTCCATTTTTCTTTACTCTCTCTTAGCATATGTCCCGTCCATCTCCATTTTAGCTGTCTGTAAACTGTGTGTGCGTTTTTAAATTTTGTTGTATTTTTAATTTCTTGTAATTTAACTCTGTCCCTTTTTTTTATACCTAATACACTTCTTTCTATACCGTTTTGGCAGACTTTTAATTTACTTTCCATTTCTTCAGTTAGTGCCCATGTCTGGCACCCATATAATAAGCATGGCATAATACAGATTTCGAATACCCTCTTTTTCCCTTTCATAGGCATATCTTTGTCCTTCATTATTTCGCTAAGAGACCAAAACCGTTTCCAAGTACTCGCTATTCTTCTTTCTATTTCTTTATTCATACAATCTTCTGTAGATATTAGTTGCCCCAAATATATATATTCTTTAACACATTCTATTTCTTTGTTATTTACTATTAACGTATCAATTTGTTGGGAATTCGTCATAATTTTGGTTTTAGAAAGATTCATTGTCAGGCCGGCTTTATTACTTTCGTCAGACAATTGTTGCAACATTAGTTCAAGAGTTCTTGCGTCCTCTGAGAATAGAATCAAATCATCCGCAAAGCGTAGATGACTAAGATTTTCACCGATTTTTTGCGTTGAGGCCGTTTTTGATCCAGTTTAAGTTCCTAAAGATCATTTCTAGCACTGCTGAAAATAGCTTAGGAGATATTGGATCTCCTTGGCGTACACCTCTTTTTACAGGGAATTCGTTGCCAATAGATTCCAGTCTAACTTGTGCTGTGCTCGCTGAGTATACATTTTTAATTATTTTTATGTATTTTTCTTGCACCCCTTGTCTTTCCAAAGCATCCCATATACACTCATGTTCTAATGTATCAAACGCTTTATTGAAGTCAACAAACCCTATGTGATATATTTTATTGTATTCTCTATATTTTTGTAGAATTTGTCTTAACGTGTGGATATGGTCTATAGTTGAGAATTTGCTTCGGAAACCAGCTTGCTCCTTAGGTTGGTTGTCTTCTAGCGAATTAGTAATTCTATTTAATATGATTTTCGAGAATACCTTATAAATATTTGACATTAAACTGATCGGTCTGTAATTGCCTATATCGCCCTTGTCTCCTTTTTTATGCAGTAATATAATTGTTGATTCCGGAAAAGTTCCGGTTCCGGTTGTCATATTGTAAACATCACAGTGCCGACGCTCCGAAAAATTAACTCGAAATAAATAGAAATACGCCACAGTTTTACATTTACATCACGGAAAAACTATCAAAAAGAAAAATAAGTGCTTCTAATAACAAACAGTGCTCCAACGTTGATTTCACGAAAATCCAGAATACCAAACCAACCAACGAATTGAGGTTAGATATTACATCCATTCACAGATAAACATCAATATCATAAAAAACTCTCAATACGTATGTCAAATTATATACTTGTCACTTGTCAGTGCCACTTAAGTGTTGCCACTAAGAAAAATTGAATCTCCCACGTTCCATTACATGCAAAATATGGAAGATCAATTCCAACTTCTGTTCGAAAAAATGAAAATTGAAATGCAAAAGCAAACAGTTGAATTAACTAACACAATTATGGAAAAAATAGATGAAAAATTAAAACCTGTTATAGAAGAAAACAAAAAGTTGCAACTTAAAGTGGAAAATTTGGAAAAAAAGCTAGAATACCTGGAAAGAGACAAAAAAGCCAACAATATAATAATTCATGGGTTGAAGGAGGAGGAAAAGTCTTCATTAGAGTTACTAAAAAATATAAAGAAATGCCTTTCGCAAGAACTAGAGATAAATGTAGATGACTGGGAAGTGAATAAAATATACCGTATTGGGAACACAAAGGAAAATGGGAAACCGAGACCTACACTCCTCTCATTAGTTAGCGGGTGGAAGAAGAATGAAATCATGAGGAATAAAAAGAAACTTAAGGGAATGCACATAACAGAAGACTACTCAAAGGAAACTTTAGAAAAAAGGAAGGCCCTGCTACCCCAGCTTATAGAAGAAAGGAAAAAAGGAAATTATGCCTACATAAAATATGACAAACTTATCGTCAAGGGAAACACAAGTACTAAGGATAAAAGGAAAAGAGAGATATCTACCTCTCCGCAAACTAATCCACAACCAAGGAAACAGCATATAATAAATTCATCAACAAACAAAAGATTAAACGCATTTGATATGATGAGAGGTCGATCTTTATCTTACTCCGGAAACCCAGCTGCAAAGGAACAATAGCAATTAGACACCGGCGATCGGAAACTACAACCAAACAGAAAGAAGGATAATAATGCAATAGGAAAAGAAGACCCTCCCCCAAGCCGACTGGTCCTCGTGGGGGTAGTAGACCACAACCCTCCAAAGGTATCCAAGGACACCTCGGATATATACATAGCTACTTTTAATACAAGATCATTACGAACAACTGAAAAGCGCATTGAATTCGAATTAGCCATAGCAGAAATAAAATGGGACATAATAGGAATCAGTGAAATGAGAAGATATGGCGAAGGTATAGAAGACTACGGGGACTATATTCTACATTACAAAGGAGAGACACCAGGATTATATGGTGTGGGTTTTTTAATTAAAAAGAGACTTACACACAGAATTGAAGAAATCAAAGGTATATCCGAAAGAATAACAGTGTTGAACATTACGTTACCCTTAAATAAAAACGAAAAGTGGTCCATCATCCAAGCCTACTCACCCACTGAATCGGATAAGAGCGAAGATATAGTAAAGATAGAAAAGTTTTATGAAGATTTACGGAAAACTATTACAAATTCCTATAAATATATTATTTTAATGGGTGATTTTAATGGCCAAATCGGAAAGAGTAATAATAACGGAGAAGAATATACAGTAGGTAAATATGGAAATGGAAAAAGAAGCAAGAATGGAGAAAGATTAGTAACCTTGGCTTTAGAAAACAAATTCAAGATTCTCAATAATTTCTACAAGAAAAAGAAAACAAAGCAATGGACGTGGATTTCTCCGAACGGATTACACAAAAACGAAATTGATTTCATTATGTCTAATAATCCCAAAATGTTTCAAGATGTCTCCATCATTCATAATTTAAATTTTTATTCGGACCATAAAATGGTCCGTGCTCGGCTGACAAGCACGCCGATAAAAAGAAAAAGGATGTTTCAGAATGATCGACCTCCCTTTATATACACACACAATGGCGACCAACTTATGACTTGTTTAAAAGAATCAATAGAAAAAATTAAGAGAAGCAACATATCCATTCAGGCCAAATATGAAAAATTTATAAACATTTTACAAACAGAAACCAAAAAAGTAAATACAAGAAGCAAAACGGTCTTTTCTGATAAGACATATCAACTGCTACAGGAGAGGAAAGAACTATTACAAAGAAAAGAAAACAAAATCAACCGCTGTAAAATAGCCGAAATTAGCAAAGAAATAAACGAAAGTATAAGAAAAGATAAGAAACAAAAACGACAAAATACACTTAAAAAACATATCGAAAAAACAGGGGGAACAAAAAAGGCTATTAAAGAATTGAACTCCAAAAAAGATTGGATGCTAAAGGTGAAAACTAAACATGGAAATTATACAAATAAAAGGCCAGAAATACTTAAAATAGCTACAGACTATTACCGAAACTTGTACCAAAGCAAGAACTCAAAAGAAGAGACAACAGACAGAAACATAACAGATCTCGAACCAACACCAAAAATATTACAGGAAGAAACTATAAGAGCAATTAATACCCAAAAGAGAGACAAGACACCTGGAACCGACCAAATAACAAACGAAATACTAAAAGCTACCTTACCGATCATTGCCCCTACACTAACAGAAATTTTTAATGAAATCATGGAGACTGAATATATTCCTACAGATTGGACCAAATCGACTATAATTCTACTTCATAAAAAAGGAAATAAAGGAGAAATAGAAAACTACAGACCAATTAGCCTCATGTCGAATTTATATAAAGTTTTTTCTAAAATAATTTTGTTCAGAATCACATCTACACTCGATGAAAACCAACCGAAAGAACAAGCGGGCTTCCGAAGTAAATATTCAACAGTTGATCATATACATGTTTTAAGACAAGTACTACAAAAGTACAACGAATATAATAAAACCTACTATCTAGGATTTGTAGATTACAATAAGGCATTCGATTCTCTAGAACATAACTACATCTGGGAAGCATTGCGTTCTCAAGGCATACAGGAAAAATATATACGAATACTAAAGAGCATATACTCAAAAAGCACGGCCCAAATCAGGCTGGAAGCAACAGGAGAAGAATTTCCTATAGAAAGAGGCGTCAGACAAGGCGACCCAATTTCACCCAAGTTATTCTCAGCGGCCTTAGAGAAGATATTCAGAAACCTAGATTGGAATAATAACGGACTCAACATAAACGGAGAAAACTTGAACCATTTACGTTTCGCAGATGATCTAATTCTATTTGCAGAATGTCCAAAAATACTAGAACAAATGCTACAACAACTATCAGATCAAAGCATAAAAGCAGGACTTTCAATAAACACAACAAAAACAAAAATTATGACTAATGCTACACAGACATACAACATTATTGTAAACAGGGGAAAAATAGAATACGTAGATGAGTATATATACCTAGGACAGCTAATAGCCACACGGGATACTATGCACAAAGAAATTGACAGAAGAATAGGCAACACGTGGAAAAGATTTTGGTCTCTCAGCGAAATTATGAAAAATAAAGACATGCCAATTAAAGATAAAAGAAAAGTATACAACACATGCATTTTGCCATGTTTAACTTATGGCTGTCAAACGTGGTCATTAACAGAGAAATTAAATAATAAAATAACCGTATGTCAGAATGGAATAGAAAGAAGTGCAATAGGAGTAAGAAGAAATGATAAAATAAGACTAAATAAAATTAAAAATGTAACAAAATTTAAAGATGTGAATAAAGAGTGCAAAACACTTAAATGGAAATGGGCAGGACATATGCTGAGAGAGAAAAATGAGAAATGGACTAGAATAATATCAGAGTGGTACCCCAGGGATGGAAAAAGAAGTAAGGGACGACAAATGAAGCGCTGGGAAGATGACTTCAAAAGAGTTGCCGGTCCAGAATGGATTAGAATAGCAAAAGACAGAGATAGATGGAAGTCTTTGGAGGAGGCCTATGTCGAAGGACAAGCTGTTGTTGGAAAAACCGATCGTCAGTAACAAGTATAAAACTCATGTATTATTATTGTGACAAGTGACAGCAATAAAGGCTTATTTATTTATTTATTTATTTATAATTGTTGATTTAGTCCAATCTTCCGGGATGATTTCCGTTTCTAAGATTTCATTGAATAGTTCTGTAAGTTTCGGGGCTATCACTGGTAGCGTGGTTTTCAGCAGTTCATTTGTTATTAAATCTGATCCAGGTGCCTTATCTAGTTTTAGTGTCTTGATGGCTTTTATTGTTTCTTCCTTTAAAATTGGTTTTACTTCATCTGCATTAACTGAATTGTTCTCATTCCTGACTCTTACTTCTTTTGAACTTTGGTATAGTTTTTGATAGTATTCCGTAGCAATTGATAATACTTCTGGTCTTTTACAGGTTTTTCTACCATCTTTATTTTTCATACTTGGAATCCAGTCTTTTTTGTTATTCATCTCTTTTAGCGCCTTTTTTATTCCTCCCGTTTTTTCTATATATTTTCTTAGTGTAATATTTTTTTTTGTTTTTCGTTCTCTTCTTAGTTGTTCGCTAATTTTTTTGCTTATTTCTGCTATCTTTTGACGATTCCTGTTTGTTCTTCCTTGTTGTAAAAGTTCTTTCCGTTCTTGTAATAATTGCTTACTTTTAAATGATATGTCTTTCTTGCCGTTGAGGTTTACTTTTTTAGTTTCTGTTTTCAATTGCTTAAGAAACCTGTCATATTTTTCTTGAGTCGATTTACCTTCTTTTCTTTCATCTTGTAGAGATATTTTGAGATTGTTGAGAAGTAAATCGGTGCTACCTGTGCATTCAAGGGCTTTCACACTATTATGAAATTTCCTTGCTCTTTTGGCACGGGTGCCTGATAGTTTTGCTCTAACCATTCTATGATCCGAGTTGAAATTAAAATTATTTAAAACCGCTACATCTTTAAAAACTTTTGCATTGTTAGACATTATATAGTCAATCTCGTTTCTATACAGGCCATTTGGAGAAATCCAAGTCCATTTTTTTGATGGCTTCTTTTTGTAAAAACTATTCAGGATACTCAATTTATTTTCTATAGCAAACGAAACTAGTCTTGAGCCGTTCTTACTTCTATTGCCAAACCCATGGCTTCCTATAGTTAATTCTTCTCCTCTTTCTTGTTTACCAATCTGCCCATTAAAGTCACCCATAACAATTATGTTTTTGGATGTAGTTGCAATGGTGGATCGTAATTCTTCATAGAATTTTTCAATTTTTGTTATATCTTCTTTTTTATTTGATTCAGTAGGCGAATACGCCTGGATTATAGACCATACTTGTTCATCTTGACCATCTACAGGCAATTTTATATTAAGAAGTGCAATCCGTTCTGAAATACCTCTTAACTCTTGTATGTTTTTGGCATGGTTTCTTTTAATCATGAATCCTACTCCGTATAATCCGGGCGTCTCCCCTATGTGGTGTAATATGTATTTTCCATGATCTTCTATTTTTTCCCCAAGTCTTCTCACTTCACTAATACCAATTATGTCCCATTTTATTTCATCTAACGCTAGTTCTAGTTCTTGCAGTTTTTCTGTAGTGCTTAGTGATCGACAGTTTATTGTTGCTATATGGATATCTTTCGATTTCTTTTTCCTGATCTTTAGAGGGTCGTGGTCATTATCCCCCACGAGGACCAATCGGCTTGGGGGAGGCTAATCCGATAACTACGTCCTAAACTACAAGGCCAAACCCTAAACGATTCAGGTCTCTACGATTAGCAGTTTAGGCTGTGCGTTGATCCATCAGTCATTCAGGATGGAGCATTTTCTAACCCAATGTTAAGATTAGACAACGAGCAAATAATTAAAATGTAGCGGTGGCTAGTGTCGGCAACTAGTTAAAATTTTAACGTTGTAACGAGTAGCTCAGTGTTCCTAGATGTCACTTTCACAGATAGATTAATATTTTTTTATTTATAAAGGAACTTTATAAAATCTAATATAATTTACCTTACTTTACAGAGATGAGACCATTATAATTATTATAGTATTCGAGAATGCTAACAAACAAGTCTTATATTTATGTCAGACACCAACTCGCACGCATGAACACCACGCATTACGCATTTAAAGTATCAACTCATGCAAAAGCTCTATTATTTTGCCAAAAATTAGTAACACCGGATCCGGTCGCCGGATCCGGTATATTAGTACCGGATCCGGTGACCGTGAAATGTTGCCGGATCCGCCGGATTACCGGATCCGGTTTTCCGGATTGCAATCCCTAGTCATCTAGTACCGTGGTTAGCTACGAGGCTTGTGTTATGGATACCAGATAGTTGATTCGCTACGTATATAAAACGTTAAATACCTACATAATATAAATATAACCACTCGTGAGTGGAATACAAACATTGGGGTTCACACAAATAAATGTCCCCAGAGGGAGTCGAAAGTCGCTTTGATTTTCGATATCATATTTATTCACCTTCTACCGGAAATTGTAGACATATTAAGGTTTGTATTGATGATACAACGCTCTTAGTCTGCTCAAATCCGGAATAAATCCCTCGCGTCCTACGTAAATATTTGAAATACACTATGTAGTGTACACGTACTACTCGATATGACTAGATAAAAGCTTAATTCGATAATGGATTTTTTGTCAAGTGTAAGCTTTTAGTTTATTTTCAGTAGTTTTGTTGCTTTACGGTTTTTAGTAGTAAAATTAATTTTTGTTATTTATATGGTTATTCTGTATTAAATTTTTTTTTGATAAATTGACTTAATACTTTGTTAGGTTTACGCGAATTTTCGACATTATAAATGAAACTATCTTTTCGGATTTTGTCGCGGATTTATTTTGATTACGCTGTGTTCGAGCTTTAATAGCCTGGTCTAAATAGACATTTAACATTATAGAGTTTATTTACTTAAATTATTCGTCTAATGATGTAGGCAGCGCGTAATGCATTTTATGGGTAGTACAAATTTTATAAATATTTAGATTAGGTTTATCTCAAAATTAGTTAATCTTAGAGCTAAAAGAAAATCATCAATCAATCATCAAATCAATTTTTGTAGAAAGTTGCATAATATTTTGTTTTTGTTAAAACAATACAAAATATAAAACTAACTGTATCGCTAAAAAATAAAAAAAAAACACTTGCGAATTTTCACCTTGTACAAAAATTTTATACCCATGGGATCGATAGAGGCTTGTCACAAGTTCTTTACGGTATCATATTTATTCTTATAAATTCAATTCAATTCAATTATCTTGTTAAGCTTCAAAGCGTGCCAGTTGAGCACAGATTATTTCGCCAGTGTCACATAGAATGGAGAAGACACGAAGGAGATGGGTCGGTAACATAGAGTCAATAAGTTTATTTAAATTATGATAGTATAAGGGAAGTAAATTCTTATTAAACCTACAACAAAAGACAGCACAGTTTGTATTTACACAAATATCTTAGTAAGAAAAAAAATATGGTTAGTAGATGTTAGTTATATTACACATAACTTTAGTCTACAATTCTTATAAATTTTCTGGTTCTTTAGAATTTATGCTAAGGTAGAATACAAATAGATATATTATGTCAATTTTTTTTATTCCTGTGTGTACTATTTATTATTCAGTTTTTATTACTCCAAGGCTTTAAACTATATCTTTATACAAAACTATAACAAAATAATAAAGTTGTTATACTTCAAAACAAGCGCGAGATGAAAGCTGAAATTTAAAGCAAACAAGGCAGAGAATTTCTATAAGAAGCCATATTGCCAAACCCATATGTTTTTCTTCTCGAACGAACTATACTAATAATAAAGTTTGAGATTAAAACTTGAAACGGGATGAGATAAAAATAGGCAGTGTCATATTTTTCTTTATTTTATGATAGTGTTTAGTATAAAAAGCATGTGTGCAGTGGTAGCCCAGCGGTAACGCGCTCGCTTGTATAACCGAGTGATGCGGGTTCAAATCTGGGTCTTGAAATAATAATGATCGCGAGAAAACTTAAAGTATAAAGGAATCTAGCAAGTTTGCGAAATATATGTGGAGTACGTCCATTCACACTTAGTTTAAGACTATATACGAGTCCAACTCCTTTGACCTCAAGTTGTTTTCAGCCCTTTTTTAATATCCCATTGCTGGGCCAGGCCTCCCTCAATATTAGGGGGAGTAGGTAATAGTCCACCACGCTGGACTAGCGCGGGTCGGCGGACTTCACATATCTTCGAAAACTTGCCAAGTTCTCTTAGGCATGCAGGTTTCCACAGCAGCAGTTTTCCTTCACCGTAAGACAAGTGGTAATTTTGTTAAAAATGACACATGAAAATATCAGAGGTGCGAGACCCGGATTTGAACCCGCATCATTCGGTTATCCAAGCGAGGGCGTTATTACTGGGCTACCACTGTCACCTCAAGTTGCCAGTAAGAAAAAAAATAAAAACAAAGAAGGATTTCATACCGAGAATAAGTTTTTGAATATTACAAAATCTGCAACATTTAAGCAGCTTCTGTAAACACAATCTAACTTTTCAAGTACATTAAATTGGAAGTTATTTTGGAGTTCCTTAAGCTTCCATTCTTGGGCGCAATTGTGGCTTGCGAAGTAAATATTAAGTGCTTCCTTTGCTGCTTACAGTGATTCCGAATCAAATTAATTTGAACTATTTCATAATTTCAACACAATTTCCTATCTTTATGAATATGTTAATATGAAATACGATGTTAAATCTACATAATATTTAAAGTCTACATCAATTGAGCTACGATATTTTCTTTAAGAAAAAACCTTTTTAAAAAATCAACATCTAATCATGACTTTAACTATGGTTAATTTTTAATTATTCAGTATCCTTTTAGGTTTTCTCTCATTTTTATTAATTTTACTTAAATTACCCTAAAAAGAAAAAAGAAAATTCAAAGTAGGTACGAGTACTTAGCAAAGGTCAAGTTTTTGAATTTTAGCGAAACAATTGAGTTCGGTTTAAAGATATTTATTTCCATAAACAAAGACAAATGTCACTTACATGGAAACATAAATGATGTTTAACAATGTGTCGTTCGTAAAGCTAAGTATTAACATTAACATTTGTTGTTTACTCATTTAATGCATTCAAGGTGGGTAATTTTGAAAAATATATTCCGATAGCTTGGTCTTAAAAACATTAAATGAGCTTACATTTTTTAAAGTAAATGGTAATTCATTATAATACTGTGCACCCTCGTACGTAAACATTTTTTTTCCGAAATTTGTTCTAATTTTAGGTAAAACCAATAAACTTGCACGACGCAAGCGCATGGAACGTTTAGCTGTTTCTTTTAATTTAATGAAGGATAAGTTAGTATGGAGTGAGCTCTTTAATATTTTTCGAACCAAAATGCACGTATTGTATATGTATAATTGCTTAACCGTCATTAATTTAGTTTCTTCAAATATTTGTGAAGTTGGGGTCAAAAAGTTATAATTAAATAATATTTTAATAATTTTATTTTGTAATATTTGAAGAGCGTTTAGTTTGCTTTTGGTCGCGTTGCCCCATACTTCTATCATATAAAGTAAATGCGGTTTTATAAGAGAATTATAGATGGTATAGCGTATCTGGCGTGGGATACACCGAATAATTCGTCGAAGGGAGCCGGTGAGGGATGATAATTTATTTCGTATGGATTCGATCTGATCATTCCATGTCAAACAGCAATCCATTCTTAGTCCTAAATATTTTTCACAATTTTTCTGCTGTAAGATAATATTATTTATTTTTAATAGGTTATGAGGGGGAATAATTTTGTTTTTGGATTTAAAAATAACGTAGCATGTTTTAGATATATTAATTGTGAGGAGGTTATACTGAAACCAAGAAAATAATTTGTTTAAGTCTTCTTGAGCATTTGCCATTATTTGTTGTATATTAGAGCCGAAATAAAACAAACATGTGTCATCTGCATATAAAGATATATGACCATGTAAGCCTAATTCATGAATGTTATTGATGTACACTAAGAATAGCAAAGGCCCTGTTAACAATTGAGTTTTATATACATATTATAATATTTATATAAGTAAAGAGTAATACTGTCCGAAAATTAATAGAAAACAGTAAAAAACTTAATATCTTAATTAAACATTGGTTGTTATGACTCCAAAATCTTCTTTTACAGGATAATCCAGATAACCAGTTCAAATCTATTCCACTTGGACTATGGTGGGCCATCGTCACTATGACCACAGTGGGGTATGGAGACATGGCTCCGAAGACATACCTGGGCATGTTTGTGGGGGCATTGTGTGCGTTAGCTGGAGTGCTGACGATAGCTCTTCCTGTACCAGTCATCGTGTCCAATTTCTCAATGTTCTACTCTCATACACAGGTAAGTGAGTTTGAAATCTATAGAGAATATAAGGAAAATAGTGCCAGTCGGACGGATTATCTATGAAAACGGCAAAAAATCACGCCTTTTGTATGGGAGCCCACTTAAATATTTATTTTATTATATTTTTTAGTATTTGTTGTTATAGAGCCAACAGAAATACATCATCTGAGAAAATTTCAACTGTCTAACTATCACGGTTCATGAGATACAGCTTGGTGACAGACGGATAACGGAGCCTTAGTAATAGGACCCTGTTTTACCCTTTGGATACTAAATCCTTTTTTACGGAACCCTAATAAAGACTTAGCATTCCCTCTACTAAGCTGTAAAGCAGTAAACTATTGCCCACACAGTCGTTTTTTTTTTCATTGAGAGAATCAATGTAGAGTCAGAGTGAGATTTCATAGAGTGTTCAATTTTATGAGAGTATTGCACAGGCGATTACATATGTTTATAGTTTAGATACTGTTTGGTGGTTTGAAACTCTTTGATGAATTTCATAATTCTTTAACTTCTGTTATTTTCATCGATTTACATACTATATCATCACTTTATTACTAATATTAATCAGTTACGCAAAAATAATATATTATGTTTTATTTATTCGCTTTCACTTTTGGCATTTGACCTAAATATAAAACTAAAGTTTTATAATCTGCATACTAAGTAAATTAAATAGTAATTTGTCATCAGCCCAGCTAGTCCCGTAATAAGCAATTAATCAAGTAAATGGACCGAAATTCTACAAAGAAAAATAATAATTACAATTAGACTACTATAATTTTAATGCGAAAGTTTGTATCGTGTGTTCCTTTTGTATTACAATACTATATTCAGATAAAGCCTTCTTTTTCTAAATATTGTTAGTAACAGTAGCGTATTTTATGAACAATGTATACAACAGGATCCCAGAAAACGTTCAAAAAGCTTCTAATGCCAAATTAAAAAAAAAATGTGAAGGAACGTTTGTGTACTAAAGGATAGTGTTCGGTTAACGATTTCTTAGAAGACAGTAGGTACTCCTTGGGAATGATGTGATCGCCGCCAGGCTATTTCAATATATAGAATTATTGTTAATTGCTACTAAATTTGAAAAAAAATGTTAGTCCCGCTGAGTTTCTTTCGCCAGTTCTTCTCAGGTCAGAGGTTTCTCCTTTCCGATGATGGTAGACTCATGACGTTCAGTAAGAAATTGTAACAATTTTTATGCTGAATAAAATATGTATTTTGATTTGATTGAATGGTTTACTTCAGGTAATACTCTGTTCTAAATTTCCTCCAAATCTGCATAGCCTTTTTAACATATTTTTTAACATATTTATTTACTTTTTAACATATTTATTAGTGGTAGTGCCATGCTTGTTACCTTCGGGTAGCAACTGAATGGGCCGGCACGCCCCGTATAGTTCATTAGTACCACTCTCTCACAGAAGACCGGCGTGAAGTGGCAGCTATGCTGTCGCGTTTCGTCCGGTGAGTGAGAGTCCGGGAGGCCCACTCTTCTTCCCCCCTCCCTCTTCCCTTCATCCTCCGCCTTCGTTCCCCCCTCCCTCCCACTTCCCTCCCTCCTCCATCCCTCCCTTTCCTGAAAGGCTGGCAACGCATCTGCTTGCAGATGTCCATGGGCGGAGGTGATCACTTTCCATCAGGTGAGCCTCCTGCCCGTTTGCCCCCTTTTTACCATAAAAAAAAAAATTTTTTTTGGTAAAATTAGTATATGTAACAACAAACAAAAAACAAACATACAAATAGTCCAAATTATAATAATAACATACATAATATTATATTCAACATTTTACATCACTCCATACTCGTAGTATAAAACAAAGTCGCTTTCTCTGTCCCTATGTCCCTTTGTACGCTTAAATCTTTAAAACTACGCAACGGATTTTGATGCGGTTTTTTTTAATAGATAGAGTGATTCAAGAGGAAGGTTTATATGCATAACTAGCGGATCTCGCGGCTGTGCCTGTGCTAAATCTAGGAAAAAGCCCAAGCGAAGCGAGGGCGAGTCGCTAGTTTATTTATAAAATTATTAGAACAAGTACATTGGCAAGTGTCTGGACGAGATCTCTCAGACATAATTATCGCAATTCGTACTAAATCCCTAGCATTTACTGTTTCTGCAACGCTTCTGCTTTATTATTAGGGTTTATATAAACATCTCAGATACATGTTTTAGATTTTAATGCTCTTTGATGATGGAATTGCCTTGAATATATCTATCACTTTGAACTAAAAATACTTGTTATGATTTCATTTTTATGTACGCACTAGTTAATTGTCGTGGTTTTACGTATTGTAGATATTCTTAAAATTGTGTGCATTCTATTTACATGGAATAATAAAATCTGTTTTTAATGTATCTATATTAACTATTATTTAAAAAAATTGATGATTTGTTTATTGAAGAACTGAACCGATTTTGATATCGTTTAGTATGAATGTAAAACTTAATCTATTTGACAACTTTTGTACATGTTCATAATAATTAGAAAAAAGTTTCAGTGGTAAAGTTTAGAACGTACCGTAGAAAATGGTATAGGGAGTTAAGCAATTTCTACAGTCGACTATTAAGCAGACTCCGACGACACGTTTGTCGCAGTTATTGACCCTACTTTCTTGCGCCAGCGGTCGCGGGTTCGAGTCCCGCTGGGGGCGTTCATTTGTTAAGCTCGGATGTTTGTACCCCAGTTGTGTATGTATTTAAAACTTATATATGTCGTTTATCAACTATCTGGTACCCGTAACACAAGCTTCCTTTGTAGCTTACCACGGAACTAGATGGCGCTGTGTGTAATAATGTCCCAACATAATATAAAAAAAATATAGATTTGTCTATAGATTTTTATGACCTCAACCTTCGTTGAGTCAATGTCACAGCCAGTATAGTAGTAGTACTGTCTAGTATGTAATAGCCTAAAAAATCGCGAGATTTTAATTTAAGAAACGTTCATAGTTCTTTTTTCTGAGAGTTTTGACACCCTTATTTGGAGACTGACTGACATTTGACATTCTAGTATTAGATTAATAATTTGAAATGAGCTCTTGTTTTTCAAGTTGTCTAAAAACTTAATTGAATTCGAGTTACCTTTTAGCCTTACACAAACTTAAATATAATATTATTTTGATGTCAAAATAATATTATATTATTTTTGTTATAATCCTTATCTATTAAAATAAAAGTAATTGATTTTTATGTCAGTAATCTAGGTATTCCTAAAATAATTATCCGATTATGATAAAATTATAGTTTTATTTTCATAGAAAATAATTGTTTAATACATATAACTATAATACTCTTGAACTTTACCCAAGAAACTTTATTCTAGAACGCATACAAGTAAAGCTTGGTAAAGTCGCAAGTAATTTAATAAATAAATTTCATAATTATCTTATTCTAATCTAGAAAATCTTTATTAACATCTACGATATAAACAGCTTCTTATAAAATATTTTATAAATGTTCTCATTAAGTTGGAAATAAAGCTCAAAGGTAAGTAAACTTAATATTTTACTTTGCAGCGTACATTATTAGGGTAGTTTGATAAAAATAAAATAAAATTGACATATCAGGGCTCCAATGTACTTGTGATTTTGACCACACCAGTCAAACAGAAGATCATGACATCTAAGCATCTCATCTGCTTATAGTCAGAAGACTGATCGTGAGATTTATCCAGAGAAAAAAATTGTATTAATAATTTTATATAAATAAATATGTTGGGACATTCTTACATCAGCGGCATCCAGTTCCGTGATAAGCTACGATGCTTGTGTTACGGATATCATATAGTTGATATACTACATACCAGTTACGTGGTAAGCTTGTGTTACGGATACCATATAGTTGATATACTACATACATAAGTTTTGAATACATACATGTTATAAATATAAACACCCATGACTGAAGTACAAACATTCGTGCTCAACGAATGAATGTGGTGGCCCCCAGTGGTACTCAAACCCCCGACCCCTGGCGCAGAAAGTAGGGTCACTACCAAACGAGTCGTCTTATACCTATTTCTTCACCGATTTCGACCACTAAACCTATGGACTTTCAAAACTAAACCTATGGTTAAGAAATGTCATAATGTAAACGTTAGTACGAACTCTTCTTACGTCACACACGAGTACGATATAGCCAGCATAGAATTGATGACTTTAAAAGTTATCTATAGTATAGATATGTACCTATACCGCCAAATTTCCAACTCATAATAATTACTGAGATTATTTTCAAACCGGGACTTGAACCCAGGAACTTCAGAGTTGATAATGCTAGACACTAAACCAACAAGGTAATTTAATAATATTATGAAATATTATTGATACTAATCTATCACATAAGTTTAAAAATAGATCTGATAACTTACAGATTAATGAAGCGAACCGACCATTGAGGCGATAAATCCTTTTTTGCATATGGAATAAAGTAAAATAAACTTTATACTTTTAGTTTAAGGTTTAGAATTGATTGTTTCTGTAAATAATGCCTAACGATAAAACATGAGCTTATATCAGGGCCCTATTTGTTTTTTGAAGCTCTGAATCATTTGCAAAGGATGAAAGCTTCGTGTTCATTACTTTATTTTTACTAAAGCTTTTTTCGTAGTAGTAATCCTACAGTAGTCATCTATTGTTTTTAGAATTTATGTCTGTATGTCTGTCTGTGACCGTATAACGAGAAAACCACTGGACGGATTTGAATTAAATTTGGTATGACGATAGCTGGTTGCCAGGGTCAATACATAGGATACTTTTTACTGCGGGAAAATATCTCATTTCTGAGAAAACTCAACTAACGATTACAAGCCGGGTATTAAACATCACTCGGTATGTAAAATCCATTTTGTTTCCAGTCTTTAGAATGCAAGCGGAGCCGCGGGATATGCTAGTTATTCATAAAAGTTGACGTGAACATTAAAAAAAACGCTAAATACGTGTGTGTTTATAAAAAAGGTAAAAAAACAAGTAAAAATATCTAAACAAAGTAAGTAATTAAGTGTTATTCCATATTTTCTAATAAATAGGCTGTCTAAAATTAGTCTCCCGACACCTCAACCTAAATTGTTGTAAATATATCATAAAGGTCAAATTTAAAACAGAATTGAAGTTTATTTCATTTGGTAGTTTTGCTTAGTTTAAAATTATTCAAGACAAGTTTATGGACCTGAAAATATTGGAGGTGGTTTGAGTTTCTTAAATAGATGATCTAATTGAAGTACCTTTTCGTAATGGTTATATAACAGCTTTAATTGCTTGTGGAATTATATACTGTACTTATAAAAACATCGTTTTCAAATCAATTTTAAAACTTGTATCTGTCTGACTGTTTGTTTCGGTTATTATGCGAAACGGTTTCACTGGCAAATTACGATGATTTAAATGGAATAACTTGGCAACTTTTATTTCAAAAAAAGAACTAATACTACAGTACAAATAGCGGTCTTTTTGGTCAACCTCGAACTAAAGTTACGATCCATTTTTTTATCTATAAGGTTAAGGGTCTATCTCTATCTATAAGGCTTACTGAGTATAAAATCACAAAATGCTGACAGATCCAGGCGCCATCTTTAAAAAAAGGGTATTGGTCGATATCTCTGAAACTATGCAATTTAGCGCAAAGGGTATCGAAATTATTATTAAAGAACGAAAAATTTCGCATCTTTTATTTCTTGTAAACTTTTTTGTAAAACTTAACGTTTACGATTTATGGTCCATTTAATGAACCGGTTTTTCTGTCTGTCAAAATATTGAATTAATCAATAAATTTCAATAAATCGTAAACGGTAAGTTTAACAAAAACTTCGAGTGAGAGACGCTTGTAGGTTATATATATACGTAAATATAACGAGTTACGCAAGATCATGTGCAACAACTAGTCAATAAATCATAATATAAAAATATTTATATGCGAATGTTTTCGCGAAATATCTTCCAAATTTATTGCTGCTGATCTCTAAATGTAACTGACATGTTTATGGGCGGGTTTAAGCAGACCAGAGAAATACTCTGGTACGGGAATAATATTGAATGGTATCTGCTTTAATATAAATTTGCTAGCATTATTTTCGCTTGGTTATAATAAAAGTCCAATTTCCAACTTCCAAGATTTTTGAACTTTTCCTGCTCCTTGATGAAACTTCTGTAACGATTTCGATGAAAAGTACCCAATTGACTAAACACCTTTAGTGACACGTAAGTTAATCTCTACTAATACATAGTGATTGACTTATTAAATTTGTCAAGGCCGAGGCTATGCCAATAATTATGGTTGTTTGCCAGAATAATACATATATAAATTTATTATTCTTATATACAAAAAGGTAGATCTTACTGTATGAAGCGATAAAATAGCGTAAGAACACACAAAAGCTACCAACTTAAAACATATTTATGAATATTACTCTTCAATTTCACTATTATTTTCAGATTTTTTGCATGAGATCAAAATGCTAAATGCATTTCAACTAAAGCTAAAGCCAAGAGATAATTCACAATTTGTCATAGCCAATTACTACTGCATTTCCTTCCCCATTAGATTAATCGCCAAGCTTACGAGACGCGCCAAATTGAAAGATATTAGTTCTAAAGAATTTATAGGGTCCAATTTTAATTGTTTTAAGGGTGTAAGAAAACGAATTTATGGTGACTTTCTCGCCATTATAGTCCAATTAGCTGTATAATTGATGGTATTGGTCTTTAGTAAAACATTTAGTTTATAAGATTTCTATTGTGGTTCGAACCCTAGTTTAGCCATAGAGTTGGAATTTGTTTGCCATGTAGGCTCTCCTTTTTTTTATCGTGCCTCATTATGGTAATAATGAATACTTATTTTAATTTATGTACATAATAACGTACGTTATTTTAAGGTTAATTTCAACGTAAAGTTATAATTTACTCATGCTTATTATAAATACTCGTAGTATTTCTCTTATAATAAGCATGAGTCCTAAAAAAATACAAGTATCTCATTTGAACTCGGTAAAAATCGCATTTCACCCTCTTTAGGGCTAATTTATGGGCTATCATGGTTATTAATTTAAAAATGTGCCCACGTTAGAACGATTTTATAATGTCTTTATAAAATCGTTCTAACGTGGGCACCTACAGCAACCTATTGTAATCTGTGTATAATTTTTTTGAAAGATTATTTTTAAACTTCAATTGAATGCTAGATAGAAGATAATGTTGAACTATCAAAATCGTAATACTATTGTAGGTACTTTAACAAATATACTTATTTTACTTTTTTTATTTGTTATGACTAAAACCTTAGTCTCTCCCGTGATCATGATTGCTGTAAAGACGGTGGTAGCCCAGCGGTAACGCGGTCGCTTGGATAACCGAGTGATGCGGGTTCAAATCCGGGTCTCGCACCTCTGGTATTTTCATGTGCGAATCATTTCTATCATGATTACCACTTGTCTTACGGCGAAGGAAAACATCGATAGGAAACCTGCAAGTCTGAGAAAACTTAGCTAGTTTTCGAAAGACATGTGAAGTCAGCAGACATGCACTAGGCCAGCGCGGTGGACTATGGCCTGTTCCCCCTCGTATTAAGGGAGGCCCGGGCCCAGCAATGGGTCTTTAAAAATGGCTGATAACGATGATGATGTTGATGATTCGAAACTTTGGGAAACAAAAATCAAAATAAATCCCCTACAAATGATTTTCGCTATGATAATTTAAATATTTGCGTAAATCTAAGAAAGTATTACATTACATTATTCACATATATTCTATGTAATATTTCCCATGTGCAGGAATCGACTGCTATAGAGATGTCGAATCTTCAAAAGATTCCGTATTATAAGCGCAATTTTTGCTTCTGAGGAGTTCAACATAACGAACGGCCTTTGAGAATTTTATATTAGTTGTATATCCACAAGGAAAGGCGAAAAGAAACATTTGTTTTGTAATGATATCGCTTAATAAATTTGATACATAATTTATTGTTCATTTTCATTCTCCTTTAGAAATATTACTTCATAAGTCATATTTCATAATATATTTATAAATATTTTGAGTGATTAGTCTTATTTTTAGCGTGATCTTTGTAAATATAAATGTATTTTTAGAAATCCTGTTCTTATATTTTGTTTTAGAAATCAGAATAGTATATTTACTACCCATTTTAGGTGGCAAAAGGAGTGTGGATGTTCCTTTTTCGAATGTTTTATAAAGCAACCTAATAGGGTTACTAATTATACATTTAAAAAATAACGTTAATATAAATTATTTATTTATGCATGGTAGTAAAAGCATTTATGGGTTAAAAATGGCATGTGGCCAACCAAATATTGCAGCCATTTTGATCAAATCGTTGACCATAATTACGTTAGATATTCGTCGTTGCTTTCAGTCGAGGTTTTCGTCTTGGTTTTATTTAGCGCTTATTTTAATTTAATTTAGCCTAGAATGTCCCACTGTTAGGTTCGGTACCTACCTTACCTAGGTTAGTCTATCTCACTTGCCATGTAAATTATACAGGTTGCCAATATTACATGTCTTTTTAAACTTTGCAACGATGTTTTAAACATAATAAAGTTTTCCCTTAGATATTTTCCTTCATAAGAAATGTGATTTCACAAAGAGAAATCAGTTTTTTATTATTTTTTATTTATCAAGATGAAATGGTTATACTTCGACCACTAGACCAATTAATATATCTACATACTTATGTACAGACAGTTAAAAATTACATGTCATTGAATTTTCAATACAATTGGATGTCAAAGGGTAATTACGTTTTTTAAAAAGTACTCTTTGAGCATCGTATCAAAAGACAAACAACAATTACAGTTGCTACAGCACAGTGCTATTTAACGCTCTACTTCACATACACGTGGACAAAGTAATTGTCTGAAAATGAAAGCTCTTTTACTTTATGCTTTCGAGCTTTTATATCTACCTTTGGGGTAAAAGAATGAAGCACTCATATGTTGAAGTAAGCTCGTTACTCGGTTTTTAAAAGAGCAACTGTTGATTTCTCAGCAGAAATGGTACCGTCGTTTGTAGCTTCCTTACGACTATTTTTTTTTAAATTGCTTGCATAACAAAACCTACAGTTTACCTACCTACCTACTTCTAAACACATAAATGGGCAGATAGAAAGGCATCTATAGTAAGAGGGTTCTTATATTAAATTAATAAAGATAATAATAATAATATGAGGCTTTAACCCCTTATAAGGGTTTTGCTCTATAGCAACGGAATGCTAAAAAAACATAATACGTAGCAAATGTCTCAAATCTCAAACGTCTTCAATTTCATATAAATTGTACCTTCTTTTTAATAAATGCCAATACAAAGTTTTTATTACGTCTTTAATAAAATGCTTTGTAAAAATATAATAAAATTGCCAGAGCTCATTTTTCTAAAATGGAATTTGATTATTTATATATATAAGGAGGATGGGATGAAAAAGGTAAATAATTGAATTGCGTACATAAATTACATTGTTGTTGTTACTAATTTTTAGAGGATGAAAAGTGTAAAAGGCATTAAATCTTCGAAGGTTCTCTATAAAAACTTAATAAAGGTACGCTGACTTCAAAAGCAGTTTTGAAATCATCCCCAGATATAAGAATATCGGAGTTATAATCTACATACATATTTATTCTAATCTTTCTTTTTTCTGTATAAATTCTACCTAACTTTGGCGAAGTTTTCTGTGATCTACACTTTGACGTTTGACGCAGTTTGTAGTGCTACCTACTTTGTAGCGCCAGCGGTCGCGGGTTCGAGTGCCGCTGGGGGCATACATTTGTTAAAAACTCGGATGTTTGTACTCTAGTCATGGCCCAGTCCAGTCATTATATTTATAATATGTATGTATTAAAGCTTATATGTGCAGTATATCAACTATCTAGTATCCGTAACACAAGCTTCGTAGCTTACCACGGAACAAGATGGCGCTGTGTGTAATAATGTCCCAACATATTTATCTAGTTATTTACTGACTAGGACATTGAATTAAATTTAATCATAACTTTTTTTAAAGTAAACTTTACCCTAAAATTTAGGAAAGTATTTTTATGTCCATTTGCTATGCAGTAGCAGTGTAATGGAAATTGATATTTCTTTTATTTGGTTTGGTTGTGTGACTGTTTCACTGCTGCAAAGTACTTTTTTGATTGATTAAACGATTCACATGTTATATTATTATCTATGTCAGTCTGCACGCCGTTAACTTTCTGTTCCGAATTTATGATTTATTTGTCTATAAAAAGTAATTTAGAACGAGGTCTAGAAACCAAAAATAGCTTCAATCAATCCGCCTCAAGCTAAGTTGAAGAATTTATTATTAGGATATTTGTCTTATTTTACATATTAAACCCTAAATTAACCTTTGAATGGGTTGTCGAGGCAAAACAATGGAAAATGATTTTCTACTAGAGAATTTATTTTTTAGTAGTTTATGTGTGCTTAGCATTTGACTTGTTACTAAAAGCTATAGTCCAACTTCTAATCTATACACATTTTAATAACAGCAAATATACATTGTTATTGGTCGCAGTAAATTAATTGGTCATTGTATGACGGTTGCGGTCTCACGTTAGTCGCGATTCTATGTTAGTCCAATAAAATTTGCAAACCCGTTCAATTTTTGAACCAATTTGTTCATTAGTTGACGCGTGCATGCGCAGCGAAGCAGTCGATGTTGTGTTATGTCCGTCAAAATGTCTGTGAATACTGTTAAATGTGTAAACTGTAATGTGGTTATTTCGGAGGTATTGGCGTTTATACGCAATAAACATGATGTAATGGACAATGAGAGTCTAATTCGGATCTGTGAGTCTGCTTTTTCTGAAGAGGAGATTGACAAGGCGAAGAAGTTGTTATTTACATCCGTTAAGACAAAACAAAAATGTGTGTCTAGACGGAAACAAAAGAAGCAGAAGGATCTGGACGATATTATTACCGTATTTAAAACAGTCGATCCTGAGCAGATACCAGTGTTTGTGGCTTATGATCTACACAAATTACCGCCCATTTGTTTCGACCACGTAGATGTCACAAAGTTATTGAAAGATTTGTTAATTTTACAAGCTGAAGTTAAGCAGATCAAAAGCAACTATGTTACTACAGATTTATTAGAGGACATAAAACAAAATTTTCAAACATCAAGGCAGACGTTATCGTTTTTAAATGACGATAATATTAATATGCGAAGAGGAGGGTATTTCAGAGACAGCGGACCGATCGGCCTACCGCACGTTACGTCGGAGTTAACAGCTGATACGGACGTCACAGTGCCTGCTAAGGGCAATGACTCGGCCGCAGTTATGAGTGCTCACACTAATGATGACAACATGCCGGCGTATAGTTCACTCTTTCGCTCTCAAGTGAATAAAAACAATAATAATACCGTTGTTCCTTCTGCATCGCATGTCGACGCTCCAATACTAAAGAAAGATGTTTTTATCGAAAACAGACATAATGATGGTTGGACTTTAGTCCAGCGACGTAAGTCGCAAAATCGTTTTACTGGAAAAACAGGAAAGGCAGTGGCGTCTCCCTCAGGAAAGTTTAAAGCGGCGGAGACGAAGATTCCATTGTTAATATCAAATGTAAATAAGGAAACTACTGAACACGATATCTGTGAATATATTAAGAGTAAAACACAGGAACCTGTACACCTGGAAAGGATTATTATGAAAAGAGAAAAGCCTTACAATGCTTTTAAGCTATTTGTGTCTAAAAATAAGTTGCCTATTTATCTTAATGACAACTTATGGCCAGAAGGAATTACGTTTCGACGTTTTATTTTCTTTAAGAAAAAACTGGAAAGAGGTAACACTCAGATTATGAATGATATTTCACCGTCATAATGGATAAGCTGGACAAAAGAAAAGTTATTCTATCGACTTTTAACTGTAAGTCGATTATAAGATCTACGGAGTGTGTACGGAGACTATGCAAAACATCTGACCTCATCGCCTTACAGGAAACTTGGCTCTGGCCTCATGAATTACCATATCTGGGAAGCCTGGATGACAACTTTGCATACACGGGCAAGTCATCCATGGACACGACGGTGGGAGTCGTCAAGGGGAGGCCTCATGGTGGAGTGGCCTGGTTGTGGAGAAAAGGAGCTTTCCAGTCTGTGTCTTTAGTGTCGTGTAATAGTGACCGCCTAGTTGCAATAAAAATTATGCATGAGAACCGTACATTATTGTTGTTTTCCGTGTATATGCCATTTGATAATAACCAGAGTGATAATTTGATAGAATTCAGTGATTGTCTCAGTGAAATTTCCGCAGTAATTGACAGTGAGAACGTGGATTCGGTTGTCATGGTGGGTGATTTCAACGCACATCCTGGTGAAAGATTTTCGAGGGAACTGCTGAGTACATGTGCCGAGCAATCATGGTATTGTATAGACTCGGAACTTTTACCTTCTAACACGCACACTTTCGTTTGTCAGGCTAGTGGGTCTCAGCGGTGGTTAGATCACTGTATAGTAACAAGCGCAGCGAGAAACCTATTTATAAAAGCATCTGTTTTATACGGAGTTTACGCATCTGATCACTATCCTGTTACTTTTGAGTGTGACATTACTATTGTGAACCCTAAAGTATTTACTACTTATTTTATGTGTGATAAGATTAAATGGGGTGAAAGAGACAACATACAAATAAATAAATATCGAGAATTTTGTAATTCAAAATTAAAATTAATTGACTTTCCCCCTGAATGTAAACAATGTTCTTTTAAAGTATGTAAAAACCCTAGTCATCATAAATTAATAGATGATATGTATAACAATATAGTGTGTATACTGAGGGAGGGTTCATGTTGTACGTATGTAGGAAATCATAAAGTAGGAAAACGTAAACGTGTGGTAGGCTGGAACAGACATGTGGGGATAGCTCACAGGGAGGCTCGATTATGTTACCAAGAATGGCTTCTGTACGGTAAACCTACAAAAGGAAATGTTTATAACAAAATGTGTGACTCTAGGAAAATATTTAAGGCTAAATTAAAATATTGTTTAAATAATGAACAACAGATAAAAATGGACATGCTAGCACAAAGTCATGCAGCTAAACAGTTTAGTAAGTTCTGGAAATCTACCAGTAAACTTAATGTAAAATCGAGCTTACCTGTGAGTGTTGGGGGTTTCAGTGAGCCTAAAGATATTGCCAACCTATTTCAGCGGCATTTTAAAGTCGAGTCACCTTTGCCAAGCGTGCAGGGGGTGCTCAGCGTTGAGTCCGGAGCTAAGAAGGTTTCTAACATGTTCACGGCGGAGAAAGTTGCCTCTGTTATTAATACCATGGTGAGAGGAAAGTCTCCAGGGCACGATGGTCTCAGCGTTGAGCACCTTAGGTGCGCTGGCCCGCATTTGCCACGGGTCCTTGCTTTATTTTTTAATTTGTGTCTTGATCACGGATACCTACCACAGGATTTGATGCATACTGTGGTTGTACCTATTGTCTTTGCATGTTTTTTGGACCTGTCAAAGGCATTTGACCTTGTATCGTATGATGTGCTGTGGAATAAATTGTCTAATGATACCACGTTGCCACCTGAAATAATATCTGTCTTTGCATACTGGTATCAAAACCAAACAAACTGTGTGAGGTGGGGTGATGCATACTCGGACGTGTACAGGTTGGAGTGCGGGGTGCGGCAGGGGGGGTTGAGCTCGCCCCGGCTCTTCAATCTCTATATGAACCGGCTGATCGGTGAGCTCAGTAGCACCAATGTCGGATGTCATGTTGATGGAGTTTGTATGAACAATATCAGCTACGCGGATGACATGGTGCTGCTGAGCCCATCCATTGGCGCTCTTCGGGATCTATTGGCAGTATGTGAATCCTATGCGGTGGCTCACGGGCTCAGGTATAATGCTGTGAAAAGTGAGCTTATGGTTTTTAAGTCTGGTTCTAAGACCTACTCGGAGATACCGGTAGTCTCGCTCTGTGGCACACCGCTGTGTCGAGTAAATAAGTTCAAATACCTGGGTCACTGGGTTACCGACAATTTAAAGGACGACTGTGATATTGAGAGGGAACGTAGGTCGCTGTCTGTCCGATGCAACATGTTAGCTCGGAGATTTGCAAGGTGTACAAAGCCAGTCAAATTAACGCTTTTTAAAGCATACTGTCAGTCATTTTACACCTGCAGTCTTTGGGCTGACTACACGCAGCGGGCATACAGCGATCTACGCGTCCAGTACAACAACGCATTCAGGGTTCTGATGGGGCTGCCGCGGCAGTGCAGTGCCTCAGGCATGTTTGCGGAGGCGTATACGGATGACTTTTACGCCATTATGAGAAAACGGTGCGCCTCCATGTTAGCCCGCCTCCGCGGCTCCTCCAGCGGAATGCTGAATGTGTTCGTTGACCGGTGGGACTCGCCACTCATGTATCGGTGGGTGCAGATCCATCAAAAACCAAATTGTGTTACAATGTGTCGTACTAACATTAGTTTCTAAGTTTTCATGTATCTTTTACGAACAATTTAATGAGCGTGTTGTACTAACATTAGTTTCTAAGTTTTCATGTATTACTAACAATTTAATGGATGCAAATCTGAAATAAATAAAATATTATTATTATTATTATTATTATTAGCCCCGAACCGAAAGGCTTTTTGGTTAAAGGTTTCGGTTAAGTTCTATAACCAGTTAAATCTGAGAGAACTATTTTGGCGCATTTAGTTTCCATGTCCGAAATTAACCAATTAAAATGAATTTTTGAGACCAATTTTTGTCTAAGAATAACCGTTTTCCTTTATTATTTAAACCGTTTGTTATCATTAACAGGTAAAATAACGGGCAATGAATTAACTATAACATTGCCGAAATAAACCGTTTTTAAATCATTACGCGACATACGTTCTTTTGTATATTGATACGAGTATTGGACAATTACATCAACTACCTTTGTCTACTTCAATATGCAGTTCTATTATAAATTATACATAAATCGGATATAGCCAATATCAATTTAAATATCTAACGCTAGCTCCAGCAGGACATGGCTAGAGTGGAATAAAGGTGATATGATAAAACACATTAAGCTGTGAGTAATGAAATTTTATAGTACTCATGTATTATTAGCATATAGTAGTTTTTTGAATTACATTATGCATTTCTAGACGAGTCTATCAGTACATATAAATAAAATTGAAGTGTGTTTTTAATTTCAAATTAACTGCTTTTTATTTAATGCATAATATGAAAGTTTATACGGTAATTACGTCAAAAAATCATTTTTATAAATTTTCTGTCTGTTTGTTTCGGTTAATCTCTAAAACGATTGGACAGTTTTTGACGGGACTTTCACTTACAGATAGATAATGTTATAAGGAGTAACTTAGGCTACTTTGCTTTTATTAGAAAATTAAAAAAAAACGTTTATTTTAATTTACGCCCATCGAAGCGGGCCGGGTTTGCTAGTTTGTAATAAAATACGCTAGAAGCGGTTCAAAAAATAATTTAGTAGGTTTTACGTCTTACCGTTCTTATTCCTTCATAAAGTTTACAAAATGCTTCATACAATTCGACTTTAATATACCAAGTTTTGACAAACCTCGTTGTTTTGGTTCTAGCTGAGCCGAGTGGCTCTGGTATGACTTGATGAAAATTTGAAACTTCTTTAGGGAACTACTTTATTCATGCAAAAATGTAGGTTGGTTCATCGTCATAGCTTATTTTGTATCACTTTTTAAATATAAATGTGTATTCTGTAGGTACTTTATATTGTTTAAGTCCTCGTCGGACCTATTTATAAAAAAAATATCGCTTCCCTGCTCTTATTTCTTACTTTTTTAAAATAAACATGTATTGATACTAAATTTATGATCGTAAATTAGTTTTAGTTCGGTAAACAAAGGCCTTGATTGCTTTGTGTTAAAGCGCTCGCTTTATCGAGTAAAGCGGGTTCGAATCGGCTGTCGCATCTCTGAAATTTTCATATGAAAATCATTTTCAATACGCTTAGGTACCACTTGTCTTACGGTGAAGGAAAACCTACATGTCTATTTTCAAAAGACACTTGCCAACCCGCTAACTTGATCACCTCTCTTTGATGAAAAGTCCGTGCCCAGTAGAGGGACGGTCAAGATGACTGAAAGCAATACAATCTAAAGTAAGCCTTAAATTACTTCTGGCTGTATTGTTACATACGTTTTTAGAAAAAATGTGAAACATTTTGTACGTAAAATCTTAATTCAGAGACCATTCTTGAAATATTTTTCTGTAACTCTCGTATATGGCGCCCTGAAGTTCAATTTACTTGTTAATGGCTTCAAAGCGTGCCAGTTAAGCACAAATTACCTACTTCGCCAATTTCATATGGAATGGAAGAGCGTAATGACATGTAGAATTTGTATAATCGATATGACAAATTGACATACAAAGCGAAACTAAAAATAAAAAAATATATATTTTTATTTCTTAGTTATTGTTGGAGTCGGTGTTAGCCAAGAAGGACAGTTTTATCCTGCCTTTGCAATGAACTTTCGAACGGATATTTTGATTATATTTACAAATTGATACATTAATTAAATTGTATTAAGATTATTTTGCTTTGGCTCTTTTTGAAATCGGCCGACAGACGGCGGAGAAATCGGTGAACATACATAAAAAAAAACAAAATATATACGATATAATGGAACATATAACCTCCTCCTTTTTTGAAGATGGTTAAAAATGGCAGTATTCATGTTACTTGTTTTTTTTTAATTTATTTATTTTTCTTTGATTACCATTATATTGGTTTTAGAATGTCTTAGTCCTTATAATGTATGTTCTTGAGTCTTTCGATACAAATTGGATTTCGAAAGATTTTTTATTAAAATTTAAAACAAAATGGTCTCGATCGATTTGTCGAATTCGAGATAATAGGAAGAAAGTCTTCGCAATGACTAAGTTTGCTGTAAAGTTTCGAAAGCTTGGAAAATTAAAATTAAAATGAATCCCTAAAAATCGCGAAAATTAAAATATTCGTCTTAATTTAAGAAATATAAATATTTTTTTGATATATTACATATTGGTCTTTATTTTTTGTATTGTAATATGTAAATTTTCCATTATCGAGGTGATCTTTACACGTCCTTCGAAAACTAGCTAAATTCTCTAAAACATTGCAATTTACATGTTTTTTACCTTGTACTAACACTGATTTTTCCGTCGGTAATTATTTTGCATTTAATTCCGTCGTCCGTCCGTCTACAAAAAAATATTTTTTCGTGAAAATTTCCGATTCATTAATAGTTATTTTGCTATTTGGGTCATAAATCCGTCATATCAAAGATCAAGAAATTTAATCCAGCCGTTCTTGTAAATAAATGGTGTAATTTTGGCGTTGTTTACCGTAATAAAATAGCAATAAGGCTTTGTTATCTAACAACAGCCATAGCTTAAACCTATTCCTTAATATTGTTTGGTAGTAAAATACATATTGTAATATGTTTTGTACCTTTCTTCTTTTGTATGCTCTTTTTTATGTAGACAGTGGTAGCCCAGCGGTAACGCGCTCGCTTGAATGACCGAGTGATGCGGGTTCAAATCCGAGTCTCGCACCTCTGATATTTCTGTCATGATTACCACTTGTCTTGCGGTGAAGGAAAACATCTTGAGGAAACCTGCATGTCTGAAGAGAGCACCTAACAAGTTACGCACTAGGCCAACGCCGTGGACTATGGCCTGATCGCCCTAGTGTTGAAGGAAGGCCCGTGTCCAGCAGTGGGACGTTGAAAAGAGTTGATGATGATGTAATGATGATGATGCTCTTTTTTGTAAATTTTGTGATGAATTAATTAATATTAATTAACTCGTTTCATATAAACCTATATTTCAAATTTCAGACTGAGTTTTAAACTCGCTTATTAATTTAGAAATGATTTTACATAATATAAGCATAATTCTTAAGAACAAATAAACGGAAATAAAACAATCCAATCTCATATCCGTTTTGATTCAGATTTCAACATGCGCAAGCATTCCGCCTAAACCCTTAGGCAATGCGGTCTTATAATTAAATTCTAACACCGCGTACCCTTAGAATGATAAGTTTGATAACTATTTTCACCCAATATTATACCTTATTCTCAGGTAATAAATGTTATTTTACTGTATAAAAGTTAAGTTAAGTTTGCTAATGTCAGCACAATTTTGTTTAGTTTTATGAGACATAAAATAACTATAATAAACGCAAATTGAGTGTGCTTTATAGAGTTTTCCGTTATGTTTGGTTTGATATATTTTGTATTAAGCTTCCATTAAAATAAAAATTTCATTTTCATTCATTCATTCAATATCTTGTAAGGAGCTAAATACCGCTTGTATAACCGAGTGATGCGGGTTCGAATCCGGGTCTCGCACCTTTGATATTTTCATGTGCGAATCATTTCTATCATGATTCTTACTTTTCTTACGGTAAATGAAAACCTGCATGTCTGAGAGAATCTAGCAAGTTTTCTAAAGACATGTGAAGTCCACAAACACGCACTAGGCCAGCGCGGTAGACTATGGCCTGATTCCCCTCGTACTGAGGGAGGCCCGTGCCTAGCAGTGGGACGTTAAAAAGGGCTGATGATGATGATGATGAAATTTTGAAGTAATACCTACTTGAATTGTCTTAATCATTCGGTAAAATGTTGATTGATGAAGAAAATTACGGGAATCAGATAAGAATTATTAGTTAGATACTGTCAATCTTTTTTATATATAAATTGAGTTTCATTTTTGGCAACAATTTGTTATGTAGGCTGTAGCGTCTGTAGCAGCAAATTCTTTATAGTGAGCATATTATACCTAAGTGGAATTTCGCTCCACATCAAACCTTACATTTTCAGTGTAATATTTTAGATGAAAAATTTGGTTTTATTTTGGTTTCTTTGCGTTAATGTGGTAAAGCTTCTGTTTTTCTATACTGTCGACAATTTTGAACAAAAACACATAATTTCCGATGTGCATGTTTCGGAAATTGTCGTATACATTTTTAATATTTATCAATATGTGTTGGGACGTTATTACACACAGCGTCATCTAGCGCGGTAAGCTAGGGAGGAAGCTTGTGTTACGGATACCAGATAGTTGATATAGGTACTACATAATATATAAGTTTAAATACATACATAATATATATAAGTTTAAATACATACATAATATTATAAATATAAACATCCATGGCTGGAGTACATACGTCCAAATTTAGCAAATGAATGCCCCAAGCGGGACTCGAACCCGCGACCGCTGGCGCAAGAAAGTAGGGTCACTACAAACTGCGCCAAACATATCGTCAATAAAAATTAATTGAGGCTTATAATATTTTAGCGTAAACGATGATTTGTTGTTTCTATGACGTGTATTTATATTTTCTATAGAAAGTCATTGTTATCACATTAGTCATTTTTAACTGGGTCGCTGTATACGGCCCGCCCTTTACTATATAGCGGATTAGACCATAGATCAACACTCTGGCTATGTTCTGCTTTATATGTGTCTTGTCAAATTCTCTCAGATATTCAGGTTTCCTGAAGATATTCCTTCACAATGAGATGGTAATTATGTTGAAAACGATTCGCACATAAGGATATCAGAAGTGCGAGATCCGGGATTTGAACCCGCTTCACTCGGCTTCCCAAACAAGCACGTTGTATACTCCAGGTATACTCGGAGCGCACAAACTTTATTCAAATGAAATATGACACAGCAATCTTAATCGTTTATAATAACTTACATTCTGTGACTTACATGATAGGTGCGCGAGTGGACCTTATAGCAGGCAGAGCCTGGTGGCGTAGAATCAAAAGAGAGAGAGCCCCTGTCTTATACTAGCTTATATATGCAAAATCTGACCATAGACAACATAGTAGTGAGAAACTAGATAATAAATTACATTTAGCTACAGATTATACTTAAACTTTATAGATTATAAATTATACAAAATACAGATAACAAATCAATTACTAAAAAAAGACCTTCCAAGGCCTTAACATATTAATTACTAAATGCCTTCTAAGGCCTTAACACACGTTACTGATCTTGTTGCACGTTACCGATGTTGTTTGCCAAATATAATAATCATCATTATAATTCCGTCCAGTCCTTTAAGTGTAACTTTTGTAGTGGTAGATATAAAATGAGATAATATGATTTTGCACCTTGTAAGTGGGTTTAACAGTTGCCTTGACCAATAATCGGATTAAAGTTTATCGGTTTTCACTTAGGACTAACATTTAATATTCACTTTCAAACGTAAACATATAAAATTTAAAAAGAGTTCGTATGTAACTAGTGCACTTTTCTACCGATTTACGCAACATTTTATATTTAAAAAAATATAACGTGTGGTGTCGTGGGACACCGGATAGGAACGAAGTTCCTTATTATTAAAATATTAATTTTAAGTTCTTTTAAGTTTTTAAGTCTAATTTTAAGTATTTTTTTTTTCGATAAAAATAAAAATCTAAACATAAAAATATGACATATCATATTTATTGCCATTTTTAAATAATATAAATATAACTGAAAGAAAGAAAATATCTTACATCACTAGCAACACTCAACAGTAAAACTGTTATATAAGTACCATTTATATTAAATACTAGATGAATAAAAATCTTACGTTACGGACGTTTTTTCCCGGTTAGGGCCCTCCGCATCGTCCCATAAGGAACTTCGTTCCAAAAAAAATACGTTTTATTTTATTTGTAGCGAAAATAATGGAGTATTAGTAGTTAAATGCTAATGATTCCCTTAGGAGACAATGTTAAGTAGTTTCATATCCTAGATCATTCACTACTGATATTATATACATATTATATACGTATGCGATGCATTTTTCAACAACGTTAACTTGAAAAAAGCAACATATATCTAAGAGAACCTAGTTTTCAAAGACCTGTGTAGTTGACTTTTTCTAAATTTCCTCACATCGAACGAAGTTACCGAAATTGCACTACTATGTTTATTTAAATAGTTAATATATTGTATTTAACCATACAAAATGCCGCTTTATACAAAATGTCGCTTTTAGATGAACAAATTAAATGAAAACACTTTACTGAAAGAAAAAGCCCTTTCATGTATATTGCGAAATAAAAACACAAAATTTCAGTTAAAAGGGCTTAAATGGAGTCAGCAAAAAATAACCCTTCTCTCTTTCATCGTTAATGATGATTTTTTGCCAGTAAAATTTACTACCTATTAAATTTTAAGAACATTTTTAAAGGTCATTGACTTTAATATATAAATATTAGGCATTAAAATGTGGTGCTAATCATTTTTCGAATATAAAGACAGTTTAACATCGAAGGTTTCCGATTCGATTCCTTTCGTGCGTTATTTGATATCAGGTTTTTGTACTCTTAAGTATCATACCGGAACCCATATAGATTTAGATTAGTTATACTCGTGTTTCTCGGGATGTAGTTAGTAGGTAAAACATAACTGAATGGGTGTTTTCATATACCTAATTAAGATATTTTCAAAGTCAGTTTCAGCCCATATAAATAAAAGCAAAGCTTACCTCACGAATTAATGTAAATATGATTAATATTTTAAGGTATAATTAAAAAGCATTGTCGTATACATTTTAATAATAATAATGTAAGTCCGTTCTAGTTATTGGCAAATATCGTATATAATACAAACAATCCAATACATCTTAAATGCGTACTTCCATTTTTTGGAATCGGTCAAAGACTAAATAATTAAAACCTTTATGCCTTAACATTTTAGAATAAAATAATAAAGCTTTTAGAGCATATTTTAAATTAAACATTAAACATAATATTTTTATTATAAATATTCTCAAAAGCCTAAAGAAATGCCTTTCTGTTATAATATTATGTAGAAGTGAGCGTAAAATATGCTTACGTCATATTAAAGGGATAAAAAGCTTGACGCCATCTTCTTCCTGTTGCTATCGGAGCTTTTAAAAGCATCAAACGCTTATATCCATAATTAATGATACGTAGAACACAAAGTTAAATATATTTTAACTTTTCTTAGCTTTTTATGTTCTATTTAACACTTGGTCTCCTTTTAGTGTAATACATTTTCTTATTTTCATTGTAGCATAGATGTTACATTATAATCACTAGGTACATAGTATAAAACAAAGTCGCTTTCTCTGTCCCTATATTCCTATGTATGCTTAAATCTTTAAAACTACGCAATGGATTTCGATGCGGTTTTTTAATAGATTAAACAATGTTACTTTTATACACTGTTGGTTATCCTTTTTAAATAAATAAATTAAATAATAAAAAAATTGTTGAGTTTCCCCAATTCTTCTCTCATTAAAGTAACCTTCCGTTCCAATGATAGGATCCTTGCTTCTAAGGATACTGAAATTTATTTTAAGTGAAAATATTTTATTTCCATAACGGACATTTTGAGTTTTATTCCCTCTTAATCACATAACCTAGAAATACAGAGTAATAAACTTTTCTATTTTTCACCCTAAAAATGTATTAAATATAAACGGATTCGTTATAAGGACTTTTATGTTTATTAGGGCGAGCGAAGGGAGTCCTAACACTATCCCACAAACTGAGCATTTTGTGGTACACTTTACTGAAAAACTATCACGGCTATAGATTTGTGCTTTAACATAGTAATTTAACTTCATATCTAGATATGTTATCTTTAAAAAAAATATAATTTTATAACCATTAAAAATGAACATTAACAATTTTGTGTTCATTGGATAGGATTGTACTACTAACGCCATCTGTTAGAAAAATAAAGAACTACGCGAGCCTTAACAAAGCTTAGCTTTTTGCTAATATTTATATAAATAAATACAAAAACTTGGTTTGTGTATTTCACGATATAAACAAAAACTTAGAAACCTAGTTGTAACGAACAAATGAACAAACGTTTTAAAACATTCATTATATCTTCCTCCACTCAAAGTTTAATTATTACGAATGTTGTTTCTGAACCATGTTGTGAAACACAAAGAGTGATAGCTTAATATTTCTCTCTGGTACGATGTAATTTTATTCAGTTTTACATAATTTCCCCAGTGAGTCGCCAGAGAGACTGCTTTTGTCCATTTACTGATGGCAAAATGCACAACTGAAGATTTTATACCGCAAATTAAATTATTATTTATTGTATCTCATATCTTAGTGTATTCTATAGGTTGCATTTCGGAGAGTGTGCGCAGGAATTACACGACTTAATTCCCCCATCCCCTTTCCATCATCGGACGACTCGACGAACGGCTGGTCTCCATTCTTATGTCGTGGACATTCCACCCGTCTGGACGAAGCGTTTCGCTTCGTCATTTATTATACGTGCGGCTAAGGATTGGAACAACCTGCCCACGTCAGTATTTCCGTCCGATTACAATATGGGTGTCTTCAAGGCAAGAGTGAATAGGTGGCTACTGAATTAGTGCGACTTACCATCTCCGACTGCGTTACCACTTACCATCAGGTGGAACGCAGTCAAGCACTAATTCAGAATAAAATAAAAAAAAATCTTCTAATATATAAAAATCATGTATCACAGTGTTTGTTATCGAACTCTTCTGAAACGGCTAGACCAGTTTTTTGCTATTTGTGTATATTTGATAGGTCTGTGAATAGGTAATAAGCTATTTTTATTCCCCTAAGTGATAAGGATTATTCATAATTTGGCATCAAAATACTTATAACTCAACATTTTTATTCTTCTACCACTAATCCCTATTTTTAATAATGATTAGAACACGGGCGGAGCCACGGGAAATGCTAGTTTTCTAATAATATTGTGTCCCTATATTTATGAACACTGATAATTTAATTGCCGACCATCTGTATCATGTATACATAATAACAACTGAAGGTCTAGAAGTGCTTAGTACACGCAAAAACCTCAATGTTCCCATTTTCTTAGTAAAATGAAATTATTTTCAAGTAAATTAAGTAAAATTTACGCACTAAATATTATTTTAAATTGGTTTTCAACTCAAAAGTTCTACTAAATTGCTATTCAGTGAAGATATAGATTACATACTGTATGAACAAAATAAGTTGATTATTAAAGAATATTTGAAAGCTTCAACTCAAATATTTTGCACACTCATTATAATCCTCACTTAAACTTTGTAACACCCTTAAAACATATTTCATGTTACAAATTCCAAATATATTCTCAGTCTAAGCTCTAAGTTAAACGTATACTAAATTTCAACTTGCCAAGACATAAATATAAATAAATAAATATGTTGGGACATTATTACACACAGCGCCATCTGGTTCCGTGGTAAGGAAGCTTGTGTTACGGATACCAGTTAGTTGATATACTACATATTTAAGTTTAAATACATACATATTATAAATATAAACACCCATGACTGGAGTACAAACATCCGAGTTTAATAAATGAATGCCCGCAGCGGGACTCGAACCCGCGACCGCTGGCGCATGAAAGGAGGGTCATTACAAACTGTGCCAAACGTGTCAAAATCCTTATGATGTGTCCCTTATGACATAAATGCTTAGACTGCTCGTTCAGCCAAGTTTTACTACGTCTTGTACGTCTTTGGAACTGCATACTACTAATACTATAGACATAAACTTGTACTGCAGCTTTTATGACTCTAGTTTAGCCTTTATAACTTTTAGACAAGTACTTATCTTCATAGTTTATTAATACACTAGCGACTCGCCCTCGCTTCGCTCGGGCTCTTCCCTAGATTTAGCACAGGCAAAGCCGCGGGATCCGCTAGTTATGCATATAAACCTACTTCTTAAATCACTCTATCTATTAAAAAAATCGCATCAAAATCCGTTGCGTAGTTTCAAAGATTTAAGCATACATAGGGATATAGGGACAGAAAAAGCGACTTTGTTTTATACTATGTAGTGATATATAGATGCTAGACAATCATAGATTAAAGTTAAGTAAAACGAATGGAATTGGAACAAAAAATCTTAGTAACAAGTAATCTTTGATTTTGTTAAAAGTACTAACTATTATGTATGTACTTAATACATTACTAATCGGTTATCGCTTCTCTTGTCACGTAAAAATTATCGAACTCTTCAGCTTCAATAAACAAACAAACAAACTCTTCAGCTTTATAATATTAGTATATATACTAGCGACTTACTATCGCTGCGCTCGGGCTCATTTCTAGTCACTCCCTGCAAAATTTTGTTTATATGTAGTATGTAGTACAAAGAAATGAAGGACTTTCATACAAACTTGCGAGAGTCCTTAGACCTTAATATTTCCCTGTCGCAAAATCCATTCTTAGCGAACGTCTACTAATTATAAACTATACTAGCCGTTTCCCGCCCGCTTCGCTGGGCGAATTGAAAAAGGAAATAAATTACATTTTATGTTTCATTTTTATTTTTTTTCATATTTTTATTATTCTCCTTTTTTTATTTTTGTATGAACATAAATAGGCCCCGCGGATAGAACTGTAAGCATCGATATTGTTTAGACTTACACAAATTCCAAATTCCATCGATTTAGCCTGTATCTTCCATCCAGGTGATTTTTCTCACTAATATTCATTGTAACTTTCAATGTGCAATCATTTAAGTTAAAGTTAAAGTCGTTAAAATCGTTTAAGTTAAAGTCATTGCAAGTCTCATATGTGAAGTTGAAATTTGTCTAGGTCTTGAACCTACGACGAATTTTCTGTTAACTAAAATTTTCTCCGTGACATCAATTTTTTATAGAAAATTAATTGTTCATGTTTTTTATGAATTCTATTGGAATAAGTAACTAAATTTCTTTTCCACATCTCAAGTGCTTAGAAAATGCATTCATTATAATCTGGTACATTTCCGCGATCACGCAATAAAAGAATTCGTCGGTATGTAGTCTGCAAAAGTAAAATGAATGTAAAATTCTTAGTCCGTCGATTGGCTACATGTAAAGTTAAGTTTTGGAAACCTCTCAATGACTTTTTCTCCGCTGCCAAAAAGACGATTGTTGTAAGGAAATACACAAATATCCCTACATACACGAAGATCCCCACCAAATTTGGAGTCTGTAGAAGTTACAGGTTGGAAATTAAAATTTTAGATTTTAACACCCACCCCCGCAATTCCTGTCGGAAGTAGACTATATTGAAATCCATTTTGAGATGATCTTTATGTGAATAATAAAAGATTCCTACCATATTTAGAATTTTTAGAAGCTATATTTCGCTTATAGAAAATTCCTACAAAATTTGGAGCTTGTAGGAG